>CAWUFW010005656.1:0-1293892 GCA_963921515.1 Calotriton arnoldi | reverse complement strand
TCTTTCACTCGTTTTTCTACCCTCTTTTATCTTTCACCTTTCTGCACTTTTCTGCATCTCTGCTCTTTTGTTCCTTATTTCAGCCTGTTTCCCTTTTTTCTTTATCCCTTATTTCCTCCCTTTACCTTTCCCCGCCGCTGCTGCCCCCGCGGACCCTCCCCCCCAGCGCGTCCGGCCCAATCCAGCTCCCCTCCACGCTCCCGCCTCCTAGCTGTCCAGCCCTCTCCTACCCCCTAGCTTAATGGCGGCCACTGCGGGGACAGGCGAGCAAGACCACTGACTCATTGTCAGTGAAATTGCTCTCCCACCCTCGCAGCTCCACCATTAAGTGAGGCCTACACCTGCCCCTGCGCTCTCGAGTGTTCGTGATCGAGGCCCTCCTCCACCCGCAGGTTTCCTGCGCCTCATCCCTGGTGGTCCAGTGGACCTCTGTCTCCTTCCTCTCACTCTGCTCTTTGACTCGTTTTTCTACCCTTTTCTATCTTTCACCTTTCTGCACTTTTCTGCATCTCTGCTCTTTTGTGCCTTATTTCTGCTCATTTTCCCTTCCTCTCGCTCTGCCCTTTCACTCGTTTTCACTTGTTTTTCTACCCTCTTTTATCTTTCACCTTTTGCACTTTTCTGCATCTCTGCTCTTTGTGCCTTATTTCTGCCTATTTTCCCTTTTTTCCTTATCCCTTATTTCCTCCCTTTACCTTTCCCCGCCGCTGCTGCCCCCGCGGTCCCTCCCCCAGCGCGACCGGCCCAATCCAGTTCCCTCCCGATCCCGCCTCCCAGCTGTCCAGCCCTCCTCGACCCCTACTTAATGGCGGCCACTGCGGGACAGGCGAGCAAGACCACTGACTCATTGTCAGTGAAATTGCTCTCCCACCCTCGCAGCTCCACCATTAAGTGAGGCCTACACCTGCCCCTGCGCTCTCGAGTGTTCGTGATCGAGGCCCTCCTCCACCCGCAGGTTTCCTGCGCCTCATCCCTGGTGGTCCAGTGGACCTCTGTCTCCTTCCTCTCACTCTGCTCTTTGACTCGTTTTCTACCCTATTCTATCTTTCACCTTTCTGCACTTTTCTGCATCTCTGCTCTTTTGTGCCTCATTTCTGCTCATTTTCCCTTCCTCTCGCTCTGCCCTTTCACTCGTTTTCACTCATTTTTCTAACCTCTTTTATCTTTCACCTTTCTGCACTTTTCTGCATCTCTGCTCTTTTGTGCCTTATTTATGACTATTTTCCTTTTTTCTTTATCCTTTATTTCCTCCCTTTACCTTTCCCCGCCGCTGCTGCCCCCGCAGCCCCTCCCGACCAGCGTGACCGGCCCAATCCAGCTCCCCTCCCCGCTCCCGCCTCCCAGCTGTCCAGCCCTCCTCGACTCCCTACTTAATGAGCGGCCACTGCGGGGACAGGCGAGCAAGACCACTGACTCATTGTCAGTGAGAATTGCTCTCCCACCCTCGCAGCTCCACCATTAAGTGAGGCCTACCCCTGCCCCTGCACTCTCGAGTGTTGGTGATCGAGGCCCTCCTCCACCCACAGGTTTCCTGCGCCTCATCCCTGGTGGTCCAGTGGACCTCTGTCTCCTTCCTCTCACTCTGCTCTTTGACTCGTTTTTCTACCCTTTTCTATCTTTCACCTTTCTGCACTTTTCTGCATCTCTGCTCTTTTGTGCCTTATTTATGCTCATTTTCCCTTCCTCTCGCTCTGCCCTTTCACTCGTTTTCACTCGTTTTTCTACCCTCTTTTATCTTTCACCTTTCTGCACTTTTCTGCATCTCTGCTCTTTTGTGCCTTATTTGTGCCTATTTTCCCTTTTTTCCTTATCCCTTATTTCCTCCCTTTACCTTTACCCGCCGCTGCTGCCCCCCGCGGCCCTTCCCCCCAGCACGACCGGCCCAATCCAGCTCCCCTCCCCGCTCCCGCCTCCCATCTGTCCAGCCCTCCCCAACCCCTACTTAATGGCGGCCACTGCGGAGACAGGCGAGCAAGACCACTGACTCATTGTCAGTGAAATTGCTCTCCCACCCTCGCAGCTCCACCATTAAGTGAGGCCTACACCTGCCCCTGCGCTCTCGAGTGTTCGTGATCGAGGCCCTCCTCCACCCGCAGGTTTCCTGCGCCTCATCCCTGGTGGTCCAGTGGACCTCTGTCTCCTTCCTCTCACTCTGCTCTTTGACTCGTTTTTCTACCCTTTTCTATCTTTCACCTTTCTGCACTTTTCTGCATCTCTGCTCTTTGTGCCTTATTTCTGCTCATTTTCCCTTCCTCTCGCTCTGCCCTTTCACTCGTTTTCACTTGTTTTTCTAACCTCTTTTATCTTTCACCTTTCTGCACTTTTCTGCATCTCTGCTCTTTTGTGCCTTATTTATGACTATTTTCCCTTTTTTCTTTATCCTTTATTTCCTCCCTTTACCTTTCCCCGCCGCTGCTGCCCCCGCAGCCCCTCCCGACCAGCGTGACCGGCCCAATCCAGCTCCCCTCCCCGCTCCCGCCTCCCAGCTGTCCAGCCCTCCCCGACCCCTACTTAATGGCGGCCACTGCGGGGACAGGCGAGCAAGACCACTGACTCATTGTCAGTGAAATTGCTCTCCCACCCTCGCAGCTCCACCATTAAGTGAGGCCTACCCCTGCCCCTGCACTCTCGAGTGTTGGTGATCGAGGCCCTCCTCCACCCACAGGTTTCCCTGCGCCTCATCCCTGGTGGTCCAGTGGACCTCTGTCTCCTTCCTCTCACTCTGCTCTTTGACTCGTTTTTCTACCCTTTTCTATCTTTCACCTTTCTGCACTTTTCTGCATCTCTGCTCTTTTGTGCCTTATTTATGCTCATTTTCCCTTCCTCTCGCTCTGCCCTTTCACTCGTTTTCACTTGTTTTTCTACCCTCTTTATCTTTCACCTTTCTGCACTTTTCTGCATCTCTGCTCTTTTGTGCCTTATTTCTGCCTATTTTCCCTTTTTCCTTATCCCTTATTTCCTCCCTTTACCTTTCCCCGCCGCTGCTGCCCCCGCGGCCCCTCCCCCAGCGCGACCGGCCCAATCCAGTTCCCCTCCCCGATCCCGCCTCCCAGCTGTCCAGCCCTCCCGACCCCTACTTAATGGCGGCCACTGCGGGGACAGGCGAGCAAGACCACTGACTCATTGTCAGTGAAATTGCTCTCCCACCCTCGCAGCTCCACCATTAAGTGAGGCCTACACCTGCCCCTGCGCTCTCGAGTGTTCGTGATCGAGGCCCTCCTCCACCCGCAGGTTTCCTGCGCCTCATCCCTGGTGGTCCAGTGGACCTATGTCTCCTTCCTCTCACTCTGCTCTTTGACTCGTTTTTCTACCCTATTCTATCTTTCACCTTTCTGCACTTTTCTGCATCTCTGCTCTTTTGTGCCTCATTTCTGCTCATTTTCCCTTCCTCTCGCTCTGCCCTTTCACTCGTTTTCACTCATTTTTCTAACCTCTTTTATCTTTCACCTTTCTGCACTTTTCTGCATCTCTGCTCTTTTGTGCCTTATTTCTGCTCATTTTCCCTTCCTCTCGCTCTGCCCTTTCACTCGTTTTCACTTGTTTTTCTACCCTCTTTTATCTTTCACCTTTTTGCACTTTTCTGCATCTCTGCTCTTTGTGCCTTATTTCTGCCTATTTTCCCTTTTTCCTTATCCCTTATTTCCTCCCTTTACCTTTCCCCGCCGCTGCTGCCCCCGCGGCCCCTCCCCCAGCGCGACCGGCCCAATCCAGTTCCCCTCCCCGATCCCGCCTCCCAGCTGTCCAGCCCTCCCGACCCCTACTTAATGGCGGCCACTGCGGGGACAGGCGAGCAAGACCACTGACTCATTGTCAGTGAAATTGCTCTCCCACCCTCGCAGCTCCACCATTAAGTGAGGCCTACACCTGCCCCTGCGCTCTCGAGTGTTCGTGATCGAGGCCCTCCTCCACCCGCAGGTTTCCCTGCGCCTCATCCCTGGTGGTCCAGTGGACCTCTGTCTCCTTCCTCTCACTCTGCTCTTTGACTCGTTTTTCTACCCTATTCTATCTTTCACCTTTCTGCACTTTTCTGCATCTCTGCTCTTTTGTGCCTCATTTCTGCTCATTTTCCCTTCCTCTCGCTCTGCCCTTTCACTCGTTTTCACTCATTTTTCTAACCTCTTTTATCTTTCACCTTTCTGCACTTTTCTGCATCTCTGCTCTTTTGTGCCTTATTTATGACTATTTTCCCTTTTTTCTTTATCCTTTATTTCCTCCCTTTACCTTTCCCCGCCGCTGCTGCCCCCGCAGCCCCTCCCGACCAGCGTGACCGGCCCAATCCAGCTCCCCTCCCCGCTCCCGCCTCCCAGCTGTCCAGCCCTCCCCGACCCCTACTTAATGGCGGCCACTGCGGGGACAGGCGAGCAAGACCACTGACTCATTGTCAGTGAAATTGCTCTCCCACCCTCGCAGCTCCACCATTAAGTGAGGCCTACACCTGCCCCTGCGCTCTCGAGTGTTCGTGATCGAGGCCCTCCTCCACCCGCAGGTTTCCCTGCGCCTCATCCCTGGTGGTCCAGTGGACCTCTGTCTCCTTCCTCTCACTCTGCTCTTTGACTCGTTTTCTACCCTTTTCTATCTTTCACCTTTCTGCACTTTTCTGCATCTCTGCTCTTTTGTGCCTTATTTCTGCTCATTTTCCCTTCCTCTCGCTCTGCCCTTTCACTCGTTTTTCTACCCTCTTTTATCTTTCACCTTTCTGCACTTTTCTGCATCTCTGCTCTTTTGTGCCTTATTTCTGCCTATTTTCCCTTTTTTCTTTATCCCTTATTTCCTCCCTTTACCTTTCCTCGCCGCTGCTGCCCCGTGGCCCCTGCCCCCAGCGCGACCGGCCCAATCCAGCTCCCTCCCCGCTCCCGCCTCCCAGCTGTCCAGCCCTCCCGACCCCTACTTAATGGCGGCCACTGCGAGGACAGGCGAGCAAGACCACTGACTCATTGTCAGTGAAATTGCTCTCCCACCCTCGCAGCTCCACCATTAAGTGAGGCCTGCCCCTGCCCCTGCACTCTCGAGTGTTGGTGATCGAGGCCCTCCTCCACCCGCAGGTTTCCTGCGCCTCATCCCTGGTGGTCCAGTGGACCTCTGTCTCCTTCCTCTCACTCTGCTCTTTCACTCGTTTTTCTACCTTTTTCTATCTTTCACCTTTCTGCACTTTTCTGCATCTCTGCTCTTTTGTGCCTTATTTCTGCTCATTTTCCCTTCTTCTCGCTCTGCCCTTTCACTCTGTTTTCACTCGTTTTTCTACCCTCTTTTATCTTTCACCTTTCTGCACTTTTCTGCATCTCTGCTCTTTTGTGCCTTATTTCTGCCTATTTTCCCTTTTTTCTTTATCCCTTATTTCCTCCCTTTACCTTTCCCCGCCGCTGCTGCCCCGCGGCCCCTCCCCCCCAGCGCGACCGGCCCAATCCAGCTCCCCACCCCGCTCCCGCCTCCCAGCTGTCCAGCCCTCCCCGACCCCTACTTAATGGCGGCCACTGCGGGGACAGGCGAGCAAGAACACTGACTCATTGTCAGTGAAATTGCTCTCCCACCCTCGCAGCTCCACCATTAAGTGAGGCCTGCCCCTGCCCCTGCACTCTCGAGTGTTGGTGATCGAGGCCCTCCTCCACCCACAGGTTTCCCTGCGCCTCATCCCTGGTGGTCCAGTGGACCTCTGTCTCCTTCCTCTCACTCTGCTCTTTCACTCGTTTTCTACCTTTTTCTATCTTTCACCTTTGTGCACTTTTCTGCATCTCTGCTCTTTTGTGCCTTATTTCTGCTCATTTTCCCTTCCTCTCGCTCTGCCCTTTCACTCGTTTTCACTCGTTTTTCTACCCTATTTTATCTTTCACCTTTCTGCACTTTTTGCATCTCTGCTCTTTTGTGCCTTATTTCTGCCTATTTTCCCTTTTTTCCTTATCCCTTATTTCCTCCCTTTACCTTTCGCCGCCACTGCTGCCCCCGCGGCCCCTCCCCCCCAGCGCGACCGGCCCAATCCAGCTCCCCTCCCCGCTCCCGCCTCCCAGCTGTCCAGCCCTCCCCGACCCCTACTTAATGGCGGCCACTGCGGGACAGGCGAGCAAGACCACTGACTCATTGTCAGTGAAATTGCTCTCCCACCCTCGCAGCTCCACCATTAAGTGAGGCCTGCCCCTGCACTCTCGAGTGTTGGTGATCGAGGCCCTCCTCGACCCGCAGGTTTCCTGCGCCTCATCCCCTGGTGGTCCAGTGGACCTCTGTCTCCTTCCTCTCACTCTGCTCTTTCACTCGTTTTTCTACCCTTTTCTATCTTTCACCTTTCTGCACTTTTCTGCATCTCTGCTCTTTTGTGCCTTATTTCTGCTCATTTTCCCTTCCTCTCGCTCTGCCCTTTCACTCGTTTTCACTCGTTTTTCTACCCTATTTTATCTTTCACCTTTCTGCACTTTTCTGCATCTCTGCTCTTTTGTGCCTCATTTCTGCCTATTTTCCCTTTTTTCCTTATCACTTATTTCCTCCCTTTACCTTTCCCGTCGCTGCTGCCCCGCGGTCCTTCCCCCAGCGCGACCGGCCCAATCCAGCTCCCCTCCCCGCTCCCGCCTCCCAGCTGTCCAGCCCTCCCCGACCCCTACTTAATGGCGGCCACTGCGGGGACAGGCGAGCAAGACCACTGACTCATTGTCAGTGAAATTGCTCTCCCACCCTCGCAGCTCCACCATTAAGTGAGGCCTGCCCCTGCCCCTGCACTCTCGAGTGTTGGTGATCGAGGCCCTCCTCCACCCGCAGGTTTCCCTGCGCCTCATCCCTGGTGGTCCAGTGGTCCTCTGTCTCCTTCCTCTCACTCTGCTCTCTCACTCGTTTTTCTACCCTTTTCTATCTTTCACCTTTCTGCACTTTTCTGCATCTCTGCTCTTTTGTGCCTTATTTCTGCTCATTTTCCCTTCCTCTCGCTCTGCCCTTTCACTCGTTTTCACTCGTTTTTCTACCCTCTTTTATCTTTCACCTTTCTGCACTTTTCTGCATCTCTGCTCTTTTGTGCCTTATTTCTGCCTATTTTCCCTTTTTCCTTATCCCTTATTTCCTCCCTTTACCTTTCCCCGCCGCTGCTGCCCCGCATGGCCCTCCCCCCAGCGCAACCGGCCCAATCCAGCTCCCCTCCCGCTCCAGCCTCCCAGCTGTCCAGCCCTCCCGACCCCTACTTAATGGCGGCCACTGCGGAGACAGGCGAGCAAGACCACTGACTCATTGTCAGTGAAATTGCTCTCCCACCCTCGCAGCTCCACCATTAAGTGAGGCCTGCCCCTGCCCCTGCACTCTCGAGTGTTGGTGATCGAGGCCCTCCTCCACCCGCAGGTTTCCCTGCGCCTCATCCCTGGTGGTCCAGTGGTCCTCTGTCTCCTTCCTCTCACTCTGCTCTTTCACTCGTTTTTCTACCCTCTTTTATCTTTCACCTTTCTGCACTTTTCTGCATCTCTGCTCTTTTGTTCCTTATTTCTGCCTATTTTCCCTTTTTTCTTTATCCCTTATTTCCTCCCTTTACCTTTCCCCGCCGCTGCTGCCCCCGCGGCCCCTCCCCCAGCGCGACCGGCCCAATCCAGCTCCCTCCCCGCTCCCGCCTCCCAGCTGTCCAGCCCTCCCCGACCCCTACTTAATGGCGGCCACTGCGGGACAGGCGAGCAAGACCACTGACTCATTGTCAGTGAAATTGCTCTCCCACCCTCGCAGCTCCACCATTAAGTGAGGCCTACACCTGCCCCTGCACTCTCGAGTGTTGGTGATCGAGGCCCTCCTCCACCCGCAGGTTTCCCTGCGCCTCATCCCTGGTGGTCCAGTGGACCTCTGTCTCCTTCCTCTCACTCTGCTCTTTGACTCGTTTTTCTACCCTTTTCTATCTTTCACCTTTCTGCACTTTTCTGCATCTCTGCTCTTTTGTGCCTTATTTCTGCTCATTTTCCCTTCCTCTCGCTCTGCCCTTTCACTCGTTTTCACTCGTTTTTCTACCCTCTTTTATCTTTCACCTTTCTGCACTTTTCTGCATCTCTGCATTTTTGTGCCTTATTTCTGCCTATTTTCCCTTTTTTCTTTATCCCTTATTTCCTCCCTTTACCTTTCCCGCCGCTGCTGCCCCGCGGCCCATCCCCCAGCGCGACCGGCCCAATCCAGCTCCCTCCCCGCTCCCGCCTCCCAGCTGTCCAGCCCTCCCGACCCCTACTTAATGGCGGCCACTGCGGGGACAGGCGAGCAAGACCACTGACTCATTGTCAGTGAAATTGCTCTCCCACCCTCGCAGCTCCACCATTAAGTGAGGCCTGCCCTGCCCCTGCACTCTCGAGTGTTAGTGATCGAGGCCCTCCTCCACCAGCAGGTTTCCCTGCGCCTCATCCCTTGTGGTCCAGTGGACCTCTGTCTCCTTCCTCTCACTCTGCTCTTTGACTCGTTTTTCTACCCTTTTCTATCTTTCACCTTTCTGCACTTTTCTGCATCTCTGCTCTTTTGTGCCTTATTTCTGCTCATTTTCCCTTCCTCTCGCTCTGCCCTTTCACTCGTTTTCACTCGTTTTTCTACCCTCTTTTATCTTTCACCTTTCTGCACTTTTCTGCATCTCTGCTCTTTTGTGCCTTATTTCTGCCTATTTTCCCTTTTTTCCTTATCCCTTATTTCCTCCCTTTACCTTTCCCCGCCGCTGCTGCCCCCGTGGCCCCTGCCCCCAGCGCGACCGGCCCAATCCAGCTCCCCTCCCCGCTCCCGCCTCCCAGCTGTCCAGCCCTCCCGACCCCTACTTAATGGCGGCCACTGCGGGACAGGCGAGCAAGACCACTGACTCATTGTCAGTGAAATTGCTCTCCCACCCTCGCAGCTCCACCATTAAGTGAGGCCTGCCCCTGCCCCTGCACTCTCGAGTGTTGGTGATCGAGGCCCTCCTCCACCCGCAGGTTTCCCTGCGCCTCATCCCTGGTGGTCCAGTGGACCTCTGTCTCCTTCCTCTCACTCTGCTCTTTCACTCGTTTTTCTACCCTTTTCTATCTTTCACCTTTCTGCACTTTTCTGCATCTCTGCTCTTTTGTGCCTTATTTCTGCTCATTTTCCCTTCCTCTCGCTCTGCCCTTTCACTCGTTTTCACTCGTTTTTCTACCCTCTTTTATCTTTCACCTTTCTGCACTTTTCTGCATCTCTGCTCTTTTGTGCCTTATTTCTGCCTATTTTCCCTTTTTTCCTTATCCCTTATTTCCTCCCTTTACCTTTCCCCGCCGCTGCTGCCCCCGCGGCCCCTCCCCCAGCGCGACCGGCCCAATCCAGCTCCCCTCCCCGCTCCCGCCTCCCAGCTGTCCAGCCCTCCCGACCCCTACTTAATGGCGGCCACTGCGGGGACAGGCGAGCAAGACCACTGACTCATTGTCAGTGAAATTGCTCTCCCACCCTCGCAGCTCCACCATTAAGTGAGGCCTGCCCCTGCCCCTGCACTCTCGAGTGTTGGTGATCGAGGCCCTCCTCCACCCGCAGGTTTCCTGCGCCTCATCCCTGGTGGTCCAGTGGACCTCTGTCTCCTTCCTCTCACTCTGCTCTTTCACTCGTTTTCTACCCTTTTCTATCTTTCACCTTTCTGCACTTTTCTGCATCTCTGCTCTTTTGTGCCTTATTTCTGCTCATTTTCCCTTCCTCTCGCTCTGCCCTTTCACTCGTTTTCACTCGTTTTTCTACCCTCTTTTATCTTTCACCTTTCTGCACTTTTCTGCATCTCTGCTCTTTTGTGCCTTATTTCTGCCTATTTTCCCTTTTTTTCTTTATCCCTTATTTCCTCCCTTTACCTTTCCCCGCCGCTGCTGCCCCCGCGGCCCCTCCCCCCAGCGCGACCGGCCCAATCCAGCTCCCCTCCCCGCTCCCGCCTCCCAGCTGTCCAGCCCTCCCGACCCCTACTTAATGGCGGCCACTGCGGGGACAGGCGAGCAAGACCACTGACTCATTGTCAGTGAAATTGCTCTCCCACCCTCGCAGCTCCACCATTAAGTGAGGCCTGCCCCTGCCCCTGCACTCTCGAGTGTTGGTGATCGAGGCCCTCCTCCACCCGCAGGTTTCCCTGCGCCTCATCCCTGGTGGTCCAGTGGACCTCTGTCTCCTTCCTCTCACTCTGCTCTTTCACTCGTTTTTCTACCCTTTTCTATCTTTCACCTTTCTGCACTTTTCTGCATCTCTGCTCTTTTGTGCCTTATTTCTGCTCATTTTCCCTTCCTCTCGCTCTGCCCTTTCACTCGTTTTCACTCGTTTTTCTACCCTCTTTTATCTTTCACCTTTCTGCACTTTTCTGCATCTCTGCTCTTTTGTGCCTCATTTCTGCCTATTTTCCCTTTTTCTTTATCCCTTATTTCCTCCCTTTACCTTTCCCCGCCGCTGCTGCCCCCGCGGTCCCTCCCCCAGCGCGACCGGCCCAATCCAGCTCCCCTCCCCGCTCCAGCCTCCCAGCTGTCCAGCCCTCCCGACCCCTACTTAAAGGCGGCCACTGCGGGGACAGGCGAGCAAGACCACTGACTCATTGTCAGTGAAATTGCTCTCCCACCCTCGCAGCTCCACCATTAAGTGAGGCCTGCCCCTGCCCCTGCACTCTCGAGTGTTGGTGATCGAGGCCCTCCTCCACCCGCAGGTTTCCCTGCGCCTCATCCCTGGTGGTCCAGTGGTCCTCTGTCTCCTTCCTCTCACTCTGCTCTTTCACTCGCTTTTCTACCCTCTTTTATCTTTCACCTTTCTGCACTTTTCTGCATCTCTGCTCTTTTGTTCCTTATTTCTGCCTATTTTCCCTTTTTCTTTATCCCTTATTTCCTCCCTTTACCTTTCCCCGCCGCTGCTGCCCCGCGGCCCCTCCCCCAGCGCGACCGGCCCAATCCAGCTCCCTCCCCGCTCCCGCCTCCCAGCTGTCCAGCCCTCCCCGACCCCTACTTAATGGCGGCCACTGCGGGGACAGGCGAGCAAGACCACTGACTCATTGTCAGTGAAATTGCTCTCCCACCCTCGCAGCTCCACCATTAAGTGAGGCCTACACCTGCCCCTGCGCTCTCGAGTGTTCGTGATCGAGGCCCTCCTCCACCCGCAGGTTTCCCTGCGCCTCATCCCTGGTGGTCCAGTGGACCTCTGTCTCCTTCCTCTCACTCTGCTCTTTCACTCGTTTTTCTACCCTTTTCTATCTTTCACCTTTCTGCACTTTTCTGCATCTCTGCTCTTTTGTGCCTTATTTCTGCTCATTTTCCCTTCCTCTCGCTCTGCCCTTTCACTCGTTTTCACTCGTTTTTCTACCCTCTTTTATCTTTCACCTTTCTGCACTTTTCTGCATCTCTGCTCTTTTGTGCCTTATTTCTGCCTATTTTCCCTTTTTTCTTTATCCCTTATTTCCTCCCTTTACCTTTCCCCGCCGCTGCTGCCCCCGCAGCCCCTCCCCCAGCGCGACCGGCCCAATCCAGCTCCCTCCCCGCTCCCGCCTCCCAGCTGTCCAGCCCTCCCTGACCCCTACTTAATGGCGGCCACTGCGGGGACAGGCGAGCAAGACCACTGACTCATTGTCAGTGAAATTGCTCTCCCACCCTCGCAGCTCCACCATTAAGTGAGGCCTGCCCCTGCCCCTGCACTCTCGAGTGTTGGTGATCGAGGCCCTCCTCCACCCGCAGGTTTCCTGCGCCTCATCCCTGGTGGTCCAGTGGACCTCTGTCTCCTTCCTCTCACTCTGCTCTTTGACTCGTTTTTCTACCCTTTTCTATCTTTCACCTTTCTGCACTTTTCTGCATCTCTGCTCTTTTGTGCCTTATTTCTGCTCATTTTCCCTTCCTCTCGCTCTGCCCTTTCACTCGTTTTCACTCATTTTTCTACCCTCTTTTATCTTTCACCTTTCTGCACTTTTCTGCATCTCTGCTCTTTTGTGCCTTATTTCTGCCTATTTTCCCTTTTTTCTTTATCCCTTATTTCCTCCCTTTACCTTTCCCCGCCGCTGCTGCCCCCGTGGCCCCTCCCCCCAGCGCGACCGGCCCAATCCAGCTCCCCTCCCCGCTCCCGCCTCCCAGCTGTCCAGCCCTCCCGACCCCTACTTAATGGCGGCCACTGCGGGACAGGCGAGCAAGACCACTGACTCATTGTCAGTGAAATTGCTCTCCCACCCTCGCAGCTCCACCATTAAGTGAGGCCTGCCCCTGCCCCTGCCCCTGCACTCGAGTGTTGGTGATCGAGGCCCTCCTCCACCTGCAGGTTTCCCTGCGCCTCATCCCTGGTGGTCCAGTGGACCTCTGTCTCCTTCTTCTCACTCTGCTCTTTCACTCGTTTTTCTACCCTTTTCTATCTTTCACCTTTCTGCACTTTTCTGCATCTCTGCTCTTTTGTGCCTTATTTCTGCTCATTTTCCCTTCCTCTCGCTCTGCCCTTTCACTCGTTTTCACTCGTTTTTCTACCCTCTTTTATCTTTCACCTTTCTGCACTTTTCTGCATCTCTGCTCTTTTGTGCCTTATTTCTGCCTATTTTCCCTTTTTTCTTTATCCCTTATTTCCTCCCTTTACCTTTCCCTGCCGCTGCTGCCCCGTGGCCCCTCCCCCCAGCGTGACCGGCCCAATCCAGCTCCCCTCCGCTCCGCCTCCCAGCTGTCCAGCCCTCCCGACCCCTACTTAATGGCGGCCACTGCGGGGACAGGCGAGCAAGACCACTGACTCATTGTCAGTGAAATTGCTCTCCCACCCTCGCAGCTCCACCATTAAGTGAGGCCTACCCCTGCCCCTGCACTCTCGAGTGTTGGTGATCGAGGCCCTCCTTCACCCGCAGGTTTCCTTGCGCCTCATCCCTGGTGGTCCAGTGGACCTCTGTCTCCTTCCTCTCACTCTGCTCTTTCACTCGTTTTTCTACCCTTTTCTATCTTTCACCTTTCTGCACTTTTCTGCATCTCTGCTCTTTTGTGCCTTATTTCTGCTCATTTTCCCTTCCTCTCGCTCTGCCCTTTCACTCGTTTTCACTCGTTTTTCTACCCTCTTTTATCTTTCACCTTTCTGCACTTTTCTGCATCTCTGCTCTTTTGTGCCTTATTTCTGCCTATTTTCCCTTTTTCTTTATCCCTTATTTCCTCCCTTTACCTTTCCCGCCGCTGCTGCCCCGCGGCCCCTCCCCCCAGCGCGACCGGCCCAATCCAGCTCCCTCCCCGCTCCCGCCTCCCAGCTGTCCAGCCCTCCCGACCCCTACTTAATGGCGGCCACTGCGGGGACAGGCGAGCAAGACCACTGACTCATTGTCAGTGAAATTGCTCTCCAACCCTCGCAGCTCCACCATTAAGTGAGGCCTGCCCCTGCCCCTGCACTCTCGAGTGTTGGTGATCGAGGCCCTCCTCCACCCGCAGGTTTCCCTGCGCCTCATCCCTGGTGGTCCAGTGGACCTCTGTCTCCTTCCTCTCACTCTGCTCTTTCACTCGTTTTTCTACCCTTTTCTATCTTTCACCTTTCTGCACTTTTCTGCATCTCTGCTCTTTTGTGCTTTATTTCTGCTCATTTTCCCTTCCTCTCGCTCTGCCCTTTCACTCGTTTTCACTCGTTTTTCTACCCTCTTTTATCTTTCACCTTTCTGCACATTTCTGCATCTTTGCTCTTTTGTGCCTTATTTCTGCCTATTTTCCTTTTTCTTTATCCCTTATTTCCTCCCTTTACCTTTCCCCGCCGCTGCTGCCCCGCGGCCCCTCCCCCAGCGCGACCGGCCCAATCCAGCTCCCTCCCGCTCCCGCCTCCCAGCTGTCCAGCCCTCCCGACCCCTACTTAATGGCGGCCACTGCGAGGAACCCTGGACCTCCGCCCCGCCAACGCTACGACCCAGCAGCACTCCACGCACTCAACCCAGGCCGCAACAACAACTGCAAGCTAGCATCACCAGCCGACTCCCACGGACCCTTCAGCTGTCACCGCTGCCGGCACACCTGCAGCACCGCCAAGAACACGGATCCAGCACAACCCGCCCACAAGACCACAACTGAACCGAAGACTCTGCAATGCATCCTCCTCAACGTCCGATCCCTCCACAAACACGCCACAGAAATCTGGGACCTCCTCGACAGCACCACCCCGGACGTAGCGTTCTTCACCGAAACCTGGACCAACACCACCTCGGGACCGGACATCGCCATCGCCATCCCCCAAGGATACAAGATCTCCAGGAAGGACCGCCCCACCCGCCCAGGAGGAGGAATTTCCATCGTCCACAAATCCAGCCTCCGCCTGAGCACACTCCCTGACGAGCCCACAGAACTGATGGAACACCTTCACTTCAAGATACTGGCCAGCCCCACCGCCACCCTCTGAGGAACCCTCATCTACCGACCCCCTGGACCCCGCGGACCGTTCGCCAACTCCATCACGGACATTATCTCCCCTCAGGCCATTGCATCCACCAACTACATCCTGCTGGGAGACCTCAACTTCCACCTCGACAACCAACTGGACCCCAACACCACATCCCTCCTGGACAACCTCCACAACATTGGACTGCGCCAGATCGTGACCGAGCCCACGCACTCAGCAGGACACACCCTCGACCCCCTCTTCACTACAGGAAACTCCATCACCTTCAGCCACACCACTGAACTCCCATGGACCGACCATCGTTGCGTCCACTTCACCTTCAGAACACCCACCATCCACAGACACCAGCACCTGCTTCCACGAAGAAACTGGACCAAAATCACCGACGACCAGCTCACCTCCTCACTCAACAACTCCACCCCAACCATCGCGGAAAACGACGACCCCAACACCGCAGCCCGAACCCTGCATAGATGGATCTCGGACAGCACCAACACCATAGCCCCCTCAAGAAAAACAACAATACCCGCGCCAAGAAAGCCAGATGGTTTACCACCGAACTTCGAGAGTCCAGAAGAACATGCCGCCACCTCGAAAAGGCCTGGAGGAACACCAAATCCACAGAAGCCCACGACAACTTCAGAGCCGCCACCAACGCCCACCATCAACTCATCAGAGAAACGAGGAAAAAGCGATTGAAGACAGAATCTCCACCCACGCGCACAACAGCAAGGAACTCTTCAGCATCATCAAGGAGTTCGCCCAACCCACTAGCGAGTCTACCGACATCCCTCCCTCACAAGACCTCTGCGACAAACTCAGCACCTTTTTCCACCACAAAATCAAGAGCATCTACGACAACTTCGATGAAGACAACCAACACACTGAACCCTCACCAACCACCCCGACACCCGGAAACCAGTGATTGACGACTGGACAGCCCTCACCACCGAAGACACACTAAAGACAATGAAGTCAATCCACTCAGGGGCCCCCACGGACCCCTGCCCCCACCACATCTTCAACAGAGCCGCCGACACCATCGCACCCATGCTCCGCCACACCATCAACCGCTCCCTGGCGACCGCCTCGTTCCCCGACGACCGGAAACACGCCGAGGTCAACCCCCTCCTAAAGAAACCCTCAGCGGACCCCACCGACCTCAAAAACTACAGACCCATCTCCCTGCTCCCGTTCCCAGCGAAAGTCATCGAGAAAGCCATCAACAGCCAACTCGCCAAATTCATTGAAGAATACAACATCCTCGACTCCTCCCAATCCGGCTTCAGAAAAAACCACAGTACGGAAACCGCCCTCCTCGCCGCAACAGACGACATCCGCACCCTACTGGACAAAGGAGAAACAGTAGCCCTCATCCTCCTCGACCTATCAGCGGCGTTCGACACAGTCTCCCACCGCACCCTAATACGCAGACTCCACGACGCAGGAATCCAGGACAAGGCCCTCGACTGGATCCGCTCCTTCCTCTCCGGCAGGACGCAGCGGGTCAGACTCCCCCTTTCCTCTCGGACCCCACACCTACCACCTGCGGAGTCCCCCAGGGCTCCTCCCTCAGCCCGACGCTCTTCAACGTCTACATGGCTCCACTCACCCCCATCGTCAGAACCTACGGACTCAACATCGTGTCATACGCAGACGACACCCAGCTCATCCTCTCCCTATCCAACGAGCCCAACACCGCCAGACGCAACTTTCGAGAAGGCATGGAAGCCGTCGCCAAATGGATGAAAAACAGCTGCCTACAACTAAACACCAACAAAACAGAAGTACTCATCATGGGCCCAAACCCCGATGCCTGGAGCGACACCTGGTGGCCCCCGCCCTCGGAAACCCGCCAACCCCCACGGACCACGCACGCAACCTGGGAATCATCCTGGACTCCGAGCTCAAAATGGACCGCCAGATCAACTCTGTCTCGTCTTCCTGCTTCCACACCCTCCGCCTCCTTCGTAAGACCTTCAAATGGATCCCCTCGAACACCGAAAGACCGTCACTCACGCCCTGGTCACCAGCAGACTCGACTACGGCAACGCACTCTACGCCGGAATAAACAAAAACCTCACCCGCAAGCTACAGAACATCTAGAACGCCGCCGCAAGACTGGTCCTCAACCTGCCAAAACACTGCCACATGTCCCAGCACCTGCGCACACTCCACTGGCTCCCTGTCGAGGCGAGAATCACCTTCAAGATGCTCACCCACTCACACAAGGCCCTCCACGGCACCGGACCAGCATACCTGAACAGCCGACTCAAATTCCACGCACCCCAAAGGACCCTACGATCAGCCCAGCTCTCCTACGCCGTCGTCCCCCGCACCAGAAAGACCAGATCGGGAGGCCGCTCCTTCTCCTTCCTCGCGGCCAAAGCATGGAACGCCCTTCCGCTCCACCTCAGACAGACAACATCGCTCCCCATCTTCGCAAGAAACCTCCAAACCTGGCTCTTCGACAGACCCCCTCCTTGATGGATGGAACCTGCACCCCCCACCCCTAGCGCCTTGAGACCCTTACGGGTGAGTAGTCCCGTTTAACAAACCCCCCGATAGGTGTATTCCCCTATAGGGAGGTGTGTTCCCCTATTACTGTGAGTTTGTGGGTGGTGAGTATCCAACTAATTAGTTTTCCTAAGGGAGGGGGATGGAGCTCTCCTGCCATGAGTTGAGTGGTGTAAGTGCAGTAGGGGGGTTTGGAATCCCTAGTCCTGCCATAAGTTGTGTAAGTGCAGTAGGGGGGTTTGGAATCCCTAGTCCTTCATATTTGGAATCCCTAGTCCTGCCATGAGTTGTTTCTTCTTTTTCCTAGTTTGGAAGGCTATGTAATTTTTGTTGAATTTATTGGACATGACATATGTGTGTCTTATCATCTTATTTACATTTGATTTTCATTAATCATTATAAGGGGGAAGATGTGTTATAACCTACTTGTTGGATGGTGCATCCTCCCTATTCTTGTTCTCTGCCTTGCTGCTCAGCCAATGGTGATGTCATTTGGAATGTTGAGTGTGTTTGTGCTTGAGGAGAATTCAGTTGGAGCGGATGGGCTGAGCAGCAAGGAGGCTGCTCCTGGTGGGGCATAACTTGGATCTTACTATCATCCTGTAACTTATATTTGATCCTGTAACCTGATGAATAAATCAATAACTTGTTTTCTACACGACCTGTCTACGAGACATCCTTGTATTTAAGACAACCTTAATAAATTCTATAAATCATGTTGGAGACGTCATTTTGGTCATGTATTGTTCGTTTATAAGCTCAAAATTTCTTCAGCCGTAAGTTACGCCTGTGAGGTGTTGGATACAAGTCATTGGAGCTCTTTTGAGGTGATAGAAGGGAGGGTTTTCTACCACATTTGTCGTTTGAATACACTGGCAGCCTCCCATGCTCTTCGCCTGGAATTTGGTTTAACGTCAACTTTTACTCTGGAACTTGCTGCTGTTTTGAGATGGGCAATCTGATTTTGGGAGGAAAAGTGGGCACACTTCATGCAGCCCTTAAGTGTGAAATTGTTGCCCTACGAAAAGAATAGAGTCCCCTCTTTAGGTCCTTTGTGTGGCAAAAGAATCCTTGGGGTTACACTTGAATGTAGACTCTTGTTTGCCTAAATCCCTTTTAAAGAGTCTCTCTCCTGGGACCCGAAGATTGACCTTTTTGATGAGAATGGATCTGCTCCCCTTATGTGTTATTACTGGTATTTGGGAGAAAGTGCAAAGAAGGAGAGATTTTGTGAATTATGTCAGTTACATGTCCAAGATTTTAATCATGTAATATTTGCATGTTCCGCATTGCACAATGCACGTAGTCACTTTTTAAGGCTATTGTTTCTTAAATATAATATTCATTCAGTATCAGAGGCCTGTAAGTGTCTATTCTCTCCACTTAATGGAATTGTTTGTGATAAGACTTTCCAACTTTTTAGATGTTTTTCTTAATTTGTATTAATGAGTTAGGCTGTCCATATTTATAAAAAGGTTATCTATGTAAAAGCCTTAATTTTGTTTTTGTAGGTATGTCGGAATGTTTATATGCCTAGCGTTGAACAATGCACCTTTTTGCCCTTTAAGGTCACTGCTCCTCAAATTATAACATCTGATCAATATAGGAGATTAGCAAGTGTCTAAATGTTCTCGTCTAATGATATGGGCAGTGTATTTGTAAGTTTGATGATACTATTTGTATGCCTAGCGCTGCACAATGCACTTTGTTATATTTTAAGGGCATGGTTTTTAAAAATATAACTTTAAATTAGCATAAGAAATCAGCAAATGTTTAAAGCTTGTGTCTAATGAAATGGGCAGTGACAACAACTTTCTACTTTATAGATATTTATTTCCATCTTTGGCAAAATGTGCACTTTTGAGTCTGATTTCTTGTTCACATGACTAATCATGTATTTTTAAAGCAAACACAAGGAGATGATGGACGGAGCGCTGAAACTTTTCAGACACTCACCCCCAGTCACAGATCTGGATTGAATCCATCATCGTTCTTTAGCTCACTTCGCCACCTCAGTTCAGACCCAGCTTTATGCAAATCATCTTGACCCTGTCCCTCATGGGAACAGTCCAGCCCGAACTGCCAAGCCAGGTCTTCCCTGAACCGGAAACAAGCATCCTGGGACCGGTTTCGGGGTAACATCCCTCATCAGCCAGGCTAGCTTAAACCCAGTGGCAAAGTGAGCAAGGGACCCACGTCTGGGCATACCCTGCCAACTTAGGGCGAACAAATAAAACACAAGGAGATGATGGACGGAGCGCTGAAACTTTTCAGACACTCACCTCCAGTCACAGATCTGGGTTGAATCCATCATCGTTCTTTAGCTCACTTCGCCACCTCAGTTCAGACCCAGCTTTATGCAAATCAGTCTTGACCCTGTCCCTCATGGGAACAGTCCAGCCCGAACTGCCAAGCCAGGTCTTCCCTGAACCGGAAACAAGCATCCTGTGGCCGGTTTCAGGGTAACACCCCTCATCAGCCATGCTAGCTTGAATCCAGTGGCAAAGTGAGCAAGGGACCCACGTCTGGGCATACCCTGCCAACTTAGGGCGAACAAAGCAAACACAAGGAGATGATGGACGGAGCGCTGAAACTTTTCAGACACTCACCCCCAGTCACAGATCTGGGTTGAACCAATCATCGTTCTTTAGCTCACTTCGCCACCTCACTTCTGACCCAGCTTTATGCAAATCAGTCTTGACCATGTCCCTCATGGTAACAGTCCAGCCCGAACTGCCAAGCCAGGTCTTCCCTGAACCGGAAATAAGCATCCTGGGGCCAGTTTCGGGGTAACACCCCTCATCAGCCAGGCTAGCTTGAATCCAGTGGCAATGTGCGCAGGGGACCCACGTCTGGGCATACCCTGCCAACTTAGGGCAAACAAAGCAAACACAAGGAGATGATGGACGGAGCTCTGAAACTTTTCAGACACTCACCCGAGTCACAGATCTGGGTTGAATCCATCATCGTTCTTTAGCTCACTTCGCCACCTCAGTTCAGACCCAGCTTTATGCAAATCAGTCTTGACCCTGTCCCTCATGGGAACAGTCCAGCCCGAACTGCCAAGCCAGGACTTCCCTGAACCGGAAACAAGCATCCTGGGACCGGTTTCGGGGTAACACCCCTCATCAGCCAGGCTAGCTTGAATCCAGTAGCAAAGTGAGCAAGGGACCCACGTCTGGGCATACCCTGCCAACTTAGGGCAAACAAAGCAAACACAAGGAGATGATGGACGGAGCGCTGAAAATTTTCAGACACTCACCCCCAGTCACAGATCTGGGTTGAATCCATCATCGTTCTTTAGCTCACTTCGCCACCTCAGTTCAGACCCAGCTTTATGCAAATCAGTCTTGACCCTGTCCCTCATGGGAACAGTCCAGCCCGATCTGCCAAGCCAGGTCTTCCCTGAACTGGAAACAAGCATCCTGGGGCCGGTTTCGGGGTAACACCCCTCATCAGCCATGCTAGCTTGAATCCAGTGGCAAAGTGAGCAAGGGACCCACGTCTGGGCATACCCTGCCAACTTAGGGCGAACAAAGCAAACACAAGGAGATGATGGACGGAGCGCTGAAACTTTTCAGACACTCACCCCAGTCACAGATCTGGGTTGAATCCATCATCGTTCTTTAGCTCACTTCGCCACCTCAGTTCAGACCCAGCTTTATGCAAATCAGTCTTGACCCTGTCCCTCATGGTAACAGTCCAGCCCGAACTGCCAAGCCAGGTCTTCCCTGAACCGGAAACAAGCATCCTGGGGCCGGTTTCGGGGGAACACCCCTCATCAGCCAGGCTAGCTTGAATCCAGTGGCAAAGTGAGCAAGGGACCCACGTCTGGGCATACCCTGCCAACTTAGGGCGAACAAAGCAAACAGAAGGAGATGATGGACGGAGCGCTGAAACTTTTCAGACACTCACCCCCAGTCACAGATCTGGGTTGAATCCATCATCGTTCTTTAGCTCACTTCGCCACCTCAGTTCAGACCCAGCTTTATGCAAATCAGTCTTGACCCTGTCCCTCATGGTAACAGTCCAGCCCGAACTGCCAAGCCAGGTCTTCCCTGAACCGGAAACAAGCATCCTGGGGCTGGTTTCGGGGGAACACCCCTCATCAGCCAGGCTAGCTTGAATCCAGTGGCAAAGTGAGCAAGGGATCCATGTCTGGGCATACCCTGCCAACTTAGGGCAAACAACACAAGGAGATGATGGACGGAGCGCTGAAACTTTTCAGACACTCACCCGAGTCACAGATCTGGGTTGAATCCATCATCGTTCTTTAGCTCACTTCGCCACCTCAGTTCAGACCCAGCTTTATGCAAATCAGTCTTGACCCTGTCCCTCATGGGAACAGTCCAGCCCGAACTGCCAAGCCAGGTCTTCCCTGAAGCAGAAACAAGCATCCTGGGACCGATTTCGGGTTAACACCTCTCATCAGCCAGGCTAGCTTGAATCCAGTGGCAAAGTGAGCAAGGGGCCCACGTCTGGGCATACCCTGCCAACTTAGGGTGAACAAAGCCAACACAAGGAGATGATGGACGGAGCGCTGAAACTTTTCAGACACTCACACCCAGTCACAGATCTGGGTTGAATCCATTATCGTTCTTTAGCTCACTTCGCCATCTCAGTTCAGACCCAACTTTACACAAATCAGTATTGACCCTGTCCCTCATGGGAACAGTCCAGCCCAAACTGCCAAGCCAGGTCTTCCCTGAACCGGAAACAAGCATCCTGGGACCGGTTTCGGGGTAACACCCCTCATCAGCCAGGCTAGCTTGAATCCAGTGGCAAAGTGAGCAAGGGACCCACATCTGGGCATACCCTGCCAACTTAGGGCGAACAAAGCAAAAACAAGGAGATGATGGACGGGGCACTGAAACGTTTCAGACACTCACCCCCAGTCACAGATCTGGGTTGAATCCATCATCGTTCTTTAGCTCACATCGTCAACTCAGTTCAAACCCAGCTTTATGCAAATCAGTCTTGACCCTGTCCCTCATGGGAACAGTCTAGACCGAACTGCCAAACCAGGGCTTCCCTGAACCGGAAACAAGCATTCTGGGGCCGGTTTCGGGGTAACACCCCTCATCATCCAGGCTAGCTTGAATCCAGTGGCAAAGTGTACAATTGTGTCTTTATTTTTTGATAGGGTGTTATGTGGATCTCCATTGGAGTTCCATATCATTAATAAATAATGTAAAAGAAAGGTATTGCAAAAAGTATTTCCTCACTAAGGTCTCCGTTACTGAAGTTTTTCTGTATGGACTGGGAGATAGAATAGGATGACACAAGACTTGTAGTGTTGAGTGGAGGAAACCATCTCTCCCAACCTTCACGGAATGATTATTTGAGCTCACTAGAGTGGATGAATGTGAGATAGAGCTCTATAAACTGAACGATCAACTAGAAGTGTTCGATACAATCTGGTAACTCCTTCTAAAACCATCAGTTACCTGAGTGTCTGAGTAAAGGTACTCTGATTGGTCGTTGCGTGGTGACTCTGGATGCAAATACGCTATGGGGAGTTGAGAGTAATGAGGACTGGTTTATACTCTTTTGGTTCTTGCTCTGCCTGGGGAAGACGATGGGTACAGAACATGCAAGGGTGCTGTGGTGATTGCGGTGGGAGGTAGGGAATTGGTGTGGGGAAATTGTGGGCTGGGCTGGCTGGTTCTTTATATGTGGAGCTACATATGAGGGATTTGTGACACCATTTGTTTTGCTGTTGACCTGTGAAGGTACTATGTTTAGGATTTCACAAATACTATTTGATCTTTTTTGATACATAACATACAAGATTATGACTACATGCCTTAGGGATTGTAATGCTGTGTTCAGAAATTTAATACAATTAATTCACTGGAAAAAAAGAATTTCAGTGTTGGCTCAGGATGGTTTTCCTGCTTATTTGGGATAAAATTAAGATTCATTGCTTTGGAGCTGGAGGTGAATATAGACCTAGATGGATAATTTTGGGACAACTCTCTCATTGAAACACAAAGAGAGCCTCTTGGTCTGTTAATCCAATGATGGGATCTTGGAGTGTCCCTTTCTTAGGACGAATACCCTCACCCACCCAAAGGTGGCATGCTTCATCATAGAGGATCTCCTCGCACTACGAACCTAGTCGTAGTGCGGGCTACAACCCCCTCTCTGGGAGGGAGGAGCTCAGGGATGTTTTAGTGGAGATTTTGAGGTGTACTAAACATCTAGTTGAGCTGGATGTGGTGAGACGGGTGTGTAAAAGATAAGTGAAAGTAATTAAAACTGAATCAGTGGTATGCTGGGCAACTTTATTCTGGCATCCACGGTCCAGGGTTAAAATCCAAGCTAAGACAGGGAGTGATTCAATCTGTCGAAGCGAACAAAGAGGTCGACATGTTTCTGCCTAATACTCCCAGAAGGGATGTAGCGGCTTTCATCAGGACCAAGATTAGTGGAAAAATAGTGAAAAGAGGGAAGTGCAGTGTTTACTACTAATAATTCAATAGAGTAGAAAAAAGTGTAGTGGTACTTATATGCAACCAGTAGTTGGAGCGAACTTTCACTCTGTCTTGAAGTGTACTGGTCTGAAAAGCTCCCTAGAAAGGAAAACAGACAATGTGCAAACAGTAAGATGCGTAGCACAACCCCATGTATACATGGCTCTAAACAGAGTACATATTATACCAGCAAACTAAATGCTAGAGAAGCACCTACTCGAGTCGCCGGGTGAGCAGACGGAAGACCAAATTGGGCAGAGGAATACCTGTTTCCATAGGGGCTCTTATATTCTTGACATTTGCTGCCAACAAGACACTAAGCCACACCCTGGCAGTTCAGCGAATGCCTCCTGTATTCGACATCCTTCTATCTCCTATATACCCCTGTCAACTGTATATACAATGTGTTAATGACCATACGTCATGGTCATATATCATGTCACTGCCTTTTTTGCCTCTAAGAGGACTTGGAGACCACCTTGAGTTTGTATTGCCAAGGTTGTAGGTTTTCCATCTGCTCACCCAGCGACTCGGGTAGGTGCTTCTTTTGCATTTAGTTTGCTGGTATAATATGTACTCTGTTTAGAGCCATGTATACATGGGGTTGTGCTACGCATCTTACTGTTTGCACATTGTCTGTTTTCCTTTCTAGGGAGCTTTCCAGACCGGTACACTTCAAGACAGAGTGAAAGTTGCTCCAACTACTGGTTGCATATAAGTACCACTACACTTTTTTCTACTCTATTGAATTAATAGTAGTAAACACTGCACTTCCCTCTTTTCACTATTTTTCCACTAATCTTGGTCCTGATGAAAGCCGCTACATCCCTGCTGGGAGTATTAGGCAGAAACATGTCGATCTCTTTGTTCGCTTTGACAGATTGAATCACTCCCTGTCTTAGCTTGGATTTTAACCCTGGACCGTGGATGCCAGAATAAAGTTGCCCAGCATACCACTGATACAGCTTTAATCACTTTCACTTATCTTTTACACACCCGTCTCACCACATCCAGCTCATCTACAGGTCACCTCAATATCTCCACTAAAACATCCCTGAGCTCCCTCTCAGAGAGGGGGTTGTAGCCCGCACTATGACTAAGTTCGTAGTGCGAGGAGATCCCCTATGATGAAGCATGCCACCTTTGGGCGGGTGAGGGGATTCGTCCTAAGAAAGGGACACTCCAAGACCCCATCATTGGATTAACAGACCAAGAGGCCCTTTTTGTGTTTCAGTTATAGGAGTGGGGAACTGGCCTCTGTTGGTCTTTAAACTTCCTCCGGTCCTATTTGTGTGTTTATTATAACTCTCTCATTGACAAGAGAAAGGAGGTCTAAAGGTTTTGGTCACCAGGTTTCTGTGGGTTATTGTTAATTGTTTGAGTGGATCTGCTCTTTTTCTTCTTTCACTCCCTTGGCTTTGTTACAGCTTTTGTGAATGTTTATTATTGGTTGAGCTTTACTATCAGAGTGATTTCTATAACAAAGGCAATGGTGAATTGGCTATCACAGGACAGTATGGGGCTTCAGTGCTATTAGTTTCACTTGCTACTCACTCTTGTTGTATTGATTATGTAATTCTAACATTAATAAAGAATGCTAAAAATCACCTTTTTAGTTTGTGAGATGCCTACAAATGCCAGGCATCTTGTTAACATTTTTTCTCCGGCCCTATAACAATAATGTTTAGGTGTGGTCTATTGACAAAAGCTGTTTTGCATGCACTAAAGATAGGATCCACACCTTACTCATGATTCACTGGTTTTCTTGTCTATCTAAGCTCCCTGCTCTTGATTTAACGGCTTCCCTCCCTATTCTTGTGTTGTCTTGTCCACAGAGCATTTCAGCCCGACCATCTTATGTTTGGATGACTTCTATCCTCCAGTGCTGTCGTTAGGACCTTGCATTGCAGTACACGAGGCCCTGCTTTCTTTCCTGTGCTCTCCTTTTTTCTCCCTCTTCCCCCTTCTTTGCAGGTCCATGTTGTTTTTATTTACAAATCAGCTGCCCTCCACCATAATCCACTTGCCCTCCACCTTGCTCTGTCTGACCACCACCTGTCTCTACTACAAGGGTGGACAGCCATTTTTAATTGTTTTTTAACTATTCTGAGATGGCCACTTTTGTGAGTGCATGTGCAGAGAGGGGCCATCTTTCTTAAGCTTTCTAAAAAAAAGTACTCGAAGATGGCCTCCACCTGCCCCCTGTATCATAGGCAAGACCGCTTGCCTCTGCCAGAGTTTATTTTCTTAAATAACATTAATAGTTACAAAGCTACAGTGAAAAGTTTAAATAACGTTTTTTTAAAAGCTACTTTTTATGTTTCTGGAGTAAGTAACCAATGAATGCTATTTAGTGTATTGACATCTAACAGCAGGGCATCCTTATATGTTACACTTAGTTAGTGGAACCACAGCTTTGGTAAGGATGACCTAAATGTGTTTCAGGTAAGCCGAAAAGTAACAGTGGAAAGACAAATCCCTGTTCAGAACATACTAGGCCTTCCTGTTTTCAGTTACTATTGCCAGTTTTGGTAGGGGTTTTCATTGTTTGCAAAACACTTAAAATCAACTGTCATCAGTGTTTGCATTGCTGCCATAACAATTCACAAGACTTCAGAACAACTGACTGAGAGAGTCTTTTTCTAGAGCTTACAAAGATGTTTGCCTCTATTTCCTTCCTTCTCTCATATATTCCTATTGCTATTTCTTCTTCTTTCCTTCTCCTCGCCCTTTCCTTCTGCTGTTTCCTGCATCTGCTCTGTCATGTAACTGTTTATTATTTGTCTTACCTCCCTGCCTATCTTGTTTCCCAACACTCATTCCCTTCTTCCCACCGTGCCAGTCCCTCTCCATCCCAAAGATTTACATGGCTAGAGATATTGGTTTATTTGAAGTTTTTGTATATTGCGTACAATGCTCAAGAGAATCAAAGATCTTCACATAGAACAGGTTTCTTCAAACAAGGGCATTACCTAGAGCAAATATGTGTAGGAAGAAATGATTAACACTGCAAAAAATTGAGAGAACCAATCAGCAAAGAACAGTAATCACGGATTAAAAAGCAGGGAGTGAAGGAGTGTCTTCTTGTAACTTCTGCATAGGTAAATAAATAGCCCTAAAAAATCATCAAGTTGCATAAGGATTTCTTGGGTAGTGCTAGACAGAAGGCAGAGGTTTCCAACATGCCAAGTCCAGTGAACAGGAGCAGGAAGTTGCAGATGACAGTCATCATGGTTTGAGATCAGACTTTAGATTACAGTCCAGGAGGTGGGAAGTAAAGGTTAAGAAGAAACAGTTTTAGATATTTTTTTATTACTGTCAAGGAGGATGTTGTAGGAATAGCAGGAGGGAGGGAGTGCCAAGCCTTGGGTGCGCATCCGGAAAAGTTTAGCTGAATGTGTGTTTTTGTTGAAAGACCCTAATTACAGCAGTAGTAACCATATGTATTCTGGTGGCTATATGACCTTTGGACACAGAAAACTTTCCTGCTGCATGGAATAACAGGTGAAATAGTACAAACAGGTTCATAACCAACAGAGGACCTTTGGTTGTTTGACAGTTAAGGTCACAGTATGGATAAAGTCAACTAATGCAACAAAGGAGGTGAACTTCTAAATGCAGTGCGACCACAAACCAATGTCTGTATACTTTCATGAAGTTTTTTCTTCCTTCTCTTCATGTTTATTTTACTTTGTTGGGACATACCTAGAGGATATTGGGCACGATCGACAAAGATTTTCCTGTGACATATTCTTGTAGTACTCTTGGCTAGCTACTGAATTCCAAGTCACACAAAAATCGTTGTGAATTCCAGAAGTAAGTCAACAGTAGTCTTGGAATATTCGAATAAGTTGAGTACTAGAAAACTAAATCACATCTCACAGCAACATCTTTCTGAAGAAAGCCTGTTGTGTTTATTTGAAAGTCAGCATGGATTTCTGCCAGGCATGTGGGCCCGTGCTTATTTGAAAACAGTATGGGGCTGCTGTGCTCCTATCACTTGCATGTGAGAGTTGCTCCATCTTTATCTTTGTGTTCTGTGCAGCAGTTGTCCTGCATGCAGTGCTCTGGTGTGCTTTCTATGTTGTGCGGGAAAAATAAACACAGTTAGAGATGTTGTCATTAAATGTTGGTATGTTGTAAAGCAGCCTGTACAGAATATCTAGCCGAATTCAGATGAGGCGGGCCATACTCCTAAAATGGCAGCAGTACAGAGTTTCAAGGAGCCCAGGGACATTGGAGATGATCACAAGGACATATTTGGTGCGGGCTATAGTGGGAGAATCCATCATAAAAAAAGTGCTTAGATATAGGGGCTGCATATATGCTACTTTTACAACACAGGTTACTAAAGCAGTGTAAGTGCAGACAATTCAGTGTGTTTTTGTTTCCAATGAAAAACAAATATTCACTTTGTTGAAGTTATATTGGTAATAATAACTTTTAAATGAAATCCAGAAACCCTAGTTATGATGTAGGTGCCCCAGATGCATAAATTGCCTTATTTATCACTAGCCTTTAGATTTGTTTTCCTTCTTAGAGCTCGAATGCAACTCCTGGTGGCAGCATTATCTGGAGAACAGTGAAGCTTAACCTGATCATTGGAAGTAAGAACATGAAGCCAATGGGAATATGTGAAGTGTACTATTCTTGAAATCACTTTTGTCATCATCAGCATATCAGTTTCTGAAAATACCTATTTTTTTTCTAATTGATACATACCACTTTCTATTTTTGACAAAGAAGCTCAATCTGCCAGAAGAATTCACTTTTCTGGGGAAAATAAACATGATTTTTCCTTTCAAGATATAATTGATCATTTTTTGAAAATACACAGCCCCCAAAGATCAGCTTGACATTTTTATCTAGTACTCACATGCACAATTGCCTCACATGGACAGATTCTGCATCAAATGCCCAGGTATTACAATTATAGGCCATGGATGTTCACAGTAATACCAAGGATGCCTGTAATACGGCGATAATGCCCGCCATTATACCATGGCCACCACTAGTGCCAAAGCTGGACACCGTAATGGCCAGATTGCGCACCATATATCAATCATGGCCATTATTATGCAAGGCGTGGCCTCCAATTTGTCAGTGATGGTTAAAATATGCCACTCAATCTTAGGATGTCATGATGGCTGTTAGTTTTCCACAACAAGATCAAGAATACCCAAAATACTCAAGGGTGACAATCATTATGCCATTGGCACTATTATGCTATGAGTGGAGACAGTTACTCCGGAGATAAGCCACTTACCATGAGGGGTAGCATATACTTTTTCTAGTCCTTGACACCAGGCATTGTTTCCAGGGAGAGGCACAGTTTAATAGGGAGGGCCACAATGTCATACACACACAGACACCCACATAAATATGTGTACCTACATACACACATAGCTGAATGTACATAAGGCTCTTAATTGTCTCTGCTCTTGATCCATACCCTGCTCTCCTCAGCTCCTAGGCTGATCATGCACCCAACTAACATATTTTCACTCTGGCTCTTGTAGTCCCAAACTTCAGTGAGCCAACACAGGCTACCTTCAGGCACTCTTCTTTTAAGGCCAATTAGTCACACATATGGTGCATATTCTAGCGCAGAGCCTACAACATGGTCAATCTCCTTGTGACTTAGCAAGCTTGAACATGAAGACAGAGGGTCTTGTGGCAGAGCGAATAGGGTGACAAAATATGTGTCTGAGTGTTATGAGCCCCTAACATTGGTTTGGCTGGCTGCCTCTCTAATATCTCTTTAATATGTACAGGCTCTCTGATTGAGATCCTGGTTTCGGCTTCATCTCTTTGAGCTGCTTCAAGGGTGCTGGCGAGTTACCAGTAACTCCTGAGGTACTTGTGTGGACCCTTGCTGTAGGAAAGTGTCCCTTTTTTGTATGGCCACCCCCACTTTTTGCTCCAAATGCAGATGGTTTTGACTCTGCCTGCTGCCCAGACCCCAGGCCTGTGCTCTCTCCTAAAACTGTTATGTTTGACTTGGTAATCCCCAAATTGGCAAAGACTTTACCCTCTTATAAGTTCCTAATATATGGTACCTGGGGTACCTAGAGCATTGGTGGTAAAGGGGTCCCCAGGGCTACAGCACAGTTTTGTGCCACCCTGGGTGACCCAAGCCAACTACTGACAGTAGGCCTCCCATTGCAGACTACAGGGGCAGTGTGTAGTGTTCTTACAGTGTAGGTCACTGGGTCCAGCGTAGTCTGCAGCTGGAACCAGGCCTGTGGTTAGAATGTAGAGCGCTGTGGGGTTCTAGGCTGGGGAATTCGATGAGTTGGTTGAAGTGAAGCTGTGCTAGTATGCCATGTTTCTGGGCAGCTCTGTGTTACAAATAAATTACGCTCTACAGCGACTACAGTGTGGACATTGTCCTGTACGAACTACTACATTTTTACGTGGTGACGCGTTGCAGAGCTGCCACAGGGCCCATTCAGTGTTGGCATGTTGGACTAATGGAAAAAGAAAACATAAACCGCAAGTACTGTAACTTATAGTTCCTTCCTACCTCTCGGTAGAGTTTCCGATAGTCGGCTGGCGACTGATACTTCCCTATTCTATTTCTGGGATCCCGCCTATTGTCTTTCGTGTTGTACGGCATCTGCGTCCAAGATGTGGGTCACGGCAAGCACCCATTTCATGACATTCTGAGGGTAACATTAGGTGCTTTTGTTTGTGCCTTCCCTTCGACGTCTCTAGTGGATCCACAACCCTACGTGCTTCCGTCACGTTCCGTGACCTCCGGCACCTATCGGCACCTATCGGCCTACGTTTCTTCTGTTGGCATAGCAATGTTGTGGTGCGTTTCTTAGCAACCAGCCTCCGGTGTTGGGATTTAGCCTCTATAATTGCTCCGCTGATGCGCACGGCCTCAACGCTGTCTGTTTTTTATTAAAAAAACTCATTGTGTCTGTTGTTCATGAACTCGCCGATGTGCATGGCTTCAACTATTCTTGTTGATGTTGGTAGATGTTATTTGTCCGATTCGCACGGCTTATTCATTTATTAGTGCGCATCATATTTTCCATCAAGTTGAAAGAAGTTCATACGCCGATACGCACGCTCAGCTTTTATTGACAGTTCTCTATTTCTTTGGCTATTTTAATTTGTTCCTGCAGTATTGTCTACTGTGCAGAAAGTTATTTTCTGTCTTCTGCAGCTTTATTATTATTATTTCTACATTGTTAAAGGAACAATGCCGTCAGTAAATCCTGCTCCTTCATTTTTGGAATCTCCAGGTGAATCACCTGTGGTTTGGAAAAACTGGTTTGATGCGTTTGAAACTTACTTAGGGACTAGCGGTGCCTCAAAGTTCTGCCCTGAATGTAAAACGTTTGTATTGTTGCATTCCCTGGGGTTTGAGGGAAGTGCCATTTTTAAGCATTTACCCAATATTGAAGATTCAGAATTGGAACAGTTGGATGACTACACAGAGTGTGTAAAAACATTAGAGAAACGTGTTGATGTTCAACCCAACATTGTCATTTGAGACACAAATTTCTCATGAGGAAACAGATGACAGGGAAAAGTGATGATATTTATGTATCTGCTCTTAGGACGCTAGCAGCTGAATGTCATTTTGAAAATTTTACAGACCAGTTGGTGAGGGATCAGTTTATTTGTCACTGCTCCAACAAGGCTATTCAGAAGAAACTGTTGTCACTAGCTAATCCTTCACTAGACGAAACTCTATGCATTGCCAAAAGCATTGAGACATCACAGTTATCCATGAAGGAATTGGAAGAACGGAAGACTGAAACTGTGAATGTTGTAAGACAGAAGAGAAAAAGCTCTAGTAACACACAAGCTAGGGAAAGCATGAAAACTAATACGTTTTTTAAACAATCCAATATGTGTTTTAGATGTGGCAATCTGTCACACATTAAGAGTGGAAGATCGTGTTCTGCAAGAAATGTTACATGCAGAATTTGCAGCAAGTTAGGGCATATCACACTTACTGAACAGAGAATTTCATTGGGGGGAGGGGGCATGGATCAACTGCTAACAACAGCCCTCATAGGATTGTTATATCTGAAACTCAAGAGGGCCCTCCCTTAGATTCAAACTCTTTACCACAGGTATTAGCCGACAACCAAGTAACACCTCCTAAGGAGTAAGTAGGAAAGAGAAAAAGAGGAGAGATTGGAGACCCACAACCCTCTAAAGCAAAAAGAGCAAGGAAAGTCCCCACTCCAAAACCATCTACAGATCCACAAAGCTATTTAGCAGTTCCTTTTAATTTGAATCTGAATGACTTTTATGATAAGCTGAAATATCTTCTGTCAACTATGATGCAACCATTATTGTCTCATTTAAAAATTATAGAACAATGGGTCTTAGAATTAATCGAGAAGGGTGGGCAATCCCAGATTGCAGGGCCCCCGGGAACCAACTCCTAATAATATTAATGTTTTCAATAGGCTTCGAAACCCTCACAAGCAAACCTGGGTGGGGGAATATTGGGAAAACAGGGCCCAGCTTGATGACCACCTAATCACCAACTGATGTGACAGAGTTGCCAAATCTAGGTGTCAATCAGCCAGGCAAACCACATAGAGTGGGAAGACTAGGGGCACCCCCAATAATAATGTTGACTAAGAGGCCCACATTAACCAATGAGCGTCATAGGGCCGGTGAAATAAAACCAAGGGAGGGGAGGGTGAGCAGTAGATGTGATTACCAGCAAGAAGAAGGGCATTCGACCCCTTATCTAAATCTCCCACCGGCAGCGTGCCCATATATCATAACAATGGTCAACGTCCCAAAGCTCAGGCTCTCACAACAAGAGTCTACTGAGCAATTAATGGCCAAAGCCCGGCACTGGCTGACGAAGTTCACCAGAATGGGTTCGCTTGTCCCGGGACACCTCATCATGGCAAGAAGAATACCTTGGGTGGGCCCCACCTCAAAAGCAATTGTAGGGGATTGTATTGTACTCAATTTAAAAAAGCCATGTTTAGTAGGAAACCTTCAAATCAACTCTCTATAGCACCGTCGATAGGTACTCAGATTTACGTTGTACCATAAGGGTATTTTTACAAACTACATGATATTCTGAGAATACAGAATGAGAATGAAGGGGATACGGCCCTTTACCGCGTTAGTTATCTATCACCAAGAGCTGCTCCCAGAATACAAACTAAGAACCGCTTTGCCCTATTGAAGAGCCTAGAAGGGTGCAATTGACTGACCAGAATGGGAGAGAAGGGGGGAAACAGGGATACTAGTATACAAACAGCGACAGTAGAGAATGAGAGAAAGAAAATGGCAAACTCAGAATGGAGACTGATATCATGGAATATCGCAGGTTACACGAGTAAGAAAGATAATAAGGAGTGGGTAGACAAAATTACACAATTCGATGTTATATGTCTCCAGGAAACATGGGAGGAGGAGTCCATTTTTCTGGATGGCTATGGACCTTATCTTACCCCTGCTACTGCTATCTAGAGCTGGTAGGACAAAGGGAGTAATATTGACCCTAATGGCAAACACTGTTAGCTTTACCATTTTACTGTCCCCCCAATTTTCACATTCTGGTCTGTAACAGGCAAGGCAACTGGGATCTATCAATTATAAATTATTATAATAATCAATTTAGTAATATGGTGTTAGTGGCTGAAGAAGTCGACAGAATGATTAATGAAACAAGCCAGCAGCACTGTAAACCCCTGAAAATCATATGGATGGGCGACTTTAATGCTAAGAGCTGTCAGAAAGTAGAAGCCACGAACTGCGGGGTTACAGATTGTGACAGAGATCCTATTATTCACTTTAGCCACAATCCTTATGGGAATGCTTTAAATAGGCTACAGGTAACATGGAGTCTAGCGATTAGAAACAAAATAAATCTTCAGACAGGAATAATGGATAAAACGTTTGAAAGGCTAGGCAGGGGCTCCACTATTGATTATATCATCACATCAGATAACATGTTACAGAGCATTAACAACATATTGGTGCGATTCACAGACTTCAGTGATCATGCCCATCTCACTTGTGATTTAATTTGGTGAGGGAATATTAAACCGGGGGATAAGACGGTCCCAAAGCCTACCCTATCTAGGAAAAATGGTTACACCCTAAAATGGAACAGAGTTGATGAGACGAATATAATAACTACAATCGGCATATCGAAAAATGTAGAGATCATGTTGTGCTCAGATGTTTTTGCTAACCCGACCCAGGTATCAGGGGCTTTTGAAAAGATCTTAACTGGTATTAAGCAATACTTAACCTGCCCATCACCGGCTAGAGTGTGCCCAGAAGCGCTCTGGTTTGATAAGATATGCTCTAAGACATTGGGAGACCTGCGCAAAGCTTTGAAGAAAATCCCAAGAGATAATCATCTGGTACGGATTTTACGCCTAAAGTATAAAGAAGCCAGAAAAAATAGAATTAGACAGTGAAGAGACAAAGCATGGGTGGATTTAAGGCAAGCATCTGCTAGAAATGATAGCAAAGATTTTTGGAAAGTGGTCAATGCCCCTTTCTTAAGGGACACTGGGGTCCCATTCTTAGATGTGTATATTGAGGAGAAGGGTTGGGTCACTCATTTTGGTAAGATCTTCCAATCTAATGATGAAGTGCCATTGCAGGTAGTCTGCCAAGTCCCGACAGATCATTCCCATCTAATCTTTGATATCTCAGAGAAAGAACTTGCCCTTGAACAGGCATCCTCCCTGAAGGCCCATGGGCTGGACAGGGTGCCTGTTCATATCTTCCTATCTAACAGTGGCGGTGCGTCCATTCGGGCGCTGGGGCGTTGTCCCACTAATGCCACGGCCTCATTCAAATTCTTCGTTCTACTTCTCCGACGCTAATTTCAATCAGGACTCCTGATTGGAATTAGCGTCGGAGAAGTAGAACGAGGGACGCTGAAGGGGGTGGGGGCGGGGCTGCGGCAGCACTCAGGGAGTTGAGTGACAGCAGCGCACTACAGTCACAGCAATACTAGTGCGCATGTTCGTTTTTGGGCTGATCCTTTTTACGATCAGCCCGAACATGCGCACTAGCCTTCCCCTTAAGAGACCGAGGGTTGCTTCATACCGCAGCCCCCGGTCTCCTAATGGGCAGGGAGTATCCCTGCCCTCAAGCCAATCCTGGCGCTGGCGTCAGTAGAGGGGTTGGCAGTGACGTCGCGGCTGTTCCTGTTTGTTGAAGAGCGCGGGACCCCGGCCCAGGAGCAGTCGAGTAGAGGTGGGCGGCGCGGGCCGGTAAGTTTTCTTTTATTATATTTTAATCTTCCCCGGGCCCCACCCGACCCCCTGCGAGTAAAATAGTTATAAAATCATTGTGACGTATACAAAGAGCACTTTGTACTTTAAAATCATTTTGCAGGCACAAAATGAGACTTTCGGCAAATAAACTCCAGTCATGAATTACCTGTTTGAAGAAACTCAGGTCTATTTCTTCACTGATGTTAACCGTTTTTGCGGCATAAACTATAAACATCATTAACTCATTGTGTCTGAAGATTAGCCTTGTATTTCACATTTGAAAAGGGGACGGAATCCATGTGTTCATGTATTACAACATAAACAGCACAAATCGCGCGCATCTCTGGTGCACTTGCTGTCTCCCCTCCCTGCTCGTTGAGCAAAATCAGTAACATCCGATGCAAATGCATTTCCATGGGTTTTGCACGAGTGCAGGTTTTTTCTAACGTGGCCCCTGGTGAATGAGTCATGAGTCAGGAATTCCTAGGCTGTAATACGAGTAAGATAGCCGTGAGTTACGGCGCCTGCTGCAGAGATCTGTGTGTGCTCTGCAAGTGACAAAGTTTAAGTCTAGTGTGATAGTTCTGGGGGTCATGCACCTGCCGTAGAGATGTGTGCGTACTCTGCAGGTGACAACGTTTAAGTCTAGTGTGGTAGCTCTGGGGGTTAATGTGCCTGCGGGCAGAGTAAAGAAAGTGTGTGCACGTGCGAGACCCACAGTTTTCAATACCTGTAAGAGAGCTCGGTATGTTAATGCACCTGCTGCGGAGGTGCGTCTGTAAGTGGTAGCAGATGGCTTGGACGTTTGCGTTCCAGCCTCAGCCTTTCATGATTTATTCTCTGGAGGTTGAAAAAGGTTCTTTGTATTATGGGTATGGACTTATCGCGTGGTAATTGCATGTGTTGTAAAGACATCTTTATAAATATTATGAGCAGTACTGTGTTGTCTTAATTGCGTAATGTTTCTAATGTGTTTTCTTGTTTGACATTTCTAACTCGGCATTTGACAGACCGCATAGAGTCTCCTCCAAACAGAATCAAGCATAATTTGCACTGATTTTAAAGCTGCTCTGTGCTGTCATAGCAACGGGGGCCCTTTTGATCTCTTCAGTGTAATGACATCTTGCTGTGGAGGATGAACTCATAATAACAGATTTGTCTGCCACAGGTGTAAAAATCTGTTCTTCGTAGAGTAGGTAAAACGGAAGGGCTGCGGCCCCCTCCTGGCCCCTAACCGCCCGAGAACTAGAAATCCATCTGTGAAGAGGATTTGAAGTGAGGTAGTATCGACTGTTACAACTCGTAAGGACAGTTTGTGGGTTTAGGATCTGTTCATTTTCGGCAAATGTGAAACCCTGATCTCCTAGTTATATGAATGTTCAAAGTTAATTTTAAGTTTCAGTCCTCATTTAAAAGTGAGATGGTTGGAGATAACGAGAAGATAAATTATGAAAACGCTTTCACATTATGTGTGCTTGTATTGAGCAACCCCTCCCCCGCTTGCTAATGGTATAATCCCGTAAACTCGTTGCGTTGCTGTGAAAGCAGTGGGGTTTCAGCTGGTAGTAACTGTATTGTACTCGTAGCACTTCAGCATAGCAGGCCTCTGCTAGGAAACAAGCCAGGTAAGGTGTTCTTTTAGATTTCTTCTGTAATTTTAAATTGGGTTTTTACACTTCAGGCTGTTCCTAGTTTTTTTTCTTGCATTACTCCGTTGTATAGTACGTAATTTGAGGGGTGTTTACTGGAATGACAAATAATATGTATGATAGAGCAATAAAGGAAGTAAAATATGTTACTTTTTGGTTGTGGTCGCTTTGTAGGGAGTGGTGTTAAGGGCTTTAAGGCAGTGGTTTGGACTTCTTTTGTGGCAGACAATCACAGGACTCAGGCCGAAGGGTTGGGTCCTTGCTGGGGGGCACTTTGGCACAGGGAGCGCATAGGAGCTAGCTGGGGGTCAGGTTGGAAGGATGGTGAGTGTGAAGAAAAGAGTGGTATAGAATGTTTGAATTGTTTTGGTTGGGGGTTCTTAGCATGTCCGGGGAAGTTTAACGGTGGTGGGGAATACGTTGTTCAATGTATTAATGAGGTGTGGATTTCATATTATGTAATGTTTAAAGAAGTTCAACTGCTTGCCTGGCCTAATCAAGCGGTCTTTACTCTATCTGGAGTCTGTTTATCGTCTCATATTGGCCGAAGCACTATGAGGAAGTGATCGCGAGTTGGCAAACTCGAAACCAAATAGAACACAACATTAAATATATTTCTTGTGAAGCAGTCGTGTAGAATTGTTGCACCATTTTCTTGGTGACACATTTGTGATACGCCACTGCATAGAAGTAATGCTCCTGGGTAAGCGCTTCACAAGCAGCCAACATAACATAGCATACTGTGCCAAATGCTTATGGATGTAATAGTTCGGTGTTTTTCATCAAAACTTCATGAAAATACACTGCGTTTCAGCGATTGCATTTGTAAAATTATGTTGTAAAATTATTTTGTTCAGTTCATTTAAAAACGTCTTAGAAGGTGATCCACCCATCCCCTCCTGAAAAGAGCTTGCTCACTCTGTTTGCTCTGTAAAATAAAGGTTGGTCTTAAAACATTCTCCAGGGCTACTTTATGCTCCCAAAATAGGAATGCTGCAAGGATTTTCTATGCTTCAGGCAAAATAGCATTTTGCCGTTGGAAAGCCTCTGTCAGCTAATTAAAAAAATATTTTCTGGCCTTATCTTGTAATTTGGCGCTGTCCAGTGCTGGCGCTGTTAGAATGCTGCATTACGTCACATTAGGGAAGTCAGTACCTGTACTGCCTCGGCTCAGTGTGTTTAATATTTCAAGAATATACGTTCCCACTGCTTAATAAGCCTTGCTTTATCGCTGCATTCATTTGCTTTAAAATGCACCATTTGCCAATCTTTTTAAATTTCTTTCTCAGGAGAGGGACTCTCCCTAGACCCCAGGTTTGTCCATTGAACTTGTTCACATCGCTAACTAGTGTTTTCTATTGGAAAGGGTAGAGCCAAAGCAGTCTTGCTTAGTACCTAGGCTAGCCCCCTTCAGAAGTCAGACTTGCTTGGCAACCCAGAAATTCTCTGAAATAATGTATGAGTTTTCTTTTATGAATGCCTAGAAGAACTGAATTTTTAGTCCATTCATCACAGAAATAGTGCTGAAAATCGCACCAAAAAGATGCCAATTTTTTAAACATTTCTGCACGGGGGAGAACCCCCCAAGCCCCCCTTATTGCCGTCAGGCTCGCTCGCTACGCTCGCTCGCATACGTTGATTCGTTCTGCATACGGCTCACCAGTTTCAAATTGCACCAGCCGCCACTGCTATCTAATAAGAATCTGTGGGCCCCGTTGTTAACTAGCGTCTTTAAGTCCATAGCCAGAGTTGGACCGCCTGCTTCCTGGAAGCACTCCATAATCATACCAGTTTTTAAGAAGGGGAATGGATCTGACCCAAATAATTATAGACCCATCTCCCTAATTGATTGTACAGCCAGGTTAATGGGCCGCCTACTACTGAATAGGCTAGAAGGTTGGGTAGAGGAAAATAAGACCCTCTCAGATGCTTTAGGAAGGGCAAGGGAACAGTTGATCAATGCCTTAATTTAATGATAGTGGCAGCAAAATATTCACTGGCAAAGAAAACCCAACTTTCTATGGCCTTCATGGACCTATTGGCTGACTTTGATTGTGAGGCCCACAGTTAATTGGGGGCCATAATGGAGGTTATGGGAGTGGAACCCCCGATGATAACATTGATAAGGCAACTATAAATGGGAGCAACGGCTAGTGTTTGATATGGAAAGCAAGGGGAATGTTCTAATCCTTTTAACACCGAAAAGGGGGTTAGAAAAGGTTGTGCCCCTTTTTTTATTTGCTCTCTATACGAACCAATTAGAAAAGGTATTGGCTGAAAATGCAAAAGACAGCCTGTACGCCTAGTCACGCTCCTTCCTATTCTTCTTTATGCAGATGATGAAGTGCTATTGGCCAGAACGCCTTTGGCTCTACAGAGTCTCATTGAGAAGTATACATTGTTCATGGCCAATTTAGATCTATTTGTTAACGAGGCCAAAACATTTGAACTCATTGCAGGGGCAGACACTATAAAATAGAAAAGATTCACCATATGTAAGAGAAAATTAGAAGTGGTGGAGACATTCATATATTTGGGTGTTCTCTTTGACCACAGACTAAATTGGAAGGATATGGAGCTTAGCAGAGCCAACATTATGGAAAAAAGTATGGCTGCCTAATTTAGATTTGCAAAAAAGTAAGGCTCAAAACCCATCCAGGACATGATGAAGATTTACCTAGCCAAGGACAAATCAATTGCTACATATGGGGCTGTAATTTGGGGGATGGGAGACATGGGGCCGTTGCAGCGTATTGAGGATGTGTTTTTTAAAAGACTACTAGCGGTGCCACATGCCTGCTCAAATTATATCAGTAACGCGGAATTGAGGTTACCATATATAAGTGGTCCCCATATTGGCCCCCATATTGCTAAGGCATTTGATATGGAAGAGGGATACGGTTAAATTGAACCAGCTAATATTGAGTAACAGTCTGAAGTTAGATTATGCACTTAGAATCCCATGGCTATCTTATGTAAAGACGACCCTTATATCCTTGGGTCTAAATGAACTTTATGACACCTCCCAGCTATGTGCCAACTTCCCAAAGTCCAAGCTCAAAGATAGTTTCTTGGCTGATGCAATTAGGGATAGATGGGTTTTAAATAAAGAGAAAAGCACATTAGGCATATACCAGTCCTTACCTCTTGCGGTGCACGTAGCACTTTCCTATTTGTTCATAGACAACTCACAGTACCGGTATATTTTGTCAAGGTTTCGGTTAAATTACATCCCACTTATGTTGGGCTATCCTGCAAATAATCACTCAATGAAGCAGCTGTCCCCTTGCCCATGTGATGGAAAGTCCATTCAGTCTACTTTACATATCTTGTTTTTTGGTCCCCTGTATGATAAGCAGAGGAAAACGTTTCTGGTTCCTTTATTACGTAAATACAATTTCAGACAGTACCTTCCAGCTTTGTCCTTCATCCAACAACTGGAAAATCCTTTTGTATTTTACACACTTGCATCCTTTTTATGGGCAGCAATGAAAATTCGATGCATGATATGAAAAAGTACGGGCCATGGATCACATAAGGTGAAGGAATGTGAGAAGGGAAATACCTAAACCCTTTCCCAAGTAATGTTACTGTTTAGTCATCCTGATTTGTAAGACATATAGAGTAATCATCCATGGTCGCTGTCTTAGTAGACCACTCATATTTTAGTATGCTAAGTGATAATACGTAAAACTGCACAGGGATTTAGATACGGAAGTCATCTATAGCTGTAGACTGGACTTTCAGGGGTTGGACATAATTATTTATAAATTTGAATTTTTTTATGAATTTGTAGGATTTTAGCATGTATGGCTTTTAGTCCTGTTCATTTATCTTCAAGTAACTACTTATAGTTGGAGCCTGGGATATATTTTTAGAGATGGATCTTATGATTGATTAATTATATGAAAGACTGCAGGGGGGCATCAGGAACAGAAAGAGATGAATTTCCTGAAAAGATGAATTTCCTGAAAATCATTTAGAAAAACTACAAGAAGATCTCCAGGACATGGTATTGATAGTCAGTGATGACATGGTGGAGTCAGGGATCCTTCTACTTGTGTGGATCCGTATATGGATATATCAATAAGAGATAAATCCTTTAAATTGCTGGTTGATTCAGGTGCAAGATTAACTATGTTGACTCAGGAGTTATTTGATGAGTTGTGACCTGGAAGATTGCTTGAACCACATGACCATGCTCCAGTATCCTATGAAGGACACCGCAACAAGGATGTTTTTGTTTTTATGGGAAGAAAGATCTTTGGGAAGGTGTATGTCACTGTCAAAGGTTTGTGTATCCTGGGGTGGTTTCAAGAGGGTTTGTTTAAAGTGATTTTGAGGCCTGGCACCAGTGAACAGGTTTCTGTAGTAGATGTTGGTGGAGTGCATACGGTTGATTGTGGAATGGTGGAGAAGTTACGCACAACATTTTCTAGTGTGTTTTCTGGTGGACTGGTGTTGATCAAGGGGTTCCAGCACAAGATCAAGGTGGGGTCCATTCCTGTGAAACACAAGTTGCGAAATGTTCCCTTTTCAGTCAGGGAGGATTTAGAAAGGGAGTTAGTGAAGCTTTGTGACTTTGGGGGGTAATTGAACTGGTTGAGTCATCTTTATGGTTATCCACTCTTGTGGTAGCCCACAAGAAGAATGGTGAGCTCAGGGTCTAAAGATTTACGTAATCTTAACAGAGCCATTTGGGTTGATTTGCACCCACTTCCAAATATTTCAGATTTGTTGGCTGCGGTATCTGGTGAAAAGTGGTTCAGTAAGTTGGATCTTTCATCAGCTTACCACCAGGTAGTATTGGATCCCGAATTTAGACACAACACTGCTTTCATATCTCCCATGGATGCGTTTCAGTATCGTAGGATGCCATTTGGGTTAGCCTCGGCGGCATCGGTTTTCCAAATAATTATGCACCAACTATTCAAAGATGTGGATGGATTTGTCGTGTTCCAAGATGATGTTCTTGTATATGGTAAAACGAAATAGGAGCATGTGGTCATTCTTGAGCGGGTTCTGTCTATTCTCATTGTTCTTAAAATCGACAAATGTGAATTTTGCAAAAATAGAACAGAATATTTGGGGCATGTAGTCTCGGGAGAAGGCATCAAACCCAGACCAGGTCTTGTCAATGCTATAATCGAAGTGCAAACTCCAAAGGATAAAACTGCTCTTAAGTCTTTCGTGGGAATGTGTGAGTTTTATTCTTGTTTTGCACCGGATTGTGCCTCTCACATTGTACAGTTAACTAAACTACTTAAAAAGGATGTTGTTTTTAATTGGGATGATTCATGTCAAAATACGTTTCAATGGGTAAAAAAACAGTTGGCCAGTTCAAAAGTTTTGAAACCTTTTGATACCAGGTTACCGTGCTGTATCACAGTAGATGCTTGTAGTTATGGTTTAGGCACCATATGAACTCAGAAAAATGGGGTGGTGGAGAACACCATTAGTTATGCCTCTAGAGTATTGAGGGAGGCAGAAATCCATTACTCAACAATTGAAAAGGAGTTGTTGGCCTGTTGGTGAGCTATCCAAAAATTCAAACCATATGTTTGGGGGACAAAGTATGCTGTAAAAACAGATCATAAACCTTTGGTCACCATTCTGTCCGGGGAAAGGATTAAAGAGCAAACACCCAGAATATCGAGTTTATCATCCAAGCTGTTACAGTTTAACTTCGATATTGTTCATATCAAAGAGGGCATGAATGTATGTGCTGATTTTGTGTCGCGGTTTGCTATTCCAGATGATGGTTGGGGCGGGAGATACAGAAGAGAGTTATTTCATTGTTTCTTTGGACCTGGAGGGAATGTGTGCTGTGACAGAATGTGAATGGAGAGATGACATGGTTTTGGATGAGGTCATAAAAACTGTTATGGGCTGTGTTTTGAAGGGATGGCCTAGGGAGACGTCTGTTTCTAGTCTGTGTCAGCCATTTTGGAAGGTTTCTGATGAACTGTCAGTTGATGATGGTTTTCTTCTTAGGAGTGACAGGTTAGTACCACCTATGGGGTTGAGGAGGAGGTTCATTAAGATGGCTCATGAAGTACACATGGGGACCTCGTTTACTAAAAGACGGCTGAGGCAAACTTTGTGGTGGCCCTCTATGGATGAGCTTGTCTTCAGAGAAAGGTATGGTTGTGGGGAAACCTCCTCTGCAACCCACTGAGTATCCAGAAAGAGCCTGGGAGAAAATTGGGGTTGACTTGGTGGGTCCTTTCAACAGGTTGCCTAGCCAGTTTAGTTTTGCGCTGGTAGCAGTTGATTCGTACTCGAAGTGGCCAAAGGTCAAGTTTGTTTCTGAACCCAATGCCAGGGCAGTGGTCAGGAAACTCTTTCTCAGGGAAGGTTATCCTCAGTATTTGATTTATGATAATGGTGTTCTATTCGTTAATGAAGTGGTTGAAAAGTTTCTCAAAGCTGGTGATGTCAAGCATTTGAAGACGTCTTTGTATCATCCTCAAACCAATGGGCAGGTGAAACGCATAAATCGTGTGTTGGTCCATTGTGTCCAGTGGGCGGTCAACAAGTGTGTAGTTGTCAATGCGGTAAAGTCTATGTTGTGGTTTTACCGAACTACGCCTCAGTCTACTACTCAGTTTTGCCTTTTGAGATGTTGAGAGGGAGGAAGCCAGCTACCAAAATCTGCCCAGGGTGGATGAGCAAATGGGTCAAGTTTGGTGTTAACGCAAATGTTTGTGATGCAGAAGCAAGGGCAAATGTGGAAGTGGCCAAGTTGAAACAAAAAGTGAATTTTGACAGTCGTAATCGTGTTAAGATGTGTAAGGTGTATGTAGGTGATTGTGTTTTTATTAAAAAGGGTGGTTTTGTTAAAAAGGGTGGTAGTAAGTTTGACAGACCTTTTGTGGTTGACAAGATTTGTGGTAATGCCGTGAGAATCTGTGGTGCTAATTGGTGGAATGTGGAGAGGGTGTAGGGCTCAGAGAAGCTTAGGTGTGCCAGTAAACGTTCGGGTTCTATGGAAATGGAAAGTCCTGAAAGTGAGGTTCGGGTGAAAGAAATCAATGGAGTACCTGAGGATCATGTCGTGGAAGAAGTGGTGGTAGAACCTGGGTTGAGTAGGAGTGGTCTTTGTTCAAGGTTGCCTGTAAGATTCAGGCAGTGACACCGGGGATGTTATTTCTATTTTGCCTTTTTTTCTGGTTAGTAAACCGGGTTCATGATCTGTTCCTTTTGCATTTATATTCCATTTCTTTTTCTTTAGTGGATGTTGAGCATTTTGTACCTGTTTGTAATATAGTTGTTTTTATAGTTGATTTATTAAAAGAGGAAAGGTAAATGTATTGTTCTTACAGTGTAAGTCACTGGTTCTAGGGTAGTCTGTAGCTGGATCCAGGACAGTGGTTAGAATGTACAGCGCTGTAGGGTTCTAGGCTGGGGAATTCGATGAGTTGGTTTAAGTGCTGCAGTAGTGTTATGCCATATTTCTGGGCAGCTCTATGTTACAAATAAACTACGGTCTACAGCGACTACAGTATGGACGTCTTCCTGTATGAACTACTACACAGTGCTAACTGCTTGAACTCGACTGTCCCCTCATCAAGTGTGGCACAGTCAAATACACTGCCTTTAAACTATGTAAGGCACCCCTAAGGTAGGCCTCCTCAGCCCAGGAGGAAGGGTGCAGTATGTTAAAGGTGAGGACATTTAAGAGCAAGCCTATATGTTCCTGTAGTGGTGTTCCCCATTGGAAACTACTATAAGTGTTTGCAGTCCATCGGCTAACATGGACTGCCAACCAGGCGTTCTCGAGATTGGCAGCTCCATTATGGTACCAACAACAGAACATCAGATCTGAATAACTTACTTCAAAGAAGGACCAAGAGGAGACCTGTGTCGCCAACAACAGGACTTTGCCCATTGCACAAAGAAAAAGAGGAATACTATGTCCCTGAGGCAACAGACTTGGAACTGAGTGAATGACCCTTGTCCTAGGTTAAAACTCGACACTCCCAAAGAGAGGGACCCTTGTGGAAGCCAGAAGCACCCTCAGTCTCCCCTAGACTAGTGCACTAGTCCCCTGCAAACTGCAGGTAAAAACGATCACCGGATCCAAAGAGTGGCTGGCCATTGGCCCCTCCATGGGATTGCCCAAATCCAGGTGATCCATTGCATTGTGAGAGTTGTAGTCTCACATGCCCCGAAGTTTCAGGCTGCTACATTACTCCCCCAGACTCCGTGAAGTTCACTGTGCTTACCGCTGCCAAGGCTTGTTGGTCGCCAATTCTGTAACTGACCCCCATACTTGATGCTGCACCTACAGAGAACACCGTGCAACCATCATCCGATGTCATCAGCTGTGTACCTGCTGTGTTTTTGCACTTTGTTTCTTGCAGCACCGTGTAAGTGGTAAAACAGCATCTCCCACTGCTACCGTTCAGCACCAAGGACTGCCAGAACAACTTTGCAACCAGACTCCACGAGCTAGGTAAAATTGATCTGACTGTTGTGGCCTGGTCCTGGGGCCTTCCTGACTTTACCACTATAAGGGTACCAAGTAACTCGAATTGATAGTCACCGAATGTCACTAGTAGATTTTGCCATTGACCGCAATGTTACTTTGTCTATATATTTTACTACACTGATTTAATATTGCTTCAAACATCTATAACTCCAGTTATATGTATGCTATTCCGTTAATTTTGGAATGTAAATTAGGATAAAACACACTCTTTTCTTATAATTGGTGTTGGATTTTTCTCAAGTCGTGTCAATTACTAATCGTCAATTTTGGTACTCTGAAATGCTCTAGTAAAGCCTGACTTGATCTTGCCACTGTACCAGGACAGAGCTAAGGATTTATTAGTATGAATCCAAGGACCATCTGTGGGGCATTGTGATAATATTACATGGTAAGACTACCCAGCCATACTGCATAATATTCCACTTTCCTAAACCTGCTCAATGGCATTGAGGCCAGTCCCACAATGCCCAAATATGTAGTCACTGGGTTTTTGTGCTGTATTTCTTTATTGTGCATTCAAACACTTTAAACAGTTTGACATAGAAATGAAAGAGAGATGAACATACATCGTTCTAAGGTATATAGACATAATCATTACAAACGTGTGATATGTCTCCAAAAAGTCTTAGCACATTGATCCTATGCATAACAGTCCTCCACAGCAATCTATAAATGGGGTAGTAACGGGGTTAGGGGAGGGTATGGGGGAAAACCCATAAGCAAAAACAAAAACAGAAGAAGAAAGAAGAAAGGGGAGGGGCATGTGTGTGTGCAGACCTGCATAGGCCCGTGTGTTTGCATCCACCCCTACCGGGTTGGATGGGAAATTATGTCTTCTCCAGGTTTGCGTCCTACCTCCCTTCAGCCCCCAGGTTGTTTATAGAACCATGTGTCTTGCTTTGTTGGCGCCCTGTTTCGTCTAGAGGAACGACTCCAAAGACCAGTACGGGGATGGCGTATGGGGGGAGGGTCGCTGATAGGTCTCGCCGTAGTGGCTCTGACGTAATATGGCCCGTTGACGGTGTGACCGTACGACAATTGAGCCCTGTGGATCCTGACGGCACAGCGATATTTGTGCAGGCATTGGCATGCGTGTGGGTGTGCCAGAGGGGGGAAATGTATGGGAGAGGTGGGGGGGGAGGGGAGAAAGGGAACTGGAAAAAGTGCTGATGAGGAAGGAACATTGAGCAGAGTCAATTTATCAAAATAGTGGAGATGGAAAAGAAAAAAGAGAAAGAAAAGGAAAAAGAAAAAGAGAAAGAGAGAAGGAGCGAGACGAGAATGTGCCGAGGGGTGGAGGTGAGGGTTGAAGGGGATATGACGGTCTGCAGGGCGTCTGCAACGTGCTATTCATTTAGTCACCAGGGTCCGCTGCAGACCCGTCTTCGTCCACGTTCGGGGCCTCTACACGCAGAAAGGGTGTCCATGTCTCCAAAAAAATCTCCGACTGGTCTTGTAGGTTATATATGATCCTCTCATGGGAAGCCGCTTGGATCATAGCTGTCAGCCAGGATTCTTGTGTCGGGGGGGGCCGCAGCCCTCCATTGGCGCAGTATGCAAAGCTTGACTGCGGCCACAGCTGTATGAAAGAGGCGGTGTTGTGGTCTGGATAGGTCCGGGAACCGCTGGAGATCGTGCAGAAGTACTTCAGGGGGCATAAGCGGTAAATAAAGTGTCATGGTAGCACTCAGGGTCCGTCCCACATACTCCCAAAAAGCCTGCACTGAGGGGCACTCACAAATGATATGCGTTATGTCACACCGGGAGTTTGGACATCTCCAACAGTTGGCATGAGGGAGGAGGCCCGCCCTGTGCAGTTTCGTGGGTGTCCAATACCAGTCCTGTAAGACTTTGAAGAGGCAGAATTTCATCCGTGCCTCCCTTGCGCCTTTATCCAGAGCCTCTAGTATGTCCGCCCATTCATCGTCTTCATACGTGATCGCCAGTCGTTCGTGCCACCTGGCACGTAGCGTCTGTGCCAAGGGGGTCGAGAAGCGGTGCGACGCTAGCACACCATATAGTCCAGACATCACCCCCTTGTACAGTCCCCAGACAAGAAGAAATGCAGCTACCGGAGATGGGGGCAAGTTCCAGGGGGGAGCCCCCAGGCATTGCCGCAGACAATGTTGTAGCTGGGTGAATCTCCAAGACTGTGTCGCTGGGAGGCCATACTCCTCTCCTAGTTGTGCCAGCGGTTTCAGGGAGCCGTTGCAGATAATATGATCAATGGAACTTATACCCGCTGTCTGCCACACCCGCCATCTCAATCCCTTCCCTCCGATCCGAATGGCTTCATTTCCCCATAATGGGGCCTTCTCATACAGACGTGGATGCACCCCCAATAGCTTGTGGGCCCGATGCCAGGCCTTGCACGCGGCAGACACAATCGGATGCATTGTACCGCTGTTCCCGGGTTTCGCCATGTATAATACAGAGAGTCCCTCCTCTGCCGAAAGTAAGTGTTGTTCCAGCGGAACCCATTGCGGCGGGTCCGGGAAACCTGGTAGGAAGTACGCCAGCTGGGAGAGATGTAACGCCAATGCATAAAGTTCTACTGATGGGAGGCCAAGTCCCCCGTGAGTGCGGCGGGCCTGTAGCTTGGACGCGGCAATGTGCGGTTTTGCGGCACCCCACACAAACGACCGTATCTTGGAGTCTATCTACCGCAAGAGTGTGAGAGGCACCTGCATCGGAAGCATCCCCAAGGTATAATTGAAACGAGGTAATGTTACCATGCGGACTGCCTGCACTCTACCCCACAACGAGAGCCCCAAGGCCTTCCATTTTTCGAAGTCTTGTTGCATCTGGGTTATAAGCGGGTTAAGATTGTCCTGAACCATGTTTGCTAGGCCTATATTGACAAGAACTCCCAAATACTTAAGGCGGGAGTGTTGCCAGCGGAAGGGAAACCCATGTATCGCCACTTTCGTGGTCCCGGCAGAGAGGGGGGAGTGCTTCACTTTTGCCCCAGTTAATCTTATACCCGGAGAGGGAGGAGAAGTCGTCAATAATCTGGAGCAGGGACGAAAGGGAGCGGGGTAAGTCTGTGAGGGTTAACAAAATGTCATCCGCATATAGATACAATTTGGATTTGCCTATTGGGAGTGGAACTCCCGCGATGGCCGCAGAACTGTGCATGGTGGCGGCTAGTGGTTCCATGGCCAATAGGAAGAGGAGTGGCGGTAGGGGGCATCCCTGACGCGTCCCTCTACGTATGGGGAAGGGGCCGGATACAAATCCACCACAGTTCACTTGTGCCGTGGGGTTCCCGTAGAGGAGGCGTACTTTAGCTATAAATTGAGCCCCAAGGCCATAATGTTCCATCACGCGGAAGAGGTATTCCCACTCAATAAGGTCAAATGCCTTCTCCGCATGAAGGGAAAGAGCAATGGCGTACATAGGGAGGTCCTTGGATGCCCACAGAGCATGGGCAAGGGTGCGCAGGTGGTTCCTGGAGGATCGGCCCGGGACAAAGCCCACTTGCGAGGTGTGTACCAGGGATGGCAGAACTTTGCAGAGTTGTGCGGCTAGTATACTGGCCAGTATCTTTATATCGTAATTTAATAGCAAAATAGGCTGGTAGCTCCCGCACTCCAGCGGGTCCTTCCCGGGTTTGTGTATAACATCTATGACAGCATTATTGGAGATTAGGCCCAGGGAGGCTGACTGTTCTGCTTCGCAAAACGCTGCCTGTAGCGTAGTGATCACCTCTTCCCCCGCCCAGCGGTAAAACTCCGCCGGGTATCCATCTACACCAGGAGCTTTATGATAGGGAAGTTTCACTATTGCTGAGGAGATTTCCTCCTTGCTAATCTCCCCTTCCAGCAGCTCCCTTCCTTTATCCGAGAGGCAAGGGAGTTTCGCCTCCCGCAGAAATGAAGTCAGTCTGTCCGCCTCTATTGGCGGGCCTGGAGTGTACAGGGCCTTGTAGAAAGAAGCAAATTTGTTTGTTATATCTTGAGGGCGGGTTAAAGTATCGCCCGCCGCCGACCTAAGAGCCAGAATAGCCATGGACGCCTCGCGTTGGCGAAGTTGAGCTGCCAGGAGCCTCCCCGCTTTTTCCCCGGGTTCATAGTGTCTCCCCTTCATTCTCTGTAGCGCATATTCCGCTTTGGTAATGAAGACGCTATTCAAAGCCATTTTTGCCTGCTCCAGAGCCTTGTGGTGCTGTGGCATGGGACGTTTCGAATATAGGTGAGCGTACTTCCGTATGTCGGCTTCCAGCGCTTTTTGTTTGTCTTGGTTCTGCTTGTTGGCTTGGGCCGAGTCCCTCATAAGTCTGCCACGTATGGTGGCCTTTGCTGCCGCCCAGAGAGTTCGGCTGGAGTCAACTGACCTCTGATTGTCCGTTAAAAACTCTGTGACATGTGTCTGTAAGAGAGATTTACCAGTGGGGGCCCGGTAGCGCTGGATATTCAGTCGGCAGGGCTTGCGCCCAGGACTGGCTAGTCCTAGTTCCAGTGAGAGGAGGACGGGGGAGTGGTCCGAGAGAGCCGCCTCCAAGATTTGGGATTCTCGGGTGAGCTGCACTACTCTGTGAGAGGTAAGGAAGTAGTCCAAGCGGGATAGTGTACCGTGTACCTGAGAGGCAAAAGTGTATTCCGTATCTGTGGGATGACTCAAGCGCCAGTGATCTATCAGTCTGTTATCTTGCATCACATCTTCCAGCAATGCCCTGTCAGCTGCATTGCTCCTATCCAGTGGTCCGGTCCTATCCAGGATCGGGTCCCTCGCTAGGTTCCAATCCCCGCCTATAAGGAGTTGGGTAGCACCTATTTCCGACAGAACTCTGTTTAACTGCAAGAGGAATGGCTTTTTCACCCCTGTTGGAGCGTATACCGACCCCACGCATATGTGATGGTCACCTATCTTGAGCTGTGCAAAAACGTATTGGCCATCAATATCCGTCCAAGTCTTTGTCACTGTCGCTGGGAGGGATTTTCGGAGAAGAATCACCACCCCGCACTTGCGGGGTGGACCCTCATTCCCAGGAGCCTCAGCCTGCACGCTGCTGTGTATCACCCTCCCTACCCAGTCTCGCCGCAGCTTGTCCGATTCTACAGCGTCTAGGTGCGTTTCCTGCAGTAGGGCAATGTCCGCGCGTTTGGATTGCAGATACGCCAAAACCTTTTTTCGCTTTACGTAGTGGGTGAGACCATGGACGTTCCAAGTGATCGCTCGTAGTGGGCACAGAGAAGTCATAGTGTTCAATGTAGCAGGTGCGGTTCCGGGAAATCGGCGCTGTGTAGTGTGTGGCGAGCCCTGCCGGGGTGGGTGCAATGAGAGAGTGGAGCCAAGCGAGAGGGGGGAAGGTTTCGGGTCTCTCGGAGGATTACAAATCGTACTGTGCGGAGTTACGGGCACGGGGATGTTTCAAGGCAGAAGGGAGTAGCGACCCGATTCCAGAAATCCAAAGAAAGAAGAGCGAGAGCGAGAGCAAAAGAAAGGAAAAAATCGAGAGGAGGGAAGAAGATGAGAAGAAGGGGAAGAGACAAAGAAACTACAAAACAGTCCAACCAAACAAGACAAAAGAAACAAGAGACAAAAAGCAAAAGGAACAAAACAAAAGAGAAGGGAAGGAGGGGGGGAGTGTGCGGGAACGCTCTGGCACTTCCCTGATGGTCTAGATCTATTAGGTCGCTGGGGCTGTCGTCGGGCTATAGGGAGATCTATAGGGCAGGGTGAATTGCAAGGACGCCTCAGTCGACGGGGAGGCACAGCAGACAGGTTCTATTTTACCACAGGGGGAGTATGCGGTTCCTGTATGGGATGCGCCGCAGAGAAAGAGAAAAGAAAAAAAAGAAAAGGGGAGGGAAGCAGGGCAACCAGGAAAGGGTAAGGGGGAAAAAACAATAGGACACCGGGAATAGGGTACCGTCCCAGTTCCGCTCAACAAGAGCGCTTATCTGTCTACCGCGGGTCTACACTATATAGAGGAGGGATCAAAGGAAGAAAAGGTGAACGAACGGCGCACCCGGATGACAGGGGTAAAGAGGGTGTAAGACACCCAACGCATGAAGGGGCATCCCTCAACTCCTACATGTGGTGACGCGCGAGGGGGGCCCAAAGGTCCGTCCAGTGCCCAGGACTCTGCCGGGCGTAAATATGTGAGCTGAGGCGCATAGAGGTGGATAATGATGTATACTAATAATAAAGCGGCTACCTAGAGGGGCGACTGTGCTATGTGTGGGACCGCAGGCCCTTTTGATGTGCCTATGTGTACATGTGCACAGGAGGAGAGTGAGGGTGGAGCTGACATAGGCGGTAGTGGCAGAGGGAGGGACCTACATATGTGAATGGGAGCAGTACTACCACACAGTGCTATTATTCCAACAATGTAATCTACATTTGTCTTGATGCAAAACCTAGACACATCTACAAACTTCCGTGACTCAAGTGTACAACATAAAAGAATAAGGTGAAACAGTATAATCCTTCAAGGTCTAAAACACCCCTCAATACAAGACAGTGCATATGATACTCAGCTGTCTGTTGATCAAACATCGTCCCACTGCGTCGTCGGCTGCAGAACCCGCTGTAGTGGGGGTCCTCAGCACGGGTCCTCAAGTACGGGATCTCCACGCCCCTGAGTCGACCCAAGTGTTGGTTTCAAAGGTGAACAAGATTTGTCCCTCTGTGACTCTTGAGCAAAGGCGGCCGCAGCATGGAGCGCGGAGGCTCTGTCCTCTTGCGTACGTGCCGGTCTGTCCTGTTCTCTACCACGTTGCCACAGTCCTCCAGAGGCCCTTCTTCGTTTCTCCATCAACAGAGCTGGGTCCGACGTTGGGGAGGGTTCTGAGTCGCCTGTAGACGTCTCCATGTTCTGACCCATCACAGTGTCCAGAAACAGGCGTAAGTCCTCTGGGTCATAGAAGTCCATGGAATTACCATCCTTGGTAACGCGAAATCTCGCTGGTTCAAAGAGACCATATTTAAGGTTGAGCTGCCGGAGCCTGGGCCTGAAAGACAGGAAAGCTTTGCGGCGGTCATTCGTTTCCTTCGAGAAATCGGCAGCCATCCAAATGTTGTAGCCATCGTGGGCGAACGAACCTTGTGTACGCGCTGCCGCCAGGATTTGCCTCGTCTGGTCGTGGCGCAGGAAACAGGCAATGAGCGGCCGTGGCCTTTCGTTGGAGTCCTTGCAGAGTTGTCCTATGCGGTGGGCCCGTTGTATCTCCAGGGGTCGATCGAAGGTGGCACCAACAAGCTTCGGGAGGATGTCCTTCAAGAACACAGCGGCATTTGGGCCCTCAACGGATTCCGGAAATCCAAAAAAGCAGACGTTGTCCCTGCGGCTGCAGTCCTCCAAGTCAACGAGCTTGATGCGCAAGAAGAGGAGTTCTCGATCTCTGTCTGGTATTGTATTCAGTCGGCCTTCCACCGCTATCAGCCTCTGATCCAGTTCCTCCGCACGGGAGTGGAATCCAGCCAGGTCGGCTTGTATCGATTTGGCTTCATCCGCCAGTTTGGAAATGTTAGAATCCATCCCCTCCAATCTTCGACCGACGGAGGAGATCTCCTGTAGGATGCGGTCCATAGTAACTCCTACTTCCGGGGCCGTCGGGGGGGCCGTGGTGCCGCTCGCCGGTAGGTCATCAGCTTTCGCGGCCATTGTGCGCGGGTGTTGCTTCAGCGCCTCCATGAATAAGAGCTGCCTGGAGGTCTTGCTCCCCTGTTTTGCCGAGGTCATTCGTGCCCCAGTACCAAGTTACGCCTCTACCAGCCTAGGGGGGCGTATTAGATGGAAGCCAGAAGGAGGCTACGCCATCTTCACTGGTGCTGGCCACCGGAGGCTGAGGGCCAAGTCCCGGGTTCTCAGATGATAGGCGGAGCCGGGCTGCTGATCGGGGTCCCCCAGGGAAGATGTTAGTGTCACTGGGGCGAGGGGGAGCAAGTATGGTGATGGCGCCCCCCCGGAGTCGTTGTCAAGCACCCAGAGCGGTCACGGTGCCTCAGGTTCCCGCAGGCTGTGCAGAGGGCGGGGCCGGGCCATCTATATGGCACTCGCCGTTGTTGGTGGGCAGATCTCTATAAGCGCCTGGGGGGGAGACAGTACTTGCTGGGGTGTGAGGAGGGTACTCCTGTACCTCCGGTAGGCAATCACCACCGCTCTCCCACCCCTCCACCTCGCAAGGAGAAGAGTTCCACATGCCCAGCGGGGGCCAAGGGGCTATGGAGCAGGCACTACTGTAGGTAGGGGAGTGCCTGTAAGCATGAGTGGCGCCTGCCCCTCGCCGGGAACCGACCCGGCCTAGCCGTGTACCGCTGCTGGGTTGGTAGGTGGGGTCGGGCGGCGACCCCAGGCCGAGGCTAAGGGCATACCACTAGGCCCAGAAATCGTCCACTGACCTGCCGCTCCCTTCGCCCGTTCCACAGACGTGCCAGTGCTACCGGGGCAGGAGGGGAAGGTTGTCTCCGCAGCTGCGGGCGTCGCCAAGCTCAGGGAGCAGCCCCGGCTCTTCCGCCTGGCAGCGTTGGGTGCAGGGATGGGGCCGAGCAGGCACTCGGGGGTCGAGGGCACGTTACAAGGCCCAGAAGTCAGCCACAGGGCCGCCTTCCCCGTCACCCGCTCCCCAGGCGATGGTACCGGAGCACAGAGGGGCAGCTTCTGCAATCACGGAGGCGCCTCCAGGCGCAGGGGGCATCCTCGGTCCCCCGATATCCCACTGCAGACACAGGAGGCGGGGCCAGGCAATCACTCGAGGCCGAGGCTGCTGACATGCCTCCAGGCCTGAGAGTCTTCCGATGGTGCGCTGTCCCAGCCGCGCACTCTCCAGCCGCGACGCCGGCACCGGAGCATCCGGAGTAACCCCCGCATTCAGGGCCGCTGGGATGATGTCACAGAACCACCTCTGGAACGCCGCATTCTCGTCCGGAGTCTCCCTCAGTGCGGAGCTCTTCTCCTAGGCGGCCATCTCCTTCCGTGGCCAGACCACGCCCGTAGTCACTGTTTTCAGATAATTTTGTTTGTTCCAAGTGCTCTTCCTTGTTCTAATGGGCTTAAGTGATAGGTTATGTTTAATTTTTATGAACTGCAGTTCTGTCGAGAGCAGGATGAGGGGGTCACACTTGAATCTAGAAGAGTCAAGCTGTAATACTACTGTTACAGGTGAGTACTCAAGCTTGTTTTGCATCCCAAACTGCTACTTGATTCATGCTGTCCATACATTTTAAAGGGGTATTTGCATTTTGTAAATTTGTAAATGTACCCTAGCTCAGAGCTGCAGTAAGTCCAGCACCACACATGGTCAACCACTCCCATTGAGAATAATGGAGGTGGGGACTTAAAATAAAACCCCTATAGGAAATAATTCTAAAATATATTACTTCATATTATATTTAAACAAATATATGTGACATTCTTTTAATGTAATATATATATATATATATATATATATGAATTATGAATATATATTTTATAATAAAATAACTTTTTAAATTTAAAGATAAATGTAACTATTTTTTTTAAAGAATAAAATAAAATAATTTTATATGTAATGTTTAGTAACTTAGGGCCAGATGTACGACCCATTTTTGCATGCGCAAACGGGTTTGCAAACCCGTTTGCACATGGAAAAACATATTGGGCCATGTAGATAGCCCATTTAGCGAAGCAATTTTTTTGCGACTCGCTAAATATGTTTTGCGACTCGCTATTTGGAAGGGCCGTTTCCTTCCAAATTGCGAGTCTCAAAACAATGTACTAATGTTTTGCGACCGCAATTGCGGTCGCAAAACAATTGCAAGTAGGTGGTAATGCACTTGCAAAGGGGAAGGGGTCCACAAGGGATGTGAAATAATTTTTTAAGGGCAGGCAGTGGTCCCAGGGACCACTGCCTGCCCTTAAAAAATGAAACGAAAACGTTTCATATTATTTTTTTTAAAATGCATCCTGTTTTCCTTTAAGGAAAACGGGCTGCATTTAAAAAAAAACAAATTTAATTTATATTGATGGTGTAGCATCAGCACTGGCTATACACCAGAAATTGGCAGTTGTTCCATCACAGGTTCAGTAATGAGAGCTACCAAGAATCATAGCTGAGACCTTCACCTCTGTGGCTGTGACACCTTAGGGACACAGGCAGTAAAACTACATATTAAAAGGAGAGGTGAAACGGAAGGCACCATTAAAAAGAAACTCTCACCTGAAGCTGGAAAGAAACAGAAGGGGAGTAAAAGAGAGAAACAATAGACTGGATCTCCGACAGAGCAGGAGTCCAGTATGGGTGTTCACAATTTGAGGAACCACGAGAAGATTAAAAAGCCGGATCGGTATCAATATTCTGATAGAGGTTTTTCCCATTCATTTCTGTACTCTGACAATTGGAGGACAGAGAGAGGTGGTTGTATATAGACACAACACAGAGATGGGAGATTCAGGAAGAAGCACCGATGTTAGTGTAATAAAAAGAAGAGAAACGTCCTGACCCCAAAACAGTAGGAAAGTACCTTTTTTGTATGGTCACCTCCCCTCTCACTTTTTGCACCCAATGCTGATGGCTATGACTCTGAAAGGGCACTAGAGCCCGCTGCCCAGGCCTCAGGGCCAGTGTTCTCTCCCTAAAACTGATATGTGTGAATTGGTAACCCCAATTGGCAAAGGACTTTAACCCCCTTAAAAAGTCCCTAGTACAGAGGTATTCAAGCTATTTTGTTGTAAGTTACCCCCCAAAAAATGTTTGGAAGCCAGGGCCCTCCTTCAAACCTCTATGACAAGGATTGGGGATGGGATAGGGCTGAGCACAGGGAGCAGGGCTTATTATAAGATCATTTCAGGGAGATGTTTTCGATGCCGTATAATCCAAAATGATTGCGAGTCTTATAAAAGAGCAAATTCATGCCCAAAAAATATGAATTATCCAAAAAACTCTCCCCCCATAATTGGGTTATTGTGAGCCTGTCACACTCCTCAGCCCCAATGCAACTGCACTTGATGCAGTAAGGGTAGCCATGGCCCTGAATAGCAAGAAATATCCTCCAATGACATAACATGAGGTGAGATTTTTTTTAAGGGTCACGAAAATTAAGTGATTTGCGAAGAATCACAGGAGTTTGAGGGAATGCTTAGATTTGAACCCATCTCCCCAATTCCATAGTCAGCAGCTCTCACAATTAGGCCACATTTCTTCCCTTTGACAAAAAACATGTGTTGCCCCCCTTTTTTCAGCAATTGTGCCCTTGACCCTAATGCTAGCAAGGAAAATGAGCAACTATACACTTTTTTTTTCTTTAAAGAAAGGCATAATTGTAACACAGTAGACCCCTAGACCCCAGTGCTGCTGCATTTGCTTTATTAATGCTACTGCCTCGCCAACGGGATGTCTCCTCTTCTCTTTGTTAAAAGCATGAGCTCCCATTTTGCCCCATCCTAGTCACTGTTATCTCTCTGATGCCCAAAGTAAGGTGTCTCCTCTGCTATCATTTTCCCCACCCCTTTACCATTACTTAGAGGCCCATAGCAACACTGCCAGAGTAAGTGGCCACTGGGCCCTAATACAAATTAGTAAGAATAGTACAACAGACATGGGGTTTAGCTGGCTCCTCATATCACTGGGACCTTGTGCAACAGCATCGGCCACACCAGTCATACCTACAACTCTGGAAGCAAGCTGGCTGTTCTGCCCACCCTAATGGGCTATCACTCCTGGGCCTGAGACACAAAGCAGGCTTTCTGCCCCTCTGTATAAAACAAATAAATCTCATCTCTGCTACCTGAGAAGCGAATGTGTCACTTGGTTAATCACCAAATATAAAGAATGCTTGGGAGCCAGTATAGACTTTAACTGGAGTTACTTGGTGCGCTACAGTGACAAATATTTATTCTTCTTGAGGGGGTAATGTGACGGTGTTACCAGGTGAGTTCTGTGGTGTGTCTTTTTAATGAACAATTATACAAATGTGCTGCGGTATAGTCTGATTACTCATTATTAATATATATGTAGATATCAATAATGACTGACATTCACCGTGCTTTCTGTTACCAGCTGGGACTTCGTAGCACTATAAAACACAGCCACTATTTCCCACTGGGCAATAAGGATTACTTTCTGTGATTGCCTTTTCACACAGAGGTACCTCTGCAAGGAACACATTATCCAATGAGATCTCACTGCCTAAAATAGTACATTTCCCACTGATTAGTTTAACTTGCATTGTATTTTACATTTTAACATGTGACTGTTATTTTATATGTGCTACAAGAAAGTTAAAAAAAATACAGAAAATGCTGTTCTTGTTAGCCTCTTCTATGACCCCGTGACCCCGCTTATTGACCATGCCCGTGGAACTCAGGATCCTAGTTCACACACGTAGGGCCCGATTCACAGAACTAACTTAAGACAAAATCCTAAACCTACTACCATTTTGGTATTCACAGAAGGCACTTACTCATTTTGGTATTCACAGAAGGCACTTACTCATCAATGAGTAAGTGCCTTCTGTGAATACCAAAATGAGTAAGTACCTTCTGTGAATACCAAAATGAGTAAGTGCCTTCTGTGAATACCAAAATGGTAGTAAGTTTAGGATTTTGTCTTAAGTTAGTTCTGTGAATCGGGCCCTTTATGTAAATGAAAACAGCCTGTAAGTGTACCAATTAAACAAAATTGCGCTTCCAGTCCAGCTCAATTTACAAATACTTGAAAACGCATTTGCGTGCCCCTGGAAATGCACCCCCCCCCCACCAGGCAGGCGTGCCCCACAGTTTGAAGACTTCTATTGTAGTATATGCTACCAGTGGTACACAGGGCATGGGTGTTAAAGGGGTCACCAGAGCATGAAGCACTGTTTGTGCCACCCTGAGTGACCCAAGTAAACTACTGACAGCAGGCCTATCATTGCAGACTGCAGGAGCAGTGCATACACTTGAATTCAACTTTGCCCTCATCATGTGTGGTAAAGTCGATGCACTATTCTTAATATATGCCAGTTACCTCAAAGGAAGGCCTCCTGAGCCCAGGAGGCAGTGAGCATTACAAAGGTATGGGTATGTAAGTATAAGCTTATATGTCCCTGTAGTGGCCTTAACCCTTAGGGAACCCTATAAGCGATAGACAGTCTTTAGGATAAATTGGACTGGCACCCGGGCAAACCTGAGACTGGTAGCTCCATCATGGTACAGCCTAAATATGTCATGTTTGGTATCAAACAATGTGCCTCGTCATCCCCGACATGAATCTCATGTCAAGGATGATGTGGCATGCACCCAGGTTGATACATTAGAGGTTGCCAACCTGGTTGCCCAAGCCTTTCCGGTGTTCTGGCTGCCAGTCTGAGCATGCTGCCATCAAGACAGGAATTTCAGCCCCTGCCAAGAGCTGTTAACTCTCACAGGAGTCAGAAACAATGGCCAGGATGGGAAGGAGGTCACACATCCCTCCCCGCCAGGCTGGCTAGCAAAATGGCACATCAAAGTGGTGAGCTTCAAAGGGTGCACTGCCTGTGATATGCAACAAGACTAACTTACAAAAGGCTAGCCATAACTCTGGGGTAAGCTGCCTGGTCTATACAGCGAAGGGAGACTTCTGCCATTTTTAAAAGTGGTACAAAAGTGGATTCTGGGTAGAAAAGGTGACCTAAACCCCATATGTGGTCACCTAAGGAGCTCATTATCCACTGGGGCCATTAGCCCTTTGGCACATGCACCAACACTCCTAATGCCCCTAAATCTAGGATTTAAGGGCTACCCCTGACACCAGAACCTCGGTTCTGATCTGACTTGCAACAAGGACAAAGAAGAGACCCGTGTCTGCGACAACAGGAGCTGCACAAACCAAAGACGTGATACACTGCACCTGTGACAACCTTCCTGGAACTGCACAAACACAGCTCGTCCTGGACCAAAGTTTGGTTCCCCCAGGCAGAGAAACCCCTTTGAGAGCCTAAGGCTCAACAGAGTCCCCTGGACTAGTGGCACTAGTCTCCTGCAACCGTAGGTAAACACAACATATAGGAACCGAAGTATAGCTAATCATCAGGCCCTCTGAGGGATCACCCAGAAGTAGATGGTCCAGTGCATTGTGGGAAACATAGTCCTGAACTTCACATCATTGCAGGCAGCTATTGTGTTTCCCAGGACCTCCGGACATTGAATTAACTGTCTACTGTGCTTACCACTGCCAAGGGTTGTTGGTTGCCAGTCCTGCAACAACCCCCTTTACTCGACACTGCACCTCGAGGGAACTCCGCAAAACCTTCATCCGACATCAGCACTGGCTTCGTTGTTGACTTTTTGCACCCTGTTTCCCACCAGCACCGTGTAAGCGGTAAAACCAGCTCTCCCGCAGATTCGTACTTCAGCACCAAGGACAGCCAGAACAACTCCTCACCCGGGCTTCTCTAGCCAGGTAAAATTGAACTGACTGTCGTGGCTTGGTCCTGGACCCCCATAACCTTTACCTTCCTTGGGTTCCACACAACTCAACCGGCAAGTGACTGATTGTCACTACCACGTTTTTCCATTGAATGAAATGCAAAAGTTCTGCAGCAGTGAATTGCTGTGATTTATGTTTTCTTCTAAAATCCATACCTTATATGCATCTTAAATTATTTATTTTAGTGCCTAATTTAAGATCAAAATCTGCTACATTTTTTATAAATAGGTGTTGGATTTCTTTCAAGTCATGTCAATTACTTATCGTCCATGTTGAAATGCTTAACACATGTTCCTCTAGTAAAGCCTGAATGCTCTTTGCCTCTCTACCAATACTGAGCTAAAGATTTATTATTGTGAATCCAAGGACCATCTTTGGAGTATTGTGAGAGTATTGCATGGTGAAGCCTAATCAGCATCACCACATAATACTCCACCTCCCTACATTCGTGTTACAGGGGTAGGATCATTAAATTGTGTTTCACAGCACCACTTAGACATAAATAATTTTGCACGAGCAATCCACTAATTGACTTCAGACTCAAAAATTATTTTTTCAGAACTTTTTTAAAATTGGAATTCTTGGGGCCCGTGTAGACCCTCATTCCAATAATACTTTAAAAAGGCTTAGGAAAGTTAGGAAAAGGTTTTAAAAAATGTGTTTTTTTAAATTTTAAAACAATCCCAACTTCCAAGTAAAAAGTTAGGCACAATGAAGGCTGGTAAGGATCTCGACCTAGCAGTCGTCCCAGCCCTGATGATCAGTTAACTAAGGGTGTTCTGCAAAGCAAAGGGCATTAGCTATAGAGTTACAGCTAAAAAAAGGAGGTACTTGAAAAAGCCTTCAGCTCCTATGAAAAGGAAAGACTAGAGAGGGAAGACCCTGGAGAGAATGATGCCCTAGCCCAAAGTGATAACGATGGGGAAGAAGGTGAAGACCTCAACTCTCCATCCTTTCCTAAACCCCCTTCACCAGTGGGAAGTGACAGGAGTCACTCTAGTAGAGCCCCTACTGGTAAAGTGGTAGCAAGCCTTGAGAAAACACTTGATATCCTCTCATTAGAAGAGGAAAAGATTGAAATTGAGGAAAGGAGACTAGCCCTTGAAGAAAGAAGGGTCAAGATGGGATGAAGCTCCAAGATAATGTTGGCAGCAATTTTAATAGGGAGAAAGAGGAATCTTTTGACCCTAAGATCCCCAAAGAGATTGACCCCAAGCTTAGTGATGGCAATGACATTGACAAATGTTTGCAGCCTTTTGACACAAAATGAGGAAGATAGGTCACCAGCACTGGTGCTCTCTACTGTGGGAGGTATTCTCAGTGAAGGGCAGAGATAGACTTCTGGCCCTTAATGAGGATGTGGCTGAGTCCTATCATCATATGAAGAAGAACTCGATAGAAGGAATTGGACTCGCCACAGATGAGTATAGAATGAAGTTTAGGGACACCCATAAAGGTCAAAACCAGACATGGGTGGACTTTGTGAATTCTTCAGTCAAAGCACTAGAAGGCTGTCTAAAGAGCAATAAAGTGGACACTTATGATGGGCTTTATCATTTAATTATGAAGGAACACATTTTGACTAATTGTACTACAGAGAAACTGCATCAGCATTTGGTGGCTTCCAAGTTGTCTTCTTCCAGAGAGCTGGGGAGGATAGCAGACAAATTGGTCAGAACCAGGGTGTCCAGAAAGACCCAGGGTAGGGAGTGACTAGAAGAAGGGTGTTTAGACTTCCCAGCAGGGTAAGGAGGTGAGCAACAACAGAGATAAAAAGAAGTTCACAAAAGGCCTCCAAGGTTTTTCTGAGGAGGGTGGGCCCCCAAGACTTCGCCAAGACCAAAGTCAGAGGGTATCAGGGTAAGAACTGGGGCCCAGCAAAGGCTTCTGGGCTGTGTTTTGACTGTCATCTGGCAGGACACAAGAAAGGAGATGCAGCATGCTCCAAAAATTCCCCCAGTGGTGGACAATCCAAGGGATTGGCTAACATAGGAGTAGGGGGGTGGAAGTGTGCTCTGGAAAGGCCAGAGGATACACCAAGGCTACTTTAGTTTCCCTGGGTATGGTGAATATTGAAGCCCAGGCTATCTTACCACCAAGCCTGGAGATGTGTAGATAAAGGCCTAAAATCAATGGGACTGAGGTAGAGGCTCTGAGGGATACAGGTGCCAGTGCCACTATGGTGGTTGCCAGAATGGTTTCCCCAGACCGAATGATACTTGGTGTCAGTCACAAGGTTACCAATGCTGCCAATGAGGCTTAGCAACATCCAATGGACTTGGTTAGCTTAGAGTGGGGAGGGGTTATTGGCCCAAAGAAGGTGGTTGTGCCCCTGCCATCCAGTGGAGTGTCTGTTGGAAAATGATCTGGAGACTTTTGCTTGGGCAGAAATTGAAAGGAAGGCTCATGCAGAAATTCTAGGTCTACCTGAGTGGGTATGTGTCACCACAAGAGGACAAGCAGCACATCAGGGACATCATGGGAGCTTGGATCCTGAAATAGTGGAGCAAAGCACCCAAAGCAAGCGAAAGGTCAAGAAGACTGCTAAGGCAGATTCAAAGAGGTCACAGGACCAGGGGGAGAGTTCTCCTGAGGGAGACACCCCAGTGCCTGAGGAGGGAACTGCAGCAGAAGGACTCTGGCTGGACTTGGCAGAGATTCTAAGTGCAGGGGGCTCTCCAGAGAGGACCTATGCCAAGGACAAAAGACATGCCCAACTCTTGAAGACCTTAGGCAGCAAGCTGCAAGGCAAGAAGTGAGAATGTAAGTGGCAACCATAGAATCTACTGGGAAGATGGGCTTCTGAACACAGAGGCCAGGGACCCCAACCTTGGGGCAACCATGAAAGTGGTGGTCCCCCAGTTATACAGAGAGTTTGTTCTGACCTTAGCACATGCCACCCCCCTAACTGGACATCTGGGACAAACCAAAACCTAGGACAGGTTGGTTGCCCATTTCTATAGGCTCCAGATGTCTGAAAAAGTGAGGGTGTTTTGTCGCTTCTGTGTCGCCTGCCAGGCCTGTGGCAAGACAGGTACACAACCAAAGGCTCCCTTAATTCTACTTCCAGTGGCTGGGGCTCCCTTTGAGAGGGTAGAAATTGACAATGTTGGTCCCCTTGACTCTCATACTGCATGGACCATGCCACTGGGTGCCCAGAGGCATGTCCAGTCAGTGCTGTCACTGCCCCTGCAGTAGCAAAGGCCCTCCTTGGCATCTTCACCAGGGTAGGGTTTCCTAAAGAGGTGGTCTCTGATAGAGGGACACATTTCATATCTGCATAACTAAAACCTATGCCGGAAGAATGTGGTGTGAGCTACAAGTTCACCACCCCCTATCACCTTCAGACAAATGGCTTAGTTGAAAGGTTCAACAAAATCATGAAAGGATTGATAATAGGCTTCCCTGAAAAACTCAGAAGGAGATGGGATGTCCTGTTACTTTGTCTTTTGTTTGCATACAGAGAGGTGCCATAAAAGGAGGTTGGAATTAGCCCAAAGGACCTTTTGTTTGGCCATCCTGTAAGGAGTCCCCTAGGTCTGGTGAGGGAAGGATGGGAGAAACCTCTCAAAGAGCCCAAACAGGACATAGTGGACTATGTACTGGGCATGTGTTCACATGGAGAGCAAACAAACATTTGGAGGCCAGTCAGGAGCTTATCAAACACTGATATGATCAAAGGTCATCACTGTTTGAGTACCAACCAGGTCAGTTGGTGTGGGTGTTGGAGCCTGTGGCTACTTGGTAGACTTAGGCACCCCTAGGAGTCCTCACAGAGTACTCCATGAAAAACACCTTAAACCACACCAGGACAGAGCTGACATGACAATGCACTTAGTCACTGATGGAGGCCAGGCGGAGGAAAGTGAACCCCTCCCTGGCCTACCGTCAACCACCCCATAAGACGGTTCAGTAGAGGGTAATGTCTTATCAGACTCTCCGACTGACCAACAGCAAGCTGATTGCAGGCAAATCCTAAGTCAGTTTGCTGAGCTCTTTTCTTTACCCCTGATCAGACAACATGGTGTACCCATAATGTGGACACTGGTGACAGCCTCCCTGTCACAAATAAAATATAGAGTGTGTGGTCAAGTCAAAGCTTGCTTTAAGACTGAGGTCAACAAGATGTAAGAGCTAGAGGTGATTGAAGAAAAAGTTACTTACCTTCAGTAACACATTATCTGGTAGAGACAATTTTATAGCTATAGATTCCTTACTTTTGAATTCCCCAGGCAACAGGATCCGGAAACTGTTGCATGAGCAGCACACCTGCGTGCCGTCGAGTGGCTCAGTTCGGCTCCAAGTGACATCGTCGCCATCGGTAATGACATTGCGGTCACCTATATAGGCACCACCCAGGCATGCAGACGTCAGGCACTTTTCCACACCAGAAGTGCAGAGCAATGAAGTGAACTGACTTGTGTGTGTCACAATTTGGGCCCTGAAAACCCTAGCCCTATCAAATGAGTCAGCAGAGTGGGGAGGCATGGATGGGTCTGTAAGGAATCTGCAGCTAAATATTAGCTCAATCAGATAATGCGTTACCGAAGGTAAGACCCTTGTTCATCTGATAGAGACTTCTAGCTGCAGATTCCTTAACTTTGAATAGATAACCAAGCCATACCATCCTGCACTAAAAAGTGCTGCAGGCCGTAACGGGCGAAATGCCAATCCCTGCGGACCTGACTGTCCAGGTAGTAGTGCTTGGTAAACGTGTGCAGAAACGCCTACATTGCTGCTTGACAGATGTCCAGGACTGGGACACCCCGAGCCAATGCCGTGGTTGCAGCCTTTCCCCCGATGGAATGAGCTCATAAGTCCTCGGGGGGCTGCTTCCTAGGCAGGCCATAGCAAATCTTCTTGCAAAGAACGACCAAGTGAGAAATGGTCCATTTCTGCACTGCCCGACCTTTTTTAGCTCCCACATAACCCACAAAGATTTGGTTGTCCATCCGGAACTCTTTTGCGCGGTCAAGGTAGAACGACAACGATCTTTGGGGGATCCAGATGATGGAGACCCTCCTCTTCCTTAGAGGGATGTGGGGGAGCAAAAAAGGTGGGCAGCATGACTGTTTGACCAAGATGGAATAGAGTCAGCACTTTTGGTGAGAATGAAGCTTGGGTGCGAAGCACCACCTTATCTCCAAAAGTCATCAAGTAAGGAGGATTGCATGACACGGACTGCAATTCACTCACCCTCCGGGCAGATGTTATCGCTACCAGATAGGCTGTCTTGATGGTAAGCAGCTGGATGGGACAAATATGGAACAGCTCAAAGGAAAGACACAAAAGAAATTTAAAGACCAAATTTAGGTCCCACTGTGGAATGACAAAGGGCGTAGGTGGAAACATATGTACAAGCCCTTTTAAGAACCTATTTACAATAAGGGACTAGAATAAAGAGGGTTGGTCTGGCAGCCACAAGAGAGAGGTCAGAGCAGAAAGATAAACCTTAAGAGTACCCAAAGCAGAACCCTGCTGGGCAAGGGTAAGAATAAAGAGAAGAATAGTAGATAGAGAAGCAGAAAGAGGACCAATAGACCTTTCTGTACAATATTTTACAAATTGTTGCCAACGGCAGGCATATACCATCATAGTGAAGGGCTGCCTGGCCGCAAAAATAACATTACATACTTTGGGAGGAAGGTCAAAAGCAATTAACTGTCACCGCTCAATTTCCACGCATGTAGGAAGAGTTGACAGGTTCGGGTGGAGGACCCTCCCCTGCTGCTTTGAGAGAAGATCCACCTGAAGGGGCAACCTGATCAGAGGATCGATGCACATTCGAAGAAGCTCTGGATACCAGATTCTCCGTGCCTAGTCTGGGACCACAAGAAGGACTTGGGCCCGGTCGTTCTTGATCCTCTTCAGAACTCAGGGCAGAAGTGGTATGGGCGGAAAGGCGTACAGAAGGCCTGAGCCCTATTTGCAACGAAAAGCATCGCTGGGCGATAGCCGCCTTGGAATCTCCAGCGCACAAAACTGCTCACATCGCGTGTTCTCTTCGGAGGCAAACAGATCTAACCAAGACTCACCCACAGCTGGAAGAGACCTTGCACCACCTCTGAACTGGAGATGCTATTTGTGATCCACTAGGCATCGGCGGCTGAGTTTGTCTGTCCTGGCGTTCAGAGAACCTGCCATGTGTTGAATCATCAAGGTTATACCCTGCTGTTCCAGCCATGTCCAGAGATGTAGGGCCTGATTGTTGCAGTACCATGTGGTGGTGGTGTTGTCCGTGAACACCTGCACTAACTTCCCCTTGACAGAGGGAAGAAATGCTTTCAATGCCAACCGGATCGCCCGAAGCTCCAACAAATTGATGTGCAGCCCTGCCTACGCCAGAGACCAGTGTCCTCTGATCTCCACCTTTCCCAGATGGGTTCCCCATCACAGGAGGGATGCATCTATCTCCACTGTGAGATCAGGTTGGGGAAGGGAGAGGGGTCTGTCTCTAATCCAATGGTGGTTCTTTAGCCACCACTGCAGGTCCTTTGCAGTTCCCCCCGAGATCTGGACCATGTCAGAGAGATTCCTAAAATGCTGCGCCCACTGGAATTTCAGATCCCACTGCAGAGCCACATACTGTTATGTTTCATATAGATGCCCTAATATAGGCATGGTTTGAGATGCCCTAATATAGGCATAATCTTTCACCTGCATTAGTTCTCTATTCTCCACAATAATGGGCGCTGAGGGCTGAACCTTATCTAGACTGTGGTTTGGGTACAGAAGGAGGGTTTTCCCGAACAATGGCCTCCTATACCATCTTCGATGTGCACATCCAGTATGATTAAATATTCATAAGAGTTCTAGGAAACCAGGCAGGGGCTAGAATCCACCTGCATAAACATCTACGTAACTGGTTCATCCCATACGTCATCTTCATACCCAACAATGGCTAACACAAGACACAAGCGACAAAGGGACTCTATACTTTCCTGTATAAATACAGCACCTCTTGCTATCAGTAGTTAGAGGGAACCGAGACTTCCAGGCCGACACACTGACCAGAGACGCTAAGGCTCCTGCATGCAGTCGCTCCAGCTGACAGTGGTCTAATCATCCCTTGCGGGGTGTCCAACTCGAGACCAGGACGAGGTCCCACACTCTCATTATTCAGGTAATGGGGTTTGACTAAATCCTAGCAGGATTCTTGGCTTCTTTCGCACCTACTCAGATGCTAGGTACACCTAGGTACATCTAGACAGGCATCGTAGGAGTATGCGCTTTATTTTATAAATGCATTTTATATTCATGTATATGTTCATGACTATTGCAAAATGGTAGAACTGTACTATCCCTTTTTATTCACTGTACTGCTGATCATATATCTCTGCTACTGTTTAACAGTTGTCGCAGCACATATATTTTACACTAGAAGAACAACTGTTCAATAAATTCTTATTGTAAACACGCTCAACTGTTTCTTCTGTGTAACTATCTGAGACCAAATGAGCAAGCACGAGTGACTGAGCGAAAAGTAGTACATTGTTTCCACGAGTCTGAGGAATCAGGGTTGTCGTGTTCTGAGGTTGCCAAAAACGAATCTCTCTGATAAAAAGGAGATTCTAGTGGCACTGTGAGCTAGCTAATGCAAACAGGCGAACATAAGCGGTGGGGGGTGCTCAGAATCAGTCTGGCACCAGGCCCACAGTGTATGTTATCCAAAAGCGCAGGTCCTGCAGGGGTACTATAGGAACTACACTACATGGCGCCACCAACGTTGGTTTGGTACTTATTTAACAGTAGAATCTGAGTAGTTCAGTCGTGCTTATTCTCAGAGACCCGTACTCACAAAAACCAGAGACGTCTGGAGTGGGTGGGCACAAACTCCGCCACAGCTGAGTAGGCGAGATATCCTATTTATTGGCTGTTGGTTAATCAAGCTTGAAGGAAATTTTTCCCAAAATTGTGCAAAACACCTTATCTTAATTTCCTTGGACAGTTATTTCGTGTTCTCGAACACAATGACTGAAGGAGATTTTGACCCATTAAATATGCCATTGCCTCCTTCGGATGAGGAGGAAGATGCCAATGCAATACATATTGCACCCAATGTAAGACACACACTCACACTTAAACTCCTCAAACATGGTGTACCAGCCAGAGGAGGTATAGTAATATTCGTGATAGAGGCACACGAAGATTTCCAAACAGAGGTGTTCTATTCATGGGTTACATTCCCAGCAGCAAATACTATAGCAAAAACTTTTCATTTTTATATACATGAAGAAGTCCCAGCGGTCTACACTCCGTTTGAGGAGACTGAAATTCCGCTTACCTACCAGGAACATATTTTCTGGTTTAATGGCGCCCTACCCCACTTAAGAAGAAGAGCAAGACTCGGTCCATTAGGAAGACCAGGAGCAACATGGCCGATATTAGCGGCCTATGCACCACATCCTGACATTGACACAATGCCAAATAATGAATTGCTTTTTCAACACAAAGAGTTGATAAAACTTTACAGAAACATGACACAATTCGTCATGAGGACACTTGCGGTCCAACCAACAGTAATTACACCAAATACAGCTCCTACACAGAGCACAGCTACTAAAATTACTCCACAAACATTACACGCGGTAATGGGTAAATTGCCCACAAAACGTGAACAAACTCCTTTCTGGGTAGCTCAGAAAATCTCCCAGTTAGAAGCAGTATTCCCAAATACCACACCATTTGAAAAACACAGAATGTTAACAATCTGCTTGCCCATGGGGATTACACCACAGTTAGAGGATTGTACCTCTTGGGGTACAGTCTTTGCTGCCATATATACCAGACCTCATGGTATTCCTTCCTTAGCAGTGATACCAGATGTATTAAGACAAATACAAAATGAGTACGGAGCAGAGCCTGCTCTGAACTTAGGGATGAAGTTATTAAATAACTACGAGCAGGTATAAGCCATAATACTAGCTAACATTAAAGGGAAGCAGCATCAGTGGCAATCTGCCAACGCCTACGGGAGTTCTCTCCATTAGACAGGAGAATGAACTACCCAAAATAATTGAAACTGCGTATGCAGAGTTAGGCAGGTATAGTTTGGAGGGAAAAGCTGTAAAACCTCAACTAATGGGCAGTCCCGAAAAGGACACTTCTAAGCAGACACCGACTTCTTCTAAAAGAAGTGGGATAATAAAAAACAACAAAAGTTTAAAGACAACAGATCTCAGTCCCGAGGTAGGTCTCCTCCACAGGAGCCCTCTGAAAAGAGGTACAACCTTAGGAATAGGGATAATATTAGGAAACCTGACAGGTATCAGGATACTGATACACGTTCCTCTCGTTCCTTTCAGGGCTCGAAGAAAAACTCAGAGAGAGAAGGACGGTCAGAACACAGAGAGGAGTGCACACAGTCCAGAGACAAGCAGCGCGCTCCAGACTTTACTTCCAAAAAAGAAGATAAGCCAAAATCAAAACCTCAATTTAAGAAAAAAAGTTGCTGGTCTGAAAATCAGACATGCCCAGAATTCTGAGGACACAACTTCTGAACAGGGAATGGGCTCCGACGAAGTGCGGCAGAAGTAACAATAGCTCGCCAGAACCTGAAGGAATTTCTGGTGACAGCGGACTTGAATGATTACATCACGGTGGAAACACCAGACAAAAGGGTGAGCGTCCCACATAAGTTATATGAAATAACACTCCGGATGGAGGGGGACAAGCCCAGGAAAGTAAAAGGTCTCTTTTGGAAGAACTTATCATCTGGGTATGACATCCTGTTAGCCGAACAAGATTGGCCGCCAGCATTCGTAATGGAGTGCCCCAGGGGAGAAAGTATAATTTTTCCTGCATTTTCCGACCATGTTCCCGTTCACCTTAATCATACATATGCACGGGAGTGGGCAGTAGCCCAAACTCCAGCATTGTACAAAAATCACGCTGGGTGGGATGAGGACTCAACCTACCACGTGATCCCGTTAAAAGTTTCACCTAATGCTCAGAGGCAATACCCAATAAAGCAAGAAGCTAAAAAACAGGTCAGGGAGATCTTAGATCAACTTGAATACCAGATGGGTCATTGAAAAATGTACCTCTCCAATGAACAATCCTTTGTTTCCCGTCTCTAAACCCAACAATACATATCGTCTAGTTTTAGATTACAGACATTTAAACTCATGCACAAAGACATTTGCTGTCCAAAATGCACATAGTGCAGCATTAATGAATAACATTGTGCGGAAAAAATACAAAATCTCTCAAATGGATTTTTTGCCAAAATATAGCGCCTGAAAGCAGATATCTGACCGCATTCTCAGCGTTAGGGTCTCAACGACAATTTTGTCGACTCCCCCAAGGGTATAAGAATAGCCCCAGGGTATTTTCAGGAAGGGTAACAGAGTTACTTCAAAAATTTGATGAAGAAGCGTTGTCCTATGTGGATGATATTTATCTAACGGACGACGACTTAGAGAGGCACTTGACCAGGGTAAGCACCATTATTATGGGATTTGCCACTGAGGGCTACAAATTTAACTTTAAAAAATCAAAAATAGCCCACCTCAATGTCCTATTTTTGGGATATGAGCTGTCAAGTGAAGGGAAAAGTCTAGCAGCAAACTTTTTAGAAAAATGTGCGTTGCTCCAGCCTCCAAAATCATGAAAAAATTTACAATCAATACTGGGATTCCTAAATTTCGGCAGAACATACATTTTAGATTACGCACAAAGGGTAAAACCTTTCTACGACCTAATAAAACCTGACTTTTCAGCCAGAAATTGGACACAAGAACATACTAATATTCTTCGTTCACTCCAGGAAGACATGATAGCTTCCAAATACTTGCAAACACGCGTAAACGTACGCCACTTGGTGATACGTATAATTGCGGGTCAATGCGGGTACACTTACTTAACCTTGAATGAAGGAGAAACAGTACCAATCGCATACAAATCACACCTGTACACGAATGCAGAAATGCGTTTCACTTCAACAGAAAAAATCCTGACAGCTATTCAGACCAGCGTAGTAAGAGAAAGAGCACTGGCACAGGGGAAACGCATTAGTGTCGCAACCCCGGTACCGGCCTTAGAGGCTGTGACGAAGGCTAGCATTCCAAATGCGAAAGCCTTACATCCAAGATGGATACAATGGGCTAATTCTCTTACTGCAACGCACGTTGAATACAGATTTGATCCAAGTTTAAAAACACAGGCATTCCTGCAATATGAACACGAATATCCTCTACCAAATGAAATCTTGCCCCTCGATCAGTATGAATACATTATTTATACTGACGGATCTGCGCAACCGGCCATAGGAAGTAAGCAGCAATACAGCACAGCGTGTGCTATCATTAAAGGTTGCATGCAGGATGGAAAGTTCTATCCGAGTTGCACAAAAACGCAATCGCTAGGAGACTGCACGGCACAGTTGGCAGAGTTAAAAGCACTGATACTGGCACTTGTAAATACCGATCACGAATTCCCCACACTAATCGTGTGTGATTCGTTTTACTGTGTTCAGTCATATAATGAATACTTATACCATTGGGAGCAAAACGGGTTTAAAAATGCGAAAGGTGGCACAATTAAGCATAAAATGCTATGGGAACAGGTAGCAGAGTTAAAAAACGAGCTACCAAGGACTCACGTGATCCATACACTGAGTCATCAACGTGATGGCGTTCACGTTGAAGGGAATTCATTGGCTGATGAAGCCACAAAGGGGGCTGTTCGCACGGCTTCCGTAGCTGCACTCACTCGTTCCAAAACGAGAATAGACGGTGAGATTATGGTAGCTGTCATTGCTTCACGCAAAGGCAGCACAGCAGTACCTAAAAAATTTCCACTCAAATACTCCTACAAGTTAGATGCAAGTAACATTCCATATGCTTAGATTCCTGGAGTGGGGGATAGGGTAATACCAAATATGGATCATGGGCGAGGTTTAATATTAGCAGCACACGAGGGTTTGGGCTCTGCGCACACAGGCGTTACAGCGACTATTTCTTTACTGAAACAGCGCTATTGGTGGCCAGGGTTAACTAAGCAAACTAAAGACTATGGGGTCGATTCCGATCCCGGTCGGAGGCGCACCTAATACCATTCGGCCGGAAAAAAAGCCAGGCGAATGCCTGTTTCCCGACCGATTCGCACATACGTCCGAACGAGCAAGTACGATGCGCACAACTGCCCAAATCCCGACCCAGTCGTACTCACCCAATACAGGTCCTGTTCTCCGACCGAGGCGGATCCGGAAACGCAGAATCGAGTCGCACGGAAGCAAAAATGCAGCCCCGTCCGGCCGGACAAGTACGATGCGCTTTCCGTACGCGCCGAACCCGTCGCTACTCACGCCACGTCAAAGCATCCGGGCGAGGCGCACATAAGCTCCGATTCGCGCCACAAGACGATCCACGGCTACGAGACGAACACGCCAGCGACGAGGACGAGGCGAAGCAAAGAGAAAGACGAACGAGACGAACCAACCATGAATCCCATCGTGCCGATCCTACCAATATTCTACATCTATTACCGGAACAGGCACGGACGCGTACGGCGCAGAAGGTAAGTCAGACACCAACCACAAAAACAAACTACACGTACCCGACATATTACACACACACAGAGGGATGCAGAAATTACTTACACCAGCAACAGCAGCACCATAGGGGCGGGATGGCCATCACCAATGCCACCCCTACTCAGGGGGTGCCAGATGCCTACCACTACTACCACCTCTACCCATGGGGGGCTGGATGCCTGTCACTACTACCACCTCTACCCATGGGGGGCTGGATGCCCACCACCACTACCACCCCTACTCAGGGGGTGCCAGGTGCCTACCACTACTACCACCTCTACCCATGGGGGGCTGGATGCCTGTCACTACTACCACCTCTACCCCTGGGGGGCTGGATGCCCACCACCACTACCACCCCTACTCAGGGGGTGCCAGATGCCTACCACTACTACCACCTCTACCCATGGGGGGCTGGATGCCTGTCACTACTACCACCTCTACCCCTGGGGGGCTGGATGCCCACCACCACTACCACCCCTACTCAGGGGGTGCCAGATGCCTGTCACTACTACCACCTCTACCCATGGGGGGCTGGATGCCTGTCACTACCACCACCTCTACCCATGGGGGGCTGGATGCCCACCACCACTACCACCCCTACTCAGGGGGTGCCAGATGCCTACCACTACTACCACCTCTACCCATGGGGGGCTGGATGCCTGTCACTACTACCACCTCTACCCATGGGGGGCTGGATGCCCACCACCACTACCACCCCTACTCAGGGGGTGCCAGATGCCTACCACTACTACCACCTCTACCCATGGGGGGCTGGATGCCTGTCACAACTACCACCTCTACCCATGGGGGGCTGGATGCCCACCACCACTACCACCCCTACTCAGGGGGTGCCAGATGCCTACCACTACTACCACCTCTACCCATGGGGGGCTGGATGCCTGCACTACTACCACCTCCACCCATAGGGGGCTGGATGCCTACCACCAACAACACCCCCAATCACAGGATGGCTAATGCATGACACAACAAGCACACACCAACATAAGGAATGCAACAAAAAGACATCCCCCCAACACCATGACAAGCGTGTGTAGACTGTGTCAAATGCCTACAACACTGAACATGACTTTGAACATACAATGTGACCCCCTATCACATGTGTCACACATAAATGTGTGTGGCCCCCACAATGCAAGCAGACCATGACCACTGTGGCAATGGGGTCTAAGCCCCCATCATCACAGTGACCAAAAGGTAAGTGTGGGGTCCATAGCTGAAGCACATTTTGCACATTGTGGCAATGGGGTCTAAGCCCCCATCATCACAGTGACCAAAAGGTAAGTGTGGGGTCCATAGCTGAAGCACATTTTGCACATTGTGGCAATGGGGTCTAAGCCCCCATCATCACAGTGACCAAAAGGTAAGTGTGGGGTCCATAGCTGAAGCACATTTTGCACATTGTGGCAATGGAGTCTACGCCCCCATCATCACAGTGACCAAAAGGTAAGTGTTGACATAGAAAAAGCTGCAACTGCCAAACAGCATGGATGATTCCTGGTCACAGAACAACAAACACATCAGGGACAAAGTAGTGCCTGTGTCCCATAGCAACATAGATTGGGTGAGGCAAACAGTGCAGTGCAAATAAGACATACCTTTGGCCATGTGCAGACAAACATCACCCATGGGGGCTGACACTGTCAACATCCATCAATGACACAATGACAGAAGTGACCATCATAATGCAGACCCACATATTCGCACCAATGGGCACACATATGTAGATACCCTGTAGAGACTGTAGATGTGAGGTGAACAAATAACATACCATGGCAGCAATGTGACACACAAACAATGATCATTGTGCTGACTGATGACCTAGGAGTCCCAGGGACAGCAGGTGAAACCCACCAAACAACATACAGCCAATAGCACACTAAAGATATGCCAATGCAGTGGTGCAGATGCACAGGCAGACCCACACTGCACAACAAACACAACAGGTGAGGGGGGGTGCCAGTGTCCCCAGGCAACCACACAACACATGATGAGGCCTGAATACCAATTACACAGATGCACATACAGTGCCACACAAAAGTAACTCATGGATCCAAATCCCCTATGTGGGCAATCAGGCATTGTTAGATGAGAGGGAGCACAAATTACACATGTCACACAAGCTTGTAGGAACTGCAACTAACACAGCAAGAGACAGACCCACCACAGCACTACCCCCAGGGACCCCATATTGTGCTGACACTAGCCTGCATGATAATCCCACTGTGATGACAATGTCAGATGTCGTTCACACTGTGAAACCCAGCCATGTGTCCTGAGCAACTAACTACCATCACACCTACACAAGCTCCAACCAATCAGCACGGCCTGCCAGCCAAGGCCAATATGGAGGTAGGGGTCTGGCCGTGCAACAACTCACTTTTGCACACACTCAACACCACACACCCTGATCTCCACCAATGTGCAGCAGTGAAGCTCACATGGACTGGTGACATTGCACATGCACCCATGACAATACCAGGGGTGGTGGTGGGAACCAAGGTGCAGAAACCCATCACACATGGCCAGTCAACAAGACTTGTCAATGTCTGACACACAGCACAGTATGCTGTACATGGGCATGATGTGAAATCCACCACAATCAATGGGATCCTGGCCATAGTCACACACCAATGAAGAAGCCAAGGTGACACACGAAGAACACACGTACACAACTACCAACATTGCAGCTCTGACCCTGAGGAGTGGCAGCAGTCACACACACAACGTGTCACAATCACTGTAAGCTAACACAAACTGTAAATCACATTACTCGTGTAAACAACAAGTGCCAAGGGGAATCCTGAATGTGTCCCATCTGCGTTTGCCCACATCCCCAGCACTGACAACCTGGGATGACAACCTCATGAACATTAGTTTGCCATGCACCCACATCACAGAGAAACCAGGTCCAAGATGCTGGATGAACACAGAACAACTCAGCAAGCATCACAAACAGGAACATCCCTAGGGACACAGCCTGTGTAGGAAAAGGGAAGGGAACACGCACAGACATGCTTACACAACACAGGCCCACGCAATGTCAACAGATTACACACTGCCATGCGGGCACTCCACTCCTGTGGAAGGTCCGCTGTGCCAAACCTTGTCTGTGCACGACCCAAACATGTCAGCAGAACACTCCGTCAGTGAGTCAACAACCACAACACACAGAAGGCTCTGCTCACATCAGCCTGGGTACGGGGGTGTCACGTCAGTCATCTGCACACACACCAAACATGTGTCAAGCAAGTTGCACTGTATGCACAGATGAGTCCTTCGACATTGATGTGCAAAACTGCATGTCCAGTGGAGCTGGGCACACAGTCAGGGAAATAGGAACATTGAACAGTGCTAAGCCCACCAGATGTGCATCAGTGTAAGACAAAGATGTTCATTTACAAATGCAAAAAGGACATCCCTGTGTCAAATGCTGAACATTACACCCTCAGACTGTAGCAAAGGATGCCATAGATCCAGAATACAACAGGACACATATCCCATGGACCACATGGAGTCCATCACTGCAACACTTCATTGTCCTGATGTGAACACTATTACAACTGCAAATGCAGGATGCTACTCATCCACATCATGTACATCAAAAGAAAACCAAAAGTAAACAAAAAGAGGCTTTATTCAGCAAATGTCAGGGTAAAAACGGAAGTCCAAATGAAACTAAGGCCAATGGCCAGTCCAAAATAACAGTACCAACGGGGTGAGAAGTGACAACTGGTCACACATTGCTTGCCTGCACTGGTACGGTTGGGGGACATCCCCCTTGGAGGGGCATACATGGGGCAGGCCAGGCACCTCAGGGACAGGATCAGGGGATGGCAGAGTGAGGCAGTGAAGGGGTGGTGGGTGCAGGAGTGTCACCGGCAACTGCAGTGGAGGTGTCTGACTCAGGGGGGGCCGGCACCACCGTGGTACACAAGTCAGTTGGTGTGGGTGCCGCAACCACTGCAGTGGGCTGGACTGATGTAGTGGACTGGGTACCCACTGCAGTGCCCGAGTCAGACGTGGTGGTTGTGGACTCCACTGCAGTGCATGACTCCAAGGAAGTGGAAGGGTGGGCAGATGAGGTGGGCAGGACAGAGGGGGGGACCTGGTCACAACAACAGTGCCACTAACAGGCAGAGCATCTGGGTTGGGGGTGGAAGAGCAAGTGGCAGGGGGGGAGGGCCTAAGCAGTCTGGGGATGCGGTATCGGTGTGTGGGGGAACCTGGGGCAGGGTGTGGTGGGGGAACCTGTGCAGTGGTGGCCTGGGGGATGGAGGAGAGAGACTGGGCACTGGAGCTGCGTGGTGGTGGTGGTGGGGTCTTGCTCTTCCTGCTCCGGGGGGACTTCCGAATGGGCTCCTGTGTCTGCCTGCGCCTGGGGGAGGGTGTCCGGGGGCGAGGGGCACTCCTCTCTGTGTGGGTGGACTTCCTCTTCCCCTGGTGTGCTGGGTCAGCAGGAATGGTGGGGAAGAGGCCGAGGTCACACAGGAAGACCTGCTGTGTATGTGTGGTAGCAGGCGAGGCAAGGGAAGGGGTCTTGGAGGGAGAGGATTTGGAGGACTGCGGAGTGAATGTGGATGCCTGTGTGTGTGTGTGTTCCCCATCACCTGTGTCTGTGGTATCAGTCCCCTGAGGATGCTTGTGTGCACGTCTTGCCTTACTCTTGGGTGTGTCTGTGCTGCTTGTGTCTGTGTGTATGGATGACTGTGCAGGTGTGCATGTGCTTTGGACAGGTAGGGGGCAGGAAGTGTGGATGGGGCAGAGGTGGGAGGGGTGAGGGACTGTTGGAGGAGGGACACTGCTGCCGTCAGGGAGGAGTCCATGGACCTATTGCTCCTCTGTAGGGCAGACATACCCGTCGAGATGCCCTCCATGAACGACACCAGCTGTGTCAACAGAGTGGTGTGTGCATGGAGGACACTCAGCATTGCTGTCTGCCCTACATGGAGCTGCCGAAGGAGGTACACAGACTCCTCACTCAGGGCAGCAGGGGACACAGGGGCAGGGGCTGCGGTGCCTGGCACGAAGGAGACACGCTCCCGAGCACAGGAGCCTCCACGGACCTCAGGAATGGGAGCCGATGGGAGGGCAGTGGTGGTGGTGGTGGTGGCGGGGCCAGACAGAGTAGCTGGCCTTTGGTGGCTGCCGAGACCCGCCTCCACAAGGGAGTCATCCTCCGAGCTGCTGTGGTCCCCAGCTGAGGTGGATGATGCTGAGGACTCCTCGGTGTGGCTCCCCTCGCCCTCTGTGCCACTGGGTTCCTCTGACCACTCGTCCGATGCTGACCCAGTCTGGCTCCGCTGCTCCTCCTGGTCCGTGGAGCTGTCCCCTCCTGTGGCCGTGGATGTATCTGCAAACAATTAGGGAAACAGACAAACATCAGTCACCTGCACTGACCGCACACACCACAGTAAGTACAGCACATTACAGAGCAAGCCCTGGCATCCTTAGTTGAACATTGCCTAAAGTCTTCGCACAGATTCGGGGAAGCCAATTGTCAGTCTGATGGTCAACCATGGGACTCACACCCCTCCTGCCCTTGCACCCATCTGTCTGGTGCCTGTCTGATGGTAAGACCCCAGTGTGGACACATGCACCACCTACACAGTTGTTGGACATTGCAGGGAACACGGTGAAGCATGTGAACATGCACACATCACATCTCTTGCCACTGAGTCAGTGCAGGTGTCCGGATAAAGGGATGGCCAGATTCTAATTAGAAATGCATGTGATGCATACCAGCACCAGACACCATGATGCACCCATGTCCGGATAGTCAACATGCACAATGGGGTGCATGTTGCACATGTCACTCCCCTGCAGGATCAGTCCCAGGAAGTTGAATGCCATGACACAGGAATGCGTGCAAAGTCGTACATTACTGTCTCTAGTCACATGGCCATGGCAGCCAGACAACAACAGTCTGCACTGTGTCACAATCCGAGGGCATGGGGAATGCAAGTTATGTGACTGACAAGTGCACATGTCCATCCCCCAAAAACCACATCATCTGTACTACTATTTGTCCACGTCATACCAACTGGACATATGGGGGACATGAAACACAACTCCCTGAACATGAGCACCTCACAGTGTGCTGTGAATGAAAATACAGCTTCCTGAAAGTCACAGTCGCAAACACCTGTGTGCACGTCAAGTGATCAGACACAGAATATCGTCTATCATGGTCACATCTCAGATGGCATGCTGAGCCCCAAACGATGAACATACCAGTAGTCCTGACAACGAAGACACAGCACAATGAGACAGAGGCAGACACCTGAGGGTACATTTCACTGATCACAACATGCCAGATGATACACGGGAGTGGGAGTACAGAGTGTATTGTATGCACTGGAGTAGGCATGACTGTCCAGCTCCACCTGTAAGAGGGATGAGTCCTGGACAGTAGGCAGGTGGCTAAGCATGTGTGACACACTGGATACACATACTCCTGAGGCCCAAATATTGTTCCCACCAGCAGCATGGGTGTGTGCCACATTCCCCAGGGACATGTGGTGAGTCAGAGCAGCAAGCGGACCACATATCAAAGTTACACACAGATCACGTGTCAGAACTTAGGCACTGTGTAGGCAATTGACCCACCCATGAATCGCACAACATAGTCACGGGAACAAATGCTGTCCCCCACCTTGAGCAAAGCAAAATGCAATGACACAGTCCCCAAATGACACAGTTTCCTGACTATAAGGGCCACACATATGCGTATCAGAGGAGAAGTGGGCATGTAACAAATGAGGGACATGGGTCCTGGACCACATGACTGATGTACTGTGGAAGTTTAACCAGGCCAGAGGAGGGCACATAGCATGTCAGACAAAGTGCACAGTGCAGTCATGGACTCACCCCCTCCTTGCTGCTGTCTGTCCCTCAGCTGCCCATCCAGGTCAGGGAAGACCACCGCCAGGATCCGGAGCATGTGGGGGTCAGGGTCCGGTGTCCGCCCCTCCTGCGAGGAGGCGACAGCTTCAGCTGGACCCTTGCGATCCTCCGGGTCCAGCCACGAAGGTCTTGCCACCTCTTTTGGCAGTTGCGGATCCTGCGCCTGTAGACCCCCACGGATCTTACTTTACGGGCGATGGTCAGCCAGATTTCCTGCTTCTGGTGGGCATCAACCTGTGAGGATGACAAAGTGAAAAGGCCATTACTACACATGCAACATATCCGTGCATCACACAGTTGGATATACATGTCTCAATTACAGGGGCATATGATGTACACAGGCAGTGCAACAATGGCTATGAACAGTTTGCCAGCAGTCACTACATGGTATCATTGCATGGGAAGTAAACCTAGTTGGAATGCACTGTTACTGCACTGTACCAGTTCAGTGCATGTAACTACACACTTTGGGGTGTGACAACTACTCAGTGGGCATGCTAGCCAGTGGTGTGCACAGTGAAAGTCCTGCTAGTCAGACAACATGCACAATTAGTGATGCAGTGGACAGCACACTCACCTGCTCCCCTGGTTTCCCATACAGCTTGCTGTACTGTGGAAGGAGGCTGCCAGCAGGGCCTGGTTCTCCTCAAGGCTGAAGGCTGGGGCTCTCTCCACAGTACGTGCCATTGCAGGAGCCAGAGGATGCATAAACAGCAGCAGTGTTGGTGGCAGATGTCGTCCTGGAGCATGCAGTGCAGGCAAGTGAGCTCTCACCGGAACAGCCAGCATTATATGTGTGCTGCAGAGGCAGATACTGTCCCATGTGTCCAAAGTGATAGGTCCAAGTCGTTTGCATCTTCTAAATCTGACCAATCCATGGCATAGCAGCACTAATACACGCCCACAGCATCCTTCAAATCTTCAACTTCATGACACCCATGATTTTGCAACATTGTTGTGGCTGGCCAACTGAATTCACTGCATCAGACTCGTTGGAGCTTCGAAAACGCGTCCGTTGCCATGCCAGGCCCCAGCCAATGTGTGCGCACCGATCGGTCCATTGCTGTTCAACGCGTACCCGGGATACAACGCGTACCCACTCACATTGAATGCAATGGGCCGGCCGGGCACACCGATCGTTCCATTGCTGTACAACGCGTACCCGCGATACAACGCGTACCTGCTCACATTGAATGCAATGGGCCAGCCGGGCACACCGATCGGTCCATTGCTGTACAACGCGTACCCGCGATACAACGCGTACCCGCTCACATTGAATGCAATGGGCCGGCCGGGCACACCGATCGGTCCATTGCTGTACAATGCGTACCCGCTCACATTGAATGCAATGGGCCGGCCGGGCACAACGATCGGTCCATTGCTGTTCAACGCGTACCCGCTCACATTGAATGCAATGGGCCAGCCGGGCACACCGATCGGTCCATTGCTGTACAACGTGTACCCGCGATACAACGCGTACCCACTCACATTGAATGCAATGGGCCGACCGGGCACACCGATCGGTCCATTGCTGTACAACGCGTACCCGCGATACAACGCGTACCCGCTCACATTGAATGCAATGGGCCGGCCGGGCACACCGATCGGTCCATTGCTGTACAACGCGTACCCGCGATACAACGCGTACCCGCTCACATTGAATGCAATGGGCCGGCCGGGCACACCGATCGGTCCATTGCTGTTCAATGCGTACCCGCTCACATTGAATGCAATGGGCCGGCCGGGCACACCGATCGGTCCATTGCTGTACAACGCGTACCCGCGATACAACGCGTACCTGCTCACATTGAATGCAATGGGCCGGCCGGGCACACCGATCGGTCCGTTGCTGTTCAACGCGTACCCGCTCACATTGAATGCAATGGGCCGGCCGGGCACACCGATCGGTCCATTGCTGTACAACGCGTACCCGCGATACAACGCGTACCCGCTCACATTGAATGCAATGGGCCGGCCGGGCACACCGATCGGTCCATTGCTGTACAATGCGTATTGCGAATACAACGCGTACCCGCTCACATTGTATGCAATGCCCAATGTGTGCGCACCGATCGGTCCATTGCTGTACAACGCGTCCCTGGACAAGTCACTGGCATATGTCACCATGCCTGTCACAGGTGAACATATGTCAGCCACATATACTTCCCAGGGAGTGAGGGGCACACCTACAACACCACAGCCTGTCCACACTGTATCCTAAGGCATGTAAGGCTGCATTACCTATTCCGTGTATGGGGGTGAACATGTTGTTCTGTGGGTGTCACTTCGGGGCAGCCACTCCCAGGCTGTGCACGTGTTCATGGGGACAGGATCCTTGGTGTGTCGTGCACATGACCACTGTGATGTGCAACTGTTCATTCCTGAGCATGTGGCATGGTCACATTTCACGGTGGTGTATGTGTATGTCATGTCACATACCCCCTGAGTCCCATGTGGGACGGTATGTACGTCCCAGGGTGACCCATTGGCACAATAGTGATGGTCCTCCACAGTCTGTGTGCATGTTGTGTTTACAATGTCTCTGATTCCATGTGCACAGTGGGAGACAGTCTCCACATCCACGTTGTTTGTGCATGAACTTTGATGTTGTGCGTGTGTGTGTCACAGACGTCCATGTCTGTCCTGACGAGGCAACAGGGACCACTACCTGTGGGGGTCATGGTTGTTTTGCTGTGGTGTATTCATGATGCACCATGTCATGCCAGTGTCCATGTGGCAATACAGGGTCCCTGGGAATCTACCTGTCGATGAGCTGTGATGCCTGGGGCACATCTGTCCACACATGTCACTGTGGGGTGTGTTTGGAACGTGGCAGCAGTAGATGGGAACTGTGACACGGCCTCATGATATCCCATGGCACAACATGGGACTTGTTGATGCCACTTGTTGAACTGTGATGTTAGATGTTGGCCATGTAGGTGCCATACATGTCCTTACGGAACTGCACTCATCATGTACTTGTGTCTCATAATGATGTATCATGTGATATTGTGTATGGTCAATGCCACATATGTGGGGTGACTGACAATCTTTCTTTCTTCACCTATGCACTGCAGGGCACCAGCTGTCCATAGACCATTCCCTGACCTTGCATCCATGGTGGAACGGGACTGCATCCGACGGTACCGCTTCACCAGGCCGCTGATTGAGGAATTGACGGTGCGCTTGGCCCCACATTTGCAACCTGGCCGGACATACCCCACAGCGCTGACCCCCAAGGTGAAGGTGATGGCAGCCCTACACTTCTTTGCCACCGGTACCTTTCAACACACTGTGGCGTCTGCTGGTGGGATGTCACAGACCATGTTCAGCCGTGTGCTCCGCGATGTTTTGGAGGCTATGTTAAGATACCTGAACCAGTACATCTATTTCCCTAGACCTCAACAACTCACTGACGTGAAGAGTGACTTCTATGCCCTGGGGAGGATGCCGCATGTCATTGGCTCCATTGATGGGACACATGTGGCTTTGATACCACCACAGGCACATGAGCAGGCATACAGGAACCGCAAACATTACCATTCGGTCAATGCACTGGTGGTATGTCTTGCTGATATGAGCATCTCACACGTGTGTGCCCATTTCCCCGGTTCTGCACACGATGCCTACGTGATGAGGAGTAGTCGCATCCCGAGGATGATGTCATAGATGCGGAACCAGCGTGCCTGGCTTGTCGGTGTGTACTGACTTTGTACCATTGTGTGTGTTCTGCGATGTAGTATTCCACCCTCTTTTCCAAATCAGCTAATGTGCAATTGTCCATATGTAGGTGACTCCGGATACCCCAACATGCCGTGGTTGCTGACGCCCCTCAGGAACCCTGTGACACCAGCCCAGATGAGCTACAATGAGGCACATGGTCGGACCAGGAGAGTCATTGAGCGGACATTCGGTCTCCTGAAGAGCCGATTCCGCTGCCTGGACAAGACAGGAGGGGCCCTCCCATATGCCCCAGCAAAGGTGTGCAAGATTGTAATCGTCTGCTGCATGCTACACAACCTGGCTGTGCGGAAGGAGTTGCCTCTCATCCTGGAAGACGATGATCAACATCCGCCACCTGTGGAGGATCCTGGCCTGGACCACGATGCCAGTGATGATGATGATGGTGATGTCCGCACACAGCTCATCACCAACTTCTTCAGCTGAATGTGAGTATCCGGAGATGTCATGTCAATGATGTGAGTATGCATGATATGTGTTGGTGGTGCTCTGGTGCTGTTTGAGTGTGGCCATGTGCTACATGACTGTATGCGTGTAGCGATGTGTCCTTACAGGTAGTCTGTACTCCCCAACAGTGTTGACATGCTAACTTGGTTCTGGGTGGGTATCTTGTGACATGTATTGGGCATGAGTATTGCAGTTCTGTCCTGTTCTTCAGTGCTTTTGACTGTGTGTCATTTCTGTCCTTCACAGGGTACTTTCAGAGTTGTTTGGTCAACTGTGATCCTCCAACACCGTGATTAAACTTCCAGGGTGGTAGCTGTCGTGTCCCTACAGGTGATGTGCGCCACACCCATGGACTTCCTTCCTTCTACACTTGTTGACTGTGTGCCCACTGTCAGGTGGGATTACCTTGCATCTGTAGTGGTTACAACATGTTGCAAATGTGTAATAAACCTGTGCTTCACTTTGCGATGTGCGTTGTCTGTGGTCACACATCTGACTGACATTTGCTTACTGCACCAGTGGGCTAGTTGACAAAGACTGTGAATAGGTGTTGTGTCTGTGCATTGCACCGTATTTCCTGGCAACATCAGTGTAGGCGATGAGTCAGGTGGCCTTGGTGTGTATATGTTGTGTAGCCCTGGTGGTGTGTCTCCCTCATATGTGTCACGTTGCCATGACTCACATGCCTGTGTTGTACTTGCTGTAGCAGTTAGCATGCACAGTGTAATTTCGCAGGTCATCATCTCCATGACAGAAACCACGTTGGAATCACAACAGAGGCAGGTATGGTGTATTAGTGTGTTTATTGTCATACATGTGTGAGTATAGTGCACAGGATGGTGGGTGCTGTACATTGTGATTGTAATCCAAAGTTCCTAGATGATTTGGTAGTCCTGGTAGCAGAAATGTCCTGAGTAAAGTCCACAGTCATCTGATACATTGGTCCAACTTGTACTCCCCATGTCATGTGGGGGAGTTGTGTTGCATTCAACAGGGTGAACAATTTGCGCACAAAGGTGATTATCCAGAACAGGTTTTGGCTTCCTGGGGGTTGCGCATGGCCATCGGCCTCTCAGTTGCCCTTCCTCGGACGACCCCTCTTCTTTGGGGGGGACCCTCAAGTGCAGGCTGCTGCGGTGCAGGGGACTCTCCGCCGAGTCATCCTCCCTCCCTGTGGCAGTTACAGTTGTTTCAGCACCAGATGTTGTGGGCACACAGGGAGGTGTTGACATGTTGCTGCTCATCTGGCGGAGGCATTGTAATATGTCCCTATGCACCGCCGTCATCTCTTGCAGTGTGTCCCACTTGGACTCCATGCGGGACATGTGTAAGTCCAAGCGGGCATGATGGGCAGCCTGCTGCTGTCGTATGTCCCTGAGGATCCCCACTACCTGGCTGAGCTCTCCGGTGCTGGTCTGGTACGCATCGGCTATGCGTACCAGTTGTGGGTCATCATGCAGTCCAGACCCCTCTGCGAGCAGCGACCTATGTCTACCACCCCTCCCACCACCCCTGGCGACACGTGCAGTACCTGAGGTGGCACGCACAGGTGACCCTGGGCCCCCTTGGGGGTTGTTGGTGGTTTTGATGTCCATAGCCCCACGTTGGGCCAGGGTCCGTGTGCTGGTGGTGGTCCTTGGTCAGTCCGTGTCGGCAGGGGTGGTTTGTGTGTTGTCAGTCGTTGGAGGGGTGGGTGCAGGGGGTGCAGCTGGTGGTCCTGCTGGTGCTGCATGATGACTCGCTCCGGAGGTGCAGGTAGGTCTTCGTCATCCGAGGAGGGCAGAGGCTGTTCCACACCAGTGAGCTCCGATTCCCCTGGATCCTGGGACAGGGACTCCTCAGCGTCTGCTGCTGTGTCCCCATCATCACCTGTTTTTGGGAGACACACACAATGTAGGTTATGTTTCTGCAGGCATCAATGGTTGACACACCTGACAGTTGTGACTGTACCTCTGGATGCGGGCCTGTACATTGCATTGTCCTAAGTTGTCACAGTCAGAGGTTGATATTGGTGTAGCACATTGTCCTGCATACTTTGAGCATTTCAATTTGAATGTTGGGGTGTGTACATGGTCTGCATTGGTTGTATTTGGTTGACATCCGGCCCTCCTTCTCCCCCCAGCCCAGTTATCCCACCATGAAGCATGCCACCCTTGCAGTGGGTTCAGGTTGACTCTCAGGATGTCAGTGAGTGGTGTCCTGCTGTTGGTTGGTGCACAGTTCCCAGCAGGGCCTTGTGCTCCCCACAGCAGTACCCACTGTCAGCCATCTTGTCAGTTCTTTTCCACTCCCTGTGATGTGCGCATTGTTCAGGGTGGTGTTGATGGGACAGTTGTGGGGGTGACCAATATCTGCGACTGCCACTCCCATCATGCTATTGCCTCCACCCCCCTTCCCAGCATGCCCATGCTTCCTTCCTTTTGACTCTGCTTCCCTGTGGGGTTGTGTGCCTGTGCTGACAAGATGGCTAGACAGTGTTATCCTGGGGTTAGTTTTGCTACAAGTCCCATGTGTGTCCCTGTGCTTCACACAGCATGACCCAGGGTTGTGGTTATTTCTGGGATATTATATTAGAGTGTGAGGCAATGCATTCTCCCAGGTGAGTTGTGTGGAGTTTGTGTTAGGGGTGTGTGTGAGTGGAGCTGCTGGTAACTATGGTCAGTGCTGTGAGTCCTCCTTCCCACCCAGCCAGATATCCCACCATGGAACGTGCTTCCATTGCAGGGAGTGCAAGTTGTCTTTCAGGATGTCAGTCAGTGGTGTCCTGCTGTTGGTTGGTGCACAGTTCCCAGCAGGGCCTTGTGCTCCCCACAGAAGTACCCAGTGTCAGCCATCTTGTCAGTTCTTTGCCACTCCCTGTGATGTGCGCATGGTTCAGGGTGGGGTTGATGGGACAGTTGTGAGGGTGAACAATATCTGTGACTACCACTCCCATCATGCTATTGCCTCCACCCCCTTCCCAGCATGCCCATACTTCCTTCCTTTTGAGTGGACTTCACTGTGTGTGAGTGTGACAGCAATGGCAAGATGGCTGACAGTGGTGTCCTGCTGTTGGTTGGTGCCCAGTTCCCAGAGGGCCTTGTGCGCCCCACAACATAGCACCAGTGTCAGACATCTTTGATGTGGCTTTTCACTACCTGGTAGGTGTGCATGCTTTAGTGTGAGCTTGCTGGGCCATGTGGGTGAGGGATGTTGAGCTGTGACTACCACTCCCATCATGCTATTGCCTCCACCCCCCTTCCCAGCATGCCCATACTTCCTTCCTTTTGAGTGTACTTCACTGTGTGTGAGTGTGACAGCAATGGCAAGATGGCTGACAGTGGTGTCCTGCTGTTGGTTGGTGCCCAGTTCCCAGCAGGGCCTTGTGCTCCCCACGACTGAGCACCAGTGTCAGACATCTTTGATGTGGCTTTTGACTCCCTGTGAGGTGTGCATGCTTGGGTGTGATCTTGCTGGGCCATGTGGGTGGGGGATGTTGGGCTGTGACTACCACTCCCATCATGCTATTGCCTCCACCCCCTTCCCAGCATGCCCATGCTTCCTTCCTTTTGACTCTGCTTCCCTGTGGGGTTGTGTGCCTGTGCTGACAAGATGGCTGACAGTGTTATCCTGGGGTTAGTTTTGCTACAAGTCCCATGTGTGTCCCTGTGCTTCACACAGCATGACCCAGGGTTGTGGTTCTTTGTGGGATATTTAATTAGAGTGTGAGGCAATGCATTCTCCCAGGTGAGTTGTGTGGAGTTTGTGTTAGGGGTGTGTGTGAGTGGAGCTGCTGGTAACTATGGTCAGTGCTGTCAGTCCTACTTCCCACCCACCCAGCCAGATTTCCCACCATGGAACGTGCTTCCTTTGCAGGGAGTGCAAGTTGTCTTTCAGGATGTCAGTCAGTGGTGTCCTGCTGTTGGTTGGTGCCCAGTTGCCAGCAGGGCCTTGTGCTCCCCACAGCAGTAGCCAGTGTCAGCCATCTTGTCAGTTGTTTTCCACTCCCTGTGATGTGAGCATGGTTCATGGTGGTGTTGATGTGCGCATTGTGAGGGTGGGCAATATCTGTGACTACGACTCCCATGATGCTATTGGCTACACTGACTTGCCCAGCATACACAGGATTCCTTCCTTTCAGTGGGCTTCACTGTGAGGTGGTGTTGTAGTGGTGGCTTCATGTCTGGATGTGTTTGTTAGTTATATTTGTGCCACTGCCTAGCTGTAGTTGTGTTTGCACATGTGATGACACAGTTACATATCACTATGAGATGGCATGTGTTGTTTATCTGACTGACATACACATTTTGGGATGATTCTGTTTTGGTTGCTGTGGATTTGCTAAGGGTGCATGGTTTGACTCTCCCCTTGACAGTGATGTGTGTGTATTGTCGCACAATATTGTGTACATTTGTTGTGTACTCATCTGGGATGTTTTCTAGTCCATATACGCTCACTGGTGGTAGGATGGCCCGCACCTTCTCCTCCCAGGGCCTGAGGTATACTGGTTTGCAGGAGGGCCACTGCCGGTGTGTTGGCTCAAGAGGTAGTCCTTCTTCAACAGGTCCCTGACCCTCCTGCGCACGTCATACCACCTGTTCTGGATGTCTCCCTTTGTGCGCAAACATGGTGATTGTGCGTTCACCCTGTCGACGATCCTCTCCCACATCTTGGTTTTCTGCGACATGGGTGTCTGTTGGACCAGTGTACCAAACAGCTGTGGCTCTACCCTGAGGATCTCATCTACCAGGACTTCCAATTCACTATCTAGGAACTTTTGATTCTTCTTTGGGGGCATGGTGATGGGTGGTGGTGGTGTGTGATGTGTGTGGGGGTGTGCAAGAGAGGGTGTGTGAGTGTGTGTTTTGCTGGGTGTATGTGAGGGTGCTATTTGTTGAGGTGCTGCTGGTGTGTGGCTTGTGTGATGGATGAGCTGTGAGTGTGTGTGTGGTTGCTGTCTGTTGGTGTTGAGTGCTGGCAGGTAATTTGAATTTGCAAAGGATCATGGTAGGGATTTGTGTCCTTTATATGGGTGGAGTTGTGGGTGTGTCTTTGTTCCCTGTTCCCCCCCCAGTATTTATTGGCTTTGTAATTGCTTGTTTGGCCTTTTTTTGTGTGTTTTTTCCTTAGTACTTTTTGTGCATGTAGGAGACGTTCTTCTGACCGAGTCGGACCCTGCAGTTGTCTCGTGCGAGCTTCTCCGATTCGTTCACGCTGTGTTTGTGCTGTTTTCTGTGCTGCGTACGCGTCGGTCGCGGTGTATTGGGTTGCTTCGGCTCGCAGTTTTGTATGCGTGTCGGTCGTACGGCTTGGGCTCCGTGCGACTCGGTCGTGTTTTCCACGCGTTGCATCATACTTGGCGGGTCGGAGTTCGCGGGTACGTTTCGTTCGGGATTCTTCCTGGTGCGTGTCGGTCGGTTCGATTCGCGTGCTTTTCCGGCCGGATAGCTGTTTTCCGCGCGGTTCGGTCGGTCGGCTTGTGTTCCGTACGAGTCGGTCGGATTTTGCACGCTTCTCATCGTACTTTGCGGGTCGGGCTGCACCGGTACGTGTCGGTCGGAATGAATTCCGAGTCGGTCGGTACGTTTTCCGGCCCGAATCGGAATCGGCCCCTATGTCTTGAATTGCGACATCTGCCAGCAGATGAAAGGCTCCATGGTAGCAAAACCCGCGCAAACGCCATTATTAAAATCAGACAAACCTCTCACATGTGTGTACTTGGACCACTGCGGCCCCTTACAAACGGACGGGGCTTACAAATATATCATGGTTGCAGTGGATTCCTTCTCAAGATTCCTATGGGTATGGCCTCAGCGCTCGGCTGACGCTCAAACTGTTATCAAAGATTTGCGAGTCTTTATCGGCACATACGCAGTTAGCACGTTACATTCTGACCGCAGCCCTGCGTTTAGCTCTCGGGCTTACAAAGAGGCCATGGAAGGAATGGGCGTAGCATTGCGGTACTCCTCTCTGTACCATCCTGAGGGAAATTCGGTTGTGGAGAGGAAAAACCGGGACTTAAAGCAATCTTTAACAGCTAGGGTATTAGGCAAGGGCGGTAGTTGGGTCGAACACCTTTATGGGGTACAGCGGGCATTAAACAACCAGCCAAGAAACTCTCTAGGGGGTGTCACTCCATATGAAGTCCTCTTTGGGACACAAATGTGGGTACCTGATCTTGATTGTGAAGGCGCAGTGGCGGATGAAAAACCATTTGATATCCATGATCGTTTGGCTGTTTTACAGGATCTAAATGAATCCAGGACAAAACAAAGCAATGTCCCACTAAAGCAGACCGCCTCTGGGGAAGTCAAGGCAGACACGGCAAGACCTGTCTGGATCCCAAAAGTCGGGGATCTGGTCAGAGAGAAAATTGCGGACAAAAAGGAATTTGGACCTTCATACAGAACACCTGTACCAGTCCTTGCAGTACAAGGAACAAGAACTGTACTTTTGCTGCCTCTTGCCGGGAAAAAGGAGAAAAGATTTGTCTCAATCGACTTAATCAAACCACACTATGTGGCCAATAATAAGCAGTAGGCCTCGTGGTCTCCACAGTAGCAGACGACCTCCTCTCGCTACAATCCAAGAAGTTCAAACAGAAAGACTCATCACGTTTGAAGAGCCACCTGTAAGGAATGAAGGACTAAGCAACAATGCTATAGAACTTGTTCCACTTGAACCAGACATTCAAACTCAAAATAAACATCAGAATAATTCACAAGTTGCAATTAGACCGAATACAGAAGTCTACATCAACATGCCTCGTCAAGAACAAAATAAAATTTCAACTAATCCCGATGCAATTCCTACAATTCATCGAACTGCTTCTGGCTATTTCATGAACTTTGATACGTTTCCTCTGGATCCAAGCGAGCCGGAAACGACGCCAGCCAAAACACCATTCAAGCAACAAATAAGAACTTTCTTCACTTTCTAAAAAACACATACCTGGTATCGCCTTGGATTGAACTCTGAGTAATTTCTGGGATATTGTTTTTTTTTCCTGGCTTGGCTTAGTACTAACTTTTAGTATGCTTATTAATGGACGCTATCTTCAACAAAGCTCCACAGCCCAAAAGGTCAACATACTACTGAAGCCACATCCATCATCACATCGTGAGCAAAGAGACTTGTCATCAGTGAACATTACAGCAGTTCCTATACCGGATGGTATAGTATGGGACAAGGTTGATTTTAACATATTCGGCCCGACCGAACTTTTAAAAATTAATCATATATTTAAAATTTCATTAAGTGATATCATTACCTCAAGTACATTTTCTGATGATTGGGACTCTGAAACAATTAATAACATGTTGTCTGATTTAGAGAAAACTGCGGCATTTTCTAATAATGAAATGTTAGAGGGTTCTTCAGATTATGACACATTGTACTGTTACCAACATTATGGTCATCATTTCCTGCACAAATCCATTTCACTTAGGAATGTTTTTGAGTACCATCAGTGGGAACATTGCCCAACACCACCAAAAAGTAGTTCACAAACGTTTGCACAGAAATTTTCATACTTTTCAGGGTTTAACACCACAGATCCAGCCTCATATTACTATAAGGTTGCACCAACATCAGCACTGAAAATCATGTTGACAAACACTAAACAGATTTACTCTGCTTCCTTTTTGGCCCAATTGTCTGAACAGGGTTTCGACCTATGGAAAGACGAAATTGACTTAAAATCAGTTTGGGGTTCAAGGGACTGGCAAGTCCAGGGTAGAGAGGCACTATTTAGAGCATGCCTCATTCCACAGCAGATGATCTTTTTAAATGATACTGTGCAACAGACATCCTGTCTTGGACTAGCCAAGAGCAAGGACCTGAACACCCCTAGATTTCCAACACCGACATATGGGGGGTGGCAGAATTCAACTACAAAAGAAGGGGCAACAGTGGATGACATCTTAAAGTACAATAGAACAGACCCAAATTGGAAACAGTGGGTGGTTTGGCCCTTAGACACGAATAGCTGTCATAAGCGATTCCTGAACATCACCGAGGGACTCAGTATCCATAGGCCAGACCCACGTTATGTACAGAGAGAACATCCAGGACATCCTATAGTGTTGGGAAGTTGTGCCTCGGTTGGCTAGAAACCTCAACACTTGCAGAAGTGAAACAACACTTATCTTTACTCTCGCATGACATGGATCTTAGGGACTTTTTACTAGGACCCAGGAAAACACGTCATAAACGTTTCATATATGCAGGCATTTATGCTGCCTATAATGAAAACTGGAAGATTTCCCAACAAGAAGCCGCAGAGAGAATACGGGAAATAGACCGTATAAACTTAGAAAAAGCTTTAGCTGTGGTAGATAATGGGTTAACAACTTTGACCTCCAGGATATATTCATTGGGCAACATTGTATCTTCTGCTATCGACATACTGGAACAGGATTTAGCCATATTACTTCACGGCCAATCTCAGTTACGTTCTATTATGTTATTAAGCTGGACGCTGCAATCTTTGCGTGCAGGCTTTGTGCCTTGGCGTTTTATAAACAGTACGTCTCTGTTTTCTGAATACAATCTAACAGATAGAAATGGCACAAAGGGGAGCTAAATATACAACGCTGCGTATTGAAAAACTGGACAGGCTACCATTCACAGTGGCGGAATCACCATCAACAGAATGGCTAATCCACGGCCATATCACTCTCCCGGTCACAACCTTTCAGTTTCAGTATTGCCTTGAGCAAAGGCAGGCAGGCAGATATGAAAAATTGGGTAAAGAATACATTAAGGAATCCTGGGATTTACCATATAGATTTCGATGCCGGAGTGGGGATCGAGAAGTGTTTCTTAGTGGTACAAACTGCAAGAACGCTTTAAGCGGTTCTCTCATGTGCCAAGATATTGTTTTGCACGGAGCATGTAATGGTTTAATAGCGAATCTGTCTTGCCGCATGAAAGGAACTCCAGCTGCCGTGATCACACCAGTTTTCGAGTTACTCTCGAATGGGAGTTACTTGATGCTGAATGATCAAGGTTGCTGTGGCATGCTTCCGGGCATCGCGTATCTGGTCACCGTGAACGCCAGGGTTACTTGCTGTATGCAAGTATTGTTTCCCCCAATAAGTACAGTCAGGGATGCGCCTTTGTGGCCTTCGTTAGAGATATCTTTTATAAAATTTGACACTTTGAGCAGAATGAAAGCCATGCTTTTACAGCAAACTGTACCCTTAACCTCCACTCGAGAGACCTTTGATCTTCAAGTTGCAAGGACCTCGACCGAGATACAGGCACTTATTCGTACAAACTGCCCCTTTCATTTCGTAGAAATGGTGGGTCGTATCTTTAACATGTCTGATATGAGTGGTATTGTACACCTATTTAAGACCATAGGGTCAGGTTTTCTAAGCACCTTCCAAACAGTCCTCGGAGTTATCCCAAATTTTATACACTCCGTATTTGGAAGCATTTTTGGAGGTTTACCTCTGATACTGCTTTTAAAAGCTGGAGTCCTGATCGTCATTTTTCTGATAAGCAATGGACGGCCCAATCACGAACGAAATGGCGAAAGCTCTTCTGGAACGCATGGTACAACATCTGGGCGCGCCTCGCCTACGAGAACTGAGAGCTTCTTGGTTCTTATCATTTAGACCAGTCTGGATGGACTGCATCTTACCTGTTCTTCGATGCCTGTTTTGCGGTGAAGAATGCGTGTTGGACATTTGTCTGACACTCGAGTCGGAGACGCCTGCGGACTTGAACACGAGGCTGGAACCGCTGAGGTCCCACGCTCGGCTGTGTCCCCAGCGTATCCCTATCCTGACGAATGCATTCCTTGAAAACCCGCAGGTGCCTTTTGCTACAACTGGGGTAAGCATCAGCTCAGCCATCACTAGCGCTGACACCAGCACAAGCGCTACAACTAGCACTACGGGCACTGAGGTATCGACTACTGCACCGGCTGCTGATATGCCAACTATGGGCAGTACTGAATAGCATCTGTGCTCAATCGACGTACTGTGTGAAATATTACAATTCCTGTCCCCTACAGTAAGTGACTGTGATGTTGCGTCTCCCAGCCAGGACACTTAATCTTCAATTGGCTCATCATGTGCTGGGAAAGAATTAGCAGTTTCCTTTTTCATTTCGACTCTGATTAAATTTGGAACATTTCCTACTAAATTGACACTATCGCTAGAGAAAGCATGGCCTTTTAAAACGCTTGTAAGAGTTTTAAATTCTATAAATGAACTCAGTTAGACCTTTAGCTTGAGTACAAATTCATATACTGACTCTACACATTTTTCCCCTCTTAGAAATGTTTTTAATATGCTTTTAAAATTTTTTTTAATGTTTTTATGTGGCTCACTGACAATTATATGCGCTACTACCTAGTATGAATTAGTAGTTTGCTGTCATTGTTTATTATTGTTGACTATTAAGAGGAGTGGGTGTTATGTTTCATATAGATGCCCTAATATAGGCATGGTTTGAGATGCCCTAATATAGGCATAATCTTTCACCTACATTAGTTCCCTATTCTCCACAATAACGAGGGTTGAACCTTATCTAGACTGTGGTTTGGGTACAGAAGGAGGGTTTTTCCCGAACAATGGCCTCCTATACCATATTCGATGTGCTCATCCAGTATGATTAAATATTCATAAGAGTTCTAGGAAACCAGGCAGGGGCTAGAATCCACCTGCATAAACATCTACGTAACTGGTTCATCCCATACGTCATCTTCATACCCAAAAATGGCTAACACAAGACACAAGGGACAAAGGGACTCTATACTTTTCTGTAAAAATACAGCCCCTCTTGCTATCAGTTGTTAGAGGGAACCGAGACTTCCAGGCCGACACACTGACCAGAGACGCTGAGGATCCTGCATGCAGTCGCTCCAGCTGACAGTGGTCTAATCATCCCTTGCGGGGTGTCCAACTCGAGACCAGGACGAGGTCCCACACTCTCAATATTCAGGTAATGGGGTTTGACTAAATCCTAGCAGGATTCTTGGCTTCTTTCGCACCTACTCACATGCTAGGTACACTTCGGTACATCTAGACAGGCATCGTAGGAGTATGCGCTTTATTTTATAAATGCATTTTATATTCATGTATATGTTCTTGACTATTGCAAAATGGTAGAACTGTACTATCCCTTTTTATTCACTGTACTGCTGATCATATATCTCTGCTACTGTTTAACAGTTGTCGCAGCACATATATTTTACACTAGAAGAACAACTGTGCAATAAATTCTTATTGTAAACACGCTCGACTGTTTCTTCTCTGTAACTATCTGAGACCAAATGAGCAAGCACGAGTGACTGAGCGAAAAGTAGTACATTGTTTCCACGAGTCTGAGGAATCAGGGTTGTCGTGTTCTGAGGTTGCCAAAAAGTAATCTCTCTGATAAAAAGGAGATTCTAGTGGCACTGCGAGCTAGCTAATGCAAACAGGCTAACATACGCGGTGGGGTGCTCAGAAACAGTCTGGCACCAGGCCCACAGTGTATGTTATCCAAAAGCGCAGGTCCTGCAGGGGTACTTTAGGAACTACACTACAATACATCATCTGGTGTGATTTACCAACAGGATGCAGGAAGCCATGAGTCCCAGCAGCCTCAGAGTCAATCTCACCAAAATCCAGGATAGAGGCTGAAACATCGGTATCAGCCTGAATATCCTGGACTCGCTGCTAGGGAGAATAGGCCCGAAACTGCACTGTTTCCAGAGCAGCTTCAATGAAAGGGAGCGTCTGATAAGGAGTCTGGAGCGACTTCGGCACATTTATAGAGAACCCCTGCGAATGCAGGAGGTTCGCCGTTGTCTGAAGGTGAGAGACGACAGCGCCTTCAAAAGCCAGTCCTTGAGGAAGGGGAAGACTGACATCCCTAACCTGCGCAGATGAGCTGCGACCACCGCCATCACCTTGGTGAACATCCGAGGGGCACTGGTAAGGCCAAAAGGTAGCACGGTAAACTGAAAGTGCTCGTGGCCTACCTGAACTGCAGGTAACGTCGGTGACCCGGCAGGATGGGGATGTAAAAATACGTATCCTGCAAGTCGAACGCTACCAGCCAGTCTTCTTGGTCTAGGGCAGACAAGACTTGAGCCAACGTGAGCATCTTGAATTTCTCCTTTTTGAGGAGGAGATTGACATGCCTAAGGTCCAAAATGGGCCGCAACCCTTTGTTCTTCTTCGGAATCAGAAAAGTAACAACCACTGCCTACTTCTGAAATCGGAACTCTTTCTATAGCTCCCTTGGCGAGGAGAGCTGTAACTTACTCTTGAAGCAATGCTAGATGATCCTCCACCAGCCGTTCTTGAATTGGCAAAATAGGAGGAGAAAAAGAAGGAAGAGAATAGCCTTCCTGAATGATCTGCTCAACCCATTTGTCCGATGCTATGAACCTCCAGCGAAGGAGATGGTGTTGAATTCTCCCTCCGACTGGAGTGGAATGGTCTTGCAGAACCAAACTAGGAATGCTTGTAGGCTGCAGCTGCCGGTGGGTGGCATATGACTTCTGGCTACCATTCCGAGGTCGAAATGAACCGTATCCACGTCCTCACACAAATTGGGAAGCCTGCGCAAGACAGTGGCTGGGATACAGCTGGCCTGGTTCAAAAACCCTTCCACTGTCACGAAAGGCGTGAAAGATAGACTGGCCACGAGGTGTAAATGAGAGGCCCAAGGATCTGGCCATAGCACGAGAATCCTTGAAGCGCCCCAAGGCAGAGTCTGCTTTCTCACCAAAAATACGAGTCCCTTCATAGGGCATGTCCATGAGGCTATCCTGGACATCACCCGAGAAGCCAGATGTTCTGAGCCAGGCGTGGCGCCTTAAGGCCACTGTCGAAACCGCTCTGCCAGGGAGTCAGTCATGTCTCAGCCACACCTAATGGTGAATTTTGCTGCATCTCTCCCATCCATCGCTGCTTGGGAGAGTACGGCCAGGGCCTCCACCGGGACCTGTGGCAGCACTTGTGCAACTGTCTCCCAAAGTGTGAGGGAGAAACGGCCCAATAAGCATGCAGTATTCACCAACCGCAATACCAGGCTGGTAGAAGAAAAGATTTTCTTCCCAAGTGTGTCCAGCCTCTAGGATTCCCTCTCTGAAGGAGCGGAAGGGAAAGCGCAAAGGGACATTAAAGCCTGAACCACCAAGCTCTCAGGGGTGGGGTGTTGGCTGAGGAACAGAGGTTCACCCGGCGCAGGGAGATGGCGGAGTGCAATTGTCCACCTGTGCTAGGCTTGGACCATTTGCCCAGGACATCTGTTAGGGCATCATTAAAGGGTAATAGGGGTTCAGAGGTAGAAGCCCCAAGCTGAAGCACCTCGGTCAAAAAATTAGTCTTGACCTGCACAGAGGGCAGCTTCAGTACAAGGACCTCCGCTTCCCTCCTTACCACCATGGCATAAGAAGCCCCCTCCTCCATAGACACAGTTGGCGGAGAGAGCATACCAGTATCTTGAGATGTGTCCAGTCCACTGGCTTCTCCAGATCCTCATACCAGACCAACTGTCCCACAGGAACATCTAGTTGTTGTTCTAAAGGGTCCAAAGACCCCTTCAATCCTCACCCATGCCTGAAACTTCCACAAAAAGCACAGGCAACGACGTAGAACCTCTGGGCTCCACCAGCACTGGAGTCGGCGTTGAACAATGCCAATCCGACTCCGAGTGGTCGGGTATAAGGATGGGGCTGGTGACAAAGGTGGACTCCTTCAATTCAGTCAATTTTCAGTGGAACTACTTAAAGTTAGTAGATTGAAAGCCCTGTGCTACACCAGTTTGTACTTTACCTCCAAAGTTTGGCGCTTGGGTGGAGATACCGTGCGTGGGTAGATGGTACGAAACATGACCAGTAGACCCCTTACACCAGTTCCTGTTTCATTGTAACTTCCTGAAGTAATCCATGATTATTTTTTTTGAATAAGAGTGGCAGGTTGGAAGTCTGCAGGTCGAGGGCGGAGTAGCACTCTGAGCAATTAAAATTATTTGCTATTCCCCGCTAGAGATCCGACGTCAGCGTGAGAAAAACACAGCGCCAAGTCCAATTAAGAGTTATAATACAATTAAATTGGGCACTACAAACACTGCACGCTTGGAGGTTCCTTGGCAATTTCTGGATATTGAAGAAATATTTGAGCCACACAATTTGATTCTTACCAAAGAACCAGGGCAAAGAAAGGATTTGCATACTCTTTTTTTATATATAGCGCAATTAGATCAAATACAATTCTCGGTAGCTGACACAACATCTACAAAGTGGGCCTTTTGAGAAAAAAAAACTTCACTCCCTATTACAACATTTTGTTTCCAAGACAGTCAAAAGTATCAGGAGCAGCCTCGGGAGTGAGAGCACATCTGCACCCTCAACTTTGACCAGGACAGTTTCTTCGACTTCTTGCGAAGTTCGTCAACATTAAGTTTTGCTTCATGATCGAGGTTTGCTTTGCAATTTATCTGCGCACAGCATTCACATGACGCAGCATTGTGTTTGGATTCAACACACAACAGACAGACGTTATGAGTGTCGGTCAATGACATCTATCAGTAAAAGTCTCAACACAGCTTATACCCTGTAGTTTTAGGAAGAGACATGTCTTCACACTGTTGAAATTTGAGGGAAAAATTCTGTCAAGATGACAGAATTTGAGAAGCTCCGGATCCCCATCAGTATGCATGGATAGAAAGGAACTGAGGCCAGCGTGCAGAGGTGGCGCAGGCATGGGGGTTCCGACGTCACATAGCGCTTGACAGATTCGACATGGAGTAGCACGCCACCTGCTGGCACATGAGGAAATTGCTGGCAAAAGTTTCCTCATCCAGTCTGGGGAAATGCACATGGTAAGGAATCTGCAGTTAGAAGTCTCTATCAGAAAAAAAAACATATGGAGGTGGCACTGGCTGCATCTACAGCTCACTGAGACAGTGCACACAAGTGATTGCGGTAAGGAAGACAGTCAAGAGCCGACAGGTACAATTATGCATGGGCTCGAACAGCATGCACATGAGAAAGATGAGGACCAATTTAAAGTCCCACTGAGGCATAATAAACTTTCAGTGAAAACATGTTAAGAAAATGCATCACAACAGGTGACTTAAAGAGAAAAGGCTTATCTGGCAAACATAAAAAGGTCGAAATTTACCCACCGCAAAGCCATCTTAAGCCAACAACAAAACAAACAATAAAACGTCTGATCATTTTGGCTGTAAGGGGTCAAGCAGAAGGACTATACACCAGGCCACACAATTCTACCAGCATCCTTAATAAATGGAATTGGAAGAGGAGCAACTTACTGCCAGAAATATATTCACCTCCTCAGAAGGCAAGCTAAAATTGCTCAGCTGCTGTCAATATTCATGCATGGAGGTATATGTTGGGAAGATTTAGGTGCAGTACCCTGTCCTGCTGCTGATACGGAAAGCCCTGCCAGAATCAATAGCCAGATCTGAGGCCAAATTCTCAGATTCAAGAGATCAAAGGTACCACACTTTCCTAGTCCTATCCAGGTAGTGGGAACACATTCCTGTCCTACTTTCAGTGTTTAGTTTTTGTGGATTTCAGTAGAGCTTTCCAAACCTTTTGAAATCAGTGCTTATTGGTGTTTATTCAGCTGCCTAACCCCCAAAATAGTGCTACAGCAACAAATGATGGACGGAATGCTGAACGAATCAAACATTTACCTCCAGTCAAGAGATCTAGGTTACATCCATCGTTCTTTTGCTCACTATGCCACCTCAGTTTGGACCCAGCCATGTGCAAACAAGTCTTGACCTTGTTCCTCATGGAAACAGTCCAGCCCGAATTGCCAAGCCAGGTCATTCCTGGACGGGAAACAAGCATCCTGGAACCAGTCTCGAGGTAACACCCCTCATCAGCCAGGCTAGCTTGAATCCAGTGGCACAGCGAGCAAGGGACCCACGTCTGGACGTACCCATTCCACTTAGGGAGAAAAGTGCTACAGCAACAAATGATGGACGGAATGCTCAACGAATCAAACATTCACCTCCAGTCAAGAGATCTGGGTTAAATCCATTGTTCTTTTGCTCAGTACGCCACCTAAGTGGCCAAGGGTATGCCCAAACGTGGGTGCCTTGCTCGCTGTGCCACTGGATTCAAGCTAGCTTGGCTGGTGAGGGGTGATGGCCCAAACCAGTCCCAGGATGCTTGTTTCTGGTCCAGAGAGGACCTGGCCTGGAAGGTTCGGGCTGGACTGTTCCCATGAGGAGCAGGGTCAAGAAGATTTGCAAATGGCTGGTTCCAAACTGGGATGGCATGGTGAGCAAACGGACAATGGATTTAAAACAGATCTCTTGACTGGGGGTGAGTGTTTGAAAATTTTCAGCACTCCGTCCATTTTGTTATGTTTGCTTTGTTCACCCTAAGTGTCCAAGGGTTTGCCCAGACGTGGGTCCCTGGCTCGCTGTACTGCTGGATTAAAGCTAGCAGGGGTGATGCCCCTAACTGGTCCCAGGATGCTTGTTTCTGGTCCAGAGAGGACCTGGCCTGGCAGTTCGGGCTGGACTGTTCCCATGAGAAGCAGGGTCAAGACTGATTTGCATATGGCTGGGTCCAAACTGGGGTGGCATGGTGATCAAAAGAACAATGGATTTAACCAAGATCTCTTGACTGGGGGTGAGTGTTTGAAACGTTTCATCACTCCGTCTATCATCTTGTTTGTGTTAACCCCCATAATAGACCTAAAATGTGTTATCCAGTGTCTACAAAATATCTTTTTTGCAGTGACTGTTATAAAGTACATATACAATTTAAAGGGAAAGTAATGCAGGGTATTTAATGACTTACCATTGGTAGTGTGTCCAATGGACATATGTTAGACTGTTTAAAGCTTAGAAAGTCTGTGTATTGCACTCTCACAACTCCGTATCCTCTCTCATATCTCATTATCTCACATACTCTGTCAGGACTCTTGTTTACAGGTCTATTAGTGGATTAAACAGTAAGCGTGCTATATTCAAATGTTTTAATAAACAAGTTCCTGGGCACAGTTGGGGGTCTTTCACCTACTCCTTAATTAATATTATCACATTGTAGGGGTAATCATCACTGCAACAGCATAGTACCTTGTGAAACCTTTGAAATGTTGAATTACACCAGATTAATTTGTACACCTGCATTCCAAGGCACTTGAAACGTGATGCTTTAAGCATGCTCGCCTCTGCACTCTGCCTGACTAAGTTAAGGACGTACTGCTGTTATGTGGACATTCTTAGCTGCCAGGTATCCCCATGGCAAATGTCTCACTTTAAGTCAGTCCTGGCTGTGTATCAGACATTACATTGTATTCTGGCACTTGAAATATTGCTGTTAACATTGTAACTAAGGGTTCAAAGACCCCAGCAGTAAAGTGCAGTAGGGTAAAAGGCCAGGAATACCTGAAGGTATCACACATAACTAAAGGATACCTTGCAGCTGTGAATTTTGTAGGAATGAGGAAAGTCTTGTGTTTCTATCCCATATGAATGGTAGCACCCTTTTCACAGGTTCCTGCCTCTCACATTGCACTGAATGCTTAAATCCTGGGGTGTTTTGCAGTTGACCTGCTAACAATACTGACTTGTTAGAAAAGGGAGTTGATGTTTTAAAGAGTTTTATCCATTTTGTGTCTGTGAGTAAATGCTATAGTTTATCTTGGCCAAAGTTCTTATGAGCCAGCTATTTTACCAATCAGTGAAAGAATCAAACACTGCCAAAAAATCAAACAGGATTTTAATAGTCTCAGATTCCCTACAGTGTACAAAATAATTAGATCAGACCGAACACATGATTCTAAAATCTGCACTTTTAAGTCAAGCACACACAATTGGAGGAAACCTAGGAAGAAAACAACATATTTTAGTCCCTAAGTAACAAGGGTCACATGTATCAACATTTGTAATAGTGATTACCTAATTGTGATTTTCTGCTAATCGCAATTAGGTAATCGCTATTTCAAATGTATGAAACTCTTTTTACAAATGTATGAAACTCCAAGAGTTTCATATAGCGATTCCTAGGGGGTCGCAAATCGACCTACCTCATTTAAATTAATGAGGTAGGTCGCAGTTTGCGACCCCCTAGGAATCGCTAAAAATCACAGGGATGGTGGCCTGCTAGGGTCAGCATACCACTTTGTCCGTGATTGCTTTTAAATGAAGCAATCTTTTTTTAATTTTTTAAATATAGCCCATTTTCCTTAAAGGAAAACTGGTTGTGTTTAGAGAAAAAAATTAAAAGTTTTCTTTACATTTTTTAAGAGCAGGCAGAGGTGGGTGGGACCACTGCCTGCTCTTAAACAAGCATTTGCAATGCAATAGGTCTTGCATTTTTGAGAGTTTACGCTACTGGCATTGTAAATTACAATGTCATATTTCCCTGAGTAGCTAATTAACACCTAAATAAAAGGCATTGTCATTTACAATGCCAATAGCTAAAACTCTTGTAAATACGAGACCTATTTTGATTTCAAAGAAGTGGCCGCTATTGTCCCAGGCTGCTTGAAAAATGAAAGCCCGCATGGCGTGCTGAATGTTGCAGGAAAGCATGTGGTGCCTGCAGCAGGAGAGACTCATTAAAGAAAATAGTGCTTACAGACTATAAGACATACCGTGTAACAACAGAAGTAAAAGGGCCAGTCCTTATGGGAGGTTAAAAATGAAGACAAGGCGATACCAAGGAGGGACAAACAAACCTGTTAACGAATCAGAAGCCAGCATTTACGAAGGACAATGACAAGCCAATGGCAAATATGGTTGGAGAGTGGGCTGGGCTTCAAGGCCATACTCCATTACAGCTTGCCTCGCAGAGCAGCGCATGCGCTGCCCAGGCTCGACCTGAAAGGGTTTTAGCATACTTTCACAAAGGGGAAGGGGTACCTTAGGGACCCCTTCCCATTTGCGAATGGGTTACCACCTACTTGAAGTAGGTGGTAAAATGCGAATGTTTTGCGGCTGCATTTCGGTCACAAAACATTCCTACATACCAATGCGATACGGTATTAGGAAGGGACACCCTAAACACAGCCCTTCCAAATAGCGAATCGCTAACTCTTTTTGCAAATCGGTAATAGGTTACTGACGGCCCGATTCACAGAATTGGGCCGTTTGCAACCTTAAAAAGGTATATACATGTGGCCCCAAACCTCAAGCAGAATAATCTTAGAAAAGTATATCTTCCTGCTACCTTGTATAACAAAGTTGCATTGTGTTGGCCCCTTCAGGAAGGAATAAAACTGACTCATTATCTCACCCTCCTTTCTTTGAATAGCATTTAATTTGTGGCTGTGCTAGTGTTTATATGTTTACACTGATGAGGCCTGTTTTCCTTTTAGTATTTATCAGTTGTTATAAGTTTAAACCTTAAGGACAAGCAACTTACCTTCGGTTACATCTTATTTGGTAGAGACAGTATCTAGCAGCAGATTTATTACCTTTGAATTTCGCAAGCGTAATACTGGATCAGGAAGATTTTTCTTCAAGCAATACCCCTGCACGTGGGTAGGTGATGTCAGTCGGCTCTGCGTGACGTCATCTGCACCAGAAGTGACGTCCGCGTCACCTATATAAGCGTCACCTCCGTGCACTTAGGTCAGTTACTTTTCACAACTTTTCACGCCAGAAACGAAGAGCCATGAAGAGTACTGACATTGGTGCGTTTAAAAACTTGGGCCCTGAAAGGGAACAACCTTGACCCTAGAAACTTGTCTGCAGTGTGAGGATGATGGGTGGGTAAGTAAGGAATCTGCAGCTAGAAACTGTCTCTACCAGATAAGGCGTTATTGAAGGTAAGTAACTTGTCCATCTAATAGAGACATCCAGCCGCAGATTCCTTACCTTTGAATAGATACCCAGGCAATGTCATCTCCAGAGGAGGGGCTGTGGACAGGTTTCAGACAAAAAGTTCCGGAGGACCGAACGGGCAAAATGACAGTCCCTGCGGACACAACTGTCCAGGAAGTAATGCTTGGTAAATGTGTGCAGGGGAGCCCACGTTGCTGCATAACAGATTTCCAGGACTGGAACTCCACTTGCTAACACAGTGGTAGCAGCTTTAGCTCTGGTGGAATGAGCTCAAGCTGTCAGGAGGCCGTTTCATTGCCAAAGCATAGCAGATCTTGATGCAGGGAACGACCCCTCGTGAGATGGTCCTTTTCTGCATCATCCAACCTTTCTTCGCACCAACATGCTCCATGAAGAGTTGGTCTTCCACCCGGAACTCTTTTGTGCTGTCAAAGTAGAACGACAATTCTCCTTTTGGGTCCAGACAATGAAGTTGCTCCTCCACCTTATGGGGATGTGGAGGAGCATAGAAAGTGGGCAAATTGACAGATTGTCCCACATGAAAAGGTGTTACCTCTTTCGGGAGGAAAGAGGTTCTAGTGCGAAGCACCAACTTGTCAGGGAATATTGTCAAAAAACAAGGCTTAGATGATAGCACCTGCAGCTTGCTCACCCTCCTGGTAGATTGCCACTAAAAAGGCTGTTTTTATTGTGAGCAGCCGGAGGGGGCAATTGTGCAGGGGTTCGAAAGGAACACACATGAGGAAGGTGAGAACCAATTTAAGGTCCCACTGAGGCATAACAAAGGGGGAAGGTGGAAACACACGTACAAGGCCTTTTAGAAATCTCTATACAATGGGTGACTTAAATGAAAAGGGCTGGCTCGGCAGCCTCAGGAAAGCAAACAAATAACCTTTAAGGGTGCCCAGAGCAGAGCCCTGCTGGGCAAGGGTCAAAATTAAAAATAAAACATCGGAAAAGGAAACAAAAAGAGGGTCAATAGACGTCTCTGTACAATATATTACAAATTTCTTCTACCGGCAGGCATATACCGTCTTAGTGGAGGAACGCCTGGCTGTCAGAATAACATTACAAACTTCGGGAGGAAGGTCGAAAGCATTCAACTGTCGCTGCTCAATCTCCACACAAAAGGGCGTAGAGTGGATAGGTTCAGTTAGATTACCCTCTCCTGCTGCTGCGACAGAACATACTCCTCAAGGGGCAGCCTGATCAGAGGATCGATGCTCATTTGGAGAATCTTGGGATACCAGACTCTGTGCCCAGTTTAGAGCCACAAGGATGACTTGGGCCCAGTCATTCCTGATCTTCATGAGAACTCTGAGCAGGAGTGGTATAGGCGGAAATGCATACAGTAGCCCTGTGCTCCACTCGAGACAAAAAGCGTCTCTGAGCGAAAGCCGCCTTGGAAACTTCAGCATGCAAAACTGCAGATATTGCGCATTCTGTGCAGAGGTGAACAAATCTAATCAGGGCTCTCCTCACTGCTGAAAAAGTCCTTGCGTCATCTCAGGGTGGAGACGCCACTAGCGATCCGCTAGGCATCTTCGGCTGAGTTTGTCCACCCTGGCGTTCAGATAACCTGCCAGGTGTTGAACAACCAGGGATATACCCTGCTGTTCCAGCCATGTCCAGAGACGAAGGGCCACCTGACAAAGAGTCCACAAACCCACTCCACCCTGCTTGTTGCAGTACCACATGGCGGTGGTGTTGTCTGTGAACACTTGAACTAGTCTTCCTTTGATGGAGGGTAGAAAGGCTTTCAATGCCATTAGGATCGCACGGAGCACCAGCATGTTGATGTGGCGTCCGAATTCCGCCGGAGACCAGACTACTCTGATCTACACCTCTCCCAAACGGCCGTCCCATTCCAGAAGTGACACATCTGTTAGTACTGTGAGATCTGGCTGGGAAAGGAAGAGGGTTCTGCCTCTGACCCAATTGCTGTTTGTCAGCCACCAATCCAGGTCTCATGCCGTTTCCTCTGAGACCTGGACCATGTCGGGGAGAATGCCCTGATGCTGCGCCCACTGGAACTTCAGTTCCCACTGCAGAGCCTGCATATGCCATCTGGCATGTGTCACTAGCAGGATGCACGAGGCCATGAGGCCCAGCAGCTTCAGTCTCATTCTCACCGAAATCCAGGATAGAGGCTGAAACATTGGTATCATAGCCTGAATATCTTGGACTCGCCGCTTGGGAGGATAGGCCCGAAACAGCACTGTGTCCAGAACAGCTCCAATGAAAGGGAGCCTCTGGGAGGGAGTCAGGTGTGACTTCAGCACATTCATACTAAACCCCAGCGAATGCAGGAGGTCCGCCGTAGCCTGGAGGTGGGAAAAGACAGCCTGGAGGAGCCCGCCTTCAGCCGCCGAGATAGGGGAAGACTGGCACCCCTGATCTCTGCAGATGAGCTGCGACCAACACCATCACCTTGGTGAACACCCAAGGGGCGCTGGTGAGGCCAAAAGGGAGCACCTTGAACTGAAAGTGGTTGTGGCACACTGTGAATCGCAGGTTATGCCTGTGAGCAGGCAGGACGGGGATGTGAAAATATGCGTCCAACAAGTACAACGCTACCATCCAGTCTCCTGGGTCCAAGGCAGACAAGACCTGAGCCAATGTGAGCATCCTGAAATGAGTTGAGACCCCGTAGGTCTAGTATAGGACGAAGGCCCTTGTCCTTTTTTCGGGACCAGAAAGTAGCAGGAATAGCAACCACAGCCTACTTCTGGTGCTGAAACCCTCTCTATGGCTCACTTGGCCAAGAGAGCAATGACTTCCTCCAGGAGCAAAATTAGATGATCCTCAGTCAGCCGGTCGAAGGGTGGAGGTATGGAGGGAGGGTCTCGAAGGGGAGTGAGTAGCCCCTTCTGATAATCTAGAGAACCAACCTGTCCAAAGTAATGTGTTGCGAGTGGTGCAGGTGATGGTGAATCCTGCCATCAACTGGACACCCATGTTCTTGAAGGGCAAGACTAGAAGGGTTTGGAGGTTGAAGCTGCCAGGGGGGTGGTGGCTGACCGGACCTCTGGCTACCCGACCCACTGGGTCAGAGCGAACTGCGCCCTTGTCCACAAAGGGGTTGTGGAACTTGCGCAGCTGAGTGGCTCAGGTAGGGATGGTGCGGTTGAAGGCCCCTTCCGTAGACACGAAAGGCAGACTGGGGACAGAAGGCAGCTGAGAGGCCCAAGGACTTGGCCGTAGCCCGAGAGTCCTTAAAGCACTCCAGTGCCGTATCTGCCGTCTGTCCGAAGAGACGGGTGCCATCAAAGGGCATGTTCATGAGTGAAACCTGGACATCCCCTGAATAGTAAGATGTTCTCAGCCAGGTGTGGCGTCTAACAGCTACCGTCGTAGAAATCAGCGAGTCGGTCGTGTCTAAGCCACATCGAATGACGAACTTTGCTGCATCTCTCCTGTCTGTTACATATTGGGAGAAGATGACCCTGGCCTTCTCCGGGACCACTGGCAGCACTTGTTCAACTATTTTCCACAGAGAGTGGGAATAACGGCCCAATAAGCATGCAGTGTTCACCGACCGCAATACAAGGCTAGTGGAAGAAAAACATTTCTTGCCCCAACTGTCCAGCCTCTTGGATTCCTTGTCCGTTGGAGCTGCAGGGAACGCGCCATGGGAGATAGAGGCTTGGACTACCAAGCTCTCTGGGGTGCGATGGGTAGTGAGGAAGTTTGGGTCGCCAGGGCAGGACTGTGTTGGTGGGCGATCGTCCTGTTCACAGGAACCCCATGTTCCCAGAAGGATGTCTGGGAGGGCTTCATTAAAAGAGAGCAAGTGTTCCGAAGAAGCTCCCAGCTGTAGCACCTCTGTCAAGATGCTAGTCTTGACCACACTGAGGATACCTAGAGGTCAAGGACCTCAGCTACCCTTCGCACCACCATTGTTTAAGATGCTCCCTCCTCCGTAGCCATAGTGGGGGGGAGAAAGCATGACAGTATCTGGAGAGGTATCCAGTTTGCTTGCTTCACCCAATTCCTCATACCAGTCAATCTTCTGTTCATAAGGCTGGTCTTCTAATGGGCTCAGCGACCCCTCCCATTCTTTTCCCAATTCTAGCCCTCCAGAATAAGGCTCGGGAAACGATCTGTTGGTTCAGTCAACACCAGAATCTGCGTCAGTTGACGCGCCTCTGACTCCATGCCGTCGGGAATTAGAATAGGGCTGGTGCCGTCTCCGCCTGGAGCATCGGCATCAGGACCGGCGTCAGGGAAGTTCACAGTGGTGTGACCTGTGCCGGTCAGGATCCATCTCCGGATCCATGGGGGGCCATCGACACGGGGCCAGAGGCACCAGCGCAAAACCGATGTCCCCACAAGGCCTGAAGGCACACCGGAGGGGTCAGGCCGTTCAAAAATGAGGCACATGGCCTCATAGACCTCCTTATTTTGTGTGGGGATCGCTCCGGCTCCCAGAAAAGCAGGGAGGCGTGGAGTCGGCCCAGATGCAGGTTCTGGAGAACGAGGCCTTGAACGCTGATGTTCCACCATCGCGTTGGCCAACAGACAGGGAGGAGTCGAAGCACGCTTAGAATTCTTGTGTTTTTTGTGCCTCTTACCCAAGTGTCTTGATGATCTTGAGTAAAACGAAGAGGACTTGGGACTCTTGGAGCAGTGCCGGGACCTTCCTCTCGACAGGGTCCGTGACCTCCAAGGAGTTGGGTATGGCATCAACTGCTGATCCACGAGTAGCTTGAGGGACCACTCCCTCAAAGCATTTGGTGCCATGGCACAGCAGTCAGAGTACAACTTGGAGATGTGGTCGCATTGCATCTCCAATTGGGGGTCTGTCACCAACATGGTGCGGTGACAGGTGCCGCACAGCTTGAGCCCCGAAGTCTTCCTAGAGGACATCCTACAAACAAAAAAAGGGGTCAACAAAAGATCAAAAATGTTGTCAAAAAGTAACAGAGCATAGCTCTCTTCACAAATAAGCACTTGACTGGCAAGGAAGAAAAATACTGACATCAGAGCGCTGAGATGGCACCTATATAGGTGATGCAGATGCCACTTCTGGCACAGACGACGTCATGCTGAGCAGACAGACACCACCTACCGGCACACAAGGGTATTGCTCAATGAAAAATCTTCCGGATCCAGTCTGACGCCTGGGAAATTCAAAAGGTAAGGAATCTGCAGCTAGATGTCTCCATCAGATACACGATAGCCTACCTGTGTTCAATGGCAGATGAAATCAGTCTCCTAAAATTCTGGTGGAAACTTCAGCACACAGTAGTTCCCACAATGCTGCTTCTTTGCGGTGGCTAGAAAAGATCCAGCCAGTGCACACCCTACTGGTTGAATGTTTCTTGAAACCATTCCTGGATAAAGGCTCCATCTGCAGCTGAAATCCGCCAGTAGTCTGCTCAGTTCGTCCACTGAGATATTCTGAGACCCTACCAGGTGATTGGTCACTAGAAAAATTCCCTGCTGATCCAGGCACCTCCAAAGGAGCATGCCTTGCTGGCACAGGGTCCAAGACCCCAATATGCCCTGCTTGTTGCTGTACCTTATTGCACTAGTGCGGTCTGTGATGACCTACACCAGTCTTCTTTTGATGGTCAGTAGGAAGGCCTTCGGGCCAGCCAATGGGTTGAATCTAACAGACTGATATGGAGCTGATGCTCTGTTGGGAGACTAAAGACTTGGTTTCCACCTCTCCGTTGTGACCCCCAACCCAGAGAGAATGTATCTATCACACTGACTTCTGGGAAGGGTGGGGAGAGCAGGCTGACGTATTTGCTACCACTGAAGATCCTGGGTCATCTCCTCTGAGATACAGATTGTGTTGGACAGGCTACCTTGATGATGAGCCACCTGAAAGTTTAACTGCTGGGCACAAAGGACGGGCATGTGGTTAAGAGTCCAAGAAGCTCAGCCACACTGAGATAGTATTGAGCCCAAAAAAGCCTGGTCATATCCTCAATATCCTTGACTTGCTGCAGCAGCTGAAAGGCCTAGAATGGCACTGTGTCCAGGATAGGTCCTATAAAGTGAATCCTGTTTATGGGCAACAGGTAGGACTTTGATGCATTGACAGAAAAGCCCAGGGATGACGGAAGACCACCTGATGTCTGGAGGTGGTCTGAGACTGACTGCGGAATGCCTGCCTTGAGCAACCAGTCATCAAGGTACGGGAAGTGATGCATCCCTGACCTGCAGAGGAGTTGTGACTGCACCATCTCCTTTAAGAACACACCAGGGGCCAAGGAGAGGCTGAATAATAGAATAGCAAATTGGAAGTCACCAGGCCCCACAGTGAACCACTGAAAACATGAGGGCTACATGACAGATGTATCAAAATATGCATCCTGAGAGCCCAATGAAACTAATCAGTATCCTAAATCCGGAGAAGAAATAACCTATGCCAGTCAGCATTTTTAATTTGTCTTTTTATGAGTAGGAACTCAGAGGCTGGCGGTCTAAGATGGGTCGGAGTCCTCCATATTTATCCGGCATGAAGAAGTAGGATGAGTAACTCCACTCGCTGGTTATTGTCTCTTGATGGCAACCTCAGCTAGTAGACTGACCTTCAACATGAGGATGTAGTGTGGACTGTCAAAACCGGAGTTGAGATGAGGAATGCATGAGAGGATTAAATTAACCCTAAGGTTTACAGTCTTTAAATGATCTGCAGTATCTAATGATCCATCTTGATGGATTTCCAGGCAAGGAAAAAAAAAACCACAAGGATCTTGCCTCCTTACCATCCGCTATGGTCCTGAAAGAGCAAATAAAAGCAGCTTGGTGGAAACTGCAGCAGATGGAGAGGAAGTAGAGGACTGTGGAGTGAACGGCTTTGGCAGCCATCACAGTCCCGGAGGCCAGCAAAGGTCTAAGTCATTTGTTGAACTGGCTGGGAGGGCTGCCTTCGCCCCTAGGCTAGGCCCTGTGAGTAGCCCCTGAACGTTCTGTATTGCAGATACAACTGACGGGCTGGCAAGAGAAACTCTCTGTAGTGAGCCACAGCATAGCTGTCTTTAAGCCTTTCCAACACAGTCTGAATTCTCTCCACAAAATCTAGAGCCTTCAAGGAGCATGCCACTCAGGGAAGCTTGAACATTCCCCAAAAATCCAGTTGCATGCATCCAAGCGAGACCCCCTCCCCCCCCCCCCAATAGCATGACTATACAGTGGGGGGGGGGGGGTATGGAGGACAGCACCTTGGATGTACTTTGCCAAGTCCTGCCCATCTTGGATGATCTTGGAAATAGCTACTCAGATTTCTGAGACTGCCAGCTAGCCTATCATACACAGTGAGTGTGTTATCTGCCCAGACACCAGATTGCTTTTGGATCGCAGGGCAAAGCTAGCTGAAGAGAACAATTTCTTTCCACAAGCATCTTTACACTTGGATTCCTTGTCCAGGGGAGAAGGGAAAGCATTCAGATTAACCGGACTGGTTGATGCCTGCACCACAGGATTTTCTGGAGTTGGGTGCTGAATGACGAATGCTGGGTCACCAGGAGCTGGTCTATGTTTCCTAGCCACAGGCCAAATGACTGGAGTAGCTCAGCATGGGTTCATCCAAGTGGCCATTAGAGTGTCTGCAACTGTCTCACTGAAGGGCAACATAAGATCTGTAGATTGTGGCCGGTTGGAGAATTTCACGAGGTAAGTTGCATTTTATTTTTTATGGTGGGCAGTTGTAGGTCAATGGCCTCCACTGCCAATTACACTAAAACTGAAAAAGAGGCACTTTCTTCAGTTGGTGGACCATGTGGGGATTCTAACTCTATCACTGGAGAGTTATCCAACCCAATTACAATTCTGTAGGTCCAAATAGAGGCCTGCATAAGTGCAATGTGGGGAGTAAGTTGTCTGCCTCATCATCGTTGAGGTAGAGAGAAATTTGCAGGAATTGGGCAGAGTCGAACAGGGTCTCTAGCCTCTGGTATTATTGACATTGAGGAAGCGGCTGAGATTCCCAATATGGTTGGTTATGTCTTAGCTATTTCGTAGCACAGCAGACTAGTCACGTAATGTCTGCTCTGAGGCACATCTGACACAGGCAGTCACCAGGGTACCGACATGGAAGGGAACGGAGAAGACCTTTTGGCCAGGTCGGTCTAGACCAGAGTCGGCACGAGACCTGGGCAAGTATTATGGGTCAGTCAGCACCAGGGAAGGACCCACAGGCTGAAGACCGACTGGTGGCCCGGGCAGGCTGGTGGGGCCTGAAGGTGTTCCAGAGGGAGCTAGTAGCGTCATGAAAATTTGAAGGATGGCCTATATGAAGGCACCCAATCTGCAGGGTTTGTAACTAACATCTGCTTCCTGCAGTCGCTGCAAGGCTTCAATTCTTTTTTTGAGGGTGGGCATTTTTCTTCCAGGGCACACTGCCTTGTTGTTTTGGAATCATCTTGAAACAGACAAAGTTGAGAGCTGAGCTCTGGAACCACATTAAAGGGTGAGAAAAGAAAGGAACTGACATCAGTGTACAGGGATGGCACCTATATGCTGTTCCACTCAGATACTTCTGGACAGCGCAAACCCATTCCTGATTCAGACAGCACAAACTTGTTGTGCATGGAAGGTATTGCCTTAATGATCTCCTGATCCAGCCTGGAACCTGGTAAAAAGCTACAGGTGAGGAATCTGCAGTTAGACATATCCATCACAGTATACTTTTTAGTAGTCTTGGATTGCCATTTTCATTATGGCTGGAGACACAAATATTTCTTGTGCAAGGTCTGCAAACCCAGGAACCAAAGCAGAAGTGGCCTAGGAATAGACCTACGCAGCAATATCTCCATGACGACAGAAATAGTAGGCTGAGGAAATTTCACTAGCTCGTTAAGCTTCGCTGCTCCCCTCAGAAGAACATCATGCAGGTGTTGATGTATTCTACAAGCGAAGATCTTGTTGCTGATGTATGCATATATGAAGTATAAGAAGAACTGGATGAATGATGTCTGGAAGAAAGATTGAGACCTTCTTTTATGCCTTCTCAGAGAGGATTGAGGTACAATTGGTTGGGTGATTCAGAGCAGCAGAACAAAACAAAGGATGCATTGGCAGCAGAAGGATCTGTCTAATGGGCGGCAGACGTGCCCCGGCGAATCATGAGTGATCTGGATGAAAGATCCAAAGGAACAAGAGGTTCCTAGATAAGATCCTCTGTAGGAACGTTTATAGTGAACCCCAACAAATACTGGTCAGCTGTAGACCAGAGGTGGGCAACGACAGGCTGAGACGAGCCCTCTTCCAACAGGCCAGTCAGTTAGGTAGGGGAAGACTAGAACCCCTGACCTCCGCAGTTGAAGTGTTGATGGCAATGATGATAGTGGTGGAGCAGAAAAGGAAAAGTGGTCATAAGGTGAATCTGAGAAGCCCAATGCCATTGACTGCTTCAATGTAGATCTACTTGATAGCAAATACCTAAATGCTCTTCATGAAGTAACAAATACAATGAAAAGCCTCAAAAATGCTTATGATGTCAAATGAAGATCAAATAAATCAATTTTGAGAAGAAATCCTCAAGAAATAGGATGGAAAACCCCAGAAGTGTTCTTACAGCCACTCAGAAGGAGCCAGAAAAAAAAAACTAAAGCTGGGAGACAAAATGCCAGTACTGTGCATGCTGGGAGATGAAACCTCCAGGCTCCTTAGTGAAGCAGTGTACATTATTCAACAATTTACTCTTTTCACCTGCAGACCCCATTTAGTTTATTTTTCCCTCTATTATACGCAGGTTTACAGGTTAGTCCGAATATTTATCAGTTTCAGTCAGATGCTTCAATGGCACCTTTCTATCAGACAAAAATGGCAATTCCCAGAAAGAATTCAGAAAAAGATGGCCAAATCATACTATGAAGGTGAGACCTGATGTTTGGAATGTTGCAATGTTTACCACCAGTCCAGGACAAAGCAAGTTTGTTTTTGCTTAATAAAGATAAAGTATTCCAAGATCCCCACTCGGTGGCAAGTACATTCTACATTTAGGAATATCAATGCGCATACTACGATGCAGAAGTTTGCAACTCCCAATATATTTGTGGTGACTTCTTCTTACTGTGTCCTTTGCGGTTACATCTCTAGCTTCTCCATATGTGCTCCCAAACCAGTGTATGATTATTCTGTCCTAGTGGTCAGTGTGGGTATTGGATTTTTGAAGTCTCTAACCTTCAGCATATTCCCCCTTGTAAAATACCACTTAATTTTATGCTCTGCAACAGCCAACAGATCTCTATCACACCCTTATTAATTGTAACTGCAATTTCATGATCCACTCTTGTATGGGTTACGTGTGATCTGGCCAATTGTATCATGATACCATCTGTAGGAAAGAGCCCCTTTTTGTATAGCCACCCCCTCCCCCACACACACTTTTTGCTCAAAATGCTGATGGTTAGGACTCCAATAGTGCACTGGAGTCTGCTGCCAATACCTCAGTGCCTGTGCTCTCTCCCAAAACTGTTATGCTCAACTTGGTATTGGCAAAGACTTTACCCCCTCATAAGTCCTTAGTATATGGTACCAGGGCTACCCAGAGCATTTTTGTGCCAGCCTGGGTAACCCATGCAAACTACTGACAGCAGGCCTCCCACTGCAGGAGCACTGCAAACTACTTTTACTTGACTGTGCCATCACCATGTGTGGCACAGTCAAGTGCACTATCTCCAATATATGAAAGGCACCCCTAAGGTAGGCCTCCTCAGCCCGGAGGCAGAATGTCATATATTAAAGGTGAGGACATAAGTGCAAGCCTATATGTTCCGGTTGTTGAGTTCCCCATTGGAAACTACTGTTTGTTAGCTGTCCATAAGATAACATGGGCTGCCAACTGGGCACTCGAGATTGGCTGTTCGATGATGGTACCACTAAAATATGTCATGCTTGGTATCAAACAATGTACCTTCTCACTCCTGCTATTCTCATATCCTGGGTGACGTGGCATGCACCAAGGTGGCACCTTAGAGGTTGCCCTAGCATCTCTGTGTGCTGGCTGACCAGACCGCGCTTTCCTGCGCCTGCTGCCACCAAGACAGGATTCTGACCTCCTGCCAGGCAGTGCGATCACTCCTAGGAGTGGGAAACAAAGGCTTGGGCAGGAAGGTCACACCTCCCTCCCCCCAAGCGGGCTAGTGAAGTGGCACATCAAGACGGTGTGCTTCGAAAGCTAAGCTGACTCCGCTATGCATCAGGGCTGACTCTCAGTGGAGTAAACAGCCCTCCACCTGCCCCAGGCACATTGGCACCCAGACAGGCGGGACATTAGCTATGCAGGGAGGTGTAAACCCTCAGAAGGCTAGCCACACCTTCAAAGTGAGCAGCCTGATCTGTACACCAGTTTGATTTCTGCCATCTTTAGGAGTGGCAGAATAGAGTTCTGTGTAGAAAAGGTGAACTACATCCCCAGGTGTGGTCACCTTAGGGGCAGATTGGCACTGGCTACTAGCTCCCACACCCCTAAATCTAGGATTTTAAGGACAACCACTCGAAATCAAATCCTCAGATCTGAACAACTTGCATCGGGGAAGGACCCAGAACAGACCCTGGCAGAGGGACCCATGCACTCCCTGGCAGAGGGACCATTGTGGAAGCCTGAATCACCCTCAGACTCCCCTGGACTAGTGGCACTAGTCCCCTGCAACCTGCAGGAAAAAAACTGTCCATATCGTACGATTCGCTGGCCATTGGGTCCTCCGTGGGATTGTCCAAATCCAGATGGACTAGTGCATTGTGGGAACTGTAGTCCTGCCTTCCACAAAGTTACAGGCAGCTACTGCGTTCCCTGGGACCACCGGACGTCAAAGTTACTTTTCGCACTACTTACCCCAGCCAAGGTTTGTTGGTCGCCAGTCCGACAACAGACCCCTTTACTCGACACTATTAAGAGGGAATTCCATTCGACATGTGACCGTCGTCAACAACCATAATCCGTTGTAATCAATTTGCATCTCCACCCCTGCAGCATCATTTCAGCGGTAACAGCAGCTCTCCTGAGCCTCCCGTTCAGCACCATGGACAGACAGGACAGATCTGCACCTGGGCTCCATGGGCCGGTAAAATTGAACTGACTGTTGTGAATTGGTCCTGGGACGCGAATCACTTTTACCCTACAAGGGTACAACGTAACTCGACCTGCCAGTGACTGATTGTCACTAGTGGTTTTTGTCATTGACTGCAATGTTAATTTTTCTTTTTTGCATTGATTTTCTATTACTTCTAAAATCTATAACTCAGGTTATATGCATGCTATTCAGTTTGATTTGCTGTCTAAATGAAGATTAAAATACTATATTTTTATAAATTGGTGTCTGATTTCTCTCGAGTCATGTCAATTACTTATCGCCCTTGTTCATACTCCGAAATGCTTAACACATTCCTCTAGTAAAGCCTGACTGCTCTTTGCCACTCTACCAGGACTGAACTAAGGATCTATTAGTGTGAATCTAAAGACCATCTTTGGGGTATTGTGATAGAATTACATGGTGAGGACTAACCCCCACACCACATAATACTCCACTTTCCTACACCATCATTCCTATAAATCTCAATACGGTACTCACTGTCAGTGTTTTCACGTTAAAGTAAACCTGTTACTGCAATGGATACTGCAATGGAGCCACTCTTTTGTATGGGACGCCTTTAGTCTTAACTGTGTCCAATTCTGTACCTAAGAAAATCTGCTAAGACCAGATTGAGTACAATTCCTTCACATTGAGAATCCTAACATGAAAATGGTCTGTAATCAGTTTCTTGATCATTTGGCATTGTTGGAATGTGTTTACCTTCACTAATGCAATTGTCGAAGTAAGGGTCAACATGAATCACTGGCATCAAAGAACAAGTTAATTAACTTTTGTAATGCCTTATCTGGTAGAGACTATTTAGCCACAGGTTCCTTACCTTGGAATATTCCCCAGGGGTCAGACTGAAACCTGAAAATCTTGAGCAGAACCTGTGCACGTTGGTAGGTGGTGATTTGCTCCACGTCGTCCGCGGCAGAAGTGAAGTGTGCCGTGGCTATATACCCGCCACCCCAGGGCGCTGACATATGTTTATTTCTTGACATTTTTATACCAGGAGCACAGAGCCACGCCAGAGGCTGATGGACCTGTGTGCAGATACTAAGGATCTACAGGGGCCTATTAATTAGAAGAAACCCATTACCAGAAGCAGGGAGATTGGGAGGGTTGGTAAGGAGTCTGCAGCTAGATGGAGTCTCTACCAGATAAGGCATTACTGATGGTAAGGAATTCATCTGAAAGACTTCTAGCCACAGATTCCTTACCTTAAAATAGATACTAAAGCAAAACCTCCCTGGAGGTGGGAATGCGAACTGGTTCAGGCAAAACAGTCCTGGAGAAGTTCGGCACGATGGACCGGACTGTCAAGGCAGTAGTGTTTTGTAAACCTCTGCAGAGAAGCCCATGTAACAGGATGACAGATATCCAGGACAAGGACTCCACAAGCTAACAGTGGTCGCAGGCTTGGCTCTGGAGTTATGAGCACACAAGCCTTCAGGAGGTTGCTTCTTGGCCAGTGCGTAGCAGACCTTAATGCAGAGCACTACCCATTTGGAGATGGTCTGTTTCTGCACTGCTTTTCCTTTTTTCGCTCGGGTGAACTCAAAGAGTTGCTCATCCACTTGGTATTCTCTGGTATGATCAATGTAGAACAATGCTTTTTGGGCCCAAGTGATGGAGTCTCTCTTCCTTTTTAGAGGGGTGAAGTGGAGCAAAGAAGGTCAGCAAAGTGATGCTTTGGACGACGTGGAAAGGCGTCACCACATCTGGCAGAAAAGAGGCACGAGTGCAGAGAACCAGTTTCTCTGGGAACAACTGGTGTATGGAGGGTGTACCAAGAGCGCCTGGAGCTCGCTAACCCTTCTGGTCGAAGCAATGGTCACCAAGAAAACGGTCTTGATCATTAAGAGACAAAGAGGGCAGTTATGCATCAGAAAAGGTCAAAACCAAGTTAAGATCCCAAAAGGGTATAATGAAGGGTTTATGTGGAAACGTGTCGAAGTCCTTCCTGCAAACGAGTCACAACAGGTCACTTCAACAGGGAGGGCTGACCTGGCAACCACAAGAAAGCTGAAATGACCAAAAGATACGCTTTAACTGTGCCCAAGGTAAAGCCTTTTGGAGCTAAAAACAAATAATACCTTAGACAAAGGTGCAGAAAGAAGGTCAATAGCACACCAAGCCACAAACTTGTCCCAACGGTAAGCGTATACAGTCAATGTTGATGGATGCCTGGCTTCCAGTATCTGTCAACTATCGCTGCTCAATCTCCATGCAATTTCCACGCATGTAGGTGGAGCCTGTGCGGATTTGGGTGGAGAACCCTGCCCTGTTGCTGCGACAGGAGATCCTCATGAAGGGATAGCCCGACTGAAGACTGCTGCTCATGTTCAGGAGTTCTGGATACCACACTCTTCATGCCTGATCCAGAGCCAGAATGAGGACTTTGGACTGTCAGTCCTGATGATCGATGGAGGGGTGGTACTGGCAGGAGGGCATACAGGAGTCCTGAACGCTAGTGGAGACAACATGCACCTCCACAAGAGCCGCTTTGCAAACTCCAACGTGCAGAAGTGCTGACACTGCATGTTCTTGTCGCAGAAAAGACCTTGCACCACCTCCGGATAAAGATGCCGTTTGTGATTCATTAGGCATCAACGAATGGGTTTGTCCGCACTTGTGTTCAGAGAGCCCTCCAGGTGTTGCATGACCAAGAAAATGTTCGGACATTGCAGCCATGTTCAGAGATGCTGGGCCTCTTGACACAGGGTCCATGACCCCGCCCCACCCGGTTTGTTGCAATACCACATGGAGGTCGTGTTGTCTGTGAACACCTAAACTAACCTCCCCTTGATGGAGGGTAGGAAGGCTTTTAATGCCAGGCAGACATCGCATGAGACTAAAGTCCTCTTATCTCTACCTCCCCCAGATGGCCGCCCAACCCACAAGGGATGCATCTGTCATCACTGTGAAGTAAGGATGGGGAAGTGAGAGGGATCTACCGCTGACAATTGCAGTTTGTCATCCACCACTGCAGGTCTTTTGCAGTTCCCTTCGATATCTGAACCAGGTCAGAGATTTCCCTGATGCTATGCCCACTGGAATTTCAGGTCCAACTGAGGAGCCTGCATATGCCAGCGGGTATGCTTCACCAGCAAATTTCAGCAGGCAATGAGACTCAGCAGCCTCACCGAAATCCAGGATAGAGGCTGAAACATCGGAAACACAGCCTGAATAGCCTGGACGTGCCGCTCCAGAGGGTAGGCACAGAAATGTATTGTGCCCAGAATGGCTCTGTTGAAAGCAGGTGCCTTGGAGGAATCAGGTGTTATTTGGGCATGCTTACAGTAAACCCCAGCGAATGCTGGAGGTGGGAGACGACTGTCTGGGGCAAACTCACTTTCAACAGGCCAGTCATCGAGGTAGGAGAAAGACTGGAACCCCTGACCTCCGCAGATGGGCTGCAACCACCATCACCTTTGTGAACACCTGAGGGGTGCTGGTAAGGCCAAAAGGGAGCACGATGAACTTGAAGTGCTATTGACCAACTGTGAACCACTACCATCCAGTCTCCAGGGCACACAGAACCGGTCTTTCAGTAAGTAGTTGAGAGGGCTTAGGTCTAGTATAGGACGGAGGCCTGCATCATCCTACAGCATCAGAAAGAAGCAGGAATAGAAACTACGACCTGCTTCTGATGTCGGCGTCCTCTCAATAGCCCCTTTGGCCGAAAGAGCCTGTACTTCCAAAAGTAAGAGGGACGGGTGGTGCTTCGTCAACCGATTTGAGGATAGTGGAATGGGTGGTGGGGTTTTTGTGAATGGAAGGCCATTACCCAACTGAACAAGTTGGAGCACCAAGTTGTCCGACGTGATATGCTGCCATCGGGTCAGGTAGTGCTAGATCCTGCCGCTGAGCGGTTACCCATGATGGAGAAAGAGCTTATTAAAGGGGTCTGCTACACTAGGGGAGGGGCTAGTGTAGCAGACAGGGCAGATTGCCGGCCTGGTGTCCCACGAGGCTTGTTGGCAGCCACAAAAGGACTGGGGAGTCTGCTGGCCGTAGTGGCTGGGCAGACAAGGACGTGGCTGGTAGTCCGACCCATAGCCATAGAAGGGGTGGAAGGCAGAGTGGGGCTGGCGTGGGGCCGTTGAGAGTCTCAAGGACCATGCAATGGCCCTGCTGTCCTTTAAAGCACGCCAAGGACGAATCTGCATTATCACCAAACAGGCAATTGCCATTGAAGGGCATGTCCATAAGGGATGCCTGGACCTCCCCAAAAAAGCCAGGTGGCCTCAGCTAGGCGTGGCAATGAAGTATCACAAACTAAGCAACCGCTCTACTTAGTGAGCCTGTTATGTCTAGCTAGTGAGTCCGTTGTGTCCTGTGCTCAGCATATTGTGAACTTTGCTGCATCACTGCCTGGGACAGGATGGCTTGGGCCTCCTCCGAGACCATAGGCATCACTTGCTCAACAGTCCCAAACTCTGCAGGACCTGAGTGAGGGCTTCAATAAAGGGGAGAAGAGGGTCAGGGGGAGCTGCCCTAGGTTGAACCTCATCTGTCAAGACAGTCTTGACTGCCGAGGGCGGCGTAAGGTAAAGAACTTCAGCCGCCCTCCTCACCACCATGGCAAATAAAGCCCCTTCCTCTGTAGCTACACTAGGAGGAGTTCCTCATACCCGTTAGCCTCTGCCAAGGGCTCTTCCAGGGAGAAGAGATAAAGATGGGGATCCTCAGATCTGCGCCAATGATATTCCCCATAAGGCATGTCAGTAAAGGGAAGTACTGTCTCAGTCCCAAATTATCTTTGTCCAGTCAGATGACATCGGAAAATGCTGGTCTGGCTTCATATTGGAGCCGGGCATAACTAAGTCGTCAGCGCAGTCAGGAGCAGCGCCACTGAAAAAGACTCAGAGAAGGCTGCAGACTCACTCCCAGAGCCGATCTGGATACAGGAACACACCGAAAGGGCTCGATTGGTGCCAAAGGCAACCCTGCTGACTGAAATTCAGTTGTCACATGCATAACCCGTGGGGCCTGAAGGCGCTAGAGGTTGGTTTGTTCAAATAGGAGGTGCATGGCATCATAAAATAATTTTAGCTGGCCGCGGGTCGCTCTGGCTTCGGGGAGCTCTGGGAGGCATGGAGTGGACCTAGACTTGTGCTCTGCGACTGACGTGTGGGAGCAAAACCTAGATTTGTGATGTCATTCCCTGGCGTCGCCCGATAACTCAGAGTGGCGCAGGCCGAAGTCGAAGAACGCTTCGACTCCTTAGATTTGCTTGAAGGACTTACCTGACAAGGATTTGAGGCGCGACGATAACTGGTATGAACGACTCCAAGAAAGGGCCTTGGATCTTCCTCGCAACCAGGACCTGGAGCAGTGCAAAGTCTGGTGTCAGGACCACCTTGGGGTTTATCGTTCAACAGTCTGGGGAGGCATTTGAGTTGATGCCCAGCTCCAGGCACCACTAGCAAATCAGGAGGAGGTCTGTCACAGACATCTGCCAGTGACAGGATTCACAGGCATTAATCCCTACAAGATTTTTAGAGGACATCCACAATGCATACTTGGAGCTTCTCGCAAAAAGAATTTCGATAAAAAGTTAAACAAGTTAGTCCAAAAAAGGGATGAGGTAGCTCTCTCCGGATCTTTGCTGATGGTGCGGAAATAGAACTGATGTCAAAACGCTGGGGTGGTGCCTATATAAGCACTGTGCACGTCACTTCTGGCGCTTATACAGAGGAGATCCACACCACCTACTGGCACGCAAAGGTACTGCTCAAGATTTTCTGGATCTGGTCAGATGCCAGAGGAATATTCTAAGGTAAGGAATTTACTCAATTTACAAAAACCACACAGCAAACCAATTTGCCTCATACATCATTTTCTCTCCCACCCCCTCAAAATACATAAGGGGAAGCAAAAGTGAAAACTGAAAAAGGGCTATAAAAACATCTATAGAATAGGTAAAAACTACCCTGACCTATTGGGGGAAAAGTTAATAAAACTTAGCAGGCTTCCATAGACAACAAGGGGAGGGGGAAAGGGGTCCTGAAATACTGAGCTCTCAGTTAAAAAACAAAGCCTCTGAGTAATGCAGAAGAGTTTGTGATTTGTCTTTGGAGCAGTAATCACCTGACAGATTTCTTGGAGGGCATGAACAGAAAGGGCAGTCTCCAGTTCTTTTGTTTTTTAAAGTGACAGGCTCAGTTTTTAATGGCTTCACAGTTACGTGCAGGAGAATATGACTCGTTACAACGTGAGTCATCACAACGCGTGCCATAACGCGGTCGTTACAACGACCGCGTTGTTACCACGCAAAGCCATTACTACACAAGTCATTACATCGACTTGCAGTAGATGGCGTGCTGACATTAGAAATGTATAATTTACTATTCCAACTCCAGCCTACGTAACAGTAGGGAAGGTGTTGGAATAGTAAACTATACTATTTCTAATGTTAGCACGCCATCTACTGCAAGTCGAAGTAATGACTTGCGTAGCAATGGCAGTGCGTGGTAACACGGTCGTTGTAACGACCACGTTGTAAGGGCATCGCGATGTGATGCCCGCGTTGTAGTGGCTGTTTCCCGTGCAGGAACATTTTTCCCTCGCTTTCATTTGCTTTTAAAAACTGTGCTCCAATAGTAGCTACACCACATTTCTTGATCCATCAAATCTTACAACGAGGACCACTCGTAGTAGCAATGTGGTGTGGACAATGATTCTGAGCACTCAAAGTAAACAGCCATGTGGCAGTGTGGTTCTGCCAATGCGTACGTACTGTGTATTCAGCAAAGATAATATCCTGGGACAAGCAACACATCATGAGCAATGAATTGCAGCACCTCAACACCAACAAATCACCATTCCATGGGCTTTAGTCTGTATGGGATTATGACATGCTTAAAGCAGTGGCAAATTTGGAAACTCGCGCTATTGAGGGAGGCCGTGCCCAGTATTCTAGCTAGTTACAAGTGTTGCTAGTTTTGCTTCTTGCTCTAGTATTGGCGTGCAAGACCTCTGGTTCTGCACTTCAGGACTATAATGGCCACCACAACCATGGGGGTAGCTCAAAATTACATGGACGTCAGGACTCTATTAGAAGAACAAGTTGCATACCTTGGTAACGCTCTTTCTTGCAGAAACTCTATATAGCCGTAGATTCATCACGTTTTGAATATTCCCCAGGCGTCAGACTCGATCCTTAAACTTTTTTCCTGTGTGCCGGAAGGTGGTGCCGTGCGGATTTGCACTGACAGTTCTGCTCCGGAAGTGACGTGTGTGGGCCTATAAAGGTGTCCCTCCCGAGTGCTTTTGAGACTATCCGTGCCTCCAGACATGGAGCCCCAAAAGCAAATTGGTAGACCAGTGTGCAGATGACTAGGCTTGCTATCTTTATAATGGGTAGAGTCCAAACACAGAATGTTGAGAATGGGCGGTACACAGATTCTCTACCAGAAAGAGCACTAAGGAAGGTAAATAAATTGGTCTTCTTATATAGACTTCTGGCGCAGATTTCTCACCTTTTCAATATATACTAAATCAGTAACTATTTGGAGGATGGTCTGCGAGTGGAATCAGAAAATCCTGCAGGACAGAGGGCAAAATGCCCCTCTTGGGGAACCTGACTGTCCAGACAATAGTGCCTCGTGAACGCATGGAGGGACACCCATGTAGTCGCCTAGTTAATGTCTAGGACAGAGACTCAGTGTGCTATCGCACTGTTATCAGCTTGTGCCCTGGTAGAATGAACACGATCCAGCGGTAAATGGTCCACTTCTGCCCTGCTTTGCCTTTTTTTGCCCCACAAAGAGCGAATAGTCCACCCAGTGGTCTTTGGTAAGATCGATACAAAAGCTGAGCTCTTTTGGGTTCGAAGCGATTGAGTCTCTCTATTCCCTTAGAGTCGGCAGGGTGATGGATTGGCTGACGACTTTCAGCAGAAAGTATGCCTGCATCCGCAGAACCAGTTTGTCTGGGAAGGTGGTGTAAGGCGGAGTGACACAAACAGCCTGAGGCTCACTCACACTTTCTACTTGGGAGATAGTAATAAGGAACACAGTTTTGGTGGTAAGTAGCTATAAGGGACAGCTGTGAAGTGGCTCAAACGGAATACACATCAGATAAGTCACAACCAGATTAAGGTTCCATTGGAGCAAGACAAAAGGAGAAGGGAGAAATGTTGCAGCCCTTTTAAAACCCACATCACAACCAGAGACAAACCAGGAGGGCTGATCTGACAATAACAAGTGTTATATGGCCATTAAAGTCATTGTCGACATTGCTAAGTTAGCATGAGCTCTGCTGCCATGATGCTGCTTTTGCGCACGTTACTACATGACTTTATTTTGCAAGACTCTGTGCCTTTCACATGAGAACTGTCTGCTTTCTGCGTTCTCTGCCTGTTCCTGGAGTTTAGTCTGAACACGATGTGCAAAATCGATAAACAATGCCCCTTGTTCTTCTGTTCTGGTCAGTCCCTAGCACCAAGACAAAACATGCTAACACAGCTGCGCTGCTGAAAACTCGTGCTTTGATATTATGGGGCGGCATGTTGTTCTAAAACGCACTTGGAGATGGACCTTTCCAGGGAGAAGAGCTATGCTGTTCCTATGATGTAATACTTCCATCTAGGCACTAAGGTGTGGGGTCTGCTGACAAAGCCCAGAGATCTTCTTTCATATAATAAAACTTACCTTACCAAGGGGAGGGTGGTTAAGCCTTAAAGTCCTGTTTCCACTGTCAGTATACGATGACATCCCCCTTTATACTCTATGGAATTGCAACAATGCTAACTGTATTAGGTTTATGCATTTCGCTGCTGGTAGTGGCTTGTATTCTGCATTATAGAGCACGACAGTTAAAATAAACATTTTGAACTATAACAGTGACTCTGTCAATTCTTATTGTGGACAAGAGTGAGTGAGCGAAAGGGTGTGTCTTGCTACCGCGATTCCTGAGAGAGTCGGGAGTGTTGTGTTCTGGGTTGTTTAATCATTTGTAGCTTCATGATTATGTAGAACGATGAGACACTATAGCTAGTCAGTTTTGGGATTTTGGGTTCTAAGGCGGTAGGAAGGTTCAGCCCCTATACACTGAGGTCCTGTTTTCCTGCGCATAGTTCTGTGTATGTGCAGAATCCCCGCAACATTGCGCCGCCAACATTTGGTCTGCTACTTATCTGCGAGACTCCTGAGTAGTGCTTGTCCACAATCCCCTCAGTTCTGTTTCCGGAGACAGTTGTGACGGTGTAGCCTCCTATATTGTAAAGTTATAGGATTTTCAACCTTGGATTCTAAAAGGTCTTTCTCTTTTTCTAACCCAGTGTTGCGCTGCCGCGAGTAGGTGGTTTCACGTTTTTCTTTCATTATGGCAGTCACCATAACACCTCCAAACCGCGCTCCAGTCACCGCTTATTTGACTCAATATGGAGTCCCTAATGGTGGTGCTGATCTTATTTTTGTTGTTGAGGCGGATGCAGCGCACCGCTTCGAGGTGTTTTATTCTTGGGTAACCTTCCCGGCAGCGGATGGCACAGATAATTTCTTTCACGAGTATACTGCCACCGCGTTACCGCGGCATTATCGTCCTTATCAATCTCTTGAAGTTCCGTTAACAGCTTGGCAACACACCATATGGTTTAATGGCGCCCTTCCTCACCCTATGACAGCGGTCCGTTTAGGCCCCTTATCGATTGATGGGGCCACGTGGCCCATTTTGGCTGGGAATACCCCACACCCAAATTATCTTAATGCTACAGTCGCAGAGCTATGCGTATTGCATACTTCATTAATACGTGTACATAGAGCTGTTATACAGTTCATGTCACGCAACATGCAGGTGGGACCACCTGGAGTTGCTGCGCAACCACCGGGGCCCGGTGGTGTAGTTATCAGTCCTATCATGATTAATTCAGTGATGGGCAAGCGTCCGCAAAATAAGGACGAACTTCCTTATTGGCTTGCTGAAAAATTTGGGCAACTCGAAGCTGTTTTTCCAAATACCACACCTGTGGAGAAGCACAGGATTCTGACCATGAGCTTACCTAAGGGCCTTGTTCCTGAATTGGCCAATTGGAACACTTGGGGTAGAGTGTTTGCAGCGGTATATTCAATGTGCTTTGGCACTCCCTCAATGTCCGTTCTCCCTTCCGTGATAAAGCGTGTTCAGGATGAACATGGGGCTGAAGCGGCCCTGGAGCGGGGGTTGAGACTGGTGAGAGTGTTTGATATCGTTTGCGATATGATCCTTGCTAATGTGAAGGGTGAAGCTGTAAGCTTACAAGTGGCACAATGCTTGGAGGCTGTTGCTGACGCAGACAAACAGCGCGAATTGGCAAAGATTATTGCTAAAGCTTATAAACCTTAGGGCGCAATAGTCTGGGAATTAAGCCTTTTACTCAAACTCAACAAAAAGCCCAGGCTGATAAGGATGGGTGCCCGTTCTTTTCTAAAAAAAAGAACTGGAGAAATAAAAAACAGGGGCAGCAACAACAGAAGCAAGGTTCGCGTGCTGGTTCACCGACACCTGATTCTTCTGAGCAAACTTATGATTTGCGCGACCGTGCAAAAATTAAGACTCCTAATCAATTTCAAGTCCCTGACCAGCGTTCTCCACGTTCTTTACCGGACACATCGGACTCTCAAGTTGGTGGTGGGGAACGCCAGGATCGCAGCAAAAGTGCGGCCACTTAACTGGGAAGGGAACTACCTCAGCAGTTTGAAGTGAAAGCCAAACAGGAGGGACTACCACGTTTTTGACCCCCGTATCAAAAGAAAAAAGGTGCCGCTTTAACAGCGAAGTATGCCTCAGACGGTGAGAACGTGGCTCCTAGATTGGACATGGGCAGTGACTCTGCTCGACAGCGCAGCAGAGGTTACCATAGTGCGGAAGGCACTGCGTCCCTGTCTGGAGGCGAGAGCAACTGATACTTTCATTACAGTAGAAACAGCCGATACTCAAGTTGCCCCCCCGGATAGACTATGAAATGGCCTTACAAATTGAAGGTGATATACAGCGTACAATTACGGCGGTTTTCTGGGAAAATCTGACCTCATATGACATTTTGTTGGCGGAGGCTGATTGGCCTCCCCTTTTTGTGCTAGCCGCTTCTAGAGGGGAGGACGTGATACTTCCGAGTTTTTCGCGTTACGTCCCTGAGGAACATGCAAAGGCTTACGCATCCGAGTGGGCATTGGCCCTTGCCCCAGCTGTGTACCGTAATCAGGTGGGCTTGGATAGAGATTCACCGGAACATGAAATACCATTACGGTCTATGCCACAGCCACAACCGCAATATCCAATCAAGCGCGAGGCAAAGGCTCACGTTTGTAACATTCTGACACAATTGGAATATCAAGGAGTAATTGAATCTTGTGTATCACCGATGAATAATCCTCTTTTTCCGGTATCAAAACCGGACGGTTCTTATCGCATTGAATTGGATTATCGAAATTTAAATAGTCATTGTCGTACGTTTGCGGTACAGAACACACACAGCTCTGCGCTAGTGAACAACCTTGTTCGTAAAAAATACCAAACAACTTTGGATATTTCCAATGGTTTCATAACTTGGCTCCTGAGAGCCAAGACCTGACAGCATTTAGCGCCGTCGGAAATCAAAAAGGGTTTTGGCGCTTGCCTATGGGGTATAAGAACAGCACCGGGGCTTTTGCTGCACGTGTTGTGTCTTTGTTGCACAGCATAGATCCGGATGCGTTCCCGTACGTAGATATTTATCTGACGGACGACGAGCTGATACTGCATGTAGTACGAGTCGACCGAATTATTCTGTCGTTTGCAGACTATGGATACAAATTCAATTTTGCAAAATCACACAGCTTGTTTTGCAGTGCTCTTTTTGAGCTACGAGCTCAATAATGAAGGCAGGGAACTAGCTCTCCACTTTCTGAAGAAATGTGCACAATTGCAACCTCCATCTACACTGAAGAAACTTCAGTCTTTGCTGGGATTTTTAAATTTCGGGAGGACCTACATCCCCGCTTATGCCCAGCGTATCAAACCGCTTTATGCGTTGATACAACCTACAAATTCATCTGCCTGCTGGCTTCCGGAACATTCCTCTACTCTACAATCTTTGCAGTTACATTTGCTGGCGACTAACTACTTGTTGATGTGTGATAATTCCACAAACCTGGTAATACGTATTGTACCAGGGACGGTGGGTTTCACTTACTTGACGTTCAACGAGGAGACACAGTACCTATTGCATACAAATCACATTTGTACACATCGGCTGAAATGCGATTTTCGAATGTTGAATTTTTTTTGACTGCGGTCCAAATGGAGATTCTGAAAGAACACTCGCTGGCGCTGGGGAAACACATTCTTATGGTCACACCCCTCCCTGCTTTAGAAGCAGTGACTAAGGCGAGTGTTCCAAACTCTAAGGCTTTACATCCCCGTTGGATACAATGGGCTACTTCTTTGACATCGTTAGATGTCAGGTTTATCTTTGATCCTGCTCTTCAGACACAGGAGTATTTACAGTATGAACATGTTCTTCCTCCTCCGTTGCTTCCTTTGGATCAGTACAAATGCATCATTTATACCGACGGCTTGGCTCAACTGGCCGTCGGGTCCAAACACGCTTATTCAGCGGTTTGCGCTATTGTGGCAGGTTCAATTGTAGATGGAGAATTTAAGTCTTCCATAGTGCATACACAGGCACTTGGGGACTGTACATCACAATTGGCGGAGCTGCATGCTCTTATTCTAGCTCTCGAGTTTGCTGATCCTAATGTGAATACTCTTATTGCGTGTGATTCTTACTACTGTGTTCAGTCTTTTAATGACAACTTATTCTTTTGGTCTCAGAATGACTATCGAGACTCTAAAGGCAGCGCGATAAAGCATAAAACGCTTTGGGTGGCAGAGCTTAAAGAACGTCTGCCACTCACACTGGTTATACATACCCTTGGCCATCAGCGTGTGGGAACACATGCCGTTGGTAATTCTTTGGCTGACGAGGCAGCCAAGTCTACAGTAGCCACGTGTTCCGTTGCAGCAGTTACAAGGTCCATGACCAAGATGGAGAATGACATTTTGGCAGCTATTGCTGCTACGAAGGATGGAACTGCTCATCCGCATAGCTTCCCTTTTAAGTATTCTTATCATTTATCTCCCGAACAAGTTCCTTATGCCACAATACCCTCAGTTGGGGATCGGCTGATTACCAACATGGACCGCAGACTAGCTTTGATCATAGCCGCACACGAAGGCATGGCTTCTGCGCATGCCAGGGTGACAGCGACGTTTTCTATTTTACAGCAACGTTACTGGTGGCGTGGTTTATATAAACAAAATCGTAATTATGTGCTTTCTTGTGACATATGTCAGCAAATCAAACCCTCTACGGTTTCACGACCACCACAAACACAGCTATGTATTTCCAATCACCCGTTTGGCCGTGTATATCTTGATCACTGCGGTCCATTGACTTCTGATACTGCATATAAATATATTTTTGTTGCAGTTGATTCCTGTGGGTTTGGCCACAACGCAGAGCGGACGCTCGAAATGTCATTAGAGATTTGCATGTCTTTGTCGGGACATTTGCCTGTGGCACCTTCCATTCTGACGAAGGTCCAGCGTTCGCCTCTAAGGCGTACAAGGACACAATGAAGTCGATGGGGGTGCTGGTGCAGTTTTCGTCTCCATACAGGCCTGAGGGCAATTCTACAGTGGAGAGAATGAACCGTGACAAAGCAATCTGACAGCTAGGGTCTTAGGTACTGGCAGGAACTGACTGGCCCATTTGTATGGAGTTCAACGTGCACTCAATCTCCCTAGAAGATCTCTAGGTAGGCGGACCCCATACGAAATGCTCTTTAGCATTAAAATGTTTGTGCCAGACGATGGTCTAGACCTTGTGGCGGCTGCCGCAACCTTTGACGTAGACAACCATTCTACTATGTTTCAGGACCTACAAAAGACCCGTGACAGCTACGCAACTGAACATTTGCCCTCTTCCAATGACACAGCAATGCTGATTCCGGTCGCCGGCTGGCTTCCTAAGATAGAAGATCTGGTACAAGAAAAGGTGGAGAACAAAAACGAATTTGGTCCCTCTGATCGTGCACCGGTCCCAGTACTTGAATTGAAGGGTACTCGTACAGTGATACTACCACCTTTGCCTGGTCGCAAGGAAAACAGATAAATTTCGGTCGACAATGTCAAGTTACACCGTCTGGCCGATTCTGAATAGTGTAACTCCTGCAGTTTCATGCAACGCTATCTCTTTGAATCCGGTGCATTCCGCCTCTTCGTCTAATCCTCGTATCGTTGAGGGTGAGATGGAAACTACTATTGACCTTTTGCCTGCTCTGCCTTCATCCTCTTCCAACACAGAAGTCGAGTATACTTATCCTGCGGATGAGTCCCACATTGAAGTGCCGAACAGTCCTCGACAACATCAAGCTGATGCTGCGCTACCACCATTGATGAACATGGGAGCAAGCTGTTATTTTGGAGACCGTACGAGCTTCTCTTATGACTCTTCCTCCTCGTCTTCCACTTTGGCACATCCACAGACGAAAACAAGTATTTTCATCTCTTGGGTCAAAAAGACTTACCTGGTCCCGCCTTGGACCTACATCTGGTTAATACTTTTATTTATTTTATTTATTTATTTATTTATTTTAAGAGTTTTATATAGCGCTGGCTAGACCCGGAGGTATCAGAGCGCTTTACATTAGGTTATACAATGTTACAGACAATGATAACAGATGACACTTTACATCAAAAATAAGCAACAGATTGAGAGAGGAAGGAAAGGTGAGACAGATAGAGCGGAGGGGGGAAGGGGGAAATGTGAAGGGGGAGGATGGGGGAAGAGACGGCAGGAGAGACGAAAGGAAGTTTGCCCAAAGACCGACTGGGTAGGTGACGTCCGAGGAGGGAATCCACAGCCCGTCTCCCCTATAGCTAAGCAAGGTAGCTCCATCGGGCATAAGTCAAAATCACTAGGTCTCAACTGACGAAGGAAAAGTTCACAAAAGAGAGTCAGGTGGATAAAAGAGGGTGGGAACTATGAGCAAGGACGGGTGAGGGCAAAGGTCAATGGCTACAAAGAGGAGAAGAGTAGAGCGGAGAGGGATAGGGGTAGGGTGAAGGGAGGAGGGAGATTAGGTCCAGAGAGACATAGGAGAGTTTGCCCAAAGATCGGCTGGGTAGGTGATGGTCAAGGAGGGAATCCATGGCCCATCTCCCCTATAGCTAGTGAGGTAGCTCCACCGGGCAACAGACAAAGTGGCTATGTCTCAGCTGTCGGGGAAAGTTCTCATAGTAAATGTCCTAGTAGGTGAGCAGGAACAGGGTCGGGTGAGGGCTGATCAACATCGGGACGATGAACAAAGATTTTAGACCAGGAGAGATAGAGCATCGAGGAGGGTCCCACGGAGGCGGCCATCTTGAAGTCAGGCAAGGGGGATGGGTCATTGAAGTTCGAATTCAGTCGGTCTCCATTATTCTCTGGTAAAGCAGTGCACGACATAGCAACAACAGCAGTCCATTTAGTCCTGCGATGTATACAGCTAGCGCTAACCGTCCTGGTGACCCACCGATGTTCTTGTGGCCCTGCAAGTCCTCAAGCGTCGACGTTTCTTTGCGAATTCCCTGTGACCGTACTCTTCACTCCCATACAGTCAACAGTGCACTGGATCCACGAGTGTTACTCCCACTGTGAGGCCCCTCCAAGCAGTTATTACAATAGTTAATGATAGTTGAGGTAGTTCTATTGTCGAATGCAAGATGGCATGGGTGTTAGTACAGATAAACAACAGGCTTTGAGGGGTGTAGTGCCTTTTAAGTTCTGCCCAGACTCTCCAGTGGTGTCGCTGTCTCCCAATGGACACGCAGCTTTCACCACTCTTTCTTCCCTGCAGGAGCCCCCTGGCATATAACTGACCCGAGGTCTCAAATTTGATTAAGCAAGGCTGGAATCCGGACTTCCCATTGCCACAGGTGCCACCCCTCTCGACCCGTGGCGTCCCAGGTATGCCGCCGGGGGTCGCAGCCAGACAGAGACGCGCTAATCTGGGAGGTCGGGTGCGCTCCACGCCCGCCTCAGCCTCAATGGTGTGTATCGGGCAGGCTGTGTATATTCAACGCAGCGTCATCGGCCACAGAAGTGCCATTTCCATTTCGGGCACTCACCTGAGTTAAAGAGGGGGTTGTTCCAGGTCTCGCTGCTCCTCCGAAATTGCCTCCCTGGAGCCCGCTCCTGACTACGCGGCCCCCACTCTGATATCCGTTGAGGCAAGACCACTCCACTCCAGGCGCCATTTTGTAGTGCGATCGCCGGGTGAGTTTTCGGCCGATTACTCAGCAATGATGCAGTTTGGGGGATCGGCGCCCACGGCAGCAGACGCTCCAGATGCTCTGATGCCGGGAGCACGTTCTTTCTGTTGACTTTGGTTGCGGTAAAGCACCGCGATCGGTTGTTGTGCGTGGGGCTTCTATGGAGCTTCAGCTCCGAGCGGCCATAACGGCCGCTGGCTCCTCCTACTCCTAATACTTATCCTTATTTTCTTCTTCATGTCAATTGGATTTGTGACAGTATTTTTCTTGCTCATTAATGGTCATTATTTGCCAGATCGCTCTGCTGTAAAGTTGGTCGATGGTATTCTGGCTCCCCATACATCGACCCATATAATGAAACGTGATCAAACCCTTGTGAACATTTCGGCTTTCCCGGTTGCAGATGGCATCGTTTGGGATAAAGTAGCATTCGAAATTCACGGCCCAACGGAAGTCCTCAAGATACCATACGTGTTTCGCGTTTCATTAGGAGATGTGGTAACACGACATACGTTCCGATGATTGGGATGTACAAGCAGTACATTCATTATTTTCTGATTTGAAATATTATGCTGCTTTTGATGCTGAAGATTTATACTTAAATTCTGCCAATTAAGCTGATTTATTCTGTTATCCACACTATGGGCATTATTTCTTACACAAAACGAACACGTTAAGACCTGTTTTTAATTACACGCAATGGGAACATTGTCCAACTCCCTTACAGGGGAGTTCTAAAACCCTTATGGACAAGTTCACCTATTTCACTGATTATAGCACGTCCAATCCAGAATCCTATTTCTTTAAATTGCAATTATCTTCTCAATCCAAATTTATTCTGACCCACACTAATCTATTCCAATTCCTTTAGAACTAAATTGGCCACACAGGGTTATGATCACTGGAGAGATACCATTGATTTGAAATCAATCTGGGGCACTAAGGCTTGGCAGGTTCAGGGAACTGAAGCTTTGCATCGTGCCTGCCTAATTCCGGCTCAAATATTATTTTTAAACGACACTGTACACCAAACTACTTGTTCTGGCCTGGCAACTGCTAAAAATTTAAATATCCCTTACATTCCGTCATTGGCGGAGTATGATAATTGGCGTACACACACACAAATTATTCGATCAATCTATTACAAGCTGTTTCGAAATGACACTTTTAATGTCTCTGAAATTGACCCGTCCGGATGGTTGTTGTGGCAAACCCATTCAAATGCCCGTCAGCTGCGTTTTTATAATGCAACGCCTGGATTCACACAAACTAGACCAGATCCTCGTTATCCACATTCGGTCACCACATATTCGGTGGGAAAATTGTGCCAACAATGGTTGGAACACTCCACTCTGTCGTCAGTAAAACAACACCTTTCACTCTTGTCGATCGAAATCAATTTGGCTGATTTTATCTTAGGGCCTAGGATTCCTAGAACAAAGAGATTCATCTATGCTGCTTACAATGAGGTATGGAAACTTCTGCAGATGGAAGCAGCATTCCGTCTGCGCCAAATTGACAAAGCAAATTTAGAAAAAGTTCTTGCAGTAGTCGACAATAGCATAAATACACTGTCTTCCCGCATTTATACTTTAGATAATATTGTTTCATCTGTTATTGATATTGTTCAAAGTGATGCATCTGTGTTATATCATGGTCAAAATCAATTACGATCTGTGATGCAATTTGCATGGACGTTACAGACTCTCAAAATGGGAAAAGTACCTTGGGATTATTTGAATGCTTCTGCTTGGTTTTTACCATTTAATCTGACTGATCAACAGATTTAGGTCCATGAAAGATGCTACATACACACTATTACACATTGAACGGTAAGAACACTTGCCATTCTCTGTGGCGGAGACAGATTCAGCTGTATGGTTAATTCATGGCGTTCTCTCTCTCCCTTTTTCGCTGTTTCAGTTTAAATCTTGCATGAAACATTTTCCAATTGGCCGCTTTGAACCTCTGGGTAGTACGTTTCTCCATGAATTATGGTCACTACCTTTCAGCTACAGATGTCAACAGGAGGATAAGGAAGTTTTCCTAACTGGGGAGGACTGCAATTCCACAGTAGGACATTCCCTGGTTTGTAAACACGTTAAGTTGCACGGCGCTAGTAATGTGTCCGCGCCTAATCTTGCTTGTTTTTTTAAAGGAACTCCCGTCCCAGCAATAATTTCCGCACTCACGTTGCTTACAAACGGCAGTTCTTATTTTAAATAACCACGACTGCTGTGGTTTACGGGCAGGAATCCTGTATATAGTAACGGTTTCACAACGTGTTACTTGTTGTAGCAATGTGCTTTTTCCACCCCCGCATGGGATTGTAGATAGTTCCATTTGGCCTTCCATTCCAACTTTGAAAACAGACTTCAATAAACTAAGCAGGCTCAAAGTGCTATTGTTTCAACATGAAGGGGCTCGCACTTCGGCTCGAGAGACCTTCGAATTGCAGCTGGCTAGAACATCTAGTGAGATTCAGTCCCTCATGAACACTAATCTCCCTCTTCATTTTGGGGAGCTGATACATCAAATATTTAATGCGTCTGACACCAAAGGCCTTGCTCATTTTTTTAAGCTTGTGGGATCCAGCCTTGTGACCTCTTTTCAGACGATATTTGGAGTAATACCAGCTTTTATCCATTCGATTTTTTCCAGCGTCTTTGGAGGGTTCCCATTATTACTGGCGCTAGCTGGTGGAATCCTGATTCTTCTGCTCCTGCTACGCAGTGGCTGCCCATCTTGTGGTAATGTACAGATCAGGCCAATTGCAACTGTACCGTGACCGAATGCAACAACTTTTTGGATGCCTGTCATTGGCAACGCTACCGTGAGTTATGGACTAACTTTTCGCTTTGCCTACTTCACTTGTGTGCAACCTGTGTTCTACTGTCAGCAGTGCCCATTCTATTGGGGCTCTGGATTTATGACTCTCCAATACATCCTGTTCAGACCCGGATTATGACCAGTTGATGGGTCCCTTGGTGGCCCATGAGTAAGCCTGTTCTAGGGATGGCCGTATGGCGCGTGCGGCTGCACTTGGAGTCATGGCTGAGTGGAATATCTGTGTGGCTGCGCAGAACTTCTTGCGACAGAGTTTCATCGAATATCACCCAAGTTGCCCGGATATGCTCTTGGAAGCATCTGATTATGAGGAGCACGTCTGATCCTTCGGCCTGCTTGATCGGATGGCATCCCTTTTTTCTACTAACGATAGGGATGGCCTCTTGGAATAAATTGCATTGTTAAGCTCACGTACTTTGACGGATTTGCCACCTCCATATTAATCACGTTTTCCGTGAAACGACATACAAATTTTTTTTTTTTTTAATTTTCCAATTTGGTTTTTTTAAGCGCTCTTGAACTCTGCTTACCTTTGTGCTCCGTTTGGGTCTTTTGTCTATATACTAGGACCTTACCAAGGGGAGGGCGTTATATTGCCACTAGGGTCATTGTCGACATTTCTAAGTTAGCATGAGCTCTGCTGCCATGATGCTGCTTTTGCACACGTTACTACATGACTTTATTTTGAAAGACTGTTTGTGCCTTTCACATGAGAACTGTCTGCTTTCTGCGTTCTCTGCCTGTTCCTGGAGTTTAGTCTGAACACGATATGCAAGGTCGATAAACAATGCCCCTTGTTATTCTGTTCTGGTCAGTCCCTAGCACCTAGACAAAACATGCTAACACAGCTGCGCTGCTGAAAACTCGTGCTTTGATATTAAGGGGAGGCATGTTGTTCTAAAACGCACTTGGAGAGGGACCTTTCCAGGGAGAAGAGCTATGCTGTTCCTATGATGTAAAACTTCCATCTAGGCACTAAGGTATGGGGTCTGCTGACAAAGCCCTCAGATCTTCTTTCCTATAATAAAACTTACCTTACCAAGGGGAGGGTGGTTAGGCCTTATAGTCCTGTTTCCACTGTCAGTATACGATGACATCCCCCTTTATACTCTATGGAATTGAAACAATGCTAACTGTATTAGGTTTATGCATTTCACTGCTGGTAGTGGCTCATATACTGCATTATAGAGCACAATAGTTAAAATAAACATTTTGAACTATAACAGTGACTCTGTCACTTCTTATTGTGGACGAGTGAGTGAGTGAGCGGAAGGGTGTGTCTTGCTACCGCGATTCCTGAGAGAACGGGAGTGTTGTGTTCTGGGTTGTCTAATCATTTGTAGCTTCATGATTATGTAGGAGAACGAATGAGACACTATAGCTAGTCGGTTTTGGGATTTTGGGCACCAAGGTGGTAGGAAGGTTCAGCCCCTATACACCGAGGTCCTGTTTTCCTGCGCATAGTTCTGTGTATGTGCAGAATCCCCGCAACATTGCGCCGCCAACATTTGGTCTGCTACTTATCTGCGAGACTCCTGAGTAGTGCTTGTCCACAATCCCCTCACATCTGTTTCTGGAGACAGTTGTGACGGTGTAGCCTCCTATATTGTAAAGTTATAGGATTTTCAACCTTGGATTCTAAAAGGTCTTTCTCTAACCCAGTGTTGCGCTGCCGCGAGTAGGTGGTTTCACGTTTTTCTTTCATTATGGCAGTCGCCATAACACCTCCAAACCGCGCTCCAGTCACCGCTTGACTCAATATGGAGTCCCTAATGGTGGTGCTGATCTTATTTTTGTTGTTGAGGCGGATGCAGCGCACCGCTTCGAGGTGTTTTATTCTTGGGTAACCTTCCGGCAGCGGATGGCACAGATAATTTCTTTCACGAGTATACTGCCACCGCGTTACCGCGGCATTATCGTCCTTATCAATCTCTTGAAGTTCCGTTAACAGCTTGGCAACACACCATATGGTTTAATGGCGCCCTTCCTCACCCTATGACAGCGGTCCGTTTAGGCCCCTTATAGATTGATGGGGCCACGTGGCCCGTTTTGGCTGGGTATACACCACACCCAAATTATCTTAATGCTACAGTCGCAGAGCTATGCGTATTGCATACTTCATTAATACGTGTACATAGAGCCGTTATACAGTTCATGTCACGCAACATGCAGGTGGGACCACCTGGAGTTGCTGCGCAACCACCGGGGCCCGGTGGTGTAGTTATCAGTCCTATCATGATTAATTCAGTGATGGGCAAGCGTCCGCAAAATAAGGACGAACTTCCTTATTGGCTTGCTGAAAAATTTGGGCAACTCGAAGCTGTTTTTCCAAATACCACACCTGTGGAGAAGCACAGGATTCTGACCATGAGCTTACCTAAGGGCCTTGTTCCTGAATTGGCCAATTGGAACACTTGGGGTAGAGTGTTTGCAGCGGTATATTCAATGTGCTTTGGCACTCCCTCAATGTCCGTTCTCCCTTCCGTGATATAGCGTGTTCAGGATGAACATGGGGCTGAAGCGGCCCTGGAGTGGGGGATGAGACTGGTGGGAGTGTTTGATATCGTTTGCGATATGATCCTTGCTAATGTGAAGGGTGAAGATGTAAGCTTACAAGTGGCACAATGCTTGGAGGCTGTTGCTGACGCAGACAAACAGCGCGAATTGGCAAAGATTATTGCTAAAGCTTATAAACCTTAGGGCGCAATAGTCTGGGAATTAAGCCTTTTACTCAAACTCAACAAAAAGCCCAGGCTGATAAGGATGGGCGCCCGTTCTTTTCTAAAAAAAAAAGAACTGGAGAAATAAAAAACAGGGGCAGCAACAACAGAAGCAAGGTTTGCGTGCTGGTTCACCGACACCTGATTCTTCTGAGCAAACTTATGATTTGCGCGACCGTGCAAAAATTAAGACTCCTAATCAATTTCAAGTCCCTGACCAGCGTTCTCCACGTTCTTTACCGGACACATCGGACTCTCAAGTTGGTGGTGGGGAACGCCAGGATCGCAGCAAAAGTGCGGCCACTTAACTGGGAAGGGAACTACCTCAGCAGTTTGAAGTGAAAGCAAAACAGGAGGGACTACCACGTTTTTGACCCCCGTATCAAAAGAAAAAAGGTGCCGCTTTAACAGCGAAGTATGCCTCAGACGGTGAGAACGCGGCTCCTAGATTGGACATGGGCAGTGACTCTGCTCGACAGCGCAGCGGAGGTTACCATAGTGCGGGAGGCACTGCGTCCCTGTCTGGAGGCGAGAGCAACTGATACTTTCATTACAGTAGAAACAGCAGATACTCGAGTTGCCCCCCCGGATAGACTATGAAATGGTCTCACAAATTGAAGGCGATATACAGCGTACAATTACGGCGGTTTTCTGGGAAAATCTGACCTCATATGACATTTTGTTGGCGGAGGCTGATTGGCCTCCCCTTTTTGTGCTAGCCGCTTCTAGAGGGGAGGACGTGATACTTCCGAGTTTTTCGCGTTACGTCCCTGAGGAACATGCAAAGGCTTACGCATCCGAGTGGGCATTGGCCCTTGCCCCAGCTGTGTACCGTAATCAGGTGGGCTTGGATAGAGATTCACCGGAACATGAAATACCATTACGGTCTATGCCACAGCCACAACCGCAATATCCAATCAAGCGCGAGGCAAAGGCTCACGTTTGTGACATTCTGACACAATTGGAATATCAAGGAGTAATTGAATCTTGTGTATCACCAATGAATAATCCTCTTTTTCCGGTATCAAAACCGGACGGTTCTTATCGCATTGAATTGGATTATCGAAATTTAAATAGTCATTGTCGTACGTTTGCGGTACAGAACACACACAGCTCTGCGCTAGTGAACAACCTTGTTCGTAAAAAATACCAAACAACTTTGGATATTTCCAATGGTTTCTACAGTCATAACTTGGCTCCTGAGAGCCAAGACCTGACAGCATTTAGCGCCGTCGGAAATCAAAAAGGGTTTTGGCGCTTGCCTATGGGGTATAAGAACAGCACCGGGGCTTTTGCTGCACGTGTTGTGTCTTTGTTGCACAGCATAGATCCGGATGCGTTCCCGTACGTAGATATTTATCTGACGGACGACGAGCTGATACTGCATGTAGTACGAGTCGACCGAATTATTCTGTCGTTTGCCGACTATGGATACAAATTCAATTTTGCAAAATCACACAGCTTGTTTTGCAGTGCTCTTTTTGAGCTACGAGCTCAATAATGAAGGTAGGGAACTAGCTCTCCACTTTCTGAAGAAATGTGCACAATTGCAACCTCCATCTACACTGAAGAAACTTCAGTCTTTGCTGGGATTTTTAAATTTCGGGAGGACCTACATCCCCGCTTATGCCCAGCGTATCAAACCGTTCTATGCGTTGATACAACCTACAAATTCATCTGCCTGCTGGCTTCCGGAACATTCCTCTACTCTACAATCTTTGCAGTTACATTTGCTGGCGACTAACTACTTGTTGATGTGTGATAATTCCACAAACCTGGTAATACGTATTGTACCAGGGACGGTGGGTTTCACTTACTTGACGTTCAACGAGGGAGACACAGTACCTATTGCATACAAATCACATTTGTACACATCGGCTGAAATGCGATTTTCGAATGTTGAATTTTTTTTGACTGCGGTCCAAATGGAGATTCTGAAAGAACACTCGCTGGCGCTGGGGAAACACATTCTTATGGTCACACCCCTCCCTGCTTTAGAAGCAGTGACTAAGGCGAGTGTTCCGAACTCTAAGGCTTTACATCCCCGTTGGATACAATGGGCTACTTCTTTGACATCGTTAGATGTCAGGTTTATCTTTGATCCTGCTCTTCAGACACAGGAGTATTTACAGTATGAACATGTTCATCCTCCTCCGTTGCTTCCTTTGGATCAGTACAAATGCATCATTTATACCGACGGCTTGGCTCAACTGGCCGTCGGGTCCAAACACGCTTATTCAGCGGTTTGCGCTATTGTGGCTGGTTCAATTGTAGATGGAGAATTTAAGTCTTCCATAGTGCATACACAGGCACTGGGGGACTGTACATCACAATTGGCGGAGCTGCGTGCTCTTATTCTAGCTCTCGAGTTTGCTGACCCTAATGTGAATACTCTTATTGTGTGCGATTCTTACTACTGTGTTCAGTCTTTTAATGACAACTTATTCTTTTGGTCTCAGAATGACTATCGAGACTCTAAAGGCAGCGCGATAAAGCATAAAACGCTTTGGGTGGCAGAGCTTAAAGAACGTCTGCCACTCACACTGGTTATACATACCCTTGGCCATCAGCGTGAGGGAACACATGCCGTTGGTAATTCTTTGGCTGACGAGGCAGCCAAGTCTACAGTAGCCACGTGTTCCGTTGCAGCAGTTACAAGGTCCATGACCAAGATGGAGAATGACATTTTGGCAGCTATTGCTGCTACGAAGGATGGAACTGCTCATCCGCAGAGCTTCCCTTTTAAGTATTCTTATCATTTATCTCCCGAACAAGTTCCTTATGCCACAATACCCTCAGTTGGGGATCGGCCGATTACCAACATGGACCGCAGACTAGCTTTGATCATAGCGGCACACGAAGGCATGGCTTCTGCGCATGCCAGGGTGACAGCGACGTTTTCTATTTTACAGCAACGTTACTGGTGGCGTGGTTTATATAAACAAAACCGTAATTATGTGCTTTCTTGTGACATATGTCAGCAAATCAAACCCTCTACGGTTTCACGACCACCACAAACACAGCTATGTATTTCCAATCACCCGTTTGGCCGTGTATATCTTGATCACTGCGGTCCATTGACTTCTGATACTGCATATAAATATATTTTTGTTGCAGTTGATTCCTGTGGGTTTGGCGACAACGCAGAGCGGACGCTCGAAATGTCATTAGAGATTTGCATGTCTTTGTCGGGACATTTGCCTGTGGCACCTTCCATTCTGACGAAGGTCCAGCGTTCGCCTCTAAGGCGTACAAGGACACAATGAAGTCGATGGGGGTGCTGGTGCAGTTTTCGTCTCCATACAGGCCTGAGGGCAATTCTACAGTGGAGAGAATGAACCGTGACAAAGCAATCTGACAGCTAGGGTCTTAGGTACTGGCAGGAACTGACTGGCCCATTTGTATGGAGTTCAACGTGCACTCAATCTCCCTAGAAGATCTCTGGGTAGGCGGACCCCATACGAAATGCTCTTTAGCATTAAAATGTTTGTGCCAGACGATGGTCTAGACCTTGTGGCGGCTGCCGCAACCTTTGACGTAGACAACCATTCTACTATGTTTCAGGACCTACAAAAGACCCGTGACAGCTACGCAACTGAACATTTGCCCTCTTCCAATGACACAGCAATGCTGATTCCGGTCGCCGGCTGGCTTCCTAAGATAGAAGATCTGGTACAAGAAAAGGTGGAGAACAAAAACGAATTTGGTCCCTCTGATCGTGCACCGGTCCCAGTACTTGGATTGAAGGGTACTCGTACAGTGATACTACCACCTTTGCCTGGTCGCAAGGAAAACAGATAAATTTCGGTCGACAATGTCAAGTTACACCGTCTGGCCGATTCTGAATAGTGTAACTCCTGCAGTTTCATGCAACGCTATCTCTTTGAATCCGGTGCATTCCGCCTCTTCGTCTAATCCTCGTATCGTTGAGGGTGAGATGGAAACTACTATTGACCTTTTGCCTGCTCTGCCTTCATCCTCTTCCAACACAGAAGTCGAGTATACTTATCCTGCGGATGAGTCCCACATTGAAGTGCCGAACAGTCCTCGACAACATCAAGCTGATGCTGCGCTACCACCATTGATGAACATGGGAGCAAGCTGTTATTTTGGAGACCGTACGAGCTTCTCTTATGACTCTTCCTCCTCGTCTTCCACTTTGGCACATCCACAGACGAAAACAAGTATTTTCATCTCTTGGGTCAAAAAGACTTACCTGGTCCCGCCTTGGACCTACATCTGGTTAATACTTATCCTTATTTTCTTCTTCATGTCAATTGGATTTGTGACAGTATTTTTCTTGCTCATTAATGGTCATTATTTGCCAGATCGCTCTGCTGTAAAGTTGGTCGATGGTATTCTGGCTCCCCATACATCGACCCATATAATGAAACGTGATCAAACCCTTGTGAACATTTCGGCTTTCCCGGTTGCAGATGGCATCGTTTGGGATAAAGTAGCATTCGAAATTCACGGCCCAACGGAAGTCCTCAAGATACCATACGTGTTTCGCGTTTCATTAGGAGATGTGGTAACACGACATACGTTCCGATGATTGGGATGTACAAGCAGTACATTCATTATTTTCTGATTTGAAATATTATGCTGCTTTTGATACTGAAGATTTATACTTAAATTCTGCCAATTAAGCTGATTTATTCTGTTATCCACACTATGGGCATTATTTCTTACACAAAACGAACACGTTAAGACCGGTTTTTAATTACACGCAATGGGAACATTGTCCAACTCCCTTACAGGGGAGTTCTAAAACCCTTATGGATAAGTTCACCTATTTCACTGATTATAGCACGTCCAATCCAGAATCCTATTTCTTTAAATTGCAATTATCTTCTCAATCCAAATTTATTCTGACCCACACTAATCTATTCCAATTCCTTTAGAACTAAATTGGCCACACAGGGTTATGATCACTGGAGAGATACCATTGATTTGAAATCAATCTGGGGCACTAAGGCTTGGCAGGTTCAGGGAACTGAAGCTTTGCATCGTGCCTGCCTAATTCCGGCTCAAATATTATTTTTTAAACGACACTGTACACCAAACTACTTGTTCTGGCATGGCAACTGCTAAAAATTTAAATATCCCTTACATTCCGTCATTGGCGGAGTATGATAATTGGCGTACACACACACAAATTATTCGATCAATCTATTACAAGCTGTTTCGAAATGACACTTTTAATGTCTCTGAAATTGACCCGTCCGGATGGTTGTTGTGGCAAACCCATTCAAATGCCCGTCAGCTGCGTTTTTATAATGCAACGCCTGGATTCACACAAACTAGACCAGATCCTCGTTATCCACATTCGGTCACCACATATTCGGTGGGAAAATTGTGCCAACAATGGTTGGAACACTCCACTCTGTCGTCAGTAAAACAACACCTTTCACTCTTGTTGATCGAAATCAATTTGGCTGATTTTATCTTAGGGCCTAGGATTCCTAGAACAAAGAGATTCATCTATGCTGCTTACAATGAGGTATGGAAACTTCTGCAGATGGAAGCAGCATTCCGTCTGCGCCAAATTGACAAAGCAAATTTAGAAAAAGTTCTTGCAGTAGTCGACAATAGCATAAATACACTGTCTTCCCGCATTTATACTTTAGATAATATTGTTTCATCTGTTATTGATATTGTTCAAAGTGATGCATCTGTGTTATATCATGGTCAAAATCAATTACGATCTGTGATGCAATTTGCATGGACGTTACAGACTCTCAAAATGGGAAAAGTACCTTGGGATTATTTGAATGCTTCTGCTTGGTTTTTACCATTTAATCTGACTGATCAACAGATTTAGGTCCATGAAAGATGCTACATACACACTATTACACATTGAACGGTAAGAACACTTGCCATTCTCTGTGGCGGAGACAGATTCAGCTGTATGGTTAATTCATGGCGTTCTCTCTCTCCCTTTTTCGCTGTTTCAGTTTAAATCTTGCATGAAACATTTTCCAATTGGCCGCTTTGAACCTCTGGGTAGTACGTTTCTCCATGAATTATGGTCACTACCTTTCAGCTACAGATGTCAACAGGAGGATAAGGAAGTTTTCCTAACTGGGGAGGACTGCAATTCCACAGTAGGACATTCCCTGGTTTGTAAACGCATTAAGTTGCACGGCGCTAGTAATGTGTCCGCGCCTAATCTTGCTTGTTTTTTTAAAGGAACTCCCGTCCCAGCAATAATTTCCGCACTCACGTTGCTTACAAACGGCAGTTCTTATTTTAAATAACCACGACTGCTGTGGTTTACGGGCAGGAATCCTGTATATAGTAACGGTTTCACAACGTGTTACTTGTTGTAGCAATGTGCTTTTTCCACCCCCGCATGGGATTGTAGATAGTTCCATTTGGCCTTCCATTCCAACTTTGAAAACAGACTTCAATAAACTAAGCAGGCTCAAAGTGCTATTGTTTCAACATGAAGGGGCTCGCACTTCGGCTCGAGAGACCTTCGAATTGCAGCTGGCTAGAACATCTAGTGAGATTCAGTCCCTCATGAACACTAATCTCCCTCTTCATTTTGGGGAGCTGATACATCAAATATTTAATGCGTCTGACACCAAAGGCCTTGCTCATTTTTTTTAAGCTTGTGGGATCCAGCCTTGTGACCTCTTTTCAGACGATATTTGGAGTAATACCAGCTTTTATCCATTCGATTTTTTCCAGCGTCTTTGGAGGGTTCCCATTATTACTGGCGCTAGCTGGTGGAATCCTGATTCTTCTGCTCCTGCTACGCAGTGGCTGCCCATCTTGTGGTAATGTACAGATCAGGCCAATTGCAACTGTACCGTGACCGAATGCAACAACTTTTTGGATGCCTGTCATTGGCAACGCTTACCGTGAGTTATGGACTAACTTTTCGCTTTGCCTACTTCACTTGTGTGCAACCTGTGTTCTACTGTCAGCAGTGCCCATTCTATTGGGGCTCTGGATTTATGACTCTCCAATACATCCTGTTCAGACCCGGATTATGACCAGTTGATGGGTCCCTTGGTGGCCCATGAGTAAGCCTGTTCTAGGGATGGCCGTATGGCGCGTGCGGCTGCACTTGGAGTCATGGCTGAGTGGAATATCTGTGTGGCTGCGCAGAACCTCTTGCGACAGAGTTTCATCGAATATCACACAAGTTGCCCGGATATGCTCTTGGAAGCATCTGATTATGAGGAGCACGTCTGATCCTTCGGCCTGCTTGATCGGATGGCATCCCTTTTTTCTACTAACGATAGGGATGGCCTCTTGGAATAAATTGCATTGTTAAGCTCACGTACTTTGACGGATTTGCCACCTCCATATTAATCACGTTTTCCGTGAAACGACATACAATTATTATTTTTTTTTAATTTTCCAATTTGGTTTTTTTAAGCGCTCTTGAACTCTGCTTACCTTTGTGCTCGGTTTGGGTCTTTTGTCTATATACTAGGACCTTACCAAGGGGAGGGCGTTATATTGCCACTAGGGTCATTGTCGACATTTCTAAGTTAGCATGAGCTCTGCTGCCATGATGCTGCTTTTGCACACGTTACTACATGACTTTATTTTGAAAGACTGTTTATGCCTTTCACATGAGAACTGTCTGCTTTCTGCGTTCTCTGCCTGTTCCTGGAGTTTAGTCTGAACACGATATGCAAGGTCGATAAACAATGCCCCTTGTTATTCTGTTCTGGTCAGTCCCTAGCACCTAGACAAAACATGCTAACACAGCTGCGCTGCTGAAAGCACAAGTTACTAACTTGTGTAACGATATATCTGTAAGAGACAGTAGTTAGTGACAGATTCCTTACCTTAGAATATCCCCAGGCGTCAGGCTGGATCTGGAAAGTTTTTGCGTAGCAGTACCCTTGCGCGTCGGTAGGCGGCGTCGTGCGGCTCCGCGTCCGTCGTCGGCGTCGTGATCGCCGGGATGACGTCGCGGGCAGTACTTAGGCGCCGCCCCTGCGCACTAACGTCAGTTCTGTACACGACTTTCCGCGCCAGGAACGCAGAGCCATGCAAGAAGCTGACATAGGTGTCTGAAAAATACTAGGGCCCTGAAAGGGATGTCCTTAACCCTAGAAATCAGTTCGCAGAACGGGGAGGATGGGTGGGGCGGTAAGGAATCTGTCACTAACTACTGTCTCTTACAGATATATCGTTACACAAGTTAGTAACTTGTGCATCTGAAAGAGACACGTTAGTGACAGATTCCTTACCTTAGAATAGATACCCCAGCAATACCAACCCCGGTGGTGGGTCTGCGAACAAAGATCAGACAAGGAAGTCCTGGAGGACAGAACGGCCAAAGAAGCCGTCCCTCCGGACCTGACTGTCAAGGCAGTAATGCTTTGTAAACGTGTGCAGCGAGGCCCACGTAGCTGCCTGACAGATAACCGGCAGCGGAACACCGCGGCCCAAGGCCGTGGTAGCAGCCGTTGCCCTGGTGGAATGGGCACGCAGCCCAACAGGAGGCTCCTTCTTAGCCAAAGAATAGCAGGTCTTGATGCACAAGGTAACCCAGCGGGAGATGGTCCTCTTGTACACTGCCCGACCTTTTTGGCGCCCACGTAGCCAACAAAGAGCTGGTCATCCACCCGGAAGTGTTTTGTGCGGTCGATATAGAAGGAGAGCGCACGTTTTGGGTCCAGACGGTGGAGCCTCTCTTCCTCTCTGGAAGGATGCGGAGGCGGAAAGAAGGTGGGCAAAGTGATGGTCTGCCCAATGTGGAAAGCAGTAACCACCTTTGGCAAGAAGGACGGACGCGTCCGAAGAACAACCTTGTCTGGATGAACAGACAGAAAGGGAGGTTTGCAAGATAGAGCCTGGAGCTCACTCACCCGCCGAGCGGAGGTGATGGCCACCAGAAAGGCTGTCTTTAGAGTCAGAAGACGAAGAGGACAGTTATGGAGAGGCTCAAAGGGAGCGCACATTAAAAAGGTAAGAACCAAGTTCAAGTCCCACTGAGGCATCACAAACGGAACAGGAGGGAATAGGTGAGTAATGCCTTTTAAGAACCTGTTAACAACAGGGGACTTGAAAAGGGAGGGCTGATCAGGGAGGGCTGAGGAAGGCCGAGATAGCACAAAGATAACCCTTGATGGTACCCAGGGCAGAACCCTGTTGGGCCAGAGAGAGAAGGAACAGAAGGACCTCAGAAAGAGGGGCAGAAAGGGGATTCACAGCCTTTGCTGTGCACCATGCCACAAATTTGTTCCACCTGCAGGCGTATACCACCTTAGTGGAGGGACGCCTGGCTGCCAGAATCACATCACAAACTTCGGGAGGCAAGTCGAAAGGAATCAACTGCCGCCGCTCAATCTCCACGCAAGCAGGTGTAGACTGGACAGGTTCGGGTGGAGGACCGTCCCCTGCTGCTGCGACAGAAGATCCTCCCGAAGAGGCAGACGAATCGGGGGATCTACGCTCATACTGAGTAGCTCGGGATACCAAACTCTTCGAGCCCAGTCCGGAGCCACAAGAATGACTTGGGCCCGGTTGCGCCGAATCTTCTTCAACACTCTGGGTAGAAGTGGTATAGGCGGAAAGGCGTACAACAGACCGCAACTCCACTCGCAACGAAAAGCGTCACCGAGCGAGTGCCGCCTTGGAAATTCCAACGTGCAGAACTGCTGACATTGCGCGTTCTCTTCGGTGGCGAACAGATCTAACCAAGGCTCTCCCCACTGCTGAAAGAGACCTTACGCCACCTCCGAGTGAAGACGCCATTCGTGATCCATCATGCACCTGCGGCTGAGTTCGTCCGCCCTGGCGTTCAGGGAACCTGCCAGGTGTTGAACCATCAGGAATATGCCCTGATGTTCCAGCCATGTCCAGAGGCGCAGAGCCTCCTGACAAAGGGTCCACGACCCCACCCCGCCTTGTTTGTTGCAGTACCACATGGCGGTGGTGTTGTCTGTGAACACCTGCACTACCTTCCCTTTGACAGAGGGAAGGAATGCCTTGAGTGCAAGTCGGATCGCCCGGAGCTCCAGAAGGTTGATATGGAGCCGGGACTCCGCCGGAGACCAGAGGCCTCTGATCTCCGCCTCTCCCATGTGACCGCCCCATCCCAGAAGGGACGCGTCCGTCACGACTGTGTGCTCTGGCTGGGGAAGGGAGAGGGATCTGCCCATGACCCATTGCCGGTTCGAGAGCCACCACTGCAACTGTTTTGCAGTCCCCTCCGAGATCTGGACGTGATCGGACAGGTTGCCCTGGTGCTGCGCCCACTGGAACTTCAGGTCCCACTGCAGAGCCCGCATATGCCATCTGGCATGATCGACCAGCAGGAGGCCCAGCAGCCTCAGGGTCATCCGTACCGAAACCCAGGATAGAGGCTGAAAGATCGGAATCATAGCCTGAATATCCCGGACTCGCCGTTCGGGAGGATAGGCCCGAAACTGCGTCGTGTCCAGAACTGCTCCGATGAAAAGGAGCTGTGGAGAAGGAATCAGGTGCAACTTCGGCACATTGATGGAGAACCCCAGCGAGTGCAGGAGTTCGGCCGTAGTCTGGAGGTGGGAGACGACTGCCTGGGACGAGCCTGCCTTCAGCAGCCAGTTGTCAAGGTAGGGGAAGACTGGAACCCCTGCCCGGCGCAGATGAGCTGCGACCACCGCCATCACTTTCGTGAACACCCGAGGGGCACTTGTGAGGCCAAAGGGGAGCACAGTGAATTGAAAATGCTCGAGGCCCACCATGAACCGCAGGTAACGCCAGTGGGCCGGCAGGACGGGGATGTGGAAATAAGCGTCCTGCAAGTCCAACGCTACCATCCAGTCTCCAGGGTCGAGGGCAGTCAAGACCTGAGCTAAGGTGAGCATCTTGAACTTCTCCTTCCGGAGGAAGCGATTGACGTTCCGGAGGTCCAAGATAGGGCGCATGTCCTCCTTGTCCTTTTTGGGCACCAGAAAGTAGTGGGAGTAGCAACCACGCCCTACTTCTGGGGTCGGAACGCGCTCGATGGCCCTCTTGGCCAAGAGGGCCGCAACTTCCTTCTGAAGAAGCAGCAAGTGATCCCCTGACATGCGGTGTAATTGAGGTGGCATGGCTGGGGGGGTGGTCTCGAAGGGAAGGGAGTAGCCCCTTCGGACAATGTCCAAGACCCACCTGTCGGAGGTGATGGCACGCCAGTGGTGAAGGTGATGGCGGACCCTGCCCCCTACTGGCGTGCTGTGCACCGGAAAGGAAGGACTAGGAGGGCTTGGAGGCCGCGGACGGGGTTGGTGGCCTGACCAGCACGCTGGTGGCCCGACCCGCACGCTGGTGGCCCGACCCGCACGCTGGTGGCCCGACCCGCACGCTGGTGGCCCGACCCGCACGCTGGTGGCCCGACCCGCACGCTGGTGGCCCGACCCGCACGCTGGTGGCCCGACCCGCACGCTGGTGGCCCGACCCGCACGCTGGTGGCCCGACCCGCACGCTGGTGGCCCGACCCGCACGCTGGTGGCCCGACCCGCACGCTGGTGGCCCGACCCGCCACGGCAGGAGCCACGTCCTCGGCCACGTGAAGACGCTTGCTGCGCGGGCCGGTGGCCAGGCAGCGGACGTGACTGGGCGCCCCTTCCGTGGCCACGAAAGAGGCGAAAAGCAGATGGCTGCGGAGGGCGTACAGCAGAAAGGCCCAGGGACTTGGCCGTAGCCAGTGAGTCCTTAAAACGCTCCAGCGCATGGTCTGCCTTGTTCCCAAAAAGACCGACCCCATCAAAGGGCATCTCCATAAGAGTGTTCTGGACATCACCCGAGAAACCAGTGGTTCTCAGCCAGGCGTGACGGCGCAGCGCCACTGTCGTTGCAATTGATCTACCCAGCGAGTCGGCGGTATCAAGGCCACATCGAATGGTGAATTTAGCCGCATCTCTTCCTTCCGCAATGGCGCGGGAGAGCAGTGTCTGGACCTCCTCAGGACACTGGGGCAAAGCTTGCGCCACCGAGTCCCACAGAGAGTGGGAATATCGGCCCAAAAGGCAAGCGGTGTTGACAGACCGCAAGCCAGCACTGGAGGAAGAAAAGACCTTCTTCTCAAATTGATCCAGGCGTTTGGATTCCCTATCCGGAGGAGCGGTAGGGAAGGCGGTTTGGGAAGCAGAGGCTTGGACAACCAAGCTCTCAGGAGTGGGGTGTTGGGAGAGGAACAGGGGGTCACCCGGAGCGGGGCGATGGCGTCGGGCCACGTTCCTATCCACAGGAGCCCCTGTGGCGGGCTTGGACCAGGTGCCAAAAAGAACTTCAGAAAGTGCGTCATTAAACGGCAGCAGTGGCTCCGAGGAGGTAGCCGCCGGCTGAAGCACTTCCGTCAGGAGGTTAGTCCTGACGGCCACTGTAGGCAATTGGAGGTGTAAGGCCCCAGCTGCTCTACGCAGCACCGTTGCAAAATTTGCTCCCTCCTCCGTTGCCACGGAAAGAGGAGACAGCATGCCAGGGTCAGGGGAGGTGTCCAGCCCACTGGCATCCCCAAGTTCCTCAGCCCAGTCCTGTTCGTACTCACACTGCTGTGTGAGAGGGTCCTCCGACCCCTCCCAGTCCTCTTCGTCCTCCTCAGGTTCAAAATATGGAGAAGGAGGGACACGCGGGACCCAAGGTCTCAACGGCGTCGGAGCCGGCGTCGAGCGACACTGGTCCGGATCCGGAGAGAACCGGGGAACGACGCCGCCCGGAGCCCCGGGCGGCGTCGGAAACGGCACCGGAGACATCGGCGCCAGCGTAGTTAGGTCAACCGGCGTCGATGGGGGTTGCGGCAGCACCGGAGCCGGGATCGAGGCCGGGACCGAGGCTGGTGTGACAGGCGGCGACGGGACGGGAGACGTCGGCGGGGAAACCCCATCAGGGCCCTCGGGCCCGAAGGCGCACCGGGGGGACCTTGAGGCCCGAAGAGGCGGGCCATGGCCGACAGGAATTCCTGTATCTCGGCCGGAGTCGCCCCCGAACCCGGGAAGGACGGGTAATGCGGGGGCAGCTCCACAGGCACTCCCGGAGCCGCGGGGACGGTGCCAACAGGAGCCTTAGCCGAGTCGCGAGACCGGCGAGGCGAAGTCGTGGAGCGATGACGCTTCTTAGACTTTTTGTGCTTCGACTTACCGGAGGAGTGCGAAGACTTGGACTCCGACGACCGATGAGGACTCCGCGACCGGCCCCTCGACCTCTCACGTGACCGGGGCTTGGTGTGGCGCGGAGCCGACTACCGGACCTCGAGGAGCTTTCGAGACCGCTCTCGCAAAGCCTTCGGGGCACGACTTCGTGTCGTGGTCACGGCCGAGACAGTAGAGACACTCTAAATGCGGGTCTGTGATCGACATCGTACAACCACAGACGTCGCAGGGCTTGAAGCCGGGCATCCCTACCGACACCTTCGGAGTCGAGAGACTCGTGGAGAAAAACAGTGAAAAATCACCAAAAAGATAGTCAAAAAATGACTAGGGCACTGCTCTTCCCGGATCTGCGCTTACTGGCGCGGAAAAAGAAGAAATGACGTCAGCGCGCAGGCGCGGCGTCTAAGTACTGCCCGCGACGTCATCTCGGCGGTCCCGACGCCGACGACGGACGCGGAGCCGCACGACGCCGCCTACCGACGCGCAAGGGTACTGCTACGCAAAAACTTTCCGGATCCAGCCTGACGCCTGGGGATATTCTAAGGTAAGGAATCTGTCACTAACGTGTCTCTTTCAGATCGCTGCTGCGAGTTAGAGGCCCTCCTCCACCCGCAGGCTGCCACCTGCGCCTCATCCCTGGTGACCCAGTGGTGAGCCGTGAGTATCTGTCTGCTGGCTCTGTCCCTTTTTGCCATCTGTCTGTTTTACTTCTGTCAGCTGTTTTTTATTCCTTTGTGTACCGTTTTCCTTTTTTGTACTGTACTCTGTGCCCTTTTTGTATTTCCACCCGTTCTGTGCCCTTTATATTCTGTATTTCCGCCCATTTTGTGCCCTTCTGTATTTCCGCCCATTTTGTGCCCTTGTATTTTGTATTCCCGCCCGTCCTGCTCTCCCCTTCCCGCCGCTGCGTCCCCGCCCCCCCATTCGTCCCGCTCCCGCCTCCCAGCTGCTCCTCCCTCCCACCTCCCCTCCTTATGGCGGCCGCTGCTGGCGCGCCAAAGGCAAGCCCGTCTGCGCCCGTCCACGCCTGGACCGCGCCCAGACCCCCTGGCCCCCGCGAACGCCACAACAACCGATGCCACTACGACACCAGCACCCTCCACGCCGGCCGATCGCACACCTGCTTCCTGGCCACCCCGAAGCGCACCCAAGGACCCTTCTCCTGCCGGAGCTGCAGCTTCGCCAGCCTCCGAGCCGCCAAACCGCCCACCGAGACAGGACGCAACCACTTCAGATGCATACTTCTCAACACAAGCTCCGCCCGCAAGCACGCCATCGAACTCTGGGACCTACTCGACACATCCTCCCCGGACGTCGCCTTCCTGACGGAGACCTGGTGGAACGCCTCCTTGGCCCCCGACATCGCCATCCCGGACGGCTACAATATCACCCGCAGAGACCGCACCAACGGAGTAGGAGGTGGAATAGCCATCATCCACAGGAACACCCTCAGGATCTCGACCAGCACCGACGGCACCCTCAGCACCGCCAAACACCTGCACTTCCAGATCCACATCGACCCCAACACCACCCTCAGAGGAACTCTCGTCTACAGACCCCGGGACCCCGGCCTCAGTTCAGCGACTCCATCGCCGACCTAATCAGCACGCACGCACGCCCTCGTCTCCACAGACTACATCCTCCTCGGAGACCTGAACTTCCACCTCGAAAACAACAACGACAGCAACTCTACCACCCTGATCGACAACCTCACCAACCTCGGACTCAGACAGCTCGTCACAACGCCCACCCACTCCGCCGGGCACACGCTCGACCCCATCTTCTCCGCAAGCAACCACGTCACCGTCAGCCACACCACCGAACTCCACTGGACCGACCATCGCTGCATCCACTTCACCTTCCAGAAACCCACCACGCACCACCACACTCAACGGACCCCCCGCCGCAGCTGGAGCAAAGTCACCGAACACCAGCTAATCACCACCCTCGCCCGTAGCCCACCAAGCGACACCACCGACACTGCCGCCCGCAACCTCAGACAATGGATCAACGACTGCACCAACACGCTCACCCCGATCAAGAAACCCTCCTACAGACGCACAGACAGAAAGGCCATCTGGTTCACTGCCGACCTCCAGGCATCCAAGCAGACCTGCCGAAAGCTGGAGAAAAAGTGGCGCCACGACCAGACACCGGACAACAATGCAGCCCACAAGAGCGCCATCCGCAGACACCATCACCTCATTCGAACCGCCAAAAGGACCTCCTTCAAGGACCGCCTCGACAACAACGCACACGACAGCAAAGAGCTCTTCAACATCGTGAAGGAACTCTCCAACCCCAGCTCCAACACCAACGACATTCCGCCATCGCAAGACCTGTGCGACTCCTTAGCCACCTTCTTCCATCGAAAGATCGCAGACATCCACGACAGCTTCAACAACCAGACCCCCCCGACAGCCATCGACACCTCAGAATCACCGCCCACCACCCACACCGACCCCCTGCTCGCCTGGACCCACGTGAACAACGACGACACCATCAAAATCATGAACACCATCCACTCCGGCTCTCCGTCAGATCCATGCCCGCACCACATCTTCAACAAGGCCAGCTCCACCATCGCACCCCATCTTCGCAAGATCATCAACATCTCCTTCGAGACAGCCACCTTCCCGGAGCGCTGGAAGCACGCCGAGATCAACGCCCTGCTCAAGAAACCCAAGGCGGACCCGAGAGACCTCAAGAAGGATAAGTTACTTACCTGTAATCCTAGTTTTCTTCCAGGGGTATACTCATCAAAGTCATAAGCACTGAATTATCTCCGCCCACGTGCGGGAACCCGGAGCATATACAAAAATACATATATATGTGTATGTAGTAGAAAAAGAGTACATAGTACGAAATAAACACACATATACATGTATAACATAAAAAATATGCAGCCCCAAACATATCCAATAGGCTAAGAAGCCAGAGTTACATGTATTTACCTAGTATGAAAATAACATATAAACATATAATGTAAGAGAAGGACATTTACAGTAATAGCATTCCGCAAAAAACCTTTTATTTTCATCAAAGAAAACAGTTAATGCCAGGCAATTAGCCTAAAGAAGGCTGCATAAATAAATAACATCCCTGTACAGAAAAGGAAACTGGCACCTCGCCTTTAAGGCCTCAGAGACCCTGAGCACTTTGCCTTTAAGGCCTCCAGGAGACCCCTGCTCCCATCATGCACCACAGGTGACAGTTAGGTCAGTTCTTTTGTACGGTATAAGAAACCTGTAGGAACCTGCATCAAAGATGCAAGAATATCGAGTAAACTGTTAATGCTCGTCCGGGGAGGCGGGAGGGTTGCTTATGACTTTGATGAGTATACCCCTGGAAGAGAACTAGGATTACAGGTAAGTAACTTATCCTTCTCTTCCAGGGGATACTCATCAATAGTCATAAGCACTGAATAGAGTAGCAAGCCCATACCCACTTCTGCGCGGACGAGCAAAAAACAGCGAACTAAATTGACGTACACATGTTAAACAGTATTAGCAAACAAGTTTCTCAGCGAGGCTTGCCCAACCTGAGCATCTGCCTGCATGTCAGCATCTAAACAGTAGTGGCGAGTAAAGGTATGAACTGATCGCCATGTAGCTGCTTTACAAATCTCTGCCATGGGGACATTCCTCAGGAGAGCCGTGGTAGAAGCTTTCCCCCGAGTGGAATGGGCCGTAGGATTCCCCGGAAGGGATTTGTTGGCCAATTGGTATGACAGTAGAATACAAGAAACTATCCATCTAGAAATGGATCTCTTGGAAACTGCAGAACCTGTGTTAACAGGCCCATAGTTAATAAACAAACGTTCTGAGTTTATGTGTCTTTGTTCTGTCCAAATAAAACTTCAGAACCCTCTTGAGATCTAGGGAGTGAAGAGATCTTTCCGGAGGATTCGGAAAAAAGGTAGGTAAAGTGATAGTCTGGTTAATATGCAAGTCCGAGACTACTTTAGGCAAAAAACTAGGATGTGTTCTGAGAACTACTCTGTTAGCGTGAAACACAGTATAAGGTTCCTTACAGCAAAGAGCCTGGATCTCACTGACCCTGCGAGCAGATGTAATGGCCACCAGGAACGCGGCTTTCCATGTTAAATGCTGTAAGGAAGCTTTATGAATAGGCTCGAAAGGAGACCCCATCAACTTTGTTAACACAATGTTAAGCTCCCATGGAGGAGAGGGAGACCTGACTGGTGGGTAAACCTTTTTCAAGCCCTCAAGAAAATCCTTTACCACCGGAATTCTAAACAAAGACGTCTGGTTGGGGGACTTCCTATAGGCTGTGATTGCTGCAAGGTGGACTTTGATAGAAGCGAACTGAAGACCAGATCTAGCCAAATGCAGCAAATAGGGTAAAATCACCTGTTCCTGACCCCGGATGGGATCATGTCCATTGTCCACACACCATAGGAAGAACCGCTTCCACTTGAAGGTATATGATCTCCTCGTGGAAGGTCTTTTCGCTTCTTTGAGAATAGCCATACAGTCTGGATTCAATTGTAGGTGTCCATATTGTATGACTTCAGGAGCCATGCTGTCAACCGGAGGGAGGACAGGTTGGGGTGGAATACTCTCCCTGTCTGTTTGGATAGGAGATCCGGGCGGCATGGAAACCTCTTGTGTGGCACTTCCGATAGTTGAAGGAGGTCCGGAAACCACCACTCCGGGGCTATTAGGATCATCCTGGAGTTGGTCCTGTACAGCTTGTTGATTACAACTGGTATCAACGGAATCGGTGGAAAAGCATACAGTAAGCTCTGAGACCATTCGATCAAGAGGGCATTCCCTTGAGATCCTTGTTGGGGAAACCTGGATGCGAAGACGGGGCATTTGGCGTTTACCGCGTCTGCAAACAGGTCGATGTCTGGCGTTCCCCATTCTCGAAAGATGCTGTGAGCGACTTCGTTGTTGAGAACCCAATCGTGGGCTTCGACGAAGTCTCTGCTGAGGAAGTCTGCCTGGGAGTTGAGAGCCCGGTAGATGAATGGCTACTATTGACAGGTCTCTCGCTAGAAGCCAGTTCCATATGGTTTGAGACTCTATGGAGAGTGTTCTTGATCGGGTACCTCCCTGTTTGTTCAAATAATACATCGTCGTTGTATTGTCCGTTTGGATTAGAATGGAGCGAGACTTGAACGGTGGAACCAGGGACTTGAGAGCTAGATGTACGGCTCTCAGCTCTAGCAGGTTGATGTGGTAGCTCTTTTCGGAGTCGGACCATAGACCTTGTACTTGCAGAGGGCCCATATGAGCACCCCAACCCTGGAGAGAAGCGTCCGTGACTAAAGTCTGGGTTGGAGGGTCCTGGTGGAAAGGGACTCCCTTCATCAGGTGCGATCGCTTCATCCACCACCGGATGGAGTCTTTGGCTGATTGATGGAGAATTACATGATCCTCCCAGCGCCCTGATACTTGCATCCACTGGTCCTCCAAACATTGTTGTAGTGGACGCATGTGTAATCGTGCGTTTGGTACTATAAAGATGCACGACGCCATCGATCCCAGTAGTGATGACACCTGTCGAACTGTCGGGAGATGCGTGTGAAGAAGGGTCAGGCATTTTCCTTGGATTGATGACAACCTCTCCTCCGAAGGACACACGCTTGCTTTTTCGGTGTCCAGGAAGGAGCCTAGGTAATGGATCTTTTGCGTTGGATTTAGTATGGATTTCTTGAAATTGACGTGAAGGCCCAAGTTGTGGAGAAGCTGAAGGCAGCACGAGAGATGATCCTGCAGCAGAGTTGGAGATGAGCTCTTCAGGAGCCAGTCGTCCAGGTAAGGATATATGAATATTTTCTGCTTGCAGAGAAAAGCGGCCACCACAGCCATACATTTGGAGAATGTTCGGGGAGCTGATTTGAGCCCGAACGGGAGAACTGAGTACTGGTAATGTTGAAAAGACACTCGAAAGCGTAGAAATTTGCGATGTTTCTTTGATATTGGTACGTGGAAGTATGCGTCCTGTAAGTCGATGGAGCACATCCAATCCCCTTGATGAAGCTGTGGGAAAATTTGATGGAGTGCTAACAGTCGAAATTTCTCTCTGCGAATGTATTTGTTCAACAGTCTCAAGTCCAGTATAGGTCTGTATTCTGTGGTGGGGCCTCTTTTTTGCACAAGGAAGTAACGAGAGTAGACTCCTTGATTTCTTTGAGGAGCGGGGACTTTTTCTATAGCTCCTTTCTTCAATAAGGTGTTTACCTCCCTTTGTAACAATCGGTCGCGGTGAGAAATGCCTCTCAGAGGTATAGATGGAGGAGGAGTTTTGAACTTGAGAAGATAACCATTTTGAACAATGTTGATGACCCATTTGTCTTTTGTTACACATTTCCACTCCTCCAGATGTAATGAAACACTTCCTCCCACCGGAATGGACAACAGCTTTGGAGGAAGACACACCTCATTGCTTTTGTGGCTGCTTTGGTGCTGTTGACTGCTGTTTGTTTCCACCTCTGCCACGTCCCGGTCTACGTTGCTGGAACTGGGACCTTTGTTGCGTCTGACCTTGGTTCTGCGATGACCAGTTAGATGATTGACCTCGCTGTTGAAAAGAGCGTTTGTCATAGGGACGAAAGCGACGACGAAATTCCTTCTTCTTCAAGGCCTACAGCCTTGAGAGTATCCAACTCAGTTTTCATTTTTGCCATTTCGTCGTCCGCATGTGAACCAAAACAACGATGATCCATTTAATGGCAGATTAACTATCTTTCTTTGAGCATCGGGCTTGAGACCCGTGAGTCAAAGCCACGCTGATCTTCGTGAACAAATGCCATGTGCGTATCCGTGAGCTGCCAAATCTGCAGAATCGGCCGCTGTACTAATGATCTGGTTAGCTACCAGGCCACCTTCCTGCGCAATCTCTAGAAAATCCTTTTGATCTTCTTTGGGTAATTTCTCTGTGAATCTTGTTAAAGAGTCCCATAAAGACCGGTCATATCGCCCCAGTAGAGCGGCTGCACTAGCCACTCTCCTAACAGATCCTGACGTATTGCACATTCTCCGTCCCAAAGAATCCATGTTTTTGCTGTCCTTCTTTGGAGGAGCAGGTGACAGAGGTATTGGAATGTGCTTTCCTGGCAGCGGCGACTATAAGAGAATCCGGTGGCGGATCAGACCGCAGAAACAAAGGATCTTGGTCTGGGGCCTTCTACTTTTTTGAAATTCTTGCGGGACCAGAACCCACTTTGGCAGGTGTCAAAAAAGTCTTCATCGCAGGCTCTAACAATACTGGCATCAAAGGTAGAAGGGGCTTTGCCGAAGCCCGATGGTGCAAAGTTTCAAATATGATGGATGTAGTCACCTGAGGCACAGTCCTGGTTATGTTCAACTTGCTGGCACCTCTACAGAGCACCTCGTTGAATGTCCCAATATCATCAACAGGGGAAACCCTGGATGGTGGAGTTGAAGATATAGTAGGGGAAATAGTCTCTATACGATGACCTTGTTGATGAGGTCGTTGTAGGAGACCTCCGTCTTCTCCTTGGCATATGCGATCGGTGGGACCTTGAGCGCTCTTTTGAGCGTGAGCGCCGTCTAAATGGAGATCTGGAACGCCTCGGGGACCTACCAGCGGAAGGTCTTGAGAATTCCGTGGGAGGAAGTCTCTCAGTAGGTCTGGGTTGGATCTTCCAGTGCCTAATGTCCTCCAACCATCTGGGTGACATGTTGATGGGAGGAGATTTGTTCCCACTCACCGGAGAACCCTCCGGTGTAACTTGAATGATAGTTATACCAGGCGAGGAAGAAGCTTCCCTCGACGTCGAGCACCGTGATCTCGACGTCGGTCTTTCTAAGCCTTCAGCAGGAATAACTTGCCTGTCCCTCGACGTCGAACGCCTCGACGTCGAACCAGAATGAGCCACCATCGACGACGACCGTGGAGGTGACACTCTTGACGGCGGAGATCTATGGGACGAAGCCCTCGACGTCGGTCTCTTCGACGTCGATCGCTGGTGTTCATGCGGTATCTTCGACGTCGACCCTGCCCTCGACGTAGACCGCTGACGGGTCCGAGAGGGTGATCTGGAGTGTCTGACGCCGGCCTTCGAGAAGGGGGCGGAGATCTCGACGTCAACCTCTGTATTGATGTCGACGGGCGTTTCGACGTCGACTGAGGTCTATCATGCTTCGAGCCCGAAGCATGTCTCGACGTCGACTTACTTCGACGGCGATCTTGTCCTAGACGTCGATCTCACTTGCTTTGTAGGTCTCGACGTAGATTTACTCCTTGACGGCGATCTGGTCATCGACGTCGACCTCACTTGCGTTGACGTCGATCTCGCTTGCGTCGTAGGTCTCGACGTCGACTTACTTCTCGACGGCGATCTTGTCTTAGACGTCGACCTTACTTGTTTAGTTGGTCTCGACGTCGTGCGACATGCTGTGATGTTTTTTCTTACTTCTAGCTTCTGGTGATGTAGATCTTCGCCGTTTTCTCGGAGAGGAGGGCCCTCCAGATGAATGATGACTCTCTGTGCCACTTTTATGATGTTTTCCTCTCACCATCAAGCCTAGAAGTCTGATCTTCTCTCTGTCTTTCAATGTTCTTCTTGAAAGTTGACGACAGTGGTAGCATGTCTCTGTGTCGTGAGAAGAAGGTAGACACACGACTCAGACTGAATGAGGATCGGATTTGGCCATCTTCTTCCCACAGGAAGGACATTTATAAAATAAAGGTGGCATATCTGACTAAAAAGAATGACCAATTAGTCAGAAAAAGACTGGTAAATACAACCAGTAACAAGAAATATCGAAAAAATAGTTAGAATATAAATTCTGACTGGAAAAAGTCAAAATCAGTTAAGCTCAAGCTCCAGGTTCCTCACAGAAGGAGCCGGAAAAAAGAACTGACCTAACTGTCACCTGTGGTGCATGACGGGAGCAGGGGTCTCCTGGAGGCCTTAAAGGCAAAGTGCTCAGGGTCTCTGAGGCCTTAAAGGCGAGGTGCGGTGCCAGTTTCCTTTTCTGTACAGGGATGTTATTTATTTATGCAGCCTTCTTTAGGCTAATTGCCTGGCATTAACTGTTTACTTTGATGAAAATAAAAGGTTTTTTGCGGAATGCTATTACTGTACATGTCCTTCTCTTACATTATATGTTTATATGTTATTTTCATACTAGAGAAATACATGTAACTCTGACTTCTTAGCCTATTGGATATGTTTGGGGCTGCATATTTTTTATGTTATACATGTATATGTGTGTGTTTATTTCGTACTATGTACTCTTTTTCTACTACATACACATGTATTTTTGTATATGCTCCGGGTTCCCGCACGTGAGCGGAGATAATTCAGTGCTTATGACTATTGATGAGTATCCCCTGGAAGAGAACTTCCGGCCCATCTCCCTACTCCCGTTCCCGGCGAAGGTCATCGAGAAGATCGTCAACAAGCAACTAACCCGTTACCTCGAGGACAACATCCTGGACCCATCCCAGTCCGGGTTCCGCAGCAACCACAGCACCGAAACTGCCCTCATCGCCGCCACCGACATCAGGGCCATGCTAGACAACGGAGAAACCGCGGCCCTCATCCTCCTGGACCTCTCAGCCGCCTTCGATACCGTCTGCCACCACACCCTACGCACACGCCTCCACAATGCAGGGATCCGCGACAAGGCCCTGGAATGGACCACCTCCTTCCTCTCCGGCAGAACCCAGAGTGTCCGCCTCCCGCCATTCCGATCCAAAGCCTCCGAGATCATCTGCAGCGTACCCCAAGGATCATCCCTCAGCCCGACACTCTTCAACATCTACATGGCACCGCTCGCCCACATAGCCCAATCGCACGACCTCAACACCATCTCCTACGCCGACACCCAGCTGATCCTCTCCCTCACCAAGGACCCCTCCACCGCCAGAACCAACCTCCACAAAGGAATGAAGGCTGTTGCCGAATGGATGAAGAACAGCAGACTGAAACTGAACTCGGACAAGACGGAAGTCATCCTCTGCTCCACCCCCTCCGCCTGGGACGACTCTTGGTGGCCGGCCACACTAGGAACTGCACCGACCACGCACGCAACCTGGGGTTCATCCTCAACGGATCTCTATCCATGACCAAGCATGACAGCGAAAGTCATCGAGAAAGCCATCAACATCCAACTCGCCACATTCATTGAAGAACACAACATCCTCGACTCCTCCCAATCCGGCTTCAGAAAAAACCACAGTACGGAAACCGCCCTCCTCGCCGCAACAGACGACATCCGCACCCTACTGGACAAAGGAGAAACAGTAGCCCTCATCCTCCTCGACCTATCAGCGGCGTTCGACACAGTCTCCCACCGCACCCTAATACGCAGACTCTACGACGCAGGAATCCAGGACAAGGCCCTCGACTGGATCCGCTCCTTCCTCTCCGGCAGGACGCAGCGGGTCAGACTCCCCCTTTCCTCTCGGACCCCACACCTACCACCTGCGGAGTCCCCCAGGGCTCCTCCCTCATCCCGACGCTCTTCAACGTCTACATGGCTCCACTCGCCCCCATCGTCAGAACCTACGGACTCAACATCGTGTCATACGCAGACGACACCCAGCTCATCCTCTCCCTATCCAACGAGCCCAACACCGCCAGACGCAACTTTCGAGAAGGCATGGAAGCCGTCGCCAAATGGATGAAAAACAGCTGCCTACAACTAAACACCAACAAAACAGAAGTACTCATCATGGGCCCAAACCCCGATGCCTGGAGCGACACCTGGTGGCCCCCCGCCCTCGGAAACCCGCCAACCCCCACGGACCACGCACGCAACCTGGGAATCATCCTGGACTCCGAGCTCAAAATGGACCGCCAGATCAACTCTGTCTCGTCTTCCTGCTTCCACACCCTCCGCTTCCTTCGTAAGACCTTCAAATGGATCCCCCTCGAACACCGAAAGACCGTCACTCACGCCCTGGTCACCAGCAGACTCGACTACGGCAACGCACTCTACGCCGGAATAAACAAAAACCTCACCCGCAAGCTACAGAACATCCAGAACGCCGCCGCAAGACTGGTCCTCAACCTGCCAAAACACTGCCACATCTCCCAGCACCTGCGCACACTCCACTGGCTCCCTGTCGAGGCGAGAATCACCTTCAAGATGCTCACCCACGCACACAAGGCCCTCCACGGCACCGGACCAGCATACCTGAACAGCCGACTCAAATTCCACGCACCCCAAAGGACCCTACGATCAGCCCAGCTCTCCTACGCCGTGGTCCCCCGCACCAGAAAGACCAGATCGGGAGGCCGCTCCTTCTCCTTCCTCGCGGCCAAAGCATGGTACGCCCTTCCGCTCCACCTCAGACAGACATCGCTCCCCATCTTCGCAAGAAACCTCAAAACATGGCTCTTCGACAGACCCCCTCCTTGATGGATGGAACCTGCACCCCCCCCCCCTAGCGCCTTGAGACCCTTACGGGTGAGTAGTTGCGCTTTAACAAACCCGATTGATTGAACACGTCTCATCCTCCTGCTTCAACACCCTCCGCATGCTCCGCAAGATCTACAGATGGATCCCCACCGAAACCAGAAGGACGGTCACCCAGGCCCTTGTCAGCAGCAGATTGGACTACGGCAACGCCCTCTACGCAGGAGCATCGACCAAACTCCTGAAACGACTACAACGAATACAGAACGCCTCTGCAAGCCTCATCCTCGACATCCCCCGCCACAGCCACACCACACCCCATGAGAGACCTGCACTGGCTCCCCGTCAACAAGAGGATCACCTTCAAGCTCCTCACCCACGCTCACAAGGCTCTCCACAACACCGGACCAACATACCTCAGACTTCTCACCTTCTACACCCCGAACCGCCAGCTCCGCCGACCTCGCCACCATCCCCCACATCCGAAGAGCAACCACCGGCGGCAGATCGTTCTCCCACCTCGCCGCCAAGACCTGGAACACCCTCCCCATCCACCTGCGACAGACCCAGGATCTGCTGGCCTTCAGGAGACTTCTCAAGACCTGGCTATTCAAGCAGTAGCAGCACCATTCCCCCCCCCCCCCCCAGCACCTTGAGACCCTCACGGGTAAGTAGTGCGCTTTATAAATGTATTGATTGATTGATAACATCAACCACCTCTGAGGAAGGTCGAAGGTATTCAGCTGTACTTGTTCAGTCTCCACGCATGAAGGTGGAGGTTGCAAAGGCCAAGGTGAGAACCCTGCCCTGTTGCTGCAACAGCAGGCTCTCCTGCAGGGGCAGACGGACCGGAGGACCTATGCTCAAACCTGGAAGTTCTGGATATCCTACTCTCTGTCCCGAACCCAGAGACACTAGGATGACTTGGGCCCAGTCTGTCCTGCTCTTCTTGAGAACTCTGGTCAGAAGTGGTATAGGCAGAAAGGCATACAGGAGTCCAGAGTTTCACTGAGGAGGAACGCATCACAGAGTGAGAGACACGTTCTCGGTGGTGGCGAATAATGGAGTCCAGGTTCTCTCCATTTTTGTGGAAAAGACCTTGCACCACATCTGGGTATAACTGCCACCTGTGATCCACTAGGTGCTGATGGTTAACTTACACCACAGTGGCATTCAGTGAGCACATCAGGTGGTTCGCCACCAGGAAAATTCCTTGGGATTTAGCCATTTCTAGAAGTGCAAGACTCCCTGGCACAGTGTCTGACACCACCCCGTTCGTTGAAATACTACATGGCGGTGGTATTGTGCATGAGCACATGCACCAGCCTCTCCTTAATAGATGGCAGGAAAGCTTTAAGCGCCAAGCAGATAGCCCTCAGCTCCAGAAAACTGAGAGCAGGGACTCTGCCACAGACCAGAGGCCTCTGATCTCCACCTTTACCAGGTGGCCGCTCCAGCTCACAAGCGATGCATCGGTCACTGAGGTTAGCTCTGGACAGGCACGGGAGAGGGGGTCTGCCACTGACCTAATTGCGAGCCAGTAGGCACCACTGCAGATCTTTCACAGTCTTGTCCAAAATCTGGACATTGGCAGAGTTTCTCTTGATACTGGGCCCACTGAGACTTCAGATCCCACTACAGAGCCTGCAAATGCTGCCTGTCATGCTAGTCTAGCAGGATGTAGGAGGCCATCAGTCCTCCGAGTCAACCACACTGAAATCCAAGACCGAGGCTGAAAGATCAGATCATAGCCTCAATGTCCTTTACTCTTTCCTGAGGGAAAGGCATGAAAGCACAAGTTACTAACTTGTGTAACGATATATCTGTAAGAGACAGTAGTTAGTGACAGATTCCTTACCTTAGAATATCCCCAGGCGTCAGGCTGGATCCGGAAAGTTTTTGCGTAGCAGTACCCTTGCGCGTCGGTAGGCGGCGTCGTGCGGCTCCGCGTCCGTCGTCGGGATCGCCGGGATGACGTCGCGGGCAGTACTTAGACGCCGCCCCTGCGCGCTGACGTCAGTTCTGTACACGACTTTCCGCGCCAGGAACGCAGAGCCATGCAAGAAGCTGACATAGGTGCCTGAAAAATACTAGGGCCCTGAAAGGGATGTCCTTAACCCTAGAAATCAGTTCGCAGAACGGGGAGGATGGGTGGGGCGGTAGGAATCTGTCACTAACTACTGTCTCTTACAGATATATCGTTACACAAGTTAGTAACTTGTGCATCTGAAAGAGACACGTTAGTGACAGATTCCTTACCTTAGAATAGATACCCCAGCAATACCAACCCCGGTGGTGGGTCTGCGAACAAAGATCAGACAAGGAAGTCCTGGAGGACAGAACGGCCAAAGAAGCCGTCCCTCCGGACCCGACTGTCAAGGCAGTAATGCTTTGTAAACGTGTGCAGCGAGGCCCACGTAGCTGCCTGACAAATAACCGGCAGCAGAACACCGCGGCCCAAAGCCGTGGTAGCAGCCGTTGCCCTGGTGGAATGGGCCCGCAGCCCAACAGGAGGCTCCTTCTTAGCCAAAGAATAGCAGGTCTTGATGCACAAGGTAACCCAGCGGGAGATGGTCCTCTTGTGCACCGCCCGACCTTTTTGGCGCCCACGTAGCCAACAAAGAGCTGGTCATCCACCCGGAAGTGTTTTGTGCGGTCAATATAGAAGGAGAGCGCACGTTTTGGGTCCAGACGGTGGAGCCTCTCTTCCTCTCTGGAAGGATGCGGAGGCGGAAAGAAGGTGGGCAAAGTGATGGTCTGCCCAATATGGAAAGCAGTAACCACCTTTGGCAAGAAGGACGGACGCGTCCGAAGAACAACCTTGTCCGGATGAACAGACAGAAAGGGAGGTTTGCAAGATAGAGCCTGGAGCTCACTCACCCGCCGAGCGGAGGTGATGGCCACCAGAAAGGCTGTCTTTAGAGTCAGAAGACGAAGAGGACAGTTATGTAGAGGCTCAAAGGGAGCGCACATTAAAAAGGTAAGAACCAAGTTCAAGTCCCACTGAGGCATCACAAACGGAACAGGAGGGAAGAGGTGAGTAATGCCTTTTAAGAACCTGTTAACAACAGGGGACTTGAAAAGGGAGGGCTGATCAGGAAGCCTGAGGAAGGCCGAGATAGCACAAAGATAACCCTTGATGGTACCCAGGGCAGAACCCTGTTGGGCCAGAGAAAGAAGGAACAGAAGGACCTCAGAAAGAGGGGCAGAGAGGGGATTCACAGCCTTTGCTGTGCACCATGCCACAAATTTGTTCCACCTGGAGGCGTATACCACCTTAGTGGAGGGACGCCTGGCTGCCAGAATCACATCACAAACTTCGGGAGGCAAGTCGAAAGGAATCAACTGCCGCCGCTCAATCTCCACGCAAGCAGGTGTAGACTGGACAGGTTCGGGTGGAGGACCGTCCCCTGCTGCTGCGACAGAAGATCCTCCCGAAGAGGCAGACGGATCGGGGATCTACGCTCATATTGAGTAGCTCGGGATACCAAACTCTTCGAGCCCAGTCCGGAGCCACAAGAATGACTTGGGCCCGGTCGTGCCGAATCTTCTTCAACACTCTGGGTAGAAGTGGTATAGGCGGAAAGGCGTACAACAGACCGCAACTCCACTCGTGACGAAAAGCGTCGCCGAGCGAGTGCCGCCTTGGAAATTCCAACGCGCAGAACTGATGACATTGCGCGTTCTCTTCGGTGGCGAATAGATCTAACCAAGGCTCTCCCCATTGTAGAAAGAGCCCTTGCGCCACTTCCGAGTGAAGACGCCATTCGTGATCCATCATGCACCTGCGGCTGAGTTCGTCCGCCCTGGCGTTCAGGGAACCTGCCAGGTGTTGAACCATCAGGAACATGCCCTGATGTTCCAGCCATGTCCAGAGGCGCAGAGCCTCCTGACAAAGGGTCCAAGACCCCACCCCGCCTTGTTTGTTGCAGTACCACATGGCGGTGGTGTTGTCTGTGAACACCTGCACTACCTTCCCTTTGACAGAGGGAAGGAATGCCTTGAGTGCAAGTCGGATCGCCCGTAGCTCCAGAAGGTCGACATGGAGCCGGGACTCCACCGGAGACCAGAGGCCTCTGATCTCCGCCTCTCCCATGTGACCGCCCCATCCCAGAAGGGACGCGTCCGTCACAACTGTGTGCTCTGGCTGGGGAAGGGAGAGGGATCTGCCCATGACCCATTGCCGGTTCGAGAGCCACCACTGCAACTGTCTTGCAGTCCCCTCCGAGATCTGGACGTGATCGGACAGGTTGCCCTGGTGCTGCGCCCACTGGAACTTCAGGTCCCACTGCAGAGCCCGCATATGCCATCTGGCATGATTGACCAGCAGGATGCAGGAGGCCATGAGGCCCAGCAGCCTCAGGGTCATCCGTACCAAAACCCAGGATAAAGGCTGAAAGATCGGAATCATAGCCTGAATATCCCGGACTCGCCGTTCGGGAGGATAGGCCCGAAACTGCGTCGTGTCCAGAACTGCTCCGATGAAAAGGAGCTGTGGAGAAGGAACCAGATGCGACTTCGGCACATTGATGGAGAACCCCAGCGAGTGCAGGAGTTCGGCCGTAGTCTGGAGGTGGGAGACGACTGCCTGGGACGAGCCTGCCTTCAGCAGCCAGTCGTCGAGGTAGGGGAAGACTGAAACCCCTGCCCGGCGCAGATGAGCTGCGACCACCGCCATCACTTTCGTGAACACCCGAGGGGCACTTGTAAGGCCAAAGGGGAGCACGGTGAACTGAAAATGCTCGGGGCCTACCGTGAACCGAAGGTAAGGCCGGTGGGCCGGAAGGACGGGGATGTGGAAATATGCGTCCTGCAAGTCCAACACTACCAACCAGTCTCCAGGGTCGAGGGCAGTCAAGACCTGAGCTAGGGTGAGCATCTTGAACTTCTCCTTCCGGAGGAAGCGATTGACGTTCCGGAGGTCCAAGATAGGACGCATGTCCTCCTTGTCCTTTTGGGCACCAGAAAGTAGTGGGAGTAGCAACCACGCCCTACTTCTGGGGTCGGAACACGCTCGATGGCCCTCTTGGTCAAGAGGGCCATGACTTCCTTCTGTAGAAGCACCAAGTGATCCCCTGACATGCGGTGGAATTGAGGTGGCATGGCTGGGGGGGTGGTCTCGAAGGGGAGGGAGTAGCCCCTTCGGACAACGTCCAAGACCCACCCGTCCGAGGTGATGGTACGCCAGTGGGGAAGGTGATGGCGGACCCTGCCCCCTACTGGCGTGCTGTGCACCTGAAAGGAGGGACTAGGAGGGCTTGGAGGCCGCGGACGGGTTGGAGGTGGTGGCCTGACCCGCACGCTGGTTGCCCGATCCGCCACGGCGGAATCCACGTCCTCGGCCACGCGAAGACGCCTGCTGCGCGGGCCGGTGGCTGGGCTGCTGACGTGAAGGGGCGCCTCTACCGTGGCCACGATAGGGGCGAAAAGCAGAAGTCAGCGGAGGGCGTGTAGCAGAAAGGCCCAGGGACTTGGCAGTAGCCCGTGAGTCCTTAAAGCGCTCCAACGCATGGTCTGCTTTGGACCCAAAAAGACTGACTCCATCAAAGGGCATGTCCATGAGAGTATTCTGGACATCCCCTGAAAAACCAGTGGTTCTCAGCCAGGCGTGGCGTCTGAGCGCCACCGTCGTTGCAATAGACCTGCCCAGCGAGTCGGCGGTGTCAAGGCCACAACGTATTGTGTATTTAGCCGCATCCCTTCCTTCCGCAATGGCGCGGGAAAGCAGTGTCTGGACCTCCTCAGGACACTGGGGCAAAACATCCGCCACCGAATCCCACAGGGAGTGGGTATATCGGCCCAAAAGACAAGCGGTGTTAACGGACCGCAAGCCAGCACTGGAGGAAGAAAAACCTTTCTTCCCAAACTGATCCAGGCGTTTGGATTCCCTATCCGGAGGAGCGGTAGGGAAGGCGGTTTGGGAAGCGGAGGCTTGGACAACCAAGCTCTCAGGAGTGGGGTGGACAGAGAGAAACAGGGGGTCGCCCGGAGCTGGGCGATGGCGTCGTGACACGTTCCGATCCACAGGAGCCCCTGTGTTGGGCTTGGACCAGGCGCCCAAAAGAACGTCAGTGAGGGCGTCGTTAAACGGCAGCACAGTCTCCGCAGAGGAGGCTGCCGGCTGAAGCACCTCTGTCAAGATGTTAGGCTTGACCGTCAAAGTAGGGAATTGGAGACGTAAGGCCCCAGCTGCCCTACGCAACACCGTACCAAAATTGGCTCCCTCCTCCGTAGCCACGGGAGGAGACAGCATGCCAGTGTCAGGGGAAGTATCCAGACCACTGGCCTCCCCTAGACTCTCTGTCCAGTCCTCATCGTACTGACAGTGTCGTGTCAGAGGGTCATCAGACCCCTCCCAGTCCAACTGGTCCTCCTCTGGTTCAAAATAAGGAGGAGGAGGGACAGTTGGGACACAAGGTCCCATCGGCGCCGGAGTCGAGCGACGTCGGTCCGGATCCATGTCCGGAGCCGGAAGGAACTGGGGGACGACGCCGCCCGGAGCCCAGGGCGGCGTCGAGAACGGCACCGGAGACATCGGCGCCGGCGGAGGTGTCGTTAGGTCGACCGGCGTCGATGGGGGTTGTGGAGCCGGGATCGAGGCCGGGGCCGGAGCCGGGATCGAGGCTGGAGGCACGGGCGACGTCGGGGCCGGAGCCGTCGGCGACGCCGGAGCAACCCCATCAGGGCCCACGGGGCCCGAAGGCGCACCGGAGGGGCCTGGAGGCCCGAAGAGGCGGGCCATGGCCGTCAGGAATACCTGCACTTTGGCCGGATCCGCCCCCGAACCCGGGAAGGGCGGGTATGGCGGGGGCGACTCCACAGGCATGTCCGGGGCCGCGGGGGCGGGGACGGTGCCGGGAGGGGCCTCAGCCGAGTCGCGAGACCGGCGAGGCGAAGTCCTAGAGCGATTATGCTTTTTGGACTTCTTGTGTTTGGACTTACCGGACGAAGAAGACTTTGACGCCGACGACCAGTGTGGACTCCGCGATCGACCCCTGGACCTCTCACGCGACCGGGGCTTCCGCGGAGCCGAATGCCGGGCCTCGAGGAGCTTTCGAGACCGCTCTCGCAAAGCTTTCGGGTTGAGGGCCTGGCAGTCGGTACAAGACTCCGTGTCGTGGCCTCGGCCGAGGCAGAAGAGACACTCCCAATGCGGGTCGGTGACGGACATCATCCGCGCACAGGCGCCGCATCGCTTGAAGCCGGGCATCCCTACGACACCTTGAAAGATGAAAAAACAGTGAAAAAATTCACCAAAAAGTATGGTCAAAAAATGACCAGGGCACTGCTCTTCCCGGATCTGCGCTTGCTGGCGCTGAAAAAGAAGAACTGACGTCAGCGCGCAGGGGCGGCGTCTAAGTACTGCCCGCGACGTCATCCCGGCGATCACGACGCCGACGATGGACGCGGAGCCGCACGACGCCGCCTACCGACGCGCAAGGGTACTGCTACGCAAAAACTTTCCGGATCCAGCCTGACGCCTGGGGATATTCTAAGGTAAGGAATCTGTCACTAACGTGTCTCTTTCAGATACAAATAGTATCCGGAATTGCTCCAATGAACGGTAGCATCTGAAAAGTTCGGTGTGACTTTGGTACGGTGATTGCGAACCCCAAAGATGACAGGAAGTTGATCATAGTCCGGAGGTGGTTGATGTCTGCCAGGGGAGAAACCGCCGTCAGCAGCCAGGCAAGGGAAGACTGGCATCCCACACCACCGAAGATGAGCTATTACCACTCATCACTTTTGTGAACACCCGAGTGGCGCTGGAGAGACCAAAAGTGAGCACAGAAAACAGAAAATGCTCCTCTCCCACCATGAATTGCAGACAGCGCCTATAAGCCAGCAGGATGGGAATATAGAAATAGGCATCCTGCAGGTCATTGCCACCATCCATTTTCCAGGGTTGAGGGCATACAAAACCTGGGCCAGGGTGAGTATTTTGAATTTCTTCTTCAAGGGAAGGCATTACGCGGGTGCAGATCTCGAATTGGCCAAAGATCTCCGTTCCTCTTGGGCACCTGAAAGTAGCAGGAATAACCACCACGTTCTTCTTCTGGTGCTGGCACAGTCTCAGCCCTTTTGCACTAAAGAGCTTGCACTTCCTAATGCAAAATAGAGAGATGATCCTCCATCAGCTGCTGGGTGGATGATGGAAGGTGCAGCAGAGACAAAAGGAATGGTAAAGCATAATCTTTGGGGACGAACTGTAGGACCTACCTGTCTGACGCGATTGCTTGCCAACCTGGATAGAAACACTGGATTCCGCCTCCCACAGGGTGGCTGTGACTCACTAACGGTACAATGAAGGAATTTGATGGGAGGGTGTGCGAGGGGTGGTGGACAGAGAGGCATGGTGACCTTGGCCGCGGGTGCAGGGGGCACCTCGGCCTCTCCTGCAAAACTGCTGAGTTCCCTGCTGAGGCGGGACAGGCTGGTGGTAAGAGACGTTTGGGCAAAGCCAAGCAAGGACTAGTGGAATTGAAGTGGTTGGCGAGGCTAGGCCAGAAGAGAGCAAGTGGTAGTGGACTCTCCTTGAAACGTTCAAGGGCAGAGCCACCCTTGACCCCAAACAGGCGTGTCTCATTGAAGGGCATGTCCATTAGGGAGGACTAGATGTCGCCAGAGAACAGAGTTGATCGCAGCCACGAATGGCAACACTGGTCCCTATAACTCTTTCATAGCGGTACGGCATCAGTGTGGACCCGCACAACACTACCTAACAGAGGTACTAGGAAAAACGTTTTCAGATCCAGTCTGACGCCTGGGGAACAGTCAAAAGGTGTGGAATCAGCAGCAAGCAAAATGTCTGACAATAGCTCTTTGCTTTTCCAACTTAAAGCCTTATAAAAGTATTACAAGCAAAACAACATGATTAAGCCTGCTACAGTATAGATAGATATAAAATAAATTTTTCTTTTTTTAGACCATAACATAGTGTCACTGGCATCAAATGCAGATAAGAATTTAGAACTTGAAAATGTTGGCAAGGACAGTTTATTTTGGATTCAGAATTTTTCAGCTTGTGAGGTGAAAAGGCTCCACTGCCCCAGTCCCCAACCCAATCCACTGAACTTATATATGCTAAGGATCAGTGAAAATGTGGAGGACGATAGGCTGAAGTATCTGAGCAAAGTTCCTATGCTATGCGGTTGGTCGCTAGGAAAAATTGGGTACACATGGTACATAAGCGTGTGCATGGTTTGTGCTTGATTTCTTTACAATTTAACATTGCCATATCATCAAATATAAAAGGAACGCAATCGGGAGAATCCCACAGACCAGTCTCTTTTGTTGCATTTGTCACACTAGACCATAAAATGGGGACCATGTTGCCTCTTAAAGGTACATTTTCCTGTAAAAATAATTTCTCTCCAACAATGGGGTTATTTGAAAAATGTGTTTTGGAGTCCAGCAAATGTGTTGCAATATGGTAGAGCGTGTATTAATGTCAGAGATCCCCCCTTTAAATGGAGGTTCCAAAAGTTGTAATCATTGGATGAGACTGCCTTTCTGCTTTCACTTAATTTCCACCTATTTTGGTATTCAGAGTCTTATATAATACCTAATGCAGTTTAAGAACCTGCATTAGGTTTACATTTCAATCATAATACATTCATGTTTAAAGAAAACAATCAATCACAAAATTGAAAAACCTGAAATTTATATTTACATTCATATACACAAACATGTCCCTACTGAATTGACATACATCAAAAAGTAAGGTTAATGGTCTACTGCATGAAAATCTTAAATCATTGTGGAAGTATATAAATACAATCAAAACAATAACTTGCATCTTTATACACTCAGTATTTACCAGAATCAGAACAGTAGCATTCCAAAAGTTAATACTGATGAAAACAATTATGAAAAACTGGTTTACAGAACTCTGAAACAAAATCTCCCGTACCATAAATCAATACTCAAAGGAGTATGTAGTTTGGGAAGATAAAAATGTAGATTCTTAGTAGCTGTAAAAAAGGGAGATTAGGATGCTACTATTAGATTTGGTATTTTCAAAGGATTTACAAATAATAGTATTAAATTCACAATATTCATTTAAAGAACAGCCAAAAAACATATCAAGCATTTTCCCAGTGTATTAATCTCTGAAACACGGTATACAAAAGTGCAAAACCCCCAAAACAATCATTGCTATGTACACATGGCTCAGCCTATGAATAGGAAATTGGCAAATCTAAATTCCTGACAAACGAAGTAAGGGCAACAAAATATATGGCTATCTTCAATAAGATATCGACATCAGGTTGTATTTAAAGGGGACAGTAAGAGAAGGCTTACCATTTTTGGTACCATATTGCATAATGAAAGCATTTTCCATTAGCTTTGCTATTTGAACTCTTTAAGGTTTGTAAAAGATGAGTATGCAAACCAACAGTGCACACTAAATGCTCCGGTGCCGAAAACTGAAAAATCTTTTAGGGTCTTCAGAGCAACTAAGAGGCACTTAATCGTAGCAAAATCATGGTGGACCAGAACTACACATTTTATTGCATTTGCTTATCAAAACAATGTTGCTCTCATTTTCAGACCAGTAACTGCATACTTTGTTAATTTAGTTACAACACGAATTGAGTATGCAGGGCTTAAGACTTCTAACTAAACTTGAGCATTTATTGTTGAAGTGGAATGTAAGCGCAAGATGCACCGAATAGCAAGTTTTAAGTTTAAAAGCCAAAGCACTGTTAAGGGTTAGTGGACTGCAAATTAATACAATAAGAGTACCAAAATATACATTTTCAAAATGTTTGGCAAGTTTTATTACTGTGTAATGCACCAAATCGGTTTGCTCACTTGCTTTGCACACATACACTTGATTTATTTTGCATGTCCAGAGATGAATAATTGTAGCATGAATCACAAAACTGCACACTAAAATAATGAAGAATGTGTCGAAAAACATTCAATAACTATTAAACAGTGTCAACACCTGTAGGTGTACAAGGTTCAATTTAGAAACACCATGCCGTGATAAACGCACAACATTGTGCTACGAAGGGGTTCACATCAATGTTTTCAAAGAAAACAATGTAGTAAGAGGTGTCCTAATAGTATGCAACATGGAATTAATTTGGAGACAGTCTGCAAAAGGAAAAACATATAATTTAAGAAAATAAAAGTAAAATATCAAAAACTGCTCAAAATATTTGAGATAACCATTCACAAATCATTTTTAAATTTCTCTAACTGATATTTATAGTTACCTGAGATGCATAAAATATATTCTTTCAGACAGTTTATCAGCAGCACTCAAGTACAAAAACACTCAATTTGCCTTATATTTGGTCAATTATAAATAAAAAGTCTGTCAAGGAAGGCCCTTATATACTCCGGAGTAACATCTCAGGAGCTCAGAACACCATTTATTGCCATATGGTAAGAATTTCAAAATATAAATTATAAAACTGTAGTGTTCTTCAAGTGTAGAGTACAATCACAGCTTATTTCTTGAGTTGTCCCTCAATGTGCCATCTTGAAGTTTAGAACTCCACTGCCAATACTCAGCATCCACATGCCTGAAAGAAAATACATTGATCAACGGGAAATATTACAATGGAATAAATCACACCTTCCCAAGTTACTCTAAAAGGCATGCAACAAAATCCAGTTTTGTCAACTTGCATGCAAAATTGTTTATCATTCATCTAAATGAAGAGTGACAAACTTTTTCATCATCAAACTGAGCAACCACTCCACAAGTGTACGCTGGCATCAATGACTGACCTCAATGGGAAATGATCTAAATTAATTTAATTTAGATTGTTGAAGGAAAATAGGCAAAAATCGCAGAAGTTCTTCATTTCTGAAAACAACAAGCTACTAACTACAATGGCATGAGGACAGGAAACATTTAGCAATGTTCGTTGCCAGCACTATGATCTATGAAAGGTAATCTTCAACCCAGTGGAAGGCTCATCTTGTTGTCTAAGGTCCCAAAAATCCTTTTTAAGCCAACTTTTCAGTCCTGGCTTCAGGAGTAGATGTTCAGGCATCTCAAGTTCTAGGATGAACCGTTATGCTAGCAATAAAGTGTCCAATCTCACAAAAGCAATGAAAGAGGTAATTTCCTCTGGTCGATATCAGAACACACTGCAGAGCAACCAGTAGACACCTTAAATGCAAGAGACTACTTGCTGACACCGACATTGCATATTTCCTACAAGCAGTGAACTACTTAACTGAAACTATGGATCAATGAACCGTGGTATTTAGAGAAATGACCACTTCATGGTTACTCCAGTCTGTGATTTGAAGTCATTTTTTTTTTTTAAATAGCAATTCCTTTCTTCTAAAGGGTTGAGAATCCTTTACACAGACATACATATAGGTAGTAATAAGGAGACCATTATGAAGACCCCTAGCTCAGATGCTGCGTGCATACTTAATGTGAGACTATTTTAATTAAATTCATAAAGACTAAGGGCCAAATTACGAGTCTGGCGGTCCAGCCACCTACGCACCGGCGGTCCAACCGCCCTATTACGACTTGGGCAGCCGGACCGTAATTGGACCTTCGGCTCACAAGGAAGCCATCGTTCCCCGACTATGGCACGGCAGTCAGGGGCTATGTAATATGCAGGTGGTGCCACGGAGGCACCACCATGCATATTACAAGTTTTAGGGCAGTCAGCAGTTTCATGGAGGTCTTTCCTCCATTAAAAGGCTGACAGTGCTGAAATGTGCCCCCACAGTCTGGGGATGCATGCAGGGGGGCACAATATGTGCCCCCCTGTGTGCACGCACGCAGTTTCCTGCACTGCATGGACTTTAGAGTCCATGCTGTGCAGGAACCCCGTATGGTGTTCCCACTGCGGTGCCTCTTTCAAAGGCACCACAGCCTTTGAAAGACGCACTGCAGCGGGACTGCCACGCCGCCTGCCACCAGACCACAAAAGTGGCCAGAATTTGGCTGGCGGCAGGGACCTTTGGTGGAGCGGTGGTTGGCACAGTCACGCCACCGGTCCGCCAAAAGTCGTAATTAGGCCCTGAAAATCTCTGAATATTTGCTACCTGCTGAAACACGGCTTGATGGCAATTTTCCTTTCAAATATTTCACACAGTTTAAAATTGGAAAAAAGGCAGAATATGAGGTTTTCATACAGGCAAATAGAAAAAAGACAGTAAAGCCATTATCTGAATTTAATATACTTTAACTCTTCCACCAACAATTCAAAAGCAGGAAATGTTACAGGTCTTAGGGAGGAACTCTGCACCAATTCCAAGTAAGGCTTCTCCAATACACAGAAAGCAGTAAAAAGGCAGGAAGGCTCAGTTCATTTTGACAGGACAGTGGGATGATAGGTCTACAACACTAGTACAAACCAATGCAAGAAGTGCGGATAAGAATCTGCAAGATAAGCAAAGGGGTAATAGTCACACAGTCTCCATACATTGTTGCTCAAAATCGAGAATAGTGATCTTTCCACCAAACAAGTATTTTTTCTTTTTAATCTGTTCTGTCATTTGCAAATGTAAATGCTCTCAAACAATATATAAAGCAACAGGACACAAGCACCACAGTGCCAGTGTCCTGTGTATCTGCAAGGGGACAGTATCTTCTAGTTAGTATGCACATGCAGAGGTATGGTGGAGGTACATCATTAGACACAGAGGGCAACAGGCCGTGAACAACAAAAGACCCTGAAGCAGGCTGGCCATCTGGGTAATGGACCTTTGGAGAAAGAAGCTCCTCAGGAGACGTATTGCTAAAGGATCCACTGCGGAAACGCTGTCTTCCCATAAAGCTGCTAATTGGTTCCAAACTGAGGATACAGCTAGACCCAATATGAAACCATCTTGAATAAAAAAAAATAAAAAAATTGACAGCTGGAATGTTACCACCACAACTTATGATGCTATGACACCATGATTCAAAATTTTGCCAAACACGATAAACAAGTTACTTACCTTCGGTAATGCATTATCTGGTAGAGACAATATCTAGCTGCAAGTTCCTTACCTTTGAATTCCCCAGGCTGGATCCGATAACTTTTGCGTGAGCAGTACCCCTACGTGCTGTTGGGTGGCTCTGTGTGACGTCGGCAGTGTCTTTAGCGTCGGTCATGATTTTGTGGTCACCTATGTGCCGCCCAGGCACGCGGACGTCAGTTTCTTTTCACTGGAGAGGCATGGGTGGGTCGGCAAGAAATCTGCAGCTAGATATGGTCTCTACCAGATAATATGTTACTGAAGGTAAGTAACTTGCTCAACTGACAGACTTCTAGCTGCAGATTTCCTTACCTTTGAATAGATAACCAAGCCATACCATCCTGGTAGTGGGCTGCAGACAGATTTTCTACACTAAAAAGTCCTGCAGGACCGACAGGCGAAATGCCCATCCCTGCTGGCCTGACTGTCCAGGCAGCAGTGCTTGGCAAGCGTGTGCAGAGACGCCCACGTTGTTGCCTGGCACATGCTCGGGACTGGGACACCCCGCGCCCAAGCCATGTTCGCAACTTTTTTCCTGGTAGAATGGGTCTGTAATCACTCAGGAGGCTGCTTCCTATCCAGGCTGTAACAGATTTTAATGCAGGTAACGACCCAGCGCAAAATGGTTAGTTTCTGCACTACCCGACCTGTTTTAGCTCCCACGTAACCCACAAAGAGTTGGTCATCCACCCGGAACTCGTGTGGTCACTGTAGAATAACAACACTTTTTTTCGGTCCAGACGGTGGAGACGCTCCTCTTCCTTAGAGGGATGCAGGGGAGCAAAAAAGGTGGACGGCGTGACCGATTGACCCAGATGTAATGGGGTCACAACTTTTTGTAGGAAGTAAGCATGGGTGCAAAGCACCACCCTATCCACAAAAGTCATTAATTAGGGAGGCTTGCATGATAAAGCCGGTAATTCACTCACCCTCCGGGCAGATGTTATCGCCACCAGAAAGGCTGTCTTGATGGTAAGCAGCCTGAGGGGACAATTATGTAACGGCTCCAAGGGAGCACACAAGAAATGGGAGAACCAAATTAAGGTCCCACTACGGCATGACAAGGACTAGGTTGAAACACATGTACAAGCCCTTTTAAGAATCTAGTTACAAAAGGGGACTTGAATAAAGAGGGTTGGTCCGGCAGCCGCAATAAAGTGGACAGAGCAGAAATTTAACCATTGAAAGTACCCAAAGCAGAGCCCTGCTGGGCAAGGGTAAGAATAAAGAGGAGAATATTAGAAAGAGCTGCAGAAAGAGGATCAATAAACCTTTTTTTGTCCAATATTTTAAAAATGTTTGCCAATGGCAGGCGTATACAGTCTAAGTGGAGGGTCGCCAAAATAACATTACATACTTTGGGAGGAAGGTTGAAAGCTAGCGACTGTTGCCGCTCAATCTCCACGCAAGGAGGTGGAGAGTGAACAGGTTTGGGTGGAGGACCCTCCTGTGCTGCTGCAACAGAAGGTCCTCCCAGAGGGGCAACCTGATCACAGGATCGATGCTCATTCAAAGAAGCTCTGAATACCAGACTCTCCGTGCCCAGTCCGGAGCCACAAGAATGACTGTCTCGGTGGTTCTCGACATTCTTCAGAACTCTGGGCCGAAGTGGTATGGGTGGAAAGGCGCACAGGAGGCCTGAGCTCCACTCTCAATGATAAGAGTCGCTGAGCGATAGCTGCCTTTGGAAAACTGCTGACATTGCGTGCTTTCTTCGGAGGCGAACAGATCTAACCAAGGCTCTCCCCACCACTGAAAGAGACCTTGCGCCACCTCCGACTGGAGACGTCGTTCGTGATCCGATGGGCATCGACGGCTCAGTTCGTCCACCCTGGTGTTCAGAGACCTGCCAGGTGTTGAACCACCACGGTTATGCCCTGCTGTTCCAGCCTTGTTCAGAGACATCCAGAGATGCAAGGCCTCCTGACAAAGGGTCCACAGCCCCACCCCACCTTGCAGTACCACATGGTGGTGGTGTCCGTGAACACCTGCACTAAACTCCCCTTGACAGAGTGAAGAAATGCTTTCGAAGCTAGCCGGATCGCCCAAAACTCCAACAAGTTGACTTGGAGCCCAGACTCTGCTGGAGACCAGTGTCCCCTGATCTCCACCTCTCCCAGATAGCCTCCCAATCCCAAGAGTGACGCATCTGTCACTACTGTGAGATCTGGTTGGGGAAGGGAGAGGGGTCTGCCTCTGACCCAATCGCGGTGCGTCAACCACTACTGCAGGTCTTTTACAGTTCCCTCCGAGATCTGGACCACATCAGAGAGATTCCCCTGATGCTGCGCCCACTGGAACTTCAGGACCCACTGCTGAGCCTGTATACGCCTTCTGGCGTGATTTACCAACAGGATGCAGGAAGCCATGAGTCCCCGCAGCCTCAGTCATTCTCACCAAAACCCAGGTTAGAGGCTGAAACATCAGTATCAAAGCCTAAATATCCTGGACTCGCTTCTCGGGAGGATAAGCCCGAAACTCCACTGTGTCTAGAAAAGCTCAAATGAAAGGGAGCATCTGAGAAGGAGTAAGGTGTGACTCTGGCACGCTTATACAGAACACCAGCGAATGCAGGAGATTCGCTGTAGTCCGGAGGTGGAAGACAACACCCTGGGGCATCACCTTGGTAAACACTTGAGTGGCGTTGGTAGGGCCAAATGAAAGCATGGTGAACTGAACGTGCTCATGGCCTACCGTGAACCGCAGGTAACACCTGTGTGCAGGCAGGAAGGGCGTGTGCAAATATGCATCCTACAAGTCCAAGGCTACCAGACAGTCTCCTTGGTCTAGGGCAGACGAGACCTGCGCCAACAAGAGCTTCTTGAATTTCTCCTTTTTGAGAAAGAGATTGATTTTAGTTCTTTTTCGGTATCAGAAAATAAAGGGAGTAGCAACCACTCCCTACTTCTGACATCACAACCCTCTCTATAGCTTTCTCTGGGAGCAATGCTAGATGATCCTCCACCAGCCATGTGTGAATTAGTGGTAAAGGAGGAAAAGAAAGAAAAGGAAGAGAATAGCCTTCCTGAATGATCTGCAAGACCTATTTTTTCGATGTTATGGACCTTCAGCGTAGGAGATGGTATTAAAATTCTCCCTTCAACTGGAGTAACACGGCCTTGCAGAACCAAACTAGGAATGCTTGGAGGCTGCGGCTGCAGAGGGCTAGGGGGCAGACGACTTCTGGATACCACTGAGGTCTGAATGAACAGCATCCATGTCCTCACACAACTTGGGAGTCTGTGCAGGACGGTGGCTGGCATATGGCTGACTCAGTTGAAAACCCCTTCCACTGCCACGAAAGGGGAGAAAGCTATACTGACCACGAGGTGTAATCGAGACACCCAAGGATCTGGCCATAGCCCGAGATTCCTTGAAGCGCCCCAAGGACGAGTCTGCTTCCACACATAAAAGACGAGTCCATTCAAAGGGCATGCCCATGAGGTTAGCTTGGACATCATCTGGGAAGCCAGATCTTCTCAGCTAGGCATGGCGCCAAGGCCACAGTCGACAAAACCACTCGGCCCAGCGAGTCAGTCGTGTCCATGCCACACCTAATGGTAAATTTTGCTGCATCTCTCCCATCCTTCACTGCCTGAGACAGCATGGCATGGGCCTCCTCCAGGAACTGCGGCAGCAGTTGCGCAACTGTTTCCTAAAGGGTGCGTGAGAAAAGGCCCAATAATCATGCGGTATTCACCGACCGCAATGCCAGGCTGGTAGAAGAAAACATCTTCCCAAATGTGTTAAGCCTTCTGGATTCCATATTCGGAGAAGTGGAAGGGAATGAGCCATGGGAAGCCTAAACCACCAAGCTCTCAGGGGTGGGGTGTTGGCTGAGGAACCTTGGATCGCCCGGTGCAGGGCGATGGCAGTGTGCAATTGTCCTCTTGACAGGAACCCCTGTACTAGGCTTGGACCACGTGACTTGAAGGACATCTCTTAGTGCTTCATTAAAGGGCAATATGGGTTCAGACATGGAAGCCCCAGGCTGAAGCACCTTGGTCAAGAGAAGACTCCTGACCTGCACAGATGGCAGCTTCAGGCCAAGGACCTCTGCTGCCCTTCTCACCACCATGGCATAAGATGCCCCCTCCTCCGTAGCCACACTAGGTGGAGAGAGCTTACCAGTATCTGAAAATGTATCCAGTCCACTGGCTTCCCCAAGATCCTCATACCAGTCCAATTGTTCCACAGGAATGTTCAACTGTTCTAAAGGGGTCCATAGACCCCTACCAATCCACACTCATACCTGAAATTTCCTCAAAATACACAGGCAACGACGTAGAACCTCTGGGCTCTGCTGGCGTCGAGCGACGTTGATCCGACTCAGTCATTGGGTATCAGGATGGGGAGGGTGCCGTTGGTGGGGCCAGCAGCATAGACTTCGGGCCAGACGTCGGAGAAGGTCACGTTGGCACGACTGGCGTCGACCAAGTATAGGTTCCATGAGACCCCGCCTTGGGCGATGGCGTAGGATCTGGTGGGGCCTCCTCCGAACCCACGGAGCCAAAAGGCACCGCGTAGGGGTCGGTCCACTCAAATATACAGCGCATGGCCTAGCAAAATTCCTTAATTTGAGCGAGGGTCGCTTCGGCTCCCGGAAATGGGGCGAGGCACGGAGTTGAGCCAGGCTCCCCAGAACCATACCTAGAGCGTCGATGCACCTTACTGGTCTCGTCCGTTTGGACCTTTTTGTGACTTTTCCCAGAATGTCCAGAGGACCTCGAGTGAGAAGATGACGACTTAGGGCTCCTGGAGCATTACCCCGACCTTCTCTTCCTCGAACGGGATCTCCGAGGAGTCGTGCTCGACCGTGTCGACTGCCGGGCCGCAAAGAGCTTCAAAGATCGCTCCCGCAAGGCTTTCAGAGCCTTGGGAAGGCAATCAGAGTACGACTTCTTGTCGTGGTCGCGCTCGAGGCACCACAAGCAGACGACATGGGGGTCGGTTACAGACATGGCACGGTGACAGGCGCCATACAGTTTCAACCCTGTACGTCTAGATGACATCCTCGACACACAAGGAAAAATCTCGACAAAATGTTGAAAAAAGCCTGTCAAAGAGAAAGAGGGGTAGCTTTTCTCTGGATCAGCACTTAACTGGCACGGAAAGAGAACAAACTTATGTCATGATGCATGGGTGGTACCTATATAGGTGACTGCAACATCAAACTGATGCCAACAGCGCCAATGTCACGTAGAGCCAAATGGAGCCACCCGACGGCACGCTGGTGTACTGCTCATGCAAAATTTCCAGATCCAGCCTGGTGCCTGGGGAATTCAAAGGTCAAGAATCTGTAGCTAGAAGTCTCTATCAGATTAAATGATTCTCGACTTGATGGATGCCAGGAATTCTGAATACATTCCACTACTTCAAATGAGCAAAATGTGCTAATAGTATATGCCGTTCAGCAGCCATACCCCCAGCTTGAGGCGCTTTAGGACCCCTGTGACAAGGGAAGTAGTCTCACTAGAGAGGAATGTAATGAGTAGTGCCAGAGAGGCTGGGCTACGATCTAAAGTAAGACAGGAAACCAAAGTCTCCTCGACCAACTTGGTACCACTAAGAGCACTTTGGCTTAATCCTCTCAAATGTTCTTTAATACGTGTGGGATCAGTTGGAAAGTGGGAATACCATAAAAAAGCCTCAGAAGTCACTGAGTTGGACGAGTCTATTGCTCTAGCTGTTATGGAGAGAATCAGAGCAGAACTGCGGTAACAGGGAGTAGGACTCCAGGGCAAAGAGGTTCAGCCAAGAACCAAACCTCTGAATAATCTCTCTTGAAGGTCTCTGGGAAAATGTGAGGTGAGAGACACAGGGATGCTGATGACGGGAACCTTCCACTCAGCTGGTCAGCTGGCCCATTTCGCCCTCCCAGGAAGGTGCACTGCGATTGGAGAGCAGAGTGTGTGTTCTGCCCCCAAACATATCTCCCAGGAAAAGAGACAATACTGCCTCTTCCCTCCCTGACGGTTCAGGTAAGCTCTTACTACTTAATTGTCTGTTTGAAAGGCAGAAACGAAATATGGTGCTCAAACCGCCGCTAGCTCCTTCCAATAGGAGTTGAGGTATTTTTGTCTGCTTACCTGCCCTGCACCTGAACCGATCCAAGTACAGCAGCACATCCCACTTTGCTGGCCTCTTTTGAGTTGGTCAGTAAAAGGGGAGCTACTAGTGAATTAGCCCTATCCAAATTTGTAGAATTGAACCACTATTGAATGTAAAGCCGGATACAAGGAGTAACAGGGATCGGGCCTCGTGATTATGAGATGGTGGATACCACTATTGGAAAATATGGTGGACAATAGGATAGGGCTGAAGAGGACTCCAAGGAAGAATTGACAATGCTGAAGTCATCTACCCCTGACTAAAGAGTCACAGTCTGCCCAAGGCCCAAGACCTTTACAGAAGGGATGATAAGCGAGCCATTGGTCTGTCTTTTCTCCTGGGTGCAGAAAAAACTTCTAAGTCCATGTGGAAGAGGACTGCAATGAACTTTAGGGACTGGGATGGATGAAGATGTGGTTTGCGGAGGTTCAGGAGGAACCCATGATCCTGTAGAAGACAGCACAACTGTTTGATGTCCTTCTCAGTCTTTAGGAAAGCAGACGGTGCATTCAGCCAGTCACTGAGATAGGGATACAATTGAATTCCTTTAGCATGCAGGATACCCACCAATGGGGCCAAGAGCATTTTAAAACATCTTGGCACTGAAGCGAAACCAAATAGCAGAACACAAGACTGGTAGTGCTGATTCTGCGCTACAAATCTGAGGTACTTCTGGTGGCTTGGATGCATTGGAACATGGAGGCATCCAACATATCTAGGGATCATAGGTAGACTCCCATGTTCATGAATAGAAACATGTTTTATAGAGTCACCATCTTGAAGGTGCAATGAGAGATGAAAAAATGCACACCCTTCAGGTCCAACACTGGACGGTAATCCCCCGAGGCCTTTTGTACAAGGAACAGAATTGAGTAGAATGCTTGGCATTGTTCTTGAGGAACTGGAATTATAGCTGTTTTTCTTTTTTTTTTTTCTTCAAAGCAGCAACTGGATCCCCACTAAAAGATTTTTTGCCAATGTGGATTTCTTGGAAGGGGAGATAATCTGCAAAATGAGTTATTTGTAAACTATATTTGAAATCCCTGAGAGACTACTTCTAAGGCCCATGCTTCGGTTACTGAAGGATACCAAATGTCCTGAAAAAGTCACTGAATGATGCCAAGTGACCTGAAAAAGTCACAAGCGCCTCCCACAGGGACGTCGTTCAAGTAATCATGCTTTTGGAGGGGGGGAAGATTGGAAGGGATTGGGGTCTGCAGGCACGACCTCTAATTTGAAAGGCCTGGGAACAACCAGGTGGAAACTACCCGTTATATCCAAAACCCATTCCTCTAGGAAAGGTTTGGACCGGAGCCAGTGGCGTAGCTAGGCCTGAGGCCGCCCGTGGCGGCCCCTGCGTTTGCCGCTCGCGGCGGCCTCATCGATGAGCGGGGGGGATTGGGGGTGCTGCCGATTCTTGCGGCCGCAGGTAAGAGCGGGGGAGGGGGGGGCCGCCGCCCCAAAACTCCTGCCGCATGGGGCGGTCCGCCCCCACCCCCCCCTAGCTACGCCACTGACCGGAGCCATGAGATTCTTGATTTCTACCGATTTTTTTCTTTAATCATGTCCTCAAGATGTTGCCCGAAGAGTGTGGAGCCATCAAATGGTAATTTCATCAGGACTGATTTCTGCACTGCATCTGCCCTCCAAGAGCGCATCCACATATGACTTTTTGCAGCAGCAGCCACCAAGGCACATAGATAATCAACTGTAATATTGGAAAGGAACCAGATTTTTTACTGCATAATGGCCAGTGTTGCCAAACAGTCAACACTCATTTATCAGACCTGCGAGACATTGAAAATCTGAGAAGAAGTAAGACAGTGTAGGTGGTATAGAATGCCTGCTAACACAAGGAGATGATGGACGGAGTGCTGAAACTTTTCAAACACTCACCCCCAGTCACAGATCTGGGTTGAATCCATCATCATTCTTTAGCTCACTTTGCCTGCTTGCTCTCTCAGAAAAGTGGAAGCTGCATAGGATCTCTAACACACTTTTTATCAGGAGGCAAAGAAGCTCCTGAAATTATGCTGCCCTGCGATAAGACTAGCCATGCGGTTGGCCTTTACTACTGCAGGGCATTCTTCTGTAAACTTAACCAGATAGCATCTGGGAAGAAATCTGGGAAAAGTGAGAGAGCACCCAGCAAATGGCTCCAAGCAATGGAACTGATCTGGCTGTAGCCGGTACCTGTGTGAAGAAAGGCTCTATCAAGCTTAATTGTCTCAAATGCTGCAAAATATCTGCCAGATCCAGACCCTGACTAAATCATCCTCTCCCTCTCCTCAACAGGGTCAGTGGTTGTATCCCCAGCCTCTTAAACCCTAGGAACCTTTTTTACTATACAACATTTTATTGATTTTATCTCAGACATATCAATCAGGAACAAGGCCACATCCACATAAGTGGACCTCACAAATAATTTCCACACCGAAAGCAGCCTCGTGATCACATAATAAAGGCTTATTGCATCAACACCAGACCTCCCCTTCTCCCAGGCTTCAAGCGGACATGGAACTTTAGTAGGCCTGAATTTCATCAACCAGAGAATGGAGTGAGTCTCAATGTCTTTTGAGGAAAATTCCTCTGTATTGGTACCACACTGGCCATATTTTGTAATGTTTCTGTGGACACCCTCTGGCCACACACATGGGAATTTCGACGCTCTGTGTAGTTCAGCTTTCCATCCCTCTAAAGACAGAGCATCTTCTAAACCCTTGGAACCTAAGCAGGAAGGGGGACCTCTTGATCTCTGAAGGCAGTCTCAACTGCTGCTTTAATCATGCATTGTAAATTGGCCGTAGTTCAAACCTCTGCGGGTTGCCCAGCAACATCCCTCGCTGAATCATCTAAGAGTTAGTATGCCAAGAAATAATTTGCCACCACACAGCAAAGTTATTAAATGGTCCTCTCCCAAAACAGCTGCCAGCAGAGAAAGTAGAATCTCCCTTGTGAATAGAGCACTCAAAGATCAAAAACCAACCGATATTTCCCACTTCGACTGATTTTCTATGCAACTCAAATATTGTGCCAAATCCTGCGGGAATCGCCTTCTTTGATTGGGCAGGCTAAAGTTTTGTGGATCGAGCCTATACAAAGTAGTGGCAAATTAAGCAAACCTCTAAATGTTCTGCACGCTGAGGTTATGCTGAAAATATCTGCATTATTGGAGCCGGCTCAAACAAGTCCAATAAGCTGCTGCATATGAAGCTCGCCTGCCTGACCAAGATAGATGGTAACAATCATAACTCCAAGTCAGGATATTAATTAACTACAGCAATCTCCGGTTTAAAAAAAGGAAACATTAACATATAAAAAGAAAGACAATGCCTTACTTCTCTTTAGCATCAGTTGAGGCAAGTGTCTTCCACATAAATAAAAATAAAAACCTTTTTTTTTTAAAACACGGGAAGCACTCATTAAGTTTCTCCCCTTTTATGGGCTGCTGGTTAATGGCAGCAATGTTGAGGGAACTATTATTCATCAGCTGGGGCAAAACTTCCATGGGAAAGATATTTCGCAACTTGTAAGTACAGCTTTGAAAAAGACAGATAGGTGAAGGGGGGAGGTAATGTTGGAAATCCACCTATCGAACAAGTTACTTACCTTCGGTAACGTTGCATCTGTAAGAGACATTAGTAGTTATAGATTCCTTACCTTAGAATTACCCCCAGGCGTTAGACTGGATCCGGAGAAACTTTTTCGTAGCAGTACCCCTGCGCATCAATAGGTGGCGTTGATCGACTCCGCGTGCGGCGTAGTGGTCGCCGGGATGACGTCGCGGTGTCCCCTTAGACGACGCCCCTGTACGCTGGCGTCACTTCTGACACAACTTTCCACGCCAGAAGCGCAGAGCCATGCAAGACACTGACCACTGGTGCACACAACTAGGGCCCTGGAAGGGAGTCCCTATCCCTATAAGTCAGTTCGCAGAACGGGGAGGATGGGCGGGGCGGTACGGAATCTATAACTACAAATGTCTCTTACAGATACATCGTTACCGAAGGTAAGTAACTTGTTCATCTGAAAGAGACCGTAGTTATAGATTCCTTACCTTAGAATAGATACCCCAGCAATACCAAACCCGGAGGTGGGCCTGCGAACTAAATTCACACCAGAAAGTCCTGGAGAACAGAACGGCCGAAAAAGTTGTCTCTTCGGACTTGGCTGTCCAGGCAGTAATGCTTAGTAAACGTGTGTAGGGATGCCCAAGTGGCTGCCTGTCAAATGTCAACCAGCGGAACTCCACGTCCCAAGGCAGTAGTAGCTGCCGTCGCACTAGTAGAGTGGGTGCACAGTCCTACTGGAGGTTCCTTTTTAGCCAAAGAATAACAGATCTTAATGCATAGGACAACCCATCGAGAGGCGGTACGTTTGTGCACCGCCTGACCTTTCTTGGCGCCCATATAACCCACGAAGAGTTGATTGTCCACCCGGAAGTCTTTGGTGCGGTCAAGGTAGAAAGACAGCGCACGTTTGGGTACAGACGGTGGTCTCTCTCCTCTTTGGAAGGGTGCGGAGGCGGGAAGAGGGTGGGCAATGTGATGGTCTGGCCTATGTGGAAAGAGGTAACCACTTTGGACAGAAAAGAGGGCCTAGTATGGAGGACTACTTTGTCCGGATGGACAGCAAGAAAGGGAGGTCTGGAAGATAGGGCTTTAAGCTCACTCACCCTGCGAGCAGAGGTAATGGCAAGTAAGAAAGCAGTCTTCAAAGTAAGGAGCCGACGAGGACAATTATGTAGTGGCTCAAAGGGAGCACACAAGATAAGTGAGGACAAGATTTAAGTCCCACTGGGGCATTACGAAAAGAGAAGGAGGAAAAAGATGAGTAATGCCCTTCAGAAATCTATTGACAATACGGGACTTGAAAAGAGAAGGCTGATCAGGAAGGCGAAGAAAGGCCGAAATATAGCCTTTAAGAGTGCCCAGACCAGAGCCCTGCTGGGCCAAAGAAAGAATGAAGAGGAGATCCTCTGAAAGAGGGGCAGAAAGTGGATCCACAGCCTTTGCTGTGCACCATGCCACAAATTTGTTCCATCTACAGGCATATACCGTTTTAGTGGAGGGACGCCTGGCTGCCAAGATGACATTACAGACTTCGGGAGGAAGGTCGAAAGCGGTCAACTGTCGCCGCTCAATCTCCACGAAAGGAGGTGGAAACTGGACAGGTTCGGGAGGAGGACCGTCCCCTGCTGCCGCGACAGAAGATCCTCCCGAAGAGCCAGTCTACCAGACTCTTCGTGCCCATTTCGGAGCCACAAGAATGACTTGGGCCCGGTCGCGCTTGATCTTCTTCAGCACTCTGGGCAGAAGTGGTACAGGCGGAAAGACGTACAGAAGGCCGCAATTCCACTCGCGACGAAAAGCGTCGCCGAGCGAATGCCACCTTGGAAACTCCAACGCGCAGAACTGCTCACATTGCGCATTCTCTTCGGTGGCGAATAGATCTAACAAGGCTATCCCCACTGCTGAAAGAGACCTTCCACCACCTCCGAGTGAAGACGCCATTAGTGGTCCATCATGTGATCCATCATAGTGATCCATCATAGTGATCCATCATGCACCGGCGGCCGAGTTAGTCTGCCCTGGCTTTCATTGAACCTGCTAGGTGTTGAACCACCATGGACATGCACTGATGTTTCTGCCACATCCTAATTCGAAGAGCCTCTTGACAGTGTACACGACCCCACCCCGCCCTGTTTGTTGCAGTACCACATGGCGGTGGTGTTGTCCTGCACTACTCTTCCTTTGACAGAAGGAAGGAATGCCTTCAGTGCAAAACGAATCGCCCGGAGCTCCAGGATGTTGATGTGGAGCCCGGACTCCACCTGAGAACAGAGGCCTCAGATCTCCGCCTCCCCCATGTGGCCGCCCCATCCCAGGAGTGACGCATCCGTCACTACTGTGAACTCTGGTTGGGGAAGAGATCTGCCGCTGACCCAATCCTGGTTCGTGAGCCACCACTGCAAATTACTTGCAGTCCCCTCCGAGATCTGAACGACATTGGAAAGATTCCCCAGATGCTGCGCCCACTGGAACTTCAGGTCCCACTGCAAAGCCCGCATATGCCATCTGGAATGATCCACTAGCAGGATGCAGGAGGACATGAGGCCCAGCAGCCTCAGGGCCATTCTCACCGAAATCCTGGCTAGAGGGCTGAAACATCGGTAACAGCTGAATATCCCGGACTCGCTGCTCGGGAGGATAGACCCGAAACTGCGCTGTGTCAAGAACCGCTCCGATAAAAAGAAGCTTCTGAGGGGGAATCAGGTGCGACATCGGCACGTTGATGGTGAACCCCAGTGAATGCAGGAGGTCAGCCGAAGTTTGGAGGTGGGAGACGACAGCCTGGGGTGAGCCTGCCTTCAACAGCCAGTCGTCAAGATTGGGGAAGACTGGAACCCCTGATCTGCGATGATGAGCTGTGACCACCGCCATCACTTTCGTGAACACCCGAGGGGCCCTGGTAAGGCCAAAGGGGAGCACGGTAAACTGAAAATGCTCGTGGCCTACCGTGAACCGTAGGTAACGCCGGTGGGCAGGCAGGTTGACGTCCCAGAGGTCTAAGATAGGACGCAGGCCTTTGTCCGTCTTGGGTACCAGAAAGTAGTAGGAGTAGCAACCACGACCTACTTCTGGCAGATGTATGATTAAACAACTATTGCCTAAACAACGAATTCCTTAACCACGAAGGCTAAACAACGAGCAATCCCAAACCACTACTTTAACAACTAGTTCCTAAACCACGAAAAATCTAGAAATTGCTCATTACAAATTTACGCCACTATGTTCTTTGAAATCCACATCTTTTTACATTTAAAAAAAAATGTAATAGATTAATTTTTTTATAAACAATTTTTAGTGTAGAATCCTTACATTAACGTATTTTCCAATAATAACTTTTGGCCACAAGATGGTAGTGTTGCATCCCAATAATCCTAGCTGTTCAGGCCAGTTCCACACAGGTTGCACAGAAAGCAACACGGAGAAGTTACATAAAGATAGATGTTCTTTTGATCTTTAAACAGACAGATTTTTCTTTTGGCTGCTCTTAAGAAAGGTAGTATGCAAGAAATCATCTTTAAAGCACGAGGGATGTAAGAGTAAGTTCTCTTCCGACTATCTTGATAATTTTCTTTTCAAAACCAACAACATAAACACAACATGGAAAACAAGTCAAACGCTTTGCTTCGCTATTGAATGCCTGCTGATGTTCGTAAGAGTTAATGGCACGGTTTGTTATTTTTTGATGTTCTGGGGTTGTTTAGTGTCAGTGACTCACTTCAGACCTTTTAATCAGCTGCATTTCCACAGTTTCCGCTTTCCTTGTGCCGAGTGAGTAAAAGGGGGCCATGAGCGTGTCTGGTCAGGGGGGGCGGAGGAGAGAGACTCTGCTTCCCACCTCTCCTTGTGCAGAGTAGAGACTTGTGGTTTAGGTACGTCGTCGTTTTAGAAGTCGTGGTTTAGGTAGTCGTGGTTTAGGATTTGTCGTTGTTGAGAATTCGTTGTTCAGGCAAGTCGTTATAAAAACGTTGTTGTTTAGGATGTTTCCCACTTCTGGCACAGGGACGCGTTCGATAGCTCCCTTGGCCAACAGAGCCGTAACTTCCTGACATAGAAGGGCCAAATGATCCTACAACATGCGATGGAATGTTGGTGACAAGGAGGGAGGGGTAGTCTCAAAGGGGAGGGAGTAGCCCTTTCGGACTATTTGCAAAACCCACCTGTCTGACGTGATGTTGCGCCAGTGGGGAAGGTGATGGTGGATCCTGCCGCCCACTGGCAACTGGTGGCCCTGAAAGGTTGGACTAGGAAGTCTTGGAGGCTGCTGCAGGGGGGGCATTGGTGGACTGGCCCGCCCGCTGGCCCCCAGAACCACAATGCTGGGTCCCACGTCCTCGGCCGTGCAGAGGCTGGGTAGCTTGCGCAGGCCTGTGGCTCTGGGCGGAACGTGGTGGGGTACGCCTTCCGTAGCCACGAAAGGGGCAAGAGGCAGACTGCGTGGGGCGAGAGGTGGCAGCGAGGCACAAGGATCTGACCGTAGCCCTAGAGTCTTTTAAACACTCGAGCGCGTTGTCCGCCTTGTCGCCAGACGACGGCCATCAAAAGGCATGTCCAAAAGAGTCGATTGGACATCCCCAGAGAAGCCAGTGGACCTCAGCCAGGCGTAGCGCCTCAGGGCTACTGACATTGAAATTGTTCTATCCAGCGAGTCTGCGGTATCCAGCCCACACGAATGGTGAACTTTGCTGCGTCTCGACCCTCTGCAACAGCGCGGGTGAGCACGGCCCGGGCCTCCTCCAGGCACTGTGGCAGCACTTGCGCAACCGTGTCCTACACAGTGTGTGTGTGTGTGTAATGGCCCAAGAGACATGCAGTGTTCACCGACCGCAGTCCTAAGCTGGCAGAAGAAAACATTTTTCCCAAGATGGTCCAGCTTCTTGGATTCCCCATCTGGGGGAGCTGTAGGGAATGCGCCTTTTGAGGTTGAGGCTTGGACCACCAAGATCTCGGGGGTAGGGTGTTGGGAGAGGAAAAGCGGGTCGCCTGGGGCCGGCCGGTGGCGTCGAGCAATCATCCTGTCCACAGGAGCCCCTGTGCTGGGTTTCGACCAAGTGCCCAGAAGGATGTCAGTGAGGGCCTCATTAAAAGGCAGCAGAAGCTCCGAAGAGGCTGCTACCGGCTGAAGCACCTCAGTCAGGTTAGTCCTGACAGCCACCGTAGGAAGCTCAAGGCCCGGGGCCTCAGCTGCCCTACGCAACACCACAGCGTAGAAGGCTCCCTCCTCCATAGCCACGGTAGGGGGAGAAAGCATACCAAGGTCTGGGGAGGTAACCAGACCACTGGCATCACCAAACTCCTCTCTCCAGTCTGGCTCTTCCATTTGGTCTGCAAGAGGGTCACTCCCAGTCCTCCTCCCCCTCCACTGGCTGCCACTCAGGGCGGTAGGGAATGCCAGGGATGAAAAGTGGGACAAAAGTACCCTTCGGCGCCAGTACAGACATCGGTCCGGCGCAGTGTCCAAGTTGGGGGTGAGGCTGGGGTCGACGCCGGCTGGGGGCGCAGCCGGCGTCGCCACTGGAATCGGCACCGAGGAAGGTACTGTGAGGTCGAACGGCACCGATCCGGATCCAGCCCAAAGATGGAGTGGAGGGCTTCGTAAAATGCATGAAGCTGGGCAGGGGATGCTCCGGCTCCCGGAAAGGGAGGGAAGCTCGGAGTCGTCCCACGGGCCCCGAAGACTGAGCCGGAGAGCGGCAACGCTCCGTCCCACGTCGCGTCTGCCAGGGAGAAGGCGAAGAGTGACGATGCTTCTTCGCCTTCTTCTTGTGTTTCGACTTACCCGATGAGTGCGCAGACTTAGATGACGAATGGTGATGGCTCCACGAACGGTCCCGCGACCTTCCCCTCGACCGGGACCTCGAACGGCGTGGAGCGGACTGCTGGGCCTCCAAAAGCTTTTGGGACCGCTCCCACAAAGACTTCGGGTTCAGGGACCGGCAGTCGGAGCATGACTTCGGGGCGTGGTCGCGCTCCAGGCACCAAAGGCACATGAGGTGCGGATCGTGACCGGCATCAACTTGTGACAGGAGTCACAGGGCTTGAAACCGGGCTGACAACTGGACATCCCTCGTGCACCAGGACCCGCAAGACTCAAAAAAGATGACAAAAGTCGAAAAAGAGTTAGTCAAAAAGTGAATAGGGGCACGCTCTCTCCGGATCTGCGCTAGCTGGCGAGGAAAAGGAAGAACTGATGTCAGTGCGCAGGGGCGGCGTCTAAGTAGACACTGCAACGTCATCCCAGCAACCACGATGCCGACTCGACTGACGCCACCTACCGACGCGCAGGGGTACTGCTACGAAAAAGTTTCTCCGGATCCAGTCTGACGCCTGGGGGTAATTCTAAGGTAAGGAATCTATAACTACGGTCTCTTTCAGATGGTTGTTATGGTTTTCCACTCTTCCAGGTGAGACATCACCACTCCCCCTACGGGAATGGGTAACCGGAGAGAAGTGTTGGGTTAGTAGTGTCTATTCCCTGAGAAATGTCCCATCTAGCGTGTGATGTTTTTGGAGCCATCTTTTTTCTCTTCTGATGCATTCAATGGCATTGCGGTTTTTGGCTCTGCTTTGTTGAGGTTGATAAGGCCATTTTTGGTTTTGGTCCCTTTGTCTATAGAATTTCTTTTGCACATCACGATCAAGAGCCTTTAGTGTCTCAGCTTCGTTTTACCACCAAAGCATTTCCTCTTAGGTATGCTGACCAAAATGTTGTACCAGAAAACGGAAGACTGGCTATTTCCAATCGATTTTCAGGTTTTAAAGAGAGCAGCCATAGCCAGGAAGATAGTTTTGTTTCAAAAATCTTTATTTGGTCATTAAAATGACCATAAAAGCACAGAATAAAATAAATACAGTCAACAGGCTTAAGAAATTTGCCAGTTTCATCAAGGATATCTTCTTCTTAATTTGATAGCAGCAGAAATGTAAGTAAGAACAGAAAAACAGCTGTCAAGAGAAGAAAAGTGATAGAAAAAATCCATCCACTCTTGATAAAATGTGAAATACTCAGGATTTAAAAGTGGGCGTGTAAAGGGGACTCTCAAAGTGAAGTATAAAGTGCAAAACAGCATAAAGTGCACAGTAGTTTGAGTGAAAAAAGCATTACATGGACAGCATGGTGAAGATGCAAACCAAGATCCAGGACAAGCAAAAGCAACTAGAAAATGGATTGTGTTTAATCTTAACCTTATTAAGTAAAATCTATGTTCTGGATTTACTAGCCATTTTAAATAGAGCTCCATTCCAGAAGTGGTAGAAATTCATATATAATTCAATACTGAAGTCATAGCTAAAGCTCTCACCATTCGAACCTCCTCTCTATACAAGAGGAAATTTCACTTTACTAAGGCTTTTGTTTGTGGTCCAATACTATCTGGAAAATCAAAAAGTGTTTTTAATTGTAAGGTAGAAAGAGTATTCCTAAAATAGGCCAGCAATGGGATGTAGCTACTGTTACTTAAATTTAAACCGTCCTTCAACACACACCTAGAGAGGCCGGATTCTGGGGAGCTCCAAATCTTAGCCCACAATAAGAGTGGACCCATTTTAACAAAATCTTCCAAAAACCTCTGTTGAGAGGATTCTGCACATATACAGAGCTATGCACAGGATAATAGGACCTCGGTGTATAGTGGTGAACCAATCATGCACCTTAGTACCCACAATCCCAATCCGACTAGCTTTAGTGTCTCATTCGTTCTCCGTACTACAGCGAAGCTACCAATGATTAGACAACCCAGAACACGGTCTCTCTATCTCGGGGAACATCCTGAACAACGACTCCGGAACAACGAGTTCCGTTGTCACGAAAGCGGAACTCCGCCCTGCCCGAACAACGACTCAGCCTTAACCACGCATGTGCGTGGTTAAGGCTGATTCGGTCTAGTGTTCGGGCAGGGCGGAGTTCCGAGGAGCGTCGCAGAGGAACAGGTAAGAGGGGTTAATTTTCAGGGGGTGGTGGGGGTTTAGGATTAGATTTGAGGGGTTTGGGGTTTAGTTTAAAGGTGGGGGAATTAGTTTAAAAGGTGTTGAGTTCGTTATTAGGAGGTGGGGGTAATCGTGATTATTTTTAGGGAGGGGGAATTAGTTTTATGGGGGTTGAGTTTATTTTTAAGGGGTGTGGGTGATCGTGTTTGTTTTTAGGGTGTGTGGGTGATCGGGTTTATTATTAGGGAAGGGGGAATTAGTTATTAGGGTTTGTGGGTGATCGTGTTTATTTTTAGAGTGGGGGAATTAGTTTTAGGAGGGCGGGGGGATTGGTGTTAGTATGCAGGGGTTGGGGGGTTTGGGGTTAGTTTTTAGGGGTTTGGGGTTAGTTTTTAGGGGGTGTGCGTGATCGTGTTTGTTTTAAGGATGTGTTGGTGATCGAGTATATTTTTAGGGTGGGAGGGAATTAGATTAGTGTTTGTGGGTGATCGTGTTTATTTTTAGGCTGGGGGAATTCGTTTTTAAGGGGTGGGGGATCGGGGTACTAGTTGGAAAGCATTTTTTTAACACGCATTCCTTTACCACGAAAAATCGTGGTAAAGGAATGCGTGGTAAAAAAAATCGTGGTTTAGACAAGGTCGTGGTTGCGACCTCGTTGTTAGGGAAGTCGTGGTTGGGGAACTCGTTGTTCCAACATACAACCCTCTATCTCAGGACTCATGGGAGCAAGAACACTCTTTCATCTCTCACTCATACTTGTCCACAACGTGCGTAATGAGAGACACAGTATAGTTTAAAATGTTTATTTCCACTATCGTGCTCTAAGATAAAGTACACGTGCCAGTACTATCAGCATAATGCATAATGATAAAATAATAAGCATGGTTACAATTCCATAGAATACAAACGGGGACAGCATTTTATAAAGACAGTGGATATAGGGCTAAATGGCCTGTCCACCCTCCCCGTGCTAATAACTAGTTTATTATAAAAATAGAAGACCTCTAGGCTTTGTCAGGCAGACCCCCAAACCTCAATATCTAGATGCAAGGTTTACATCATCAGACAAGCACAGCTCTTCTCCCTGGAAAGGTTTTTCTCCAAGTGCCACCAAAAGGGAGATCACAATATTAAATGCACACGAATCTCTCCAGTGCAGCTGTATTGTGTGTTATGTCCAAGTGCGAGGGGCTGACCAGATCAGCAATAACAAGTGACGTTGTTTTTCGACCTTGTACATGGTGTGCAGACCAAACCCACAGGGAACATGAGAAAAGGTGAAAGGCAAAAAGGCAGACAGTACTAATCTAGTCGGGCATAGGCAGAGTCTGGAAAAACAAAGTCACAGAGTAACGTGTGCAAAAGAGGCATCATGGCAGCCAGGCCTAAGCTAACTTAGCAATGTAGACAATGAGGCCACAAACCACACTACACCTCATACTCAGTTCAAGGTACGAAATGAAGCTAGAGGTAGATTTGGGGATAGATAAGAGCCTACAGAGAAATGTATTCTAAAACTACGTTATCTGCATAGAGTAATACTGGGACTGGATTAGAGCAGATTGTAGGGGTGTCATTACTACAAGAGCCCAGGGCTAGATCCAGAGCATTAATATAAAATAAAAACAAATGGGGCTAAAATGCAGGTCTGCCTTACCCCTATCGCCACCATTGGACATGTACGCTCTCCATGCTGTGTATAGCAAACACTGGTAGTCGTATCCTACTGTAGGCCCCTAAAAAAAGGTTCAACAAAGATGTTCGAATCCCACAAGCTCCATCAATTACCATAGTTTCCCCCTATCTACCAAGTCAAAGGCACAGGAGAGGTCCATAAAAGCCAAGTGTAGGGAACCACTCCTGGCCTTAACGTACTTTCCCATGATCAGGGATAGGTTTAATGCTTGCTCAGTGCTCCTGAGACAAAAGGAAAAAACCATATTGAACCTTGGAAAAAAATAGTTCATTTCGGCTCATCTTTCAAGTTTTCCCAGTATGACTTGCACTAATACTTTTGCTGTAACGTCTAACGATGAAATTGGGAGGTAGCATGCCGTGAGGTACCGGTCTCCTTTTTTGTACATCGGTACTGTGATGGATCCTCGCCACAAATGAATTGGGGCTTCCCCGACGTCTGTTCTAAGTACATTTGTAACTAATTGTCGTCCAGAGTTCTAAATTACTCTTAAACAGGTCTATTGGTACGCCATCGGGGCCAGGAGATTTACCTGGTGCTGCACTCTGTATAGCCTTAGCGGCTGTTGCTATATTAATAAAATCATTGAGCCAGTTCTCATTAAGGAAGAGTGGGTCAATTGCTGGTTCTACAGTGGGTTCAGCTGTCAAATTACGGGGGTTAAAAATTTCCGTAAAATGACTGATCTAGTCTTGTTCTAAAATGGGGCAATCCATGCCACTGGCTGGGTCATCCGAGAAAAAGGGACGGTTTATAACTTTGCGCAAAACAACCTGCTATCTTTCAGGTTGGCTGCCATATCAAGATCTTCCCAGGCTTTAGCTTGAATTTCCCCTTTTCTTGTTTCTATTGCCTGGTTATAGATTTTCCTTGCGGACCTCATTTCCTCTACATTTTGTGGGATGGTGTTAGTGCCCTTCTTGAGAGATTTAAGGCGCTAATGTACATTCTGAATTAAGCCAGGAATGTGATAAGGGAATATTAGATGGTTTGTTGCTTCTTAGCAAACGGGCAGCAGTGCCACATAAGGCTATAAAGCTTTCTCGAATCACACTAGGCTTGGCATTGAGAGAGGCAGCAGAAAACATCCAGCTTGAGTAATAAGATCTTTGTGAAAAATGTGTGGATCAATACGATCCCACTTTATTCGGACACCCCGGTTTGTCAAAAAACTTACAGGGAGATTAGGTGAAGTAAAAGGACCAGTGTTCAGTGATGTATCAAAACCAAGGATTGATTGGATTGTAGTCACTATAGGGGTGAAGAAAATAAGTTTCTTACCTGTAACTACGGTTATCCAGCATTTGTATCTTTCATAGATTCGCATGTTTGAATCATTCCCAGTGGTCGAGATGGGAGTCCCATTGTAACATAATCAAGCAGTTGTCAACAATTGCCATAGCTATAATGGCATTAGGCCATGAATTTAATAGCCTATGTCTTTGTTTAAACAAAGGACCAAACCTTAAGTATAGCCAATCAGCACCCTCTAGAACACTCCAAGCAGAGGCAGTTTCCCCTCAGATTTTCCAAGCACAAGCGGGAAGTAAATATCCCATATACCAAAGAGGGAAGCCTCTACGGGGAGGAGGGTAAGTTGCATATGAATCTATGAAAAATACCAATACTGGATAACGTAGTTACAGGTAAGAAACTTATTTTCTTATATTCAGTATTGGGGTATCAGATTCACATGCTTGAATCATAAAAGCAAGCAGTAATGTAAAGGATCAGAATGTCTGTAGTGGATGGGGAAGACATCTAAAGTATACACATGTTCCTATAAAACAAAATAGATACCCTTGTAGATGTCCTTATATGCTTCCCATGTTAAAAATGTCATTATACATCTAGTCTGAAGAAAGACGATAGATATGCTCGAACACACTCTAAAATAGAGAATATGAGGTAACATACATGTAGGGTTAGCAAGGAAAATGCTACTTACCAGTATGCATCTGTTCTTGGCATGTAGAGCTGCACAGTTGTACACTTTTGCATAGATCGCCATCTGGTGTTGGGCTCGGATGTTTGCATGTTGTTTTTGTCTTCGAAGAAGTCTTTGTAGTCACAAGGTTGGTGACTCCTCCTTCGGTGGACAGTGCGCATGGGCATCGACTAGATTGTTTTTGCCTCGTAGGGTTAGATGGAGTAGAGAGAAATAGAAAGATGTCCATGTGTAGTGTATCTAAGTAAGATGACACTGGAACAGATAGAGGTATCCGGGGAGGCGGGTGGGGGTGTAAAACTCTGCAGCTCTACATGCCAAGAACAGATGCATACTGGCAAGTAGCATTTTTCGTTCGAGGCATATGAGCTGCAGATTGTACACTTTTGCATAGACTATACAGCAGTTACCTCCTTAGCGGTGGCTACCTGTATCTGTTGCAGTAGTTTGAAATAGTGTTCTTAATACAGCCAGGCCCACACTAGCCTGTTGTTTTGCCTGCACATCTACACAATAGTGTTTTGTGAAGGTGTGTGGTGTAACCCAAGTTGCTGCTTTGCATATGTCATCTAGGGAAATGTTCCCTAAGAATGCCATAGAAGCCCCTAGTTTGCGTGTAGAATGAGCTCTAGGGGGAATGGTTAATGTGCGTTTGGTTTTGATGTAGCATATTTGTATGCATTTTACAATCCACCTTGCAATTCCTGTTTTGGATATAGGATTACCTTTATGAGGTGGGGAGAAAGCCACAAAAAGTTGCTTAGTTTTTCTAAAAGATTTTCTTCTTTCAATGTAGTAGAGTATTGCTCTTTTGACATCTAAAGTGTGAAGAGCTCGTTCTGCCACCGAGTCTGGTTGAGGAAAAAATACTGGGAGTTCAACAGACTGGTTTAGATGGAAGGCAGATACTACTTTGAGTAAAAATGTTGGGTTAGTTCTAAGAACCACTTTATGATGGATCTGTAAAAATGGTTCTTGTATGGTTAATGCCTGGATTTCACTTACTCTTCTGAGGGATGTGATAGCAACCAAAAAGGCTACTTTCCAGGTGAGGAACTGCAGCTCACATTTGTGGAGGGGTTCAAAAGGAGGACCCATTAGCCTGGTAAGGACTATATTAAGGTTCCACACCGGAGAGGGTGGAGTTCTTGGTGGAATTATTCTTTTAAGTCCTTCCATGAAAGCTTTGATAGCAGGAACCCTAAACAAGGACAAATGTTGTCCGTTTTGTAGGTAGGCTGCTATGGCGGCTAGATGGAACCTAATAGATGTATACGCTAGGTTACATTGTTGTAGATGCAGTAGATAACAAATGATGTTCTGAATGGAAGCGTCTAGTGGATTGATGTTGATATGCGTGCAGTAAATGACGAATCTCTTCTATTTTGCCGCATAGCATGCCCTTGTTGTAGGGCGTCTGGCTTCCTTGATAATATTCATAAAGTCTGGCGGAAGATTGAGGTAGCCAAACTCGAAGACTTCAGGAGCCAGATCGCAAGGTTGAGTTGATTGGGATCTGGGTGTCTTATGTCTCCATGGTTCTGAGTGAGAAATTTGGGTGAGAGGTGTAGCTTTTGATGCGGTACCACTGACAGTTCCAGTAGAGTTGTGAACCATGGTTCCCTTGCCCATGTTGGAGCAACTAGGATCATTGTGAGAGAGTGTTTGAGCTTCCGCACCATAACGGAATGAGTGGGAGAGGCGGAAAAGCGTAAGCAAATTTGTTTGACCAATTGATCCATAGCGCATTGCCTTTGGACAATGGGTGTGGATGGATGTATGACGAAAAATCGCAAACCATCCCGCCGCGTGCTTTTACCACGCGTAGATGATATCGCACATGCCACAGCATCGGCAACTTTTACATCGCACGGCGTTGCAACGCCAATGCGTTGATTCCTATTGGCGAGTCCATCACCTCGCAGACAACGAAATCGTCCACCAATACAACGCGTCCCTTGTGATCCCGCCTCTACCCCCGCCTCCGCCAGCCCCCCCCCGCCGCCCCCACGACGCTAATTCTTCCCTTTCTATAGTTCCGACTGGGACAGCGAAACAGGAAAAAACCAACACTGAAAAAAAGATCCTGAGATGGACAATAAAGCAAACAGAAATAGACATGAGGAGGGCCAGACATGGCCAGTGGAGGCAGAACGTTTTCGATACTGAACAGGAAGGAAAGGCAAGAAAGGCAGAGACAGGCAGGCATAGAAACATGGAGGGGGAAACACAGACTCTGAAACAGTTAGCTTTGAAAATGCCTGCAGAAATGCATATGCACTGCTGTTAAAACAGTGTCATTACATTTCTTCAATCATTACAAGGCAACGAAAACCAGTTTTCTGACAACATTTCGCAGATGTATGGGCAGAGGAGAGGTGCTTTTTAAGACCCAACATTTCGCATAGAAAAGGGGCCTGCGGATGTATGGGCAGAGGAGAGGTGCTTTTTAAGACCCAACATTTCGCAGAGAAAAGGGGCCTGCGGATGTATGGGCAGAGGAGAGGTGGTTTCTAAGACCCTGCGCCACATATTGAGGTTCTCCGCAACAGTTGCCAAACAAGATCAGCAACAGACGAAAGGGAGGAGAAAAGGGAATATGAAGCCACCAGTGTCTTGGTAACAATAAAAAACGTCTTGGCAGATTTAAATAATATTTCTGTTCGTCCGCATATTGAGGCATATTGAGGTTCTCCGCAACAGTTGGGCAGAGGATTCAAAGACCCTGCGGATGTATGAATAAAAAACGTCTTGGCAGATTTAAATAATATTTCTGTTTGTCCGCATATTGAGGCATATTGAGGTTCTCCGCAACAGTTCGGCAGAGGATTCAAAGACCCTGCGGATGTATGAATAAAAAACGTCTTGGCAGATTTAAATAATATTTCTGTTCGTCCGCATATTGAGGCATATTGAGGTTCTCCGCAACAGTTGGGCAGAGGATTCAAAGACCCTGCGGATGTATGAATCGCATTAACGTTCACATCGTTTTAAACACATCGCATTAACGTTTACATCGTAAAGTTGCGTTGTTGTGGCTTACGATGATAGGCCTTACGATGTAAATGTCTATGCGTTGCTGTGCCTTACGATGTAAACGCTTTTGCGATCTTGTACCCGCGTTGTAATGGCACCGCGGAGTTATCTCTTCGTTGTAATGGGTGTTCGCCGTGTGGATACCTGGATGCGAAGTTTGGGCATTTTGTGTGTGGCTAACAGATCTATCTCTGGGTGTCCCCACAGTTGAAAGAATGGGAGAAGAACTTGGGGATGAAGTTCCCATTCGTAGATCTGTTGTGTCTGACGGCTGAGCAGATCCGCAATCTGATTGTGTACCCCTGGTAAGTGTTCTGCCAGGAGGTATATGTGTTGCGGAATGGCCCATCTCCATATGCTTTGCACTAAGTGTGATAGCTGTAGGGAGTGTGTCCCCCCCTTGCTTTTGTATGTAATACATTGCTGTCATGTCTGTGCGGATCAGGACAGCTTTGCCTAGAAGGTGCCGTTGAAAAGATTTTAGTGCCAGGAATATTGCTAACAATTCCAGGTAGTTGATGCGAATTTTTTTTTGTTGGGGGGGTCCAGATACCTTGAATGGTATGGGTTTGAAGATGAGCTCCCCAGCCGGTGAGCGATGCGTCTGTTGTTAGCACTATCTGTGGAACTGGCTCGAGGAACAACCGCCCTTTGGAGAGGTTCTGTGTGTTCCACCATTGCAGAGAGCGGTGGGTGTGGTTGTCCACCAACACCAGATCTGTTAGCTGACCTTGAGCCTGGTTCCACTGACGTGCTAGGCACTCTTGTAATGGACGCATTTGTAGTCTTGCATGAGGCACGAGAAAAATGCAAGAGGCCATCATCCCTATTAGTTGCATGAACACTCTTGCTGGTAGTGAGTGTTGTGGCTGAAATGTTTGAATTAACGTTTGTATAGCACTTATCCGGACTGGGTTGGGATGTGCTAGGGCTGTGGAAGTATTTATTGTAGCCCCTAGATAATGTTGTATTTTGATCGGTTGGAGATGGGATTTGCCCTGATTTAGTGTGAATCCCAGACTGTGAAGCAGTCGTATGGTACGGAGTGTGTGTTGAACACAGCTGCTGTGGGATTTTGCTTTTATGAGCCAGTCGTCCAAATAAGGGAAGACATGAATGTGTTGTCTTCTCAAATGAGCTGCAACCACTGCGAGGCACTTGGTGAAAACTGGGTGCCGTGGTGACTCCGAATGGTAGAACCTTGAACTGGTAGTGCTGGCCATCTACCACAAACCTGAGATATTTCCTGTGAGCGGGATGAAGGGAATGTGGAAGTAGGCGTCCTTTAGATCTAGGGTGGAGAGAAAGTCGCCTTTCTGGAGTAGTGGAAGCACTTGTTGTAAGGTGACCATGTGGAAGTGGTCTGATTGGATGTAAAAGTTGAACGGTCTGAGGTCCAGTATTGGCCTGAGAGAGCCGTCCTTCTTTGGAATGAGAAAATAGAGGGAATAGACCCCTGTGCCCTGATGGTGCAAGGGAACCGGCTCTATTGCATGTTTTTGTAATAGCGCAAGAACCTCCTGTTTGAGAAGTGTTAAGTGATCTGATGACTTTGGACGCGGTTTGGGAGGAATGTTGGGAGGGGTAGAAGTGAGTTCCAGGCAATAACCATACTGGATAATTTGTCTTACCCATCTGTCTGTTGTGATGGAATCCCAGACAGGTAGGAACTGTGAGAGGCGCCCCCGACAGGAGTGGGATGGTCGGGGGGAAGCGCAGGGAAGTCACTGCTTGGTGCTAGGGGAGCTGCGGGTGTTATTACCCCTGCCTCTGCCCCTATTGTTGTTTCCCCTGTAACCTCCCCTGGAGTATCCTCTGGAAAAGGAGCCCTGGTTGGGACTTTTATAGGATGAAGACGGGTGCTCTGGTGTATTTGTTTTGGAGCCTGCTCTATAGAAGGAACGCCGAAAGGAGCCTCTGGTGGATGGTGACTGCAACCCATAGACTTGGCAGTCTGTGTCCTTCTTTATCTTTTCTAAAGATGTGTCCACTGCAGGACCAAAGAGGTGCTCCTGATCAAAGGGCTGATTTAGGATGGTAGTTTGTACCTCTTGTTTAAAGCCAGACACCCTGAGCCAGGCATGTCTGCGTAGCAAAACACTAGTGTTTCTTGCGCGGGACGCGGTGTCTGCTGCGTCGAGCGCGCATTTTATGGAAGTATTAGTAATTAGTTTGCCTTCCTGTATAAGGTCATTGGCTTTGTCCTTATATTGTTGGGGAAGGTGTTGAATGAGCTTCTCCAGCTCATCATAGTGAGCCCTATCGTACCTTGCTAGAAGGGCTTGTGTGTTTGCTATTTTCCAGGAATTGGCCGCTTGAGACGCCATACGCTTGCCTGATGCATCTAATAACTTAGATTCCTTGTCAGGGGGTGGTGTGTCACCTGATCCCTGAGAGTTTGCTCGTTTGTGTGCATTGGCTACGACTAGGGAATCTAAGGGGAGTTGACCCTTGATGTAGATAGGGTCGGTAGGAGCTGCCTTGTATATTTTATCTACTCTGGGGTTAAGAACCCTAGCTCTAACTGGGTCCTTGAACACCTCAGGAGCATGTCTAAGAAGACCCTTAAGCATTGGCAATACGTGGGTAGATCTTTGTGGTTGATCGAAGGTCTCCAAAAGAAAATCCTCTTCTACAGGGTCTGAATGTAGTTTGACTCCATGGTATGTTGCAGCCCTATTAATTAACTGGGCAAAACCGACATTGTCATCTGGTGGAGATGGTTTTGAGGGGTAGTACTCTGGATCATTATGAAGATCAGGATCAGTATTATAATCATGCCATGGGTCTGTATCCTGTGGTGGATCATTAGGATCCTCAGTGACAAGTGGCACTACGTCTTCGTCTTCTTGCCCATCCCCATGTTCCTCATCATTATCCTGTGGTTGTGGGGAATGTGCTGGAGAAATAAGTAAATTAGGGTTAATTGGTGGGGGGGGGGGGGGGGTGAAGGTGGTGGTGAAGTGTTAGTAGCTATATGTATTTTCTTGAGAGGAACTGGTGCAGGTGATAAATGTTCTGGTTTCCTCTTTGTAGGTGGCTTGGCAACTATATGACCAGTCCTTGGGCGAATGGAAATGGTGGTTTGCTTCAGATCAGGGAGAAAAAGTTCTTCGGGATCGATATTTTTGGTCGGCGTGGAAGATTTCTCCTTAGAAACTGGTCTTGTGTGTTTAGTGGCAATGTCCGGTATAGAAGCCTTCCCTGGTACCGAGACCTTTGGTGCGGGTTGTTTGGGAGGTTTCTCCTTTGTTGTTCTCGGTTCCGATGTCTTCGGTGTCGAAGGCTTTTCTGTATGCTTCGGTGCCGAGCTTTTATCCGGCTGCTTCGGTGTCGAGCTTTTATCCGGCTGCTTCTGTGTCGAGCTGTCTTTTGCCGGTTTTGGCACCGAATGTTTCTCCGGTGCCGACGGAGGAGGGCGCGGCATCTCGGGTGACTTAATTTTCGGTGCCGAAGATGGTTTTTCGGAACCGGGCGGCTGGCTTGAGCCGGAAGGCTTTTCTTTATCCTTCGGAGCCGGGCCCGGAGGCCGGGCATTCAAAGTTTTCGTTCGGTGTGGACCTGAGCCCGGAGGCGAAGGTGTCACCGGAGCCTTTAGTATGGGCTTGGGTGGGGCAGGGGGTCTCGGTACTCACGTCCCGTTGCGCCGGGTGATGCCATCTTCGGTGTCGGAGTCGTCTGCTTCGGAGACCGAGACCTGCTCCTCTTCTGGTTCCGGAAGGCTGTCGGGACCTGGATGGAAGATGTCCAGAATGGAACCTGTGCCTCGGGACATCTCGTGGCGTCGAGCTCGTCGATTCCGGATAGTCTTCCTGGATTTGAATGAGAGGCAAGCCTCACAGTCGTCCTCTCTATGTTCCGGAGAGAGGCACAGATTACAAACAGGATGGAGGTCCGAGTGTGGGAATTTAGCACCACACTGGGGACATTTTTTAAAGGGACTCCGTTCCATCAACGTCCGTCACTACCGGCGCGGATAGGCCCAACAGCCTGCGTCGAAGTTCGCCGATGTGGAAGAATTTGAAGTTTTGTCGAGGGCACGTCGAAGGATACGCGATCGAGACAATACTGTCGGATAGCTGTAATTGCGCGTCGAAAGGGGGGTTCGATAACGACACCAATCCGGAGCGCAGCAAGTTACATCCGAACCCGATGGCGGAAAAAAACAATCAAACGATGGAGTCGATGCCCATGCGCACTGTCCACCGAAGGAGGAGTCACCAACCTTGTGACTACAAAGAGTTCTTCGAAGACAAAAACAACATGCAAACATCCGAGCCCAACACCAGATGGCGATCTATGCAAAAGTGTACAATCTGCAGCTCATATGCCTCGAACAGATACTTATGTACTTGTATATATAAATCTTTTTTCGACTTTAAAAAAAACTCTTGGACATAAATTTGTTTAACAGTCAATCTTGTCATGACGAGAAAATGCAAAACATTTGAGTATTTCTATATGCATTATATGTATATTATATAAAAATAATGATATTTATCCAAGGTATCTGGACAAAAATCACGCGCACTCCCAACAGGTAATTTGCAGAGTTCATTTACTGGTGCAGCACGCTCCGCACATTTCAACACCGAATGTCTTGGTATAAAGAAATCCTCTTTACTAGAAAGAGGTTCACCTCAGTTGAACAGATGACGTAATACCGCCTTACCGACAGATGCATCTCCGCGCTGCACAGAATCCATGCAGTGGTGCTGCGTGAGTGTAAGGGTACTTTTACAGGTTGCAGCACAGCAAATTTTCTCCAATGCCACTCCAGCGAAAAGAGCTGCTAATGTGGACACAGATCTGGTGGAGTGTGCCATAGTCCTTCTTGTTAAAGGCATGTCAGTCTTATTGTGACAAAACTGAACTGTTGCGAAAACCCATCTAGCGACAGTGGCTTTTGTAACTGCGGTTCCTTTCCTGACTTGACTAAGTAACAAGCAACTGATCAGTCTTACGAATGTCCTTTGTTCTTTGCAGTTAAAATTTGATCACCGCTTGATATCAAGTGCATGGAGCACAGGGAGAAAGGGACTGAGATTACGAGAACTAGTGGTAGTCTCTGTTTCAGTGAGGAGCGGGTGAGAGGTGCTGGGGTGTGGTACTGAAAATTCTGGACCTGTGTCATTAACATCATTGTAACATGACGATTTTGGTATCAGCAGACCGGTAATGACAGGTATGCTATATCTGAGTATTTGCGTCATATTCGAGTGACGGGATCACTCTAATATTAACGATTCCCTTGTGAACCCTCGGGTTCCATTTTGTGTACGGCAGCCATTTTGTGGTTGCCCTCACATAAGGCAATGACTAAAGCCAAAACGCGCCTTAGGGGACACGTACACTTTCAGTGACCTGGGCAAGCTGACTCCACTGTCCAGAGCCAGAACCTGTTCGGCCAGTTTTAGTTCCCAGTGGCCGATCGAGATTAGGGGCCCAGGTGCAGCATGCCATAAACCCTTCATTGCACACATCTATATCTAAATCTTATTCACACCTGTCACTGCTCTTTCTTTATGACCTGCTTTACGAGGAGGAGGTGCCCGGTTTTATTAGGGGTCCAGATTATATCTGTTGCAGGTGTTGGGCCTCACTGGGTATTTGGTTGTGGGCTGGACAAACTGAAAATGGGCTTGTCATCATGAATCTGTCTTTTTTTTGTTGTAAGAAATATGTGAATGACCCACTGTAAAAATAAGGAATGTTTGCCTAAAGCATAATATTCTGTATAAAAGAGATAGCTGGTTTCCATGAAAAGGGCAGTCTCCTGAGAACATACACCGTGTTGTACTTCTAGGATACCTGTTGCTGGCTGCAGCCAATAAATTGATCTTTGAAGCCACCAAGAAGACTCTGTGTTTCTGTAGTCTGAGACAGGAAGAACTCGAGGTCATTGGGTGTGTTCCCTGGCACCGCTGGGTCCAATAAAACCCAGTACTTCAATTGGCGCCCAACGTGGGGCGATTTCAGCGGTACCGGTCCAAGCCAGAGGTCGTGAGGAGCTTCGTGTAAAATTCTGGAGGAAGGCCAACCACTTCATCGACCCCTGTATGTCGTTCGTGGTCCGAAAGTCTTTGCTGCGAGGTTCCCGCGTCCCGACGGCTACGAAGGACTGCTGCCCTGACTATCGCCCTGTCTTGGACCCTTTTATGATTTGTAGAGCGAGACAATAGACGAGTCTTCTGGTGACATCATCGATACCTCAGTTAAGTATAAGTGGAGCGTCTCCCAGTCCTTAGTCTTGGTTCTTAGTTTTGGGTATCCCATGGGATCTTTGATTTGTTAGGATCTTTTGATTTGGAACTTGCAAGTACCAAAGCCGAAGGACTCGTGTATTCACGAGACTGTCGTATTCGATAATCCTTTGAAGTTTGAAGCTAGACTAGTGAGCGAAGATGCCTGGTCTTAGCAGACTTGGAAATTTGTTTTGTCTTGGTTGTAATAGGGATTCCCGATTGGAGGACTCGTGTCCGGTTCCTCCAATTGGAACTCCAACCTATGAGCTCTACGTGAAGCATGGAGTGGGCCCTATCACGTATAATAACGTATGGGTTAGGTACACAAGGAAAGATGGTGTCCTAAAGTGGCCCCAATATGGTAGTTTTGACACCGAAATTCTGGATAATTTAGAGGTTAGACTTTTTAAGAAGAAAGCCCGAGCCGGCGATGTTTGACTCTTTCCGCCTATGGCGAAAAGAAGCCAAACAGAAAGAAATTAAATTAGTAAAGAAGAATAAAAGAGAAAAGGGTATTTCAATAATGCAAGCTGCTATGCAGTATAAGGATGATGAAGAGGAACAAGCGAGTGAACAGCTGCACAGGCAACGTAAATTGGCAATTGATAAAGGTTATCCAGTTTTGCCACCTCTTCAGCAAGATACAGTGAAGGAACTTGAGAAGGATCCTTTAATGTCTCATTTGTTGAATTCACCACCTCCTTATGCGCAGAGTGCTACAGCACCTCCGCAACCTTTAGTTGTACAACCCCCAGTTGTTGTACCTCCGGTTCTTCCACAACCACCAGCTGTTTTTCAGTTGGCTCCTACTACTATGGCGCAGCCCCTCAAGGGCTGCCACCTTTACTACCTGTTCCATCTTTACTTCCTATGACTTTGCCCCCTGCATCTATTTCCCTCCACACTATCCCTTCTGACACTGCCTCTGCATTTGCTTTGTCTCCTCCTGTTCATTTGTCAACTTCTCCTTCTGTCCGACAGAGAATGACAAACACTGTTACTAGTATTTTGTCTCCTTTCTTTGGGTCACCGACTACGACCCCCGTTTTAGAGCGTAAACAATTGCGTAGCCAATTGCCCGATTCTAGAGAGAAGGGAGTATTGGATCATTTGGCGCATAAATGGGTCACTGACCCTACAAGATATGAGTTAGAGTCTGTTATGGATGTCTTCCACCAATGGCAAGCACCGAAACAGAGATATGTTTTTGACAAAATGTGCGAAGTTCTTCTTGAAAGATTAAAAGATTGTGATATGGAGGCCAATCCGCCTGAGTTGTGTCGTGTACGGTTTGAGTTTTCCAAAGGCACGATTGTGGGTTCCGATATTGAGAAAGCAGTTGCGACATTATTATCATTTAGGAGTGAGGGTATTTCTCGACTGTTGTTTGAGCCAGAACCCTCTGTTAAAAGGAAGGTCAGACAGTATCCCATGAGAGAAGTTTCCCCAGTTTGGAAAGAAGGAGACCTAAATGCTGTTCCACCTATTCAGCCTCATTTTCAACGTGTGTGGGTACATGTTCCATGGAAGCGAACTGAAGTCCTGGCTCTTAAGCAGACTCTACCCGACCCCCGTAAAAACCCTGCAGGTTATTATAAGGAATTATCACAGACTGCAGACTCCTGTGTTATGAATTTAGCTGATATAGACATGTTGTTTGGAAATGTGGTCCCACAGCCTTTATGGAGAGTGATCCGTCACACGGATCATGCGCCGGAGTTAGGGGACACATGGATTAATATCAATGCAGCAAATGACAGACAAGTAGGCGGTGCTAAACCAGAGCCTTTAGTAGCAGACCTCCCTGGTAGGATCGTTACTTACATGAAGACTTTGATGCCTGCAATGCGTGTAAATTGGGATAAATTGTCTGCATGCAAGCAGAAGAAGGAGGAAAGTGTATCTGACTTCTTCACTAGGTTTGAAGAGACATTTATCGACCACAGTGGTCAGGATATGAGTACAGAAGGTGGTCAAAGCTTGTTTGTTGACAAGTTTGTGCATAATTTGCTTCCCGAATTGTGTAAAAAAATTGAAAGATTCAGAGTTCTTGGGCCGTTTCCTCTTCAGCACAGATATTGGCTACTGCACAATACTACGAAAATAGAGATAAAGATGAGAAAGATAGAGCAGACAAGAAAACTAAAGAGTTAAAAACAAAGGTTCTTTTACAACAAGCGTATCCGCCTCGTAGTAATCAGCGTGACTATCAGCAACCTCAACAGTATCAGAGGAATTCGCAAAGGTTTGAGTATCCTCAACAACGTGCTCTGATAGGCCCTAACCAATGTTCATATTGTAAGGAAGAAGGTCATTTTAAATATAATTGCCCTATTTTGTTGCAGCGTATGAATGGTATTTCTGGCGCAAGAGGTCGAGGTGTTCCACAAGCACCTAGAGCTAGAGGACGCGGAAATTTCACCCAGAACGCGCGCCCATTTCCTCCTCAAAATTCAATGAATAGTTTTGATCAGCAGAATAACGCGTCTGGTAGGACGACTCAGTATTATGCTGATGACTACTATGCAGAAGGTGAGAGTATGGAAGGTGATGATTGCTAGGACAGCCATAGACAAAGAGAGGGAGTTGTTTCAGTTCCAGTAGATCAGAGTGGACCTTATATTGAGGTGATTACATCAGGTGTGTCAGAGCCTTTTCTGTTGGATACTGGTGCTACAAAGAGTTCTATTATGCACTCTAAATTCCCTGGCGCACCTTTGTCTGGCGAAACTAATGTTTCAGTAGGTTTTTCTGGCGCCCGGTTAGGAACCCGATTTCTAGTCCTATGTCTCTTTCTGTTGGACCTTGTGAAATCGAAGCACCACTTATTCTAACGACAGGTTGTGGTGAGAACTTGTTAGGATTGGATCTGCTGAAAAGATTGTATGCGACATTGTATTGTTCTCCTTCAGGAGTACAACTCACATTGGGTAAGACAGTGGTTTCACCAATATATTTGTCAAAGGACAAACTTCCAACAGAATTGTCGTTTCTCCCTGATATTCTTTGGGCTACTGGTCCCAATGATGTAGGTCTTTTGGAAATACCGCCATATGTTGTAACGTTGAAAGCCAATGTTAAAATGCCGCGCATTCCCCAATACAAGATCTCTAATGAAGGTGAAAAAGCGTTGCTAGCGATGATTTATGATTTGATTGAGAAAAATGTAATTGAAGAGACAAGAGGTAATGTTTGCAATAGTCCTGTTTTACCTGTCTTGAAGCGTACTGACTCTTCTCAGCCACCTGTTTACAGGTTTGTGATTGATCTTAGAGAGGTAAACAAGATAGTTGTGCCACAGTTTCCAGTCGTTCCCGATATCACTGCTTTACTGACAATGATTCCAGCCTCAGCCACTTGGTTCTCGGTGATTGACTTGAAGAATGCTTTCTTCAGCATCCCTATTGCCGTAGAGAGCAGGGATATTTTTGGATTCTGTTTAGGAGGCCGAAGCTTCCGATTTCAGAGAGCTCCTCAAGGTTTTTGTGAAAGTCCTTCTATCTATAGTCAGGCTCTGAAGTCTCAGCTTGACACTCTTGTGTTACCTGATGGCGCTACCCTTCTACAGTACGTCGATGATTTGTTAGTTGCTGCACATACTAAGGAGATTTGTAAAGAAGCCACTTTGTCATTGTTGCGTCATTTGTCTGATTTACACCACAAAGTGTCTCTTTCCAAGTTACAGTATTGTCGACAAGAAGTGACCTATTTAGGTCACCTCTTATCGAAAGAGGGAAGAAGATTGACCCCAGAAAGAATTCAGGCAATTGCAAAATTAAGTGTGCCAATGACACAGAGAGAAGTGCGTGCTTTCTTAGGTATTACATCCTATTGCAGACAATGGATACCGAATTTTTCATTGATGGCTAAACCTTTGGTAGCATTGACCTATAAAGACACGCCGAATCCCCTTCCTTGGTCCGAAGATTGTCAGAAAAGTTTTTCCGAATTGCGTGATGCATTGTGTTCGGCTCCTGTGTTGGGTACCCCCGACTACAGCAAGCCCTTTACGCTGTATGTCCATGAGAGAGAAGGATGTGCATTGTCAGTGTTAACACAGTCTTTTGGGGACAAGCAACGTCCATGTGCATATTTCTCGTCGATTTTGGACCCGGTAGCTAGAGCGTTGCAGAGTTGTTTGAGAGCCACAGCGGCAGCAGCTGTTTCTATTCGACAGTCTGCTGGTTTGGTTATGAATAATACGCTGGTCGTGATGGTCCCACATGCAGTGGATATTTTGTTAAACAGGACCAAGACACAGCACTTAACTAGTGCTCGATTGTCAGGTTACGAGTTGACACTTTTAGCGAGCCATGTGCACATAAGAAAATGCAACACGCTGAACCCAGCTACATTGTTGCCAATTATAACAAAGACAGATGTTCCGGAACAGCATGATTGCTTTCTTAGGACAGAAGAAGAAACGAAAGGGAGAGTAGATCTTAGGGACACTCCTCTTGTAAAGTGTGATGGTACCTTATGGGTGGATGGGTCATGCTTCAAGCTTCCGAATGGTGATACGACTGCGGCATATGCTGTCACGACTTTACATACGATTGTTGAAACTGCACGTATCCCACATAATTCAGCTCAAGCAGCAGAGTTGACTGCACTTATGAGAGCGTGTGTATTATCAAAAGGAATGAAAGTGACCATATATACCGATAGCCAGTATGCGTTTGGTGTGGCCCATAGTTTTGGACGCTTGTGGAAGGAACGTGGGTTCCTCACGTCTCACGGTACGAAAATACAGCATGGTCAATTGGTGAATGAGCTCCTGGAGTCACTTACTTTGCCATTGCAAGTCGCGATTGTGAAATGCAGTGCACATAAGAAGGTCACTAACGACGTTGGTCGCGGTAATATGTTTGCTGATGAAGTTGCGAAAGAAACAGCAAGAGATGTGATGAGTCGAATGTATGTTGCGGGCCCTGCAAGATGGATTGGTGACGTTGGAATGTGTGAAGATACGATAGAGAGTGTGAAGTCCATCCAAGCTGAAGCTACGGAGAAGGAATTAAGTACGTGGAGAGAGAGTACGGGTAAATTGGATGCAAATGGTTGTTGGGTTGAATTGTCAGAGCATCAGCGATGGTTGTTACCCGATACATATGTGCTTGCAGTGGTTACAATGGCACATGGGATGGCCCACATCAGTGTGAAAGGAATCTGTAAGTTATTGGCTCCAGTGTGGCAAAATGCTGGAATTCCCAAATGTGCAGAGAATGTGGTCAAAAATTGTATGGTTTGTTTGAAATACAATCCTGGTAAGGGAACCCCAACTCCAGCTGGTCATTTTGCGCCTCCAACGTATCCGTTCGAGGTTTTGCAGCTAGATTTCATCCACATGGAGAGGTGCAACAATTTGAAATACGTACTCGTTGTTGTTTGTGCCTTTTCAAGATGGGTAGAGGCATATCCTCTGAAAGATAATACTGCCTTGTCCACAGCGAAAGCCCTTCTCAAAGAGTTCTTCCCTAGGTTTGGTTTGCCGAGAATGGTGTGGAGTGATAATGGGGGTGAATTTGTGGGTCAAGTGATGAAACGAGTGTGTGAAGGTTTAGGAATCCGGCAGAAATTTCACGCTGCAAATCATCCCCAATCAGCTGGATTAGTTGAGTGCTATAATGGCACTCTTAAACTAAAACTGGCCAAGATACAAGCAAGCTCTGGCCTTAAATGGCCTGATGCGTTGCCATTAGCACTATTGTCAACTAGGATGACCGTACATTCCCGAGTAGGACTTAGTCCTCATGAGATAGTGTTTGGTCGCCCGGCTAACATATGGGGAGTGCCGAGGCCAACGAAATTCAGCGAGATTGAACACCCTGTACTGCTTGATTACTTGCATGATTTGACGGCTAAATTGCGTGTTTTACACCAACAGGTTCATAATACACTGCCTCAGGCTTCTAAAGATCCAGGGCATGCAATCAATCCCGGATCGTGGGTGTTAATCAAGAACTTTCAGCGGACAAAGAACGATCAGCCCCGCTGGATTGGCCCCTATTTGGTGATTTTGTCCACAAGATCTGCAGTGCGAGTACAAGGGAAGAAAAACTGGATCCACGGCGTACACTGTAAGAGGGTCCCTTTGCCTCTACCATATGACCGGTGGGTCCAGGAGGGAATTGCTGACTCGGAAACTGAAACAGTGCCTCGTTTTCTGCCTTTTAGTGACGCACGCGTCACAGGGACAAATTCTGAGCGAGAAAGTGACGATCTTCTCCAAAGAGCAATACCATCACCACTTCGATTGGACACTACTGAGCCTGAACTTTTGTTTTGCGACCAGACATTGCCTGGAAAAAGCCGTTATAACTTGCGACCGAGAGTCATGGACAAATAAAATGAAATTTTGGTCCTCCCATCCGAAAACCTGTTTTTGAACCACCATCCGGGTTCAGCTGTAGGGTCGTGGTGAAAAGACTTGAGTGTGTAGCCTGCGGACATAAGGTCTACGGGTCTGGTTTGTTCTAGGGCGTTCCCTGGGACATTCAGAAACACTCTCAAGTGAAGAAAACCAACCGCCGCGAACAGCACGTTAGAGGATGGAGCCTTTTCAGATGGAGAGACCTGTTGAAAGAATAAGTTTCAAGAGGAAAATATGTGCAACCATGAGCAGAAAATGTTTTCTAATTATGTGTCTTTGTATTTTACTTAGTCTAATGATGTCTTTAGTGGGGTATATCATATTCTCTTTTCAAGTGACATCTGCACCCACTGTACAGCCCATGCCTTCCTCTACTATCTCCTCACATTCTTTTCACCCTCTACCTGAACACGAGTCCGTTAGAAGATTAGAGTTTATGAACAACTCCTTTGTTCAGCTCTTACACCAACACCAGCTAGTAGTGAACAGAACCAACTGTTGGGTGTGTGGCCTTATGCCTCATACTACTGAGAAAGGTATTCCCTACCTAGTGCTACCATTCAGCTACAATGGTTCTGTGTGGGCATACCGAACGATGTTCATCTATGCTCGCGAAATCCACCCCCTACGTTCCGTCAAAGACAACCCAAAGAATAGTGCTCTAGTTAAGGGGATAGTCGACATGATAAGGGGAACTAGTTCCTACGAAACTATCCCGGAAGGAGACACTAGCGTATATTGGATGGAACGTGACTGGATATGGAGCGAGTCTGAGCGAGAACCAGCAAGTAAAAAGATCCGCTCCAATTTGGATTGTACCCCATCAGGGTCATCTATGTCTGCAAGGTAATGGCAAGAATCCAAGAGCTCAGTTAGGGAAGAGTATCTGCACTGAAACGTATATTTTTGCGTCTCAGACTTCCCCTTTGTTCTTAGCAGCTAGGGGTACCTACTTTATCTGCCATGATAGGGCCTACACGTGGTTGCCCCCTGACTTCTCGGGCACATGCTTCGTTTCATTCCTGTTGCCTCCCACCTACACAGCTGCGGCAGATTACCATAAGATAAGAAGAATTAGGGGTGTCTTCAGCAAGGAAGACACTGCAGGACAAGAAGCGGGAGACTTCTTTAGGGGTTTTCTGCCGTTCTGGGGACCTATGGCTAACAACAGGAATGTGAGGCAATTGACGCGAGTGGTTGAATCCACCATAGTCGAAACTGTCGGTGCCCTTAATAATTTGACTGCTGAGCTCCAGTCGGACCGCCTTATGACCCTGCAGAACAGGGTCGCGTTAGACATCATACTTGCAGACCGTGGTGGGGTATGTAGAGTGATCCAATCCAGTTGTTGCATTTTCATTCCAGATAACGCTCCAACAGTGTACCAGGCCATCTCCAAACTACATAGGATCTCTGAATCCATCCATGTAGATGAAGGAGACTGGTCGTTGATGGGATGGTTCTGGGAACTGTTATCCACCTGGGGATGGAAAGTTCTGATGGTCATTGGGATACTTCTAGCCATCCTTTTCCTGTTTTGTCTGTGCATACAGTGTGTTCCTGCCATATGCGGCCTATGTGTTACATCATGTGTAAGGAAACCTGTATCAAGGGACGAGCTAAGTAATAGGATGATGCTACAGCAACATCTCAATGAATTCATGAACATAGACCTAGACTCAGATTAGCATGAGTGTAAGTAAATTGCCTATGTAAGGGCAAAAGGAGGGTCTGTGGTACTGAAAATTCTGGACCTGTCTCATTAACATCATTGTAACATGACGATTTTGGTATCAGCAGACCGGTAATGACAGGTATGCTATATCTGAGTATTTGCGTCATATTAGAGTGACGGGATCACTCTAATATTAACGATTCCCTTGTGAACCCTCGGGTTCCATTTTGTGTACTGGCAGCCATTTTGTGGTTGCCCTCACATAAGGCAATGACTAAAGCCAAAACGCGCCTTAGGGGACACGTACACTTTCAGTGACCTGGGCAAGCTGACTCCACTGTCCAGAGCCAGAACCTGTTCGGCCAGTTTTAGTTCCCAGTGGCCGATCGAGATTAGGGGCCCAGGTGCAGCATGCCATAAACACTTCATTGCACACATCTATATCTAAATCTTATTCACACCTGTCACTGCTCTTTCTTTATGACCTGCTTTACGAGGAGGAGGTGCCCGGTTTTATTAGGGGTCCAGATTATATCTGTTGCAGGTGTTGGGCCTCACTGGGTATTTGGTTGTGGGCTGGACAAACTGAAAATGGGCTTGTCATCATGAATCTGTCTTTTTTGTTGTTGTAAGAAATATGTGAATGACCCACTGTAAAAATAAGGAATGTTTGCCTAAAGCATAATATTCTGTATAAAAGAGATAGCTGGTTTCCATGAAAAAGGGCAGTCTCCTGAGAACATACACCGTGTTGTACTTCTAGGATACCTGTTGCTGGCTGCAGCCAATAAATTGATCTTTGAAGCCACCAAGAAGACTCTGTGTTTCTGTAGTCTGAGACAGGAAGAACTCGAGGTCATTGGGTGTGTTCCCTGGCACCGCTGGGTCCAATAAAACCCAGTACTTCAGGGGCGCTTACCTTCGTCCGGTTCCTCTGGGGGCATGAAACGACCTCTCGAACGCCCCAGCACCTCTCACCCGCTCCTCACTGAAACCGAGACTACCACTAGTTCTCGTAATCTCAGTCCTTTCCCCCTGTGCAGATTCACACATTGGAGACATATAACCTGGACCACGGAGAACGCCAACGCGGCTCCTTGCAAGCTTCCCACCGCCCTTGCGGTGCCATAATCCATCGCGATTCTGCCCTGCTGTACCCCTTTAATTCCCGGGTAAGCATCTCAATGACTTATTACTTTTAATTTCTCGCACATCGCTCCCTGATATTTATTCTGGCATTTATTTCCTGCACAGGTCCACCACCATGATTCAAGTCATCTTCTATTCTACCACTTCCCCGAACGCATCATAAGCCTTCTGGTTACCTGCCGGGTTCCCTCCCCGCTCCCATCTCGGTAAGCCCTCTTGTGCAACCATGCGCTCGCCCACTTCTGACCCACCCGAACCTCCACTTCATTTGGATGGTCTATCTCCCCCAGGTCGCTCACCCTGCCACTGTGCACAGAGGAGACTGCACACACGGATGCTCCTCTGAATACCCCTGCCTTATTCGCGCAGGACACGATACCTTGTAGGTCTTATCTCTCCCCCTCCATGCGCTATTATTGATGGTTCTTTCTGCGCGTTGATTCACATCGTACGCCTTGTCCACATTGGTTTCACTCCATCGACGTTAACCCACGCGGTCTGCGTTCTTTTAATGTCACTTTCAGTCATGTCGTTACTCACCGCGTAATGCATGCTTGGTTTATTTCAATATCTTTACGAGTCCGGTACCGCACAGGAGACTGTTCTCACCCATTCTATATTGTACCTACTACATCTTTTGCCCAATCTAATTCGTTGCCCCGCTCTTTTTGTCTTTCCTATGTTTTTTCCCCATTGTTTCTATGGTTCTAGTTATTACAGGCATATGTTTACAGGCATGTCATCTCTAATGTCCTGATGATGATCCTAGTATGTTCTTTATGGATCGAAACGCCGTCGACTTGTTGCACACCTTATACACTCTCGTAATTCACTATTTTTGTGTAAACGTGTCTCTTTTATGATTTGTTTGCTATATCAATAACGTGTCTCTTACAAACAATTCGTTTTGCCTGAGCCTTTTTCTGTTTCTTATTGTACGTTTTCCTTGTTAAAGTTGGATGCAGGCTTGTGTCCCACTTACATTTTTCTTTGTGTAATTCTTGTATGAGTAACTTATTGAACATTAAATAACTGTCCGGCTGGACAGCTTTCAAAATATAGCACTGACAGGGTCTATATTCAATCCTTGTTCTCAATGACTTTTGCCTAGGGACCACACTATATAAGCCATCATCCTCAGCGTCTACCACATCTAGAAAGTGGTAAGGAGGTAAAGGTGATGCCTTGCTGAGTGAGTTACCTCCGGTCGTAGGAAAACTTTAGTGACTTTAGTAATGTTTACTGTAGTCGAAGGCGGCGCCGATGGTCTTGTAGTCATCGGTATTGGAAATTCCTTTGTAGGCCATATGGACGTCACCGTTTCGTCAGCGGGGTCTTTGACGACTTAATCAAGTCTTCGGTGCCGTCATAGTCGATGATGTGGTCATCCACGGTATGCGCACCGTCGATAGGCTTTTTGAGATCCTCGTCCCCGGTATGGGACTGGTGATAGCTACCGTTGTCGTTGATCCTGCCGTCGACGGAGCCGATGATGAGATGGTCGTACTTGTCGTTGAATAAGTGTGGTGCTGTCGTTGACGACTGTTTGACCCCTGACCTTGACTCGTAGGTCGCTCCCCCACCACACAGCTCCGTCTGTGTGCCCTGCTGCTGCCCCCGATTGTGCTCGTTTTTCCTTTCTGTGCCCCCTAGCTGCCCCTGATTGTGCTCGTTTTCCTTTCTGTGCCCCCCTTGCTGCCCCTGATTGTGCTCGTTTTTCCTTTCTGTGCCCCCCTTGCTGCCCCTGATTGTGCTCGTTTTTCCTTTGTGCCCCCCCTTGCTGCCCCTGATTGTGCTCGTTTTTTCCTTTCTGTGCCCCCCTTGCTGCTCCCGATTGTGCTCGTTTTTCCTTTCTGTGCCCCCTTGCTGCCCCTGATTGTGCTCATTTCTTTTTCCTTTCTGTGCCCCCTTGATGCCCTGATTGTGCTCGTTTTCCCTTCTGTGCCTGTTTCCCGCTGCTGCGCCGCTGCGGCCCCGCCCCCTCACTGCCCATTCGCTGCCCCATTCCCTGCTCCTCCCTCCCACCTCCCCATTTATGGCGGCCGCTGCGTGGTGAAGAGAGCGACCCCTGACCTTGACTGGTAGGTCGCTCCCCACCACACAGCTCCGTCTGTGTGCCCTGCTGCTGCCCGGATTGTGCTCGTTTTTCCTTTCTGTGCCCCCCTTGCTGCCCCTGATTGTGCTCGTTTTTTCCTTTCTGTGCCCCCTTGCTGCCCCTGATTGTGCTCGTTTTTCCTTTCTGTGCCCCCCTTGCTGCCCCTGATTGTGCTCGTTTTTTCCTTTCTGTGCCCCCCTTGCTGCCCCTGATTGTGCTCGTTTTTCCTTTCTGTGCCCCCTTGCTGCCCCTGATGGTGCTCATTTTTCCTTTCTGTGCCCCCTTGCTGCCCGATTGTGCTCGTTTTTCCTTTCTGTGCCCCCCTTGCTGCCCCTGATTGTGCTCGTTTTTCCTTTCTGTGCCCCCTTGCTGCCCCTGATTGTGCTCATTTCTTTTTCCTTTCTGTGCCCCCTTGATGCCCTGATTGTGCTCGTTTTTCCTTTGTGCCCCCTTGCTGCCCCTGATTGTGCTCATTTCTTTTTCCTTTCTGTGCCCCCCCTTGCTGCCCCCGATTGTGCTCGTTTTTCCTTTCTGTGCCCCCTTGCTGCCCAGATTGTGCTCATTTCTTTTTCCTTTCTGTGCTCCCTTAATTGTGCTCGTTTTTCCTTTCTGTGCCCCCTTGCTGCCCCTGATTGTGCTCGTTTTTCCTTTCTGTGCCCCCTTGATGCCCTGATTGTGCTCGTTTTCCCTTCTGTGCCTGTTTCCCGCCGCTGCGCCCCTGCGGCCCCGCCCCCTCACTGCCCATTCGCTGCCCCATTCCCTGCTCCTCCCTCCCACCTCCCCATTTATGGTGACCGCTGCGCGGCCGCGCCTAAGGCAAGCCCGTCTGCGCCCGTCCGCGCCGTGACCGCGCCAGACCCCCTGGTCCGGGCATCCCCCGCGCCCGCCACATCAACAGACGCAGATACGACGCCAGCACCCTCCACGCACTCAACCCCGGAAAAGATCACGCCTGCTACCAGGCCACCCCGAAGCGCACCCAAGGGCCCTTCACCTGCCGGAACTGCAGCTTCGCCAGCACCCGCCCCGCCAAACCACCGCCCAGGAAAGAACCCAACTACCTCAGATGCATCCTCCTCAACACCCGCTCCGCCCGCAAACACGCCTTCGAACTCTGGGACCTTCTCGACTCAACCTCCCCAGACGTCGCATTCCTGACGGAGACCTGGCTGAATCCCGCTTCAGCCCCCGACATCGCCATTACGGACGGATACAAGATCACCCGCAGGGACCGCACCAACGGAGTCGGAGGAGGCATCGCCATCGTCCACAGGAACACCCTCAGAGTCTCAACCAACACCGACAACACCCTCAGCACCGCCGAACACATGCACTTCCAGATCCACACCGATCCCAACACCACCCTCAGAGGAACCCTCATCTACAGACCCCCGGACCCCGACCACAGTTCAGCGATTCCATCGCCGACTTCGTCAGCACACACGCCATCGCCTCCACGGACTACATCCTCCTCGGGGACCTGAACTTCCACCTCGAGAACAACAAGGACACCAACTCCACCACCCTGATCGACAACCTCGCCACCCTCGGACTCAGACAGCTCGTGACTACACCCACCCACGCCGCCGGCCACACGCTAGACTCCATCTTTTCCGCAAGCCCACACGTCTCCTTCAACCACACCTCCGAACCCCACTGGACTGACCACCACTGCATCCACTTCACCTACAGGAAGCCCACCACGCACCACCGCACCGAACAAATGCCTCGCCGCTGCTGGAGCAGAGTCACGGAAGACCAGCTAACCACAACCCTCGCCCTGAGCCCACCCGCCGAACCCTCCGACCCCGCCGCCCGCAACCTCAGACAGTGGATCGACGACTGCGCCAACACCCTCGCCCCGCTCAAGAATCCGCCCAACAGCCACACCAGCAGGAAAGCCACCTGGTTCACCGAAGACCTCCAGGCCTCCAAACGAACATGCCGAAAACTGGAGAAGATCTGGCTCCACGAGCGGACAGCTACGCCGCCCACAAGAGCGCCACCCGCAGTCACCATCACCTCATCAGATCCGCCAAAAGGGCCTCACTCAAAGACCGCCTAGACAACAACGCACACAACAGCAAAGAGCTCTTCAACATCGTGAAGGAACTCTCCAACCCCAGCTCCAACACCAACGACATCCAGCCGTCGCGAGACCTATGCGACTCACTGGCCACCTTCTTCCACCGCAAAATCGCCGACATCCACGACAGCTTCAACACCACGACCGCCCCGGCAACCACCGAGACCACTGCCCCCACAACCACCAACCGCCTGCTCTCCTGGACCAACATCAACGACGAGGACACCAGCGAGATCATGAACACCATCCACTCCGGTTCACCGCTAGACCCGTGCCCTCACCACATCTTCAACAAAGCCAGTACAGCCGTCGCGCCCCATCTCCGGAAAATAATCAACATCTCCTTCGAGACAGCAACCTTCCCGGAAAGCTGGAAGCACGCCGAGATCACCGCCTTACTCAAGAAACCCAAGGCAGACCCCAAGGACCTCAAGAACTTCCGACCCATCTCTCTGCTCCCGTTCCCCGCGAAGGTCACCGAGAAAATCGTCAACAAACAACTGACCCGCTACCTTGAGGAGAACAACATCCTGGACCCTTCCCAGTCCGGCTTCCGCAGCAACCACAGCACCGAAACCGCCCTCATCGCCGCCACCGATGACATCAGGACCCTGCTAGACAACGGAGAAAACAGCAGCCCTCATCCTCCTGGACCTATCAGACGCCTTCGACACGGTCTGCCACCACACACTACGAACACGCCTTCACGACGCCAGGATCCAAGAGAAGGCCCTGGACTGGACCACATCCTTCCTTTCCGGCAGAACACAAAGCGTCCGCCTCGCCCCCTTCCGATCCAAGGCCACCAAGATCATCTGCGGCGTACCCCAAGGCTCCTCCCTCAGCCCAACGCTGTTCAACATCTACATGGCACCCCTCGCCCACGTCGCCCGACAGCACAACCTCAACATCATCTCCTACGCCGACGACACCCAGCTGATCCTCTCCCTCACCAAAGACCCTCACACCGCCAAAGCCCACCTCCACGAAGGAATGAAGGCCGTCGCCGAATGGATGAGGACCAGCCGCCTGAAGCTGAACTCGGACAAGACGGAGGTCCTCATCCTTGGTTCCAACCCTTCAGCCTGGGACGACTCCTGGTGGCCAACATCACTGGGAACAGCCCCGCCACCCACCGACCACGTACGCAACCTAGGGGTCATCCTCGACCCCACCCTCTCCATGACTAAGCAGGTCAACGCCGTTTCCTCATCCTGCTTCAACATCCTCCGAATGCTCCGCAGGATCTTCAAGTGGATCCCCACCGAAACAAGAAAAACAGTCACCCAGGCCCTCGTCACCAGCAGGCTGGACTACGGAAACGCCCTCTACGCAGGAACGACGGCTAAGCTCCTGAGATGGCTGCAACGCATCCAGAACGCCTCTGCACGTCTTATTCTCGACATCCCCCGACGCAGCCACATCACACCCCACCTGAGACCTGCACTGGCTCCCTGTCAACAAGAGGATAACCTTCAAGCTCCTCACCCACGCACACAAAGCCCTCCACAACTCCGGACCAGCCTACCTCAACAGACGACTCAGCTTCTACACCCCCACCCGCCAGCTCCGCTCGACCAGCCTCGCCCTCGCCACAGTCCCCCGCATCCGGAAAACAACCGCCGGCGGCAGATCCTTCTCCCACCTCGCCGCCAAGACCTGGAACACCCTCCCCACCAACCTCCGACAGACCCAAGACCTACTGGCCTTCAGAAGACTCCTCAAGACCTGGCTGTTCGATCAGTAGCAGCACCACCCCCCTCTTCCCCCAGCGCCTTGAGACCCTCGCGGGTATGTAGTGCGCTTTATAAGTGACATGATTGATTGATTGACTGTTGTCAGATCTGTGCTTCGCAGAGGATGAGGCTCGAGGACGGTCTTTTTCTTTTCTCTAAGTCGTAGAAGGTTAAGACAAAGCAGACTGAGAAGACTTTGGATGTTTTCTCCTTTTTTGAGGCCTTTGTGGTGTTTCCTACCCTCTCCAGAGGTACTTTCTTGGGATCTGGTTGTCTTGTGAGGCCTAGAAGATCGATCGCTCTCCTCTTCTGACAATATTTTCTGTTGTTTAGTCGTCTGGAACCACAATAGTAATCTTCTTTCTCTATCCCGCAGTGTTTTAGAAGAGAAAGTACGACAAATCTTGCACTGTCCTACCTCATGCTTGGGATGAAGGCAGTATATAAAATCCTTGTGTGATAATCCACATCAACTTTTCCTGCCACAGGTCTTACATGGGTGGAAAAGGCTTTTTTTTTTTTTAAATCAGATATGATAGTAGCAGCTGATTATCCAGAGACTGAAGAAAAAACTGAGTGGAACTCAGGGAGACTCCCTTCACAAACTATGTGCGGTGAAAATCTAAGGGAAACTGCCTCAGCTTGGAGTGTTCTAGAGGGTGCTGAGAGCCGATTGGCTGTACATAAGGTTGCGTCCTTTATTTAAAAAAGGCCATAGATAGACTATTAAATTCATGTCCTAATGCCATTATAGCCTATGGCAATTATTGACAAGCGCTTGATTATGTTTCTGTGGGACTCCCATCTTGACGACGGGGAATGATTCAAGCATGTGAAGCTATGAAAGATACCCCAATACTGGATAAGCCTCACCTCATAATGAACTAGTCTCTGGGCCAAATACTCAGAGACTAACACAAAGTCTAATGTGCTGCCCTTGCCTCTTCCCACACAGGTGGGAAGGTTAACAGAATTTGGACTTGAAATATCAGATTAAAAAAAAAACAGATTTAAAAAAAAAAAAAATGTTTAGGGCTTCCCCATATGCAGAATGTAAAAAGTAGCTAGCATCTTCCCTCACTCCATCTGAGACCCTGCACATATGATTACAACTGTATAAACATTGCTCTATATTAAAGTCACTGGCCCATATAATTGATAAGTATCTCCTCTTACTATTTAAGGAGTTCATTAACCAATCCCCCAGTTCTTCGATTATGCCCACCGGCCGTACTCAAAAGAAATAAAAATAAAAATGAACCAATACACTGCTAGACAGTTCAGGTCGAGAGATCTTTAAAATATGGAAACATGGCTAAGCTTATTACTTTTATCCTCACATTCCTAATGTTGACAAACAAAAACAGCCAAGCCACTCTCACCCCTTCAGGAATATCTTCTTAAAGAGATACTGTGACAGTAGCATTTAGCAGAGTTCAGCAGAGTCCACGTCTGCACTAATCACTCAGAGACTAGGGAACCCTCATTAACCTGTTCTGTGAAATCCTGTAACAGATGCTTTGGTAGGTCTCCCATAAAAGATCTCATGCCATACCAAATTTCCCTACAGTATCTCGAGTGCTGCTGCACCTGCATTTCTTAATTTTGTTGATGCAGTCCCATACATCTTCCTGCCAGTTGTATCAATTCTCTTGCTCCCTCTGTCAGGGAGAGCAGCAGACTGGTGTGGCTGTTGGTCTTCTCCTGGCTGATATTACTATTATGGAGTCTGGTTTTGGGTCTTCTCTGAGAAAAACAAATTCCTGTCCTTGAAGTATCTATTTTTAGGTCACCGCTTACCAGACAGTGCAGCGGTCTGGCTATGCGAAAGACATCTTGAGGACTTTCAGAAAGTTGACCTGGGAATGCATTTAGTCCGTTGCTTGCTATTGGCTTTGTAACGCACGTTTTCTGCATTTGCTGGCTTTATTTGCTATTGGCTGAACAGCGCAAGTTCGTACCTCCCCATGCTAAAGTCGTATTTACATGATTCGGCCACAAACTTGTTTTCTCTAACAAACAGGCCTTTAAATCTTGTTCTCATCACATTTGCTAGTCACTCAAAGACAGATGTCAAATGCCAAGCTGTGTTTGAGGGAGCCTGGTGTTTATTTTGCTTGCGTATGACTTCCAAGAAAGTATTTATAGGAAAGAGGAATGCATCGTACTTTCTCCATGAAGCCTGCTTGTGCCCTTCTTAAAAAATGTTTTTTTATTTTAGACATAGCCATCTCAAAAGATATCTTTCTTCAACTGCACAAAACATTTGCACTTTTTTTTTTTTTTACAAAATTACTCTTCTTTGGCAAGTCCACTTATTTTGTGTAACTGCCTTTTTAGGAACAAAGGACAAAAGCAATTTTGTAATTTACACTGTTTATGGCCCATTCACTGTCAGGCACAGGATAAGATCTTCCCACAGGAAAGAGCCAGCCTTATTGTAACACATTTTAACGAGGCTTGATTATCACTTTGATGTGTGAAGCATATGCTTAATTTGTGGCAACTCGTTTTGAGGGTTGGATAAGCTTAACCGCGGCGCGAATTCCGCCGCGGTGCGGAGGTTTGAAAGAGTGGGCGGGGCCGCGTCGGCCAACGGACGTGCGCAGCACTAGCGAGGTAGTGCTCGCGACGGCCGTTGACCGACGGAAGCACGGAAGGGGTTAAAGGCACTTTTTATGAAAGCTTTTGTGCTTATGTTTAGCTACAAAATAATTTTGTATTCCGTCTGCAACTGTGCCTTTTTCGGAACACCTATATTAATGGATATAAACTATTTCCTAATTTTTCCTTGCAGGCACTAGGGCCATGATTTGAATGGTGAAGCAGGTGCAGTGGCACAGGTGCCAAATGTTCTAGGAAGCCCACAGAATACTGATTCTATGTCATGAGCGGAGGCGAGGATTAGGCTTTTCTTTCCTTACTTTATTTTTTTTCAGCAGCCTTTAAATAACAAGCATTGGCATAGCCAATAGGTCTCGCCTTTGGGACCTTATAAGTGTTTAGCTATGCAACAATTTATGTTGTTGCATTAAGGATATTGTGCTGGATAACTAAACACTTATAAGGTCTTATTGCCATATACAATAGGTTTTGCTTTTGGGACCTTATAAGTATTTAGTTATTCAGTATAATATCTTTGGTGCAATATTATGAACTGTTGTATGGCGAAACATTTGTAAGGTCCTAAAGGCGAGACCTATTGGCTATGTGAATGTTTGAGAGAGTTTTGAAGGAATGGTTTTTGTAATGTTAATTTGTATTGTTATAAATGTGAGAGGTTGGCCTGGTCTATGTTGACCACTAATTATAGTGTGCACTTTGCAGTTGTTTAAAGAACCCTTATTGATGAATAGGTTAAAGACAACATTTATTGAAAGCTATCCTAGTGTTAGTTACGGAGAGTAGCCTTTAGTGTAAGAGTTGAAGGAATGTAAAGCTGCTTATTTTACCATTTGTGAACCTTATGAATGCGCAAATTAAAGGAGAACCATAGAAGGCATATATAAAATATAAGTATTTATTAATAAACAGTTTTTATAAAATATTGATGATATTAGAGAAGAAAGCATACTATATTAAATCTGTAGAACGACAGTAAATAGCAGAATATATAGTGGCCTGTAGGGGAGATCAAAGTATAAAGTTTGAAAGTGGTATAACAACCACGATAGGACTAGACAGAGTGCCTAGAGCAGTTATTTTTTTTTTACCTTAAGGAAACAGCGAAGGTAGTGATATAGGGGACCTATGGAGGACGGGTGCAGTGTGAGAACTGAGAAGCGTGAGAGACTGATAGCGTTAGTTATTTTTTTATAGAGTTAGTTAGTGAGTGAGAGAGTTAGTGAGTTTTTAAGATAGTGAGTGATAGTTAGTTAGTAAGTTACTTAGTGAGAGTTAGTTAGTGTGTGAGGTATTGAGAGTTAGTTAGTTATCCTGTTAGTTAGTGAGAGAGAGAGAGAGTTAGAGATTTAGTGAGTATGTGAGATAGTTGGGGCCAGATGTAGGAAGCGAAATAGCGATCGCAAACGCTGAAATTCGCAGAATTTCAACGTTTGCGACCGCAAAATAGCCCTGTGCAATGTAGGTAGGAAAAACCTACTCGTAAAATAAGGAATCGCAAATTTTGCGATTCCCTATTTTGCGACTGCCTTTAAGGAATCGCAAATTGCGATTCCTTAAATGCAATGCAGGAAGCCCAGAAAGTCTGCGATTTGGGCTTAAGGAATCGCAAATTACCACCAACTTCAAGTTGGTGGTAATTTACAATTTCTTTGAAAAATGCACTTTTTGCATTTTTCAAAGTGCCATGTGGCGCACATACATGCCCTTAGGGCATGTATGTGCGCCACATGTGCACACATACATATTTCAGGGTGCAACAGGGTGTTCATTTGACACCCTTGAAAATGCATTCGCAATTTGCGAGTACCTAATGGGTACTCGCAAATTGTGAATATCTTCCCATTCATTCCTATGGGCCTCTAGGCCCATAGGAATGAATGGGAAGGTATTCCTTAATTGCGAATCGCAATTTGCAATTCGCAATTAAGGAATATTAAGGAATCGCAATTAATATTGCGATTCCTACCTACATTCCATTTTGCGAGACCTAAATAGCGATTCGCTAAAAATCGCTATTAAGGACTCGCAGAAATGGGTTTACCTACATCTGACCCTTAGTGAATTAGTTATTGAGTTAGTGAGAGAGGTAGTTAGTTATTTAGTTAGTTATTGAGAGAGTGAGTCAGTTATTAAGAGAGTGAGAGAGTTAGTTAATTATGTATTTATAGAGTTAGTGAGAGTTGAGTTAGTAGGAGAGTGAGTGAGTTATTGAGTGAGATAGAGATTGAGATAGTTAGTGAGAGATTTAGTTAGTAAGTGAGAGTGGATTGGCAATGCAATAGCTTAAACTCTCGCAAATGCGAGACCCATTGCATTGCAAATTACTAGCGCCCATGCGGTGCTTTCACATTCATGGTGAGCACCCATGCGGTGCCTTCACATTCGTGAGAGAGATGGCAGGATGGGTGAGAGATGGCAGGATGGGTGAGAGATGGCAGGATGGGAAGAGAGTGTGAGAGATGGCAGGATGGGAAGAGAGTGTGAGAGATGGCAGGATGGGAGAGAGGGTGAGAGATGGCAGGATGGGAGAGAGGGTGAGAGATGGCAGGATGGGAGAGAGGGTGAGAGATGGCAGGATGGGAGAGAGGGTGAGAGATGGCAGGATGGGAGAGAGCGTGAGAGATGGCAGGATGGGAGAGAGCGTGAGAGATGGCAGGATGGGAGAGAGCGTGAGAGATGGCAGGATGGGAGAGAGCGTGAGGGAGATGGCAGGATGGGAGAGAGCGTGAGAGAGATGGCAGGATGCGAGAGAGCGTGAGAGAGATGGCAGGATGCGAGAGAGCGTGAGAGAGATGGCAGGATGCGAGAGAGCGTGAGAGAGATGGCAGGATGCGAGAGAGCGTGAGAGAGATGGCAGGATGCGAGAGAGCGTGAGAGATGGCAGGATGCGAGAGAGCGTGAGAGATGGCAGGATGCGAGAGAGCGTGAGAGATGGCAGGATGCGAGAGAGCGTGAGAGATGGCAGGATGCGAGAGAGCGTGAGAGATGGCAGGATGGGAGAGAGCGTGAGAGATGGCAGGATGGGAGAGAGCGTGAGAGAGATGGCAGGATGGGAGAGAGCGTGAGAGATGGCAGGATGGGAGAGAGCGTGAGAGATGGCAGGATAGGAGAGAGGGTGAGAGATGGCAGGATGGGAGAGAGGGTGAGAGATGGCAGGATGGGACAGAGCGTGAGAGATGGCAGGATGGGACAGAGCGTGAGAGATGGCAGGATGGGACAGAGCGTGAGAGACGGCAGGATGGGACAGAGCGTGAGAGACGGCAGGATGGGAGAGAGGATGAGGGAGCTGGCAGGATGGGAGAGAGCTGGCAGGATGGGAGAGAGCTGGCAGGATGGGAGAGAGCTGGCAGGATGGGAGAGAGCTGGCAGGATGGGAGAGAGCTGGCAGGATGGGAGAGAGCTGGCAGGATGGGAGAGAGCTGGCAGGAGCGGGAGAGAGATGGCAGGATGGGAGAGAGGTTGTCAGACAGACAGCGAGAGTGGGAGGAGCCGCCGGCAGGCAGGAGCGGGAGAAGCAGTGACGCTTTACAGACAGAGCGAGGGAAGGAGGGAGAGACGTGATGGGAGGGAGAAATGGCCGCGATTACTGACACTTCAGGAGAGAGGGCGCGTGAGGAGAGCAGAGAGTGACAATGTCAGCAAAGGATGGGAGGGCATGAAGAAAGGAGACGCTTGCAGAGGTGACAGGGAGAGAAGAAGAGACAGCCATTGGAGAAGGGTTAGAGGTGACAGGGAGAGAAGAAGAGACAGCCATTGGAGAAGGGCCAGAGACAGTGGGTAATGGGTGAGAAAGGCGACATTGGCAGGGAGAGAGAGCAGTGACGGAAACAGTTCATTGGACATGAAGGGAAAAGGGTGTATGGTTGGAGGGGGTACTAAATGCGGCCGCTGCTGGGGGGTGGGGGGGGCAAGGTAGAAACAGAGAGAAGAGGTCCACAGCCAGAGGCAGAAGATGGGGTCAGGGTACAGGCATGGAACGAGAGGAAATTGGGTACAGGCAACATCCATAATAGCGAGTGCACGCGGACAAACCCTGCCAACCCATCCTGCCCCCCAGGCATGAATAACAGACAGTAAGGGCCCAGCTGCAGCCCGCCCTGGCCGCCTACCAGCCCCAGGAGAGGGGCCTGTCTCAGCAGCCTGCAGGAAGAGTGATTCACCGCTGCAGGCACAACGGGGCCTGTGTGCAGCAGCAACGACAGGCAGAGGGCCCTGCTTGTTTTGGAACAGATGTATTGCATTGAAAAATAAAATTTACGAGGGCTTGAACCAGAGCTCAACGACCGCTGCTCTATTTTAAGAAGTGTCTCGCGCTGTCAAATAGACGTAGACAGCACGACGAGGCGCGTCTGTGATCGCCGAACTGGTTTGCGAGATGTTTGTCCCGAGCATATTTAGTGCCTTGATGGTTACCCTGAAATTAGAACAGGGCACTGTACTGAAGTATTGTGTAAGTCAGCAAGACTCTCGAGATGACGCTGGCGGGGTGGGGGCTATACGTGAAGGAGGAGGGACATTGACTGCTGGAGAAGGAGGGTAGAAGTTCGAGGGGGAGACAAAGAAGATGGGTGAAAGACCTCTAAGAATGTAGATATGAGCGAGTAGCAGGGACGGGTTCACAAAAAGGTATTAATGGAAATTGGTTACTAGCTTCACCAAACCGCGCTGTAATAAAACCAACCCTTCTAGAAACAGGATCGGACCCGTCTCCATTCTCACACGCAATGGAAGGAAATCCACCCCTGCATGGGACTGCAAAGGCGGAATACACGTAAAAGCAGACCATCAAACTCAGGAAGCAATAAACGACATGCATTCAGCAAAGAACAAACAGCTGCAGGGGTAACGCGAATATTCATTACAACTGCTTCCACACACAGATAGAGAGGAGACGAGCTGGCCAGAGCGTCGCAAACTTCCTGGACTACAACAAGCCCGCGAGTGGTGCGCGCTTGGGAGAAAGCCTTCACTTTTCAAGCACTGCACTCGTGCTTGTGGTGCGCCGCTGCTCGCTCCCGCAAGGTGGATGCCGCCACAAGCACAGTGCTTGAAAATGAGCAGAGCAACGGCTAAAGGCCCTCCTATGTAGCGCATGCGCGCTGCGTAGGCGAGACCTAAAAACCATCTTCAAACAAAATACATTTCCTATGAGTCCTTGGGAAAGAAGAGAAAAAATGTCATCCAATCGGAGGACTGGAGCGTCCTATAACTGTCCTCGTCGCCTCTCTACCTTCCTCTTTCTTCGCTGTTCCTGCAGTACTAAGATAAGTGTCTCTCGATATTATTCCTATGCGCGTAAGCGAGGTTTGCTATAGCCGACGCTTGTTTGGCTTCTATTGTTCTGTACATTTGCTTTTGCCTGCAGCGACCACTCAGCTGATTGCTTTCCGACCGTAGGAACATTAGTTTTCCTACGCAGTCGCGTTGCACTGCCAGCTTCAGTGGGCGGTGCGGTCCGCCGACTGATAAGGGGCCCGCACACCTGTTCTCTCAAGCGCTCAGCACGTCTCTACCCCCAGGCGAGCCGGACGGGTCTGCTCCACAGGCAGAGCTCAGCACCCAGCATCCGGCCGCATTGGTGATATCGTGGGAAGAATTAGGTCATATCGGCCCGTATTTGGCAGCAATACACTAATTATTTAAATTTGAAGCCACCACCTGGAGATGAACACCCGCATCGTGGGTAGGACTGCCTCACGAGGCAGAAGTGTGGGACCTTTCCCAGACGACAAACTGCTCTATTAAAGTATGGGTGCAGGTCCCAGGACCCCTAGAAGGGTGATAATACAATTCCCCACGGGGATACTAAAATCTTACAGGCCTCTCCCTGTGATTATGGAGGAGGAGATCACATACCTCCCCATAGATGATGATTTTTGCCCAGTGATGGATGCTTCCATCTTTAGGGCTGTAACACAGGTGGTAGCCCCCCTGGAGAGGAAAATTTTGCAGGTCCAGCCCCAATGCCCGAGACACCTTGCCCAAAGGGATGACACCTATGGGCCTAGTGCCCCCATATCTCCAGGGAAACAGGCTAAACATGACTGAGAAGCGCAAGCGCCCCAGTGAGCAAGGCGTCTATCTGGACGCCTTCGAGTTATAAAAAGGCCTTTGACTCCCAGTCCCCATAAACTATACCCCAAGCTCCGGATACCCCAGCGGTCCCTCTCTCCTTCCCGCCACCTAACGCAAGGGATGCCGATGACTCCCCTAATACGTCGGATGGAGTTGGGGGCTCGGGACGCCCGTGGCGCCTGGCCACCTCTTCCTTGCCCCCTCTTGACCCGGCTACAGATACAGCAAAAACCCTTGAAGCTGATTTTTTTAGACACGGACGATCTGCTTCATCCGCGTTCGGCGGAGTGGTGTCCAGTGCCCAAGGTGGCCGCATACATGGCGACTAGGCTCAGGAAACCCCTTGATAAAGAGGTGAGGAGCTGCCTCCGGGAAGAATGCATTAGGCCTTCGTTGGAGGACAAAGTAGCTCTCAGACCGGAGATGGACCACAAGATGGCTACCTTTCTCGCCAAATGTCCGCAACCCTAAAAAGGGCATTGACAGGTCCTGGCGCTCCTGAAAAGGATAAACCTTTGGATGTGGCAGGACCCCTAGGTAAGATCATGGATATGACCGAAGATGCGAAAGCATCTGGAGCGCTGGTTTCCCATGATGCTCTTTACAGCTGGGCCCAAAGGGCTATTATCTTTCTGGGGAATGCCAACTGCACGATTTCAACTGAACGATGCAGGTCGCTACTCATTATGATAGACCTCAAATTTGGGAAACTTGCTACTGCAGTGGCTCAGGGTAACTTCTTTGGGGATCCATTCATCTGTAGATTTAGCAAATTCTTCAATACGTTCACTTCCCTAGACAAAGCCCAGACCTTGATAAAACGTGTTTTTACACCTCGTGTGTTTGTTGGAACCGGTGGACGGGGGCCTCGACCGGCCGCAATTTCCAACAAGCTTCCGGCAGGGGGACAGAGTCTCGCCGCGGTCAGTGGCAGGACTCCTCTAAGTTCGCGAACTTCAACCGCACACAATCCTAACCCCGGCGCAGAGGTGCTCGAGGAGGTTCCAGGGGAAACGGCAACTACAACAGCTCCCAAGGTAAGAGTTCAGAACCCGAAAGGGTTACAGGAGGGGGGCAGAGTGATGCAATTTCTGAGCAATTGTGAGGCTCTTTCCACAAATGTGTTGGTTCTCCAAATGGTAATGGTACTCCGACCCAACCTCGCCAACTCAGACCCCTGTCCTCCTCCCTGGACCAAGCCAGATTGGTAGATTTAGAGGTGTCCCAGCTTCTAAAGAAAGGAGCGATCATTCACTCCTCCTTACACCCCAATGGCTTTTTGAGCCATCTTTTCCTCGTGGAGAAGAGAGAGGTGGCCATCGTCCAGTCATCAACTTAAAGTTCAACGAGTGGTTGGCCTACCGCCACTTCAAAATGGAAGACATCCATCCCCTCAGGGATCATCTCTCCTTTGGGCGACTGGATGGTGACAAAAGATTTGAAGGACGCCTATCTGGCGATTCCATATTCCCCCCTCGCAGGCAGTTTTTACAGTTCTAATGGAGGTCTCAAGTGTCTGAGTTCACCCCCCTCCCGTTTGGCCTATACTCCTTGTTGTTTTACCAAGCTAATGAGATCAGTGGTCGAAAATTTAAGGACTCAAGGGGTGAGGATGATAGTCTATTTTGACGATATACTGATCATGAACCGATGCCCGGTGTGTCACTCTGCAGATGACTATCGATTTGCTGGAATCCCTCGGATTCGTGAACAACACGACCAAGTCTGCCTTAATTCCCTCTCAGTCCACACAATTTCTAGGTTCTCATAGATTCAGTCAAGGCCACTCTCAGTTTGCCGGTGCGCAAGATTGCAAAGATCAAAAACTCAGGAGGATGTTGGCCAAGCCTCAGGTGTCCCTATGGCAACTTGCTCAGATTGTGGGACTCCTCTGAAGACGTCTTACCTTCGGAAAGGAATCACATACTCCCAAGTTGTTCCATTGTCAATGGAAGCAAGGGAGAAAATGCAATGGTGGATTGCACACATTGAGGCCTGGAATGGTACGGCAATTTTCGGCTCCCAATCAGACTTGGTGATAGAATCAGATGCCAGCGGATCAGGTTGGGGAGCTTGTTGTGGGGAGTTTACTATAGGAGGAGAATGGTCAGTTACAAAACAGGCACTGCATATAAACTGCCTGAAACTAATGGCGGGCTCATTCGCTCTCAAGTGTTGGACGAAAGAAAGTCCAGTTTTTGGTCCTTCTAAAGATAGACAAAGTGACGGCTGTCCATTATGTCAACCATCTAGGGGGGACGAAGTCCGAAGCCCTATCAGAACTGGGGCGCACGCTTTGGGATAACTGCCTAGCCAGCCAGATCTCGCTATCGGCGGAACATCTGCCAGGTCGCTCCAATCAAGAGGCGGACTGGCACTCCCATCATTGGAGGGATGCGTCAGCTTGTGGAAACTACATCCCCGGTTGTTAAAACAAATCCAGGAGAGATGAGGCCCCTTCTCCTTGGGCCTTTTCGCATCTCGCCTTGTCTTCCAACTGCAAAGGTATTGCAGTTGGCATCCGGACCCCAATTGTGTGGCCAAGGATGCTTTCCTTCAGGATTGGAGCAAAGAGACGGCGTATGCATTTCCTCCATTTGCAATGCTAATGAGGTTAACAGCGCAGGTAGGGAGCGGACCTGGTAGTGGTAACCCCGGTTTGTAGGTCTCAAGCCTGGTTTCGAGTGATGATGGAACTTTCCTGGGATTTTCCAATCCCTCTACCCCTCTTTCCGGATCTTATCCGGGATCCCCAAGGCAACCAGCACCCGTTGGTCCTAGCCGGTTCACTGCATCTTATGGCCTGGAAGAGTACCGGGAATGGTGGAAAGTCCCAGGCATTTCAGGAGAAGCTGCCAAACTACTCGGAGTGTGGGCAGATAGCAATTCCAGGAGGTATCGTTCAGCATGGTCCAGATTGTTGGGTTAGTGGGTCTGACTCAAAGTGGATCCCATGGGGGCGGATGTTGTCCATATATTGAATTGTCTGGCACATCTGGCCTCCTCGGGGTTAGCGTACAGATCGATAAATACTTTTCGATCTGCGAACTCTGCAGGCCATTTGCCGGTGGATGGTCATCCAATGGGAGAACATCCCTTGGTGTGCAAACTTCTGAGGTGCATCAGACTGTCTCTACCCCTGGAACCCAGGTATTCAGTATTGTGGGACGCAAACAAGGTCCTTGGCCTTTTTAAATCCTGGCCTTCCAATAAATATCTGTCTAGGAAACAGCGTTCAGCTAAATTGACAATGTTATTATGCTTAGTCTCATGTCGCAGGGTCTCAGATGCCCGTGCTCTGGAGATAAAAGGCAGAGTATTCACCCCGGACGGAGTTTCCTTTCACATTGTTAGAAGTACAAAATGTAACTCAAGAATGGCGTCTTATGCTTCATTTCATAAAGTCCCTAAATTGTGGGTGGTTACGACGCTTAAGGCATATGAGGTAGTAACAGTCGAACTACGTCCTCATGGCGAGAGACAATTGCTAATTGCACTTAAACCTTAAAGGGCGGTTACTTCCCCTATGATTGTCAGATGGGTCAGATGGATAATGCAAGAAGCGGGTATTGACACTTTTTGTTTTGGTGCCACTCAGTGAGGGGAGCTGTGGCTTCCAAAGGCTTTGCTTTGGGGGGCTAGACTGGAGGACATCCTTAATGCAGTGGACTGATCCTCGGACTCAACCTTTAAGAGGTTTTACTTTAAACCAGTGTCTGACCTGGCAACCCTAGTGGTGGAAAAGCATTGAACTAGCCTAATCCTCGCCTCCGGGTCCTGACATAGAATGAAAAATTTCCTAGCTAACATAACGGAAAGTTTAAATTCTATTAAGGACACGGAGGCAATCAATCAATCACAGAATTTGTAAAGCGCACTACTTACCCGCGAGGGTCTCAAGGCGCTAGGGAAAAAAGAAAAGGGGGGGTGCTGCTACTGGTCGAACAACCAGGTCTTGAGTAGCCTCCTGAAGGTCAGCAGGTCTTGGGTCTGTCGTAGGCTTAGTGGAAGGGTGTTCCAGGTCTTGGCGGCGAGGTGGGAGAAGGATCTGCCGCCGGTGGTAGTTCTTCAAATGCGAGGGACGGTGGCGAGGGAGAGGTCGGCGGAGCGGAGTTGGCGGTTGGGGACGTAGAAGAGGAGTCGTCTGTTGAGGTAGGCTGGGCCAGTCTTGTGGAGTGCCTTGTGTGCGTGGATGAGGAGTTTGAAGGAGATTCTCCTGTCGACGGGGAGCCAGTGCAGGTTCCTCAGGTGGGGGGTGATGTGGCTGTGGCGTGGTACATCGAGGATCAGGCGTGCGGAGGCGTTTTGTATGCGTTGCAGTCGCTTGATGAGCTTGGCCGGGGCTCCCGCGTAGAGGGCGTTCCCATTAGGCAAGGATTAGCCCACCTGATACGGATTTGATAAATATTTCACCAAACTTTTCTCCACAGGGCGGCCTCGGCGTTCAGGACCTGAGCATCCAGACCACATCCAAACACTTTTGAAGTTCGACAGGAAAGACCATACTGCTCTCAACCTCATCAGGTTGATAGGGTAATTCTTCTTTCTCCGTCCACGTTCCCAAAGAGCTTGAAAAAGATCTACGTAGAGCACCACAACCCACTGGGTAATTAGTTTTCATGATCGTTTGGGATGGCATGTCTGGAAGAAATGAACACTGTTTAGGACAGTGTTTCCCAAACTGTGGGTCCAAAGCCCATTTTTGGTAGGTTGCGAAAGTCCAAGCAATAAATAAAGATTCCTTTAAATTCTGTATTTCTCTTGTCATATTAGCTGCGCTTTAAAGACAGAGGTCAAATATCAAGCTATGTCTGACAAATTGCTGCATATTTTATTTATTTATTTTTACATGGGGATTGGTGTTTACCAACACCTCTCACTATGCAGCAAGAGAAAGAAAAGTAAAGTGAATTGTGACAATTTTTGCTACCGTAGAGGAGTGTGAAAGGAAATGCTGTAGGATGTCATTTCTTTGTAACAACAAAATGTATACACCTGTAAATGAACTGGACACAATTAGCAGTTAGTTAAAAAAAAAAAAAAAGAGCTTTTTTGCTCAAGTCTGAAGTGTAATGAAAAAGATTAATAGGATCAAAACAAATCACAACACTTTACTTGGTGATGTACAAATGATAAATATTCACTGAAACCCTATTTCCACACATTATAATTTGGGTGCAATATAATTTTATCAGTAGAAGTGTTTGTGCAAAATTAGTGGCCATTTCAATGGAAAACGTGTTGTATGTAAGAGAGTGCACTACTACACAATGCTTTAGTTACATTAAAAAAAAAAACACCCGCCTAATGTTCATGAAAGCAAGGTGGGCTGTGAAAATTTGTCGTTCTAAAAAGTTTGGGAGGCACTGGTTCAGGAGACTGGTGGATTGGTTCATTGACACCACCAAGTAAGTGTTTAGGATGCCAATGAGTACAGGAGTGATGTGTTTTGGTGGGCCGTTAGATGACTCATCTCGAAAGCTTCAGACAGATGGGTAGAAGACACTCCTCTGAAGTATACACTACTGCAGATTATGCGACCTGTCCCAAGCACTAAAATACAGTGATTTTTATGGTGAAGTCTCCTCCGAAGGAAACACTTTCCTTTACCGTGTCGATGGAGGCTCCTAGATAGTGCAAGGTCTGTACTGCGTAGAGCTGGACTTGTTGTGATTGATTTGAAGGCCCAGTCTCTGTAAGAGATCGCGAGTCCAGTTGTAATAAAGCTGGGCTTCTTGAGCCAAGGACACTTTGATGAGCCAATAGTCTAGATGCACAAGTTACTAACTTGTGTAACGATATATCTGTAAGAGACAGTAGTTAGTGATAGATTCCTTACCTTAGAATATCCCCAGGCGTCAGGCTGGATCCGGAAAGTTTTGCGTAGCAGTACCCTTTGCGCGTCGGTAGGCGGCGTCGTGCGGCTCCGCGTCCGTCGTCGGCGTCGTGATCGCCGGGATGACGTCGCGGGCAGTACTTAGACGCCGCCCCTGCGCGCTGACGTCAGTTCTGTACACGACTTTCCGCGCCAGGAACGCAGAGCCATGCAAGAAGCTGACACAGGTGTCTGAAAAATACTAGGGCCCTGAAAGGGATGTCCTTAACCCTAGAAATCAGTTCGCAGAACGGGGAGGATGGGTGGGCGGTAAGGAATCTATCACTAACTACTGTCTCTTACAGATATATCGTTACACAAGTTAGTAACTTGTGCATCTGAAAGAGACACGTTAGTGATAGATTCCTTACCTTAGAATAGATACCCCAGCAATACCAACCCCGGTGGTGGGTCTGCGAACAAAGATCAGACAAGGAAGTCCTGGAGGACAGAACGGCCAAAGAAGCCGTCCCTCCGGACCTGACTGTCAAGGCAGTAATGCTTAGTAAACGTGTGCAGCGAGGCCCACGTAGCTGCCTGACAGATAACCGGCAGCGGAACACCGCGGCCCAAGGCCGTGGTAGCAGCCGTTGCCCTGGTGGAATGGGCACGCAGCCCAACAGGAGGCTCCTTCTTAGCCAAAGAATAGCAGGTCTTGATGCACAAGGTAACCCAGCGGGAGATCGTCCTCTTGTGCACCGCCCGACCTTTTGGCGCCCACGTAGCCAACAAAGAGCTGGTCATCCACCCGGAAGTGTTTTGTGCGGTCGATATAGAAGGAGAGCGCACGTTTTGGGTCCAGACGGTGGAGCCTCTCTTCCTCTCTGGAAGGATGCGGAGGCGGAAAGAAGGTGGGCAAAGTGATGGTCTGCCCAATGTGGAAAGCAGTAACCACCTTTGGCAAGAAGGACGGACGCGTCCGAAGAACAACCTTGTCTGGATGAACAGACAGAAAGGGAGGTTTGCAAGAAAGAGCCTGGAGCTCACTCACCCGCCGAGCGGAGGTGATGGCCACCAGAAAGGCTGCCTTTAGAGTCAGAAGACGAAGAGGACAGTTATGCAGAGGCTCAAAGGGAGCGCACATTAAAAAGGTAAGAACCAAGTTCAAGTCCCACTGAGGCATTACAAACGGAACAGGAGGGAAGAGGTGAGTAATGCCTTTTAAGAACCTGTTAACAACAGGGGACTTGAAAAGGGAGGGCTGATCAGGGAGCCTGAGGAAGGCCGAGATAGCACAAAGATAACCCTTGATGGTACCCAGGGCAGAACCCTGTTGGGCCAGAGAGAGAAGGAACAGAAGGACCTCAGAAAGAGGGGCAGAAAGGGGATCCACAGCCTTTGCTGTGCACCATGCCACAAATTTGTTCCACCTGCAGGCGTATACCACCTTAGTGGAGGGACGCCTGGCTGCCAGAATCACATCACAAACTCCGGGAGGCAAGTCGAAAGGAATCAACTGCCGCCGCTCAATCTCCACGCAAGCAGGTGTAGACTGGACAGGTTCGGGTGGAGGACCGTCCCCTGCTGCTGCGACAGAAGATCCTCCCGAAGAGGCAGACGGATCGGGGATCTATGCTCATATTGAGTAGCTCGGGATACCAAACTCTTCGAGCCCAGTCCGGAGCCACAAGAATGACTTGGGCCCGGTCGTGCCGAATCTTCTTCAACACTCTGGGTAGAAGTGGTATAGGCGGAAAGGCGTACAACAGACCGCAACTCCACTCGCGACGAAAAGCGTCGCCGAGCGAGTGCCGCCTTGGAAATTCCAACGCGCAGAACTGATGACATTGCGCGTTCTCTTCGATGGCGAATAGATCTAACCAAGGCTCTCCCCACTGTAGAAAGAGTCCTTGCGCCACTTCCGAGTGAAGACGCCATTCGTGATCCATCATGCACCTGCGGCTGGGTTCGTCCGCCCTGGCGTTCAGAGAACCTGCCAGGTGTTGAACCATCAGGAACATGCCCTGATGTTCCAGCCATGTCCAGAGGCGCAGAGCCTCCTGACAAAGGGTCCAAGAACCCACCCCGCCCTGTTTGTTGCAGTACCACATGGCGGTGGTGTTGTCTGTGAACACCTGCACTACCTTCCCTTTGACAGAGGGAAGGAATGCCTTGAGTGCAAGCCGGATCGCCCGGAGCTCCAGAAGGTTGATATGGAGCCGGGACTCCGCCGGAGACCAGAGGCCTCTGATCTCCGCCTCTCCCAAGTGACCGCCCCATCCCAGAAGGGACGCGTCCGTCACAACTGTATGCTCTGGCTGGGGAAGGGAGAGGGATCTGCCCATGACCCATTGCCGGTTCGAGAGCCACCACTGCAACTGTTGTGCAGTCCCCTCCGAGATCTGGACGTGATCGGACAGGTTGCCCTGGTGCTGCGCCCACTGGAACTTCAGGTCCCACTGCAGAGCCCGCATATGCCATCTGGCATGATTGACCAGCAGGATGCAGGAGGCCATGAGGCCCAGCAGCCTCAGGGTCATCCTTACCGAAACCCAGGATAAAGGCCGAAAGATCGGAATCATAGCCTGAATATCCCGGACTCGCCGTTCGGGAGGATAGGCCCGAAACTGCGTCGTGTCCAGAACTGCTCCGATGAAAAGGAGCTGTGGAGAAGGAATCAGATGCGACTTCGGCACATTGATGGAGAACCCCAGCGAGTGCAGGAGTTCGGCCGTAGTCTGGAGGTGGGAGACGACTGCCTGGGACGAGCCCGCCTTCAGCAGCCAGTCGTCGAGGTAGGGGAAGACTGAAACCCCTGCCCGGCGCAGATGAGCCGCGACCACCGCCATCACTTTCGTGAACACCCGAGGGGCACTTGTAAGGCCAAAGGGGAGCACGGTGAACTGAAAATGCTCGTGGCCTACCGTGAACCGAAGGTAACGCCGGTGGGCCGGCAGGACGGGGATGTGGAAATATGCGTCCTGCAAGTCCAACGCTACCAACCAGTCTCCAGGGTCGAGGGCAGTCAAGACCTGAGCTAGGGTGAGCATCTTGAACTTCTCCTTCCGGAGGAAGCGATTGACGTTCCGGAGGTCCAAGATAGGACGCATGTCCTCCTTGTCCTTTTTGGGCACCAGAAAGTAGTGGGAGTAGCAACCACGCCCTACTTCTGGGGTCGGAACATGCTCGATGGCCCTCTTGGTCAAGAGGGCCGTGACTTCCTTCTGTAGAAGCACCAAGTGATCCCCTGACATGCGGTGGAGTTGAGGTGGCATGGCTGGGGGTGGTCTCGAAGGGAGGGAGTAGCCCCTTCGGACAATGTCCAAGACCCACCTGTCCGAGGTGATGGTGCGCCAGTGGGGAAGGTGATGGCGGACCCTGCCCCCTACTGGCGTGCCGTGCACCTGAAAGGAGGGACTAGGAGGGCTTGGAGGCCGCGGACGGGTTGGAGGTGGTGGCCTGACCCGCACGCTGGTTGCCCGATCCGCCACGGCGGAATCCACGTCCTCGGCCACGCGAAGACGCCTGCTGCGCGGGCCGGTGGCTGGGCTGCTGACGTGAAGGGCGCCCCTACCGTGGCCACGATAGGGGCGAAAAGCAGAAGGCAGCGGAGGGCGTGTAGCAGAAAGGCCCAGGGACTTGGCAGTAGCCCGTGAGTCCTTAAAGCGCTCCAACGCATGGTCTGCTTTGGACCCAAAGAGCCGACTCCATCAAAGGGCATGTCCATGAGAGTATTCTGGACATCCCCTGAAAAACCAGTGGTTCTCAGCCAGGCGTGGCGGCGGAGCGCCACCGTCGTTGCAATCGACCTGCCCAGCGAGTCGGGCGGTGTCAAGGCCACAACGGATAGTGTATTTGGCCGCATCCCTTCCTTCCGCAATGGCGCGGGAAAGCAGTGCCTGGACCTCCTCAGGGCACTGGGGCAAAACATCCGCCACCGAATCCCACAGAGAGTGGGTATAGCGGCCCAAAAGACAAGCGGTGTTAACGGACCGCAAGCCAGCACTGGAGGAAGAAAAACCTTTCTTCCCAAACTGATCCAGGCGTTTGGATTCCCTATCCGGAGGAGCGGTAGGGAAGGCGGTTTGGGAAGCGGAGGCTTGGACAACCAAGCTCTCAGGAGTGGGGTGGACAGAAAGAAACAGGGGGTCGCCCGGAGCTGGGCGATGGCGTCGTGACACGTTCCGATCCACAGGAGCCCCTGTGTTGGGCTTGGACCAGGCGCCCAAAGAACGTCTGTGAGGGCGTCGTTAAACGGCAGCACAGTCTCCGCAGAGGAGGCTGCCGGCTGAAGCACCTCTGTCAAGATGTTAGGCTTGACCGTCAAAGTAGGGAGCTGGAGACGTAAGGCCCCAGCAGCCCTACGCAACACCGTACCAAAATTGGCCCCCTCCTCCGTAGCCACGGGAGGAGACAGCATGCCAGTGTCAGGAGAAGTATCCAGACCACTGGCCTCCCTAGACTCTCTGTCCAGTCCTCATCATACTGACAGTTGCGAGTCAGAGGGTCATCAGACCCCTCCCAGTCCTCCTGGTCCTCCTCTGGTTCAAAATAAGGAGGAGGAGGGACATTTGGGACCCAAGGGCCCATCGGCGCGGAGCCGGCGTCGAGCGGCGTCGCTCCGGGTCCATGTCCGGAGCCGGAAGGAACTGGGGGACGACGCCGCCCGGAGCCCAGGGCGGCGTCGAGAGCGGCACCGGAGACATCGGGCGCCGGCGGAGGTGTCGTGAGGTCGACCGGCGTCGATGGGGGTTGTGGAGCCGGGATCGAGGCCGGGGCCGGAGCCGGGATCGAGGCTGGAGTCCCGGGCGACGCCGGGGCCGGAGCCGCCGGCGACGCCGGAGCAACCCCATCAGGGCCCGCGGGGCCCGAAGGCGCACCGGAGGGGCCTGAAGGCCCGAAGAGGCGGGCCATGGCCGACAGGAACTCCTGTACCTTGGCCGGATCCGCCCCGAACCCGGGAAGGGCGGGTAGGACGGGGCGACTCCACAGGCAAGTCCGGGGCCGCGGGGCGGGGACGGTGCCGGGAGGGGCCTCAGCCGAGTCGCGAGACCGGGCGAGGCGAAGTCCGAGAGCGACGATGCTTCTTGGACTTCTTGTGCTTAGACTTACCGGACGAAGAAGACTTCGACGCCGACGACCGGTGTGCACTCCGCGAGCGACCCCTGGACCTCTCACGCGACCGGGGCCTCCGTGGAGCCGAATGCCGGGCCTCGAGGAGCTTTCGAGACCGCTCTCGCAAAGCTTTCGGGTTGAGGGCCTGGCATTCGGGACAAGACTCGGTGTCGTGGCCTCGGCCGAGGCAGAAGAGACACTCCCAATGCGGGTCGGTGACGGACATCATCCGCGCACAGGCGCCGCATCGCTTGAAGCCGGGCATCCCTACGACACCTTAAAGATGGAAAAAACAGTGAAAAAATCACCAAAAAGTATGGTCAAAAATTGACCAGGGCACTGCTCTTCCCGGATCTGCGCTTGCTGGCGCGGAAAAAGAACTGACGTCAGCGCGCAGGGGCGGCGTCCAAGTACTGCCCGCGACGTCATCCCGGCGATCACGACGCCGACGACGGACGCGGAGCCGCACGACGCCGCCTACCGACGCGCAAGGGTACTGCTACGCAAAACTTTCCGGATCCAGCCTGACGCCTGGGGATATTCTAAGGTAAGGAATCTATCACTAACGTGTCTCTTTCAGATATGGATAGACGAATATTCTGTGTCTCCGGAGATGGGCAGCGACCACTGCCATGCATTTGGCGAATGTTCTGGGTGTTGATTTCACACCAAATGGGAGGACTCTGTATTGTTAATGGTCCCGTCCCACCACGAACCTCAAGAATTTGCAATGCTTTCTGGCGATTGAAATGTGAAAGTACGCGTCTTGTAGGTCGATTGAACAAAGCCAATCCCCTTGATGTAATTGGGGATAAATTTGGTGTAAAGCCAGCATCCTGAACTTTTCTCGCCGAATCCACTTGTTGGCTGTCTTCAGGTCTAGAATAGATCTGAATTAGTTTCGGTCTTTCTTCCCGACAAGAAATTATCTGGAATAAATGCCTGTTCCTTGCTGTTGAAGAGGAACTGGCTCCACGCCAACTTCTGTGAAAGGATGTTGACCTCCGCTCGTAAAAGAGGAAGATGGTAACTGGATGGTTTCGGAGGAATGGATGGTGAAGGACTGATGAACTGTAGACAATATCCATTGCGAACAATATTCAGCACCCAAGAGTCTTGTGTTATGTTCTGCCACTCTACCAGGTAATGACTTGTGCTTCCCCCCTACCAGAGTGGGGAACAGAACAGGGGGAAGTAATGATTCAGGATTTCTGCCCAGAAGACTGTTTCCCCCCTGAGCAGACTGCTGGGAAGATCTCCCTCTAGGCTGTCGTCGTTGATACGACTGGTAGGGCCGTTGGTGCGGTTGTTGAGCACCCCCTTGTTGGTGGCTTTGATACCATGAAGAAGACTGGCCTCTGTGAGAAGAGGATTGGCGTTGATAAGGCAAAAAAGATTTTCTTTGTTTTCTGGGCCTCTCAAGGCCGACTGCCTTAAGAGTTTCCATTTCGGACTTCATTCTTGACATTTCCTCGTCGGTGTGAGCCCCGAAGAGTCGTACCAGAAAAAGGTAGATTCAGAATTCTCTGCTGCACCTCTGGCTTGAGAGATGTTAGACGCAGCCAAGATTGTCGTCTAAGAGCTTCCCGTGGCAGTATTCGTGAGCGGCTAATAACGAAGAAGTCGAAGTATGTTGAGAGCTGTGACGATGGTGATGGCGCTTAGAATGATGGTGTGATGTAGACCTTGATCTCCGTGGTGTTACTGGAGTTTGTGGTGGAGGAGACTTTGGTAGTGGTGGAGGTGGCGGAGGAGTTGGTGGAGGAGGATTTGAAGGCGGTGCTGGATGATGCTCAGAAGACTGGGAGTATGTTCTGGAATACTCAGTCTCAGGTGAGGAGTAAATGCGCCTTCTCTTCTTCCTAGTCTCAAGCCTGGGCGACGACGATAGAGTACTCTACGTCGACGATCCTCGACCTGCTTGTCGATGGTGGATGTCGACGGCGTCTCGACGTCGGAGAGCCCCTCAACGTCGAGCTTCGAGTATGCCTCGACGGCGACCTGGACCTCGACGACGATCTTAATGGAGTCTTCCATGTCGAACGGGACCTGCGGGTCGACGAGGCAATGGTAGACCTAGATAAACCTGGCCTCGACGCTGATCTTCGGCGCTTGCTTGACGTCGTACCTTGAATCAACGGCAAACAGGTTGGCGACGTACCTCTTCGACGTCAACTGGGACCGATGTCATTTTTGAGACCCTTTCTTCTTGGCACGCTCCCTAGAGGCTGGTAACAGAGACCTGGTAGAGGTTCTACCCTCTTCATGCCCTTTGGTCCCATCTTCAGACTGAGATTGCAGCCTTTTTCGCCATGAAGGCGAATCTTCTCCTGGTCTTTCAGGGTGCGCCTGGAAAAAGATCCTGCAGTGTTGGCAAGACTCAGGAACATGGTCCTCTGGAAGACAGATTACACAGCATGAGGGTCTGCCTTGGCCTTTTTTCTCCCACAGGCTGGGCACTTGTCAAAAAGAGATGGCATTTTTTTTTTTAAATGCTTGTAATTTCTGTCAGAAAAACACAGAAACAGGCAGGGAGAGACAAAAGACGTCGAATGAAACAGTAATTAGCCAAATTCAATAAAGAATTTTTGAAGAAAAAAACTATTTTGATGGAGCTCAATGCTCCAGGATCCTGACAGCAGGAGCCGGAAAAAAGAACTGAAGTAACTGCCACCTGCTACGCATGATGGGATACTGGTGGTGCTGGATCCTTAAAGGTACAGTGTTCTTTTTTAGACATATAATGACAGCCTATGAGGCTACTCTGTCCTGCTCCTTTCATCTCTATCATCAAAAAAGGGTTTGCGAGAGATATTTATACTGGTCGACACTAAAAGTATCTGAAAATGGTTTTATTCTGGCCCCTTTTTCTCTTCAAGATGAAGAACCTGGCCATTGTAGCCTAGGTAAATAGGCTGCATAATCTGTCTCTTTTTCTTAAGTATCTCTACAGGCCTTCCCGAAGAAAGGCGAAAATCTACACAGAAGATATATTTATATATACAAATAAAACAACTGCTCCGGGGTCCCCGCACGTGGGCGGGACTATTCAGCACTTATGACTATACAAGGAAATCCCCTGCGAGAGAAGCCTATTTCCACACATTATAATTTGTGTGCAATATAATTTTATCAGTACAAGTGTTTGTGCAAAATTAGTGGCCATTTCAATGGAAAGCGTGCCGTATGTAAATGAGTGCAATACTACACAATGCTTTAGTTACATTGTTTAAAAAAATAAAAAAATAAAAAAAATTCACCGCCCAATGTCCATTAAAGCAAGGTGGGCTGCTAAAATTTGTCGTTCTAAAAAGTTTGTGAAGCACTGGTTTAGGGGATTTGTGGATTGGTTCATGGATACCACCAAGGAAGTGTTTATGATGACACCAAGTACAGGAGTGATGCGTTTGGTGGGCCGTTAGATGACTCATCTTTAAAGCTTCAATCAGATGGGTAGAAGACACTCTCCTCTGAAGTATACACTATTGTAGATTAGGCGACCTGTCCCAAGCACTAAAATACAGTGATTTTTATGGTGAAGTGACGCTGGGCCTCCTAGGAGATCAATGATTTCATAAGTAGATACACACAAGGACTTTTTTCTGTCTTAAGTGTGCAGCAACTTCTGCCATGCACTTTGAAAATATTCATGCAGCTGACTTAAAATTGAAGGGGGGGGGAGGGGGGGGGGAAGACTCCGTATTGCTCATGCACATTGCCCAGCCTACATATCAGAAATCTGCAATGTTTCTATATGATGGGGATGTGAAAGTGGGCACCCTGAAGACCTGTGGCAAACCAATCCTTTTTGATGAAATTAGGGGTAGATTTGATAAAGTGCCAACATGCTATACAATTTCTTTTTTATTTGCTGATCTCAAGTCGAGAATAGCACAGTATTCTCGCTTTGGTTCCTCTGCTTGACCCAGAAAGTAATAACTGTCCTTTTCTTTTTGGGAAGAGGAGCCAGTTCTATTGCCTTTTTGTTCTGAAGGGTGCTGATCTCCAATTGGAGTAACTCTTGTTTGCACTTAGATATTTTCTTTGGCGGGATGAATGGATAGATGGATGAATAGATATTTTGCACAATAGGCAGCACTTGCATGTCAATTATTTTTTCCACTCTTCTAGATAATTGCTGATGCTCTCCCGTCCTTAAATGTAAGGGGTTGTTGGGGGAGGGGGTGGAGTGGGGAAATCGCTGCTTGGCAGTCCTTCTTGGGGCAGCTGGTATCTAATAGCAGTTACGAGTCTTGTCGGACTTCTGACCTTTAGGTCTCAAATTCAGCTTTCATGCGCTGCACTTTCTCGTCTGTATATACTCCAACCAAAGCGAGTTCCAGAGAATACCAGTATTAACATTCTTAATAGGATTACTTTCTGTAGTTATTATGCGCCTTCTTTTTATTAAGTAAACAAATCCATAAAAAAATAAAAAAAAATAAAAAAACTTATACGCAGGGTCCAGGAGTTTTTTGACAGTGCTCATGTGCAGAGTATCCCCCTCCACCCCACGTTAGACTTGCTAAAAGCTTCATCTGTAGCCAATCCAGAAGAGGATGCATCAATTCTTTACCATCTCCCAATAGGTTTGTGGTCAGAAGGGGCATTCACATTATGTGTAGGAACCACAGGAAGGAAAAGAAAAAAAAAAGAGCATGAAATCTATTATTTACATTTCATTGCCATGCAAATGGCTCTTTACAAGCCATGAAGGCATGGGGGAGCGGGGGGGAGGGATGTCACCAAGTTTCAAATAAATTCAAAGCCTTTTTCAAGGACGATCTATCAGTCTATCAGAGGATTTATCCACCAAAGCCTGCCAGATACTTAACCCAGCTGTCTTAATCGCAATTCCTTTGGGCATCAACAGTTTCAAATACATTTTCTTTCTTCGTTAGGTCATGATCAGATATCATCCAGTATAGGTATTTCAGATGATAACAGAGAAACACAGCAGAGATGGCAAGCTGAAGAACTAGGCTAGTTTCTAGACCAGTTGAAACCTTTCCCAGTATGAGAAGACGCACATGTGCAGGGATTGCTTTTAGTCCTTGGCCATATATTTCAAACACTTCACTATTTAGGAACACAATGAATACACCCTTAAAGTCTGAGATTAAACTAACTAAAGGTAGAATTTTAAAGAAGACTGTCTGCTTCAAAGTAAACTGTGCTCAAACCACACTCTGTCCACCAAACATATTTAGTTGCAATGGAGTGCAACAATTCCTGCTGAAGTAACTATAGGGTTATTCATAACAAACATGAACCATCTGCTCGTTAATCAACAGCCATTAACATGTATCTCACAATGTCCTCAATTTTACCAAGGTCACAACAAATAAGGCTATTTGACGCACGTTTCCGTTTACAATTTATTACCATCAAAACACACAAGGTGAGAGAAGACACATGCCAGTTTGAAAGGCAAACACTTCACACTTCCAGCCTCAAAATAAGGACATTCTCAACAGGAGGGTTCTCTGAAACGGTAGAAGGACATTTCAAGATGATAAACTGCAGAGTACTTTATTAGGCTCGGATCAGGCATAAATTTATTTCCAAATGGTTTGTAATGAAGGTACCTCTCTTTTGCAGTGAAAGCATTAACATGTAATCATTGAACAATGTCCACAAGATTAAACTCTTGTAGAGTTAATTCTTTGTACTGGATAAACTGTTAACTATCACAGAAAAGACAGAATTTGGTTTGGATGAAGTGACACGGCTCTCAAGTTTGAAATAAGTGGAGCTAAAAACACAAATACTCTTAGCTGCAGATATAAAATTATTACATACCATTGTTTGAGAAGAAATTCATCACGTGTTTTTATCATTTGTTCCATAATGTGCTTTACTAAGAAGGCCCTCGTAGTTTCGCTTTGGCAGCATACCATGTGGTAAATGTTGATAGGCATTTGTCATTTTTCCTGAAACAAGAATATAATTAAATGAAAAATATCAAATACTGGGAAGAAAGGTCATGAAATTTTGACTTTTAATTTCACAAAAACAATGACTTTTTTAAAATTAACGGGTATAAAATAAACACAAATGGCTGACAGCACTTTGATCAAGGTCTTGGGAATAATGAAGTCCGTTAAAGCTAACCATCATTAACAGACTCTCTCGATACACATTTGTATCAAAATTTCATATTTTGAAGCAGTGTTAAACTCTAGTAGCACCACAGCTTGCAACTGAAGCAGCAATTAAAAAAATAAAACTTTAAACCATTATTAAAAGATGATCCTGAAATTCTGCTCCAGTAGATGATTAATACCACATACAGGGCTTTAAGTAGGCCGGGTCTCACCGGTGCTGAGCACTGGCAGTTTTTTAAAGGAGGCCTCGAAACGGGTCTCTATCGGGCTCTGTTTTGTGCCCTGGCACAGGCGGTCCGTTTTTTTCCGGACTGCAGTGACAGCAGGCACATCGATGTGAGTGTGCTCACACTGCTCACTTCTCACTATTGGAGAAGTTACGGCATGACGTCATGCCAGGTGAGCGTTGTAGGGGAAGGGAAATCCTTTAAAGAGAATCATTTTCTCTCTGGATTTCCCTCCTCTTTTTGAAACTCGGGAGCAGCAACATTGTCGTGGTGTCACCAGGGCTTTAAGTGGAAGCTTTTTCAATATTATATACACACCATAGTTGCTGCTTATTTATCTTATGCAACTAACAACCATTGACAAAGCCAATATGTCCTGACTTGTTGTAGGTATGATGTTACTTGTTGTATCATATCTGGATGCAATGACAGAAAGGATAAGTTACTTACCCGTAATCCTAGTTCTCTTCCAGGGGTATACTCATCAAAGTCATAAGCACTGAATAGTCCCGCCCACGTGCGGGGACCCCGGAGCAATAGCCAATAATATGCATATACCTACATATATATCCATAAACACATATAAGTAAATATATATATAGGTGATATGCATAAAACAAACATATATGCAGCCTGATATTATATACTAGGCTCAGAAAACCTGCCTCATTGCATGTAAAACCTTTTAAATTTGAACAAATAAACATACCCCATGATATAATCATGATTAAAACAAGTAAACCACTTTAGTTTGCTTTGAAACAACACAACCTTTATTTTCAAAGGTAAAAGGGGTAAGACCATAGAGGCAGGTCAGCCTAGAGAGGCTGCATATAGAACAGTTAGGAAAAAACTGGCACCGTGCCTTTAAGACCTCTTGGAACCCTCAGGCTCCCATCATGCACTACAGGTGACAGTTAGGTCAGTTCTTTTGGACGGCGTAAACAGTGTGAACACAGTATGGGTAACAGATACATCTCACATGAACATGGTATTCATCCGGGGAGGAGGGAGGGTTGCTTATGACTTTGATGAGTATACCCCTGGAAGAGAACTAGGATTACAGGTAAGTAACTTATCCTTCTCTTCCAGGGGATACTCATCAATAGTCATAAGCACTGAATAGAGTAGCAAGCCATCCCCATACTCTGCGGGCGAATACCATTATATCATGCCAACCAATCCAACTTATATTACCCAAATAAGTTCCTCAAGGATGCCTGGCCAACCCTAGCATCAGCTTGAGTGTCAGAATCAAGACAATAATGGCGTGCAAAAGTGTGCACCGAACGCCATGTGGCTGCTTTACATATGTCTTGAATAGGAACTTTACTCAGCATAGCTATTGTAGCTGCTTTTCCTCTTGTAGAATGTGCTCTCGGCCTGCCTGAGAGCTGTTTGTGTGCTAGCTGATAAGATAGCATAATACATGAGACAATCCACCTAGAAATGGACCTTTTAGAGGCCGGAGAGCCAGTGTTCAATGGTCCGTAATTAACAATCTGTCAGTGTTGCGTACAGTTTTAGACTTATCCAGATAAAACTTCAACACCCTTTTAAGATCCAGTGAATGTAATGCCTTCTCAGCAGGTGTGACAGGGTTCACAAAGAAAGTGGGAAGAGTGATCGACTGGTTGATGTGGAACTCCGAGACCACTTTCGGAAGGAACTTCGGGTGAGTTCTTAGTACCACTCTGTTTGCATGAAAAACGAGATAAGGCTCTGACGAGCACAAAGCCTGTATCTCGCTCACCCTGCGAGCAGACGTGATTGCCACAAGGAATGCAGTCTTCCAAGAAAGATGTTGCAGCGAGGCCTTATGTATAGGTTCAAAAGGAGGGCCCATTAACTTGGAGAGAACGATATTGAGTTCCCAAGAGGGAGAAGGAGCCCTCACTGGAGGATAGACTTTCTTTAGGCCCTCTAAAAAGTCCTTAACAACTGGCATTCTAAAAAAGGAAACCTGATTGGGGGACTTCCTATAAGCTGTTATCGCGGCCAAGTGAACTTTAATAGATGAATATTACAATCCTGCTTTTGCCAAAGACAGTAAATATGGTAACAGTACCTGTTCCTGACCATGAATAGGATCATGACCCTCTGCAGTACACCACATGTAGAATCGCCTCCATTTGAAAGCATATGTTCTCCTTGTGGAAGGACGTCGAGCCTCTTTCAAGATCTGCATGCAGTCCTGAGAGAGACCTAAGTGTCCATATTGGATGAATTCAGGAGCCATGCTGCTAGCTTCAGGGACGGCAGATTGGGATGGAACACTTTGCCGCCTGCCCTGGTCAGCAGATCTGGATGACAGGGTAGCCTCCTGTGCGGTACTGTCGAAAGACGAAGAAGGTCCGGGTATCACCACTGGCGAGGCCAGTCTGGTGCAACCAAGATCATCCTCGTTTTGGATCTGTACAGCTTCCTGATCACTAGAGGAATGAGGGGGACTGGTGGAAATGCGTAGAGTAATGTCTCTGACCAGTCTATCCATAGAGCATTCCCCTTGGAGCCTTGTTGTGGGAACCTGGAGGCGAAGACGTGGCATTTTGCGTTGTCTGCATCTGCGAACAGGTCTATGTCTGGTTCCCCCCAGGCTTGAAAAATGTCCTGTGCTACTTCTTGCTTTAGTGCCCAGTCGTGCGCTTCTGCGAAATGCCTGCTTAGGCTATCTGCCTGAACATTTAGGATGCCCGGAAGATGGACCGCTGAGATCTTCATGTCCCGAGCCAGAAGCCCCCTCCAGATCGCCTGTGCTTCCAGCGACAGAGGCCTGGACCTGGTGCCCCCTTGCTTGTTCAGGTAAAACATTGTTGTTGTATTGTCCGTTTGAACAAGGAGGGTATTGGACTTGGACGGAAAGAACGCCTTGAGGGCCAGATGAACTGCCCTGAGCTCCAGCATGTTTATGTGATAGAGCTGTTCCCTTTCCGACCACAGGCCTTTTACCTGCAGGGACCCCATGTGGGCGCCCCATCCTTGAAGAGACGCATCTGTTACAAGAGTCAGCTTTGGAGGTTCCTCGTGAAAAGGGCTGCCCACGAGAAGATGAGACCTCCGCATCCACCAGCCGATGGAGATTTTGACAGACAGAGGTATCGTTATCGTGTCCTCCCAGCGATTGGAGATCTGGGACCACTGATCTTCCAGAGCCTGTTGAAGAAGGTCTCATGTGTAGCCTGGCATTCGGGACTAGAAAGATGCAAGATGCCATTGAACCCAGAAGAGACGAGACTTGTCTGGCTGTTGGGTAAGGTTTCCGCAAAATGGTCTGACACTTGAGGAGGATGGATGATAGTCTCTCCTCCGAAGGATACGCTCTTGCGTTTACCGTGTCCAAAGTTGCCCCCAGGTAATGAATTCTCTGCGTTGGGTTGAGGATGGATTTTTTTAAATTGACATGCAGACCCAATCGATGCAGATGTCGAACGCAGTAGCGAGGTGTAGTTGCAGAAGTGCTGGGGAAGCACTTTTGAGAAGCCAATCGTCTAGATAGGGGTAGACGAATATTTGTTTCCTTCTCAAGAACGCCGCTACTACTGCCATGCACTTTGAGAAAGTGCGAGGGCTGACTTGAGACCGAACGGTAGGACTGTGAATTGGTAATGGTCGGATTGAATGCGAAACCTTAGAAACTTCCGATGCTTCAGAGAGATGGGAATAGGGAAATAGGCATCCTGAAGATCTATGGAACACATCCAGTCTTGTGGGTGCAAGTGTGGAATTATCTGATGCAAGGCCAGCATTCTGAACCTTTCCTTCAGAATAAATTTGTTCAGTCGCCTGAGGTCTAGAATGGGCCTGAACTCTTTGCCGAGACCTTTCTTTGGGACTAGGAAATAACAGAGTGTAAAGTCCTTGATGACGTTGCTGCCATGGAACCTTTTCGATGGCCTCCTTTAAAAGCAGGGCAGATACCTCTTCTTGTAGAAGACTTACGTGATGGGAGGTGGTCTTCCGGGGAGGAATAGAAGGTGGAGGTGACTTGAACCGGATGGAGTATCCGTTCCTTACGATGTTTAGAACCCACTTGTCCAGTGTAATTTTGGTCCACTCTTCTAGAAACATACGAATGCTTCCCCCCACCGGAGTGGTTAACGGGTTTAGGGAAGCAAGCACTCACTGTTTCTGCTGTTGCTGCTGCTTGGCAGCTGGTGCAGACTGCCTGGAGGAACCTTCTCGTCCTCTGCCTGGACGTCGCTGATTGTACTGGGATCTACCTTGGTGCTGTTGTGTAGACCACTGAGGGGTTTGAACCCTCTGCTGGTAGTTGCGCCGATCGTAGGGGCGATAGCGCCGTTTAAAGTCTTTCCTCTTTTCGAGTCCCACTGCCTTGACCGTGTCCAGTTCTGTCTTCATGCGCGACATCTCATCATCGGCATGAGATCCGAAAAGCGAGGATCCGTTGAACGGCAGGTTCAGGATCAGATGTTGGGCCTCCGGCTTCAACCCCGTTAACCTTAGCCAGGAAGAACGACGGGCACAGATTCCGAGAGTACCCATGTGATGCTAGATCTGAGGCATCCGCTGCCGCGCTGATGATCTGGTTGGACACCAGGCCCCCTTCCTGAAGGACCTCCAGGAAGTCTTGCTTGTCCTCCTTAGGGAGTTTGTCCGTGAAACGTGACAGGGAGTCCCAGAGAGAGCGGTCATACCGACCCAGCAAGGCCGAAGCGCTGGCTACCTTCATGTAGGATGCGGAGGTGTTGCACATCCTCTTGCCTATTGAATCCATGGCCTTACTGTCTTTGTCAGGTGGTACCGTGGAAGACGCTGCCCCTGTCTGGTTCTTCCGTGCGGCCGAGACAATGACTGAATCCGAGAAGTGGATCGGATCTCAGAAACAGAGGGTCTGTGTCAGGAGCTTTATATTTCTTTAAGATCCTTGAGGGAGCAGCACCCACTGAAGCTGGAGTCAAGAACTTGTGCAGCGCAGGCTCCAGTAGACCAGGCACCAAGGGAAGTAGAGGTCTGGATGACGCCCTCTGATGCAGCGTTTCAAAGATGATTGAGGTTGTTGGTACATGAACAGGCATCTCAATCTGAAGTTTAGCCGCTCCCCTACACAAAACCTCATTGAAGGTGTTGAGATCATCAATCGGGGATACCCTACTCGGAGGTGTTGAGGAAAGAGTGGGTGAGTAGTCCGCTTTACATGGTCTAGATGATGAAGACCATGAAGACGACCTATGGCTCTTACTCCTGTGAGAGCGATGACTAGGTCTAGAAGCTCTACTTCTGGGAGAGCGGGGTGTATGCCTTCTCACCGATGGAGATCTGCGTGACCGGTCTGCGTCGATCATGCCGCCCTGAGGAGTGCACCGACTGTATCAATGGAGACCTGGATCTGCTACGTGAATGGACCACCCTGGTAACCTTCCGTATCTTCACTCCCTTATATCTCCCAGCCATCTAGGAGAGATGTTTGTTACAGGGTGTGCAGGCGGAGCTGGAGAGCGCTCTGGCGAGATCTGTACGATCTGAAGCCCCGGAGAGGAAGAAGCACTCCTGGAGGCCATTTGGATGTTCTCCGTCGCTGACTCCGACCTCCTCGACACCGACCTCCTCGACGCCGACCTCCTCGACGGCGATCTGGACCCTCGATCTGCGGGACCTAGATCTCGGCGTCGACCTCCTCGGCGCCGATCTCGCTCTCGACGTCGACCTCCTCGACACCGAAGTCCTAGACGGCGATCTCGCTCTCGGCGTCGACCTTCTCACCGTCGAGGCGACTTCCTCGGAGTCTGTCTTCTCGACGCCGAGACGCGCCCTTCTCGACGTCGAACCCCTGGGCGATGCCTGTTTCGGACGTCGAATGTCTCGACGGCGACGGCTGTCTTGCCGGCGTCGACACTAAAACCGCTCTGCTTGACGACGAAGCTTGCAGTACCTTCGGCGTCGGTGGTGTCTTCGGCGTCGTTGGAGGTGCTCTCGCCGGCGGAGCTTCGGCGTTGATGTGCCAACGTCGGTATCTCACCGCCTCTCGCTGTAGGTGAGCCAGATGTGGTCCGCCTACGCGATTCTTGATGACTTGGAGCCCTCGACGTCGAAGGGCGTTTCGACGTCGACTCGGCGCTGACTCAGAGCACAACGGTACCTTGGACGTTGATCTGTCCCTCGACGTCGACCGATGTCTTCTTTCCTCATCTTTTTCTTTGCGTCTTGAGTGAGAGGAGGGCTTTCTTGCAGACAGTTCTCCTTTAGCACTTGCTTTACTTCCTCTCTCCAGCATAGAGTGCAGCTTTATCTTCTCCCTTTCCTTAAGGGTTCTTCTGGAAAACTTGCTGCAATGGTAACACTGGTCTGGCTTGTGTGATGAAGGGAGACAAGCAATACAGACCGAGTGTGGGTCCGATTTGGACATCTTCTTTCCACAGGCCGGGCACTTAATAAATAAGGCCGGCATTTTGACAGGGAAAAAAGTGAAAAATTTTGGGGAAAAAACAGCTGAATCCAACAGCTAGTCAGTAAAGACGTCGAGTGAAACAATAATATTCCACTCAAAACCAGAATTAGTGATAAAAAACCACTAACTGGGGAGCTCAAACTCCAGGGTCCTCATAGAAGGAGCCGGAAAAAAGAACTGACCTAACTGTCACCTGTAGTGCATGATGGGAGCCTGAGGGTTCCAAGAGGTCTTAAAGGCACGGCGCCAGTTTTCCTAACTGTTCTATATGCAGCCTCTCTAGGCTGACCTGCCTCTATGGTCTTACCCCTTTTACCTTTGAAAATAAAGGTTGTGTTGTTTCAAAGCAAACTAAAGTGGTTTACTTGTTTTAATCATGATTAGATCATGGGGTATGTTTATTTGTTGTTCAAATTTAAAAGGTTTTACATGCAATGAGGCAGGTTTTCTGAGCCTAGTATATAATATCAGGCTGCATATATGTTTGTTTTATGCATATCACCTATATATATATTTACTTATATGTGTTTATGGATATATATGTAGGTATATGCATATTATTGGCTATTGCTCCGGGATCCCCGCACGTGGGCGGGACTATTCAGTGCTTATGACTATTGATGAGTATCCCCTGGAAGAGAACAGCAAAATACACAGTGGGCGGCACACTATGCTAAGCACAGACCTTTAGCTTACGTGTTTTTAAGCCATGCCCTTAATTACATTGGCCACGCCCCTTTGAGAGACCCCCCCAGTTTTTTCATCCCACTTAAAGCCCTGACCACATACTGTCCTTAAAAATATTTGTCTACATTTGGCGGGGCGGAGCCAAGATGGCCAACTGAGCGACATGCTCGATCGGGACTCCGGCAACAGGCAGTTCGTGGGACCCTTCTTCTGACTCACAGATTGTTCTCCGTAATTAGGGAGACTTAATCCGAAGGCCACCATCCAATGAGTTCATTGATGCCAGCTGGGAGCCTGTACTGCGGCGGTTTGAAGGGGTGACTGAGCGGGCCAGATCGGGCATGCCGATCCAAGCAGTTGGAGCGGACAGGAAGGAGGAGCCAGACAGGCCAAGAGCACAATCCGGGAGCCTGAAGGAGAGGCGAGACCGGTTGGAGAGCGAGGAGGCATCAAACAGCGTCAAGAAATGGTGCCGGTGCGCAACTCTACTGCCGACGACCGTCGCAGGGAGTACCCCCAGACTCGCTCGGAGACGTGGGGCCGCACGGAGGGAGCCGGGGAGTAACCGGACGGCTTCAGCATTGAGGGATTGGGGTAAGTGTGTTACGATCCCCAGCCTTTGCACCTGTAATCATAAATAACATTACCCCCGGCTCTTACCCAGAGACAAGAGCCCGTCAATGTGCAGTAGTGCCCCAGGCCCTTACGACGACTGGCGATATGATGACTGCACGGCTCAATTCCTGCATGGCCTGCGATAATCACTGCTAGAGGAATATGCGGTGAGCACGGAGGGGCCATACATAACGGATTTCTACAGCGCACTAGGGTAGTATTTAGCCCTGGGGAAAGCAGCAGCAACCAGGCCACTGAGTAGATCTACTGGTGGGGTGGGATCCGAGCTAGGGGACCACCATTTTGCCTTCTCTTTTGCTCTCTACAGTTGGTGCTTTATTTTTCCTTGCCTGCAGTGAGAGGATATTAGGGCCCTTATAGACTGAGGAGTACCCATTGAAAGATACTCGGAAGGGCCCAGGGTGAAGTGCCCTTTACAACTTGAAAGAATAGCCCTGGGCTGACTTGTGTATAGGAGGCCTGGGCATAGCTTGGTTTTGGACCGAGCTCTGGCCGGTCGCTGTGTAGAAGTTAAACGGAAACTCAGAGCTTAAGGGTGGAAATATGCTTTGCTGCCCCCAGCATGTTTATGAGTTGATTGGCAAGGGAAGAGATATTTCTTTGAACAACCCGAGGAGGCCAGGCAGTTGTCGGAAAGTCATTGATGTACAGACGATGATGAATGTTGTTTCAGTTCAATGTCTGGAAGATGATCGATGATGGCTGGAAGTGCCGACACCATCTTAGGTAACCAAGACGAGGAGGGTAAGCTGCAAGCGAATGAGAATAGTACATATGTTGGCAGGTAATGGGGATGGGTAAGATATAGATACTTCGCTCTTGGTAGGCCTGTTATCAATGGCGTTGTTGTACCCGAGGGATCCGACACTTGGAACCCCGGGGAGCATCGCGCTATACAAGGGAAGTTTGGTTGTGTTATTGTAAGGGGGGGGATGACACCTATTGTGTCGACTGTGGAGGCCAGGTTGGGGTAGGCCACATGGGAGAGGGTAGGGAGGGTCATGTTCTTCGCACACACGTTGAGAGGGAGCGACTGCAGTCCAGAAAGTATCTCTTGGTACAACAAATGACATATGCATATGGGATGATTTATACAAATGCACATGGAGGTGACAATCTTATGTAATGTTAAAGGAATTCAGAATCCTGTTAAACGTCAAAGAATATGGTCTTATGTTCGCAGACAGCAAGCTAAAATAGTTATGTTACAGGAGACACACCATATGCCGCAGGAGATTGAGAACCTGCGGGCCAAGTGGGGAGGCAGACTATGGTATGCAAATTTCATTTAATCAGCAAGAGGGGTGTTGCTATAGGTGGATGGTAGTGTTCCACTACGCGTAGACATGTAACTGAAAGCAGCAGATCAGCGCTATGTGGGTGTAGCAGGAAAAATAGGGGGTACAACTACAGTGCTTTTTACATCACCTGCTCCCAACATAGGTACCCCTGATTTCTTTGAGGGGCTGAAGCGAATATTGGCACCATATGCACACTATATTATCTGGATGGGGGACTATAACTGTATTGGACAGGGAGCTTGACTGTTCCCGGCTTGAGGCGACACCGATGGGCAGGGCATCTACGGCACTATTAGAGAGTATGGACATGTTAAACTTCATAGAACTGTGTAGAGCAGTTCATCGCCAGAACAGGGGCTACTACTTTTATTGTCCGCCCCAAGGTATGTTCTTTAGGATTGGTTATATGATGGTACACGTGTATAGTCAATCATGTGAATAGACTAGCAAGCCCATCCCCAAAAAACTCTCCAGCGGTGGAAGAAACAGAGAACAACCGCACTATTGTGCAAATAGATTTCGAAGTGAAGACTGCCCGACCGGAGCATGTGCCCTAGCATCAGTGTCTAGGCAGTAGTGCTTAGTAAATGTATGGACTGACTTCCAAGTGGCAGCCTTACAGATTTCCGAAATGGGTACATTACGAAGTAAAGCCGCAGTAGCCGCTTTTCCTCTGGTAGAGTGAGCCCTAGGCTTACTAACCAAAGTCTTGTTGGCTTTCTGATAACACAGCTGAATACAGGAAACAATCCACCTAGAAATGGATTGTTTGGAGGTAGCTAGACCAGTTCGGACAGAGCCATAGTTTACAAATAACTGGTCTGATCTACGGATATCCTTAGTCTTATCCAAGTAGAACTTCAAGACCCTCCTAACATCCAGGGAATGAAGCGACCTCTCAGCAGGAGAAGAGGGATTCTGAAAAAATGTAGGCAATGTAATAGTTTGGTTCACATGAAACTCTGAAACAACTTTCGGGAGGAACTTAGGTTGAGTCCTCCTAACTACCTTAGAGGAATGAAAGACTGTATAAGGCTCTTTACAACACAATGCCTGAAGTTCGCTAACCCTGCGGGCAGAAGTTATGGCCACAAGGAAAGCCGTCTTCCAAGACAGATGCTGAAGAGAGGCCTTATGAATGGGTTCAAACGGTTCCCTCATCAGTCGTGAAAGGACCACATTGAGCTCCCAGTGAGGCGAAGGACGCCTAATGGGAGGAAACACTTTCTTCAATCCTTCAAGAAAATCTCTGATGACTGGCATTTTAAAAAAGGAAGTTTGTGAAGGACATTTCCTATAAGCAGTTAAAGCTGCCAGGTGAACTTTGATCGAATGAAACTGAAGGCCAGAATGAGCCAAGTATAGCAAGTAAGGAAGGATGACATCTTCCTTGCAGGAGGTAGGATCCAAGTTCTTAGATGCACACCACATACAAAATCTCTTCCATTTATATGCATAGGACGTGCGTGTGGATGGTCGTTTGGCCTCCTTCAATATCTCCATACAGTCCTGAGAGAGATTCAAATGTCAGTACTAACTAACTCAGGAGCCATGCCGCCAAATTCAACGACGAGAGGTTGGGGTGCACCATCTGCCCGCCGAACTTCGTCAGAAGGTCCGGCCGGCATGGAAGACGGAGATGTGGCAGGAGAGACCGGTGGAGTAGGTCTGTGAACCACCACTGACGGGGCCACTCCGGAGCAATAAGGATCATCTTGGCCCGTGATTGCGAGAGCTTGATCAGTACTGTCGGGATCAGGGGAATTGGCGGAAAAGATTAGAGGAAGCCGCCTGACCAGTTGATCCATAGTGCATTCCCCAGAGTCCCAGGTTGGTAAAACCTGGAGGCGAAGTCGCGGCATTTGCTGTTTTCCGCGGTAGCGAACAGATCGACTTCTGGAGTACCCCATCTTTCGAAGATGTCTCGCACCACTTCGTCGTTTAAGACCCATTTGTGATTTTCGTGAATGATTCTGCTGAGCGCGTCTGCCTGAGCATTCTGAACACCTGGGAGGTGAGTTGCTGTAATGGTCAGGTTCCTGGCTAACAGCCAGTTCCAAATGGTCTGGGCTTCCCGAGATAACGCTCGAGATCTCGAGCCCCCCTGCTTGTTGAGGTAGAACATTGTGGTCATGTTGTCCGTCTGAACAAGCAGGGAACTGGTGTGAAACGACAGCTGGAAGGCTTTCAGCGCCAAATGAACTGCTCGAAGTTCCAGGAAGTTGATGTGGTACGTGGCCTCTTTCCTGGACCACGTGCCCTGTATCTGAAGGTGGTCGGCAGGTGCACCCCAGCCGTGGAGAGACGCATCCATCACTATGGTTCGTGTCGGCATCTCCTTGTGGAAGGGAATCCCCCGGAGGAGAGTGCGGGGAGAACACCACTATCGGATGGACTGGAGGGCCTGCCGTGACAGCTGAATCCGGTCTTCCCAATCCCCCAGTTTCTGGTCCCACTGATCCTCCAGACATTCCTGCAGGGGTCTCATATGGAGCCGTGCATTTAGAGTGAGGAAGATACAGGAGGCCATGGAGCCCAGGAGAGAAGATACCTTCCTCACCGTCGGGGAGGGCATGGTCATGATAGCCTGAGCCTTCCGAAGGATCGATAAGCGTCTCTCCTCCGAAGGACACACGTTTGCTGTGCGTGTATCGATGGTGGCTCCCAGGTACTGTAGACATTGGACAGGAGTCGAGACAGACTTCGTGAGGTTGATGTGGGGGCCCAAACGAAGAAGGAGATTGGAAGTCCAATTGAAATGCAGTTGCGCTTCCTGAGACGTAGCTGCCTTGATCAGCCAGTCGTCTAGATATGGGTAGACGAACACTTTGTTCTTCCTTAGATGTGCAGCAACTACGGCCATGCATTTGGAAAATGTCCGAGGCGCTGACTTCAGGCCGAAGGGAAGCACGGAGTATTGATAGTGGTTGATGCCTACGGTGAATCGCAGGAACTTGCGATGTTTCCTTGCTATGGGCACGTGAAAATATGCGTCTTGCAGATCTATTGCGCATACCCAGTCTCCCTGATGAAGTTGAGGGTAGATTTGATGCAAGGACAACATCCGAAACTTTTCTCTGCGAACCCATTTGTTGGCCTGTTGCAAGTCGAGGATGGGTCTGAACTCGTTCTTGTCTTTCTTGCGGACTAGAAAGAACAGAGAATACAGTCCTGTTCCTCTTTGTGCCAGAGGAACCGGTTCTATCGCCCTTTTCTGTAAGAGGGTGTTGGCCTCTGTTAGAAATGGGATTTTTGGTCGGCTCGGGCGTGGGCCAAAGTCGGGCAAAGATCACCACTCTAGTCAGGATAAGGGAGTTACACTCCTAAAATAACCCCTGCTCACCCCCTTGGTAGCTTGGCACGAGCAGTCAGGCTTATCCTAGAGGCAGTGTGTAAAGCATTTGCACATAACCAACAGCAATACAGTGTACGCACTACAAAAGGACACCACACCAGTTTAGAAAAATAGCCAATATTTTTATATAATTAAAACAAGACCAAAAACGATAAAAAGCCACAATACTATACTTAAAAGTTCACAGTTCAAAAATACGCTGATTAAAAAGAGTTCCTTGTGTGAATAGCTCCATCTGGGGCTATCACGGCGTTGTGAGCAAACAAATCCAAACAGTTCTGGCTGACCGTGGTGTCGCAGGCCAGCTACGGTGTCGGGAAGACCCGCAAACAGTACCTTTCAGAAATGCAGGGCGGTGAGGCCCTTGAAGTCACTCGCGTTGCAGGTCGAGCTCCTCTCTGATGGAATCAGGAGCGCTGGCGTCGGCAGGCGTCAGGTGCTGCGGTGCGAAGTGCAGCTGTGCGGTGCCCCCAGGTCGCAGTGTGAGCAGCGGCTCGGTGGCGGCGTCAGATGGCGTCGTCGGTGAGACCAGGGTCGCGGTGCGAGATGAAGGCGGTGCTCGTCACGGTGCTAGCAGGCCACGGTGCAAGCAGCGGCGTCGTCGTTGCTGAAGCGCTGTAGTCGGCTGACGAGCGGGAGTCGATGGTGCCGGTGGGCCAAGGCTGCGGTGTGGGATGAGGGCGGTGCTTCGTGTGACTTACGAGCGGTGCCCTCGAACCACGGTGCAAGCAGCGGCGTCGATTTCGGCACGGAGCGGCCAAGGCGTCCTTGTGAAGCAAGGCGGTGCGGAGTGCGGTGCCCACAGGTCGCGGTGCGAGCAGCGGCTCGGTGGCGGCGGCAACAGGCATCGTCGGTGAGACCAAGGTCGCGGTGCGGCGGTGCTCTCTGCGGGGCCAAAACTTCGGCGCGAGGCGGTGCGGAGTGCGGTGCCCACAGGTCACGGTGCAAGCAGCGGCTCGGTGGCGGCGTCAACAGGCTTAGTCGGTGAGACCAGGGTTGCGGTGCGGCGTTGCCCTCTGCATTGCCTTCAGGACACGGAGTCGTCGAGTTGGTGTTCTTCGGGTTGCAGCACAAAACACACAGTCCCCAGTGCTGCGGGTCAAGTATTTGCTGTTCCTGAGACTTCGTGAACAGGGGGCAAGCTCTACCTCAAGCCCTCGGAGAGACTCACAAATTAGGTTGCAGAAAGTCCAGTTCAGTCCAGGCCTTTCACTGCCCGAGACAAAAGCAGCCACTGCAGGTCACCCCAGCAAAGCACCCAGCAAAGCAGTCGTTCCTTTTCGCAGCTTCTCCGGCTCTTCTTCTTGGCAGTCTTCTTGTCCAGATGAGTTCTAAAGTTCAGGGGTCTGGGACCCAGCATTTATGTCCAAAATTCTTTTGATCTCTTAGGCAGAGAGGGCCTGTGCCCGGTCAGGACCAGTTCTGCCTTCTCTGGTGTGAATTCCTGGCAGGAGGTGGAGACTGCATTTGTCAGAGGCAGAGCAGGCCCTTTGAGGTGCAAGGAAATCTCCTCCCCCCTTCCCCCATCGCAGCCCAGGTCTCTTCAGCCCTTTCCTGACCTACCTAGACCATATGGCGCCCCTCCTGCTCCCCCAGCCTTCTGTCATCCAAAACCCAGACAGGCAATCCACATTCCAGCAGAGGCACACGGGATGACTGAGCAAGAAAATACCCACTTTCCAAAAGTGGTATTTTAAAACACAGAATGTAAAAATCACCTTCACTAAAAGATGCATCTTTAGATTCTGAGTTCAGGCATATGAAACTTCATTTTCTTACTGAATACCTGGGCCAGTTATGTTCATAAGATGTTATGAACAAACCTCCCATTCTGTCCTATGGGGAACTGGTAGCCTTGCAATAGTGAAAAACAAAATTGGCGGTAATTCACTATTAGGACATGCCACACACACCGGGGCATGTCCTACCTTTCACATACATTGCACCCTGCCCACAGGGGTACCTTGGGCCTACCTGATGGGTGCCTGACATGTAAGAAAAGGGAAGGTTAGGGACTGGCAAGTGTGTGCACTGGCCAAGTCGACATGGCAGTTACAAACTGCGCGCAGACTCTGCAATGGCAGGTCTGAGTTACCGTTTTCAGGGCTACTCACAGGGGTGGCACAACCAGTGCTGCAGGCCCCCCCCGAGTAGCATTTGATTCACCAGCCCTGGCACACGCAGTGCACTACTAGGGGCTAACAGGTAAATCAAATATCCAATCATGGAAACACCCATCCATAACACAATTTACACAGAGAGCATATGCACTTTAGCACGGATTAGCAGTGGTAAAGTGCCCAGAATCTAAAACCAACACAAACAGGTCAGGGAAAAATAGGAGGAAAAAGCAAAAGTTTGGGGATAACCCTGCAAAAGGGCCATTTCAACACAAAGCCCTTCCAGCCTAAAGCCAGGGAGACCAATCCATACCTCGATGGGCTTCCCTGCTTGGGGTGATAGAACACGGAACCTGGCCCGCAACAGCAGGGTTTCCTTCCCGTTTTACGCCTTCCTGCACCTAGTTGGATTCCTCTATCCATACTCATGGCCCACTAAGCTGACCCATGGTGAACCCTTCTCCTCACCTGTGGACCCCATCTGTGCAGCACCTAAATTACTTTGCTCACAGATGTGTCCCAACAGGCAGACAGTACCCACATGGCCAACACAAGGGTGTGGCCCAATCCACCCCCGGGGTGTGACTCCTGTCCTCCTCCCAGGGGCAACTCTGTCCACCAGGACAGCCAGCCACAGTGGCCACCGACCACTGCCAGTGATGAGAGCCAGGCCTTATGCCTTTCAGGGCCCTCCAACCGCTGTGGCGTCAGAGTTGGGGGGGGGGGCGGTAGCCCCAGGTGCCTGGCGCCCTTTATCCACTCTCCCCCCTGCCAAGTCAGGTATGGCATCCTGACACTGGCCCACCAGCCCAGGGTCGGAACCATGCGGCTGGACAGGAGACTGGCGGGGGCTCTCCCACACCCTCTCCTTCTCCCTGGGGCTCTGTACCCTCCCACCTGGAGCGGTACCCCCTTCCAGAATTGTCAGGGCACCTGTGGCAGGTGCCCTGCACAATTCGCCCACCAGTTCAGGGGTGCTATCCTGCAACTGGTACACCAGCCCAGGGTCTGTACCCTGAGGCTGAACAAGGGACTGGGGAGGGCTCTCCCACACCCGGTCCTCCTCCCTGGGGCTCTGTACCCTCACACCTGGAGCGGTACCCACAGAAGACAAACTGGTAGGGGCACTGTTAGCAGTCGCCCCTTCCACCAGGTCAGGGGGGGGGACACACCCTGAACCTGGTCCTCCAACCTAGGGTCTGTACCCTCAGGCTGACCAGAGGTCTCGGGCGAGGCTCTCCTCCCCTTACCTCTCCTTCCGGGGTTCCGCACTCTCCTCGCAGGAGAAGCACCCTCAGAACCAACAACTGTCAGGACGCTGGAATCAGTCCTCCCCACCAATTCTTCCACCAGTTCAGGGCCTTGACCCTGCAACTGATCCACCACCCTAGGGTCTAAACCCTCGGGTTGAACCGGGGTCAGAGGCGAGGACTCCCTCCCTCTGCATCCCCTTCCAGAGTTCTGCACCCTTCCACCGGGAGTGGTACCCCTAGAAGATAAACCAGTCAGGACACTGCTTACACTCGTCCTTCCCTCCAGGTCAGGCAGGACCTGAACCTGGCCTCCAACCCAGGGACTAAACCCTGCGGCATCAGCACCTGCCCGGCGAACCAGGACTTCCTTGGGAGCACGCATGCCCCCCCTGAGGGTAACACAGGACTCATGTGTTGTGTGACAGTCTGCCTGGCACAGATCTCCCGACCCCTGTCCATCTGACAGTGCGCGAAGATCCACCAGGACAGAAGTGGTGTCACCATGGTCACTCCTAGGAGGCTTAGCCCTTCTAGCTGGCCCCTGACCCACTGGTTCTCCCACTGGGGAATGCATCCCCCTCTCACCCCTCCATCCGGACTTCTGCACCCTCCACTTGGGAGCGGCACCGCCAGACACCAGAACTGCTGGAGCTCTGTTTACCGATATTCCACGTTCTCCTGCCACTAGGAGATTCCCCTCAACAGACAGCCTACCAGTACAGCCTAGGCTCCCCACCTGGTGTTCCCTCTTGGAACCACCCAGGCTCTGGGACCGGGTTTCGGGCACCTTGGGCCACAGCCCCTTCCCACTCCTTCTCCGCAGAGACAGGACGCGAGTCCCTACACCCTTCCCACGACACCGGGACCTATCTGGGCTACCACGAACCTTTCCCACCACCCTTGGTTGGGAAATACCTGAGCCACTTCCTACCGGATCACCCCCAGATGCTTCTCCAGACCCTCTGGAATCCACCAAAAGGTCCGCCTCCAGTGCAAGCTCCCTGGGGTTAAAGAACTCACAATCCACTGGGTGTTGGCATAGCTCTGGAAAACAGGGACTTAAAATATGCTCTCCAACAACTGAATCACACCGCCCCACACAGGTGTTAACCAAACTACCCTTCACCCAACCATCCAGTGCCTCAGAAAAGTACCCCACATCATTCTCACAAGACTGGTGAGACAGTGTGACTGTTGCTGTCTCTTAACCCAAACTCTTCTGGCTGGTCTACATACTCACTTACGAGGGCGTCTATCATGGGGGAACCCCTCTCCCTGCACCTCTCATCTAGAGTCAGTAGAGTGTCCCTCCCACTACCCGGAAAAGTATCCCCTGTGCCAGTTCCCCAATCCACCTCAGGGACACTGCGCACCACTGGAGTAATCTCATAATCCTGTACCCCCTGGTGTATGTCAACCCCCTCCTTGAAGCAGGGCACCAAATCTGTGTATGTGTACCTCATTTTCAGTACTGGGCCTAACACTTTTGCTGCCACCATCTGGGCTGGGCCTAGCCCCACTGGCTTCCCAGTCCAGCTCTCTCATTTTAATGTTATGTTCTAACATCATCCTTTTCTCCTCCAAGGCTAACTTAAGCTTCTCCAGTTCCACAGCAATTCTCCTTGCTTCCCGCCTGTCCTCCAGCTCCTCTGGGGACAAACTGCTGCTGCCTGGTTTAGAGGGTTCCCCCCTTTCCAAAAGCACACCCACCCTTGGAATAGGCTCCTCTGCCTCCATGCCAAGATCCCCAGACAGCTCACTAGCACGTCTGGCTGCTACCCAGGCCCTCACCGGCTTTTGTAGCTCCTCTTTTCTGGTGAGGCCCCTTATTTGGATTTTGAGGTTTTTGCAGATCACCTTCAATCCCTTAACATTGTAGGTTTCTAACCTCTCCTCCTCAAAGGCCACTTCAAAGGATGCCACAGATGATGCAATTGATTCAGGCATGTTGTACTGGAAAGTTCAAAACCAATGGAAAGGCAAAAATAGACAAAAAAAACAGTATGTGGTACGTAATGGTCTGCAATGTGGTAGTAGTGCACACCAATCACTGTAAGTCAAGTGCAAACGCAAGTCCTATCCTCACCGCTGCCAACCAATGTTAGAAATTGGATTTTTGGTCGGCTCGGGCGTGGGCCAAAGTCGGGCAAAGACCACCACTCTAGTCAGGATAAGGGAGTTACACTCCTAAAATAACCCCTGCTCACCCCCTTGGTAGCTTGGCACGAGCAGTCAGGCTTATCCTAGAGGCAGTGTGTAAAGCATTTGCACATAACCAACAGCAATACAGTGTACGCACTACAAAAGGACACCACACCAGTTTAGAAAAATAGCCAATATTTTTATATAATTAAAACAAGACCAAAAACGATAAAAAGCCACAATACTATACTTAAAAGTTCACAGTTCAAAAATACGCTGATTAAAAAGAGTTCCTTGTGTGAATAGCTCCATCTGGGGCTATCACGGCGTTGTGAGCAAACAAATCCAAACAGTTCTGGCTGACCGCGGTGTTGCAGGCCAGCTACGGTGTCAGGAAGACCCGCAAACAGTACCTTTCAGAAATGCAGGGCGGTGAGGTCCTTGAAGTCACTCGCGTTGCAGGTCGAGCTCCTCTCTGATGGAATCAGGAGCGCTGGCGTCGGCAGGCGTCAGGTGCTGCGGTGCGGCGTGCGGTGCCCCCAGGTCGCAGTGCGAGCAGCGGCGTCAGATGGCGTCGTCGGTGAGACCAGGGTCGAGATGAAGGCGGTGCTCGTCACGGTGCTAGCAGGGCACGGTGCAAGCAGCGGCGTCGTCATTGCTGAAGCGCTGTCGTGCGGGAGTCGATGGTGCCGGTGGGCCACGGCTGCGGTGTGGGATGAGGGCGGTGCTTCGTGTGACTTACAAGCGGTGCCCTCGAACCACGGTGCAAGCAGCGGCGTCGATTTCGGCGTGGAACGGCGGCGTCAGGGAGGCCAAGGCGTCCTTGTGAAGCAAGGCGGTGCGGAGCCCACAGGTCGCGGTGCGAGCAGCGGCTCGGTGGCGGCGTCAACTGGCGTCGTCGGTGAGACCAAGGTCGCGGTGCGGCGGAGCTCTCTGCGATGCCAAAGCTTCGGCGTGAAGCGAGGCGGTGCGGAGTGCGGTGCCCACAGGTCGCGGTGCAAGCAGCGGCAACAGGCGTCGTCGGTGAGACCAGGGTGGCGGTGCGGCGGTGCCCTCTGCGGTGCCAAAGCTTCGGCGTGAAGCGAGGCGGTGCGGTGCCCACAGGTCGCGGTGCAAGCAGCGGCTCGGTGGCGGCGTCAACAACAGGCCTCGTCGGTGAGACCAGGGTGCGGTGCGGCGTTGTCCTCTGCGTTGCCTTCAGGACACGGAGTCGACAGTGGCGTCGTAGACGTCGTCGAGTTGGTGTTCTTCGGGTTGCAGCACAAAACACACAGTCCCCAGTGCTGCGGGTCGAAGAACTTGAAGTCTTTGCTGTTCCTGAGACTTCGTGAACAGGGGGCAAGCTCTACCTCAAGCCCTTGGAGAGACTCACAAATTAGGTTGCAGAAAGTCCAGTCCAGGCCTTTCACTGCCCAAGACAAAAGCAGCCACTGCAGGTCAGCCCAGCAAAGCACCCAGCAAAGCAGTCGTTCCTTTTCGCAGCTTCTCCGGCTCTTCTTCTTGGCAGTCTTCTTGTCCAGATGAGTTCTAAAGTTCAGGGGGTCTGGGACCCAGCATTTATGTCCAAAAATCCTTTGATCTCTTAGGCAGAGTGGGCCTGTGCCCGGTCAGGACCAGTTCTGCCTTCTCTGGTGTGAATTCCTGGCAGGAGGTGGAGACGGCATTTGTCAGAGGCAGAGCAGGCCCTTTGAGGTGCAAGGAAATCTCCTCCCCCTTCCCCCATCGCAGCCCAGGTCTCTTCAGCCCTTTCCTGACCTACCTAGACCATCTGGCGCCCCTCCTGCTCCCCCAGCCTTCTGTCATCCAAAACCCAGACAGGCAATCCACATTCCAGCAGAGGCACACGGGATGACTGAGCAAGAAAATACCCACTTTCCAAAAGTGGTATTTTCAAACACAGAATGTAAAAATCACCTTCACTAAAAGATGAATCTTTAGATTCTGAGTTCAGGCATACGAAACTTCATTTTCTTACCGAATTCCCTGGGCCAGTTATGTTCATAAGATGTTATGAACAAACCTCCCATTCTGTCCTATGGGGAACTGGTAGCCTTGCAATAGTGAAAAACGAAATTGGCTGTAATACCTGAGGTGTGCCTGACATGTAAGAAAAGGGAAGGTTAGGGACTGGCAAGTGTGTGCACTGGCCAAGTCGACATGGCAGTTACAAACTGCGCGCAGACTCTGCAATGGCAGGTCTGAGTTACCGTTTTAAGGGCTACTCACGGGGTTGGCACAACCAGTGCTGCAGGCCCCAGAGTAGCATTTGATTCACCAGCCCTGGCACACGCAGTGCACTTTACTAGGGGCTAACAGGTAAATCAAATATCCAATCATGGAAACACCCATCCATAACACAATTTACACAGAGAGCATATGCACTTTAGCACGGATTAGCAGTGGTACAGTGACCAGAGTCCTAAAACCAACACAAACAGGTCAGGGAAAAATAGGAGGAAAAAGCAAAAAGTTTGGGGATAACCCTGCAAAAAGGGCCATTTCCAACAGCCTCCCTCTGCAACTCGCGTAGCATGTAGCGTGACCGAGTTGGAGGAATCGACGGAGGAGGACTTGTAAAACGTAGCGAGTATCCACTGCGAACAATATTCAGCACCCAACTGTCCCGAGTTATTTTCTGCCACTCTGCCAGATAGTTTTGAATGCTTCCCCCCACCGGAGTGGATAACGGACGAGGGGGAAGAAACCCTTCAGGGCTTGGAACCAGCAGGAGCCTTGGTCCCTTGTCCAGACTGCTGGTTGGATCGTCCTCGCTGTTGGCGTTTCCGAAACGGCTGAAAAGACCGCTGAAACTGCTGTTGTTGGTTGGACTGACGGCCCTGAGACTGCTGAAACCTCAGAGGAATAACGCCGCTGGAAAGGGCGGAAGGTTTTTCGTTGTTCTTTAGGTTTTTCTAAACCTACAGCCTTCAAAGTCTCCATTTCAGTCTTCATGCGGGCCATCTCGTCGTCCGCATGAGAGCCAAAGAGCCGTGCCAGAGAACGGAAGATTAGAAATGCGCTGTTGCGCTTCCGGCTTCAGAGAAGTAAGACGAAGCCAAGCATGTCTCCGTAGAGCAATTCCGTGGCAATATTTGTGGGCTGCCAGGAGTGAAGAATCCGCTGCAGCGCTGATGACTTGATTAGAAACCATCAGGCCCTCATTCACTATCTCCTGAAAATCTTCCCGCTTGTCTCTGGGCAGGAGATCCACAAATTGTTGAAGGGACTCCCATAGGGATCTGTCATAACGGCCCAGCAAGGCAGTAGAGCTGGCCGCCTTCATGGATGTAGCCGCGGTGCTGCAAGCTTTTCTCCCCATCGAATCCAGCTTACGGCTTTCCTTATCCGGTGGCACCGTGGAAGTCGGAGCCGTAGCATGCGGTTTCCGTGCCGCCACCACTATGACTGAGTCCGGGGTGGGGTCCAGTCGGAGGAAGGCAGGATCAGACTCAGGTGGGCGATATTTTTTCTGTAACCTGGAAGGTGCAGATTTTATAGAAGATGGCGTCAAAAACAGCTCCATAGCCGGTTCCTCCAAACCAGGCACCAACGGGAGCAATGGGCGTGATGTTTGTCTCTGCTGGAGAATTTCAAATATCACCGATGTCGACGGCACAGCTTTGAAGCCCCTCTGACCAGAACCTCCTTGAAGGTGGAGATATCGTCAACAGGAGACACCCTCTGAGGGGGAGAGTCCGTTAGCGTAGGCGAGTACCTCCCCGTACTCGTGGAAGACGTATCCCTGGTATGCCGGGAGCGAGATCTCTCATATTGATGACGACGGGATCGTGTGGAAGACCGGTGGTGTCTATGGGAACGATGTCTCGAGCGAGACCGTGTTCTTGGTCTTAGAGGTTCCACAGGGCGCGTGGGCTGAGGAGCCGTGGGCCCAGGCTGAGGCGGAGGAGGAGGCGGAGCAGCAAGAGGAGGAGCAGGAGGAGGCGGAGGAGGAGGCAGACTTGGCGGTGGTGGAGGTGTCACCGGTTGACGAGGAGCAGGAGGTGTCCTGGATGGTGAATAGGTACGCGAGTACTCCGAACCTGAAGAAGAGACCAACCTCCTCCGTTTTCGGGCTAGCCGAGAGGACGGGCCCTGGACTCAACCTCAGACCTCCCCCTCGACGTCGATCCACTGCTCGACGGCAAGCGTCGACGTCGTCTGGAACGCGAACTTCCTGTCGATGACGATAGGCTCACTACGGAGCGAGTCCCAGAGCGGTACGTTGACGTCGAACGTCGGTGTTGACCCCTCGACGTCGACCTTCCCATCGACTTTGATCTTCTCCTCGACGTTGACCTTCTCGTAGACATCGATGGCGATCGGCGGCGACGCAGCGACGGCGACCGCCGTTGCCTCGACGGCGATCTTCGTTGAGTCGACGTCAAACGCGGGGAAACCTGCAACGGCGATCTCGTCCGAGACCTCGCCGTTCTTCTCCTAGACGTTGAACGTCAACGTCGCTTCGACCCAGAGCCCTGAGTCGACGGAGAGCATATAGTCATACCTGCTCTCGACGTCATTGTCGCCGTCCTCGACGTCGATCGGGACCGGCGTCGTTTTTCTGCCGTTTTTTGACTGGGGAGCCCCCCAGAGGTCGAAGCATGGGTCTTGGTAGAGGACTTACCCGCTCCTTGCCCAGAGGCTGAAGATGCTGCCTTCTGTCTTCTCTGCTCCAACCCTTGGAGCCGAATTTTCTCCCTGTCACGCAGGGTGCGCCTGGAAAAGGTCTTACAAATAGAACAGGTGTCAGGAACATGAGACACAGAATACAGACTCTGTGAGCATCAGACTTGGCCTTCTTCCTACCACAGTCAGGACACTTGTCAAATAGGGATGGTATTATGACAAGAAAACTGCAGAAAATCTGCCAAAAAACTACAGCAGAAGGTAGATAAAGGCCAAAGACGTCGAGTGAAACTTCAAAAATCCAAATATATAACTAAGTTTGTAATGTAATACCAAAAAAGGTAGAGCTCAATGCTCCAGGGTCCTGCTAGCAGGAGCCGGAAAAAAGAACTGAAAGTAACTGCCTCTGGCTGTGCATCATGGGATACCGGGTGTCTCTGGAGACTCTTAAAGGCACGGTATCCATTTGCAGACATATAATGGCAGCCTATGGGGGCTTCTCTATCCATTCCTTTTCATCTCTATCATGAAAAAAAGAAAGGAGTTTTGTGAAGGAGAGTTTTCTATGTGTAAAACTCAGCAAATTGCTAAATTTAAAAAGTTAAACTGGCTATCTTTTTTCACTTCAAGATGAAGTAATGGCCAGCGTAGCCTAGTTGGTTAGGCTGCATTATTGTCTTTTTTGTTTCTTAAGTGTCTATACAGGCCTTCCTGAAGAAAGGCAGAAGATGACAACTTAAGAAGATATATCTAATGAAGTGCTCCGGGGTCCACGCACATGGGCGGGACTATTCACATGATTATGACTATCACGGAAATCCCCTACAAGAGAACAAGGGTCTCGTCCTAAGCACCAGTTTGTCCGGATGCACAGAAAGAAAGGGGGCTTAGAAGAAAGTGCCCGAAGCTCACGCACTCTGCGAGCAGAGGTGATGGCAACAAGAAAGGCAATCTTCAGAGTGAGGAGCCTAAGAGGACAGTTGTGAAGAGGCTCGAAAGGAGCACACAAGATAAGTCAAGACAAGGTTCAAGTCCCACTGGGGCATTATGAAAGGAGATGGAGGAAAAAGATGAATAATGCCCTTAAAGAACAAGTTACTTGCCTTCGGTAACGATATATCTGTAAGAGATATAGATTAGTTATGGATTCCTCACCTTAGAACTACCTTCAGGCGTCAGACTGGATCCGGAGAATTTTTTCCTCAGTAGTACCTCTGCGCGTTGATAGGTGGCTTCGGTCGAATCCACGTTCGTCGTTGGCGTCGTGGTCACCGGAACGAAACCGCGGTATCTACTCAGACGCCGCCCTCGCGGGCTGACGTCAGTTCTTTACACGACATTCCACGCCAGAAGTGCAGAGCCATGCAAGACACTGACCACTGGTGCACGAAAACTAGGGCCCTTAAAGGGAGTCCCTTACCCTAGAAATCAGTTCGCAGAATGGGGAGGATGGGTGGGGCAGTGAGGAATCCATAACTAATCTATGTCTCTTACAGATATATTGTTACCGAAGGCAAGTAACTGGTTTATCTGAAAGAGAATTAGTTATGGATTCCTCACCTTAGAATAGATACCCCAGCAATACCAACCCCGGAGGTGGTTCTGCGAACCAAGAACACACAAGAAAGTCCTGGAGAACTGAACGGCCGAAGAAGCCGTCCCTCCAGACTTGGCTGTCCAGGCAGTAGTGTTTGGTAAACGTGTGCAGTGAAGCCCACGTAGCTGCCTGGCAGTTGTCAAGAAGGGGGGACTCCACGTCCCAAAGCAGTAGTGGTTGCCGCCGCCCTGGTGGAATGGGCACGCAACCCACTGGCGGTTCCTTTTTCGCTAAGGAATAGCAGATTTTGATGCAAAGAACGACCCATCGGGGGATGGTTTGTTTTTGCACAGCCAGACCTTTCTTGACGCCCACATAACTAACAAAGAGTTGGTCATCCACCCGGAATTTTTTTGCGCGATCCAGTTAGAACGAAAGCGCACGTTTTGGATCCAGACGGTGGAGCCTCTCTTCCTCTTTAGAAGGATGCGGAAAGAAGGTGGGCAAAGTGATGGTCTGTCCTATATGGAAAGAGGTAACCACTTTGGGAAGGAAAGCAGGCCTAGTACGGAGGACAACTTTGTCTGGATGAACAGCCTGGAAGGGCTTGTAGCACACTCACCCTGCGAGCAGAGGTGATGGCAATCAGAAAGGCAGTTTTAAGAGTCAGGAGCCTGAGGACAGTTATGTAGCGGCTCGAAGGGAGCACACATAAGATAAGTAAGAACCAGGTTCAAGTCCCACTGGGGCATCACGAAAGAGTTGGAGGAAACAAGTGAGTAATGCCCTTAAGGAAGTGATTTACAATGAGGGACTTGAAGAGAAGGCTGGTCAGGCAGCCGAAGGAAGGCCGAAATGGCAGAAAGATAGCCTTTGAGAGTGCCCAGAGCAGAGCCCTGCTGGGCCAAAGAAAGAACGAAGAGGAGAACCTCAGAAAGGGGGGCAGAAAGGGGATCCACAGCCTTTGCTGCGCACCATGCCACAAATTTGTTCCATCTACAGGCGGATACCGTTTTGGTGGAGGGACGCCTGGCTGCCAAGATAACATTACAGACTTCGGGAAGAAGGTCGAAAGCTGTCAACTGTCGCCGCTCAATCTCCACACAAGGAGTGGAGGCTGGACAGGTTCGGGTGGAGGACCGTCCCCTGCTGCTGCGACAGAAGATCCTCCTAAAGAGGCAGTCTGATCGGAGGATCGATGGCCATGTGTAATAGCTCGGGATACCAGACTCTTCGTGCCCGATCCGGAGCCACAAGAATGACTTGGGCCCGGTTGCGCCTGATCTTCTTCAGCACTCTGGGCAGAAGTGGTATAGGCAGAAAGGCGTATAGAAGACGGCAACTCCACTCGCGGCGAAAAGCGTCTGAGCGAGTGCTCCTTGGAAATTCCAACGCGCAGAACTGCTGACATTGCGAGATCTCTTCGGTGGCAAATAGATCTAACCAAGGCTCTCCCCACTGCTGAAAGAGACCTTGCACCTCTTCCGAGTGAAGACACCATTCGTGATCCATCATGCACCTGTGGCGGAGTTCGTCCGCACTGGTGTTCAGAGAACCTGCCAGAGATATGCCCTGATGTTCCAGCCATGTCCAAAGGCGGAGAGCCTCCTGACATAGGGTCCACGACTCCACCCTGCCTTGTTTGTTGCAATACCACATGGCGGTGGTGTCCGTGAACACCTGCACTGCGCTTCCCCTGACAGAGGAAAGGAATGCCTTTAGTGCAAGACGAATCGCCCGAAGCTCCAGAAGGTTGATATGGAGCCCAGATTCCACCGGAGACCAGAGGCCTTTAATCTCCGCCTCTCCCATGTGGCCGCCCCACCCCTGCAGTGATGCATCTGTCACCACTGTGAACTCCGTTTGGGGAAGGGAGAGGGATCTGCCGTTGACCCAATCCCGGTTCGTGAGCCACCACTGCAATTGATGTGCAGTGCCCTTGAGATCTGGACGCAATCGGAAAGATTCCCCTGATGCTGTGCCCACTGGAACTTCAGGTCCCACTGCAGAGCCCGCATATGCCACCTGGCATAGTCCACCAGCAGGATTCAGGAGGCCATGAGGCCCAGTAGCCTCAGGGTCATTCTGACCGAAACCCGGGATAGAGGCTGAAAGATCGGAATCATTGCCCGAATATCCCGGACTCGCTGCTCGGGAGGTTAAGCCCGAAACTACGCTGTGTCCAGAACCGCTCCGATGAAAAGGAGCTTCTGAGAGGGGATTAGGTGTGACTTCGGCACTTTGATGGTGAACGCCAGCGAATGCAGGAGGTCGGCCGTAGTCTGGAGGTGGGAGACGCTAGCCTGGGGCGAGCCCGCCTTCAACAGCCAGTCGTCGAGATAGGAGAAGCCTGGAACCCCTGATCTGCGCAGATGAGCTGCGACCACCACGATCACTTTCGTGAACACCTGAGGGGCACTGGTAAGGATGGTAAACTGGAAGTGCTCGTAGCCTACCGTGAACCGTAGGTAACGCCGATCGGCTGACAGGACGGGGATGTGAAAATAAGCGTCCTGCAAGTCCAACGCTACCATCCAGTCTCCAGGGTCGAGGGCAGACAGGACGTGAGCCAATGTCAACATCTTGAACTTACCCTTCCGGAGGAAGCGGTTGATGTTCCGAAGATCCAAGATAGGACGCAGGCCTTTGTCCTTCTTGGGCACCAGAAAGTAGTGGGATTAACAACCACGACCTACTTCTGGGGCAGGAACTCGCTCGATGGCTCCCTTGGCCAAGAGAGCTGTAACTTCCTGTTGGAGAAGGGCCAAGTGATCCTCCGACATGCGATGGGTCTGAGGTGGCATGGATGGAGGGGTAGTCTCGAAGGGGAGGGAGTAGCCCCTTCGGACTATCTGCAAAACCCACCTGTCCGACGTGATGTTGAGCCAGTGGGGGAGGTGATGGCGAATCCTGCCGCCCACTGGCAAATGGTGGCCCTGAAAGGTCAGACTAGGAGGGCTTTGAGGCTGCTGCAGAGGGGGCGCTGGTGGACTGGCCCGCCCGCTGGCCAACAGACCCACGACGGTGGGTCCCACGTCCCCGGCCGCGCAGAGGCTGGACAGCTTGCACAGGCCTGTGGCCCTGGGCAGAACATGGTGGGGCACTCCTTCCGTAGCCACGAGAGGGGCGAAAGGCAGACGGCGCTGGGCGGGAGGTGGAAGCGAGGCCTAAGGATCTGGCCGTAGCCCTAGAATCCTTAAAGCGCTCGAGCGCGCTGTCTGCCTTGTCGCCAAACAGGCGACGGCCATCAAAGGGCATGTCCAAAAGCTTTGCTTGGACATCCCCCAAAAAGCCAGTGGACCTCAACCAGGCGTAGCGTCTCAGTGCTACTGACGTGGAAATCGTCCTGCCCAGTGAGTCGGTGGTGTCCAGCCCACACCTGATGGTGAACTTCGCTGCGTCTCTCCCTTCGGCAACAGGCACGGGAGAGCACGGCCCGGGCCTCCTCCGGGCACTGTGGCAGCACCTGCGCAACCGTGTCCCACACCGAGAGGGAGTAGCGGCCCAATAGACATGCGGTGTTCACAGACCGCAGTCCCAAGCTGGAGGAAGAAAACATCTTCCCAAAGTGGTCCAGCTTCTTGGATTCCCTATCAGATGGTGCGTCGGTGAACTGAAAATGTTTGTGGCCTACCGTGAACCGTAGGCAACACCTGTGGCCTGGCAGGACCGGAATGTGAAAATAGGCGTTCTGCAAGTCCAACGCCACCATCCAGTCTCCAGGGTCGAGGGCAGACAGGACCAGAGCCAAGGTTAGCATTCTTAACTTCGCCTTCCGGAGGAAGCAGTTGAGGGCCTGAGGTCTAGGATAGGATGCAGGCCTTTGTCCTTCTTGGGCACCCGAAAGAAGCAGGAATAGCAACCACGACCTACTTCTGGCACAGGGACCCTCTCGATATCTCCCTTGGCCAAGAGAGCGGAGACTTCCTTGCGGAGAAGCGCCAAATGATCCTCCAACATGCGATCGAAAGACGGCATGGAGGGAGGGGTAGTCTCGAAGGGGAGGGAGTAGCCCCTTCGGACTATTTGCAAAACCGACCTGTCTGACGTGATGGATTGCCAGTGGGGGAGATGATGGCGAATCCTGCCACCCACTGGCCGCTGATGGCCCTGAAAGGTCAGACTAGAAGGGTTTGGCGGCTGCTGCAAGGGGGCGGGGGGGAGGGAAGGGCATATCCAGCAAGGTTGCTTGGTTTATACATTCCCCGAAAAAAACAGACGTCCTCAACCAGGCGTAGCACCGAAGGGCTACCGACGTGGCAATCGTTCTGCCCAGAGAGTCGGCGGTATCCAGTCCACAGCGGATTGTGAATTTTGCTGCATCTCTCCCATCGGCCACTGCCTGGGAGAGAATAGGACGGGCCTCCTCCGGGCACTGAGGCAGCCCTTGCGCAACCGTATCCTAGACTGTATGGGTATAGCGGCCCAAGAGGCATGCACGGACCGCAGCGCCAAGCTGGAGGAAGAGAACAAACGCTTCCCAAGATGATCCAGCTTCTTGGATTCCCTATCCGGGGGTGCGGAAGGGAATGCGCCCTTGGAAGAAGAGGCTTGAACCACGAAGCTCTCGGGGGAGGGTGTTGGGAAAGGAAAATGGGATCGCCCGGAGCCGGGCAGTGGCGGCGGGCAATCGTCAGTTCCACAGGACCCCTGTGCTGGGCTTGGACCAAGTGCCCAGAAGGACGTCCGTGAGGGGTTCAGAGGAAGTTGCCAACAGTTGAAGCACCTCTGTCAGGAGGTTAGGCCTGACTGCCACAGTAGGGAGCTCCAGGCCCAAAGCCTCGGCTGTCCTACGCACCACCACTGCATAGGACGCTCCCTCCTCCATAGCCATGGTAGGGGGAGAAAGCATGCCAAGGTCTGGGGTGGTATCCTGACCACTGACGTCACCCCAATTCCTCTCGCAAGTCTGGCTCTTCCAGCTGATCTGTTAAAATGTCCACCGACCCCTCCCAGTCCTCATCACCACCCTCAGGGCGATAGGGAACGCCTGGGATGAACAAGGGAACAAAAGAACCCTCCGATGTCGGCTCCGGGTCCATCTCGGGGATTAGGATAGGGACGGCGTTGGCCAGAGCCACGGTCGGCGCCTGAGGCTTCGTCGCTGGGGAAGGTCGAGTAAGGTCGACCGGCGTCGATCCAGATCCAGGCCTGGATCCATGAGGACCCTGCGACTTCGGGACCCCCAACCGGCTCCGCGGGGCCCGAAGTTGCGCCAGTGGAGTCGGGCTACCCAAACACACGATGGAGGGCTTCGTAGAACGTACGAAGCTGGGCAGGGCAGGCACTGGAGACAGCCTTAGAGCGACGACGCTCCGGGTCCGCATCGCATCAGCCGACCAACGGGGAGAAGGCAAAGAGCGACGGTGCTTCTTCGCCTTCATCTTGTGCTTCGACTTACCTGAGGTGTGCGAAGACCTGGATGAGGTGTGGTGGCTCCGCGACCGGACTCAAGACTTTCCCCTCGAGCGAGACCGGGAGGGACACGGAGCCGACTGCCTGGCCTCCAAAAGCTTTCAGGACCACTCCCGCAAAAACTTGGGAGCACGACTTCAGGTCGTGGTCGTGCTCCAGGCACCAGAGGCACACGTGGTGCGGATCCGTCACGGATATTAGTTTGTGACAGGAGTCACAAGGCTTGAATCCGGTTCGACGATGGGACATCCCTCGCGCACCAGGAGTCGGAAACCCAAAAAAAGACGACAAAAGTCAAAAAAAATTTAGTCAAAAAAATTTAGTCAAAAAATGACTAAGGGGCAAGCTCTCTCCGAATCTGCGCTAGGCTGGCACGGAAAAAGAAAGAACTGACGTCAGCGTACAGGGGCGGCATCTAAGTAGGCACCGCGACGTCATCCCGGCGACCACCTACCGATGCACAGGGGTATTACTGAAGAAAAATTCCCCGGATCCAGTCTGACGCCTGGGGGTAATTCTAAGTTAAGGAATCTATAACGAATAGTCTCTTTCAGATAACCTGGAAGCCAAAGCAGTCACATGGTTTGAGATCTAGTCAACAAAGGATGAGCAGTTTGACAATGGATTTCTGGATTTGCCAAACCACACAGATTTATTTCCATCAGTCCAGCAAGCAATTCTCATTACTCACATTGCCAGTGACCACTTGCCCAGTGGGAAGGTCCTTCAGCACAATGAGAAGGGTGAAAACCTGGTTGAGGTCAACAATGGCAGATGACTGCTTATCAGGTTTGCGCATGATGATCATACATTGAGAAAAAAACTGATGAAAACAAACAGCTGATGGAAAAAGTAATTGATAAATTTGCACAAGAATACAGACATTTACAGTTCCTTTTTCGAGATCACTAACCAGTGAACAAAAACTGTATAAAACTACTCATTGAAAAATGGGATTGTTAAATTTCAGCAAGAGTGTAGATGTTGTAAGTTCTTAACCTGCAACAGTTATCAAGGTTAAGTGTATATGTTTTTTTTCTCCAATTTGGATGAGAATGTTTGTTATTTTATTTAAGTTAATATATTCTATTTTATTGATTTTAATACATTTGTCATATATTGTCATGTGTTCGTGCAAGTTAACACCACATGCAGATCCTAATTTTTTTTTTTCATAATTAGGTTATAGCATCTTGATAATGTGTGTATGAATAATATGGTGCATTCAATAGTGGTGACTAAAAACAGATTAAAAAAAAAAAAAAAAATCAGACAATAGCAGATTGATCCTTCTATTAAGCTTTTGCATCAGGTTTCTCAACCCTTTGCATGCCTGTGCTTTTTCACCTTTGGCCAGGAGCCGCTCCTGCCTGCAGCTCTGCTTCTTTCTTTGCCAACTGCTAGGAGGTGCAATATCTACCAAAGGCCACAAAAAGACAGAGATGGCTGTGGCATAACAAACGTATGGTGTAGGGGAACATATACAGCCTTGATTCCTGTGCCCCATGGCTCTTCCTGCGCCCAAAGTGTTTCTTGTGCCCCACCTGGCACATATGTCGGAGGATGGATGACGTTAAAATTGTGCCCCTCCCCCCTAGAAAAACATTTGTGGTTGCCCAAGACCCCTCAACATGCTTCCATTGTGACTTTAGTCCTTGCTGTACAGGCATCATGCGGAGCCTGCAAAAAGGAAAAAGGCCTATGCACAACGTCATTAGGCCCAGTACGGATTTGTATGGTCTCACTGCTATTGACTGTTTTGTAGAGGTTTCTTGCCATAATGTGCAACCTCTTTGCTCTTTCCTGAGATGAAAAAGCCTTTTCCAGTTGCATGCTGAGTAATGCACCCAAGAGCGAACCTCCAATGAAGATTTTTCCCTGTTCAATGTGAGGCTTAGTTTTTAGAACAGGTTGTTGCAGGCCGTCAAAGACCACCCGCCTCTTCCTTTGACAGCCTTGACGAGCCAGTCATTGAGGTATGGAAACAACTGATAACCTTCCCGTCTGAGGAAGGGAGCCACCGCAGCAAGGCATTTGATATGAATTTGAGCTGCTTATTTGGGCCCAAAAGGAAGCGCCTTGAATTGATAATACTACCTGCTACCAGGAATCGTAGGTATTTCCTGTGTTGATGTGGAAATCCCCTCCCTAATCATCAGGAGGACTTGCTGTAGGGTAACCATTCGGAAAGAATGCTTCTTCAGAAACTTGTTCGGTTGCCCAAGATCCAGGATTGTCTTCACTGACCCGTTTTCTTTTTCATCAGGGAAAAACTTGATTAAAAGACCTGGTTTCTCTGAGATTTGTAGACAATCTTTAGAGCTTCCTTGAGGAGTAGTAACAGTATTTCCTGCTGAAACTCCTTCAGATGAACATGATGCTCCTCCTTGGGTGGGTTCACAGGGAGTCTCTGAAGAATTCCAATGCATGTCCTGAAAGAACAATTTTCCTCACCCATTTGTACATTGTTAGAGCCTCCCAAGCAGGAGCAAACAGGGAAATTCTGTCCCCAGCTGCAGTGTAGGAGGAGGAAAAGGGGGCAAAAGCAGAGTTAAGCTCTTTTGCCATTGTCATTAGAGCATGTTTGGGATGCACATCTCTTTCTTCCTGATGGGCTCCCATAGGGCTGCTTTTGACTATGGTTATAGGAATATCCTTGGCCATACCCAAATTTTCTTTGAGGATTACATGATTGTTGACTTCCATTTCGGTTGAATTCTTCCCTAAAACTTTGTAATCTTTGAGAAGTACGAAAATTAGAAAATCCAAATCTGCGAGACACAAAGCTTTGGCAGTATCGGTTTCAATTTTAATACCTTAAAAAGGCTAATCATCGCTATATCATCTTGCTCTCCATCATCCTGTGGTAGTTTACCAACTTCCTCATCTACACCGCAATATACAGAATGATTACAGTCATCGTCGACATCAGGCGCTGATGGAACCACTAGCCTTTGAACTACTCTTGGCGATTCTCTTGGAGGTGGTGGAGAAGAAATGTTAATTGCTATGGAGGACGATTAGCTGATAGGAGTAGCATGTTGTGGTGGTTGTTGTTGTGGAACTAACTTTTGAAAAGTTTCCATCATTTGCTGTAAAGTAGTTTAAAAAAGTAATTGGCACACGAACAGCTTCAGGGTGCCTGCGTTTAGGCAAAATGCAAGCCCTTGAAGCATGAGGAATCCCACGATGGCAATTGTAGGAAGTGTATACAAACACAAAACCCTTAGAAATATCCAAGGGAGGGAACTAGAGGCTACGGGGTCCTTAGGGTGAGCTGGCCTCCAAACCTACTATATACACACTGTAGAAGCTACCCCAAAGTTGTAGTCGCTCATGTGATGTAACCGTATCCCTACAAGCACTATATAAATGGAATTCTGGGCATTGCAAAAATTGTGAAGGACTGTCCTCACAAACCACCAGGTGTCATGCTTCATCATAGGCAGTTCTCGCTCTCTAAAAACCCGGTTTGGTAGAGAGCGGGCCAACACCTGAAGACAGGGAGGCACTTCTAATCATTTAAGTGAGGGCCCGTGCAAAAAGTGATTTAAAAACCAATGTACTACCCCAAATCACATTTAATCATAGGGTATTACTTGGTATTAAAAGCTGGAATGTGGGGATTAGGGGAACTATTACCCCTTCACCACTATACAATAGTAATATTGTACAAGCAGGGAGACTGACAAAATGTAGGGGATCTCAGATCACATTCCACTGCAGTCTTGAGCACAAATCATTAAAAGTCTTTCCTTTTAAAGGGCAGTGATAATTGGGAGTATTGCGGGAGCTGGTATTCCTTTTAGATAGGAGGCCAAATTTGCTACTGAAGCATTACATGCGCCGTGAATAGTCACATGTTTGCAAACAAGTGAATGTCCGACAAAAGGAGTCACATTCTTCTCCAGTAAGGAAGACTTCCTTATTGGCACGTTCACAACGATAGAAAAATGGGAGCGACCATAATTCGTGAATGAAGCTGTCTCCTAGGGGTTCATATCTACCAACTGGAAAACGCTTCATGCAAGCTGTGAATTAAAATGTTGAAATCAGTGAAGATATTACACCATGTATTAACCAGACAGCTATGGTAAAGGGGAGCTATTCTAACTTCTCTAAGTGCAACATTGTATAGGTGCCATCTTTCTAAGCCATGAGTTATTTACGTGTCAGATTAAAGTGCAAGAAGAGGTTATCTAAGCTGACTTTGCCCATGAAACAATAGCAACATGACACTTTGCATAATATCAATAACAGACGAGAAGACAGAGTATTAATACTATTATCAACAGCAAGCACTATATCCAAATTACCTTGACCAATTTGTCTTAAGCGTGCTGCAGTTTCCATTTGTGCCAATTTCCAAATTTCATTATATGTAGCATAAATAAATCTTTTAGACCGTGGAGATTTAGAGCCTAATAAAAAAAATCTGGTAAATCCATTTCTTCGGACAGAAGAGAAAGATGTTGTTTCACTGCAGTGTGTGAAACGTTCCAACCATTGTTGACACAACTTCCCCAACAAACAGGTGGCCACAATACCGGAATGTTGTGAGTGTAAATATGCTTGGGGGGGGAACCCCGTGGAAGTCCAAAAGCAAGCATGTCAACCATTTGTGTCCACTGGCCACAATTACCATACAGGAGGACCTGGAAGCGTGGAATTAAATGAACCATTCTGCAACATACTATTGAGTTGTTCTTCAGTGTTATTTGTCAAATTTTTCCAACTTTCAAAGCGCGCAGTTGAGCGAATATTTGGGCCATTAATTTATTTCATTTTAGCCAGTCCCCAACATGTAGACTGAAGGACAGTGTTATTCAGGAAAATCATTTGTTTTGGGATTAAACATGCTCAAAAAAAAGTTTCTGTCCCCTGAACTTGCCATGGTTTGGTACACCAAATCGATTTTATTTCAATTGTGTCCTTCCAATAGTCACAGCCTTTAACGGCCAATTCAGTAACAAAGGAAGCTGTATATATTAGCTATATTAGAATTCATGCACAGGTCATCTGACTCAAAAACAGAATAATACTCCACCAGCATTGAGCTTACAGTTTCAACATCCCAATCATCCAAATATAACCCAGGTACTATTACATCACCCATAGAAACCCGAAACACATATGGCATTGCAGGATCTCTGTAGGACCGAATATATCAAAAGCAGCTTTGTCTCAAACAATTCCATCTGTTACTGTAACAGCAGAAATGTTCACAAGGGACAAGGCTCTTCTCTAGCTTATGTGAAGAAGAGTGGGGGGCCCAACACCCCATTGACCAGTTCTGTAGCAGAGCATTCTGGAAGATAGTGGCCATTAATCTGCAAGAAAAAAAAACTGTCACAAATCCAATCCATAGGGATAAAAAAAAAAAACAAGGAAAATGTAATCCAAACATATACTCTAGGTGGGACCAGATAAGTGCATTTCAGCCATGAAATAAAAACACAGATCTTTAAACAGAGGAGTGTCAAAAGCAGAAGAACGGTCAGGAAAAATCATCTTGATCTATATAATACCCAAAAGTAGTTAGTTGAAAAACTGGTGGCTCCGGTTCCGTAATAGGACTAAAAAAATCCAAAAGAGGTGGATCCACTGATGGTAGATCTGGATAAACGCAAAAAGAACAATTGGTGGACAGAATGCAGAACAATGTCATACATTCACCCCAGTTCAGAGATCTGGGCCTAAATCCATCGTTTTTTTGCTCACCATGCCATTCCAGTTTGGGCCCAGCCATATGCAAATCAGTCTTGACCCTGCGCCCAATGGGAACAGTCCAGCCCGAACTGCCAGGCCAGGTCCTCCCTGGACTGGAAACAAACATCCTAGGACCGGTTTCGGGGTTTAACCCAGATCTCTTTACTGGGGGTGAATGTTCTGATTTGTTCTGCAGTCCGTCCATCAATTGTGTGTCTAACATTTTTATGTAAAGCAGGACTTTTTGTATAAAAGCATCACGTTTACTACAAAGGTGTGACCTTTCATACTAGAGTGCAATCTTTTCTACTCAAGCGTCATGTTTTCAGGTAAAGCGGGAGTTTGCATACAAAAGCATCACGTTTACTACAAATGTGTCACCTTTCCTACTTGAGTATCACCTTTCCTACTCAAGCGTCACTGTGGGAAACTGGGTTCTTGTTACAGTACCTGCCCCCCACTATTTGCCTGGTTTTTGATGCAATTTTGAGTGAGGTGTACTGGGTCCCTGCTAACCAGGTTCCCAGTACCAGTGTTCTTTCCCTAAAACGGTCCCACAATTGACACAACTTCAGCAACCTCTACAAGTCCCTAGTAAATGGTACCCCCTGGTACCTTGGGCATTGGGACTAAAGAGTCCACTAGAGCTGCAGTACAACTTGTGCCACCCGAGGGACCCCTCACCAAGACCATGCAAACTGCCATTGCCATGCCCCATATACTGAATGAGGTATAGGTAAGTCACCCCACCTGCAGACCTTACAGCCCTAAGGCAGGGTACACTATATTCCATGCGTGGACATAACTGCATGAAAATATCTAAGTCCATTCTTGAATATTGTACGTACACAGGGAAGCCATAGAGAGTACATGTGTTGGATAAACAACATCAGTTGCAGATGACACAGTAGCAACAGCAGTATTCACTTCAGTCGTGTTTCCGGTTGCGGATGCAGGGATAAGTTGTAGTGCATTGATTCCCCCCCCACCCCCCACAAGCTAAGGAGAAACAGCTTTGGTGGTGCTCACCAGCTAAGAGGGATTTTCTGTCTGGTAGCAAGATGCCTTCTGGAACTACCAAGGACTTCTGGACATTGTCTACGGATTAGGAATGGCCACATGGTTTAATTTGACATGATCAATTTAGACAACGATTGTCTTTAGAACCAGGCAGTGGTGGTAAGTTAACTGTTCTTGTGCTTTGGATGACGAGGACTGGCATCAGTGCTCGGTACGATGGGAAGAACTCCTTTTTCACCGCTACTTTTTCACGAACGAGATCCCCAATCTTTGGAAATCAGCCAGAAGGTTCAGGTTTCTCCTCAACTCTCGCAGAGGGAGAGGTCTTCAAATATTCGTTGGATTGGGAGTCACTGAACTTTTGTAGAGCCTATAAGACAGCACAACGATTATCTACGTCAAAGGTCGTGGGAGCCGCCCCAAAGCCTGGACAGTAAAGGTCTGGAATATATATTTTGATGCCAAAAAGTACTTTGTATGGGGTCCGCACACCCGGAGATCATTTAGGGAGGTAATTAAGAGCCCTCAAAACTCCATAGAAGTGATGGCTCCAACTACACCCGGTGCCTAATTCTCTAGCTGTTAAGGACTGCTTTAAGTCCCGGTTCATTCTTTCCACAACAGAATTGCCTTCTGGCCGGTATGGAAAAGAATAATGCACCTCCACACCCAGGGATGCCATAGCATCCGGGTACGCTTTTGAAGCCGAAAGTTGGGCCCTGGTCAGCGTGGACTGTACTGCATGCTTGGGACCCGATAAAGACTCGCAGGTCTTTAATAACAGTTTGAGCGTCAGCCGAGCACTGTGGTCAAATCCAGAGGAACCTGTAGAAAAAAAATCAACTGCCACTAGGATAAATTTAAATGCAGTATCTGAAAAAAGGGGACCACAATTGTCCAAATAAATGCAGCAGAAAGGTTTGATGGAAATAAACAGCACAGATGTGGAATTCCTGTAGCCCGACGCCCAGGACATATTGTTTGGGGTCAAGGGCAACAAGTTTTCATGTATATTTTGTCCTTGGGACAAGTAGGCCAAGCCTCCTACAGCACAAACCCTTTGGCTGTCAGCTTACAGTACCACATTATGGATCAGGGAAGGGCACCGTCTGCAGTTGCAGTAATATTTTTGTCCATATGTCAATGCTGTTCAAACTTGTATTCATGGTTCATTAATTGAAAGTCTTTATTATTAGGGTGAGCACTCCAAGTAAATGTTGTAAGCTCTGACTGCACTACTGACAGTGGTTCCAGTCTCAAAATGTGTACACACGTTTTCAAAGTTTAGCAATATGAGGCTATATACAAGGCTTCCAGAATGCTCTGATTTGATGCAAATATTTGCAGAAGCTTGAAAAGAAAGATTGATGATTCTTTGCTTTCAAAATAAAATCTTCATATAAAAATGAAAGCAGGAAAAAAACATTTAGCTAAACTACTGTATAATTTCAGGTACCATTTCTTTGCAGCATCATTTAGTAACATGTGTTGATGCATGCTAGTATTTCCCAAAAATATTCATAATGGAAAATCAGTGTAACCAGTTTCAATAAGATTATGGGAAACAAAAATAAACAAGCATTGGCAAAGCCAGTAGGTCTGACATTGGTGGTCTGCTTTTTAGTTTTGTCAATGTGCGACTTGTTTTGGCATGGTTTTTGTAAAACCTTATTGGAGTGGGAGCTGTCAGGCCCTCACAATTATAACAAACATTGGCAAAAGCAAAAATTGTTTTTGGTCTCAAGAAGCACACACTGCCACAGTAGTTACAGGAACTGAACAAAACTACTTTGTTTGCCGATATGCTCCTTCTGAAAGAGCAGAATGCCGTCACTCACAGTGAAGCCAGCCGATACAGACAGAGACAGACAGAATTTTAATAAACGTAAAAAGGTCATGGTCGACACCAGACCATATTAAGGGCCCAATTATTAAAGAAAGTCTCAAAAGTGCACCCATGGTATATGTCCTTGCATTAAGTGCAGCTATACAGCTTTCATGAATTCCCAAGAATTTACAGTAGTAGGACAAGAAATAGTACTCCTAGAAATTATTTGTGAACTGCTTGTGAAGTAAGCTCACTTTCCCTCCAACCACTTTTTTCCCAACTCTGGAAGAAGGTTTACATCTGCCATTGTCAGGAGTAAATTTCCAACATTTCTCAGTATGGAAAAAGATTAGAGAAGAGTTGTTGAAAACCCTTAAAACATGCAAGTTAGTAGGTTTGCACAGACTCAAAAGGGCATTCTAACCCTGAAACTATTGCTTACCACTAACTTCAGCCCCAGTATGTAGATCTGCAGAAACGTGGCAACATAAGGGGATTGCAAGTATTCAAATACTACTATGGTATGAGCCCTGGCATAATCAGAGAGGCTATATCAGAGCTCTTATATAATGAGATTGCTGCCATAATTTGTCGCAGCACTACATGGCACCAAAGGGACAAGTGGATTTTGTCACACGACAAGTAGATTTATGAAGCAACCTGCCCCATGGACAAGTAGATATTTTATTAAATTCCACACCCCTGAAACAGGTGTGTCAGCAGTGGACGGGCCACGGTGGAAGCATTCATTTGTTGACAAATGTCACAACAAAGGACATATTTCCTGGCCTTTTGCTATAAGCATTGCCACCAATAACGTTGATGTAGAAGTGAAATTGTGGCCACCACACCTGCATGTGCAGAAACACCATCATGCGCAGCTATCACTAAAGTAGACTGCGGTCTTGGTTGGGAATCAATCGATTGCCAACTCCTGGAATAGCTACAAAAATAATATTTCTCTTCCAGGGGATACTCCTCAATAGTCATAAGCACTGAATTATCCCCGCCCACGTGCGGGAACCCGGAGCATATATAAAAATACATATATATGTGTATGTAGTAGAAAAAGAGTACATAGTACGAAATAAACACACATACATGTATAACATAAAAAATATGCAGCCCCAAACATATCCAATAGGCTAAGAAGCCAGAATTACATGTATTTCTCTAGTATGAAAATAACATATAAACATATAATGCAAGAGAAGGACATGTACAGTAAGAGCATTCCGCAAAAAACCTTTTATTTTCATCAAAGAAAACAGTTAATACCAGGCAATTAGCCCAAAGAAGGCTGCATAAATAAATAACATCCCTGTACAGAAAAGGAAACTGGCACCTCGCCTTTAAGGCCTCAGAGAATCTGAGCACTTTGCCTTTAAGGCCTCCAGGAGAACCCTGCTCCCATCATGCACCACAGGTGACAGTTAGGTCAGTTCTTTTTTCCGGCTCCTTCTGTGAGGAACCTGGAGCTTGAGCTTAACTGATTTTGACTTTTTCCAGTCAGAATTTATATCCTATTTATTATTTTTTTTCAATAATCTTTTTACTGGTTGTAATTACCAGTCTTTTTCTGACTAATTGGTCATTCTTTTTGGTCAGATATGCCACCTTTATTTGATAAATGTCCTTCCTGTGGGAAGATGGCCAAATCCGATCCTCATTCGGTCTGCGTCGTGTGTCTACCTTCTTCTCACGACGCAGAGACATGCTACCACTGTCGTCAACTTTCAAGTAGAACATTGAAAGACAGAGAGAAGATCAGACTTCTAGGCTTGCTGGTGAGAGGAAAGAAAAGTGGCCCAGAAAGTCATCATCCATCTGCAGGGCCCTCCTCTCCGAGAAAACGGCAAAGATCTACATCACCAGAAGCTAGAAGTAAGAAAAAGTCGTCGACGTCGAGACCAACCAAACAAGTAAGGTCGTCGAAGACAAGATCGCCATCGAGAAGTAAGTCGACGTCGAGACCTATGACGCAAGCGAGATCAACGTCAAGACCTACTAAGTAAGTAAGATCGAAGTCGAGGACAAGATCGCCGTCGAAAAGTAAGTCGACGTCGAGACATGTTTCGGGCTCGAAGCATGATAGACCTCAATCTACGTCGAAACGCCCGTCGACATCAATACAGAGGTCGACGTCGAGATCTCCGCCCCCTTCTCGAAGGTCGGCGTCGAGACACTCCGATTCACCCTCTCGGACCCGTCAGCGGTCTACGTCGAGGGTAGGGTCGACGTCGAAGATACCGCATGAGCACCAGCGGTCGACGTCGAAGAGACCGACGTAGAGGGCTTCGTCCCATAGATCTCCGCAGTCAAGAGTGTCACCTCCACGGTCGTCGTCGATGGGGGCTCATTCTGGTTCGACGTCGAGGCGTTCGACGTCGAGGGACAAGCAAGTTATTCCTGCTGAAGGGTTAGAAGGACCATCGTCGAGATCACGGTGCTCGACGTCGAGGGAAGCTTCTTCCTCGCCTGGTATAACTATTAACCAAGTTACACCGGAGGGCTCTCCGGCGAGAGGAAACAAATCTCCTCCCATCAACATGTCACCCAGATGGTTGGAGGACATTAGACACTGGAAGATCCAACCCAGGCCTACTGAGAGACCTCCTCCCACGGAATCCGCAAGGTCTTCCGCTGGTAGGTCCCCGAGGCGTTCCAGATCTCCATTAAGACGGCACACACGCTCAAAGAGCGCTCAAGGTCCCGCCGATCGCATACGCCAAGGAGAAGACAGAGGTCTCCTACAACGACCTCCTCAACAAGGTCATCGTATAGAGACTATTCCCCTACCATATCTTCAACTCCGCCATCCAGGGTTTCCCCGGTTGATGATATGGGGACATTCAACGAGGTGCTCTGTAGAGGTGCCAGCAAGTTGAACATAACCATAACGGTGCCTCAGGTGACTACATCCGTTATATTTGAAACTTTGCACCATCGAGTTTCGGCAAAGCCCCTTCTACCTTTGGTGCCAGGATTGTTAGAGCCTGCGATGAAGACTTTTTTGACACCTGCCACAGTGGGCTCGGGTCCTGCAAGAATTTCAAAAAAGTATAAGGCCCCAGACCAGGATCCTTTGTTTCTGCGGTCTGACCCCCCCCCACCGGATTCTCATAGTCGCCGCTGCCAGGAAAGCACATTCCAATACCTCTATGTCATCTGCTCCTCCAGAGAAGGACAGCAAAAACATGGATTCTTTGGGACGGCGAATGTGCAATACGTCCGGGTCCGTTATGAGAGTGGCTAGTGCAGCCGCTCTACTGGGACGATATGACCGGTCTTTATGGGACTCTTTAACAAGATTCACAGAGAAATTACCCAAAGAAGATCAAAAGGATTTTCTAGAGATTGTGCAGGAAGGTGGTCTGGTTGCTAACCAGATCATTAGTACAGCGGCCGACTCTGCAGATTTGGCAGCTCACGGATACGCACATGGCATTTGTTCGCGAAGATCAGCCTGGCTTCGACTCACGGGTCTCAAGCCCGATGCTCAAAGAAAGATAGTCAATCTGCCCTTTAACGGATCATCGTTGTTTGGTTCACATGCGGACGACGAAATGGCAAAAATGAAAACTGAGTTGGATACTCAAGGCTGTAGGCCTCGAAAAGAAGAAATGAATTTCGTCGTCGCTTTCGTCCCTATGACAAACGCTCTTTTCAACAGTGAGGTCAATCATCAAACTGGTCATCGCAGAACCAAGGTCAGACGCAACAAAGGTCCCAGTTCCAACAACGTAGACCGGGACGTGGCAGAGGTGGAAACAAACAACAGTCAACTGCACCAAAGCAGCCACAAAAACAATGAGGTGCGTCTTCCTCCAAAGCTGTTGTCCACTCCGGTGGGAGGAAGTGTTTCATTACATCTGGAGGAGTGGAAACATAACAAAAGACAAATGGGTCATCAACATTGTTCAGAATGGCTATCTTCTCAGGTTCATAACTCCTCCTCCATCTATACCTCCGAGAGGCATTTCTCACCGCGACCAACGATTGTTACAAAGGGAGGTAGATACCTTATTAAAGGAGCTATAGAAAAAGTCCCCGCTCTTCAAAGAAATCAAGGAGTCTACTCTCGTTATTTCCTTGTGCAAAAAAGGAGGCCCCACCACAGAATACAGACCTATTCTGGACTGGAGACTGTTGAACAAATACATTCGCAGAGAGAAATTTCGAATGTTGGCACTCCATCAAATTTTCCCACAGCTTCATCAAGGGGATTGGATGTGCTCCATCGACTTACAGGACGCATACTTCCACGTACCAATCTCAAAGAAACATCGCAAATTTCTACGCTTTCGAGTGTCTTTTCAACATTACCAGTACTCAGTTCTCCCATTCGGGCTCAAATCAGCTCCCCGAACATTCTCCAAATGTATGGCTGTGGTGGCCGCTTTTCTCCGCAAGCAGAAAATATTCATATATCCTTACCTGGACGACTGGCTCCTGAAGAGCTCATCTCCAACTCTGCTGCAGGATCATCTCACGTGTTGCCTTCAGCTTCTCCACAACTTGGGCCTTCACGTCAATTTCAAGAAATCCATACTAAATCCAACGCAAAAGATCCATTACCTAGGCTCCTTCCTGGACACCGAAAAAGCAAGCGTGTGTCCTTCGGAGGAGAGGTTGTCATCAATCCAAGGAAAATGCCTGACTCTTCTTCACACGCATCTACCGACAGTTCGACAGGTGTCATCACTACTGGGATCGATGGCTTCGTGCATCTTTATAGTACCAAACGCACGATTACACATGCGTCCACTACAACAATGTTTGGAGGACCAGTGGATGCAAGTATCAGGGCGCTGGGAGGATCATGTAATTCTCCATCAATCAGCCAAAGACTCCATCCGGTGGTGGATGAAGCGATCGCACCTGATGAAGGGAATCCCTTTCCACCAGGACCCTCCAACCCAGACTTTAGTCACGGACGCTTCTCTCCAGGGTTGGGGTGCTCATATGGGCCCTGTGCAAGTACAAGGTCTATGGTCCGACTCCGAAAAGAGCTACCACATCAACCTGCTAGAGCTGAGAGCCGTACATCTAGCTCTCAAGTCCCTGGTTCCACCGTTCAAGTCTCGCTCCATTCTGATCCAAACAGACAATACGACGACGATGTATTATTTGAACAAACAGGGAGGTACCCGATCAAGGACACTCTCCATAGAGTCTCAAACCATATGGAACTGGCTTCTAGCGAGAGACCTGTCAATAGTAGCCATTCATCTACCGGGCTCTCAACTCCCAGGCAGACTTCCTCAGCAGAGACTTCGTCGAAGCCCACGATTGGGTTCTCAACAACGAAGTCGCTCACAGCATCTTTCGAGAATGGGGAACGCCAGACATCGACCTGTTTGCAGACGCGGTAAACGCCAAATGCCCCGTCTTCGCATCCAGGTTTCTCCAACAAGAATCTCAAGGGAATGCCCTTTTGATCGAATGGTCTCAGAGCTTACTGTACGCTTTTCCACCGATTCCGTTGATACCAGTTGTAATCAACAAGCTGTACAGGACCACCTCCAGGATGATCCTAATAGCCCCGGAGTTGTGGTTTCCGGACCTCCTTCAACTATCGGAAGTGCCACACAAGAGGTTTCCATGCCGCCCGGATCTCCTATCCAAACAGACAGGGAGAGTATTCCACCCCAACCTGTCCTCCCTCCGGTTGACAGCATGGCTCCTGAAGTCATACAATATGGACACCTACAATTGAATCCAGACTGTATGGCTATTCTCAAAGAAGCGAAAAGACCTTCCACGAGGAGATCATATGCCTTCAAGTGGAAGCGGTTCTTCCTATGGTGTGTGGACAATGGACATGATCCCATCCGGGGTCAGGAACAGGTGATTTTACCCTATTTGCTGCATTTGGCTAGATCTGGTCTTCAGTTCTCTATCAAAGTCCACCTTGCAGCAATCACGGCCTATAGGAAGTCCCCCCACCAGACTTCTTTGTTTAGAATTCCGGTGGTAAAGGACTTTCTTGAGGGGCTTAAAAAGGTTTACCCACCAGTCAGGTCTCCCTCTCCTCCATGGGAGCTTAACATTGTGTTAACAAAGTTGATGGGGTCTCCTTTCGAGCCTATTCATAAAGCTTCCTTACAGCATTTAACATTGAAAGCCGCGTTCCTGGTGGCCATTACATCTGCTCGCAGGGTCAGTGAGATCCAGGCTCTTTGCTGTAAGGAACTTTATACTGTGTTTCACGCTAACAGAGTAGTTCTCAGAACACATCCTAGCTTTTTACCTAAAGTAGTCTCGGACTTCCATATTAACCAGACTATCACTTTACCTACTTTTTTCCGAATCCTTCGAATCCTCCGGAAAGATCTCTTCACTCCCTAGATCTCAAGAGGGTTCTGAAGTTTTATTTGGACAGAACAAAGACACTGAGGAACTCAGAACGTTTGTTTATTAACTATGGTCCTGTTAACGTCGGTTCTGCAGCTTCCAAGAGATCCATTTCTAGATGGATAGTTTCTTGTATTCTACTGTCATACCAATTGGCCAACAAATCCCTTCCGGGTAAGCCTAAGGCCCATTCCACTAGGGGGAAAGCTTCCACCACGGCTCTCCTGAGGAATGTCCCCATGGCAGAGATTTGTAAAGCAGCTACATGGCGATCAGTTCATACCTTTACTCGCCACTACTGTTTAGATGCTGACACGCAGGCAGATGCCCAGGTTGGGCAAGCCTCGCTGAGAAACTTGTTTGCAAATACTGTTTAATATGTGTACGTCAATTTAGTTCTCTGTTCTTTGCTCGTCCGCATGGAAGTGGGTATGGGCTTGCTACTCTATTCAGTGCTTATGACCATTGATGAGTATCCCCTGGAAGAGAAGGATAAGTTACTTACCTGTAATCCTAGTTCTCTTCCAGGGGTATACTCAAAGTCATAAGCAACCCTCCCACCTCCCCGGACGAGCATTAACAGTTTACTCGGTATTCTTGCATCTTTGATGCAGGTTCCTACAGGTTTCTTATACCGTACAAAAGAACTGACCTGTCACCTGTGGTGCATGATGGAAGCAGGGTTCTCCTGGAGGCCTAAAAGGCAAAGTGCTCAGATTCTCTGAGGCCTTAAAGGCGAGGTGCCAGTTTATTTTTCTGTACAGGGATGTTATTTATTTATGCAGCCTTCTTTGGGCTAATTGCCTGGTATTAACTGTTTTCTTTGATGAAAATAAAAGGTTTTTTTGCGGAATGCTCTTACTGTACATGTCCTCTTACATTATATGTTTATATGTTATTTTCATACTAGAGAAATACATGTAATTCTGGCTTCTTAGCCTATTGGATATGTTTGGGGCTGCATATTTTTTATGTTATACATGTATATGTGTGTGTTTATTTCGTACTATGTACTCTTTTTCTACTACATACACATATATATGTATTTTTATATATGCTCCGGGTTCCCGCACGTGGGCGGAGATAATTCAGTGCTTATGACTGATGAGTATACTCCTGGAAGAGAACTAGGATTACAGGTAAGTAACTTATCCTTCTGTTCACTCAAGACGAAAATCCCTTAGGTAAGGGGGTGAAGTCTTTATTTGCATTAACGGCAGCCAAAATATCAGAGTCTAATCTTATTTTAGAATAAGCAATTGGAGCAACAGTAGCAGTCGCTACTGCAGATTTGGCCACTTCATCACCCAGAGAATTTCCTACAACGTGCGAGTCATCAGCGTGTGGGAATAAAGTATGAGTAACATGAGCCTGTGGCAACATATCTTTGAGGTCTGCCATCTTAACCCATAGCATTTTATGCTTGATTGTGTTGCGTTTAGAATCTTTAAATCTATTCTGTCTCCAATAATGTAAATTATCATTAAAGGATTGTACACAGTAATACAAAACACACACTAAGTGTGGGGAATCCGTGATCCGTATATTCAAGTGCACGCTGTAAAGCCTTCAGTTCAGTCAACTGCGCAGTACAGTCTCCCAGGCACCACGTGCAAGTTTTTTGTGGCTGGAATTTTCAGTCTACCATCTCATCAACAACATGCTGCTGAATAATGTTGCTTACAATCTATAGCAGGTTGAGCTGAACCATCAGTGTAAACAAAATATTTATAATTATCAAGAGATAAAATAAAATTTAGCATGGGGTAAACATGCTCACATTGCAAGAATTCTTGTGTCTGTAAAGACGGGTCAAAGAGGAAGTCTTCATGAACAGCTGATAAGGATGTTGACCATTGTATCCATCAAGGATCGAGGACTTTAGCGTTAGGAATGCTAGACTTTGTGGCACCCTCTAAGGCTGGTACGGGAGTGATGACAATGATGAGTTTCCTCTTCTGCAACTGCCCTTTCTTTAAGGATAGCCATCTGCACTGCAGTCAGTATTTGTTCAGCAGAAGCAAAACGCATTTCTGCATTGGAATATAAATGCGATATATATGTAATCTGCACTATTTCACCTTCATTAAAAGTGATATAAGTAAATCCATTTGCACCTGAGAGAATACAGATGACAAGATGTGTGGTATTCACAGATTTATGTAAATGTTGTGTAGCAAGTAAATGAGACTGCAGTGATCTGGGTGTATTTGTGTGCTCTGATGTCCAGCGTGTAGAGGAAAAATTACGATGAATTAATTCATAAAGAGGTTTAATGCATTATGCATAATCTGGTATGTATGTTCTGTCAAAATTAAGAAATCCTGGCAGTAATTGTAATTTCTTCTATGTATTTACACACTTCTCAAAAAAATGAGGTGCAAGACTCTTGCTCTCATGTGTAAGTTGAGATCCTAAAATAGGATGCTTAGAAAAACTATCACATTTCTTAAACGTGAATTTATAGCCAAGTTCAGCCAATCCCAATATAATGTGATCTGGGTCAATTTCGTTTAGAATTGACAGAAATTACTTACCTTCAGTAACACCTTAACTGGTAGAGACATGATCTAGCACCAGATTCCTTACCGTTGAATTTCCCAGGCGTCAGACTTGATCCGGAAGATTTTTCTTCAAGCAACTGCACTGCACGCCGTTAGGTGGCATCGGCTGGCTCCGCATGTTGTTGTTTGAGTCTTCCGCGCCGAAAGTGACGGCCACGTCACCTACATAAGCGCCACCTCAGCGCGCTGACGTCAATTGCTTTTCACGACTTTCCAGTTCAGAAGCACGGAGCCATGAAGTGCACAGACACTAGTGAGTTTCCGAACAACTAGGGCCCTGAAAGGGATCAGCCCTGAACCTAGAAACCTGTTCGCAGTGCAGGGAGGACGGATGGGTTGGTATGGCTGGTAAACGTGTGCAGGGATGCCCACGTTGCTGCCTGACAAATGTCGAGGACTGGAACTCCACACTGCAACGCCGTAGTAGCAGTCTTGGGTCTGGTAGAATGGGCCCGTAGGACTTCAGGAAGATGCTTTACGACCAGAGCGTAGCAAATTGTGATGAAAAGGACGACCCATCACGAGATAGTCCTCTTATGCACCGCACGACCTTTCTTCATTCCAACATTGAGAAAGAGGCCCTAGTGTGAAGCACCAGCTCATCAGGGAAGATGGTCGGGTAAGGAGGCCTGGATGACAGCACCCGCAATTCGCTCACCCCCCTGGCAGATGTGATTGCCAATAAAAGGGTTGTTCTGATAGTAAGAAGCAGGAAGGGACAAATGTGCAAAGGTTCAAATGGAGCCCAAATTAGAAAGGAAAGCACCAAATTAAGGAACCACTGAGGCATAATGAAAAGGGAAACAAATTTGTTCCACTGTCGGGTGTACACTGTCTTGGTGGAGAGCCGCCCGGCTGCCAAAATAACATGGTAAACTTTGGGAGGAAGGTTTAATGCTATCAACAGCCGCCGCTCAATCTCCAAGCATGTAGGCGTAGAGTTGGCAGGTTCGGGTGGGGGTCCCTCCCCTGCTGCTGCGACAGAAAGTCCTCCCAAAGGGGGAAGCCTGATCGGAGGATTGATGGCCAATTGAAGAAGCTTGGGATACCAGGCTCTCTGTGCCCAAGCCAGAGCCACAAGAATGACTTGGGCCCAGTCACTCCTGATCTCCTTGAGCACTTAGGACAGGAGTCGTATGGGCAGAAAGGTGTACAGGAAGCCTGAGCTTCACTCGACACTAAAAGAGTTTCCGAGAGAGAGTCGCCTTGGAAACTAGAGGCGTGCAAAACTGCCGACATTGCGAGTTCTTGGCTGATGCGAACAGATCTAGTAAAGGCTCTCCCACTGTTGAAAGAGACCTTGCGCCACCTCCGGCTGGAGAAGCCATTTGTGACCCGCTAGGCATAGACAACCGAGTGCTTCCGCCCTGGCGTTCAGAGTACCTACCAGGTTTTGAACCACGTGGGATATGCCCTGCTGTTCCAGCCATGTCCAGAGATGCAGGGCCTCTTGATAAAGGGTACACAACTCAACCCGCCCAGTTTGTTGCAGTACCACATGGCGGTGGTGTTGTCTGAACACTTGAGCCAGCTTTCCCTTGACTGAAGGAAGAAAGACTTGCAATGCCAAACCAATCGCTCGGAGCTCCAGCAAGTTGGTGTGGAGTTCGGATTTAGCCAGAGACCAGAGTCTTCTATCTACACCTCTCCCAGGCCCCATCCCAAGAGAAACACACATCACTACTGTGTGATCTGGTTGGGGAAGAAAGCGGGGTCTGCCTATGACCAAATTGCGGTTTGTCAGCCACCACTGCAGGTCTCAATCAGTTTCCTCTGAGATCTGGACCATATTGGAGAGATTCCCCTGATGCTGCGCCCACTAGAACTTCAGGTTCCACTGCAGAGCCGGCATATGCCATCTGGCATGTGTCACTAGTAGGATGCAGAAGGCCATGAAGCTCAGCAGTCTCCAAGTCAGTCTCACAGAAATCCAAGAGAGAGACTGAAGCATCTGTATCTTAGCCTGAATATCTCAGACTCGCCGTTCGGGAGGATATGCCCAAAACGGCACTGTATCCAGAACAGCTCCGATGAAAGGGAGCGTTAGACCTAGCATTCTGGACGGGGTTTACCCTGACTTTTTACCTCTGCCTCCTGTAATTTGACGGTGTAATGGATTTTTGTTCTGCTGGTTTAGATGTTTTGGGCACTTTGCCACTGCTGATCAGTGTCAAAGTGCAAGTGCTCCTTGGATAAATTATGAATCTGATTGGTTATCCATGATTGGCATATTTGAGTTACTGGTAAGTCCCTAGTAAGTGCACGGTGTGTGCCAGGGCGGGTAAATCAAATGCTGCTAGTGGGCTTGCAGCACTGGTTGTGCAACCCACATGAGTATCCCTGCAAGTATCTCAGACCTGCCACCGCAGTGTCTGTACGCGCAGTTGTGAACTGCCATGTTGACCTGGCAAGTGCACCCACTTGCCAGGTCCAAACCTTCCCTTTCATGTAAGACACCACTGTCGTAGGCCCAAGGTACCCCCATGGTCAGGGTGCAGTGTCTGTGAAAGGGAAGGCATGTGCTGGTGTGCGACATGTCCTTATAGTGAAATACTGCGGACTTCGTTTTTCACTATTGAAAGGCTATCTGTCCATAGGCTAACATGGGAGTTGCTTTGTAACATCTTACAAGTATAACATTCCATAGGGATAAGATAGAGAAATGGAGTTTAGGCTCTCTGAACTCAGAATTTATTAATGCGCCTTTTGGTAAAGGTGTTTTTTAACTCCTGTGTTTGAAAGTGCCACTTTTAGAAAGTGCACACTTTCTTGTTTAACCATCCTGTGTGCCACTGCTGTTGTGTATTCCCCGTCTGGGTTTGGAGTGACATGAGCTGGGGAGGTGCATTCACTCTAGACAGTCACCGGGAGGTGGTAGGGAGATGAGGGGGGGGTGAATGGGACATTTGAGGAGTGCCCGGACTTGCCCGAGTGACTAATTGCTAGGCTGAATAAAGCTGGTCTGCATTTAGAGTGATGGGCTGAGTTGCACCTGAATAGGGCGTCTCTCCTTTTCACAATGCGGTCTCCACCTCCTGCGGACATGCTGGACCAAGGAGGCCAGGACTGTGTTCAGAGACCCTTGCCACAAACAGAATAGCAAAACGGGGTAAGTACTGGACCAAAAACCCCAAGATTTTAGATTACTTTTAGGAACAAGAGGACCCTGCCAAGAAGAAGGGTGGAAGGACTGTGTGAGGAGCGCTGTCTTTTCTGTGTGAGGGGTGGGTTGGCCTGTAGTTGCTGCTTCTGTCTGTGGTGGAGGAAAAGAACTGACTCTTTGCCCTGCTGTGATATCCTGTTTGAGACGAAATCTCCAAGGTCCTGTGTGTGCTGGCCTCTTGTTCTGGGAAACCTAGGGACAATAAAGGTTCTATGTGCTTTACAGTACAAGAGCTCCATGTGCTTTACTTTGCAAGAAGCTCAATATGCTTTACTTTACAAAGAGCTCCGTGTGGTTTGTCACCAAGAGCTGTGTGCTTTACTTTAAAAGAGTTCTGTGGGCTTTGTATGCCAAGCGCTCTGGGTGCTGCATTCTCCAAGAGCTCTGTGGGCTTTATCATTAAGAACTAGGTGCGCCTTATTTTGCAAGAGCTCTGCGTGCATTGCAGTCTGAGAGCTTAGAGAGTTCTCCTTTGCGTTTTCCTAGGGGAGAAGCAGTCTGCCTGGGGCGAGGACCGTACACTGCCCTGGGCCCAAAATCCGGGGTCTGTTCATGCAACTCAAGAGATCCCCGGGTAGCAGCTCTGCACACAGTGCTGGGGCACCAGGTGTTACCTAGCAACAGGCCGAAGTCTGGGAGAAGAGCCGCGGCTCATCGCCTCCCCGCCTAGCAGGACGCCCTGTCGAACCCTGAGAGAAGCAAGGACGCTCTCTGGCTGCCAGGAACTTTGCTGCCGCACTGGAGAAACCCCCCCTCACACGTCCAGCTCCAAGCAGCGAGGGGTGCCGAAGTCAAGAATCAGTGCCTCTCCCTTCTCCTCCCTGCATCTTTGAACCCTCACTGCGGTGCCGCCGGAGCACGAGCAGCCGCCAGTGAGTTGAGAGAGGGGGGGCACGTCCAGTGGAAACACTCAAATTGATCCAGCCTCCATCCAGCTGCATTGGTGGTCGGGCTAGTTGCAACCGTCTAGTAATTTGCCTGCACGCCCAGCTGGGTGGCAGAGCCACAAGTGCATTTGTTGACAAAGATTTCTGGTGCTTCCCTGGCTTACAAAGTTAAGTTTTGTTGGCTTAATATACACCGTGAATTTGCTTACAAAGTGATGTTGTGTTTGCCTAATTGACAACGCTCATTTATTTACGAAGTGATTTATGTGCAAAGCAAGAATTAATTTATGGGATTATGGTCTAATGCGTTTGGTGTATAATACAAAGGATATTTTTATATAACCTTGTGTGGAGTCTCTTTTGTGGTGTGCCTGTGTCACGAGTGTGTGTGTGTGTGTGTGTGTTGCGCAAACGCTTTACACATTTCCTCTGGGATAAGCCGGACTGCTCTGCCAAGCTACTAAGGGGGTGAGCAGAGGTCATCTTATCCAGGCTAGAGTGGTGAGTTCTGCCTGGCTTACCCGAGCCAACCAGAAACCCCATTTTTAACCGAGCGTCTGAGAAGGAGTCAGATGTGACTTCGGCACATTGAAAGTGAACTCCAGCAAATGAAGGAGGTTCACCATAGTCTGGAGGTGGGAGACAACAGAGTGGCGCGAGCTCGCCTTCAACAGCCAGACGTTAAGATAGGGGAAAATTGGCACCCCTCTGAACTGCGCAGATGAGCTGCGACCACCGCCATCACCTTGGTGAACACTCGAGGGGTGCTGGAAAGGCCAAAGCGAGCACAGTGAAATGAAAGTGCTCATGGCCAACTGTAAACCGCAGGTAGCGCTGATGAGCAGGCAGGATGGGATGTGAAAGTCAGCATCCTGCATGTCCAACACTACCATCCAGTCTCTTGGGTCCAGGGCAGACAAGACCTAAGCTAGAGTGAGCATCTTGAACTTTTCCTTTCTGAGGAAGTAGTTGAGGGCTCGCAGATCTAGAATAGGACGAAGACCCTTGTCCTTATTCGGGACCAGAAAGTTGAGGGAATAACAACCACAGCCTAATTCTGGTGCCGGAACCCGCTCTATGGTTCCCTTGACAAAGAGGGCCATGACTTTCTTCTGAAGCAAAGTCAGGTGAACCTCCGACAGCCGGTCGTAAGTTGGAGGCATAGAGGGAGGGGTAGTTTCGAAGGGGTGGGAGTAGCCCTTTTGGAATATCTGGAGAGCCCACCTGTGTGGCGTGATGTTCTGTCAGTGGTGGAGAGGATGCTAATCTTGCCACCAACTGGCTGCCCATGATCTTGAAGGGCTGGACTAGGAAGGTTTGGAGGTGGGGGGGGGGGGGGAGAAACTGACCGGACCTCTGGCTGCCAGACCCATGGGGTCAGAATGAGCAACTCCCACAGCCGTGCAGAGGTTGTTGAACGTTCGCGGACTTGTGGCTAGGATATGGCTGGCGCGGCAGAAAGCCCCTTCCATAGCCACAAAAGGGGCGAAAGGCAAATGGCCGACATGTGGCCACTCAGAAGCCCAAGGACTTGCCTGTAGCCTGGGAGTCCTTACAGTGCTCCAGCAGGATAAGTTACTTACCTGTAATCCTAGTTCTCTTTCAGGGGTATCCTCATCAAAGTAATAAGCACATGAATATTCCCGCGCATGGGCGGGAATATTCATATGCTTATGACTATTGATGAGGATCCCCTGGAAGAGAACCATGTCTACCTTGTCCCCGAAGAGACGTGTGCCATCAAAGGTCATGTCCACGAGAGAGGCCTGGACATCCCCTGAAAAGCCAGAAGTACTCAGCCAGGCGTGGCGACGAACGGCCACTGTTGAATCAAATCGTTCTGCCCAACGAGCCGGTTGTGTCAAAACCACAACGAATGGCGAACTTTGCAGCATCTCTCCAGACTGATATTGCTTGGGAGAGGATGGCCTGGGCCTCCTCCGGGACCTGTGGCAGCACTTGTGCAACCGTTTCTTAAAGGGTGTGGGAGTAACGGTCCAATAAGCATGCGGTGTTCACCGACCGCAATGCAAGGTTGGTGGAAGAAAAAAATTTCTTACCCAACTGTCCAGCCTCTTTGATTCCCTCTCAGTGGGTGCGGAAGGGATCATGCCCTGGGAGGTAGGGTGGTTGGTGAGGAAATGTGGGTCGCCCGGTGCAGGGCGATGGTGGCAGGCGATTGGCCTATTTACAGGAGTCCCTCTGCTGGGCTTGGACCAGGGTCCAAGAAGGACATTTGCTAAGGCCTCATTTAAGGGCAGCAAGGGTCCCAAGAGGAGACATCTGGCTGCCGGACCTCTGTCAAGATGTTAGTCTTGACTGCCACAGAAGGGAGCTGAAGGTTCAGGACTTCAGCTGCCCTTCACACCACTACAGCGTATCATGCTCCCTCCTCCGTAGCCAAGATAGGTAAAGAAAGCAGGCCAGAATCTGGAGAGTATCCAGTCAACTAGCCTTACCTAATTCCTTATACCAGTCCATGTCCTGATAAGGCTGGTCTTGTAAAGGGTCCAGAGACCAGTCTCAATCTTCCTGCATTCCTAGCCCATCAGATTTGCCTGAGGAATCGGCCTAGGACTCAAGGGTTCGGTCGGTGCTGGTAGGTGTTGATCCTGGTCATTGAAGATGAGAATGAGGCTAGTGCCGCTGGTGGGTGCTGGCGGGACTCTCAGCGAGGGGGCCAGTGCCAGGGAAGGTCGCAATGGTACGACCGGCGTCTGTCCGGATCCATTCCCAAATCCATGGGAGAGAGGAGGGAGGAGAGGAAGGGGGCCAGAGCGGAACCAGATGGACCTTCCTTTGAGCCTACAGGGCCCAAAAGCAAGTCGGTAGGGTCAGGCAGCCCAAATATGAGGGCCATGGCAAAAATTGTTTTAGTTGGGCGGGGGTCGCTCTGGCTCCCGGGAAGGCTGGGAAGGGCGTAGTCGACCCAGATGCAGGTTTGGAGGAATGTGGCCTAGAACGCTGAGACTCCTCCACCGTGTCAGCCGATGGACAGGGAGAAAATCGAAGCATGCTTCGAATTTCTGTGTTTTTTGTGCCTCTTACCTGACAGACTCAGCAACTTCGAGAGGGAGGACGAAGACTTGGGACTCCCAGCGGGGTGCCCGGACCTTCCTCTCGACTGGTACCGTGAACGAGACCTATGGGGAGACAGAGGCAGTGCCGAGCACATGGCTGCAAGCAGCTTTAGGGACCACTCACTCAAAGCTTTCGGAGCCATGGCCCGGCAGCTGAAGCACTACTTCGAATCATGGTTGTGCTTCAGGCACCAGAGACAAACCAGGTGAGGACACGTCACCGAGACGGCATGGGGACAAGCGCTGCACGGCTTGAATCCAGACTTCTTGGACATGAAGGAAACAAAAGCTACATGGTAAAAAAAGTCGACAAAACGTCGAAAAAACCTTTCAAGAAGTGATAGAGGATAGCTCTCTTCACACATCTGCACTGGTTGGCTCCGGAAAGAAAATAACCAACAGGCTGTTCTCATGCCCATTGGGAACCTTGTGTATTTCATTTGAAAACCAAGAGCGGAAAAAGCTGTCCAATCTCTACTTTCAAGCACTAGATTGCGGGTAAAAAAAAAAAAAAAACACTGGAGATATCCAAGGTCGTTTTGTAATTTTTACTGACTATATTGTTTATGAGTGCCGTACTGTGTGTATTTTGTATTACCAAAGTGAGTGTATGACTATTTAAACGTTTGTAGTTAGGAATGATCCGGTTTTAAAAAGAGGAAAAAGTGGATTATTCATTTGAGAGACACAGTGTTCAGTTACTCCCTGCCACTCCAATTGAGACAGTATGTCTTTAACAGGTGCTTTAGCATCCCGTCTAATAAGATACTGTGGTTGCACTTGTGGGCTGGATCATAAAGGAATTACATGATAAGGAGACTCCTTATCCCAGCCAATATGATTGTGATTTAATGCAAGGGCTACGGCAAGAGCCCATTCTGCCGCGTAAGCTTGTGTAACTTGGCCAGGGAAAAGAGCAGAAAAGGAAGGATGTATGTGGTGATGTATATACAAACTGTAGGGGCCTATCAACCTCCGCAAGAAGAAGGTCATAAGATAACGTTTAATTTTCACAGAATATTGCTTTAATGGTGCGCGGTATGTCACCCTCAATTTGAATGTCTAGATCATATAATATACCTGGAAGGGCTACGTGGCTGTCTGGGGTCTCAACTGTAATACATGTATCAGTTGCTTGCGCTACCAGAAACTCCTGGATATTATGGCGCACTATTGTGACTTCTGCCACACTGTTGAGGAGAGTCACCTCCCAACTCACGTTCAGGAGGAGGGTTTTCAGTGTCTGTGGCATATTTAGAGGTTATAGACGCTACTTTCTTTTTCTGAGAAGAGGCTTTACATTGAGGAAGCTTTTCCTCTTTTTTACCCTTACTTCAGATGAGCGTTGCGTCTCCCTATTCGGTTTCACGTATACTTCTTGTCGGTGTTCAAATTGCCCTCCTCTGTGGTAGTGCTTGTCAGACGATTCCTGACAGGAACAAGGAGAACGTGTATCGGGAACCCAACACCTGTCTGGAGTCTTGATTTTTTTGCGATTACGAAAACCGTACCGCCTCTCGGAGGACTCTAGGGGTGGGAAACCTCCGCGAGGTATACCTTTCGGTGGTTGTTTAGATTTATCCAATGGTTTTTTAACAGACTCACGGGAGGGCTTGGCTTCCTTGCGAGTGCTAGACTTGCCAAGAGGAGCTTTAGTAGGTCTGGTTCCCAAATTATTGCGTCCTAAGGATGTTTAGACATCAGCAATATTTACAGGCAACTCGCATTCACGGTCGGCTACTGCAACCCCTGTGAGCTACTGGCGTATAGCCAGAGAAGCTGCTTCACTTTTAATGTTTGAAAGAAACATTGCAGACACTACGGGAACATTTACCATTAGTTTCATCCCCAAATCCAGGTCAGCAGCTGCCCAGAGTCGGTCTGCATTTGTTTTAAAATGTCTGGTAAGACTGACATTGAGGGAGTGCCGTGACTGAGTGTATAGACAGATGCGAACACTGTCCCCCAGGTGTTAGTCTCCAATAGCGGGAACGATTCCATGGGGTAAGCACATAGTCAATATTATGTGTTTGTCTTGTGGTCCCATAAGGGGGAAACAGTTTCAAGTTGATCTACATATTGGCGATCCAAAATGGAATTTCCTCACGATTAGTGGGTATTTTGCCCATAACTGAATGAACAATTATAGGACTTATTGTAGGTACTGTGGGCACCTGGGCTTGAAGCAGGCAAATCCTTGCAGTTTGTGCTAGCAAGGTGTATCAAACGAATTGAGTTAAACATCTATATAACTAGAGCTTTGTAAAAAGTCTGTTTTTGCAAAAGGTTAACAGCCGCCATATTAGTATACGACTTATATCGAGCTCGAGCCAGCCAGGTCGCCCCATCATTACTGAGGGGACCCATGCGTATACGTGTGGGTACGTGTGGGAGGGTGCCAAGCAACCAAGTATGGAGTTCCTGGTAAGACAGTGGTATTTCCATGAGCGTAAAAGGTCTATATAGATATGATGCTGCAGGTGTGGTGTATGCATTTGCAAAAAGTTCATGTTGGGGTACGTGTGCATCGACACAGGTCTGCAATTTATAGTAACAATAGGCTGTGGTACAGTCATAACTAAAACAGTAATGAAAACAAAGTGAAACACAAAAAATGGGTTTGATCCTTTGAAACTTTAAAAACCAACAGTTTAATTACTTCCTAAAAACCGGGGCACATTAACCCTAAACACCACGTATGTCTTTGGTGGTAGGTGTAAGGGTACTGTGAATACGCACAAGCACTACTCAGGAGACCCACAAATCAGTACCAGACCAAACGTTGGTTGCGCCATGTTGCAGGGATTCTGCTTAGAAACAGAATTATGCCTGGGACTACAGAAAACATCAGTAGGTAGGAACTGAGTCACCATACCACATCAGTACCTGTGGGCCCAAATTCAGACTAGCTCATTGTGCCTTACTTATTCTCCTAAACTTTCCAGAGAAACAAGTAAATTGGCACCCCAGAACACAACACTCGGGGATCGTGGTAGCAGGCCATCACCCTTTGTTCCCTCACTCATACGTATCCGCAATGAACTGAAAGACACGAAGAACGATTACAATATTTATTGAACTATTATGCTCTATTTTGTAATAAATGCGCTGCAATTAAAAGATATACAGGTCAAAAATGTGATCATAATCAACTGACTGCACATAATAAAAAGCTCTGCTATATTGAAAGACAGACCTGCCTAAGCCTACCCTCACTAATGAAACACTGTTATAGATATCTGGGATTAGTTGGGGGACCCCCCCCCCCCATCCCTTGCATACATAGGTAGCTGTTTTACATCTCAGGCAGCAGAGCTCGCTCTCGTCTCTGAACTTTTGCTCGGCGAGAGGGTGTCCTCTCGATATTCAAAACGACAAGTCCACGCTTATATAAGAATTGCATGTTCAAAACAGAGGCTGTATTTGTCTATTGTGTCTATGGGTTAGTGTCCGACCACAGAGAAAACAGAGCACAGTGTTTTTCGACCTTGTATGAAAGGTTCAGTCAGAAACCCAGCAGAAGAACTAAATAACAAAACATGTGCAGCCTATTTGAAAAATAAATGTGGAACACAAAACAAGTGTAGTCTTTTGGAACGTGTGCAAAGCAAATGCAGTCTATTACATGCAGTTAGGCTAACATAAGGAGAAAACACGGTGGAGCTCTAGGAAATACATGACAAAGGCATCCTCCCAAAACTCTTGCAAGTATTTGTGCAGAGTATGTTTCTCCCGTAGGATAACAATACCTCAAAACCGTTATTCGACTGTATTTTCTATATCAACAAAAATCTGTAACTCAGAAAGTACTTACTCTATTCCGATGATCTCGGTGTCTAAAATGATATAAAAATCTGAGTTATTATTCTAAATTGGTCTCAAATTTATTCTGGAGTGTGTCTCATTTATTGACTGTGTACAGCAAATGCTTAACTCTACCCTCTGATAAGCATAAACTGCTCGACCACACGAAAACAAATAGAGCACTTGAGATTATTAATTTAACCCAGTAAACCAATAAGGGTCGTCTGTACTTTTTCAATGGTGTGCCCTTACATTGGAACTACCACATTAAATGCCAGCTTCCTACAGTAATCTTAGTCTGAATAAGTAGTCTTCTGCCACGTCCCCTCCAAACGCCGGGACATATTTCACATTCAATTGTGTTGGGCTATACATAGTTTGCGAACCATATTCACTTGCCTCATCTTCCTTATCAGATTGCAAAATCTAAGTCGGTGGTAATGCCGATACCTTCAATGGTGAATGCAGAGGTGTGAAAACTGCATTTGATCACGTCAACGGAATGGTCATAGAGGGTATTGTAGTCGTCTGCATGGTTTCTTCAGTCGACGTCATGGTCGCGGTTGACGCAATGCTGCGCGGGTTTCTTTATGGACAGCTCACACTGTGTCTATGTGGGGTTAATTATATAGCGCAACTGTTACTCCTGGGAGTGTCCTGGCTCTACTGCTAAAAGGGTGACAGCGGGGGAAGAAGGGGGGGGGGAGACTAGCGGCTGGAAAAAAGCCATGTCTTAAGCTTTTTCCGAAATACAGGCGCTGCCTTGATACATCAGAGGTTCAAAGGCAGTCTGTTCCAGAAGGAGGGGCCCAAGAAAGAAAGGAAGGGCTTTGCCCCCCAGACCTTGCCTTCCTGATTTGTGGGATTCTGGCAAGGCAGAGATTCGCAGAGCAAAGGTTTCTCTGGGGGGCATAGAACTTAATTCCGTTTTGTTGATAGCCTGGGCTAGTTCCATATAGTGCTTTCTGGGTCACAAGAGGAGTCTTAAAGATAATCCTCTTCCTTACCGGCAACCAATGAAGACTCTTAAGAAGACTGGACACGAGAGTCGTGGGAGAGCCCAAAGATAGTCAGGGGCGCTGCATTCTGGACCAGCTGCAGCCTAGCAGTCAGGTATTTGGGCATGCCTGAACAGACACCGTTCCCATAGGCAAGACGTGAGATGATCAGGGTTTGAATCACTTGTCTGACCGCAAAGGACAATAAGAACAGAAACTTCCAAAGAAGTCGAAGAAGGGCAAAACAAGTGCCCACCAGAGTAATTTACTTGGGAATGGAATAGCAATTGACCATCAAATTTAAAGCCCAGGTTTTTCACCACCAGATTTTTGATAATTAGGGCGTCAGATGGCCAAAAGGACTGCCAAGGTGTCTCAGGCTCAGAACTAAAAAAAAAACAAGCATTGGCATAGCCAATAGGTCTCGCCTTTGGGACCTTATAAGTGTTTAGCCATGCAACAGTTGATGTTGTTGCACCAAGGATATTGTGCTGGATAACTAAACACTTATAAGGTCCCAAAGGCGAGACCTATTGGCTATGCCAATGCTTGTTTATTTGGCGACTTGTTTAACCGTGTCTCACATAAATGGCAACGGGGGAAATATCTGTATTCTGCAGGAGCGGGCTGCAAAGCTGCAAAGGGTATTTTAATGCATGTCTTTACCCTGTCAGGGAAGGGGGTCTCCTTCTATGCCACATACTCAGAAGAACTGGCATACACCTAGGCAGAATATGTCATACGATTCCGAGAACTGCTGAACAAACCATTTGTAAAGGAATTTGTCACAGTCTATGAATTTTTACAATATCAGGACATTTTGTGGGCAACTTTCGTTAAAACTGCACACTATGTGTAACAGGCATGCAAAATATCGAAGTAATCCATCTTAAAAATAACTATTTCTTAAGTAGAGAAAAATAAAAACGGACTATTGTTCAAATATAACACCAGAAACTGCATTACTTTGTGGCGCGTGAATAATATGCAATCCTGCTACAAGACACAAATGGTATTCATTTTATCAACCTCAGAAGGATGAAAGGCGGAGTCTAGTCTGCCAGGAAGGAAACCTGTGACCAACAGGTTACACACAGGGCTGGCTGCTACTCGTTTATCTTAAAGCACTCCTCCCACCCAACAAGGGCTCCAGTGAATGTAGCTTTTTAACTGTGCATTAAGTGCACAAATGAATAAAACTGAAATCAGCTTGGATTTATTGAAGTATACTAACAAGTCAGTAAATAACGCTAAACGTAATGCTAAAGCGAGTTCAAGAGTTCATAGGAAAGACATACATTCTGTGGCTGTTTGGCGCATGATGGCAAAATATTTGAAAATGTTTTGACATGTAGCAAAGAGCTGGCTGTTTCAAAAAAGGCATTTTTACTGGGCAGCGCGGAAACAGCCGGTCAGCTATTTTGCCGCTCCCTCACCCAAAAAAAACAAACAGCCACATTGTTTGTAATTACCCAAATCACACCTCCATTGGCTGGCCTTAGTTACTTCACACTCGAACAGCAATCTGATTGAGCACTCGTTAGGGTTTCATTCATCATGGGTCCATGAGAATGCGCGAGCGGCTGACATCGGTCTATTTGAATATGAATCTTCTGTGGAAAGGAGCAATAAAACCGGGAGAAACAAAGGCGCTTCTCAGGGGAATTTGCCACTGTCCGCCGACTCTTACTCTGCAGGATGCGAGAGGGGGCGCATCATCTACAGGGCAAAACAGGGGAGGCCCATACAAGCCTGCCTCAGAAATGGAAATAAGGAAAGAAAACGGGCAACACTTTGTTAGCCCCGGGGTACTGCTGGAGGGTTGTCGCCTCAGGGTTACTCTGACTGTACCCGCAGGTTACTTTATGGTAGCTCGGATGCTAATCTTCTAATTCCCAATGCCTTAACTCCTGCCCACAAAAGCCACACCCCCTCCCTCATTTCGTTTTGAGAGCGTGTGCTGTGTGAGACGAAAACCGCCTTAGCTCTCCCGGAGTCAGCGATCAAAGTGCATTAAAAACAAGCCATCAGCACCCCAATAGACGGGGCTTCCCCGCATCAAACATAGAAGAAGGCAAAAGAAGGACGCTACAAGCAACTACTAAAGGGGTGGTTCCTTTTACGATAAGCATTCCTTTTAAAGAAACCGGCTGTCGTGCATTTCAAAGAAAGGTGCATGAATATGAAGAAACGAAGGCGACCAGAGGAGCAGAGATCAACAAGTTGACAAGGGAGAGCGAGCTTGAGACAGGCAGTGGAGGAGCAAGCAAGCGCGGCCAAGCTAATTGAAAACAGATGGCCCCTGCGCGCCGCTGCTCGCTCCCGCAAGGTGGATGCCAGCACAAGCACGAGTGCTTGAAAAGAGCTGACCAATTTCTAAAGGTCATCTCCTAGAGCAACGCATGCGCGCTGCCTAGGCGAGACCTAAAAAGCAGCTGTCTCGACGCTGATAGTTTAGTTGTCGACGGTCTTGCGGGACACAACAAATTTGTCGATGTGGGTGATTTCTTTCTTCTTTTTAGAGGCTGATCTTCAGTGCATTTCCATGTTTATGGGCAGAAGGGATGGCTGCAAGCGCTGTTCCAAACAAGTCCAAATCAGGAAACTAAATAAGTTGTGCAAGTGCTTGAAGGAGCACTTTTCACTGAATCTTGCCTGAAGATGGGGCATCCCCTTTAGAAAGAGGAAAATTTTCTTTTGCCTTCAGATACTCTTAAGGAGAGAGAAATTAGGTTTGGTCCTCAAGAGTTTAAGATAAAAAAAACTCCTACAAATGTCACATTTAGTTTCCTTATATTTCGGATACAGACAATAAATACACTGTAAATGACGATCTTCAATTTAAATCTTTTTTTCAGACCATGGAATGAATAAGCCTTGAAGAGATTACTTGTCTGTCAGCTATGGTGACAGTAGGCTTTCCAGTAAAAAGATCTCCCTGGCCCAGACATTTATACAATTCCCCTATAAACAACTGGGTGTGCTTTTGCCCTAGATTTGAACCAGCCTCATCTTCAGCACAGATCAAGAAAAGTGCATTTAAGGATCACTGAAAGATTAGAGCTGAGCTCTGTCAGAGGATTCCCTCACAAACGGCGTGCGGTAGAAACCTGAGCTATGGTGGTCTCTAGAGTAGTAGGAGATCTTAAGCTTCCACCTCATTGGCTGACTTCTGGGCGATTTAAAATAAGGTGCCTGTGCTACCAAATGTACAATGCTGCTTCAGGCCTCAGGCCATTTTCCACTATATACTGCTATTTTAATGTATCGGGATTCCCAGCCTGATGACGGGGAATTCTTCTAGCATGTGAGTATATAAATGTTTAATATTTTATATTACTTTACATTATCTATGCAGATTATGGGTTATGTATATTTTATCAATTGTAGTTCAAGTATATATATTTTTTAATGTGAAAAATACAGTTTTTCTAAGAATTAATTATGCAAACAAATATTGTTTCCGTGGCTATTTGTAATCTAATCAAACAAACTAAAAAAGCTTAGCATAGTTAACTTCAAGCAAGGAATGAACAGGAAGAGAAGTCACACAACTCATTAAGCCTTCTTAATTAGTGTAGCAATTCCATATAGAAACAGCCTTTTATTGAACCGCTTTCACAATTCCTGCAGACATCCTACAAGGTGTACTGCCTGTTAAATCTCCCCTCCAATCCAAAAGGCCTGTTGACAGTGAGTCATTTGCAAGGAAGGTAACAAATACTGAATATGGAGGAGTATGTTGTTTCCAAAGGAATCATTTTTGTCAAAAGTGCATGAAGTGCTCTGAAAGATGTAGGTCTTGTTGATGGGTGAGGGTCGAAAAGTTGTCAGACTGGCAAGTAATAGTATCCGAGAACGATGAGGCAAAGTGAAAAGGCAGTCAATAAATTACCTCGAGTTAAACGACAGTTCTTAGGTCCTTAAATGAGGCTTGCTGATCAACAGTCATCTTTTATAGTCAAATTTCTCAGCATTAGGATTTTGAATCCTTGGCTAGACTATAGTGTTACGTCTACCAGAGTGCTTAAATACTTTGTTCTTTTTAATTAGGGAGCTTCTGCTCTGGTGCTGTAGGAAATTTCAATAAGGCTTTTTTCACAGAAAGAAAGTTGCCTACCTGTAAATCTAGTTCTTCTTGAGGGCAAGATTTTAATTAATCTGCCATTTTTTTCCTTTTTAAAAATTTCAAACAAACAATCTCAACAGCAAATTGTAGGTTATATAGGCTAGTTTATTTTTCTTTTAAATAAAAGACTAATTTTCTTAGAAAGGTGATGAGAAACGAACTCCACCAGCATCACATCATGGAATAGTTTATAAATAGAAAGTTAGTCCGGTGGATGTCTCATCTTATAAAGACTGAAGTGGAGCATCCTTCCTCCATAAGGAGCATTTAAAAACCTTCCACCTGAAGGATGATTCTGAGAGAATATGAGAAGATAAAGGCTTTGATTAACTTGAAAATCAGAGACTACCTTGGGAAAGATACATGGACAAGTCCTAATGAACACCTTGCTAATAAAATACTGTGTAGGCTTCAATGGAAAAAAGCTAGTTACTTATCTGTACACTGCGGTTCTCCAGTATTGATATCCTTTATAGATTCACATGCTTGAATCTTCCCCATCGTCATGGTGGGAGTCCCACGGTAACAGTAAAATAGCAGTATAACAGCTTAAAGGATAATCTCCCTTGAAATTCAACAGCATTTAGTAACTAGTTAACCTCATTAAAGAACATCCAAACTCCAGCCAATCACATCACAGACCCAGAGTATCCATCCCCTGCAGGGCCACAATACCTCAGATTTCGAGCATGAGTGTAGTTAGCAAAATAGAGGTATGGAAAGGTCCACCTGTAAGGGGAGGACAGAGGGCCGCATGTGAATCTATAAAAGATATCAATACTGGAGAAGAAAACAAGTTACTTACCTGTAACTTTGGTTCTCCAGTATTGGAAGCTTTCATAGATTCCCATGCTTGGAATCATTCCCCGTCGTCGAGATGGGAGCCTCGGTAAATATAAAACAGTAGTAAATAACCATTACAAAAGAAACAGGCGTAGGCCTAATCCCATTTTGTAACCAGACCATGTCTTTTTGTAAAAGAGACCAAAAAGAACCATCAACCAATCAGAGCAGCCTCCCCCTCTAGAACCTTGGTGAAAGAACCTCAGCTCCTCAGATTTTCATATACATTGTGAAAAATAACACAGAGAGAGGCTGAGCTTTCCCAGGGAGGAGGGTGGTCGCATGGGAATCTATGAAAGCTTCCAATACTGGAGAACCAAAGTTACAGGTAAGTAACTTGTTTTCTTACTCCAGTATTGGAGCTTTCATAGATTCCCATGCTTGGAATCAGAGTAGCTAGCAGTAAACATACACATTTTCCATAAAATATTACTTGTTTGAGAAACATTGTTTACATGCATTTTAAAACCATCAAAAAGCAGAGATGTGAAAAACAAATAAACAGCTAGTACCCAAAGGATAGGATGATAAGCTAATGCATCTAGAAACAAGAGAAAATGTGTATAAAGCACAGAAAGAAGGAAGGAGGGTAGCAAGGGAAAGCTCACCACTCATTGGAAGAGGTTCCTCAGGACTGCCTGGCCCACTGCTGCGTCGTCTTGGAGTGATGCATCCAGGCAGTAGTGCTTCGTAAAAGTGTGAGTGCTGCTCCAAGTTGCAGCCCTACAAATGTCTTTGATCTGCACACCAGCAAACAAGGCGGCTGAAGATGCCATAGATCTTGTCGAATGTGCCCGGACACTACCCTCCAGGGTATAGCCCGCTGCTGCGTGACAATATCGAATAGCGCTCACAATCCACCGAGATATCCCCTGCTTGGATAGGGGAAACCCCTTACGGGGAGCGCTGTATGATACAAAAAGTTGCTAAGACTTGCGGAAGGACTTTGTTCGGTCCAGGTAGAACTTCAAACATCTTTGGAGATCCAGAGAGTGAAGAGCTCTCTCAGCCGGCGAAGTAGGCTGAGGAAAAAAGGCTTTAAGGATCACTGGTTCGTTGAGATGAAAAGAAGAAGGTACTTTAGGAATAAACTTAGGATTAGTTCTCATGATGACGGTATTTTTCTTGAACTGTAGGAAGGGTTCCTGAATTGAAAGCGCCTGTAATTCTCCTATTCTCCTGGCTGAAGTGAGGGCTAGCAACAAAGCCACCTTCCAGGAGAGGAACTTGAGATCTGCTCGATGAATGGGTTCGAATGGATGTCTCATAAGTTGAGAAAGAACCAAGTTCAAATGCCACGTAGGCGGTGGAGGCTTCACTGGCGGGAACACTCTGAAGAGGCCCTTAAGAAATTGTTTGACAATTCTGGCTGACCAAAGAGAAGGCCCAGAGGATGTACGTCGAAAACGAGAAACCGCTGCTAAGTGTACCTTAATGGAAGAATGAGCCAAACCTGCCTTAGCCAAGGACAGGAAATAAGGAAGGACCTGGTGCGGTTGCGATAAGAAAGGATCCAAACCCTTGCCTTGACACCAGATGGAGAAACGCTTCCATTTCAAGCGGTAGGTCTGGTTAGTGGACGGAGCTCTCGCCTGCGAAAGAACATCCTTAATCTCTTCTGGAAGATCTAAGTGAAGAAATTCTCGCTGCTCAGGAGCCATGCTGAGAGCTGCAACGAGCGAGGATCTGGGTGCCATACCTGGCCCTGAGACATTGTGAGGAGGTGCGGAATCGGTTGTAGTGGAAGAGGATGGTCCAAGGAGAGAAGGTGGAGTTCGGTGAAGCAAAACTGTCTCGGCCAGGCTGGGGCTACCAGGATCATTTTGCACCGTTCCGATCTTCTTGAGCAACCTTGGAATTAGCGGAATGGGGGGAAAAGCGTAAACAAATGCGCCTGACCAGGCTATCGAAAGCGCATTCCCCAGCGACCCTCGATGGTGTAGCTTGCTGGCGTAAAACTGGCATTTCCTGTTTTCTGGTGTGGCAAACAGGTCTATGGAGGGTCTGCTCCACCGGCGAAAGACCCCTTCCAGCGTTGTCTGATCCAGTTCCCACTCGTGGGTGACCGACTTCAGCCTGCTGAGCCCGTCTGCTTTGTCGTTGAGCACTCCTAGCAAATGTTCTGCCTTCAGAGAAATTCCATGAAGGATCGCCCATTCCCAGATCGCTTGGGCTTCTTGTGACAAGGGTAGGGACCTGGTGCCGCCTTCCTTGTTGATGTAGTGCATGGCTGTGGTGTTGTCCGTCCGGACAAGAACCGACAAACCTTGCAACCTTGGAAGAAAAGCTTGAAGAGCTAGACGAATCGCTCTTAGTTCCAAGAGGTTGATGTGAAGGAGGCGATGTTCCGGAAGCCAACGACCACTGACCTGCAGATCCTGCAACACTGCGCCCCAGCCCTCTAGCGAAGCATCTGTAGTCACCACCTGAGGTGCTGGAGTGCTTACGAAGGGATAGACCTCGGGACAAATGCTTTTCTCATGTCCACCATAGAATGGCTTGGCGCATGTCCTGAGTGATCAGAAGCTTGTCGTCAAAGGACCCGCTCACCTGCTTCCACTGCAAGTCCAGGTGCTCCTGCAGGGGGCGCATTCGCAATCTGCAGTGAGGTATCAAGGGTATGCAGGAGGACAACATCCCCAGCAGGGATTTGTAGCGGCGAACAGAAAGATACTTTTTTCTTCGCACCAGATGGGCCATGGAGATTAGATTTCTTTGTCGCTCCAGAGATGGAAATACCTTGCTGAGAGATGTGTTTAAAATTGCTCCAAGAAACAACCTTCCTGGACGGGCGGAGAGAAGACTTGGTGCTGTTGAGAGTCAAGCCCAAATCGGAGAAGAGACAGGTGCAAGCGGCGACCGCATCTGCTGCTGCCTCCCTGGACGGGCCCTTTAGTAACCAGTCATCCAGGTAGGGAAAGACCTGGAAATGATGCTTCCTGAGGAAAGCTGCTACCGGTGCTAGCACCTTGGAGAAGACTCTCTGAGCTGAGCGAAGGCCAAACGGCAGCACTTTGAACTGGAAATGGCTCTTGGCGACTGTAAACCGAAGAAATCTCCTGTGGGCCGGATGGATGGGTATGTGGAAATACGCATCCTCGAGATCGAGAGTGGCCATAAAATCTCCAGTGTTGAGAAGACGCAGGATGTCCTGGAGAGACACCATCCGAAAGGATTGCTTTGTGAGATAAGTGTTGAGCTCCCTGAGGTCGAGAATGGGACGCCATTTCTCCAACGTCTTTTTTACCAGGAAAAACCTGGAATAGAATCCCTTGCCCCTCTGGGATAGAGGGACTGGCTCTACTGCTCCCTTGATCAGCAGCTGATGAACTTCGAGCCGATGGAGACGCAGATGTTTCATGGCGGTGGCGGCAGGGGCTTTGGATGGTGGAAGATGCATGAACTCCAGGGTGTGGCCACTCTGAATGATGTTCAGAACCCAACGGTCTGTTGTAATCCGTTGCGGAGGTAACGAGACACCCTGCCTCCTACAGATGTTTTGGAGGAGGAGGGCACAGCTCAAAGAGCCAGGACGCCGCTATTGCCTCTTGGAGGCGTCTCGCCCCTGACGATTCTGTTTTCCCCTAGAGTTCGATCTGGAGAAAGACGATGCCTGGCTTTGCTTCTGGTTGTAAGAAGGACGGTAAGATTGGGATGAGTAAGCATAAGAGGAATACCGCTGCTGTTGATAGGATCCTCTGTATGAAGGAGCACCCCTGCCTCTAGCTCCACGGAAAGGGACTTTCCGATATTGAAGGGTCCCCAAGGACCGAGCAGTTTCAGTATCCTTTTTAATGTCTTGGAGGGCATCATCTATGTGTTTGCCGAACAACGCCTCACCATCAAAGGGGAGGTCCAGGATCTTGTTCTGAACCTCTGGCTGGAACCACGTTGCCCTTAGCCAACCCTGTCGACGAAGTACAGCTGCCCCTGCCAGGGAGCGGAAAGCTGTGGTAGCGATGTCCATCGCACAGTCTATGATCTCCGCTGATGTAATTTCCCCCTCTTGTAGGATCTTCTTTGCCTCAGACTTGGAAGTATCGGGCAACTGGTCAAGATAAGGCGAAAGGTCGCACCACATCTGGCGGTCGTATCTTCCAAGGATCGCTAATGCGTTCGCCGCTCTAATCACCAGACTCACCATGGAGGAAAATAGTTTCCCTGCATTGTCTAGGCGCCTGCCCTCCTTGTCCGGTGGTGTAGTCAGAGGTGCTGAAGGATTCTTTGATTTCCTCTGAGCTGCTTGGGAAATGACCGAATCTGGCTTCGGTTGACCAGTCAAAGAAGCTGGGCTGTCGTCTGGGGCTTTATACTTCTTGTCTAGTCGTGGTAAGACTGGAACTACTGTGGCAGGATTTTTCATGGTCTTTATCCCTTCTTCCCACACATGAGCTACTATAGGAATGGAGCGCACCATCTTCTTACTCGACTCCTTAAAATCATAGGAGAAAGCACTCTGTCTGAACTGAGGGCATAGGAAGTTCGAAACGGAGTGAGGCCCTCTCCATTAACTTGTGAAAACCCCCAATGTCAGCAGGTGGGGAATCCACCGGGGCAGGAGCTGGAGAGGCGGGATCAGGGATCACGTAATCATCCCATTCATCTCCATGATCCGGCTGTACAAGTTCACCTTCTTCCTCTGTGGAATTATCCAGGTGTTGAGGAACTGCCTGAGGAAGAACTTCCTCCGGTGGAAATTGGGTAAGTGGCTGAGCTGATTGAGGTGGTGAAACCATCACGGTGGCTTGAGGAGCAGGCACAGGCTGCGCCAAGAGAGAAGGTTGCGGAGAATGAGGAGGATGTGAAGAAAACCTCCGTCGATAGTCCAGAAGCATCCCCTGCAAATCCGCCAAAAGAGTGGTGGGGACAGACACCATCTGTTGCTGAACGTTCTCCTGGCATGGAAATTGTTGTTCATACGCCTGCTCATGATAGTAATCACCCTCAGAATCAGTGTCCTGACACTTGACCAGAAGTTGAGAGGGGCTGTTAGCATAGCCAAAACGACTGTCATTACCATCAGAGTTCTCTTCCTCCTCCAACAATAATGCAGTTGGCAAAGAATGCACCCTCCTGGGAGACGTCATCTCCGGCGAAATCTGCTTCCTTTTAATGGAAATTGAAATCTTCCCCGTCGACGATGTCGTCGACGGTCCCGTCGACGTGGAGGAAAAAACCGTCGTCGACGACATCGTCGACGGAAGCACCGTCGACGAGAATGTAGCTGGAACCAGCGTCGACGGAAGCACAGTCGACGAGCTGATCGTCGTCGAAACGATGGGCGTCGTCGAACCGGTCGTCGACGAGATAAGCAGCACCCCTGCTGACGTAGTCGTCACTGTCGTGGCCGTCGTCGTCGACGCCACAGTCGACGGCACCGTAGATGAGATCTTCGTCGACGTTGCTGTAGAAGTGCTAGTCGACGAGCCAGTCGACACTGGAATAGGAAACGACGTCGACACTGGAGCACCTTTCGCCTGCGATTTTGAAGCTTTCGTCGACGAGGGCTTGCGCAGCGTCGACGACGAATAATTACTTCTGTCAGAAGATTGCGAAGAGGGCTTTTTAAAAGATTTTTCTTTGCTTGGGACAGTCGCAGGTGGTGATATTAGTCCTTCCCTCTCCTTTTCACCGCAGTGAGGAGATTTGATAGGACTCAGGTCCTCAGACTCCTTCGGGGTCCTTTTTGAGGCCTTACAGGGGTGACCCAGAGATGGTGAAGGGGAACCCCTACCCCTTTTGACTTACCTTCTGGATGAGGTGGCGGAAGACGACTCCTCACTGTCACTGGACAGTGTCTCCTTTCTCGACTTTAGCTTGTGAAGCCAGGTGAGCAGACGACCCTCACAGTCCCGGAGAGTCTTGGTCGAGAAGGTGCGGCAAATCTTGCACTCCGCAGCCTTGTGGTCCGGGTATAGGCAATATATGCAGTCCTTATGCCTATCCTCCACAGAGAGCCTCTTCTTGCCACAAGTGGCACAAGTCTTAAACAAAGCCTTCTTTTCCTTGTCAGACATCTCAGAGAATTCTCCAAGAAAAACTGAAGAAAGCAGTTGAAAAATATTTGAGGAAAAATAGTTGTAAAGAGTTGAAATAGAGCAAAGCTTGAGGAGACTCCCTTCTGCACAACGTGCGGTAGAAAATCTGAGGAGCTGAGGTTCTTTCACCAAGGTTCTAGAAGGTGAGGCTGCTCTGATTGGTTGATGGTTCTTTTTGGTCTCTTTTACAAAAAGACATGGTCTGGTTACAAAATGGGATTAGGCCTACGCCCGTTTCTCTTTTGTAATGGTTATTTACTACTGTTTTATATTTACCGAGGCTCCCATCTCGACGACGGGGAATGATTCCAAGCATGGGAATCTATGAAAGCTCCAATACTGGAGTAACCACAGTGTACAGCCAAGTAACTTGTTTTTTCTCCAGTATTGTATCTTTTATAGATTCACATGCTTGAATCAGACTGGTAAGCAAACAAATAATATAACCTCAGATATCTAGATATATATATATGCAATCTATAACATCTGTCAAAACCTCAAGAGAAGAACAAACTCAGAATGGTGGTACAGGCAAAAAGTAATAATAATAATAATAATAATAAAGATAAACTCTTAATAAACCTCGATAAAATTAGGCCTATCTTAAGCGAACAGACTACGTAAGGCCGCTTGACCAACAGCAATATCCGACTTCCGCAAGGTATACAGGCAGTAGTGCCTTGTGAAGGTATGGACGTTCGCCCATGTTGCCGCCCTACAGATGTCGGGTAGAGACACTCCGGCAAACAGGGCAGAGGACGTTGCCATCTTCCTAGTGGAATGGGTAGTTACTTTAGATGTTAGCAGGCGTCCTGCTCTTTCACGACAGTACACTATAGCAGAAGAAACCAACGTGCAATAGAAGCTCTAGTCAAAGCCTGACCCTTCCTAGGGGCGGAGAAGGTGATGAGGAGCTGGGTAGATTTACGAAAAAGTCTTGTCCTTTGAAGGTAAAACTTCAAGCATAGTTTGATGTCCAAAGAATGGAGAGCTCTCTCCGCCGGTGTAGACGGAGCAGGAAAAAAATGAAGGCAGGGCTAAAGGTTCATTCAGGTGGAACGTGGTAGGTACCTTAGGGATGAACAAAGGATTAGTGCATAGCACCACTCTGTCCTGCTGAAATTGTAGGTAAGGCTCCGTTGCCGTAAAAGCCTGAATTTCGCTAATACGTCTAGCAGACGTGATGGCTAAGAGAAAAGCCACTTTCCAAGAGAGGTAATTCAAATCACACTTGTGAATAGGTTCAAAAAGTGATTTCATGAGATGACAAAACAATGTTCAATTGCCAGAGCACTGGAGGAGGTCGAACTGGCGGGTAGGCTCTAAAAAGACCTTTCATAAATTCTTTCACTAGACTGCAGGACCACAGGGACAACGGATTTGAACGTCTCCTATACCTCAAAATTTGCTCAAAATGAACTTTAAATCGAAGAGTGGGAAAGGCCAGCCTTGGCCAGAGATAAGAGATATGGCAAAACGTCCTCCGGAGTAGAAGAGAGTGGATGGCAAGAATGTGTTGCACACCAGGAGCAGAATCTTTTTCATTTGGCCGAGTAACACTTGACAGTGGAGGGAGCACGGGCCTTGTTAAGTATGGAACGGCACTCTTCAGAGATAGCTAAGTCACCAAACTCCATGTGGTGGGGAGCCAGGCCGACAAGTGAAGCGAGTGAATCGGTGGATGAACCACTTGGCCTTGGTCCATGGAAAGTAGGCGTTCCGAAGGATGAACGCGTATTGGAGAAGCCTCCGATAGGCGAAACAGCTCTGCGAACCAGAATTGCCTTGCCCACGCCGGGGAAATGAGAATGATGCAGCAAGGCTCCCGTTTCATCTTTTGGTATTCGTGGGAAAGGAGGGAACGCGTAAGCAAGCGTCCCTTCCCAGGAAAAGTGGAAGGCGTTCCCCAGAGAACCTGGCTGAGGAAATCTGCTGGCATAGAATTCGCGTTTTTTGTTGAGTGATGTAGCGAACAGATCCAGGGTTGGAAATCCCCAACACTGAAATATTTTTCCCAGCTGAGCGGCAACAATCTCCCATTCGTGACACTGCTTGGTGTCTCTGCTAAGCGCATCGGCACATTCGTTTAACACCCCTGGAACGTGTTGGACTTGCAACTAAATATTGTGGTGAATCAGCCAATTCCAAATTCGCTGCGCCAAACGAGAGAGCCGGAGATCTCGTCCCCCCTTGTTTCTGCAGATAGAACATGGTGGTTGTGTTGTCCGTGCAGAATAGAATCGACAAACCCTTTATCTTTGGTAGGAAGGCAGGGAGCCCTAGGAAGACTGCTTTCAGCTCCAACAGGTTTATGTGGCATAGAGACTGCTGATCCGACCACCTCCCTTGGACCTGAAGTTGCTGGAGGTGAGCTCCCCATCCTTCCTTGGAAGCATCCTTTGTCATTATCATCGAAGGTTTCGCTGGGAGGATAGGCCTTGTGAGAGATTGCTTCTTAATGTCCACCAGGACATCGCCCTGATCATCTCTGGCGTGATTGACATGGTGTCGTCGAAGGAGCATCGAGCTTGGATCCATTGGGAGTCGAGCTGCTCCTGAAGGTCTCATCTGCAATCGACAGTGAGGAATCAATGGGATGCAAGATGACATCATCCCCAACATTGATTTGTAAATCCTCACAGAAACGCACCTTCTTGAGAAAAGGGACTGAACCATCCGTTGAAGACGAGAAATTCTTTCCTCTGTGGGAAAAGCCATTGGGCGGCTGGTATCTAACATTGCTCCTAGAAACAGAGACTTGGAGGGGAGGAGCGAAGACTTTTCTCTGTTGAGATTGAGACCCAGAGAGCAAAAAAGACGAAGACAGACGCTCGCGGACTCCCTTGCACCCTGAAAAGTTGGGATCTTGACCAACCAGTCGTCCAGGTAGGGAAAAACCTGGTGGCCGGAACGCCGGAGATAGGCCGCCACTGGCGCCAAACACTTGGTGAAACCCTGGGTGCTGACTTTAGCCTGAAAGGTAGCACTTTGAATTGGTAGTGGCATCCTGCCACCTGAAACCTGAGGAAACGACAGTGCTTTGGATGAATGGGAATATGGAAGTACGCGTCTAGAAGATCCAGGGAGGTCATGTAACCTCCTGTATCCAAGAGAAGGAGAATCTCCTGGAGCAACAACATCCTGAACGGCTGGTTTTTGATGAACTTGTTCAACAATCCGAGGTCCATAACCTGCCTCCATTTTCCATTCTTTTTCTTTATCAGAAAAAAGGGAGAGTAGAAGACTAAGTTGCGCTGACTGCGAGGCACTACTTCGACTGCCTGTTTGTCGAGAAGAAGCTTTAACTCCCTTTTGAGAAGCGCCAGATGACGGTGAGCAGTCTTTCCTGGAGGGAAATTCGGAGGTTGTTGAATAAATTCCAGGGTGTGACCATGGTTTGGTGACGTCTAACACCCATCTGTCGGACGAAATGGAGTTCCGTTGAACGAAGCATTTGGAGCAGTTTTGAACCAATTGAAGTGGGACTGGGGTGGCGGGTGCCTGAAAATTCTCATTGCCTTCTGCCTGTATCATTGGATTTTCCTCCAGATGCGGGTCGCCTTCGTGCTGGAGCCCTCGTGTAAGCTGGTGTGGGCGTCTAATGAAAGGACTGTGCAGAATATTGAGGCCGGAAACCCTGTTGGTAGTAGGGCTGAAAACGCTGCTGGAGCTGGGGCCGAGATGTAAATTGGCCTCTTCCCCTTCTTCGAAAAGAACTTCTGTTGTAGATTGGCTAAAGATTTTGCCGTATCAGTGTCAGATGTGATAGCTTGTTTACCGAAAAGGTACTCCCCGTCAAATGGCATGTCAAGTACCTTAGCTTGGACTTCTGGGCGAAATGTCGTCGCCGTCAGCCAGCCCTGCATGCGCAACACGGCAGCGCCTGCCATCTGCCTAAAGGCGGTAGAAGAGATGTCCAGCGCCACATCTATGACTTCCGATGAGGCTCTCTCTCCCTCCGAGAGTATTTCATTCGCCTCTTTTCTCTTATCTTCAGGCAGAAATTCCAGAAAAGGAGCAATATCTGACCACATATGCCTATCGTACCTCCCAAGGATGGCCATGGTATTGGAGGCTCTGATGGCCGTTGCCGCCAGCGCAGAAAATCTCTTCCCAATATTGTCTAACCTGCGCCCTTCCTTGTCTGGTGGAGCAGTACATGGTGACGCAGGGCTCTTAGATCGCCTTTGAGCAGCCTGCATTATTACAGAATCAGGCTTTGGATGGCCAATGAGACATGCAGGAGAGTCCTCAGGTGCCCAGTACTTCTTGTCTAGTTTTGGAATAACTGTCAGCACAGAAGCAGGATTTTATATCAACTTAATGCCTTCTTGCCACAAGAAGTCAACAATAGGGATAGCCCTAACAGAAGGCTGCGTGGCAGCCTTGAAATCATATAAGAAGCATTCTGCTTGCTTTACCAGCATGGGAAGGTCAAAGAGTTTCAACGCTCTTTTGAGAAGGTCATGGAAGCCGCCGATATCTGCTGGAGGAGAATCAGCCACTGGTGGCGTGGGAGAAGGCGGTGTGTGTGCCACATAGTCCATCCATTCATCATGGACATCAGAATCCACTTGTAGCTCCCCTTCTTCCAATTGTTGGTCACCACTGTCTGATGCTCGGGCAGGAATCTGCAGGGGAGGTAAGGACTTCTGTTTTTGTGGAGCAGGTGGAGTTTCATGATCTGATATAACGACAGGATCCTCCTGTCGAGGAACTGGCTTTTGAGCTACATTAGCATCAGGGAAACGTTTATAGTAGTCACTGAGCATCATACTCAAGTCTGTGACCAGTGACATCGGAACGTTAATGGAGGGTTCCTGTTGACAGTCCTCTTTCTGCTCATAATAGGGGTAATGCTCTTGAAAAGTGTCCATGCGCTGCATGCCTGAGCGTCTGTCTGAGAAGGAATATTCACCTTCCAAGTACGCAGAAGGGTCATCTGGTTGGTCTTCTTTCTCTGATTACTGGCACTTTAAGTTGAGAGGGGCTGTAAGCAGGACCAAAAGGACCTTCATCCTCCGATTCCTGGAAATCCAGGAGGCTAGAAGGAGGCAGAGGAGAAATCTTAGAAAAGTTCCCAACAATTTAGGAATTGTTTTAGAGACTGGCATTTCCATTTTCCTCGTCGACGAGATTGACGGGATAGTCGTTAGAGACTGCGTCGACGGTGTGAAAATATCCATTGACGGGGCGGAGACGCTCATCGACGACGCAGCTGCCAACTGAACCGTCGATGGCGAAGCTCTTGACGACGTTGAACTCCTCACAGAAGCCGCCGATGACATCACCACTTCAGTTTGTCGACCTCACACCCGCCGATTTGACCGTCTATGACGTAGATGTCGTAGATGTCGTAGATGTCGCTGAAGAAACCGCCGACGGAGCCCTCACTTAAACGGTCGTAGGCGGAGAATGCCTCGTCGACGAGTGGACTTTTTGAGAGGGAGTATGTGGCGCAGAAGGAGGAGCAGAACCAGATCTTTTTTTCTCTTTTGAAGCCAGAGTAGAAGTCTTCCCTCCCGATCTTTGAGGGTTTTTGAAGAAAAAGTCCGGCAGTGCTTACAGTCTCCAGGCTTGTGATCTGGATAAAGGCAGTATAAGCACTCTTTATGAGGATCTTCAGAGAAGAGCCTGGACTTTCCACAACTCTTGCAGGGCCTAAACAGCCCTTTTTGGACTCTGACATTCTGCAGCAAATACAGAAAGAAAAGGATAAACTCACTTTCTAGCAGTACCTCAGTTGAAGAGAAGGTTGAGGAAAAGGAACTGCTAGCTCAAAGTTGAAAAGTTCAAGGTAGAAACACTGACTGAGCAGAGCTCTGGGAGACTCCCTTACACACGACGTGCAGTAAGAAATCTGAGGTATAGTGGCCCTGCAGGGGATGGATTCTCTGGGTCTGTGATGGGTTTGGCTGGAGTTTGGATGTTCTTTAATGAGGTTAACTAGTTACTAAATGCTATTGATTTTCAGGGGAGATTATCCTTTAAGCTGTTTAATGCTATTTTACTGTAACCGTGGGACTCCCACCATGACGACGTCGAAGATTCAAGCATGTGAATCTATAAAAGATACAATACTGGAGAACATGAATTCTGAATTTCACTAACCCTACATGCTGATAGAGCCTTCCAAAAAGGTATACTGCAAGGTGACCCACGGAATAAGTTCAAAAGGGGTGCCTATTAGCTTTAAAAGAGCCAATTTTCCCAACAAGGCCTTCTGATTGGTGGCAAAAACGTATAATGCCTTTCACAAGTCTTGAACAACAGTGACTCTGAAACCGGAGACTTGTGAATGATATTACTAATATGCAGTGACATCAGCAGAATATAACTTTTGTGAGAACCGCAACTCACCTGGTCAAACAGAGAGGTAAGCAGTGCTGCTTCTTCCAGACACTTTGTTGGACCGGTGTTTTTTCTTCAATGCATCAAAAGCAGAATCCCTTCCAATAGAAGGCACAGGGAGGTCTAGTAAGTGGGTTTTTGGCTTCCTTTAAATGTCCATATAGTCTTTGGAAGGTTCAAATGTACATATTTTAGTTGAACAGGAGCTATGCCGATAAACTCAAGGATTTTAAGTTGCAGTATAAGGATCTGGCCTGCTAATTTGGGATATCTGGTCCGCACTGAAACCTTTCGTGTAATTTCACTGGGGGTGAAAAATGAAGGTTAGTAAACCACTAATGGTGTGGCTATTCTGATCCTATGAGACTATCCTTGCATTGTACTAGGACAGCATGATGGCGGGGAGGAGGATTTGTGGTAACACGTACAGAATCTTTGACTGGTTGATCAAACAGCATACCCTTCATCTCTAGTTTATAGTACCAGAGGGTGAAGTCTAGGCATTTCCTGAGTTTGTGAAAACATCCAGTTAAAGATACCCGGCGGTGTCAAAGTCATCATGCAGCACTTTGTTGTTAATGATCCATTTGTGGGTTTCCTGGATAAATCTGCTGTGATAGATACTTCTGCATTTTGAAAACCAGAAAAGTGAAGCACTGTAATTTGCAAGTCTCTGGTTCTGTGACATTTCCAAACTGCTTGCACTTCTAGAGACTGTAGTTTGGATCTTGCCCTTCCCTGCTTGAACATGTAAAGAACTGCTGAAAGGAAAAAAACTGTAGTGCCAGGCAGACTGCACTCCTTTTCACCAGATCAAATGGTACATACTTCCTTTGTGGGGGCCATGTGCCTTGTAATTGAAGATGATCAAAATAAGCCACCCCGAACGATTAGGGAGACATCTGTTATGATGCAAGTTGGATAATCTTGAAAAATGGACACCCCTGTAGAAGGTTTTCTGCGTTGTACAACCACAGAGTGATTCAACTGCTGCCGGGGTTACTGTCCGTTTTTATTCACAACTGTGAAGGGTACTGGCACCACTGATCATACAGACCCTGCTGAAAAGACCTCATGTGCAGATGAGAAAATGCAGTACAACATGGACTCCAGTAGTGAAGGGAGCTAGAAAACAGTCACTTGAGATCCTCAGATGATTGACACCTTCGTGGAAAAAATAAGTCTCTCATCCAAAGGTTACAGGTTTGTCAAGTGCATGTCGAGACCCGCTCTCTAGTAGTGGATAGAATTAACTGGATTTCGTGTGACTGACTACAAGGCACAGCTTGCTTAGAATGCTTAAGTGTTTCCTGGAAATGAGACAAGCCTTGAGGTGTGGAGACCTTTGTCAGGTAGTCGTCCAAGTATGGGAGACAAATATTCTTGGTCTCCACAGATAGACACTGATGCCATACACTTGGGAGCATATTCTTGGAGTGGATTGAAACCTAATGGCAGGACCTTGTACTGGTAATTTTAATTTCCAACAATCAACCTCCAAGTCTTTCAATGTTTATTTAATACTGGATAATGGAAATATGCATCCTGAAGGTCTACTACACATATCCAATTTCCTTACTATAACTTAGAGTAGATATGGTGGAGGACTAGTATCTGCAATTTTTCCCTTTTTATAAATTGGTTTGATAATCTCAAATAACGAGCTGGGCGTTAACTAAATCTTTGGCCTCTTTTTTCGATCCAGAATGTAACGGGAATAAAGTACCTATCCTTTTTTACAGGAAGGCTGAATCAGTATTACAGCGGTTTCTCCAGAAGTGTGCTGACCTACTGTTGAAGCTTCTTCACTTGGAAATGAGCTGACTTCTTTAGGGAAACAACTAGAGATGTGACCCTACGAGAATAGCACTAATGCACAATAAATCTGCCACAATTGCTTTTCCACACTTGAAATGTTTCATGATGCTCCCCCTAGGTATGTAAAATGGGGAAGGAAAGAGTCACTGTTTACTTCTTGCAGGCAGTTTTCCTGCGACCGCTGCTTACTGTTGACTAGCTCAAGCTCTTGAAGATTTTATATGCTCTAGGACTTTTGTACTGGAAATTATGGAGGAGGCCATTCAGAGGACTGAAAATTCTAAGGAAAGTAGCAACTATCATGAGGCCTGTAGTGCTTTCCATACACCAAATTCTCCAGGCAACTGGCTTACAAATTTCAGTCTTCATCCTCTGCATTTTCTCTTATGCATGACATCCAAAATGTTTGGTACCAGAAAAAGGCAGATTTAAAATTCATTGCTGAGCTTGAGGTATTAGGCCCGATTGCCTCCGCCAGGATGACCTACGCATAGTAAGACTATGGCAGTAGCCATGAGCCACAATGTTCTGAAGAATCTGCAAGTGGCACTTTTGATTGTTTTGAAACCATCATCCCTTCTATCAACACTGCCAGAAGTCTTTCGGTCTTCTCAAGAAGTCCACTGGAGAAAGGTTGTAATGAATCTTTCAAGGATCTATCATCTGCCAAGTAAAGTTGTTGCACTGGCAGCTTTCATAGCGATAGCAGATGTGCTACACATCTTCCTTCCTACAGAAATAGGGTGCATACTTTCTTTTTCAGTAGGTAATGTAGATGTTGGTGCAGCAGAAGAGTATTTTGTAGCTGCAGAAACATGGACAAAATCTGGTTGGAGATCGGTCTGTAATTAATGTGGATCCAGAACCTAGTATTTCTTCTGCAGTCTTGCAGAAGCCGATTTGTTCATTCTGAGGTTTAGAAGACTTCCATGGCCAGTTCAAGGAGCCCAGGCCCAGAAGGAAATAATGGCCTTGCTGCTGAATGACAAGCATCTAAAAAAAAAAAAAAAAAAAACACAGGAGCCGGAGTTGTAACCATAGGTACCGCAATATGGAGATTTGCTGCCCCTCTAATCAAAATTACATTGAACATGGTGAGGTCACCAATAGAGAACACCATGGATTGCATGGACGTTGGCTAGTGTTTGCGAATTTCTTCTGCAATGTGAAAAAGATGCACTAGACAGCGTTCTCAGTATGCATCATCTGTGATGGAAGGGTGATCTTTGCATGAAACTACAGTAGCTTGAATGAAGTCTGTGGCATAGACAGACAGCATGACGCACTGTATGCACCACTTATGACTCTAGTTGGAGGAGATGGTTCCTGAGGCCGAACTGGGAGCTCCAGTGGCTTGTGTGTTCTAGTTAGCACTAGAGCAAAAGGAAGTGGCTTGTGGGGAAGTGTGCCTGGGAGCAAAGAATCTAGAAGATGGAGAAAATCAAATATTCACCAGCAAAATAACATCCAGAGAAGGAGACTATGCTCTAGAATAATCCACATCTGAAGTTGCAGGAATCCTCCACCTCTGAATTTTCTGCACTAGTCTGCACAGAGATCTACCAGACTTCTTAGGTGGTGTTAAATGTCTAGTCATCTTTCAACACCAAGGGTCTTGGAGTCAGATGTCAACCCGGCTCTTGACAGTAAGCAAGTGGCATCTGCCCACGTCCTCCACATAAACTGGTTAGGACTAGGTTTTCCATGCTGTAAAACATGGACATGATCATTCACACAAGGACAAAGAAGAGAAATATGGAAGCCAGCATAGGCACTGATTGATTATGGAACCTCCCACCAATCACGGTACATTATCCCTGTGGGGATTGCAACGTGTGTGCTTTAACACTAAAAACCATGGCGTTAGAATTAGGCTTTTTAAGCCTCACTAATTTTAATTCACAAAACGCGATATATAGCTTCTCTTGCCCATGTAACTTACGTTTTGTAGGCATGAAAACAAGAAGGTAAAAATTAGAATTGAACATAGAAATATAGTAAGATGCAGAACAATCAACACACAACACTTTTCTGGAGTCGGGGCACTCGGTCTTTACCCACCTATCTCATATCATTCTGAAACTACATAAGAATACTGACAATTTTACCAAGAAACTACTCCATTATGAACAATGAGATTTCAAACTGACAAACTAGGACTGAGCCAATGAGACTAATAAATGAAACACCAATACATGAAATACACAATGGTAAAACAATAAATCTGGGACAAAATGGACTTAGTCAGAATGGTTTTGGATTTCATAACCGGAAATAGAAATAGTTGGTTCCCACTAACATTCTGTAAACCTTAATATTCATTATGTAAAAAGGCAGATCTGCGTGCCCTCCGATGGGGAATTCTCAATAAAAACCACAATAAAAAGAGCCTGTCACTCACCCAGAGAAAAAGTGTCTTGTTTAAAGAAGAACTATAGGCCAATTCATGTATGCTCCGCTGACATACACAATCGCTAAAAAATACACAGGCTGGGGTTCAATGATGGCCGACGAGATGGAGCTCCTTGCTGGGGCTCCGGGGCTTGGGATCATTTGTTAGTAAATATCCCTGTTTTGCCCCCCCATCCACCCTTTACTCCTGTCTCTTTCTGGAGAGGGAGGCTTGGGTGCACAGCGGATGCCGTTTCGAAGCCCATGCGCCCGGAGTTTGCCCGGAATCCGCCTCGCTGGTGCGGTCCGGATCGGAGGGTGCGAATCGGAGTTAGCTGCCGGCAGGAGTGCGGGGGAAGCTTGTCCGCGCTCTTCGAGGGACGGCGGATCGAGATATCGGCAAGGGAGTTCATGGTGCTTGCTGGTGGACATGCGAGCGTCCATTTCCCTGATTGGCATTGCAGCGTTTCCAAGTGAGCCGCCGCTCGTCTCCCTTCCGCTTTACCGGCGCGGGAGAGGACTGACCACTGCGCGATCTACACCCGCTGCCTCCCGGTCTCCTTGAGTGTACGCGGTCCAGAGGCTGCACGCACTTCGTTGTTTTCATCAGCTGCCCCCCGGTCTGCCTGAGGGTTCGCAAGCTTGAGGCTGAGCGCACTTCAAGACCGCATTCGCTGCATTTTAGTGAGTCCTGTGTACAGCGCTCGTTGTGCGGGTTGTTCCGCTCCGGCAACTGGTAACCGGCGGAGCCTTTCCGACTCTTTTCCTGTCTGGGGGGCCATGGAGAGACTCCCCACTTCAAGATGGCACCTATTTGCGAGTTTTTGATACTCCCTCCTCCAGGATTGCTGCTTATTGCGGGCTGCGCTGTGTTCCCCCACTAAGATCCCATCTCTCACACGGGCCTGGACTTTTAGTGTACAATAGGAAGTCCAAAAATAAGAGGCAAGACCAGCCTTGCGACTGTTTTTCAGGAGTGAACCGGATCATGGAAAGTAAAGTAGGACTACTCATGGTGCCTTAACCCTTTGCAGAAAAGTTCGACAGGACTGCCTCACAATCACAATACAGCCTTTCACGTCCTGAACTCAGGTTTGAGATCTTGCTGGCGACTAATTTAACCCCCAGTAAACTTGGCACTTACTTTCTAAGCGGAACCCTTGGAGCCCGACTCTAAAATGGCGCCCACCAATGTATTTTCACCGGTATTGGGAAGATTTCCCATCTGACAAGGGGGTCCGATGGGCTTAGCTGAGGAAACAATCCTAAGATCTAGAGACAACACCACCTAGAGTCTTGGAGATCTACAGACTCGATTTGCCTGATCTTAAGATGGCTGCCAAGCTACACTCCCCATCCTATCCTACCACCCTCGCCAGCTCCACCAGCCCGTCTCTGGACTCTAGACTTTTGGTCCCTTCCTGATTCTCATCTTTATCCGGCGGAGTCCGAAATGTATGACCGATTCCCGGTGGAGCTGCCCCGACAGCTATAGGGGAGACAGGCTCTGGCACACTGCTATGACCGTCACCTACCCAGCCGGACCTCGGACTTATGTCTCGTCTCTTTCTCCGCTGCTGACTCCCTCCCGTGGACTCCCTGCTCTCCCTGGCCTTTTTCTTTTTTTCCCCTCTCTTTTCTGTGGATCTTGTTTTTCATGGTCGCTAATAACTCCTGTATTGAATTTGTAACCTCTCTGTAATTAATGTGATCATTTTTGTAATTTGTAACACAATGTTTCCTTATGTTAAGTGCTAGACCTAGTTTTTTGGCCAATGCCCGGTGGAGCTACCTGATAGCTATAGAGGAGATGGCCCCCTTGGCCATCACCTACCCAGCCGGACTTTGGGCAGACCTTCCTTCGTCTCGCCTTCGCATTCTCCCTCCCACCCCTTACCCTACCCCCTTTCCCCCTCTATGCTCCTTTTTTCGTCCCCTATGCTTTTTAAATGTTTTCCGTTGAGACCTAGCTATTTGGCCGATGCCCGGTGGAGCTACCTGATAGCTATAGAGGAGATGGGCTGTGGACTTTCCCCTCGGCCATCACCTACCCAGCTGGACTTTGGGCAGACTCTCCCTCGTCTCTCCACCCTATTCCCCTCTTACCCCTTTACCCTCCCCCCTCTCCCTTCTAAGCTCCATTTATCTCGTCTTTACGCTCTTGAAATGTTTTTCTAGTAACTGATTGTGGAACCCTATGTAAAGCGCTCTGATACCTCCGGGTCTAGCCAGCGCTATATAAAACTCAAAATAAAAAAAATAAAAAAATTAAAAAATTAAAAACGGACATGGTGTACACTTCCCAGGGATCCCAAGGGATGGGCATCTGACACTTCCCGCCCATCTAACCTTCGAACTTTAGGTCAAAAAGCTGTTTAAACAAACTGCATCAATCTGTCCATTGTTGCAGAGGTGAGCATCTGTAAGTACAGAGCACTGCACTGTACTGTACCCTTGATGAAGTAAGGGATTCTCCAACCTACACATCCCTCCATGCCTCCCCTCGCAGGCAGCCACACAACCCAGATACACCTTTACAAGCACACAATACAAGTTGGACTGGGGTATGTTAAAGAACTAATAGGTACCTTAACAGTACAAACATCTGTACTATAACAATCTGAAGTCCCAGAATTTGGCACACAATATAAATATAGTGAGAGTGCGGATTGAAATAAAGTTTGGAACAACTCTAGGTCTGTAGTGTCTCCATGTGCCTTATTGGCATGTTGATGAGAATACTTGCTGGCCTCTATGCTGTACAGATTTTGTACAATTACTAGGATATGGGCCACATTTTGAAACAACCATAAGAGTTACCTATACCAATGGGTTGTATAAAAAAAAACTTTTGGTTTTGTCGCTGTATGTTAATTTTTTGTCTGTTAGATGACCTGCTGCTTTGAAGCCAATTCTCACCCAAAAATTGCCGGTTGTGAGTGAATAGTCATGCATGTATTCAATCAGGAATGGCTTATGAAAAGAATCTGTAACAAATTATTATGGAACACTTGGCCTTTTTTTTTCTTTTTACTTTACATTTAAGAGTTAGACTACAGGGAAGCGCATGCTTCCTCCTAGCCAATGACATGGGCTCCAAAACCAAAAAAGGGTAAGCTAGATTACCAGCGAGCATGCACACTGTAGAATCTACCTGCAAAACTTGCATACTTTCAGTTATCCATGCATTAAAATGTATGTATGTATGTATGTATGTATACGCTTGCACGTTTTTTCCAGCAGTTTGTAGAGTACACAATGTAAGCAACCATGTCAGGCAAGTCATCAATTTGTGTTACGTTGTTTTCATATGTTCACATAGATGTGTGCGACAATGATTTTAAAACATATGGGAAAGTAATTATTTAATATTTTGGATCTACTTCACAGGTTCCTTTACATAAATAATTAACAGGTATGAAAGCCTTATACCTATGTTTTTGAGTATATGCTTCACACAAGTGTAAAACATTTAGGCAGGGAGTTTATAGACCCCGAAGAAAGTTGGAGACCCACGTGGGCTGGTAAACTGGTCCAACATGTAAGCAACTACGGTTTTTTATGCTGATGTAAGAATCACTGGGTGTCTTAATAAATACCCTTTTCTGTTTTTAAAGTATGACCTGGGTACCCTTTCAGTAAATAGATATCTTTTATGGTATATCAATAGGTTTTAATAGAAAAAATTAAACCGGATCACTGCACTTATCCAGAACAAAAACGTTATACCGCGCTCCCAAATTAGAACTGAGCCCACAGCAAGGTACTTCCCCCTTTCAGGGGGACCAACTCACTCTTTTGTGTGTGTAATTAGGAGGCACAACATTCTATAGATCAAGAGACGGCACTGGTGCACCTGGTCAAAATCCAATAGCAAAGATGTCATTTCCGTTATTTATACAGTGATCGTGGACTCTAAGGAGCACTTTGGCACACAGAGACAATGATGACCAAAAAAATAGAACTAGAGAGCAAGAAGATAAACACAGTTGTGTTGTCAGAGCACTCATGAAGGATCAATGTTCTAGAAGGATTAGTTACTTACCTGTAATCCTAGTTCTCTTCCAGGGGTATACTCATCAAAGTCATAAGCACTGAATTATCCCCGCCCACCTGCGGGATCCTGGAGCCTATTGAAATATACATATATATATATATACGAGTATGTTGGGGGATCACAAGTGCATAGCACTTCCGCGACATACATATATACATGTATATAATTACATAAATATGCAGCCTAACATAAATTCCAATAAGGCAAAATGCCAAAATTACAAAGGTTTTCCCTGTACAGACAAACTCCTATATACACTCTGTAATAGAGAACATACACTGTAATAGTGTTATGCAAGAAAACCTTTATTTTCAGAGAAAAAAACATGTAATAGCAGGCAGTTGGCCCATAGGCTGCATAGCTGAATAAATATCACCGTACAGTAAAACACTGGCACCTTGCCTTTAAGGCTACCAAGAACTTCGACACTTTGCCTTTAAGGCCTCCAGGAGACCCTCTGCTCCCATCATGCACCACAGGTGACAGTTAGGTCAGTTCTTTTTACACGGTGTACTAACTTGTAGCAATTACTAAAAAATGCTCGTCCGGGGAGGCGGGAGGGTTGCTTATGACTTTGATGAGTATACCCCTGGAAGATAACTAGGATTACAGGTAAGTAACTAATCCTTCTCTTCCAGGGGATACTCATCAATAGTCATAAGCACTGAATAGAGTAGCAAGCCCATACCCACTACCTCGCGGACGAGCAAATAGTATTAAAAAAACAGATCTTAACATGACATTAAGCAAATAAATTCCTCAGTGAGGCTTGTCCCACTTGGGCATCCTCCTGAGCATCTGAATCTAAGCAGTAATGGCGAGAAAAAGTATGAACAGACCACCATGTAGCTGCTTTGCAGATTTCTGCTATAGGGACGTTCCTGAGGAGGGCCGTAGTAGAGGCCTTTCCTCTGGTTGAATGCGCTTTAGGCTTTCCCTGAAGAGACTTATTAGCTAATTGATAGGCTAGAGATATGCAGGAGACTATCCATCTTGAAATAGACCTTTTAGAGGATGCCAATCCTGTATTAATGGGGCCGTAGTTGACAAACAAGCGGTCCGTCTTTCTTATTACCTTGGTCTTATCCAGATAAAACTTCAACACCCTCTTAAGGTCTAACGAGTGTAAGGCCCTTTCAGGAGGTGTAGAAGGATTAGAGAAGAAGGTAGGCAAAGTGATAACCTGATTAATGTGGAAATCTGAAACCACTTTCGGCAGAAAACTTGGATGAGTTCTGAGAACTACCCTATTTGAGTGAAAAACAGTGTAGGGTTCCTTACAACATAATGCTTGTATCTCGCCGACTCTACGAGCCGACGTGATAGCAACCAAAAAAGCCACTTTCCAGGACAAGTGCTGCAAGGAGGACTTGTGTATTGGTTCAAAAGGTGCGCCCATCAGTTTGGTAAGGACCACGTTGAGCTCCCAAGGAGGAGAAGGGGCTCGTACTGGTGGGTATACCTTTTTTAACCCTTCAAGAAAATCTTTCACCACTGGCATTTTGAAAAAAGAACCCTGTGAAGGTGATTTTCTATTTGCCGTTATTGCTGCTAAGTGTACCTTGATAGATGTAAACTGCAGGCCCGACTTAGCCAGGTGTAAGAGATACGGCAAAATGACCTGTTCCTGCCCTCTAACTGGGTCATGACCATTATTCAAACACCATAGGTAAAAACGTTTCCACTTGAAAGCGTAGGAAACCCTGGTAGAAGGTCTTTTCGCTTCCTTAAGTATGTTCATACAGTCCGCTGGCAAGTCTAAGTGACCATACTGCAAGACTTCAGGAGCCATGCTGTCAGCCTGAGGGAAGGAAGGTTGGGGTGAAACACTCTCCCCTGGCTCTTGGATAGTAGGTCCGGACGGCAAGGCAATCTCTGTTGCGGAACTTCGGAAAGTTGTAGAAGATCCGGATACCACCACTGGCGTGGCCACTCCGGAGCGATCAGAATCATCCTGGAGTTGGTCTTGTAGAACTTCATGATCACTGCTGGAATGAGAGGCAGTGGAGGAAAAGCGTAGAGTAAGCTCTGAGACCATCTTATCAACAGAGCATTCCCGCTTGAACCTGGTTGGTGATACCTGGACGCGTAGACGGGGCATTTGGCGTTTGTTGCATCTGCGAACAAGTCTATGTCCGGCACACCCCATCTTTGAAAGATATCCTGAGCCACTTCGGTGTTTAGCACCCAGTCGTGCGCTTCTACGAACTCTCTGCTTAGGAAGTCCGCCTGTACATTTAGGACGCCCGGCACATGGACAGCCGTGATGGTGAGATGCCGTGCCAGAAGCCACTTCCAAATGGCTTGTGCCTCCTGAGACAGAATTCTGGACCTGGTGCCTCCCTGTTTGTTCAGATAAAACATCGTCGTGTTGTCTGTCTGAATCAAGAGGGAGTTGGACTGAAGAGACGGAAGAAAGGATTTTAGGGCTAGTTGGACAGCCCTCAACTCCAGAAAACTGATATGGTATCCCCTTTCTGTGTCCGACCATAGCCCTTGCACTTGAAGGTGATTCATATGAGAGCCCCAACCTTGCAGGGAGGCGTCTGTCACTATAGTTTGAGTCGGAGTCTCTTGATGGAAGGGAACACCTTTCATTAGATGTGATCGCTTTGTCCACCACACGATGGAGTCCCTGGCAGACTGGGACAGAGTGATCCGATCCTCCCAGCTGCCCGATGCTTGCACCCACTGGTCTTCCAGAGCTTGCTGCAGGGGACGCATGTGCAATCTGGCATTGGGAACTATGAAGATGCAGGAAGCCATGGAACCCAGGAGAGAGGACACTTGTCGGACTGTTGGGTGGTGAGTCCGCAGGAGTTCTCGGCATTTGATCCTGATTGATGAAAACCTCTCCGCCGAAGGACACACGCTTGCTTCCGCGGTGTCCAGTGACGACCCTAGGTAGTGAATGTTCTGGGTCGGATTGAGAATCGATTTTTGAAATTGACTCGTAGACCCAACTTGTTCATTAACTGGAGACTGTAGGAAAGATGAGACTGAAGCAGGGAAGGAGTTGAACTCTTCAGAAGCCAGTCGTCCAGATACGGGTAAACGAATATTTTGCGTCTGCGGAGAAAAGCTGCCACCACTGCCATGCACTTTAAAAAGTCCGTGGGGCTGACTTCAGTCCGAAAGGTAGGACTCGGAACTGAAAGTGACGTAGAGCAACTTGAAAACGGAGAAATGTTCGATGTTTTCTGGACACTGGAATGTGGAAATAAGCGTCCTGCAGATCTATGGAGCACATCCAGTCTCCTTGATGTAGATGGGGAAAGATCTGGTGCAGGGCAAGCATTCGAAATTTCTCTTTGCGGATGTATTTGCTCAAGATGCGCAAGTCCAGAATTGGTCTGAATTCTACTGTCGGACCTCTTTTTTTGACCAGGAAATATCGAGAGTATATCCCCTGGCGCCTCTGATGAACAGGGACGTATTCTATGGCTTTTTTCTGTAGAAGACCGTTTACCTCCTCGTGTAAAATGTGATGACACAAGCGGACTCGTCCGTCTGGAGGAACCGATGGAGGTGGGATCTTGAACCGTAGCAAGTATCCATTTTGAACAATATTCAACACCCATTTGTCGATGGTTATGTTTCTCCACTCCTCCAGATGTAATGCGATACTTCCTCCTACCGGAGTGGCACACGTGTTTAGAGGAAGCACTCCCTCATTGCTTTGATGGCTGCTTTGAGGTAGAGGCCTGCTGTCTATTGGTCCCTCTTCCTCTTCCTGGTCTCCGTTGGTGGAAGTGAGACCTCTGCTGCTGCTGACCCTGAGCCGACCATTGAGGGGTTTGAACCCTCTGTTGGAACGGGCATTTCGTAGGGGCGGGAGCGCCTACGAAATTCCTTCCGTTTTTCGAGACCCACAGCTTTCACCGTGTCCAGCTCTGCTTTCATCTTCGCCATTTCTTCGTCCGCATGCGGCCCGAAGAGAGAAGAACCGTTGAAAGGCAGGTTGGTTATCTTCCGCTGGACGTCGGGTTTGAGGCCAGTCAACCGTAACCAAGCAGAACGCCTCGAACAGATACCATGGGAGTATCCGTGGGCAGCCAGATCGGATGAGTCAGCGGAAGAACTAATCACCTGATTAGCCACTAGACCTCCCTCTTGCAGAATTTCTCGAAAGTCTTGCTGGTCCTCTTTTGGGAGTTTGTCTGCAAAACGTCCCAGTGAATCCCACAAGGATCTTTCATACCTCCCCAGCAGAGCGGAGGCACTGGAGACCTTCATGATAGAAGCTGAAGTGTTGCACATCCTTCTACCCAAAGAGTACATCAGTTTACTATCCTTATCCGGAGGCGCTGAGGAGGAAGACATAGATGAGTGCGTCTTTCTAGCCGCCGCCACAATGCTGGAATCCGGAGGAGGATCCGACCGAAGGAACAGAGGATCTTGGTCCGGAGCCTTGTACTTTTTGGCTATTCGGGAAGGAACAGCTCCCACCGATGCCGGTGTCAAAAAGGTCTGCATAGCAGGTTCGAGAAGGCCTGGGACAAGAGGAAGCAAAGGCCGAGCCGAGGAGCGATGATGAAGAGTCTCGAAAATCACTGAGGAGGTAACAGCCGGGACAGACAGATGTTCAGCTTATTCGCTCCTCTACAGAGAACTTCACTAAAGGTGCTGAGGTCATCGATTGGAGAAACTCTTGATGGAGGTGTAGCCGTCAAAGTTGGAGAATAGTCTCTGATAGAGGACCTGGTGGAAGAAGACCGGGTGGGAGACCTATGCCGCCTTCTCTTCGGAGAAGAATGATAAGAGCGAGATCTGTCCCTTGATCTAGCATGGCGGGCATGTGGAGATCGTGATCTGCTTGGACTCCTCCTTCTGGAAGAAACCACAGTCGGTGACCTTGATCTTCGAGGTGTTTTAGGGGATGGAGAATCCCTGGACAAGCGTGAAGGAGAATAGGTACGGGAAAAGTCAGACCTCGGGCTACTGAGGGCCCTAGGCTTCCTGCGCCGTGTATCTTCACCAACCACCGGAGAGACTTCCGGGGAGATCTGGACAATATGCAGTCCTGGAGAAGATCCAGATTTTGAAGACGATAGAGATGCAGCTCTAACCTCATCCGAGGCAACAGCAGGCTCTTTAGCTCTCGACGTCGACCTGTGTTTTTCCCTAGACGTCGACTTCTCCCTGGACGTGGGATGATGGCTAGGAGGAGTTAAGGACTTCGCTGCCCTCGACGGCGACCTCACCTCCCTCAAAGATGTCCTCGACATCAACAGTCTACTCAGGGACTTCGACGTCGAACGCTCTCGCCTCCTCGACGTCAATGGCCTCGGAAGTCTGACGCCGACTGGTCTCGAGGCACCCTTGCCGTCGGCAAACTTCGACGTCGACCTACGGGGAGGTGACGGAGAGTGCCTTGACGTCGACGGATGTCACGTCGTCGATGGGTGTTTTGACGTCGATCGGTCTTTGCCATGACCATACCTCGAGCCCGAGGCAGTATGCTTCGACGTCAATGCCTTTCTCTACGACGGAGACTCACGCTGTCTCGACGTCGGAGATTGTGTCGGTCGCTTCTTCGACGGCGGCAACGACGAAGGCGAACAATCCGGAATCTGCCGTTTCCTCGATGTTGAAGAGGCAGAATGATGCTGGCGTCTGTGTTCTTGAAGAGAGGAGGGCTCTTGACACGCAAGGCCACTTTCCAGCCGGGAATTTCCTCTCTCGAGCACAGCTTGAAGGCGAATCCTCTCCCTGTCGCGAAGAGTCCTCGTAGAAAACTTACGACAATGATAACAAGTGTCAGGCTTGTGACTGGAAGGAAGTCAGGCGATACACACGGAGTGTGGATCAGAGATGGCCATCTTCTTTCCACAGGATGGACATTTGCGGAAAAGAGCTGGCATTCTGACAGAAAAAGAGTGAAAATGTTGTCAGAGAATGGTAATAAACCACTGCCAGCACAGGAAAATCGCAAAAAAACCAAAGAAGAAAACAATTCCTGACAGAAAAGTCAGAAAAACTGTCGAGCTCAAGCGCCAGGATCCTCATAGAAGGAGCCGGAAAAAAGAACTGACCTAACTGTCACCTGTGGTGCATGATGGGAGCAGAGGGTCTCCTGGAGGCCTTAAAGGCAAAGTGTCCAAGTTCTTGGAAGCCTTAAAGGCAAGGTGCCAGTGTTTTACTGTACGGTGATATTTATTCAGCTATGCAGCCTATTGGCCAACTGCCTGCTATTACATGTTTTTTTCTCTGAAAATAAAGGTTTTCTTGCATAACACTATTACAGTGTATGTTCTCTATTACAGAGTGTATATAGGAGATTGTCTGTACAGGGAAAACCTTTGTAATTTTGGCATTTTGCCTTATTGGAATTTATGTTAGACTGCATATTTATGTATTTATATACATGTATATATGTATGTCGCGGAAGTGCTATGCACTTGTGATCCCCCAACATACATATATATATATATATGTATATTTCTATATGCTCCGGGATCCCGCAGGTGGGCGGGGATAATTCAGTGCTTATGACTATTGATGAGTATCCCCTGGAAGAGAATGCAACAAATACATTCAGAGCGCTGATTAGACACATGGTGCCAGAGTGTATATGAAGAAGCGACCATCAATTTAATCCGGGGCACATGCATTACGGCAAAGAATTTGCACTAAGAGTTTTTGAAATAATGTGCCATGAAAATCTGTCCTAGAGTCCGGACAGTTCACACGTCTAATAACTCCTGTGGATTATGCACAGGACCATGACATACTCTTCCTTACAGGGAGCATGCAGTTATCTTCTAGCAACAGAGACCACATCAAGCCTAATCAGTCCCAAAACTTTTCTGCCTGCAAAATTTAGAAGAAAACAGATCACAGAAGACCCAATTATCAACTATTATTGGTCTTTATGTGATGAAAGACTTCAGAAAAATAACTTAATAGAATAATGATAACAACAATACATACCATGAGGCCTGCCAACACAGAATGGTCTATTTTCTATGTATCTTCTCCACAAAGGAGATGAAATCCCAAGTCCTTAAGTTTCCCATTATTGCACATCTGCTGGAGGCAAATCTGAGGGACAGATTTATGCTCTGGCACAAGGCAGGCATGCACTGAGTTGGTGGCTCAGAATCTATACAGAGCACTTACAGAAAATGAGATGTAGCTTGAAAAACGCATATAGTAGTGTACCACTAAGGAAACTCACCAGAAAAACAGGGAAGTTTAGGCAAACACAATTTATTGCAATGGAGTGAATGATGCATGCAATGCCTCAAGAATTTTAGCTGCAGCCTGTATTTTTTTGTTTGTTTTTTGACAGTATTTTCCAGGCGTGACAAACAGTGGCGTCAGGATCCCACCCGTAAATATTTAGAGCTAGTCAGACAAAGAGGAGGGGGGGGGGGGGGGGGCACCATTGGAAATAAACCAGCAAATCTATATAACCACGCATCCAATGCACATTTCACCGTCACTTTTTGTTCTTAAACCTAATGTATTACAGATCTATTGCCATGACAGTTTTAATCTAATAATAATAATAATAATAATAATAATAAGTGCATTACCTTCCATAGCCGGGCTGTACATCGGACTTCTGCCAGTTACATAACTGCTGTAAAGTTGGCCATTACTGTGTGAGCCAAAGGTCTTAAACACATCCCACCGAGGATCAACAGAACTTGTGTTGAGAAGCCCAGACTTCGATGTTAATATAGATGCATTTTTTGAGGGTAAATTTTCGCATTGTAAAACACTTGGGGCTGGATGCATTCTTCCCATATCAACTCCTCTACTAACCACACCAATTTCTGAATTACCTCTTTCATGACCCACAAAGCTTGGTTTAACTTTCTTAGATGAAGGTTCGCCAAATTCGAAATTACTTTTATCCACAGCTTTATCATAAAAGTATTCTCTGTGTAGATCACCAAACAAGGCAGGCCCATTTTCAAAGGGATACTCAAAGTGGCAATTCATATTGCTGTAGATGTTAGAAGAAGGTATGTTCACAGGCTTTACGTCTGGCCTGTTCATTCTGTCGATTAATTGAGGTACGGTTCCTCTGTGGTGCAATTCTGCTTTTTGATAAATGGCCATTTGTGAAGTATTGTTCCGTTGCAATCGGTTTGATTTAGAATTACTGGAGTCTAAATACTTGTTAAACTCTTGCCCTGGTACAGAAGGAATATTGCTTTCCAAAGTCTTGAACTGCTTAGCCCTTTCAATGCTATGTGATTTCGAATGTGTTGCTATTGGACCCTTGGTCTTGAAATCAGAAAATAAAGGAGATACGTCCTTCCCAAGAAGAGATGGTGGACACCCAGTACGTCGGATTTTAGTTGAATCACTCTTATTTTTTAAACCATTTTTACTGGTCTGGCAGGGATTATATTTATGCAACAATTTTTGATGCATCAATAAAACTTCAGGATAAAGGGTTTTGTAAGTACAAAATGGGCATGTGCTGATTGCCAAGTGTGCCCGCGTGACAGTAACCGCAGAACCTTCTTCCCCAGTCCGGATACAGAGGTTCAAAGGTACTTCTTGTGCCCAAATATTAGCTCTTTGTTTGCAATTAACCAGGTTGATTATTGCATCAGCAGTATTCTGAGCCCTTGGAATTAATTGTTTTTGGTCATCTTTTATTTTAGTCTCCATACAGGCATCATGTGTAATTGCACTTGTTAGTATATTTTCAACTGCCTCCACTTTTGGCTCCATTTGGGAAACAGCAAATATATTTCTATTGTTCCGATTTGAATGTTTGTTATCAATCTGGGCCTCTTTTCTCACAGCAGGATTAACAGCAACTTGCTTAGAGCCTTGAACAGGAAAGACATCCTTTTGCCATTCAGCAGATGAATAGTCAACTTCTTTGGCGTCATATAAATGTCCCGGAGAAGTTTTACTAATTTTAATATTTTGATTTCCTTCTGATGAGAGGTCTTCGGAGTTGTGTATCAAGACTAATTCCCTATTCTCGCACTTAACTTCTCTCACTGCATCAGTCTGCTTGTCTTTGTGATGTCTATCCAAATGATACCTCAATGATGTTTTTGAGCAGCTGCATATTCACAAAATTCACACTTGTATGGTTTTTCACCTGAAAAGAAAAAAAAAAAAAAAAAAAAAAGAACATTGTAGAATAAACATTAGAAACGTCTATTAAAAACAAGACTATACATTACCTAATGGCCATCAATATTTGCATTAATTTTATCAAAACTTTCTTCCAATCATTCTGTACTCTTAATTGCAACATAGCCCAAAAATAACGTTACACCTGAAAGTTGCAGTGGTTCACATTACAACTAAATCAGGGGAAGATTTAATCAATGTATAATTAAAGATGCCAAATTAGTCCAAGGCATAATCATTTAGTGCCAAATGCAGGGCGTGAAACCTGAAATTACATTGTTCACAGAAACATAAATGGAAAACAAATGCTCCACCAACTCTATGATGAAGAGCCAACACAAAGTCAACTTCCTTTCTTTAAAACTGGTTCTCATGATCTAGAAAATCAAATGCATCACTTGCCTGTATGAGTACGGAGATGAATATTGAGGTAATAATTTGAACGGAAAGACTTTCCACAATAGCTGCACTCTTTGGAACACACCAGGTTTCTCAGTTTGCTTTTTTCTGAACCGTCTTCACTTTTGTCTTTTATGAGGGGAAAAAAAAAAAAAAAAAACTATGTGAAAAGATCTACATTTGCCCCACCAAATAATAAACAGGTCCTTTCAGTTATTGCATCAAGGAGTAACTAACAAGGGAATCCTTACATAGATCTTTTCATACAATAGAGAAATATTTTTTTTTAAATGCTTCAATAGGTCTTAGTCCGCATCAACAAAGTCAGATTTTGGTCCAATGCATATCAAAAAAACAAACAGTTTGTTGCTTTGATGAAAAGGCTTTCTATGGGTTCCTTCTGTACTGCATATTTATCTTACACCGAATATTACTTTAGGAGTCTATGTTCAGAGCAATAGAGAAACCGCAGGAATCTGCAGCTGTCAAAATTCATTGTTGCTTTGATAAGAAGGTGGTCACTTACATCCCATTCCTATCTTTACCAAAAGTTGAGTCAAGGATGCACAGAGCTGAAACAAACTATGTACTAAACAGGAAATCAGTCTTACATGAATGCATCGTTTAACAATAGTGCAAATTCATATTCATTTGGTCTACAGAGACGCTTTGGGGGCAAGTAACCAATTTTGCCCACACAATCCAAGCTTAGACTTTCCACGTATACATCATTTATCTGAATGTACCTATTCCCTTTACTGCAGATCTGCATAAAGCCATAACTTCCTTTCCAGGGCATTTACAACATAGCCATCAAAATAGTTTAAAAGGAGATGTCTGAAGAATGATCTATGCTGCACCAGTATTGCTTTTCCCTCAATCTCTACAGTAACCCCCTTATACCAAGGAGCATGGTCTCATTTAGGATAGAAAATTGTAAAATGTCATAAATGAAATTCAAGCAGGCCACATCAATCCCTTTTTCTGGATTACATTCCCTCTATAAAATGTTTAACTGGCCCAAATACTTGTTTGTGAAAGTGTGCAGCAAAACATTCGAAATTCAACCTACAACTTATGGATACTCCACTAATCTGTGTTAAAATGGGTTTCTTATTGAAATGGTTGACCACAAGCAGCCAGGTTAGCCAGATCGTATTTTATGGTTTTATTCCCAGTGCCAGCATATCAAAGAAGGCAGATTAATACTAGTCTTCCATTTCTTGAAAACTAGATTTTAGTATTAAATGGTAAATCCACTCGGATCTCATTACTTTATCCCATTACTTCTGCTCATTGAAGAATGACTGATACTAATATTCTTAACAACTGTGCTAGGAAATGTGCAAACATAAATGCACCCGAGATATTATTTTAGATTGCCCCAGCTGTGATAAAGACATGGAGATCCCCTGGCTTGCTAGCGTTGAACTGAGCCTGCGTTCAGTTAACCTACAGCAGGTTATTACTTACCCCACTAATAATTTAAATATTAATGAAAAAACAGCTATGGCAGGCCTCACAGGACCAGGCCACTTCTAAAAGAATGCTATGTTGAGTCGTGAGGTGAGCGTGGCCACATATATGATGTTAGCTTCACTAGATAATACCACTGGGTATCTGACCAGATCAAGGGGGCGATGGGAACGGAATCTTTTGTTCCGTTACAGGGCTGGCACAATGAAATACCTCTAGCGTTTGCCACTGGGCTTGAACATTAATCTTTATTCTATGCTATGCCGCTGTGATAGTAATTCTGGCCAAGATACGTCACATTTTATGTTCTTTTGTAAAATTTTATGTTATGTATTCAAAGCACTTTTTGATCTCCCGTCTAAACAAAATTGACATTAATAACCTGAGAACCGCCCTGAACTTACTTTTTCAAAGGACGGATGAGGAGGAGATTATTTACATGGGCGCTTTTTTTTTTTTTTTTTTAGTTTTTAAAACAGCAGTGTGAACCCACGGCACCAAGAACACTGTATAGATCTACTGCAATGATTAAACCTGTATTCTTCACTTCTCGCACTTTATGCCGGGGATTTGCAATTTTAATTTTCTCTATTTTTACTTACGCACAGTTTTAAATTATTTATACTATATGTAATTTATTGTATTGCACTGCACTTTTATGAATACATTCTGTATTCGAATAAAGTTTTTGAAATGATTTCAAAGGCACCAATGTCTTTACTACATCACTCAGGTCTTTGGACATTAGATTTTCCATTTTATTTTCAGCAATACAATTCATGTTTGCACCTCCAAGTAGTTATATAATATTTTGGAGCTTAGTTGTTAATGGTTACTTTGCCTTTCATTGTGTTCTCTCAATTGCCATCCCAGCATATCTTAGATAGTTCACATCCAATTTCAGTATTTCTTGGTGGCATTATCTTGACTTGATCCATAAGTGTAAAATGACATATCACCTTCGCTTTGGCTACTTCTATTCAAAAGCACTAATTGGTTAAGTGACTTACGACAAAGCTTGGCCAAAAGCATCAGAAAAGGCAAAGGTTGCAAGAACCTCTGCATAGGCAGAGTTTGGGTAAATTTCAGGCCCATTCACAAGAGAAAATATAGAGATATGGCTGTATGCAGTAACTGAGAAGAACCGGAAGCTTTAGTGTACAGATAGCAATACAATTGTATCCAGTTGTACAAAAATACAACAAATTAAAGGCACAATAGGGCAAAAATTAAAATGAACATATATGTGCATTTCAGTACCGAGAGGGCTTGAATTTGAGATTGCAACCAATTTGAACTTTCTGCATAAATTTGTGCCGAAGAAAAGCCACTACATAAACGTTACGTTGAGTGTTTACTCCAAGTAATATAAAACCTAAACTTGGAATTTCAATATCACTGTAGGAGCAATAGGTACAAGAAGATGCACTATGGGTTAATGGCCTAGACAAGAGGACAGTGGCAAAAATCCCTTGCTATACATTTAATAGGCAAACAACCTACTATCCCCACGACCAACAGTTTGTGGTTCTGACAGATACATCGCATCAACATGGAACTTTTCGACCTAGTATAGTTACCGAAAGGCACACAATAAAAACGCAAATAAAAGACCAGAGACAAGGAGATTATGTAAACATGACAGCAAAATTGAGTAGACAGGCAAAATAGACCAAATATTGAAACCCTGATAAAAGCACCACAGGGGGTCAAACTGACATGCAAAAATATTTTTCACTGTAAAGCTGTGACACACAATTTTAACTAGAATCATCAAAGGTCAGTTCAATCTCAACAATGTGTGCTACCAGGATGCAGACTAGTGCAACAAATTCAAAATGCTTTAAGAAATTATCAGGGAAACCCAATATGTCGGTCTTAAGATTGTCTTAAGCCTGCAAAGGTAGCTTTAAACCGGTCATGAGCTAGGGAGAATTCTCTCATTAGTTAGGCCCTTTTACATGATTTAAGACAGTGTGTCTTAAATCAAGAAATTCATTTTGTGAATCAGGACCATACTGCTGGCAAAATGCTGAGTGGAAGATCATGCAATCGAGAAAACTCTGGCACTAAATTTGTATGAATCTCCGGAGAACGCCCACGTATTCAAAGTGAAAGAGTACATAGGTTAGGGTGTGCCAAACCAGAAGCCTTCGCAGAAAAGGTGAACTGAGGAAGTGCAGTAAGGAAGAAATAGGGCCTACCAAGCAGAGGGGGAAGTGAAAATAGGGAAACTGGAGGGAGATGAAGCAGCGATGGTAAAGAGGACTACAAATGGAGAGAGTATAGGAAAAGAGAGCAGGAGAGGATTCAAACAGTCAGAAATATGTAGGTTCTGTGAAGAGAGATGGAAATGAGGGAGAACAGAAAATACTGAGAAAGGAGAAAACTGGAGGAGAATCTTAACAGCGAGAGAAATGGAGATAAATAAGGGGATTGAGACCACAATAATGATCATGGGTTTTTGTGTAATATATTTTCATGCACCAAGAAATTCGGACAGAAGAAAAAGCAAAAATATTTTAAGATTAGAACTGACGGAGAGAAAAATATGGACATGTGGAGAGGATAGGAGCACAGAAGCGAAGAGCGAGAGGATGCAAAGAGAAGAAAAAAAAAAACGATTGTTGGGGAGGGGAAAGAAGAGGGGGGACAGAGAGAAAATGAGAAAAGGCTAGTGAGAGTGACCGTGAGAAAGAAGAAGAGAGACGGGGTGAAAAAAGTTGCAGAGAGAAAGAGGTGAGGGAGAGGAAGATTAGGAAATAGGATGGGGGTCTAAGGGGAAGGGTGGTGAAACAAAATGGAGAATAAAAGGGAGAAAGCAAGTGTGTGGCTAGAAATAGGGGATTATCAGAAGATGGAAAGGCAGCAAGAGAGTATAAGAGAGCGTAAGAAGAAGGAAAGAGGCAGGGGAGATAGAAAAATTGTGGACATATGCATGTGAAAAAAAGTGTGTGAATCAGAGCAGAAGCGAGTAACAAGAGGGACTGATGGACAGAGGGGAAACCCGGAAGTCAGCGGTGACGAGAGAGAAACCAGTGATGTTATGACAAGTGAAACGTCAAATGTAGCAATGAATTATAACGGAGCACATGCTTTCAACAAATTGAAAAGATCAGTAAAATGGACACAGAGCAACAGCATATTAAATAACAGTCTTACAAGGTTTAGCTATGTTAACTGATACAGAACCTGCATTCAAGAACATCATGAACTGAAATGCAGGATTTTGTCTCAACTATGCGTTCATGGTTATCTCAACGCTAATTTTCAAGTACTGTCTCAGCTGTATTAGAAACAGATATCCGCAGAGCTGTAGGGTAGTAATGGTAAGCATGTACACCACAAGCACAAACGAGAAGTTGTAGAGCATGTACACCACCCAAAAAAAAGTGTGAACTAGCGATCAGCCAAGATACTCTAACACGGTTCCAGTACATACAAGATAGAAACTCAATTGAATATATTCTCAAATATAGCCTATTACAAACCGCCGGCGCATGGCACGGACGGACGGGCCCACACACACACGATGGTAGGAAGGCACACAAAAGAAGTCATGACAACTGTCTAGCATTTCGAAACCGATCCATGATGTCATCTCGCATAGTAATTTTAATGATCCGCTTGCATCAAAGACATTCTCACACATTATGAAACAAACAAAATTATATAGAACAGTGGTTGCAGTTTTTCTGGCACTTAAGAATATCCAAGTAAGAGTGAAACAAATAAAAGCTTCTGATGCTATTTAGGGGTTTCTACTAATACACCACTGACTGAAAATAAATGCAATTACAAAAATTACGGCTCACGTTAATGGAAAAAAACAACTGCTTTCGCTTCACTGGGTACGGTTCCGATCGGCAGAGCCAGTAGTGGCTTTAGTCACAACAGACAAGGGAGAGTCAACATTGTTTTATACAAGCAGGTCTTCAACTGTGGTCAGTGGTCTCACTTACTCTTCGGATTCTGTGACGTAGTGGATGCCTCAATTCACAAGGTGGTCTTAGACACAGTGGCACCCTTGGAGAAGAAACTCCTTAAGATTGCACAGCAGTGCATAAAGTCCCTCCCGACTGGGGGAGGCCTCTTAGGACTCTTGGCCCTTTTACCTCCAGGGCTACACCCCCCATAACCCCCCCAAATCCACGCAAACACCCCCAGACCTCTGGCTTGGACTTGGGATGCATTCTCCATGCTTATTAAAAGGCACTCCTGGGTTACGTCCCTCCCCCTCCCCTCAGCAGGATGCCCTGGCCTCGTACAGCTCCCATACTGGGTCCGATGGGGAGTCCGACCACAAAACGGCTTGAGGCACAACACTGGCTCCCCCAGAAGGGACAGGACCCATGTCACACTCCTCGGTTTCGTGATCAACTCGATAGATACCACACCGAGTCTGCCATTCATGAAATGGCCAAGATTTGGCACGAGATAAGCAGGACCATTTCCAAATCAATGACCTCCCTGCAACAGTTTGCCAGAGTGGTCGGTCTTCTTTTCTGTTCCATCCAGGCCATCTTCCCAGTCCCCCTTGATTTCTATGCCCTCCAGCATCTGAAGGCCTCTCACTTACGCCGTGGTCTCACTTACTCTTAGTTTGTCCCCCCTTTCACAAGAGGCCAAGAACGAGCTGCGCTGGTGGCTCACACACAAGGAAGCCTGGAACAGAAGAGCCGTTTTTGGCTCTCAGTCAGATCTCGTGATGGAGTCAAAAGTCAGCTGCAGTAGCTGGGGAGCACGCTGTGGGGACTTTACCACAGGGGATGGATGGTACTCTGACGAGCACTCCCTCCATATCAATTGCCTGGAACTGATAGCAAGTTGTTTCCGGTGAAGTGTTGGACCAAGGAATGTGCACAGTGCTGTGTGCTTCTCAAGGTGGACAATGTGACGGGAGTCTGTTTAAAGCCCTCTTGGATCTGGCCAAGGAATTTTGAGAGTATTGCCTGTCACACCAGGCCTTGGTCATGGCAGAACATCACAGGTGCGGATTGGCAATCACTTCATTTATGGGACACGAGCCTATGGAGGTTGATCCCATCCATATTTTTAGCTCTCTCCGAGCGGTGGAGGCCTGATCCCGAGGCAGTAGCGACAGACAGTTACTTCAGGACTGGTCGACAGAGAGCAGTTACTCCTTTCGCCTTGATAATGAGGTTGGTGGCACAAGCTCGCAGGCAGATGGCAATGAAGCCAGTGGGGAAGTCACAAGTCTGGTTTCCAGTTCTGATGGAACTTTCTTGGGATTTTCTCCTACCCCTAGATCCAACTCTCCTCGGAAATCCCTATGGGAATTCCCATCCTCTTGTGACACACATGCCCCTCCAACTTGTGGCATGGAGGATTACAGGTCGCAATGGCAAATCCTAGGGCTTTCGAGAAACGCTGCGGACCTCCGCTCTAGAGCCTGGGCAGATGGTACAGTCAAACACCACCTCAGCATGGTGTCGATGGCTGGGCTGGTGCCAACAAAGGGATTTGGATCCCGTGGGGCCCAATGTTGTCCACATACTGAATTTGTTGGCCTCTTTGCCTCGAACGGGATGGCCGACAGGTCGGTTAACACCTTGCAAGGTCATGCCTTGGTGGCAGGGCTCCTGGTGGACAAGTATCCTCTGGCCTGGAAGTTGCTCACAGGCATCAGTTTCTCTCTTCCTCCAGAGCACCGCGACTGTTTTTTGGGGAGTCATTAAGGTCATTACTCTTTTTACATCCTGGCCTAGCCACAAATACCCTTCACTTAAACAACTGCCGGCGTGGAGCGCACTCCGGCAGCAAACAAGATGGCTGCCCGCTGATTTTCCTCCGCGGGGGCAGAGGAATCTTCTCTGCAATGTCGGGTAGTTTCGGCTCACATTTGCATTTTGGAGGCATGAATAGTCGTTGGAAATGTCAGGGAGCGGCTTGGTGAGCTTTTAAGCATATAATTTGATCTTTTTGGTGAGCTATGCCTGCTGCTCCTGTCTTGTCTGGAATATAGCCACCATTTTGAATGCTCCTCAGCCTGCCTTCATAATTACAATGGCATGTTTTTGCCTATAAAATCTCAATTTTCTCTCTGCTAAACGGCATACACGGCCACCATTATTTTTTTCTCACCTTTTTTTCCCCCTCGAAGACATCTTAACTTCCTACTCACCGCTAATCTTTGACTGCCTTCTCTTTATTTTCGGACACCTCCAGTGCTGGTCACTTTTTGTTACCTGACCCATTAATCCTTGCTGGGCGAATCTACACCACAGTGTTTCAATATGGATATTGCGCACTCCTCCAAATATGTGGCCTCTTCGGTTTCAGACACTCGCAAGGAGTCTGGAGGTGGTGCAAATAAAAGAGTAAAGAAAGATCCTTCTTTACCTACAAAATCTCAATTACCCTTGACTCTGGAGGATATTATGGATGAGTTAAAAAATATGAAACCTTTCATGGTGGAGACAAATGCGACTTTACAACGGATTGAGGATAAGTGGTCAGTTCTGGATTCAAGACTCACTGAGGTGGAACAACAGGTTAGTGACGCTTAAGATGTCACGGCCAAGGTTTTCTATTTAACTAAGGAGGTTAAACAGCTAAAAAGACTGGCTGAGGATTTGGAGAATCGTAATCGTCGCAACAACCTACACATTTATGGTATCCCAGAGGGATCAGAAGCTCAGTATATGGTTACATTTCTCAAGTTGCACATCCCCAAAATTGTGGGGTTGAAATCTTCTGCGGAATTGAACATTAAAAGAGCTCATAGGATTTGTCTTTCTCCCTCTGCATCTTCTAACAGACCTAGAGGGATTATTGCTCTGTTTTCACAATATTCTGATCTTATGGAAGTTCTTAGGATGGCCAAACAACGTAAGCAGATGTTCTGGTCGGGCACAAAGTCTTCAGTCAGGATGTGGCCATGGTCACTGCAGCAAGGCAAAAAGAGTTTTTGGACTTGAGACCAGTTTTGAGATCCATGAATGCATGCTATGGGCTTCTTCACCTATGTTTCTTCAAGGTCACTTACAAGAACAGGACAACCACCTTCAAAGACCCTAAAGACCTTAAACAATTCATCCGTGAACACAAGGGAGAAGATATGGAACTCAGTAAAACTTGATTTGCACAACTCTTATTCCTGTTTTTCTTATTGTTTCTTTTTTTGATGTTTTGTACAGTTTCTACGTTCCTCTGGTTTGTTGGATCGTGCTGTGATGGTTGTTGTCTTCCCACTCCAGTCTTTATGTTTTCGTGTATGCTGTACCAAGTTGTTCATCACATAGCAGGTCTGGCCGGTGTTTCCCTGTTTATTTGGGTATGTTATATTCTATCCTTTATCAGTTCTGCATCAAGTCACTGTTCCGGACTTCATGTTGGTTTCTTATTATCCTCATGGCCTCTCTTCGGGTTGGACATCTTGTCTTGCCCCCTCGCTCCTAAACTAGTATCCTTCCGTTCCTTATTCTCTTGGACGATAGGACTGAAGTCCTTCGGCTTTTTGTCATTTTCCCCACTGTTCTGTTCCCTTTCTATCTCAATTTCATTTTTCACTTTCTATTCTCTCTTTACATTTACTAATTGTGGCTCTCCATTAGCTTTTACTCATCACTCTATATTCCTGTTTACTTCATCAGTCTATTGTACTTTTTATTCACTTGGTGTCAGGTTAATCGTTGCAAAACTCATTCTTTTTCTAGTTATTGTATAAGTTATTCATGGCTCATTTGCGTATGGTTTCCTGGAATGTAAAAGGACTTCGCAATCCTGTTAAAAAACAGAGGGTGTTAACTCACCTTTCCAAGTTAAACTGCCAGATTGCTTTTTTTCCAGGAGTCACATCTTAAAGATATCAACATTGATTGTATGCGCAGGCAAGGATAAGTTACTTACCTGTAATCCTAGTTCTCTTCCAGGGGTATCCTCATCAAAGTCATAAGCACTGAATATTCCCGCCCACGTGCGGGGACCCGGAAATATAAAAATTATATATGGAAATCACATATATACAGCTCTACATATATGCATATACATATATCATTTTTTCTCATACCAATGCAGCTCTCAATAGGAGGCTAAACAATGTAAATACACACATAAAAAACTACATTTGCCAATATATAAAAAACACCAGAGGACAATTAATACTTGAACTCTGTTTTTTAATGAGCAAAATACTCATAAAGAGTAAAAACTGCAAAATAAGTAGACATTGTTAGCCTACAGACTGCATTGTAAACCAATAGCATAGAAAATGAAAACATTTTCAACAAAAACTGGCACCGTGCCTTTAAGGCAGCCATGACCCCTAGCTTCCCATCATGTCTCAGGGGTGACAGTTAGGTCAGTTGTTCTTTGCATAACCCTGAAGGTCAGGGCACAAAGATATCCTTTAACACTTTAGAAATCCCTCATTTACCTGGGGAGGCGGGTGGGTTGCTTATGACTTTGATGAGGATACCCCTGGAAGAGAACTAGGATTACAGGTAAGTAACATATCCTTCTCTTCCAGGGGATCCTCATCAATAGTCATAAGCACTGAATAGAATAGCAAGCCCATCAACCACCTGCAGGTAAATGAGAGTAAAAGTGACCCAACACAAAGAAACATAACAGCCGAAATCAGCTGTTGAACAGATTCCTCAAGGAGGCCTGGCCTACTTGGGTGTCTGCTCTGGTGTCTGATTCCAGACAGTAGTGCCTCGTAAATGTATGGACGGACCTCCAAGTTGCCGCCTTACAGATTTCAGACATGGGCACATTCTGAAGAAAAGCAGTAGCCGCTTTTCCTCTAGTAGAATGCGCTCTGGGAGTAAACCCCAGGAGCTTCTGCGCTAATTGATAAGCAAGCTTGATACATGAAACTATCCATCTGGAGATGGAGCGCTTTGAAGCTGCGAACCCAGATCTGATCGACCCATAGTTAACAAATAGTTGATCAGATTTTCTTATAGATTTGGACCGATCCAGATAGAATTTTAAAACCCTTTTGAGGTCCAGAGAATGCAAAGCCCTCTCAGCTGGAGTGGAGGGATTGGGGAAAAAGGTGGGTAGAGAGATGGTCTGATTCACATGAAAATCCGACACCACCTTTGGAAGGAAAGAGGGGTGCGTCCTCAACACAACCCTGTTAAGATGGAAGACTGTATAGGGTTCTTTGGAGCAGAGCGCCTGTATTTCGCTCACTCTGCGAGCTGACGTGATCGCTACCAAGAAAGCCGCCTTCCAAGAAAGATGCTGTAAGGTTGCTTTGTGTATGGGTTCAAAGGAGGACCCATCAATTTTGATAGCACCAGGTTAAGCTCCCAGGGTGGTGAAGGAGGCCGTACCGGAGGATAGACCTTCTTTAAACCCTGCAAAAAATCCTTAACAGCCTGTAACTGGAAGAAGGAAGGTTGAGAAGCTGAACGCCTATATGCAGTTATAGCTGCTAAATGCACCTTAATGGAAGAAAACTTCAAACCTGCTTTCGCCAGATAAAGTAGGTAAGGAAGGATGACCTCTTCCTGACCTTTGATTGGGTTACAATTGTTCTGCATACACCACATGTAAAACCGTTTCCACTTGCATGCATACGAATGCCTCGTGGACGGTCTTCTTGCTTCCTTCAAGATGGACATGCAGTCCTGCGGTAGTCCCAAGTGGCCATACTGGAGGACCTCAGGAGCCATGCCGCCAAGTTCAGTGAGGGAAGGTTGGGATGATGAATCCTCCCGTTCATCTTGGACAGTAGGTCCGGTCTGCACGGCAGCCTCTTGTGAGGACACTCTGATAGGTGCAGAAGGTCCGGGTACCACCATTGTCTCGGCCAGTCTGGGGCAATTAGTATCATCCTCGTGCACGAATGGGACAGCTTGGTCACCACCTTCGGGATCAGCGGAAGGGGTGGAAAGGCGTACACAAATGCCCCTGACCAGTCTATCAAAAGGGCATTCCCTTTCGATCCTGGTCGGTAGAACCGTGAGGCGAAGTCTCGGCATTTGGCATTTTCGTCGTCCGCGAAGAGGTCGATGGTGGGACGACCCCATGTCTGGAAGATGTCTTCGACGACCTCGTCGTTGAGTACCCAGTCTTCTCTGTCTTCGAAGTGACGGCTGAGTGCATCCGCTCTCACGTTCTGTTCTCCTGGCAGATGGACTGCTGTGACTGCCAGATTCCGAGCCAGGAGCCAATGCCAGAGTGCTTGAGCTTCCAGGGAAAGTGTGCGTGAGCGAGTTCCCCCTGTTTGTTCAGGTAGTACATGGTGGTGGTGTTGTCCGTCTGTACTAACACTGAGGTTGCCTGAATCGAGGGGAGGAAAGCTTTGAGGGCTAGGTGAACTGCTCTCAGCTCTAGCATGTTGATGTGATAGGATCGCTCCTTTGGAGACCACAGTCCTTGAGTCTGGAGAGAACCCATGTGGGCTCCCCAACCCTGCAGCGAGGCGTCCGTGATCAGTGTCTGAGCAGGCGGAGGTTGATGGAAAGGAACTCCGACTTGCAAATTTTGTTTTCTCATCCACCAAGGTATGGAAGCTCGAGCCGCGTTTGATGGACTTATTTTTCGTCCCAACGAGCGGTCTGCTGGTCCCACTTGTCCTCCAGATCCTGCTGAAGAGGACGCATTCGTAGTCTGGCATTGGGAACCAGGAAGATGCAGGATGCCATCGACCCTAGCAGGGAGGCAATCCGACGCACAGGCAGTTTTCTGTTGCGCAGAACCAGCTTGCATTTCTGTATGAGGGAACACTGTCTCTCCTCCGAAGGAAACACTTTTCCTACCGTGGAGTCTAGCAGAGCTCCTAAAAAATGTATTTTCTGTGTTGGCTGTGAAGTTGATTTGACGAAATTCACATGCAGGCCCAGTCGGTGACACAGCTCAAGAAATGAATCCTCACACTGTCTGGGGAAGGACCTTTCAACAGCCAGTCGTCCAAGTACGGGTATACGAAGACGCCCCTGCGGCGCAGTGCGGCTGCCACCACCGCCATGCACTTCGTGAACACTCTGGGGGCTGACTTCAACCCGAAGGGTAGAACCTTGAACTGGTAATGAGCGGATCCTACTAGGAATCGCAGGTACTGTCTGTGATACTGATTGATCGGGACGTGAAAATATGCATCTTGCAGATCCAGCGAACACATCCAATCCCCCTGCCTGAGATGTGGATATATTTGATGGAGAGCCAACATGCGAAACTTTTCCTTTTTATGGATAGGTTGAGTGACCGCAAGTTCAGAATGGGTCTGTACTCTGCTTTTTGGCCTTTTTTCTTTACCAAAAAATATCTTGAGTAAACCCCTTTCCCTCTTTGAGATACTGGCACCCTCTCGATGGCTGACTCTGAGAAGGGTGGCAACCTCTTTCTGCAAGAGTTTTAACTGGTGACACGACGGAGGAACTGGAGGGATTGATGGTGGGCGATGTTGAAAACGTAGAGAGTACCCATTCTGCAACGTGGCTAGTACCCACCGATCCTTTGTGATAGCTCGCCACTCTTCGAGATGATTTGCGATACTTCCCCCACTGGAGTGGTGAACGGCGACAGGGGAAGTGAGTGCTCATTGTTTTGACTGCGTCTTGGCGGAATTGTTGCCTTGTTGCTGGTTTCTTCCTCCTCTGGAGGAGCGTCTGCCCGATACTGCGTTTTTTGCTGGCCTTGCTGATCCTGATTTTTCTGCCAATGAGGGGTTTGAACCCTCTGTTGGGAGGATCGTCTATTGTAAGGACGGAATCTCTTACGGAATTCCTTTCTTTTCTCCAGGCCCACCGCTTTAAGCGTGTCCAGTTCCGTTTTCATCCGCGTCATCTCTTCATCCGTGTGAGTCCCGAACAAAGAGGAACCAGAGAACGGAAGATTGAGGATGCGTGACTGCGCTTCTGGCTTGAGTGCTGTAAGACGTAGCCATGATGTTCTCCTTGCGCATACCCCATGAGCATAAGCATGTGCCGAAAGGGTAGCTCCATCCGCCGCAGCACTGATGACCTGGTTAGACACCTGACTGCCCTCTGTTAAGATTTCTTCAAAATCTTTACGGTCTTCTTGCGGCAACTTTTCAGTGAATCTCTGTAGTGAGTCCCACAGAGATCTGTCGTAGCGGCCCAGGAGTGCCGCTGCATTGGAGACCTTCAACATGGAGGCCGAAGTGCCACAAACCTTCTTTCCCCAGGAATCCTGCATCTTGCTCTCCTGGTCTGGTGGGACAGTGGAGGAGGATGCCACCGCATGGGTCTTCTTTGCCGCAGCAATTACGACTGAATCCGGAGGAGGGTCAGCCCTGAGGAAGAGCGGATCGTCCTCTGGTGAACGGTACTTTTTTAAGATCCTCGCTGGGGCGGTCTTAACACTCGCTGGCGTGAGAAAGATATCCATCACTGGCTCTATGATGCCTGGTACCAAGGGAAGCAGAGGTTTAGCTGCTGCTCTTTGGTGCAGAGTCTCAAAAATCACAGAGGACTTGCTTTGACGAGTTGGCATAGGGATACCCAGCTTTACAGCTCCTCTGCCAAGAATGTCCTGAAACGTGTAGATGTCGACCACCGGAGAGACCCTTGACGGTGGACTGTTCGTCAAAGTAGGCGAATAGTCTCTATGGGATGTATGAGTGGAAGAAGAGGACGGAGTAGGCGATCTGTGTGCTCTCCTCCTGCTTCTTGATCTAGACCTCCTCCTGTGTGAGTGCACAGGTGTGCGGCTGCGAGCTCTTGTTCTTGAAGGAGATCGCTCTTTATTCTGAATTAAACGAGCCAACGGGGATCTGTTCTGAGGGCTCGAGTAATTCCTGTCCGTAGCCCAGTGATGTAGAGGCCTGTGCCATCGTGGCGATAAATGGATGGAAGGCGATCTGTGGCTCTCTCTTTCCTTAGGAGACTGAGCAGTAGGCGTGAAGCTCAGCTCTTCATGCCTTGTTGGGGAATCTTGGTGACCCCCTGACACTGGGCTGCTGGACGTCGAGATAACCACCTCCGGGGATCTGGACGTTGCCCCTCAGTGAGAACTGGGCGAACCTGAAGGTGACGAAGACAGGCTCACTGGAGGTGAGGAGTCTCCAGAAGGGCGCTTTGACGTTGATCTGGAGCGTCTAAGCGTCGACTGCCCTCTCAACGGAGACGTATGTCTCGACGTTGACTTTCTTCTCTTAGAAAGTGGACTTCTCGACGACGAACGTCTCTCCAACACTGGAGCAGTGTCATGTTTTGACATTCCCTGCACCCTCTCAGAAGATTGCTGTCTCGACGTCGACCGGCGTTGGACTGCCGGCGACGGAGGTCTTGGTCTCGACGCCGAAGATCCACTCGGCGGAGTCATCCGCCTCGACGGCGTGGAATGATGGAACATTAGAGTCTGCTTCGACGCCGAAGGAGGTGTCCTGTGTCTCGACGCCGAAGATCGTTGCTTTGATCCCGGCGGAGATCTGTGTCTCAACGTCGATCGCCGATGAGGAGGCGACGACGGAGAGATGCGCCTCGACTTCGATCGCACCTGCGACGACGGAGCTCTGTGCCTCGACGTCGATCGCACCTGCGACGACGGAGCTCTGTGCCTCGACGTCGATCGCACCTGCGACGACGGAGCGCTGTGCCTCGACGTCGATCGCGCCTGCGACGACGGAGCGGTCTGCCTCGACGTCGTACGCCCACCCGGCGCCGACGGAGACCTGTCTCTTGACGTTGAGCGCCGCCTGGTTGACGTCAACGGAGGACCTGTTACCTTCGTCGACGAAGATTTCGTAGTCGAATGATGATGCGCCGGCATCACCGAAGTCTTCAACGCCGATTTCTTCGTCGTCGATTTCTTCGACGTCGATACCGACGCCGACGGAGAACAGGTCGGGACTTTTCCTCTCGACGTCAACCGAGTTCTCCTCTTCTTCTGCCTCACAGGAGACCTACCTCTTTCAGAGAGGCCATAGAGACGGATCCTGTCCCTCTCCTTGATAGTCCTTCTTGATAACTTCTTACAATGCTGGCAGTTGTCAGAAGAGTGGGACTCGGGGAGGCAGAGAATACACACAGGATGTGTATCTGTTCTGGCCTTCTTCTTGCCACAGGCCGGGCAAGGATCGAATAAAGAAGGCATTTTATCCAAAAATAAACCTTTTCTGTAACACAAAAAAGGAGTTACTTGCACTCTAGGACCAAAAGACGTCGAGTGAAAGTAGAAAAAACTAGATTTATATAGATATTTTTTGACAGAAAGTCAAAAAAACAAGAGCTGAAAATCCAGGGTCCTGACTGAAGGAGCCGGAAAGAACAACTGACCTAACTGTCACCCCTGAGGCATGATGGGAAGCTAGGGGTCATGGCTGCCTTAAAGGCACGGTGCCAGTTTTGTTGAAAATGTTTTCATTTTCTATGCTATTGGTTTACAATGCAGTCTGTAGGCTAACAATGTCTACTTATTTTGCAGTTTTTACTCTTTATGAGTATTTTGCTCATTAAAAAACAGAGTTCAAGTATTAATTGTCCTCTGGTGTTTTTTATATATTGGCAAATGTAGTTTTTTATGTGTGTATTTACATTGTTTAGCCTCCTATTGAGAGCTGCATTGGTATGAGAAAAAATGATATATGTATATGCATATATGTAGAGCTGTATATATGTGATTTCCATATATAATTTTTATATTTCCGGGGTCCCCGCACGTGGGCGGGAATATTCAGTGCTTATGACTATTGATGAGGATCCCCTGGAAGAGAATGGGCGAGTTCTGTTTTCAGTTATTCTGCTGTTAATAAGAATGGTGTTTTAATTTTATTTCATAAATCTCTGCACATTCAAGTGATTAAGGAAACCAAAGATGATGCTGGGAGGTGGTTAGTATTGAATGTCAAAATTAATGACACTTTTCTCATTATGTAATGTTACGGCCCTACAGGTGTGGATTTACAATTTTGGGAACAATTCTCTACTATCCTATCCGAATGTTCTTCAGATAATTTTATAGTAGGGGGGAGATTGCACTTAACTATTGGATCCCTTTATAGAACGGCGTTCTCAAGTTAGATATATCCCCAATAAAATGCAAAAATCCTTCCAGGATTGATGCCTGGCGAACTGTTCACCCAGACGTGTTGGAATTTACGTATTTTTCTCCTGCACATGCTGCACAATCCTGAATAGATTTGTTTGTCACACAAAATGTTCTCCAATCGATTTTAAATGATGAGATTGGCTCCATTTTGAATTCAGAACACACCCCTGTTATTTTAGACCTGGATATTCCTAACAATTTCCGGACTAATAGGTGGAGATTTAATAACGTTTTAGTGCAAGATAAACAGTTTACTGATGCATTTGCTGATTTTACTACCAATTTTTTTGCTGGAAATCTTCCTGTTGATTCACAGATGAATTACATATGGGATGCATATAAAGCGACTGCTAGGATTTTTATTATGGAATATGTCGCAGTGAAGAAAAAGAAATCACTTAAGGAGTCTTCACAATTGCTTAAACAAATCAAAACGTTGGAGCAGGACTATTTTTCCTCCAAAAAAGCAGACTCTTTGCCTAAATTAATCCAAGCTAAATTGCAATACAATAAACAATCTTGTATTGATGCATGTGGGACTTTACTTAAGATTAATGCAAAAATGTTTGATGGCCGTAATAAAGCTGGGAAAATGTTGGCCAATTACTTGAAAATTAAAAACAAAAATCTAAAATACATGTTACCACAGACAAAGATGGATTGACTCACACTAAAGACATAAAAACACTAGAATGTTTTACACAGTATTACACTAACCTATATTCAGTAGAGTTTTCTCCTACGGCTGACCAATTAGACTTTTTTTCAAATCGACATGAATGAGGCGGAATTCAAAAATGCTGTTCTTCAACTTCCTAAAGATAAAGCTGATGGTTTCTCTGTTTAATTTTACTCGCATTTTGCACATCTCCTACTTCAAAAACGAATTCTTTTAATTTTCCATTTTGTCACTCAAGAACGCACACAAGGAACTTTTTTCACAGGCGATGCTTTGCCTAAGGACTTATCCAAGTGTGGGAATTATAGGCCCATTTCTCTTATTAACACGGACTGCAAAATATTTGCAAAGGACCTTGCGATACGCATTGAGCAGGTTATTCCAGATTTAATAGACATCCAATCAGGATTTGTGAAAGGATGTTTTATTTCAGATAACTCTCGAACCTTCCTTAATAATCCATGTGGCCTCCAAATCCGAAAATCCTTATGCGGCCATAACTTTAGAAGCTGAAAAAGCTTTTGATCGTGTTAATTGGGATTTTATGTTTGTTGCATTAAAATGGCATGGTTTTAGTCCCAGTGTTCTTAGATATATTCATCTTCTATATTCTCAGCCTTCCACTTCAATTTATGTTAATGGCACACAATCCACATATTTCCCTCTTTTCCGAGGCATCAGACGAGGCTGCCCTCTATCCCCTTTCCTTTTTATTCTCTCTTTGGAACCTTTCCTAGAGAAAATTCGTAGACCGGCATTCTCTGGATTCAAATACAAGCAAATGGAAGTTAAAATCACTGCTTATGCAGATGATGTGTTACTATATGTGGCAAACCCTCTAAAAACACTTCCTGCTTTTTTCCAATTATTAAATGAATATTCCCTGGTATCTGGATATAAACTCAATATAGAGAATCAGAGGTACTGCCGTTACATAAGTTTTGTCTCCCTGATATGTTAAAGGATACTGGTTTTACCTGGACTTCTAAACCAATCAAATGTTTAAGCATTCTATACTCTGGCATCATTAAAGAAACCATTTAAATAAATGTAGAGCAGGTAAAATTAAACATTTCGAATATGTTGCTTGCTTGGTCTCCTCTTTTCTTATATATTTTTTTTTATTTACTTGAGTTTTATATAGCGCTGGCTAGACCCGGAGGTATCAGAGCGCTTTACATAAGGACACAGCGAGTTACAAGTTGCAAAAGTTTCACATAGTTACACAATGGATAAACAAACAATACAGGAGTAAATTAGCGAACACGAAAATCGGGATAAGAAAGACCAGGGAAAGCAGGTAATCCACAGGAAGGAGACCGCACCGGGGGAAAAAAAAAAAATGAGACAAATGTCCGAGATCCGGCTGGGTAGGTGACGGCCATAGCGGTGTGCCAGGGCCAATCTCCCCTATAACTGTCGGAGCAGCTCCACCGGGAAACGGCCATGTATGCATTTAAGGCTCCGCCAGAGTAGAGTGAGGATCAGGAGGGGATTCAAAAGACAAGAATCCAAAGATGGGTGGTAGGCGCATGCGAGGATGGCAAGGTAGGAGTGTGGTTTTGGCAGCCATCTTAGAGTCAGGCACGTCGAGTCTATTAGTCTCTAAGGCTAGTTCTAGATTGGTAGGGGAGATTAGCTGCGATTAAAATGATGTTACCAATAATTAATTTTATTTGTCCATGCTTCTTGTTAAACTCCCTCTTACATTTTTCAAGCCAGTTAATCATCTACTTTTACCTTTTGTATGGAACAAACGTAAATCAAGAAAATCTTTATTAAGGCTTCAACAGGCTAGGCATAACCGAGGGGTCAATTTTCCCGTGATCAGCCGTTATCACTCTTTCAGTTCCTTCTCTGGACGAATGTACAGTCTAGGGCCAACTGGAACAAGCTTGTATTGCCCCTTTTCCACTTACGGAGACGACCTACATATCCCAAGTTCCTAGGATTCTTTCACCCCTACTTACATACACTCTCAGTTGTCACACCTTTAATCCTTAAGTCCAATTCTCTACTAGAGAGGTTGTTTTTTTTTTTTTACAAACTCCGATATGTCACAACAAGCACATTAAATTAAATAATCAGGCTCTCTATTGGAAGGAATGGACAGATAAAGGAATATTAGTATTTGGCCACATAATTTCAAATGATTGTGAATTTAGGGACATCCAACTTAAACACTATATTTCATCCGGTTCAATATAACTGTAGCAGGCCCACCATTCTTCAGCTTTATTCTCAATCCTCCTCTTCATCAAACCTTCCATTGTCTCCCTTTTCTCCCATTTATTTTTCCTCAAAGGTGAAGGCTTCCGATACATACAAACTTTTAGGCATAAATCAAAAATTTGATTACGTTTAGAAATGGACTTCAATTAAGAATTTTCTCAATACACTTGGGAAACAATTTGGGCTAAGATACACACTATTTCCCGCTCTGCCGCCACTATCCAATCTCTATTTTATTTCTATAATAGACTATATTACACTTCCACTCACTTACATCAGTTTCATCTAATCAACGACACCAAATGTTGGTCTTGTGCCCAAGAAAACTGCAAGTTTTTGCATATGTTTTTTGATTGTCCCCGAGTTCGGAGTTTTTGGTTGTTATTATGGGACAAGCGTAATAATATATTGTCTACGGATTACACGTTTAACACCGTTCATCTGTTTTTGGGTAGTGCTTCCCTTCTATGGCATTCTCGCAAGACAACTGGGAAATTCATTGATTTGACGATAGCCCTGCCTTTACAAATGATCACATCCAATTGGAAAGACAATTCAAAAAATCACCCTCATTGCCTGGTGGAATTTACTATGTCATCATCACAGGTTAGACAGAGCCCTACTACATTACCCTTAATGATTAAGAGATACCTGTTCTGGCTTCCTCTAACGTCATACCTATCCAGAACTGTTGCCCCTGCTAGATCTGTGTGCACCACTTTGGACCCCCATGAGTAACCACTATTTCCTTGTTCTTAATCTTTTTTTCTTCTCCCTTTCTTCTTCTTTACTTTTATCTCCATTCTTAAAAATATTTAGAAAACGCTACAGTTCTATATCAGTATTGTTCTTTCGACTCTAGGCATTGTGTTTCCTCTCGCTATTTTTTCTTAGTTGTTAATCCTTTTTAGATATATTTCACGGTTTTATATATTATGCTTACATAATGTTTGAGCAGATGTATATCATTTTACTATGTATTATTTTACAAATTCATTCAATAAAGCATCTCTAACAAAAAAAAAAAAAAACTGCCGGCCAAACTGGCCACCCTTTTATGTTTGGTTTCATGCAGGAGGGTCTCGGATGTCCGGGCCTTGGACATTACAAGCAGGATGTTTTTTCCCCCTGACGGGGGTAGCTTTTCAGGTCTCCAGATGGACAAAATGAATTTCCGTTTGATCTCCTATCCGGTTTCCACAGGTTCCCCGAAACGGTGTGTGGTGTGTTGTATCAAAGCGCATGAGGCCTCCACTGCAATGACAATTGCTCATAGCCCTTCAAAAACCATTCAGGGCAGTCTCTTCTCCCACCATTGCACAATGGGGCAGATGGATCATGCAAGAGGTAGGCATCGATACAAAATTATTCAGTGCACATTCTACCAGAGGCGCTATGGCCTTCAAGGCCTTTATCCTCAGAGCTTGTTTGGAGAATATCTTGAATGTGCAGACTAGTCTTCAGATTTAATCTTTAAAAGGTTCTACTTCACACCAGTTTCCTCTATTGCAACTCTGGTGGTACAACAGCTTTAAACTAGCCTAATCCTCGCTCCTGGTCGTGACAGAATGAAAATTTCCCTAGCTATCATAAAAGGAAAGTTTCAATTTAATTAAGGACGCAGAGGCAATGATCAGTCCACCCAATGTTACACTACTGTCCACCCTGCCATGGTCGATCTGTTTACGAGATGCAAGTAATCCATTTACGTTCACAACATGTACATGATTGGATATATATTTATATATGCTTGCGTTTGTCGGAAAATAGAATTCTTCTTTAGTCGCACTGTAGGCAATTCTTGGTTCTATGCTTCAACCTGGCTGTACCTGTGGGATACATTCTTTACCAATTATTAATTGCAGGTTCAGAGTCTTCTAAACAGGAGTAACATCTTCTAAGCCCGTTTTTCTTGCAGGAAGAAAGAAGGAAAGCAAGAGGGGACTAAAAAGGATATAGACAGTCCTGTGTGATTATTGGATGAACAGTGACCTTTATTTTTCCACTAATATTTCTGGGAAATGAAGTTTTGTATGATGGTTATACTGTTTTGACTTGGCTGATGCGGAAATAAAAAGTACAGCCTAATCCTCGCCTCAATATAACTGAAACTTTACGAAAGCTAGGAAAGTTCTCATTATACTCAAACATCTATCTAAATATACACAATGAAGTCCACAAAGCGATAATTAAATTCATTGAAGAGCTGGAGGAATCAATATTTTCTTTACCAGGCCAAGATTTGATCGCAGGGGACTTAAATTTTATCTTAAAAGATTATAGTCAGAAAAAAAGGGTGAAAAAACCCCACAAAAAACGACACATCAAGAACCAAAAGGACCACCGTTAACGAGACAAAGACTTGTTACGAAATTCAAAAGATTACTACTTTCCCTGTAGCCAGTTGGTTCCTCTCACTCAGTGTAGTAGATTTAGCTCAGCAGGAAAGATCACCCATCACTCACACAGCAGGTGGGCTATTCGAGATAATACTTCCAGTTCACATTCACTTCAATCACTGTGCTCCAACTAATCAATTTTGGAAACATCTCACAGCGAACAACATCCTTCGATCATAATGCGTTATCTTTCACCATCTTATGTTGAGCAATCTCCACTAATAGAGATTATTGATAGCCTGACACACCCCAGGGAAATAACATGCAATGCTCCTACTTTAAAACTCAAACAATGGCAAAATGGCCAGGAGTCAGAAACTATGGACTCTGCTACATAGAGTGACTGGGTCCAATGCTTTATCAACATGACCAAAAGTGGTTAAATGTGTTCAAGACAGCCTGTCTCAAAGCATCAAATCCTCTAGCACCAAAAGCAAAGCACAACATCAGAGGAGTAAATGATACACGTCAGAATGGAGACTCATATGTCGAAGCTTAGGAAACTGAAATCCATTACTGGTAAAAAGATCAAGGATCCTCTTACTGTGGTAAATCTAGACAGGTGAGAATGGAATACAGGAAGAAAGTGTGGGAAAAGAAAAGGAGGCATTCAGAACATCAATGGCAAGCCTCAATTCAGATATCCGAATAAAAAGATATAAAGAAGTTCTGGAACTTCATAAATAACTTGGATAAGAAATAAGTTACTTACCTGAAACTTTAGTTCTCCAGTATTGGAAGATTTCACAGATTCACAAGCTTGAATCATTCCCCGTCGTCATGATGGGAGTCCCCGGTACGTTAAATAGTAGTAGTGATAAAAGTAGACTGATAGGAATAGACCAGGACTAGGCCTCAGTTTATTAATCTATGATAGTCATTATTAAAACAAGCATTTGCAATGCATCGGTCTCGCCTTTGGGACCTGGTAAGTGTTTAGCCAGAGCTATTGGCACTGCCAATGTGTTTAAGTTATGTTTGAGACAAAAATATTAAGCATCTGAAGGATACTAATTTTCAATCGTATACTCTCTCGTAAGAGTCATCTCCTCAACGAAACAATTAAAACTAGGGACGTTTTGGGTGAAAATGAAGAATGTATGCACAATACAGAGGGAAGAAAAACCTAAGGAAGAAATACCAAGCAAAGGCCACCTAAACAAACACCATCTTCCTACAATGTATACTGAAGGTGCTGTGGAATATAAACTTGCAGACATTAAGCAGGATAAAAGATGTTGCAGCCAGGAAACTTTGAGGAGTTCAACTCAGAAAACTCCAAGTGACTTTCTGCTCAGCTAACCCGAGACCAGCGAGGATGTCCCAAATCACTCCTACCTGTCGCAACTCTGCCTGATCGCCCCGTTTGCTCCTACTAACTGTTCACTCTGCCTGCTTCTGCTGACCAGTCACTCTGCCTGCTCCTACTGACTGCACTCTGACTGCTCCTACTGACTGTTCACTCTGCCTGCTCCTACTAACTGTTCACTCTGCCTGCTCCTACTGACTGCACTCTGCCTGCTCCTACTAACTGCTCACTTTGCCTGCTCCTACTGACTGTTAACACAGCCTGTTACTGCTGGCATTTCATTCTGGCTGCTCCTCTCGACTGCTTGCTCTGCCTGATCGCCTCGTTTGCTCCTACTGACTGCTCACTCCGCCTGCTTCTGCTGACCAGTCACTCTGTCTGCTCCGGTTGACTGTTCGCCCTGCCTGATCAGTCCCCCTCCTCCAACTAACGGTTCACTCTGCCTGCGCCTAATAGGCAGCTCCTAATGACCACTCACTCTTTCTGCTACAACTGACTGCTCACACTGCCTTCTCACACTGCAGTGACTTCTCGCTCTGCCTACTGCTGCGGAGTGCTTACTACTCCGCACACTACCAGGTCCTACTGACTACTCACGCGCCCTACTAACTGTTCTTACTGTCCTAACTCACTGCCAGCTCACGCTGCCTCCTCACGCATACTGTGCCTAGTGCTCCCTACTACATAACAATGAGCTGCTCACACGTTCCACTCACTCTGACTGCACACTCTGAATTCTGACTGCTCCGGCTGGCTGCTTACACTGCGCGCTCGTGCCCAGCGCCAGTACTAATTGGCTACTGCGCACCCCTGCTGACTGTCGCCAGCGATTAAAGTACTGCCTGCTCGTACTCACTGTCCTTCTTATAGACAACCTTTTCACACTCTGTCTTCCGATTGACTGTACACAGTGCTTGTTGTACTGTCGCCTTCGCCTCCTACTCCGTGCTTTCCTGCCTGCTCCTAAAACCTGATCCATATACCACTGACTGCTCCAATTGTATGATCAATCCTGAACGTCCTGCTCTGGCTGACAGCTCCCTTTGAATGCGCATCTTCACTGTTCATACTGCCTGCTTCCTCGGGTGAGCACTGCCTGCTCCTGCAGCTGGCGTGCTGCTTGCTCCGGGAGTGAGAGAAGCTAGGACTCCAACTCGCTTATTTCAACTGTTTTGGTGAATTTTCCTGGGCAGTGTTTGCAGGAGCACTACGATTTTACATCAAACGAGCGCACTGAATGACGATGCTCATCAGCAGAGAACTACAGAAGAGGCACAGAGAAAATAAATAAACCGCAATTTTTAAAGCCAGTATCATACCTGTTAATTAAATTGCTTTGTTTAAACACACCGCACACAGCTTTCAGTCGGCCGTCAATAAAAAAAAACGGGACATGAGTTACATTTCCTGAAATCAGCCAGAACAGCTGGTGGAAAACAGGGACTGTCCCGGCAAAATCAGGGCGGCTGGATGACCACATTCAACTCAGAACAGGCATCGGGACCTGGGCTACTTACTACCCGGTTGCCCTAATGCGTTACAGAAAACATCACAAGCGCTTGCAGGAAATACCCAGGGCACCGGGGATACTTACCGCCGTAGTGCATCTGATTACATTACAACAAACTAAGTTGAAGCGCAATAAATCATGCAGATACATACATTTATCAAGAAAACCAGTTAAAAACCCCGATTTAAGCAAGCCAAACACCAAAGGTACCGGGGCACAGGGCATACTTACCATCCTCATATGCCCGTTTACCCCACAGTAGAGATAGACAATAAAACCATACTATTATACAACAAGCGTGAGACAATGAACAGTTCAACGGCATAGAAAAAGGACAAGGGAGTCATCGATGTAGTCAATGGAATCCGGCGGACATGTTGATATGGGAACGCCTCCTATACGTGGTTTATTTCGAAAAAGTAATGCATTTTCCTATGAGGCATCTTTAACGCGATGGCTGTTAAAATTAAACAATTTAGTTTTAAAAGTAAGTCGCAAGGGTTTACGTGTAGGTGATAATTTAATTTTGAATTCAAACATGTGTATGAAAAGAATACAAAATCGTTATAATTGGAAAACAACGTTTTTACTTAACTTGGAAACGATTTAAATCCAAGCGGACAGAGGTTCAGTGGTACTTTCTTTTATGTTGTTTTTGGCTATATTCTTTTTTACTCCCATTAGACACAGTGAGCGGATGTGGTCTGACGACTAGATTGCCGACTTTGGTGCTGGAGACCAGGGTTCGAGCCTCGGGGTCGCGTCCACATTCTGTGATTTTGGGCAAATCACTTTATCTCCCCGTGCCTGAATGTGTCCTTGTGTAATGTAATCGGTGCTCATGTAAAGCACTTCAATACCTTCGGGGCAAGTTCACGCTATATAAATCTATACAAGTCAACTGTTTCCCGGAGTGAAAACATGCCGATGCGGTTTGATGCGCATGCGCGCACACGCAGGGGAGCGCTTACAGACGGGGAGCTGGAAATGACAGAACACCGGCCAGGAAGAGAGCACGTCATCGCGTGCGCACCGTTGTGATCAGGCCGGGCGCCAGAAGAAAGTGCGGCAAGTAAAGGGGCCAGTAGCCTTGGAAGGTTACAAATGACGACATAATCGTCATGAGGAGGGACTAGCAAGCCTTAAACAAATCAGAAAGCAGCATTTACTGACCTAAGCCAATGAAAAAGATGGGCGGCGAGTGGGCGGAGCTTCCACGAAGCTTCCACACTAAAGTGTATACTGCATGTCTCGGAGAGACAGTGCAAGCACTGTCTAGGCGAGACCTAAAAAGAGACCTTTTAGCCATTCAGCATCGACCACCCTCTAGAACACCCCTGAGAGAAGCTCAGAACCTCAGATTATCTACCGCACGTTGTGCTAGGGAGTCTCCTCGGAGCTCAGCTCGGCTTTTCTTATCTTCAAGAAGGTTTTCTGGACTTCACCTTTCAGGGAAGTGACTTTATTTGATATATTATCTCAACTCAGATATATTTCTGCTCCTTATATCTGTTTGCCACAAATCTGACTGGGTCATGTCAGAGAAGGTAAAAAAGGCTCTCTTTAGAGAGTGTGCCACTTGTCTAAAGAAGAGATTATATGTGGAAGACCCTCACAAAGAGTGCATTTATTGTTTATATCCTTCTCATAAGGCGTCTGACTGCAGGACATGTCGCACCTTCTCGAATAAGACTCTCAGAGACCGTGAGGAAAGGCTCCTTACTTGGCTCCAAAGAATGTTGTAAGCTCTGACTGCACTACTGACAGTGGTTCCGGTATAAAAATGTGTACACACGTTTTCAAAGTTTAGCAATATAAGGCTATGTATAATGCTCCCAGAATGCTCTCCGATTTGATGCAAATATTTGCAGAAGCTTGAAAGCAAGATTGAAAATTCTTTGCTTTCAAACTAAAAGGTTCATTAAAAAAATGAAAGCAGGTAAAAAAACATTTTGCTAAACTACTGTAAAACTTCAGGTACCATTTCTTTGCAGCATCATTTAGCAACATGTGTTGACGCATGCAAGTATTTCCCAAAATATTCATAATGGAAAATGAGTGTAACCAGTTTCAATAAAATTATGGTAAACAAAAATAAACAAGCATTTGCAAATCCAGTAGGTCTGAAATTTGTGGTCTGCTTTTTAGTTTTGTCAATGTGTGACTTGTTTTGGCACGGTTTTTGTAAATCCTTCTTGATGTGGGGGCTGCTGGGCCCTCACCATTATAAAAAACATTGGCAAAAGCAAAAAAATTTTTGGTCTCAAAAAGCGCACACTGCCACAGTAGTTACTGGCACTGAACAAAACTTCTTTTTGTGCCGATATGCTTCTTGTGAAAGAGCAGAATGCGGTGAGAGAGAGAGAGCGCAAGAACTTTAATAAACACAAATGTTCATGGTCAACGACATACCAAATTAGAGGCCCAATTATTAAAGAAAGTCTCAAAAGTGCACCCATGTTATATGTCCTTGCATTAAGTTCAGCTATACGGCTTTCCTGAATTCACAGAAGTAGGACAAGAAATAGTACTCCTAGAAAATATCTGTGAACTGCATTTAGCATGAGCAAATATGCATGTGTAGATTTGCTCATGCGAAAAACTGAGTGTTTGCAAGTCCACTTTCCCTCCAACTACTTTTTCTCAACTCTGGAAGAAGGTTTACGTTTGCCATTGTCAGGAGTACATTTACAACATTTCTCAGTATGGGAAAAGATTAGAGAAGAGTTGTTGAAAACCCTTAAAACATGCAAGTTAGTAGGTTTGCACAGACTCAAAAGGGCATTCTAACCCTGAAACTATTGCTTACCACTAACTTCAGCCCCAGTATGTAGATCTGCAGAAACGTGGCAACATAAGGGGATTGTAAGTATTCAAACACTACTATGGTATGAGCCCTGACATAATTAGAGAGGCTATATCAGAGCTCTTATATAATGAGATTGCTGCTATAATTTGTCGACGCACTACATGGCACCAAAGGGACAAGTGGATTTTGTTACAGGACACGTAGATTTATGAAGCAACATGCCCCATGGACAAGTAAATATTTTATTAAATTCCAAACCCCTGTTTTTTCTTTAGGATTTGCTAATCCCAATATCCCAGGCAGGCCAGCAGAAACCAGTGAGGGTCAACAATTTGCAAATCTGGTACAGGTTCAAGAAACCCAGAGTAAAGGTACAAGCTACTTACCTTTGGTAAAGCTCGGGTGGATACTTTAACTACAGATTCCTCACTTCAATAATATCTGCAGGCACCAGACTAAATGTGGAGAAGGTTCTCATCAATGCTCCAATGTGCTGATAGGTGGTTCCACTGTCACCGTTTCACCCCAAATGTGGCATAGCAGAGCCGCATACAAGCACCACCTCATGCTGATGTCAGTTTCTTAATAGATTTCCTCATGAACCATCAGACACAGAGCACCATAAAAATTGCAGGTGACAGTGTGCCAAAACATAATTTTGATGTCCATGATTCCACTCCTCAGAACGGGGAGGTGGGTGCCATTGAGGAATCTGCGAATAGATAGAGTATTTACCAGAAAGATTGCTACCAAAAGGTAGGTAACTTTCTTCTGATTAATACCTTCATAATAGTTACCACAGCAGTACTTCCCAAAGGTGGAAGATCTTGGTAGTGGAATCAGACCAGAAACTCTTGCAAGACCTAGCAAGCGACAGGATCCTCCTGTCAGACCAGACTGTCAAGGCAGCAGATCTTTGTGAATGTGTGCCCCGACACCAGCGTCACAGCCTGACATATGCCCAGAATCAGCAACCATACCCCTTTCAATGCAATCACAGCAGCCATGGCCCTGGTGGAGTGATTCTGCTGTCCATTAGGGGGTTCATAGCCAGTGTACAGCAGATTTTAATGTAGAGCACTATCCATCTTGACAGGGTCCTTTCCCGTGCAGCCTTCCCTTTCTTTACTCCAGAAAATACTACAAAGAGATGGTCATCCGCACTATGATTGATTCATGTAAGGCTCACTTTTCTTTTAGGGTCGAGCGGATGAGGTCTCTCCTCTTTTTAAGGATGAGGTGGACTGATAAACATTGGCAGAGTAATGGACTGGCCAACTTAAAAAAAACATCACAACTTTTTGTTTACTCATGCAGCACACAGTAGTTGTGCGTTGGCTCAAAAGGGGTGCACAGAAGAAATCAACACAAGGTTCCAGTCCCACTGCTGGATGAAAAACTGCTTTTTGGGAGTGGAGGGGGTGGGGGGGCTGGTTGACCCCAAGTGATTTAAAAAGAGATGGTTTATCTCTTGGACCAATGATAAAACAAATATCAAACTGGCGTTACACCAGCAACTAACTTTTCCTAGTGCCCAGCACTAAGGAGTTGGACAGTACGCTGGTCAAAGCTTACAGAACTATGTTCTGCCTTCCGCTCTATACATCACCCGCTCAAATAAGGCTGGAGTTTTGCCTTCAACAACAGGTTTTAGCCAGGTATGGTGCATACATCATCTGTTGGCATAAGATAAGAAGTGCCACTACAAACACGCTTAACTATTTGCTGTGGCACGATATACAACACGGAGTTCTCCCAGGCAAGAAACTTTCTTCAGTTAGCCTTGGATTCTACCAAACTCTCTGGACTTTGGGATGCGCAACTCGGCTACCTCAACTTAAAAAAATTAGTTTGGAAAAACATAAAACTAATCTCCGTAGTGGAGGACAAGGCAAGCTTCGCGAAAAGATCTCACGCCTGGATGTCCCTTAACTCTTACAAATCACTCACCCCACAACCATATTTTAATCAGGGCTATCCCAGGGCCATAAAAATGAACTTCCTAAGGTACAGAATGAGGATCTCTCCATGTACCCAGCATCTACCACCATGGCTGAGGACAAAATACTTGCAGGCTGTGCAAGAATGGCGATATTCACTTAATTTGCCTATGCGAAGAACTGGACGAAGCACGGCAACAGCTCCTAAAAGAACCTCTTAAACAGAAAGGTATCCGCACCAGAAGGCAAGCAAAAGGCAAGCAGTGCTGGCCTGCTTCAACCCAGAAAATATTCAATTAAACTGCATTTCCTGTCGATGGCTGAACAAAAAATGCCAAAAATGCCAAAAAATGCTTCACAAAATCCATCGCCGCAAAGCTGACTAGCAGACGGAATAAAAGGTCTTAGCGGAACCTCATCAAAGATGCTTATTAGCAGCAGAGAGACAAATACTGCAATAAACAGAGACAATGTGATCGGACAAATGGGCAAGCAGGGCTGGACTAAAGACAATGTGAGATAAGCACATGACAGCATCCAGCGACCTATTGACTTTCCTTAAATCTAGCACAACCTAAATGCGATTTTAACCTGCAATGAATTTTCCATCTTTGAATTTTAATTTGTTTTAATAACAATTTAAGAATTTTGTAGTGTTACTATTGCAATGGTTTTAATTAACTACGCAAAGACTAATAAACTTAAACTTAGTGCCCAGCAAGGACAAACTTATGTCAAAGTTCACAGGGCTGCAAAGATGAGACTGCTGTGGCCGACAAATCAAGCATTTTTAACTCCTGCCGCTCAATCTCCAGACACGGAGGTGTGGGTTGCAGAAATTTTGGTGCCCAAACCACTATTGTTGCTGAAACAGGAGGTCCTCCTATAGTGACAGCCGGACCAGAGAGCACATGCTCATTTTAGGCAACTGAATTATTATTTGGGGACCTACTTCAAGAAATAATCACAATCCTTATAGGGGTGAACCCTCAAACCTCAACCCTCCGGTAGCTATGACAGAGCAGACAACGATTTTGAAAAGTATTTAAAGCAGTACTAAAACAGTAATGCAAGTCAAAATGCAAAACTATAAAAATCCCAAACTGAATTAGAAAAATAGGGTAACATTTAGTGAATAAAAGGAAACCAACATGACAAAAATCCAATAATGTAAACCATAGATATGGATGTTTAAACTTTTAAGTAGCAATATCGCCAAATAGAACAAAGCACCCATGACGACAATTGAGCGTGGGTCCGATACACCAACCGGGTTCGTCCTGGTCAAAGGCTTTGTCGCCAACTTTGGTTCTTTAAGTACCAATCCACCCCAGGAGCAGATGCCTAAAACTTTCCATGACCTCAGGGGAGGCACTTAAAGACTCACAGGAAGTCAGGCAGAGCCCCAAAGAAAGGTCCAGTCCAGATTCAGTTGACACTGGTCAGTTGTAGAAAAGACCTCCTATGGCGTGTTGTATCCCTATAGCTTGAACATGAGGTCAGCCTTATGACCCTTGGAGTCCACTTCTTTGTTTTGGAAACAAGAGTGAGCATGTATGGTCCTTCAGAGATTCTCTCATGTCACAGACAGCAGGTCGAGTCCTCTTTTGCTCTTCCTCAGCTCCAGCAGTGTTCTGAAGTGTGTGCCTAGAAATGCTACTTTATGCCTGGCACGAGCTAGGGGGTGGGAATGACTCCTGAGCATGCTCTATCCACTGATTTAAAAAGGCTCCCAGGGCCAACCCTACCAACTTGCATGACAACCCGCTATGGTAATACTATTGTTCTACTACGGTAAACATTGTTTACCACGAAACCGGAACCCCGCATGCCATTACAACGCAGTCGTTACAACGATCCAAATCCAACACCTTACCTACTGTCGCACAGACTGGAGTTGGAATAGTAAATGATACTATTCCAACATCCAGCGCCCCCCCCCCCCCCTCAGAGCAAGTCGCTGTTCCGACTTGCGGAATAATGGCATGCGTTGTTACAACGCGGTCGTTGTAATGTCCGCGGTGTCATGGTATGCATTAAACAAGCACTGGAAATGCAATAGGTCTCGCATTTGCTTAAGTTAGAGCTATTGGCGTTGTAAATGGCGTAAATGACTGTCTTTTATCCATGTGCTATGGAGTGTATGTGGTGTGTAGTGAAGTTCCCAGTTTCAGATTTACTTGTAGAGCTGTGCAGTGTTTGAAATAATAGTTCTTTTTGCAGAGTTCTTTATTGGTTCTTCCAACAAAAGTGTGTTACTGTCTCACTGCCCCAGACCGGCCTGCTGGTCTGCTGGCCTCAGGCTCCCAGCGATTCTCTGCTGGTCTGTTTAATACTTGCTTACACTGCCAAGAAGTGGCAGGATTTTTTTTAAGCCCTTAACAAGTTTATTCTTATATGTAAAAAGTGGGTGTATACATAAACTCACTTATGTAATGCCTTGCTTATTTTATTATTTACTGGAGTTGACCCTTGCCAGTCGGGTAAAACCTTGCCTTTTATAAAAGAACTGTACCCCTAATAACCACTAGAGGGCGTTTTGAGTGCAGCCCTCACCAACAGGAATCAACCAGGACTGGTAGTCAAAACTACTCAATAGTTATTGCATTCTCACAAACATGGATGGCGTCGCTCAGCACTTCCAATAAATTCATCTTAGTTCACAAAATCTGGTATATCCACGTTTAGGGACAGCGGATTCAAATGTTTTTAGATACTAAGTATGAATTTATGGAATATTGATGAGGCATGATAATTTCCCTTCAAATGCCCATAACATTCAATGTACACATTTTACCTCACATTTCCATGGCTCTTTACTGGTTTACACATGCCACGCTGTCATCGCATGCTCTGTATCTTAAGGCAGTCACGCGCAGTTCCAGTTTCGAGTTCAGTGTCTGAGATACTGGGGAAGAGGTTTGTTATCCGAGTACCAACTAAATCTTAAAACATAACCTTACGGCGCTGGGGTCAGACAGCATTCCTGAGCACCAAGGACAATTTTGACGGATTAATATGGGGAGGGGTGTAAACGGGAGGCATTAAAACAGGAGTTGCTATGGTCCAGCAGCCACCCCTCCCCACCAGAGGCAAGGAATGCGTGGTTGAGGGGTCGAGGTGGGGGGTGGCCGGGTAGCGAGGCCACTCAGGAGAAGGAATTTTTGAGATAAGGAGAACGGGGCGGGGCCGGCTATAATCCACGGGGCGGTCACTCACATCTGGTCGGTACGGGGGGGTGGGGGAGGGAGTTGCGCCACCAGGCATAGCAGGGTGCGTCACCCAGAAAGGGGTGGGGGGGGGGGTCAGCGCCATTCCGACAGTGGGCGGGGTCCTTGGTTTTGCAGACAATGTCGGTATACGACAACACAAAGTAGAGCGAAGTTCTAGGACGGGCACGGGCCACATCGTTGGTGCCCTCGGACGGGTCATATTCTGAAGGTTTTTCCACAGAGCACAAATTTCGCGGCGGCTTGGATCTCACCACTGGGTGTAGTGCTACGCTTGTGGTGGAGGGCGAGCGCCGCCTCTGGGGCCACCCGGTCCGGGACATCTCCATTGATGGAGTCCATGATCTTCATCGCACTGGGGACGAGAGGACCAGAAATCGGGGTAGACCTGCTTGGGCACTTTGTAGGTGGGGCTGGAGTGGCTCCCTTTTACTTTGTGCTGTGCCACAGACTAGGACAGCTTGTTGTCACTCTCCTAGTTCGCCACGGTGGTCTTCGTGGCGCTGCGAGACAGGGGTATAGATCAGCTGGAATTGCAGGGGACAGCTGCTCTGGAAAACGACCACCGGAGTCAATAAAATGCAAGATGGCACGCCATGGATAGACGGGGATGGGGGTTGCACGGGGTGGTTACGGTCGGGGGAATTGAGATGTGTAGGGTGGGCGTTGTGAACGCGGGTCAGGTAGGGGCAAGTGCTGGTGGGTGGCGGGCGGCAATTTGGTCGACATTCGGAGAGGATAGATGTTTTGCCTTGCCGGGCTCCGCCCACTAGCATGGGGTTATCTGTGAAGAGTTGGGAGGGCTACAGAGGGTGCAATGAGCTAGGTCAGCGGGAGATTGTTTCCCGGACTGCGGGAGGCTCGCTGTGGAGGTTGTGGATTGCAGGAGGGGGGATTGGGAGCGCGTTGTTGTGAAGCGGGTGTTGGTGGGCGGTGTCGGGGTCCCTGGAGGAGGTGCGGGCCTTGTGGGCAAGGCGGTCGACTTTGTGGCACTGGGATAGGGTTCCGGTGTGGCTCCGCCGGGCACTGCAGGGAGCGCCGCTCCGAGTGAGGGGGTTGGCGCAATTAAAATCAAGCATTGAAGACAAGGGAAACATTGGTTTCAGAAATTACACACATTTAGGGAACAGAACTCTAACACGATCTTACAACTGCTTCAAAGCGCCAGAAGCCGAGGCCGGCAGGCGCTTTCTCTAGCACCACTGCAGGTACGAGGTACGGGTATGTTTGCAGCAGTACTTCTCCACAACTGGGGAGAGACATGGGACTGGAGGGCTAGCGGCAGCGGAGAAGAGGATTGAGGTGCACCTCAGGGATCCAAGAGGCAAGATGAACGGTGGCTCACAAGCGGGCCTAGAAGCGCGCTTACATATTTATAGTTTTGTAAGATCCATTGTAGGCACGTTGTTATCTGCACATTAGGCAAATGATGACGAGATTATTATCCACTGGATTGTAAATAAATTGTGAGATACTGAGGGAGCCGAAAGTATCGACGAGGGCGGGACAGGATAAAGGAGTGGGGCTGCATGGGCACCTTGGTCGGTGACTTGGACTGGGTACTCAGGGCTGGGGTGGGAGCAGTAACAGAAGAGGGGGTTGGACGGGGGCAGCAGGATGGGAGATTGGGTCTGACCGGGCCAAGCCAGGGTCACCGCTCGTCCATCGGCTTCCGCCGAGCCTTGCACAGGCAGTTCTCCTGACGGGCTGGGAGCCGCGGGGGCATGTGGCTGACCACTCAGTACACTGGGTGCTTACAGAGCAAGACTGCCCGAGGGGGACTGGGGCAGCCCGTGCCAGTGTGGGCGGAGGAGTCCCATGGCGGGGTGTGAATAGAAGGCATCTATTGGTCTTTTGCGAGCACAGGTCTGTCAGTAATAAAAACAAGTCGGGTCCCGGGACAGTCCCCGCCCCTCCCCCCCCCCTGGCCTGGCAAATGTTCCTCCGGCGGGCTCAATCTCACACCCAAGCAACCCCGACTCCCTAAACCCCCGGGACGAACCGCGCCACACAGTAAGCGCGGACTTGGATCACCGGGGGAGGGGGGGCATCTACCCCAAAAGACTGTGTAGGGAGGCGAGAGGAACTGCCCCAAATGGCCCGGAGGCGTGGGGAACTTCCCCAGATGGCACAGACTCACCGAAAAACCTCGACTCTGTCTCCGACCACAACGCGACGCAAAACCAGGAGACGACCTGCAGACGGTGTTGTCCAGCGCTCCAAATTAAAGTAAAAAATTAAATAAATAAACGGAGCGCGGTGTCCACATACAACTTAGAACATCGCGCTTCACAGCCGGAATGACAGAAAGTGTGCACCCACTAATTAAAGGAGACAGTATCACGCCGCAAGTAAAAAGATCCAGTCCGGGTGGGCGGGGCAAAAAGTGGACAGGGCGGTAACAATGAGGGACTAAAAAGCCTCCTTCACAATAGAAAGCCAGCGTTTAGCCTAAGCTATGACGCAAGCCAATGGGAAGAAGGGGCGGGGCTTCAAGTCCCCTTCGGAAAGCGTATTGATGGCAAAAAGCCCTCGCAGAGCGAGGAGCGCATGCGCGCTCCAGCGCTAGGTCTGCGAGACCTAAAAAGCATGCAAGGTAACGTGGCATATTCTTCTCCTACACCCAACCCAAACATCCAGTTTAAAGCACCCACTGTAGCCGCAATAAACCCTTAGGCAAAACCCTGGTAGGACAAAAGCATGGTTTTCCAACAACCAGACAGTGAATACACACAAATTGTCTTGGCATCCTGTTTCCTTCCCTTCAAATGTGATCCAAGTGTTATAGGTTCTGCACCCCACTGGCGGCATTTAACTTCCAGGCCCTAAGCACATCTTGTACCATACTTTAGAGGCTTCAAGGCAAGTTAAATATACCAATAGAGTATGCCAATTGAAATTTGTTTACAGGGGAGCACAGGCGCTTTACTACTGGTTAGCAGGGGTAAAGTGCACAGATTCTAAAGCCAGCAAACATAGGGTCCAGCCAACAAATAGGGGTTACCAGGCAGTAAAGGCGGTTTTAGTACTCATGTTCAGGAGCTCTGGGGACCATATTCTCATGGACCAGTCTAGGGCGCTTAAAATGGCTAGGGTAAAGGTTGTCCTCAGTTGCCTTGAGGCATGAATGTTAGTGGTGAGAACACATACACGAGAACCATGTCCCATTGCACTGGGAATGAGTCTCGTATTGACTTTCCTGGAGGAAACTTAAATGTGCAGTAGAGCTGACAGCACGTTCTCGCAATTATCAAGCAGATCTAACCAGGGGACACCCCACTGATCATATACGCCACTTGTTAACTCTGAGTGGAGATACCACTCATGATCCATCGGCGGAGGTCTGCTCCCCTGCTTCCTGCCAGACTGTTTGCTACCACAAAGACGTTTTACTAGTCCAACCACTTTCACAGGCATAGGGCCTCCTGGCACAGGACCCCCAATCCGACCTGCTTTTTGCAGTAGCACATGGAAGTGTGCTGTCCGCCTGGAAGATCTTGAGCGAAATCCTGCTTGGCAGACTTTAAACAGGGGCTCCACTGCCGGTACAATCTATGCCCCTGAAAGGACTCTGCCCGCTGCTGCGGCAAGGTAGGGAAGGCTGGCGTATCTAGGCCAGCCCCATGGAGTTACTTAAATTTGGTAACCCATTATCTGGTAGAGACGATCTAGTTGCAGATTCCTTACTTTTGAATTTCCCAGGTGCCAGGCTGGATCCGGAAACTTTTACTCGAGCAATACCCCTTGCGAGCACCGTCGGGTGGCTCCATTCGGCTCTGCGTGACGTATCGGTTAGGACGTCCCGGTCACCTATATAGGCGCCACCCAGGCGCGCGGACATCAGTGCTTTTAGTTTTTTCCACACCAGAAGCGCAGAGCCATGAAGTAACTGGCGTAGTTGTGTGCAAAACTAGGGCCCTGAAAAAGGGAGTAACCCTAGCCCTAACAAAATCAGTCCGCAAAGCGGGGAGGCATGGGTGGGGCTGTAAGGAATCTGCAGCTAGATAGAGTCTCTACCAGATAATGCGTTAACGAAGGTAAGTAATTTGTTCATCTGATAGAGATTTTCTATCTGCAGATTGCTTACCTTTGAATTAGATACCCAAGCCATACCATCCTGGTGGTGGGTTGCGGACCAATACCTTACAAAAGGAAGTCCTGCAGGACCGAACAGGCAAATTGCCTGTCCCTGCGGACTGACTGTCCAGGCAGCAGTGCTTGGCAAACGTGTGCAAGGATGCCCACGTTGCTGCCTGACAGATGTCCAGGACTGGGACACCTCGAGCCAAGGCCGTAGTTGCAGCCTTTCCCCTGGAGGAATGCGTCCTTAATCCCTCAGGGGGCTGCGGGTTAGCCAGGGCATACCAGATTTTAATGCAGAGAACGGCCCAGCGAGCGAGAGATGGTCCTTTTCGGCACTGCCCGCCCCTTCTTAGCTCCCACGTACCCCACAAAGAGTTGGTCGTACACCTGGAACTCTTTTGTGCGATCAAGGTAGAACAACAATGCTCTTTTTGGGTCCAGGTGGTGGAGACACTCCTCTTCCTTAGAAGGATGCAAAGGTGCAAAGAAGGTGGGCAGCGTGATGGATTGACCCAGATGGAATGGGGTCACAACCTTTGGCAAAAATGAAGCATGGGTGCGAAGCTCCACTTTGTCTGGGAAAGACATGTAGGGAGGCGTGCAAGATAGCGCCTGCAACTCACTTACCCTCCGGGCAGATGTTATCGCCACCAGAAAAGCTGTCTTTGGTAAGCAGCCGGTGGGGACTTGTGTACAGGCTTGAAAGGAGCACACAAGTAAAGTGAGGACCAAATTAAGGTCCCACTGCGGCATAACAAAGGGCATGGGCGAAAACAGGTGCGCCAGCCCCTTCAAAAACCTATTTACAATTGGAGATCTAAAGAGAGAGGGTTGGTCTGGCAGCTGCTAAAAAGCGGATAGAGCAGAAAGATTAAGAGTACCCAAAGCAGAGCTCTTCTGGGCAAGGGTTAGAATGAATAGAAGAACAGTGGAAAGAGAAGCAGAAAGAGGGTCAATAGACCTTTCTGTACAGTATAATACGAATTTCTGCCAACGGCAGGCATACACCGTCTTAGTGGAGAGTCAACTGGCCGCCTAAATAACATTGCATACATCGGGAGGAAGGTCAAAAGCCATTAACTGCCGTTGCTCAATCTCCACGCATGGAGGTGCAGAGTTGACAGGTTCGGGTGGGGGACCCTCCCCTGCTGCTGCGACAGACGACCCTCCTGAAGGGGCAGCCTGATCGGAGGATCGATGCTCATTTTCAGAAGCTCTGGATACCAGATTCCCCTTGCCCAGTCCGGAGCCACAAGAATGGCTTGGGCCCGGTTTCTCCTGATCTGCCTCAGAACCCTGGGCAGGAGTGGTATGGGCAGAAAGGCGTACAGCAGGCTTGAGCTCCACTCGTGGCGAAAGGCGTCGCCAAGCAATAGCCGTCTTGGAAACTCCAACGCGCAGAATTGCTGACACTGCGTGTTCTCTTTGGAGGTGAACAGATCTAACCAAGGATCTCCCCAGCACTAAAAGAGACCTTGCGCCACCTCTGACTGGAGATGCCATTCATGATCCACTAAGCATTAACAGCGGAGTTTGTTCGCCCTGGCGTTTAGAGAACCTGCCAGGTGTTGAACCACCAGGGTTATGCCCTGCTGTTCCAGCCATGTCCAGAGACGCAGTGCCTCTCGACAAAGGGTTGACGGCCACACCCTGCCCTGCTTGTTGCAGTACCACATGGAGGTGGTGTTGTCTGTGAACACCTGCACCAACTTCCCCTTGACAGAGGGAAGAAATGCCTTCAATGCCTCGCTCGAAGCTCCAACAAATACATGTGGGACCAGTGTCCCCCGATCTCCACCTATCCCAGAGGTTGGCCCCATCCTATTAGTGACGCATCTGTCATGACTGAGATCTGGTTGGGGAAGGGAGGGGTCTGCCGTTGACCCAATCGCAGTTCGTCAACAACGACTGCAGATCTCTCGCAGTTCCATCCGCGACCTGGACGTCGGTGAGACTTCCTTGATGCTGTGCCCACTGGAACTTCAGGTCCCACTGCAGAGCCATGAGGCCCAACAGCCTCAGAGTCAGTCTCACCAAAATCCAGGATGGAGGCTGAAATATCGGAATCATAACCTGAATATCCTGGACTCGCTGCTCGGGAAGACAGGCCCGAAACTGCACTGTGTCCAGAACAGCCCCGATGAAAGGGAGCGTCTGAGAAGGAGTCAGGTGTGACTTCGGCACGTTTATAGAGAACCCCAGCAAATGCAGGAGGTCCGCCGTAGTCTGAAGGTGGGTGACGACAGCCTGGGGCAAGGACGCCTTCAACAGTCAGTCGTCGAGGTAGGGGGAAGACAGACACCCCGAACCTGCGCAGATGAGCTGCGACCACCGGCAACACCCGAGGGGCACTGGTAAGGCCAAAGGGGAGCACGGTAAACCTAAAGTGCTCGTGGTCTACCTTGAACCACAGGTAGCACCTGTGGCCTGGCAAGATGGGGATGTGAAAATATGCATCCTGCAGCTCCAGCGCTACCATCCAATCTTCTTGGTCTAGGGCAGACAAGACCTGAGCTAGAGTGAGCATTTTTAACTTCTCCTGGAGGAAGAGATGGACGGTCCGAAGATCTAAATTGGGTCGCAACCCTTTGTTCTTTTTCGGAATCAGAAAGTAGCAGGACTAACAGCCACTGCCTACTTCTGAATCCGGGACCCTCTCTATAGCTCCCTTGGCCAAGAGAGCTGTAACTTCCTCCTGGAGCAATTTTAAGTGATCCTCCGCCAGCCGTCCTTGATTTGGCAGAATGGGAGGAGGAAAAGAAGAGAGGAGAATAGCCCTCCTGAATGATCTGCAAGACCCACTTGTACGATGTTATGTACCTCCAGCGGGGGAGATGATGGATTCTCCCACCAACTGGAGTGGTGTGGTCTTGCAGAGTCAGACTAGGAGTGCTTGGAGGCTGCGGCTGCCGAGGGCAGGGTGGCTGACCACTTCTGGTTTCCATTCCTTGGTCGGAATAAACGAGTCCACGCCCCGCACGACTTGGGAAGTATGCGCAGGACGGTGGCTGGGATAGGGCTGACGCAGCTGAAAACCCCTTCTGTTGCCATGAAAAGGGGGGAAAGCTAGACTGGCACGAGGTGTAGAAGAGAGGCCCATGGATCTAGTCGTAGCTCGAGAGTCCTTGAACCTCACTGGGGCAGAGTCTGCCTTCTCCCCAAAAAGACAGGTTCCATCAAATGGCATGTCCATCAAATTTGCCTGGACATCGCTCGAGAAGCCAGTTGTCCTAAGCCAGGCGTGGCGCCTCAAGGCCACGGTTGAAGAAATCGATCTAGGCCACACCTTACGGTAATTTTTGCGCATCTCTCTCGTCCATAACCATCTGAGAGCGCACAGCCCGGGCCTCCTCCGAGACCTGTGGCAGCACTTGCGCAACCGTCTCGGAGTGGGAGAAACGGCCCAATAGGCATGCGGTATTCACCCACCGCAATGCTAGGCTGGAGGAAGAAAACATCTTTTTACCAAGTGAATCAAGCCTCTTGGATTCCCCATCTGGAGGGGCGGAAGGGAACGCGCCCTGGGATGTAGAGGATGGCCTGCACCACCAAGCTTTCAGCGGTGGGGTGTTGGCTAAGAAACTTTGTGTCGCCCGGAGCTGGGCGATGGCGGCGTGCAATTGTCCTATTCACAAGAGCCCCTGTGTTAGGCTTGGGCCACGTGCCTAGAAGGACATCCATTAGTACCTCATTGAAGGGCAAAAGGGGTTTAGAGGTGGAAGCACCAGGCTGAAGCACTTCGGTCAGGACTGCACAGAGGGCAACTATAGTTCAAGGACCTTGGCCACCCTCTTAACCACCATGGCATAAGATGCCCCCTCCTCCGTAGCCACAGTTGGCGGAGAGAGCATGCCAGTATCTGGGGAAGTGTCCAGTCCACTGGCCTCACCAAGTTTCCCATACCAGTCCATCTACTCTGCAGTCATCCTGGTGTTCCAAAGGTTCCATAGACTCCTCCCATTCCTCTCCCGAGCCTAAAACATCTTCAAAGTGTTCAGGAAACAACATAGAACCCCTGGGTTCAATCAGCGTCGGAATCGGCGTTGAGCGACGCCGTTCCGACTCCATGTCGTCGGGGATAAGGATGGGGCTTGCACCGGCGGCAGACTTTGGTCCGACGCCAGGGGAGGTCACGATGGCATGACAGTCGTGCCCCTGGATTCCCGAGGCCCCACCGGAGCCGCGGCCGGAGCAGACAGCATCAAATCTAATTGGGCCCCTTTCAACCCCAGGGGTCCAGACGGCTCACCAGAGGGGTCGGCCCGCTCAAAATCACGGTGCATGGCCTCATAAAATTCTTAAATCTGAGCGGGGGTAACTCCGGCTCCCGGAAAGGGAGCGCAAAGTCAACCCTGGCTCCAGCTCCGCAGAACCGTGCCTAGAGCGTCAGTGCGCCTTACCTCATTCGTCGACAGACAATAGTCGAGGCGAAGATGAAGTCAGCTTGAACTTCTTCTTATGCCACTTCCCAGAGTGTCCCGAAGACCTAGAGTGGGACGAAGAGGACTTGAGGCTCCGGGAGTGGTCCCGCGACCTCTTCTATCGGGATCGGAACCTCCGTGGAGGCTCACTGGATGGAGCCACCCAAAGGCGCGCGCAAGGGGTATTGCTTGAGCAAAAGTTTCTGGGCCCAGCCGGACGCCTAGGAAATTCAAAGGTAAGGAATCTGCAGCTAGAAGTCTCTAGCAGATCTTCCTGTACTGTTGGTGAAACTGTTTGGCGGGACACAAGAGTCCCAGAGGTCCAGGCTGTGGCTGGACTGGCCTTAAAGTGTTTGAGCAGCAAATCATTTTTCTCCTCAATCTAGAACCATTAAAGGACATGTCTATGAGGGACGCCTGCACATCTCCTGAAAAGCTAATTGACTGCAACCAGACATGCATTTTAAGCACCAGAATGGTGCCAATAGCTCTGCCCATACATTCCATAGTGTCCAAGCCAGCAAGCAAGACATCCTTCACTGTCCTGGCCATCATGTATCAATTGAACCAGCAAGGCCCTTAGGTTTTCCAGGAAGGCTAGCAAGATTTTGCCAGACATGTCCCATAAGGCATCCATGTACCTACCCAAAAAGCAAACCACATTCAATAAACAAAGTTAAGCTAGTCAAAGAGAACAATCTCTTTCTAAAGACATCAATAAGTTCTGACTCTATATGGAGGATTGATCGGAATGGCATTAGGGGTGACTTTACTTGTCAACATTTGTACCATCAGGCTTTCAGGCCTAAGGTGCCTAGTCGGAAAATCAGTCCCCAGGGGCCGGCCAATGGCATCCAGTTAGTAAATCATCTGGCAACATTAAACTAACAGGAAGGCCCGAACACAGCTTGGACCAAGTGGCCGTAAGGGTGCGTGTAAGTGCCTTGTTGGGTATCTCAAACAACTCAGAAGAAGATGGACCTGGTTGAAGGAGCTCAGTTAACAAGTTTGACTTGGCTTCAACAGAAGACAGCTACTGATGCTCTTTACATAACTACTGCAAAAAGAGGAACTTTGTCCTGTTGGTGGCCCAGGTGTAGATTGAACCTCAGTCTCTGGGGAAGCATCTACATTTTTTTTTAATCCAGAGTCGGCCCATCATCAGTATAATGATGGGGTGAGCAGGTTGTCCATCTCCTCGTCTTAATCAGGATCATGGGGGAACATATTGCATATTCTGAAACAAATGAGATTTGGATATAATTAAGGCCTCCAGCTTCTAATAGTAATGGTGTTCAAGCAGAGGTTGCAAAATGACTGGTTGAGGCTTTCTGATCTCATAGAGAAACACAGGTCTGGAGCAAGCAGACAACAGCTTACTGTCGGATAACGGCATCGGGATGGGGACGTAGGCTTGTGCCAACAGTGTATGGACTGTTATGGATCCCAGGGTTCCCTTGTGTTGTGAAACATAAGTAACTGGGTAAAAGTTCATTGTTATCAAGAAACTGACATCCCAAATATATAATAAAGAACATCTAATGGATAAAAAAATGTATATACTATCTAAACAGCAGACCCCTCCATCTTGCCCAACATAACAAAATGCTCATTTCTATGATCACATATTGTCTAAACAATAATTATTTTTTGTTCCAGAACCAAATCTTACAGCAGGTTCGAGGAGTAGCTATGGGAGCATGTTTTTCACCTAGCTACTCCTGCTTACTTATGGGCTGGTGGGAGGAAGTAACTCTAAAAAATGAATTCAAATCAATTGTTGATACTCATGTAAAAGTTTGGCTACGCTATATTGACGATTTATTCGTGGTATGGCGTGGCTCAAAAGAATCAGCTCAGGATTTTGTGGGTAAGTTAAATCAAAATAACTTGAACTTACACTTTACAGCTACAATTAGCGATCAATCTGTATGCTTCCTAGACGTGGAGATATACATCAGAAATCTCAGGATGGAGACAAAACTTTTTCGTAAACCCACGGCAGGTAACAGTCTGCTGCATGCTGGCAGCCATCATCCTCAGCATCTCATTCACAGCATTCCCTACGGGGAGATGCTGAGAATGAGACGCACGTGTAGCAACGAGCATGATTTGAGAGAGGCCCAACAAGAGAGTAAGATCAGATTCTTAGAGAGGGGATATAATTCAAAGATTATCGATGAAGCAATATCCAAAGCTAACAAAAAAGAGAGAATGGCCCTTATCAATAAAGACAGAACTACCAACTTTCCCACCAAACACGACAGTTTTAATTCAGAAACTAGACTTATCCTGACATATAGCAGACAACAGAATACTTTGCGCAGGATTATTAATAGAAATTGGTCAGTTGTACGGAGTGATCCCATTATTGGGACTTTACTGCCAGTGAAACCGAGTATTACCTTTAGGAAATCCAAATCTATGAGGGATACACTAGTCAAGAGTAGCCCAGAAACACTGACCACTAAAAATTGGCTAAACCAAGTCAGAAAAGGTTTTTACAAATGCAATTGTTGTCGGGCGTGCCAATATGGGGTGAATACAACCTCATATGTCTCCCCATTTACAAAGGACACAATCAGAATAACTAAACACCTGACATGTAAGACAGAATTTGTGGTGTATGTTTTGTGTTGCCCATGTGGGCTGCAATATGTGGGAAGCACAAAATTGCAGGCCCACAAACGTATACTTCAACACATGCGGGCGATCACAGTGATCCTACATATCCATTTGCACGACATTTCAAAGAAAGACATGCTAATAATCTTCAAGATTTTAGCTATTTCCTGATCGATTCCATTCTACCATCAAAACGTGGAGGGGATCGGGAGGCCAACGCCTCGAGACTAGGTATATCCTCGATCTCGATACGAAAAATCCTAACGGACATAATTCCAGTGAGGACTTTTACACGTGGCTTTAGTTAATCTGGGATCAGATTATACTAGATAGATTCCACCTGCAATACAAATGGAGATTTTTTGTTAAGAAGTCGATAATTGGATTTGGTATTTCAAGTACGTAAGCTTTCTCTGTTTAAGGAGTCTTTTAGTCAGCCAGCTGCCTCTGTTGTGTGTCCCTTTTTTTAATAATTTTTAATATAATTGGAAAATTCATTTAATCGATTTTTATTCACTCACGTAGTTTTAATCTAGTTTTTGACATTTCCATGAGGGATGGCTTCTGCGATCTTTTATGTAAAAGGCTCAATTGTTAGAATTGTGACTCAGCACTTTTATTGGCACTTTGCACTTTATAGATGGGTACTCTTAATTGGGTAGGCAGAACGAACAGTAGCTTTGGTTGAGTATAATTTGCGGCATTTTGAATAAATACAGACCGACCAGATCCATATTCAGGGATTTTGGGTTTAGGACTACTAAAATGAGGATTAATATTCGGATTTATCCATTTAGTCCCCCATAAAAAATTGTATGTTAATATCTATACTTACACTATACTTAGTAACCAACTACCTCATAAAAATTTACAATGAATTTTAATATATTTAAAGTTCTTTTTATTGAGGTTTTACTATTATTGTGTTTGTTTATATATATATTTTTCTATTGGTATGATCATATTGTATTTTACATTAATATTGCGTATTTATATATATTTATATATGTCATTTATTTATATATGTCACATATTTATTCATGTATGTATTTATACATTGACTGCTGCTATCTATAGTTTACAAAGACTTATTCTACCATAGTATGTTGTTTATGCCTATGAAATTGGTGTATCACGTGGGTAATTGTTTTTTCACTTTAAATATCACACTGTGGCTCTAAACGCACGTCATGTGATCAAGGCCGAGTCTGGCCGAAACGCGTCATGGCAGTAATGGTGGCTCACTGCAAATAAACGAAAAACTACACCAATTCTGGGTTCGTCTTCCGTTTGTTCTCGCAGGAACGTTGAGGCGGAGTGTGGCGATATATATATATATATTATACCATTTTCATGACTTACTGTGCCTCCGTTGAGTAAGTTTCCAGATATAAAGATATATTTTTTTTCTTCCAAAAACAATGTTTTAATAAAGGAAATTGAGAATACAATTTAAGCGCATAAATGACAGTTGGGTGCAAAAAAACATGCACGGTGATCAGGCAAACGTAATACAAGTACACAACGAGCTTATCACAATTTACACAAGTCAGTAAGCAGCCTGTATATCCAATATACTTATTAAAACAGGTCTGCTCAGTTACTCGACAGCATTTTGATCCACAGACATTAAGGGATCATCAGGACTTGAATCAAAGTCTGCCCGAAACAATGGAAAGTAAACTACAAAAACATACTACCTACATAACATTACCTACAGGCAGTTGCTAGTAGGTAGTAATAGTTAGGACCTAGTTTCCATAGGAAAAGCGTTTTTTGACTTGCTTATAACTTTGGCGCCGTTTTGACTACTCTTTACGAAAGTTCTCCCAAAAAAGGTGCCCCCACTTTGTCTAGCGGTGCATGAAAAGTTTAGGGTGATCCATAAAGGGGAGGGGGTCAAAAAAGTGTGTTTCCTATGTTAATTCCCATAGAGATTTTAGACACAACTACAGCCCGAACTGCTGGACGGAATTAAACCAAATTTGGCAGAAAGCTAGCTCTTGATCTAGAAGAGCCATTTTCATGGTTTGCTGTACATCCGTTGAGTAATTTTTCAGATATTAAAAAGAGAAATTCATTTGTACATCTAGGAGGCGCAAATCCATTGTGACGCTCCACGAATCCATGTGCCAACAGCAATGATGTGATTGACTGGCCACAACCTGAGTAGATAGTTGCACTTACCATTTTAGATACCAAGGAACAATCCCTGGCTGCACAAATTGAGTAAGATTTACTAGAAGCAGTCAGGGTAGACGTACCCTGACCCAACAGGTGCAATACAGGGGTCTGTGAATCCTCTGCAACGCTCAGCGCTTCCCAGTGTACATCCATGACGTATTCACAAAATTGGGTAAAAGAAATTAAATATATACACACACTCGTACACTAATTTGCCCACTCACTCACACACCCACTCACCCACTGAGACACAGACGCACCCAGTCACAGACCCACCGAGACACTTATGCACCCACTGACAGACCCACAGACACACAAACCCACTCACTGAGACAAACACACTGAGATGCACTCAGACACTGATGCATCCACTCAAGCCCAGACATTCACACCCACTCAGAGACAGACTCAGACCCTTACGCACCCAGTCACCGACCCACCCAGATAATCATGCACTCAGACCCAGTCACAGACCCACTCAGAAACACACACCCACTCAGTCACAGACTGCCTCAGACACTGACACACCCACTGAGACTGATGCACCCACTCTCAAAACCACCCAGACACACTCAGATCCATTGACAGACCCTCAGATACTTGCACCCATTCACAGACCAACTCAGACATTCTAATACCCCACTCTCAGATCCACTCAGACGCACCCATCACACACCCACTGAGACATTGATGCGCCCACTCTCAAAACCCCTCAGACACCTTCAGACCCACTGACAGACACTCTTGCACCCACTCATAGACCCACTCAGACACTCTCCTACCCACTAAGACACACACACACACACACACTCAACGACACATATAGCGACTAACACAAACATCCTCTATGGTTACAGGTACAAAAATTTAATTTACAAAAACCTTAAAAATTCATTGAAAAAAAAAAACAAAGATTGCAGGGACGTTAGTTAGGCTCAGATTTCACACACACAAAACAGTAGAAATTCAGCCGTTAAAATTACCTGAGCAAACAATAACTTACGCCCCCACAATGCACTGCTTATGACCTCACATATTACATCACGCATGACATGGTCAGTAACATCACAGATGACACCATCCACAGAACCACTAATGCACCCACTCACATAGCCACTAACGCATCCATACAGCCAGTCACGCAACCACTCACACACCAGTACTCGCATCCTCACACACCCATACAAACACTCACAAACCCACTCACTCATACAGCCACACCGACTCACTCATAGCCACTCGCATAACCACTCAGTCACTCACCCACACTTATACAGCCACTCGCACACCCACCCATTCACATAGCCACTCTCACACCCACCCATTCACATAGCCACTCTCACACCCAGAAAACCACTAATACACCCTTTCACACACTTGGAGCCACACACACCCACTAAGAAACCTATAGTCACTCACACACACCCACTGAGAGATCCATACAGCCATTAACACACATACACCAACTTACACACTCGTACAGACACACACATTCTTTTAGATAGCATGTTTGAAATAGTATCAATCAGCAGTACAGCAAATATACCTTTTGTAGTACATTAGTATTTAGATTTAAATCAAACAAACATTTACAAAACACTCATACTCAATGGATGATGTCATGAGTGATGTCATGAGTGAGGTCACTGACGATGTCATGAGTGATGTAATGTGTGGTCATAAGCAGCGCATTGCGGGGGCGAAAGTTATAGTTAGCTCAGGTAACTTTCACAGCTGAATTTCTGTTTTGTGCATGAAAAATCTAAGCTCAACTATAAGGCCCCTGTAACTTTTTTTGTGTGTGTGTGTATATATATATATATATATATATATATATATATATATATATATATATATATATATATACACATACATACATACATACGCACGTTAAAATAATAAAGGCTGACAACAATTGGTCGAATACAATTACTGAAATCCTATTGAGGTATATACAGTAATCTCCGTAAGGGGGGATGCAGGTACATGTGCAAGAATAAAGGAGAGCGAGAAGGGACATTAAGAGGATTCAAGAGAAGGATTTGTGGAAGCGAATGATGTGCACTTTTTCAAAGTAGTCTTACTGAGATGAGAAGAAACTAGTCTGGTCAAATTGAAATGTAGAGCGGGACACTGAATCTTCAAGAGCAATATATGCTATACAGAAAGGGGGAATAGGGTGCGAGTATCGGGGAGGGGAAATCTCAAAAGAATATTAATAATCATCCACAGACCACAGAAATAGCCTTGAATATTACTGTGGTCTGTCCAAAATACCACCGCCGATCAGAGGCAGCAAGAAATCTGCAGCTTGGCGGGGTCCCAAAATGCATGGTCCTGCGCCGAGGACCGATCAAACACCACGCCAGTGCGGCTGTGAAGTGAAGGTAATCCGGCAACAAAGTCTCTCAGAAGAAATTGAGATGGGACTTTTAAAGGCAGGGCAGCCATCTTGTGATGAGGAAAATGGTGGCCATCTTGTAATGTCAAAAATAGAATGAAGGGCTGCCAGCCTGATGCAGTTGGCTCAAAGTCAGGGGTTATCCCAGCAAGTGATGGAGTGCAGCAAAATCCTGCAAGGCAGGTTATCAAAGGACACCAGGGAAGGCAGTCACGGGAAAGCAACTAATATACCTGATACTCAAAGAGGACGCCCAGACAAACTAGAGATAGGACTTTAGAGGCACGGCAGCCACCTTGCAACTTCAGAAATTCAAATTTGTCAAATCATAAAATTGCACAATGGTTAAAACCGGATTCACAGTGTATTGTGGAATCCTGATACTTGAGGCACACAAAAGAGAATGAGGGGAGAGCATTTGGTGCATCAACATCATGTAACACCAGGGAAGCATTGTAAAGGCTGTAACGCGTAACACCCTAAACGTCCAAACCTCATTTTCCTCCAGGCACCATGAAGAAAAGTCTCTTGCTTGTATTGTATTTTTTTTTTCAGGAAAATGTGACATATGGAACAGAGTCCACAGCATGCTTACGGACCCAGCACCTGCTGAACAGAAAAGAGAACAAACGGGAGCGCATCTGGTATGGTCACATCATTTATCCAATAGGGTCTGCAATACCTTATAACTCCACTGTTATATGCTAGCAGTAAGAATGTTTAATTTTAGTCTGGTTCTGCGTCAGGTTAACAACGACTGCCACAGATAATTTGGAAGGAGAATTCATCATTACAGTGGAAGAAAAACCTGGAGTTTATTTTAATGGTAGGTTTTATATAAAATTCATTAAATGGGTTTACCTGAAAAAATATGGAGTCCGTCTTCTGATCCATCTTCGGAACCATCCTCGGTCTTATCAACTATACTTTGGTTTTCAAATGAGGTTGTCTCAGGGGAGCCTGCACTGGACGGTTTCACCTCAGTGGTATTAGGGGACTCAGAATCATTTCTTCTGTCTTTTTTATGAACCCTTGAGTGAAGGACTAGTTGGTGGTATGTTCTAAAGGCTTTCCCACAATCTAAACAATGGGTTGGTTTGTCAGTACTTTGAAACAACTTTTGATCTTCCTCCACTGAAGGAACATCACCACTGGTAAGCTTGATCTTTTCTTTCTCTTGAGAATTATTGATTTCAGTATAATTATTACTTTTGATTGACTTTACTTTTCCTACGGGCTCCAAATGTAAAACTTGACAACCATTTTCCTCTATCCAAATTTCACTTAATTCTTCTTTATCAGAACTTGAATCATCATTGTCTGTACTTCCATCTTGTCCTGGTTCCTTAACTTGACCATGAGCAACAGCGACTTTGCCTTTGGTAGCCAACTGCCAGGCTTGATATGTGTTGAATGGATCCAATTCCCCAATCCACTTACCAGATGTTTTAGATTTTTTGCTATTTTCTAGTACCCGAGGCCCAAGATGTAAATAATTAAAGAACTCTTTGTGAGCCAATGACTTCTCTTCAGTACCTTCCTCTACGTTATTTGTTTTGTCTTCAATAGAAGCTTCTCCTTTGTTGTGTATTTTACTATGCTCCATTAAGCTATCCTGGTTGGGAAAAATAAATCCACATACCATACACATTTTATACGGGGTTGTCACATTAACAGCTGCATGTTCCTGGACAACTTCATTTATAGTAATTGGACTTTCAGAACCTTGCTGTGACTTGTGTTTTGCTCCAGACTTACTGACGTGTGTTCTTCTGTGATTTTTAAGGAACCATGGCTCTTTAAATCTTCTCCCACAAATGTCACAACGGTACGTAAAAGAATCTTTATGCTTCTTCATGTGGGTCTCGAGAGTAAGAGTCTCAGGAAGTGTTTGCCCACAGACTTTACAGTTAAATAATTCTTCATTGCTGATGCCATCTTCCATTGCAGGAGTGTCTGTCCTCATTTGAAGTTTATCAAGAGGGCTGAGATACTCTGCCTCAACGCAGAGCACTGTTGGTTCACAAAGTGTTGGTCGATGCTGGTTTAATACATGTTTGCCAAGTTCTTCATGATGTTTGAAGGTTTGATCACAAAACATACAATCCATAGACATGCATCCCTCAGTAAGCATTAAATATTTGTCCTGATGGTTCATGTGTAAAACAGTATTCGTACCTTTTATTGACGTTGACAAATCAACATTTTCTATCTGAGCACCAACAGTACTGGCTAACACTTCAGGTCCGTCAAAGTAGGACAAAAGTGGCTGAGTAGGCATTTTCCTTATATCAGTATTTATTTCCGAGTTGTGCTGTGTTATGTGGAGCTTCAGAGGCAGTTTGTTGCCAGATTTACGAACAGCAGATTGTTTTACCGGGGTCTTTGGATGTTCACAGTGCCCAGTCACAGTAATTTGATATTCATGTGACCACTCGGAACAAGAATCTTCGTTTAGTCATTCTGCTCTCTCCGTATCAGAAACAAAGCCGCAACCATGCTTTTTTTCCGATTGTGAAATAACTGCAGCATGTCCAAGGAGTACTGGTACCTAGAATAGGAAAACAGTGAGTTACTGAACTTATCAAGCCTTAGTAAGGACACATTACAAACTAACACAGTATTCTCTTTCGGCTGCAAGTACCTAAGGGTGTGACAGGTACTGTAGCCGAGGAAGGAAGGGAAGCAGCACACAAACAAATGACTCAGAAAACAGAAACTTAGATGGGTGGAGAAGCACAAGCAGCTTATTAAACATTCTGGTATTTTTTGCCATCTAAAGTACGTATTTACCTAACTGTGCAAAAGGAAGATGAATGTCAAAGAAGTGCTCTACAATCAATGCAATGATGGCCACGAATAACCATTAGAATATGTATATAGAGCAAGACAATACTAAACTCAAACTGTTACAAAAAAAACAGCAGTGACTAAAAAGCAGTAAATAATTGTTCCCTCTAAATTTCTGTCCATACGTAGCCGGGACAGATTAAGGAATGCTTCCCTCAAAAAGCGAGGGTGGAGTTTGCATCTGGCAGTCGCTATCCATGCTTGAAAGCCACTATCATAGATAACATAGGCATAATTACTATTACACCACAATCCAATCAGATATCAAAACCAGCATTGGCAAAGCCAATAGGTCTTGCCTATGCAAGACCTATTGGCTTTGCCAATATGTTTTAGCAATGTTGTACACCCGAGTGGCTGCTGTGCAGCATGGCTAAAAGTTAGTAGGGAAAAGGAGAGTGGAGTGTTGTAAAGTGGAGTAGAGGGGAGTGTTAAGGAGTGGCGTACAGTAGAGTTGAATGGCATGGAGAGGAGTGTCATGGAGTAGCGGATAGTTTTGTGGAGGGAGTAGAGTTTAGTAGAGTGAAAGGGCATAGAGCTGAATGGTGTAGAGTGGAGCATAGTGTCGGAGTAGAGTGTCATAGAATGTCGTGGAGTGGTGAAGACCAGAGTGGAGCGACAGACGGTGTTGCAAAGAGTGGAGAAGAGTGTTGTAGAGTAAAGTGGTGTACAGCAGAATAGATCCTCATACAGTGGAATGACAGAGTGGAGTAGTGTCAGAATAGAGTGAAGTAAAGGGGCATGGAGCGGCATAGAGGGAGTTGCGTAGAGATTCGTAGAGTGGAGTAGTTTCGTAGAATGGCAGAGTGGAGTAGAGTGCTGTAGCGTGAAGTGGCAGAGTGGAGTAGAGTGTCAGTGGAGCACAGTTTAAAGGAGAACAGCATCATAGAGTGGAGTGTCGTAGAGTGGCCTAAAGTGCAGTGGTGCAGAGTAGATTGGCGTAGAGTGCAGCAGCAGAGTGTACTAGTTTTGAGTAAAGTAGTGTAGAGTGCAGTGGCAGAGTGGAGAGGCGAAGAGTGCATTAAAATGGTGCAGTGTGGAGGGGAAACGAGTAGAGTGTCGCAGGGTACAGTGCAGTGGCGTAGAGTGCAGTGGCATAGAGTGCAGTCATGTAGAGTGCAGGGTCATAGAGTGTTGCAGGGAAGAAGAGTACAGTGGTGCAGAGTAGAGTGCAGGGATGTAGAGTGCTGTGGCATAGAGTAGAATGTTGTAGATTATAATGGCATAAAGTGCAGTGTGGAGTGGCATACTGTGGAGTGGTGCAGAGTAGAGGGGAGTGGGATAACTGAGTATGCATGGTATGATAGCGTGCTGCCATTACATACAAGACATTTTCAAGTGGAACCACCATTACATTTGCACTCACATTCAGTTATACTGATAAAAGTATACTGTGCACAAACAATTGTGTGGAAAGGTCATCACCCCATGCAGTGGTTTGAGCAACAGCAGTTTATTTACAGACATTTAATTTATTTTGTGTGCTAGAAAAAAACATATGTACAGCCTTCCTCAAGCAGACCGCCACTAGCCAACATGATTGTCACATAAATCCTCTCACTTTGAAGTCAGAGAAAGAAAAATCAACCCCCAAGTTTCCTGGAAGATACAGCCTGACATTTGACCTGTCTTTGAATGCACAGCAAATGTGACAAGATAAAAATCGAGATTTAAAGGCGCTTTACAGAAAGCGAGTTCGTGGAAGAAAAGATTAAACAAGGTTTGGGCAACGGGAGGGACGAACTCGAGCTGGACAACCTAAAGTAAATAAGGTCAGAAAATAGAAAGCTCAGAAAATGGAGTTAAAAACCACAAAACCCAATGGTAAGCAACGGGCGAAATGCATTCCTATGTTCAACTTTCTGAAAGTCCCCAAGATGTCTTTAGCGAACCAGACAGCTGTGCTGTCTCGTAGGCTGCGACCTAAAAAGGTAATGCAACTAAGTTAGAAGGATAAACGTATAGCAGTAAGACAGGTAAATTCTCCCAAGCATCAAGTACAACTATGGCGGGCTCTTCCACCACAGGCTGCATTGCCCTCTTTTTTGCCAAAAATCATTCATGTTTATTATGGATATAATGCAGAGAAGGAGGTGGAAAAACTACAATTCAGTTTAATGAACATGAAAGATTGTTCTAGAGGTCTGCTTAGGTTTGATGTGGACATGTGCAAAAGAATGCACCCTGGACCAGATTTTTCTACACATTGTAGTACCTTATCCTTTAATTAAAAAAAAAAAAAACCCCACACAACATTTTCTGTTAATTGCTCCTTGTGCACAGAAATTCTTATCAACTAATACAAAAGAAACAAGCATTTGCAATGCAATAGGTCTTGCATTTACGAGAGTTTGAGCTATTCGCATTGTAAATGACAATGCCTTTTATTTATGTGTTGTTTCTAAAACAGATAAATAAAAAGCATTGTCATTTACAATAGCTTAAACTCGCAAATTCAAGACCTATTGCATTGCAAATGCCTTCAGCGCCCTTGCTATAAAGATTTTTTTTTTTTTAAGCGTTAGGAGAGAGCATGTCCTGCCTGCAACTGCAGGCAGGACAAAGCTATTTGAGAAAATAGTACTCTGAGGCTGTAATTAAAGCCTACCGAGTAACACACGTAACGGGCAGGGTGTCCTCATGGGAGGTTACAAAATGCGACAAGGCGGTACTAAGGAGGAACTACTAAGCCTATTGACCAATAAAAAGCCACAGTTAACTGTGGACAATTACACAAGCAAATGAAGAATATGGACAGAGAGTGGGCGGAGCTCTAAATCCATACCTGAATACAGCATGCCTCGCAGAGCAGCGCATGCACTGCCCAGGCTGGACCTAAAAACACCACACATACTACTACTCTAATTATATAAAAGGTGTTCAATAGGTCTTGCCTTTGCCAATGGTTTGTAGGCATGCTGTAAAGCATCCACAATGCAGCGAGGGTGGCTTAACACAACAACAAAAATCTTTGATGGGACAGACCACATTAGGTTGTAAGATAATTACAAATATCTTGGTGTAATCATTGATAACGGTGGACAATTTTCCACTCAACTTGAGTCAATTAGAAGGAGAGGCTTAGGCCTAGCAATATCTTTGAAACAGATAAAAACTAAGCTGACAGGTCCCAGGATCTCTCCCTTACTTCAGGTCATTCAAGCAAAAATTCTACCGACCATCTCGTATGGAAGCGTAGCTTTAAGGGGGAGGGACGCCAAGCATCTCGATAGCACTATCATCAGAGCATACAGAATCCTCTTTAACATACCTACTTACGCGTCGGCGGCGCAGATCAGATTGGAATTTGGGCTCACCAACCAACAGCTTGCAAGACAAGGGGCTTACCTAACGAGCTGGCATAAAATCAAGGAGGGTCCCCTGCCCCCCCCCGGAGATCTCCCTAAACCATTTTGCAGCTTAGCTTGCAACTACAGGGCTCTCCGTGCTCTGGGAGACACCGATGTCACATACACTTTTTAAGAAAGCAGTACGAAAGAAAATCAGGGCCCTATCGCTAGTTGAGGATAAAGCGGCATTTGCATGCATGGATGACCATCAATAGCTATAAAACACTTTGGCCCTCAAACATACTTCGGTCTGGAGTATGCAAGGCGCATAAAAGAAAAATTTCTCAACACCGGTTAGGAAAGCTGCCATCTATCTGGCACCTTCCACCATGGCAAAGGGGGCACACTTCAACTGACTGTCGTCTATGCAGGAATGGAACGGAGGACATGGCCCACCTGATATGCACCTGCTTGCATCTAAAGCAAGAAAGGGCTAGGCTATTTAAATCAGAATTTAACATCCGCGGGATTCGGACACGACAGCAAGCAGTGATTGTGTGTTTTAATCCCAACGACCCGCAGTTGAACAGTAAATTAGTGAAGTTCTTATCCATGGTAGACATCAAAATGGCAGAAGCAAGTGTATCAAGGACTCCTACGGCCAGTTGAAAAGAAAGAACAATACATTTTAAAGTTAAACAGTTCAAGACAATACTATAAATTCTAATCTTAAAATTTTATTCACCGCCTATTTATACAAATTGGATTTGATGAAATATGAAATTTTATAAATGTATTTTTGCTAACAGTTTTTATTAACCATATACAATAAACAGGTATTATGTTGTAAGCGCGCGCTCCCTGCATGTGCGTCCACAAAATGAAAGGTCTTTTTCTTCAGGTTACCGATCTGAGATGCAAAAGCAATGGTGGCTGGAGCTAAAACAATGCAGGGGTTATGGGAAAGGAACACAGAGGGCGTGGCTTGTTGGAAACAATGGGCAAGAGGGAAGGGAGAAGAATTCTGGCAACAGAAAGAGTAATAGAGTGCAGGGAATATGCGTACACGAGGGACATGGCTATAAAAAAAAAAAAAAAAGACCCATGCACTCCGACAGACTGCTTCACACAAAAGTAAACAAGTATTGAAAATGCAATAGGTCTCGCCTTTGATTAAGTTAAAGCCATTTGCTTTGCTAATGGTATTTTATAGCAAAGCAAATGGCTTTAACTTAATGAAAGGCGAGACCTATTGCATTTTTAATGCTTGTTATTTACGCTGTTAGCGTAGAGCTCCCGCGACAGTCGGGTCGTTATTATTTACGCTTTCCGCGTAGAACTCCTGTCTCAAAAAGCAGCATGCTGCTGGGGTGTTATTAATATTTACGCTTTCAGCGTAGAGCTCACGCCCCAAGAAGCAGCAGGCAGCCAGGCTATTATTATTTACGCTTTCAGCATAGATCGCAGATCCCAGATAGCAGAAGACGGACGGTTTGTTATTAAAAGTGGAACTTCGCGGGCGCCGATATTTTGCGCGTTGCTTTCAGTGAGACAGATTAGCAGAGCTGCACTGTTCAAGCTTTCCTGATCATCTGTAATTAAATGCGGAGTCGGGAGGGATTCTCAGAAGGCGTTTAGAGAAGCTGCAGTGAGCCAAAGTCATGCTGCTGTGTCAGAGTGGCATTTTTATTAATGAGAATACAAAAAGCTGGCATATTCTTAGCCCGGCTTGCGTTTAGTTACCAGGCAACCAGTGTATGGTAATTCATCCGCGAAATTTAAATCTTTGCGAGGGGAGCAGGCGTTGTGCAGAATGGTTGCGACCACGAGGAAAACAACCTGTGGGACCTGCTGAGGCGACTGCCGGGCTGAGTGGGTCGGATGGGGAACCCGGGGGAGAGAGGAGGTAAAGAGAGGGAGAGACAGGCTGCAGAGAGCGCTGGAGATGGAGACGGGCTGCACGAGAAAGTGATAGCGAGAGAGAAATGGCAGACACAGGAATATTGGAGGAAGAGTGAGGTGGTGAGAGGAGAGTAAGAGACAGGATATCCCAGGGAGAGAGAGAGGTGGTGTTAAGTGAGGAACCACGGGGAGAAAAGATAGCTAAAGCCATAGAGTAATAGAGCGAGGGAGAGAGATTAAGAGGGGGATGGAGCCAGAGAGAAAGACGGTGAGATGGGAGAGAAGATGTAAAAGGAAGGAGAGCGAGCGAGAAAAAGATAAGAAAACGATAAAGAGTTAAAGAGTATGAATGCGAAAAAGAGAAAGGGAGAGAGGAGAGGGTAAGAGTGAGGCTGGCGAGAGAGAAGGATGGAGAGAAAAAAGCAAGTGAGAGCAGTAAGAGACAGAGCGGAGATTAAAAAAGCAAAAATAGAATAGGGAGCGAGAGGGGGTGACAGATCTAGGAGAGAGAGACAGGAGGTGAGAGGCTGATAGTGTGAGAGCGAGGAAGGTTGGGAGACAGAAAGAAATGTAATGGGGGTTATAAAACAGCAAGATGGAAACAGAGCGCGCACTTGAAGACGAGATGAGAGGTGAGACATATAAGGGAGGGAGGAGAGACATTGTGCAAGAGAAAGAGAGGGACATTGAGAGAGGTGGATTTGAGGAGAGCGGAAGCCGGGGAGAGAGAATGTAAGAAACGTAGACAGGAATCAATGAAGCAAGGGGAAGAGAGAGAGTGTTGATGAAAGAGATGCAGAACGAGAGAGAAAGAGGTCGTGAATGAAAATTAAATGAGAAGTAATGCAGGAAAGAAAGAGAACAGCCCAAAGAGTGAGAGGGCGTGTAATCGATCACAGGCAACCAGACACAAACATTGTTTATTTGTAAGGAGACACATTTGAGCCAGCAAACACCTGTGAAAGCACACTTATACCTACTTTCAGGAAATGTGCAGACCTTAACATTCACTAACAGTACTTAATCCCCAAGAAACGCAGAAACTTCGTGCGGATGAGGGAGAGTCGCGAAAGGCGCGCACGCTGAATATATGTAAAAGAAGAAGCATGCAAACAATCGCTCCAATGAGCACAATCAAAGGATGCGGACTCTTTTTTTTCAATATTTGATGCTTTTAGTAAGCAGCGCAGCATGCCGCGCTGCTTATTAAAAGCATCAAATATTGAAAAATACAGTTTGCCGAGCCCAAAAAAAAAGTCCCCAGAGTGTCACGCCGCCAGTAAAGCATCCAGTCCCCGCGTGCACATCTGCTGTCCGTCCGCGTGCACATCTGGAATCCGTATGGATTCCAAAAGGCCCTCGCATGGCGAGAGCAGCGCATGCGCGCTGCTAACGCCAGGCGAGACCTAAAAAGGTAGTGATTGAAAACAAGCAGTGGAAGCAGTAATGGCAGCCAATAAAGGAGCGGCAATGCTCCATGAAAGTTACAAACACAAGATTTATGAGCAGAGGAAAGAATAAGAAGTTAAGCAGAGGAAAGAATAAGAAGTCAACCTACAGTAAGCAATAGGGGGCTCCAAGCCCCCGTATTCTTGGTAAGCCATGATACGCCTCGCAACAGAGTGTGCACTGCCTAGGCAGCCAAGTTGGTTTGCGGGTACATCATGCCTGGGAGCTTGAAGCAATCTTTCCTAGCTGACCTGGGCAGAAGACAGTACTGATTGATTGAAGACAGTAGTTAGTAGACAGAGTATCATATGAAAGATGAGGCACTAGCTTCAAATGGCTCACTGTGGACTACGTGTATTACCGTTTCCCACCTGGACAAATAGATTAAGGAGGAGACCAGGGTGGAGGAAAGAGACAGTTTAAAGTAAAAAAAAAAAAAAGGTAATTGAAACAAGCTATTTTAAGTCAATCCTGCTCAGAATGGAGGATGTCGTGTTTTAGTCTTCAGGTATGAGAATATTGTAAAGAAAAAGTTTCACAACTGAGTGCTCGCTATTTGAATGGATGTCAATTCCAGTGGTACACAAGGATGCATATTTTACATCTCTATTTTCGATTAAGTGATGTGGAGGAAGACTGTTTTTAGAGCTGCTATTTTTGCTGGTGAAAAAGGCAGAGCGATCTGCCGCTACAAACCATGGATATCAAATTTGATTCTTTCACAATATGCGGAGTAAAGCCATCTTAATGTGTTTTAGCATTCAAGCATTAAAGGATATAATTAAGCCCAGCTATTCAGAACAATAAGGGATTCAAGGATTCGACCTACAAGTAAAACTCAATAAATGTATACCAAGACAGAGAATTATCACCGCCAGCAGTTACACCAATACCTTTCCAGGCACCTATCAACCTACAGGTCTTCTAAGTAGTGCTGCACATTTCTACTAGTGATATAACAAAAGCCTTACAAAACACTGAATAAGAGAACTCAAACAGATACATAAATAAGTCACAAAAATACAAAATGAGCAGCGAGCCCAATGAACAGCACTTCCCCTTTGTCCGACAGGAAGTAATTCCCAAAGAAGTGTTGTGCACTCGCTATAAGCACCCGCTGCTCAAGGATGCGACCAGAGGCAACAGTATAAACAGGCATTTGCAATGCAATAGGTCTCGCAGTTACCCGAGTTTAAGCTAAATGGAATTGTAAATGACAATGCCTTTTATTTATGTTTTTAAAACGAAAACAAAAATAAAAGGCAGTTAGTTGCAATGTCAATAGCTCAAACTTGCATCAATGCGAGACCTATTGCATTGCAAATGCTTGTTATTTATGAATACGAGTGTACCTTGAAATATGTGAGTTTTAGAAGTGCACTGTACACAAACCTCTCATGCTTGATTTACTAACCTATAGTGTCGCTCCATCTATAACAAGAATCTAAGCCACATATGGGGCAGACATGACCCTTGGCACTACCTGTTAAATTGTTGGCACGCTCACCTCTAATCTGCACTATATGCATCTTATATCTCTGTCCAATGTATGCGGTTATCGTGTTTCCATGCATTCAATATACTGTAATCTTCTCTACCTCTGAAAGTATTGCGACTAATTCTGTATTGTGGAAGTAATCTACGCCTCGCTGTTAACACTCAATATATTCGACAACATTCTGCGCAAATGGATCTTCGATACAGCGCACGGAAACACGGCTGGAGTTGGCGCTATACAAGATAAGAACTAAATAACAGGCATTGTCAAAGCCAATAGGTCTGATTATGACTATCTACTCCCCCATTTACAGTTCCACTTCTACATTATTATACCCCAGTCCACTCAAATTCACACAGGTGTCCACCGGAAGGCTTAACCATAATTCAGCTCGCATTTTTCCCTATCAAAGCATTCGCGCTTCCTCCTGGGACTATGGTACTTTTGTGGACTGCAATGGAAAAGGAAACCAAGCATTTTTTTCCGCCAAAAGGAACCTTTATCGCAAGCTTTGGAAAGCTGCAATCTACGAACTATGGAGAGGTCCTGGCCTTATGGCCAAACTTGCGGAATTTGGAACTGAGAAAGCAAGTTCGATTTCGGCGTCCGCTCTACATCCTGTGATTCTGGGCAAACCACTTAATCTACCCGTGCCTCAAAAATAAGTTACCTTGGGTAATACAACAGGTGATTGTGTAAAGCGCTCCGATACCTTCGGGTCGAGTTCGCGCTATGTAAAACTAATAGGAAAAAAAAACGAACTCGCCCCCGCCTTCTTTCACACATTGGTCTTTCAAACATATCACCTTGCGTCCTTCCTGGCCAACCCATTTTTTTTACCAAATCCCCATATCGTTTATATCCTGTAGTTGTTCCCCTCTTGTCCATAACCTGTAGCCCCAGCCATATAACTCACATCTCGTCCCTCAACCACTGGACGCCCTCATTCCATTTTTGCCCGTGCACCCGCCGCTCTACCCACCCAGTTCATAAGCCCCCACACCCTACTCACCCCTTCTCCTCTGCGCAGCCCGTCTCTTTCAGCGCTCTGAGGTAGCTTCAAGGCACAGTGCCTATGGCCATTAACTACAATAAATAAACCCTCTTCGCTCACAGCGAGAACAGCCCCCACAGGAAACGACGGCACAGAGCCCCTCCCCCTCCAAGTACTGCAGCCTCCATCTTGGAAAGGTAGTCGGGGAAACAGCGTTCGAGTCCAAAGAGACCGTGCTGGGCGCTACTTTACACACACGCCCCAAGCGTCCGTACGCGCTGGTTTCTACACAGGACAACACTATCCACGAACGTGCAACGTGGGGTTTTCTACAAGGCGTTTGTGCTGCACTTGAGAACCACCATGATATAAAGCTGTGAATACATTATCTAAACCCAGGAAGGACGGAGGGAAGTCTAAGTTGGTCACAACGAGAATAACACATATGATATAGGGAAAGAAGGCCACAAAGCTACCCAGCCAGGTGCCTGCTAATAAAATAGCTTAGTGCCTTAAGGCGACTGTTGCTGCTGCAGACGCTCCAGTGTTTTGAGTGACACCTTCCATCACCCCTCGCTTTTTATCGAACAGTAGGGTGCTGCAGCTGGGTGATGCATTCTGAGACGTGCACAGCCTCTAGGGCAGAGGTCTTCAAACTTTTTTGTTCTGAGCCCCCCTAAGCAAAATGCTTTGAAGTCGAGCCCCCCTCCAAAAAATAATGCAAGAATAGTGCGAGCTGGAGGGGCAGGGTTGACCCCCGGACGGCGCTTAGGAGAACATTTATGGGGTATTTTTTTGTAGCTCATAATCCACACAATGTGAGACTTATAAAAGTGCAAATATATCAAACTAAAACAGAAATTGACCAAAAGCACCAGTCCCCATAATTGGGGTGTTGTGAGCCTGGGTCCCAATGAAACTGCAACTGCTGCACTAAAGACCCTTAAAAAACCAACTCCCCACCTTCCTCATGGCATCTCTGAAGAAGCCGTCTGATTTTTAAACTAAAAATGCTCCCCGCACCCCCAAATAGCACCCCTTTCTCTGGACCATCTCTGATGCTTTCAATGAATCTCACTACTTTCCCCTTTCCTGGACCATTACCTTGAGGCCTAGGGTCCGGACGATCAGAGCGCTCCATCTGCACGTGACCCTGCTGGCCTCATACCCATCACCCCCTGGACTCACCTTGAAGGACATATGCATGTAAACAGAGGTCGAAATGGACGGGATCCATGGGGACCCCCACATGCCACATGCTTTAATTTTTAGAAAAGCAGTTCCCATACTTTTTATTAAAAAGCAACAACCCCTGAATAGTTATTGTGGCCCTTGAAGGGCCTCTGTGTAAAAGTGAAGGTAGGGTGGGATTAGGGTGGGGAGGAGTTTCCCTGTGCTGCGAAAGCACTTGTTTTATCTTAAAACACCAAATCATTTTGCAGCAGCCTCCCTTATACTGTGTATAATACAATTTTTAAATAATGACTTACATACAGCGCTTTCTGCTCCAGGCTGGGACCTTGTAGCACTATAAATATACAAGTCACTAATCACCACATCTGCAGTGGTCACATTACCCAAATGAAATTTCGTAACGTAAAAGAATGTATTTCCAACCGATTACCTAAATTTGCATTTATTTTTCGTTTAAGGTTTCTGCATTATTATGTATGCAATTAACTGAAAGTAAAAACCAAAACACTTGAAGAATATTTTGTTCTTTTCAGCTATGATTTTGACCGTACCACCGCCCGAGTGCGGTGGTGGCAGTGTCAAAAACGTGGCTAAAAAGAACAAAATATTTTGTAAGTGTTTTTTCCACTTACAGTTAAATGAACATAAAATAATGCAGAAGCCTTTAACGAGAAATAAATACATATTAAGCTAATTTATTTTGTGAGTTTCCCCATATACCTTTTTTATCACTTCAGGGACTGCATGTAAATGAAGACAGCCTGGAAACGCTCCACATCGCGCTTCCAGGTCATCTTCATTTACAAGTCCTTGTTGAGCCATTTGCGCCCCCCTGGGAATGCAGCCACGGACCCCCAGGGGGGCGCGCCCCACAGTTTGAAGACCTCTGCTCTAGGGGGTTCTGGCTAAAATCCAGACCTCACGAACGTTTTTCCCAGGGTGTGGGCCAGTGTGCTTGCTGTAGAGATGTCTGTGTAAGCTGGTCACATGATTGAGTCACCATAAGGTGGCATAGTCCAATGTAACTGTCCGTGGCGCCTTGCGCACGGCACAAGTCCTTAGAAAAATAGCAATTCAAGATAATCAGACAAAAATGTGAAATCAACATTTGTTGGTTTGTTTTACTTTTTATAAATCAAATATATGTTTTCTACACTTCTGTGTGTTATTGAGCTCAGAAGAGGTTGAAAGCGCTCGCCATTACGGGAAGGCAGCCGATGTTTATTTTTGCATCGCGCTTTCACTTAAAGTGAAAGCGCAATGCAAAAATAAGTGAAAGCGCGATGCAAAAATAAACACGGGGCGCCCTGTCTCCTTTTGGGACGGCCCATCCGGACTGGATCTCACGGCTTGTTTATATAAACACGCCTCCTTGAGATAAGAAATTGCTTCACGACAGCCGTGAAGCAGGCGACCAGCCCGGATGGGCCGGACCAAAAGGCGAAAGGGAGGCAACGCAAACAGCTCATTTCCAATGGCAGGCCACCGTTTAGCATAAACGGTGACGCCAGCCAATGGAAATGAGGGGCGGGGCTTCAAGCCCTTTTCTGAAATCACTCTCTCACAATATCTCTCGCCAGCGAGCAGCGCATGCGCTGCAACGCTAGGCGAGACCTAAAAAAATATATATATATAGTGGTGCACCAACAGTAAATAACGCGAGAGTCCAAATCAAAATTTAGAATGTTCCATACCTTCTTTATTGTGTTTGTGCAGTAGACATATAGATCCAAATGTTGCAGCAAAACACAGCCAACACGTTTCGTTCACTACTGTGAGAACAAGTGTAGGAGAGCTGCACTGTCAAGCCAGACCTAAAAGGTTTTCCACTTTCAAAGCAAACATATCAAGGAAAATGACCATGCTGGGATTTTAGATTCTTTCTCCGTCACCCTCAAACCAAGGTGTGATCAAAACGGGTCACAGTCTGTGTTTATGGAACAGTTTGCATCCACTGATAATCAGGTATATAAAATTTTGTGTACTGCTATTTGATTTAGCTAACAGATCCAAGCGTTTTTTCAACCTGCCTTCCTGAACCACATGCAAAGGTATCATTCAGATCATGCAATCCCCATAAAGCTTGCGTCTTCACACACTGTCCAACCTCGGTACAGCACGCAGTTGTGTGCAGCATGCAAATTAATTTTCTTATAAAACAAGCACTGGTGCAGCCAATGGTTCTCGCTATAAAGGGCTAGAGAAATTAAATGTAATTTGTGCATGTCTTTGCTTGAATATGTCAGCAAATTAAAGCACACCGACTGGCTTTGGCAATGCTCATTCACAATTGCAGTGGGTAAATCTATTAAAACACTCGTTTTTTTTTGTTTAATTGTCTCAGAACGCTAGTGAGGGAATTCAAGGTTGAATAACGGATGGTGTTTAAATAATTGTAAGGGTTACTGCAGGGCGAAAGTTGAATGCATTCTTAGGTAGCCCCTACAGCGTGCATGCCCTGTCACCAAAACCTATTTTTTTTTTTTTAAAGTTTTTTTATTAAAAATAAAAAGGCCACCCATTACTTACCATTAGTTGGCTGGCACATCTCTCTAGTTTCTTTACTTACCATTGTTCGGCGCCTTCTTTTTCCCTCCGGCTTCCTCCTCAGCTTTGAGTCTTTGATGGTGCTGTGGAGCATGGACTAAGTGCAGTTTCCTATGGCCGGTGTCCTTCCACTGGCCACAGGCTCCTGCAGGTACTGTTGTTACTTTTGGACATGCACTTTTATTGAGTGCATGTCCAAAAGTAACTTTCCTTCACCCCCCGCCAATGTTTGCCCCAATCCTCCACCGTTTTTAACCCATCGCACCCTTCTCCTGCTCTCCGATGTGTTGCCATCCCCACACTGTTTTTTTTTACATGTTGAACAGCAACATGAGCTGCAGTGCAACATGGCTTAAAGAAAAAAGCGCTACGACACGGTCAACGCTGGCAGCATCGTAGGGTTGTTTTTTTCCACTCTGCTCAACATGTAAAAAAAAAAAAAAAAAAAAAAAAAACACTTGACAAAGCCAATAAATTTTGCATAGGTGAATCCTACTGGCTTTCCCAATGCTTGTTACTTATGGCAGGCGACACCATGAAGAGACTGAGGGATTTGTGCTTGTATAGCTGTGAGGGCAAGCCACAGATTTTGCATCAAGTCCCTCCCTGAATGGGTGAAATGAAATGCCACACCTGTAAAGCTGTGATGGACATGCCAAGGAGTGAAACTGTTTGTGTTCAGTTGTACTTAAGTTACAAAAATACAATAAAAAAAAATTGCTGAGGTCAAGGGAAAAAATAAATGCTCTGTTTAGAATCCACGTGTACAATAAAAAGAGTGAATTTGAGAAAGTGTGACTTACTACAGTTTTGGAGATGTACAATCCACCCTTGTGTGTCGCAATGGAATCGCTTCCAGAGACGGAATAATACAAAGAGCCAAAGGTAATGGGTAATAGAGGTGATACTCCTCAGAAGCCAACAGTATATACTTGCATTAGAAGAGAGGTGGCAAAAGCTTTGACAGCTGTGCTATCAAGTTAGACCATAAAAACCAAAAAATAATAAATAAATAATTTTTTTTTAAAAACCACACACGCCACTGCACATACAGCCATCAAGGAAACCAGAGCAAGCCACACAAGACATGGCAATATTATATTGCACAAGTTAACCATATGCCTTCCACCTATAAGCCTAAGCTAATACATTTTAGAGTTCTCCAGATACTGCTATACCACCGAGAGGATTGACAAATTTACCCCTAATAGTCAAACAGCCTGTAAGAAATGTGGCATGTTTAACGTGGACTTTTTGTATATGGCATGGACATATCCCAAAATATGTGCTTATTGGGCTACTATATTTTCCCTACTGAGCAACATGGTGACTACATGTCTACCAATGGACCATAGTCTGGCACTCCTGTGGACCACAGTGGATATTCCCAAAAACTGAGCGACATTTTGTTGCAGTAGCCCTTTTACTAGCATAACAGCGGATAGCGATCTCTTAGTTGAGCAGAACAGTGCCCAAAACAACGTGTTGATTTTGAGGCGTATAGTAATACTCAATTTGATGCATATCATATATTGAAGCATTGCATCCTCAGTATCAGTCTAGGGATTTTGGGGATCCTCACCGATACTACCTGTTTTTGCGAAAATCCCAGAATTGATCAGACGCAGAGCGGAGGGCCCAAACACCTAATAAGCGCTCAGCTGGCACCTGGTTGGATCAATACATGATATTTTCTAGACTCAATGTTGAAATGGTGGACCTGCTTGTCTCTCTGCATTCTATAGAATCTTGTCTCTGATGTCAATATCATACCTGCTGTAATGTCAGTTACTTTCTCAATAAAATATTATTTTTAAAAAAAACACAGTAAACTGTTACGCTAACGTAATGTTTAAATCAATACTATATACGAGGACCATTTGGGCTACAACTGAACAGAGGCACTAATAAGTTCTCCAGAACGAGTTTCAGCTCAGGTTTTCTGCCAGATCTCGCATATGCAAGAGTATCTGCAAAAAGTGAAATTTAAAAAAAACTAGGATTTTAACATGGTCAGAAACGTCAACCTAAAACACCTTATCCAATGGTCACCGTTTTCGTTATGCTAATAATAAAGGGTTCTTATCTGGATTATGTTAGCCAGTATTGGAGGGAAAATAATGTCTAGCTGCAGCCCTCCCCCCCCCCAAACTACCCAACAATGTACCAACTCCTTAAGAGCTTCCTTCAATAAAACTAAAAATAAATGGTCATCTACAAAGCATTAAATAGAGAATGACTTTCTTTAAGCCACGATAATGATAGTTGAATAACATGCATTCACGGGAGGGGAAGCATTCAAGTGTGCTTGACCGCGAAAATAACCAGTTTACTTGAACAATGCTATACACCCAACAAGTAACTCAAGACCACTAGGTAAAAAAGAAAAGTTGAAAATGTCATATAGTAAGTATACTTCCTTTTAAACTGTTCCACAGTCGAATAAAATTGCCAATACATTTGCCTTCAGCAACTTAGTCCTTACACTAAGGAAGTAGGAAGTGCATCTACGGTAAACGAGAACAGTGGCGTAACTATGAAGTTCCAGGAGAGGGCTTTTTGCTAATCACGAACAAGGATTGTACACAGAACGAAAGGCAGTCAAAGCTGGAAGACAAGAGACTAAATTATAGGTTCAAGGAAGAGTATGGATCAATCACAATAAAAGTTGGAGTGACCAAGGTGGAATAAGCGGCTTGACGATACAATGGCTACAGATCCAACAGTGGAGGGCAGCTGTTGCTATCCTGCCGCTTCTTTGTTATGCCTTATCTCTGGAAAAGTTATTCAACAGTCTGCTGTGGAAAGACGATATGGCTGATTCAAATACAACTAAAATGTAAAATACTATGTGGTAAAAAAATGCATGTGGTGTCCATTAAAAGTTATCCACTTGTACACTTTAGAAAGTGTGCATTTGCTAGTCGGGGACATTCCATTCAAACGACACAGCTTGTCATCCAGTGAAAACAAAACACAGCACTATCAACAGAGCCTCCCTTAGGCCTAAGTAAATGAAAATAGAAGTTCTGAATAGACAAAATGTGTGCGGCGCCTCACATGAACTAGAAAAAAACAGTGGATACGAACTGTTTACAAAGTCGTCGGCACCCCCAAACATGGCGTGAAGGCATTTTTGCCACCTATTGTCATGTCAGGCAGCTCCCATCTCGCCCTTCGCACACAACGGCCCTTGCAGCGCGTAATTATTAATCAGCAGCAGGTCAGTGGCTGCTCATCAACTGGTACTTGAGACGCCCCCCCCACCCCCAGGTCGTAGCTTCCATAGGACTGTTCCTGGTCAACAGGGGTAACACACAACAGAGAAGGTCGCTCGCCATTCTGTTACCCAGTTTTAAATGCGTGATGGTATAAACGGCGCATCGCAGAGTTCCTAATACGAGGGGGCTGTTCATGTGCCTTCATCATCGAAAGATTAATTAAAATCACGGACTTCAAGGTCATCTACGGACACATCCGAACAGCCATCCATCCACCCACCCTCCGCGCACCAATCCACTGTAGAAATGAAACAGCTGTTTCAATAATAACAGGCAGAAACTTCCGGATTCACTCAGTGTGAAGATGCAAAACTATGAACTCAGAATGAACACCGAAGAGCGTGCCAGTTAATTCTACACGTAAATCGCTTCCAAGAAAAGAATAGCCAAAACGTTAATGAAAATGCCCCTTGTGGTTCTCGTGGGTAAGTAAACATGTTACGGATCCTTCTGCGCGCTACATGGCAAACGATTATCCACGTTTGAGCAGGTCTCAAAAATATCCCTTTACACAGGAAAAGATAGCCTATCAAAGTTTGCATTAAAAACCGTCCCTCACCATATCCTCGTTATCGGGACTTGGGAGTGTAATCCAGCTGGTGAAAGGTCGGTGGTGCCAAGGGTTCGTGGGAAGAAGCGGGGCTTTTGGTAGCAGCCACTGCACCCGCGGATGCAGCAGCAAACAAGTGTCCAGGGACGAGAACAATGATCAAGGAGAGGTGAAAAAAACCTGGCTTGTGAAAGAGGATCTGAATCACTGAACTTTGAATAGCTACTTTGCATAATGTAAAGGCTCCTGCCCTCAAGGTCCCAACATCCCATCCTACCTCTGCGAGATCGCAATCCTGGGCAGGCGTGGGGTTTAAGAAGGAAGTGGGGGAGGGGCATGGCGGATTGGGCATTTTAATAAGCACCGGGGTGTTCAAAGAAAGACATGTATACGATTGTATTTAGGGCGATGGGCGGTTAAATTCCCGTGATTATGCGCACGGTATCGTTATTAGAAGGACACGGGTAAATGCACTGAGTAGTTGGAGGTATCTGATTATTTCATGAAATTGGCATTTGACGCTTAACTTTTAAGGTTCTTGGTCGGGGGCGTTGCCTACTTTAATGCTGATTTCAAATTTATAATGCTATGTTTGTGTGATAAGAGCATTTTCCAAACGGTGCATTTAAAGGCTTTGACGGCTCTAGGGTATTATAAATATATATTTTAAGGATCACAGGGGAGCCGCACTACATATAGAAGGCACTAGTACATGCCACAAATCAAATGGGTGAGGTATAAACACAGTACGAGTCTGGGTTGTGAGTGTTTAAAACAGGAATCCTCAATAATGTTAAGTGCCTGAAGTTAGATCATTGGTACTGAGTGGTGTTGTGGCGTCGAATACTAAGTTGGGTTCGGCAACAAAAGCGCTAGGTGGTGATAGTTGGGATTGCCTGGCATCAAGTTCAGAATCTACCCCTGCTGCACGTGTCACCCAACCCCCACCCTTTTAATGTTGGAACAATTACCTGCTGCCACCGCCCTCATGCACACAGGATACCTCCCACACACACTCCCTCACCTCCCAAAGAGCAGAGCATGGGTTCCCGAGGTATCTGACTACACATGCCTCGTGTATTCTCCCAGCACATGCCTCATTTACGTAGAAATGCAAAACAATAACCCCGGATAGACTCGCCCCCAAAACTTGAAAACAAACGGCGTCCGATTATACCTGTCCTCTGCACTCATGCCACCGGCTGCTGAGCCCCGGTGGGGGGGTGTCGAGAGTCCCCGGCGGCGACTGGGTGCAGATGCATGCTCCGTCCTCCCGCAGCTGTTGCTTCTACCTCTCTCCCCCCCTCCCTCTCTTTCTACGGGGCGCGCTCCCGCCAGCCCGCTGCGCACGCGCTCGGCCTATCTCTTGACAAACTGTCTCCCAACGACTCCCTTGCTCAGCGAGCGCAGGAGACGGCGAGGTGACGTCACGTGACCTGCCCGAGCCAAGTCAACTTCTTCTTCTTCACCCGAATAAAAAAAACATTTACGAAAACTCTAATCTGGTCAAACGCCTGTTACACATAATAGCCACAGTCTAATGCAGGCGGCCTCAGACTGCCGAAGAAATACCCTACTCGCCGATTATAAAGTTTTAGTTCCCTTGGGAAGAAGCGAGAAATGGGCTATGAAAAGAAGAGTTCGTTGAGGCAGTCGCGCGCGCGCCCCCTGCGGCGGTTGCTTGGAGGCGGTTGGCCGTGCGCACCTCCCTAGCCGTATTCAAGTGCCGCGAAGGTGAGGGTGGAGTGCGCGGAGCGAGGGCAGGTAGAGGGAGCCGACTCCACTAGACCAGGAACCTCATCAATGTTTGCTCCCGATCTGCAGTCAACAAGAAAAAGAAGTGTTACGTTTATAACTATTCTAGTCTTTGCCCTTCTTAGTGCTACGTTGCACTGTATTCATTCTAAGAGCGTGGGTAATGCTCAAACGTTTGATGGCATGTCAAGTAGGGCGCTAAAAAACACCTATATCACGGTTCTATACATATGGACAAATAATTGCCGATTTATTTCTGTGGCCTTCCAACTTGAGCATGTGATTCAGTGCATAAATGCCAATATCAAATTGGGACATTACCCTCAACTTTGGGGAGAGGTAACACATTCACACACTATGGTACATGTATTTCAGTATTTCGAAAAATGAAAGAATCTTTTAATGTTTACAGCACATAGAGTTTTGCAGGCTTCCCGTTTTGCACATTAGTAGAAACACAATAAATGAAAATCCAAAACTTTCTTGAAGCTATTGTAAAAAAAAAAACCTTTCAGTCACATTTAGAGAGAATCTCGGCGAAATTCGATGTTTGTCAGAGATGGAAAACAAATTAAATTTTGTGTAAGCACATTTAGTGAATGTTCCAAAATAAATAGTTGTTTGACACCTGTTCTTCATGAGGTTTTCACCAGTTCTATTGATTATACACGCAAGAATCATGTTTTTGTAGGGTGAAACAAGTTACTTATAGAAGCAGCAGTTGTCAACAGCCAAACCATCCTAAAATGAGTTTCCCACCTTTTTCATTTCTGTGGTATCACATAGCCTGTATGATGAATGTAACATACAACTTGCCGCTTTGTAACAAACCAATAAAATACATTTTAGGTCTGTTGATATCAATGGATAATCTGAGAACCACCAGATTCAGAACAACCATTATGAATTATCCATTTTCAAAATGTAAACAGAGTATCATGATTGCATGCCCCCCAGAGTTTGTTACAATATGATGTATATATACATTGGAAGACATACAGATATTTCAGAGAAATTTTCAACATTTTCTAAATGATGGATATGTAAGGAAGGGTGTACACTTAACCGTAAACATATTCCCATACACGATGAATGGACAGCAACATCTTTGCCATTGGCACAGTCATGATATACAACCTTGGGCATATTATGTAGGAGGATGGAGAAAGAAAAAGCGATTATGCTATGTTACACAGTCACCTTTTCATGTGTTTTTTGAGGAAATTGAAGGCTAGCCCCATCAGCGTAAGTCACACCTCCACTTTCTCACAAACTTGATTCTTCTCACGAATCATCAGAAACAAAAGGTCACTACTCAACTCTTGTCGCTCATACCTCAACATTGCAGTCAAGTGCTGATAGGCAGCACTTAAGTATACAATCTGGGTAGCCCTAGACCAAGCGTCTCCAACCAGTTGATCGTGAGCTACCAGTAGCTCGCAGAAACCTTCAGAGTAGCTCCCATCTTTGAGTACATTTTTAACTAAGAACTGCAATAAATAAGTGTTGAGTTTTACTTTCAAAGTTAAGGACAGACTATGTTTATTTTACATCATTATCAGGCTGCAGATAGCAGAGCCTGATAACGAGCAGTGCTCCACTCAGATTTATGACCTATGTGAGTCACAGAGGTTCAGATCTGAAGCATTGAGGAATTTAACTTTTAAATAATAGTTGTTCTCAGCTCAATATTGGAGCATGAGAACAAAATTATATTTCTGAATGCTTTTAAATGAGAAAAAATGTAATGAAAAGTTTACTTAATGATTAAGTTAACTCTTCATTTTAATTTTCTCCCTTTCAGAGTGTCACATTTAGAAACAGCAGGCATCTTGCTTCCAGTGGCTGGTAGATACAGTGCCTGAAAAATATAACTAAAAATACAGTCATTTTCTTTTAAATTGGAGAAATTTAAAGTGAAGAAAAATGTTTCTATGAAATGTTGTCTTAATGTTTTTCTCTACTTTAAATTAAGCCAATTAAGTGCTAATGTTTTATGAAGCATGTTTCTTCACTTTAAATTCCTCACATTTAAACAAAGGACTCTATTTTCCTGTAATAAATATGGCACCATGTCTACAGGCCACTGGGAGAAATATGCCTGCTGTTTGTAAAGACACTTTGACATGGGAGAAAATAAAAAATGATGAGTTTTATGTAATGCATATAACATAAAGTTAACTCTTCCTTTGAATTTTCTCCCATTTCAAAGTATTGCATTTACACACAGCAGGCATCTTCCTCCCAGTGGCTGGTAGACATGCTGCCATATTTATAACTGAAAAATACAGCCATTTTTTTTGAATAGTAGAAATTTAAGGTGCAGAAAAATGTTCCATCAAGTGCAGAAAAATGATCCTTCTTACGAACATTTTTGCATAACATTTATCTGCACTTAAAATTTCTACCATTTAAAAAAAATGGTTGTATGTTTGTGTTGTACATGTAATGGTATCCTTCTAGTAGCGCTTCCCTACACCGTGGGTTGCGTCCCCAAACCGCACCCACTGTGTAGGGAAGCACTACTAGAAGGATACTTTACTACCTCATACACAGGAGGATTTACCATCTCGCACCACCCACCAGGGTTAAGGATTCAACAATAGTTAAGAAAAAGGAGTGCGTAGTCCCACCTAAAGGCCACGAAGTACATGTAATGGTGCCACATATGGTGAAAAGTATGTCCTATGCCACAAGTGCACACAACACAGGTTTTCAGTCACCCATACACATATATCCCATTCATTCACACACATGTTCATACATTCCCACAGACCATGCATTCACTGACGCACATGGCAGCCTATCCTAGTACCCCTTGTCACATTAGTTCTTCAAATCATAGTATCAGGCTCCATGAACATTAGGTTTAAAGTCAATTAATGAATCTGGGTGAGGGAGTGTCTGGTAACAATGCACGTGTTACTTAGCCTTCAGTAGCTCACAACGATTTTCACTGATCAGAAGTAGCTCTCATTTCAGAAAAGGTTGGAGACCCCTGCCCTAGACTTTAATATATTTAAAATAAGGAGCCATTAAGGTAACTCATGCACATACAAATGTCTATTTTCTGAAGCACTACTTCATAGCCAAAACTGTTTCTTGCTATGGAGAGTAGATGCATGTAGAACCCAACGTAGAAGTGCTCGCTTTCATGACTTCGAAAGAATGAAAGGCAGAGCAGCCCAATCAAGATTCTGGTTCAGATTTTATGATATCTGATAACTCACACATTTGCAAGAAAAAAAAGGCAGGTACAACACCGAAAGCACACTCACAGGTGTAGAAATAAGAGAAGCTTGCACTTACACAAACATATGTTAGTACAAGAACTCATGCAAACAATCAAAATCTTAACTCTTCACATGCCATTTTATTCACTTTTCCTCAGATGGAATGCCCCTAAAATTAAGCCTTTGTCTGTAGTTTCTCCGATAACATTTCTGTAGTGCAGCTAGAGTGAATTGTTTTTCCAAATCAATACTCATAGTCAACATAGTAGAAGGTTCAATCGGGTAAGTGCATTAAGCTCAACAGAGGTAAATGGAAAGAGGTTGGGCATGATTTCAAGATTTAGACTTGAGAAAAGGGTCCAAATCAGAGGCAGCATGGTGTGAAAATTGAAGCGTCTTCCTAGCCGGGGTACCCCACAAATGACTACGCCACTCACAGAGTATTACACGTCTTTATTCGTCTGCGTGTATCTGAGAACTGAACATTCTAAATCAACCTTCAGTGCAATACACTCTAGCCATTACATCATACCTCTACTGAGACCATCAGGAGCCAGAAGGGTTACATCATTGCTAACTTGCAAGACACTACATCTCCCCCTATGTTAAACGAAAAGTATCAATTTTCCAAAATATATGCACATATCTTAGCTTAAGGTACTGTACCCCCCTGTCCCCGCGCTGCCTGCTGTCTCTGGCCTGCGGTGCCTGCTGTCCCTGCACTGCCTGTACTAGGATCACCACCAGGACCACTAATGGAGGCTACAGCTCGACCATGCAGCTGCCTCGTGCAGCAGGCGCGCTGCCAACAAACCGTTGGTGGTACAACGTCCTGCGCCCGGACCCCTGGGCCTCCAGCTACCTGACGGTACACCTCCAAGGACCTCCTCAACCTCGACCCCGGATGTCAAAACAGCTGTGTCTCCTTCTCCCCACGATCCACCAAAGGACCATTCACCTGCCGACACTGCCACTTCTCCTGCGACACAACCTACGAAAGATCCCGCACCACTCCGGCCCACAAGACCAAGACCACCCCGCGACCGGTCCACTGTACCCTGCTCAACGCCCGCTCACCCTGCAAACAGGCCACAGAAATCTGGGACATCATCACCACCCTCTCCATGGACGTTGCCTTCATCACCATCATGGCTCAACCCCTCTCAAACCCGGACATCCCCACCGGCACTCCCCAAAGGCTACAAGATGATACACTGTGACCGCACCAACAAACAAGGCAGAGGCATCGCGATCCTCTTCAGGGAAACCATCAGATGCACCATCACCAGCGATGACCCCACACCTCTCATGGAACACCTCAAATTCCTACTACAAACTGATGCGAAGACGACAGTAAGAGGCACCTTCGCCTAAAGACCCCCGGGTCCCCGAGCAACATTCTGCGACGCCATCCCCAACCTCATCGCCCCTACATCAATCGACTCACACAACTACCTCCTACTCGGCGACCTCAACTACCACATTGACGACCCCAACAACGTCCCGTTGGAGAACCTGAACAACATCGGCCTCACCCAACCGATCACTCAACCCATGCACAAAGCCGGACACACACTTGGCCCCATCTTCACCTCCAGCGACAGAATCAAATTCAGCCACACCAAATAACTCTGCTCTGACCACACCATCATACACTTCACCATCACCGACGCCCAGCACACCATCACCAGGCAGCAGATCTCCTCTCACCGCAGCTGGAGCAAGGTCACCAAAACTCAGTGGTTACAGAGCCTCACCACCTTCCAACCCAAAGCCTCAACAGACCTCAACCAGACTGTCCAGAACTTTGCTGCCTGAATCACCAACTGCACCGACAGTCACCCCGTTGAAACCTACAAAAACCAACAAGAGCCCCGAACATGCCAGCTGGTACACCCCAGAACTCAGGACCACCAAGCGCAACTGCCAGCAACTGAAGAAACAATGGCGTGCCACCAAGAACCCCGCCGACAGAGCTGCTCACAAAACAGCCCTCAGCAACTATCACCAGCACATCAAAGAAGCCAAGAAAGCAGCCATCACCACCCGCATCGACTCTGCTGCCAACCACACAAAGGAGCTTGTCAAAATAGTCAAAGAATTCTTCAACCCGACAGCCATAAAGAACACCATCCACCCCTCCCAAGAACTCTGCAACACCCTCTCAAACTACTCCCACAGCAAGATCACCAACATCTACAACAATTTCAACAGTTTCAACATCCAACCTGCCACCATCATCCCAGACAAGCTAAATCAACCAGCAAACACCTGCCAAACCATCACCACATGGTCACCGCTCACCGCCCTGACCACCTCAGCCATCATGTCTTCCATCCACTCCGGGGCACCCACTGCCCCCTGCCCCCACCCCCTCTACAGCCTCGCAACAAACCCAATCAGCACGCAACTCACCGGCATCCTCAACACCTCCACAGCAACCTTCCCTGACAGTTGGAAACACGCAGACCCAAGAGCTCTTCTAAAGAAAGCCTCAGCTGACCCCAACGATCTCAAAAATTATCGTCCGATCTCCCTGCTCCCCTACCCAGCCAAAGTTTTCGAGAAAGTCATCTACCAGTAGCTCTCCGAATTCCTGGAATAAAACCACCTACTGGATGCCTCTCAATCAGGATTTTGTGCCAACCACAGCACTGAGACTGCGCTCATTGCCATCGCAAATTACATCAGAACACTCCTCAACCGTGGAGAAGGGGTGGTCCGATTCTTCCTCGACCTCTCCTCGGCATTCGACACAGTCTCCCACAGCACCCTCGTCAACAGACTCCATAACATAGGTATATGCCAAGACGCCCTCAAGTGGATCGCCTCCTTCCTCACAGGACGCACACAAAGCATCTGACTGCCGCCCTTCACCTTTGTACCCAAAGACATCACATGTGGCGTACCACAAGGATCATCCCTCAGCCCCACCCTGTTCAACATCTACATGACCCCCCTCGCAGACGTTTGTCAGATCCTACGGTCTCAACATAATCTCCTATGCAGACAATGCTCAACTGATCCTCTTGCTCACCGAGGACCCCGTAAACACCAAAACCAACTTCTGCAACGCTATGACCAACATCGCCAAATGGATGACAGACAGTTGCTTCCAACTCCAATCCAACAAAACTGAAGAACTGATATTCAGGAAGAACACTTCTGTATGGGACCACAGCTGGTAGTCTGCAGAACTCGGACACACACCGACCGATCACGTACACAAGCTCGGCATCATCCTTGACAGCTAACTGACCATGAAACAACAAGTTAACGCAGTCGCCTCCTCCTGCTTCCACATACTTTGCATGCATCGCAGAATCTTCAGATGGATCCCAACCAACAGCAGAAAGACCGTCACTCAGGCCCTCGTCACCAGCTGCCTCGACTGCGGTAACGCTCTCTATGCCGGCATATCCATCTAGCTCCTCAGAAGACTCCAGACCATGCAGAATACCATGGCCAGACTCATCCTGGACCTCCCCAAATGAACCAACATTTCCCCCCACCTGAGAGACCTCCACTGGCTCCCTATCCAGAAAAAATGCCAGTTCAAAATCCTCACGCTCACCTACAAAGCCCTCCACGACCTGGGAACTACAAACCTCAACCATCGACTGAACTTCCACCAACCCACCAGACACCTACGCTCCTCTTCACTTGCCCTCGCACCCCCTGCATCCGCCGTACCTGCAGCGCCGGCTGCTCCTTCTCCTACATCGCAGCCAAGACCTGGAACGACCTCCCCCTCCGTACAACCCCCTCGCTGGCAGACTTCAGCAAGAGACTCAAGACCTGGCTCTTCGACGGAGACACCGCACCCAGATACACCTAGGGGTGACAGAGTTGCGCTTTACAAATGCTGATTGATTGATTGATATATATATATATATATATATATATATATATATATATATATATATATATATATATATATATATATATATATATATATATATATATATATATATATATATATATATACTTAAATCTCTTCAATCAGTCTCTTTGGCACTGTAATGGTTCGACCTGATCGTGTCGTGGGAAGTTGAGACCTGCCACCATCAAGATCTGATGCGAGGGTGGAAAGGCAACAGCAGTCACTGGTGCTTCAGAATGAGTCCCTCCTTCAACCTGCAGATCTGGTGAACGACAAGTTAAACGCCGAAAGTGAGAAGAGTCTCTGGTAATAGACTTCCCAGGGTGCTGGGGAGTCACCATTTGTCCTTTGGTCGACACCACTATCAAAGGTTCTGCATTAAAGGGAGCATCAGATTTTCTTTTCTGCATACGATGTGCGAGCACTTTATCTCCTCTCTGGAAGACGATGTTATTTACATGTCGTCTAGGGTCAGCATATGTCTTCATCTTTTGTTTCTGAACCAAGTCCTTCGTACGAGTTGCATGGCCATCTCTTTCTCTCTGATTGGTCCACTGAGGTATCTTGGTTGTGATTGCTCTTTTGAACATCAATGTTCGCTGGACTTTCACCAGTGGTCGAGTGAGGTGTTGAACATTAAGATCTCAATGTAGAGTTTAACACAGTTAGTAAATTGAGCTTTAAATATAAATCACAAGGGGGGCTGGAGGAGTTTTAAGGACCTGCAGGGACTGACTCCCCACCAGAACTATGTCACACACAAAAGAAGCCCTGGGTCCAAAAACTAGCAATTGGAGGTACAAAATGTGACTGTGAGAGTGTGAGAATCTAAACAAGGGATATCCCTTTTAAAGGACAGTTCCCCTCACACACCAGAGGTGTCATGCTTCATCATAGGGGTACCTCCTCGCATGAGGAACCTGGTCCTCACGCGGGCTACAACCCCCTCGCTGCGAGGGAGGAGCTCAGGGATGTTTTATAATTGGGGGAGTGGGGTCTTCTATGACCCTATGAGAGCTAGGTGTGGATGAACTAGAGTGCAGTGCTATAATACAGGTGAGTATAAAACTAACTACGGGGTCAGCTATGCAGAAACTTTAATACAGCTGCCCGGTGTTAGGATTAAAAAAGCAGGAAAACGCTTGTGAACACAGAGGTCAAAATTCAGGACCTGTGTGTTAGTACATGACCAACATGTTTCAGCCTATCTGTCTGAGTATCTTTGGCTTTCTTCAGGGTCGGTGATGTAGCTACTGCAAATACAAAAATAGTGATCAAGTGAATCATAAAAAACAAGATACACAATACTGAACCAGAATGCTTTCAGTGTATTTGCCTTGCGCTCGCTGCATCGCCAACTCGGCGATGCAACGAGCGCAAGGTAAATAGTTTTATTTATTTATTTACTTACCTTAGTCCTGCCCGTCGTATGTCCGACTCCACTACCCCCCGCCCCACCGCCCCACAGCACTCCCTCTGCGAGCCGCCACTGGTGTAGACTAGAGACAAACCCAATACACAAGAGGTTTAAGTGCTGCCAAGTCCGTAATCCTTTTAAATCCTAGATCAAAGTATAAGGGAATGAGAGGGGTGCTAGTTGGTAAAGAAACTAACTTTTGCACAAAATTATTTTCTGCGATAGTTAGTGGATGGACATCAGTGCATCCCCAAATCTCGGCACCATAGAGCGAGGCACCTTGTATTTTGGCCCGGTACACCTCTGAGGCCCGTGATATAGAGTGTGAGCTTGTTTTCTTATATAATCTGATGGTAGCATTCGATCTATGCTCAATTGACATTGTGCTCTTAGTAAGTTGTCCTACCCATTCGAATTTTTCCATTAATTTAGCCCCTAAGTAATCAAAACTGTTTACCCTCTCTAGTACTTCACCACCAATACGGATGACAGAGTTTTTAACCACTCCCTTCCCAAACGCCATGTATTGAGTCTTATTAACATTGAGCTCCAAACTCCTGGCCGTACAGAACCCTAGAAACATGTTAGTTAGGAGTTGGAACCCCATAGGTGTTTTGGAAATAAAGAGAGAATCATCCGCAAACAAAAGAATCGAAACCTTCCTATTGTTCAATACAGGTGAGTCATTTCTACAATTCAACAGTATTTCTACTATGTCATTCATGCAAAGGGTAAATAATGTTGGAGCAAGAATGCACCCTTGGTGCACACTGCGAACAATAGGAATGCGTTCTGTTAGTTCTCCCTTGCTACCACAGCGAACTTGGTCAAAGTTTATAGTGTGAAGTTCAATCATGAGCTGGATCAAGTTCTCAGGGACCCCCATGTCTGACAAGACTCGCCACAAGTTATTACATGGGATAAGATCAAATGTAGCTCTAAGATCTACAAATGCCACAAAGAACGTCTGTTTAGGTAATAGGGCATATTTCCAGTATAACGTGGCAAACCTAAAAATCTGATCAGAGGTACTAGACTTTGGGCAGAAGCCAGCTTGGAGTGAGGACATGATTTTGTTCCACCCAATCTAATAATCTATCTAAAACTTGCCTTGCAAAGATCTTTTGTAGATTGTCAATGAGACTGATTGGCCTGTAGTTGGACGGGGCATAGGCATCTCCCTCTTATAATTCGTGATGATTTCTGCCCCTCTTCAAGAATCAGGGATCTCACCACCTGCCAATATTGCATTAGATAGTAAGTTTAAATAACTTTTCCGAACTAGTGGCTCTGTTTTGTACAGGTCTCCGGGTATTTTATCAGGACTGGGAAACATTGCTGATTTTAGGAGGTCACTTGCTCTAGCTGTATCTTTGGAGCTAAAGATTACTGGGTCAGCGATCTCTGCGCTAACTATAGGCATCATCTTGACAACAGTCACCTGATCGTAGCTCGACGGTGGCTCGCTAAACTTAACCCGAGGTAGTTGGAGTGGAGAGAAATTTGAGAAGTCCCAGCTGGGACAGAGTGTTATATCACCAATTGACTTATAAAGAACTTTTTGATGACAAATATGGTGCCACTTTCAGGAAATGGAAGGTGGGTGAACATGTGTTTGTGAAAAGACCGCAGTGGTGTGCTAAAGCAGGGTCTACATTTCTGGGACCTTTCGCATTGCTGAAGTCAGGAGGAATGTGGTGAGACTTGAGAATGGTGAAGCGTGGAGTATGTCATGACTTGCATGATTTGCTTCGCTGTCAAGGGGAAGTGGTGGTGGTGTTTTGCATGATGTTGTGAGGGCACGGGATGTGAATTCAGGATACAGTGTTGATGGAACGAGTTCTGAACAAAAGTTTGATTCTGGTCCTGATTTAACTAGGGGTGTTCAAACTAGGAAGGGACCTTTTATACCTCAAAGACTTTGGGGCCGATTCCGATTCGGGCCGGAAATCTCTCCGACCGAGCCGGACCCGGAGAGATTTCCGACCGATTCGGACCCTAGCAGCCCGACCAAACGAGTACGATGCGCACGTATGCCATCGGACTCGAGTCGGTCGGACTCCCATTGAAGTCAATGGGAGCCTGTCGTACAACGCGTACGCGGGCTCCCATTAACTCAATGGGTGCGAGGCGGACAAGGGCGCCCCCTACAGCGTGTACGCGGCGAAGCGACTCGTGCCATACACGCACAGGTTGGGGGGACCCATGGGTCCCCCCTGTGTGCGACTCGCGCGGCTACGCGTACAGGGGGGTCCGACACGGACCCCCAAAGTGCGGCTCCGACTGCTTCTTTGAGCCGGACGGCGCGGGTCGGTCGGACTGCTCGCGGCGCGCATCGTACTTGCCCGGCCGGGGAACGTCTCCATTGCGCGGTGCGAGGCGCATCCGTGCGAGTCAGTCGGAGCGGTCGGGACCCGCGAACGAGTCGGTCGGGCGATTTCGCACGCGCCGCATCGTACTCGTTCGCCCGGACGCACGTACGAGTCGGTCGGGAAAAAGGGCTCCGAATCGGATCCGGTTCAGCCGAATCCGATTCGGTGCCCTACCGGCCGAGATCGGAATCGACCCCTATGTGTGATTCCAAGCCCTGGATTATGTAGTTGCTGCAACATTCTCCATTTGGTCATTCCCAAGTTTCTTTCGTTCCTGCATTGCCATACAATTGTAAACCTGGCATGTTCTCTTGTTGGGGTCAACTTTTATTTGATTTTTTGTTGAGTTGTTTTGTTTTGTATTATAGTTTTTGTCATTATTGGGGAGGGGGGTGTTGTGGCCTGTTCTTGTACTTTATGCGTTCATGTCTCTTTATGCATGATGCAACTCTTTGGAGTCCTGTGTGCATCATCTGTAGAATGGGTGGCTGCCTTGGCAACATCAGATGACTGGAGGGCTTATGGTGTACTGGTCACCCTTGTTGTGGTGGATGCAATAAAGAGAACTTATTCACAATTTTAACCCGAGCCTGGTGTGTTCCCTTAACACTGCTGGATGAAGGTGAAGGAGAAGTTCTCCGGGATTGAGTTGACTAAAGTTCTTCCTGGAGGACCAACTAGAGCCCATCTCCGTCTCACCCCCTTCTTGCCTGAAGGTCGTCCTCTCCACCATTCTGAATGGAAATAGAATATAGACTCTAGCATGTGTAAATGCAATATGTGATGTTTACCATTTTCTATTTTCACTATATGAAATGGCAGATTTTCTCCTTCACAGCCGGTTCGATATAAGGTAGGGTTCTGTGAAGGGCAGCCCCCAAGCAATTATTGATGTTTGAATTTAGGCATACGGGCGGGGGAGCAACACGGCCTGTGAGTATAGCAGTGACCTCACCCATTTAATAACAAGGGTGGCGCAGTTTCAGACCCTCAGCAAGAGGTAATCACGTGTGGCCCATCTGGGTGACCCAAGCAGACCACGGGGCCTGACAGTGGTGACCCCAGGCTTGTGCCAGACAGACACAGCTTGAGGCGCGAAAGCACATCCCACTGCAACCAGGGCCCACTGGCCTGAGCCTCACCGGTTAGTACGCCAGCCCGTCCTCCATCTCCATGCACACAGTGGCTGCCTAGGCCCAACAGCAGACACAATAGGTCTCCACCTGGGCAACGATATCGCCCCCCTCAGTTTCCGAGGGCCCCAGAGTTTCAGCCATGGTTAGACATCCCAGGGCAGTGCTCCAGGCCTGCACACAATGCTCAATTGTGCCACACAGTGCAGCACCCTTGGCGTTCTGACCCTTGTGGGGGAGGGTACGATCAGCTTCTCATGGGATGACACTTTTGTCCGGATGTCGCATGGGCGTACATCCCGGCAGCACTCACCGCACTCCAGAAGTCGTGCTCAGCACGCTAGTCGTTCAGTTGGCTGCCATTTCAGCATGGCAGCCTGAAATTTTATATATCGGTAACCGCAGGTATTCTGTGCTGTTTTCCGCCAATCTTACACGATCTTGTACCCATAGGCATCTGCAGTGTATGAGACATAGATTTAAGGCATGATGAGCCCAGATGAGGCAGGATAATGCCGAATTTTGGCCCGGACTGCAGGAGTCTCACTGTAGTGCGCCGGATCTCTAGCTCCCCCATGATGAGTTTTCATTGATGATATATAGTAAGCTCATCCATGGATCAATCCTTATTGCATACATTGACTTGGTCTCACATGTTACTAACTTTATTCCTTATTTGCAGAACAATGTTTATTAAAGAAGTGTGCTGAGAATATACAAAAAAACTGGATGTGACGTTTTTCATCTGTTGAAATCTTTCAGGTACGGGGGACATTGAGCCGGACAATGATGCTGAACCATCTACAAGTGGAGGATGGTGGGCAATCCAAGGAGAGAATCTGATCCACCTCCAAACAACAATATCTTAAGCCAATACTGCTCACCAAGAAGAGGAGAAGGATCTGGCCCAAGAGGAGAACCTCAAGGATGATGAGGGCATTTTTGTCCCCACACATAAAACCTTTAAAAAAGTCTACTTCAAGGACGGGCAGCAGTGTTCATCGTAAATCCTCTTAGAGGATTGCTGGTCCCCAGCCATTAGCCTGGCATCTATGGATGCTACATCCGCCTATGCAGCACTCACCTCCACACAGTCCTCATATCACAGATCTCTCTGTACAATCTTCTACACAAACCTTCACTGAAGGTGCATCTCTGGTCTTTTTGCAATCATTTGAGGGAAAGCACTCCCCTGGTAAGGAGCAGGTATTCCTCCAATCATGAATCCCGAACTCCCCTGATGCCAAACCCCTTTCCGTACTGGTCAACCAGCGGGCTATTTGAGACGGCCACACAAGTGGGACCTCGGTTGGCATGGGCTAATGCCGGCCACTGGGAGGATGAGTATTTCCAGCAACAAAGTGATGTGCAACAGGATTAAATGCAACACGGACTACTCTTCATGAGATTGCAGACTTACTGAAGGATCTCCCTAAGACAATTGACTGTCAGACCCATGCCTGCCTTGGATAATGTTTTGAAATGTAACTGACACATGGCAAATATGCACCAGGACCATCTAAGAACACTTAATGAAGAGCTTGCAAGACACCATGCCTTGGCCATAAATATTGTTAGAACTGGGGGTCTCTAGTTGGCAGAGGTAGGTACCTTTGACCAAATAGGGACCCTTGCTTCTACGTCAGGGCAAGGGAGTTACACTACTGGATAACCCCTGCTCACCCCCTTGGTAGCTTGGCACGAGCAGACAGGCTTATCTCAGAGGCAGTGTGTTAAGCATTTGTGAACACATACAGTAATACAGTGAAAACACTACAGATGGACACCACACAGGTTTTATAAAAATAAGTATTCTTTATATAGACTTAACACAAGACCACAAACGACAAAAATCCACAATACTGTACTCAAAATAGACTTAAAGATGGTAGAAATAACTTAGTTCAAATTGATGGTAAATGCGACAAAGTTCTCACAAAAGTACCTGGATGCGTAACGCAAAACAAACAAAAAAGTTCGCAGGGATGGAGATGCGTCGGTTCCTTGCTTCAGGGGAGACGATGCATCGCGCCTCAATGCTTGCGCAGAGTAGGGGATGCGTCTTGGTCCTTACCGGAGAGGAGGTGATGCATGGATTCTCGTACTGCGTTCCGGTTGCGATGCGGCAAGATGGCGCCTCGATGCGATGCGACGATCCGGTGCGATGCGATAAGATGGCGCCCTTGATGCGACGACGTGAAGACGTTGCGTGCACGCCCGGCGGCCGTGCGGCGACTGTAACTTTGGAGCCGCGACAGGCCCTGCGACACGCTTCTCCGGTGATGCGCCGGCGACCTCTGCGGCGGCGACACGCTTCTCCGGCGATGCGTCGGGTAACAGCTTTGACGAAGGCTCGCTTCTCTGGAGATGCGGCGGCGACCTCTGCGGCGGCGACACGCTTCTCCGGCGATGCGACGGCAACAGCTGCGACTGCGACACGCTTCTTCTCGTTGAGTCGCGCTTCCAGCTCCCAGCGACACGCAGGCTTCTGCAGACAGAATTCCCAGCAAGGGAATTCAGAGGGGAGCTGACGGTGAAGTCTTTTGTCTCTGAGACTTCAGCAGGAGGCAAGCTCTAGTTCAAACCCTTGGAGTAATATTCTGCAAGATGATGAAAGTTCTTTAAAAGTTCCTTCTCCTCTCCTTGGCACTGAAGACACCACTGTAGGCCAACCCAGCAACACAGCACACTGGCAGGGGGGCAGTCCAACTCCTACAGCTTCCTTTGGTTCTTCTCCTTGGCAGAGGTTCGTCTTGTTGTTCCAGAAGTGATCTAAAGTTCTGGGGTCAGGGCCCCAATATTTATACCAGAAAATCCTTTGTCCTCTGAAGGCAGAGGGTCCTGTGCCTAGTCCAAACCAGTTCTGTGCTGTCCTGGAGCACGTTGTTTACAGGACTCCTTCTTTCCTTTCACAGTGTAGGCCAGGGACATCAGACGCACCACAGGAGGTGGAGCCAGCATTGTGGAGGGAAGGCACAGCCCTATTCAGGTCCCAGGTGCAACTCCTCCCACCCATCTACATGCAGATCTCTCTATTCAGCCCTGTGCTGACTCACCCTGCCTCCTGGAATCCCCCAGCCCCTGTCACTCACAAAGCCAGACACACAATACACAACCTAGCAGAGGCAGGCTTGGACAGTTAGGCAAGAAAATACATACTTTCTAAAAGTGGTATTTTCAAACACAGAATGTTAAAACCAACTTTACTAAAATATGTATTTTATCATTCTGAGTTCAGGCATACTAAATTCGTTTTTCTACCATGTTCCCTGGGTCAGTTAGGATTATAAGATGTTATAATCAAACTGCCCATTCTGGTCTATGGGGAACAGGTAGCCTTACAATAGTGAAAAACGAAAATGGCTGTAATTCACTATTAGGTCATGCCACACACACACCAGGGCATGTCCTACCTTATACTTACAATGCACCCTGCCCTTGGGCCTACCTTAGGGGTGTCTAATATGAAGATAAGGGAAGGTTTAGGGACTGGCAAGTGGGTGCACTTGCCAAGTCGACATGGCAGTCACAGACTGCACACAGACCCTGCAATGGCAGGCCTGAGACACACTTTACAAGCCGCTTCTGTCGGTGGCACAACCAGTGCTTCAAGCCCACCAGCATCATTTGATTTACAGGCCCTGGGCACACCTGGTGCACTATACTAGGGTCTGACAAGTAAATCAAATGATCCAATCATGGAGTCACTAATCAGTACATCAATTTACCATAGGGAGAGCATATGCACTTTAGCACTGATCAGCAGTGGTAAAGTGCCCAGAGTCATAAAACCAACAAAAACAGGTCAGAGAAAATACAGGAGGAAGGCAAAAAAGTTCAGGGATGACCCTGCAAAAAGGGCCAAGTCCAACACAACCCCCTTCCAGCCAAAACGCAGGGTAGACCATTCACTACCTTGATGGGATTCCCTGCTTTGGGCGATAGAACATGGACCCTGGCCCGCAACAGCAGGGGCATACTCCAGTTCTACGCCAATCTGAGCCTATTTGGGTCCCTCCGTCCATACTCTCAGGGCCCACCAAGCTAACCCCTGGGGAACCCTTCTCCTCACCTGTGGACACCATCTGTGCAGCACCTAACCTTATCTTGCTCACAGGTGTGTCCCAACAGACAGACAGCAAGCCATAGTGGCCACTGACAGTGGTCAGTGATGAGACCCAGGCCTTATGCCTCTCAGGGCTCTCAAACCTCTGTGGCGTCAGAGAGCGGGGGGCAGTAGCCCCAGGTGCTTGGCACCCTTTGTCCACTCTCCCTCCTGTCAGGTCAGGTATGACATCCTGACACTGACCCACCAGCCCCGGGCCTGTACCTGGCGGCTGGACAGGAGACTGGGGTGGGCTTTCCCACCCCCGGTCCTCCTCCTCCTCGTTGGGGCTCTGTACCCTCCCACCTGGAGTGGTACCCCCTTCCAGAATTGTCAGGGTGCCTGTGACAGGTGTCCTGCACAATTCGCCCACCAGTTCAGGGGTTCTATCCTGCAACTGGGCGTCCAGGTCAGGGGGGACACCCCGAACCTGGCCCTCCAACCTAGGGTCTAGACCCTCCAGTTGAACCGGGGTCAGAGGCGAGGACTCCCTCCCTCTGCACCCCCTTCCAGAGTGCTGTACCCTCCCACCTGGAGTGGTACCCCTAGAAGACCAACCGGTCAGGACACTGTTTACAGTTGTCCCTCCCTCCAGGTCAGACAACACCTGAACCTGGCTTCCCAATCCAGGGACCAACCCCTGCGGTTGAATACTTGCCCGGCGCACCAGGACTTCATGGGGAGCACATATGCCCCCCCCCGAGGGTGACACACAACTCATGTGTCATGTGACAGTCTGCCTGGCGCAGATCTTCCGACCCCTGTCCATCTGACAGTGCATGAAGATCCCCCAGGACAGAAGTGGTGTCACCATGGTCATTCACTGGTGACTCAGCCCTTCTGGCTGGCCCCTGACCCACTGGTTCTTCCACTGGGGACTCTTTCCCCCTCTCACCCCTCAATCTGGACTTCTGCACCCTCCACTTAGGAGTGGCACTGCCAGACACCAGAACTGATGGAGGCCTGCTTACAGACACTCCCAGTTCACCAGACACTAGGGGATCCCCCTCAATGGGCTGCCCACCAGGACAGACTAGGCTCCCCACCTGGTGTTCCCTTAAAGAACCATCCAGGCCCTGAGACTGGGTTTCGGGCACCTGGGGACACGCAGCACCACGCTCATTCCGTCTCCGCTGAGACAGGACGTGAGCCCCTACACCCCTCCCACTACACCGGGACCTAGCTGGGCTACTCTGAACCATTTCCACCACTCTGGGTTGGAAGATACCTGAGCCACTCCCCTTAGGGTCATTCCCCAATGCCTCTTCAGACTCTCTGGAATCCATCAAAAGGTCTGCCTCCCTGGTGAGCTCCCTGGGGTCAGAGAACTCACTCTCCAACAGGTGTTGGCATAGCTCTGGAAAACAGGGACTTACAATATGCTCTCCCACAATTGGATCACACAGCCCCCTACAAGGGTTAACCAAACTATCCTTCACCTCACCATCCAGTGCCTCGTACACGTACTCCACACCACTCTCCTGAGATTGGCAAGACAGTATCTGACTGTCTCTGTAACTCAACCCACACTCTTCTGGGCGGTCTCCACATTCGCTCACCAGGACTTCAACCATGGGGGAACCTCCCTCCCTGCTTCTCTCAGCTAGAGTCAGTGGAGTGTCCCTCCCAACACTAGGACCATGAACCCCTGCGCCAGTGCCCCAATCTACTTCCGGGACACTGCACACTACTGGAGCTACCTCAGATCCTTGAACCTCCTGGTGTATGTTAACCCCTCCAAGTCAGGCGCCACATCTCTGGGTGTGTACTACCCCCTCAGCACTAGATAACTCAATATTGCTGCCACCATCTGAGCTGGATTCCACCTCCAACTCAGCAAAGCTCACTTCCTGAGCTACACAATTTTCTTGTTGCTGGGCTGAGACCCTCATGGCCTCAAGCCTCTCGAGCTCCAAATCAAGCTCTCTCATTCTCAACTCATGTTCCCATCTCATTCTCTCTCTCTCCAAGGACAACCTGTTATTCTCAATTCCCTCTGACCCTCCATCTTAAGCTTAGCCATCTACAGCTTGTGCATCCTATTTCTTTCCCTGTCTTCCAGCTCTCTGGGGACAGGTCTTTGGAAGAGACGCTACTGCCAGGTGGGGACGGTACCCCTCCCCTAGCTGGAAACACTGGCCTATCCAGTTGCCCATCTGCATCCCCAGCTGGCTCCACCACCAACTCAGGGGCATTTCTTGCTTCTACCCAGGCCTTCAGCGCCTTTTGGTAGTCATCCTTTTTGGAAATGCCTGGTGTAGCAACTTTCAATTTCTTGCAGAGATGCTTGAGCTGTTTCAAAGTGTAGGTTTCCAACCTCTCTTCCTCAAAATCTAGATCCATAGATGCAACAGATGCTGGTCTACTCATGGCAGTAAGAATTGGCAGTTCTCAGGAAAAACTAACAGTCCAAGGAAAAAAAATTCTACCAAAAAGTATGTGGTCGCGTTTGGTCTGCACTCACTGGTAGTGTACACCAATTAATGTATATGAGTCACAAATGCAGGTCCAAATCCTCACCGCTGACCACCAATGTTAGAACTGGGGGTCTCTAGTTGGCAGAGGTAGGTACCTTTGACCAAATAGGGACCCTTGCTTCTACGTCAGGGCAAGGGAGTTACACTACTGGATAACCCCTGCTCACACCCTTGGTAGCTTGGCACGAGCAGACAGGCTTATCTCAGAGGCAGTGTGTTAAGCATTTGTGAACACATACAGTGATACAGTGAAAACACTACAGATGGACACCACACAGGTTTTATAAAAATAAGTATTCTTTATATAGACTTAACACAAGACCACAAATGACAAAAATCCACAATACTGTACTCAAAATAGACTTAAAGATGGTAGAAATAACTTAGTTCAAATTGATGGTAAATGCGACAAAGTTCTCACAAAAGTACCTGGATGCGTAACGCAAAACAAACAAAAAGGTTCGCAGGGATGGAGATGCGTTGGTTCCTTGCTTCAGGGGAGACGATGCGTCGCGCCTCAATGCTTGCGCAGAGTAGGGGATGCGTCTTGGTCCTTACCGGAGAGGAGGTGATGCATGGATTCTCGTACTGCGTTCCGGTTGCGATGCGGCAAGATGGCGTCTCGATGCGATGCGACGATCCGGTGTGATGCGATAAGATAGCGCCCTTGATGCGACGACGTCAAGACGATGCGTGCACGCCTGGCGGCCGTGCGGCGACTCTGTAACTTTGGAGCCGCGACAGGCCCTGCGACACGCTTCTCCGGTGATGCGCCGGCGACCTCTGCGGCGGCGACACGCTTCTCCGGCGATGCGTCGGGTAACAGCTTTGACGAAGGCTCGCTTCTCTGGTGATGCGGCGGTGACACGCTTCTCCGGCGATGCGACGGCAACAGCTGCGACTGCGACACGCTTCTTCTCGTTGAGTCGCGCTTCCAGCTCCCAGCGACACGCAGGCTTCTGCAGACAGAATTCCCAGCAAGGGAATTCAGAGGGGAGCTGGTGGTGAAGTCTTTTGACCCTGAGACTTCAGCAGGAGGCAAGCTCTAGTTCAAGCCCTTGGAGTAATATTCTGCAAGATGATGATAGTTCTTTAAAAGTTCCTTCTCCTCTCCTTGGCCACTGTAGGCCAACCCAGCAACACAGCACACTGGCAGGGGGGCAGTCCAACTCCTACAGCTTCCTTTGGTTTTTCTCCTTGGCAGAGGTTCGTCTTGTTGTTCCAGAAGTGATCTAAAGTTCTGGGGTCAGGGCCCCAATATTTATACCAGAAAATCCTTTGTCCTCTGAAGGCAGAGGGTCCTGTGCCTAGTCCAAACCAGTTCTGTGCTGTCCTGGAGCACTTTGTTTACAGGGCTCCTTCTTTCCTTTCACAGTGTAGGCCAGGGACATCAGACGCACCACAGGAGGTGGAGCCAGCATTGTGGAGGGAAGGCACAGCCCTATTCAGGTCCCAGGTGCAACTCCTCCCACCCATCTACATGCAGATCTCTCTATTCAGCCCTGTGCTGACTCACCCTGCCTCCTGGAATCCCCCAGCCCCTGTCACTCACAAAGCCAGACACACATACACAACCTAGCAGAGGCAGGCTTGGACAGTTAGGCAAGAAGATACCTACTTTCTAAAAGTGGTATTTTCAAACACAGAATGTTAAAACCAACTTTACTAAAAGATGTATTTTATCATTCTGAGTTCAGGCATACTAAATTCGTTTTTCTACCATGTTCCCTGGGTCAGTTAGGATTATAAAATGTTATAATCAAACTGCCCATTCTGGCCTATGGGGAACAGGTAGCCTTGCAATAGTGAAAAACGAAAATGGCTGTAATTCACTATTAGGTCATGCCACACACACTAGGGCATATCCTACCTTATACTTACAATGCACCCTGCCCTTGGGCCTACCTTAGGGGTGTCTGATATGAAGATAAGGGAAGGTTTAGGGACTGGCAAGTGGGTGCACTTGCCAAGTCGACATGGCAGTCACAGACTGCACACAGGCCCTGCAATGGCAGGCCTGAGACACACTTTACAAGCCGCTTCAGTGGGTGGCACAACCAGTGCTGCAAGCCCACCAGCAGCATTTGATTTACAGGCCCTGGGCACACCTGGTGCACTATACTAGGGTCTGACAAGTAAATCAAATGATTCAATCATGGAGTCACTAATCAATACATCAATTTACCATAGGGAGAGCATATGCACTTTAGCACTGATCAGCAGTGGTAAAGTGCCCAGAGTCATAAAACCAACAAAAACAGGTCAGAGAAAATACAGGAGGAAGGCAAAAAAGTTCAGGGATGACCCTGCAAAAAGGGCCAAGTCCAACAAATATAATATAGGCAATCGGCAAAAAATGCTATTGACTTTGTGGCAAAAATCACCAACCATCCTCACTCTCACTGTAAACATCAATGTTCAAATCCTCCGACGACAAAGATATAAATTTACTGGCCGTGACAGGGCCAGATACCCTACAGGAAGAAAGAAAACAATGGGTAGTAGGAGAAACAGAGAGAAAAGACAAACTGGGAGACTGGATTACAGGTGGGAGGGTGTGTTAAGGAAGCAGGTGAGACATAATCACTGTTGTCAAGGAGGTGATGGCACCAATTAAGTTTTATAGCTAACCCAGAGACTGTCTTTCTGAGAATCCAGACCTCTCCAATTATTTTCAGGAGGTCCAGAGAGAGTGGTCTCTGAGCCTCTACTAATGGTGTCATGACCTCCTTAAATGCAGCCACTTAGAATGAATCTGGAGGAAGGGATTGTGCAGAACAAGGGGGGTGTGGAGCGTCGGGGCAGATGTGTCCCTCAACTCTAGCTGGTCCGGCTGGGCGCTTGTAGGAGGAGATCATGCAGGTGGCGCAGCTGGGGGCCTGTGAGAAGCTGGCCTGTTATATGATGTCCACTAATGTAAGTGGGCACCTTGCACCAGTCCAGACAAACCTTATGGTGATTTAAGAGGTCTTAGACAACCACAGAAAGCTCTCTAAGTGGTAGCTGTGGAGAGCAGCCTTCAGGCTTAGTCTTGAAGGAGTGTAAAGCAGCTTGTTCTACCAGAATGCAATCTTAAAGTATAGATTAAATGAAAGAGAACCACTCACGTTATTTATAAAAATATGCATTTATTATAGAATACTCTCTAGTACGTTACAGTTTCTCCCACACGGAGATATACACAAAGCACACAATACTGTAGCAAAGAAATCACAGTAAATAGCACTAATACACAGTGAACCCCAGGGAGGGACCAAACCATATACTAAGAAAGTGGTATAAGAACCACGACTCGGGAGAATGTCGAGAGGCTGTAGAATCGCAGGGGACCCAAGGAACCACCCAAGGTAAGTAGACAGGGACCCCCCTGGAGGTCACGTGCAGTGTGAGAACACGACCGCGGGCTCCGTCCAACTCTACGAGTAAGTGGTGGTTGAAGTTTTAAAGATTAAGGACCCTTCCCAGTGGATCCTGCAGAAACCCCGTGGAAGACAGAAGGTTGGAGAGCCACCCCACCCGTGAATACCCTAGTACCCATGTTACCTACACCAGGGAAGCCGGGTGCATAGGTGTGAAGTGGTGTCAGAAACTTCGTCGAACCCAATGGAGGACTTCAGGAAAGTGCCGCTGCTGGAAGAGGAGAAAGTGCCCGTGGGAATCCAAACATGGATTCTTGATGAAGAGTACCTGAAAGCAGAGGGGACAGAGTCTGGGTCACTTGGGAGTGACCAGGGGCTCAGTAGACGAATGTCCACCGATGTCGGATTCTGCAGGATGGATGTCGGTGATCTTGATTCTGCAGCTGTGGGGACCAGGCGATGCTGAGGACAACCAGGAGCTGGATACAAGCTGTCCCACGAAGGATGTCGAGTGCTGAGGGGTCAGTGTCTGGCGGGAGCACCAGCAAGCCTTGGCAAAAGCAACCCATGCAGGAGGTCAAGAAGTTGCAGGAAGAGGACCAGCAAGGTCCAGGAGACTCACCAAAAACAGGGGAGTCAGGGCAAGCCCAGAGCAATCAGGGGAGCCCAAAGAAGACGTAGTTGACCCTCCACAGGACCCAAAGGTCGAAGACACTGGAGTCGCAGGAGGACCTCGTGCAGCTTTACAAAACAACAGGCCACGGAGCACACGGTGCGAGGTGGTTGAAGATCTTTGCAGGAGAAGTTGCCAGAGGTTGGGGCTACTTGGAGCCCAATGCACTAGTTGCAGAATTGACAACAAGCACTTGCAAAAGTAAGCGGTGCACAGGGGTTTGGGTATTGCAGCCCCCACGAGGGATACTGGCCTCAAACTCAGTGAGAGGACAGTTCAGGCCTCGAGGGACGTACAAACCCACCTCCTGTGTTGTTGAACCCTTCGGAGTCCGTAGGAGGTCAGGATCAGCAGACCGTTCAGCAGAGTTGCGGTGCCTGCGAATGGAGGGGAGTGACTCCTTCACTCCAAGGGAGATTACTTCGGTAGTACTTGATGCTTCACAGGCCTTGGAAGGTTCCTGTATGATGCAAAGGCACAGACAATGCAGCAGACTGGAAGGGAGATGAAGTCAGGCCGAAACGAAGTCCAGCGAAGTCCAGAGTGCCCAGACGGTAGAAGTGCACTGGCATCAGTTCTGAATCTTGTCCCACATCCCATCTACACCCAAGTAAGCCCTTAAGTACCCTAAGGAAAGGGTTGGGTAGATTCAGGGGACCCTCCCTTGGGAGGGTCTGGACAGGGGGGAGTTTACTCCCATGTCCTTTGTCCAGTTTTGCGCCAGAGCGGGAGCCAACGGCTCCCAGGACTGATTTGAACTGGACTATGCACAGGGACACCAAATGTGCCCCTTATGCAGACTTTCAGGCGCTGGCAAGCGCACCCACCCAGCCCCAATACACTAAATCCTGTCTGGAAGGTGGTCACAGGATGCCTATTGTTCCACCTTCCTCTGCTCGAGCTTGGCTCAGCAGCAGGAGGGCATAAATGTGTCTCTGGTCGGCAGCAACCATTTCGTGCTGTCCGGGTCAAGAAGGCTGGTACTGGGAACACTGAGAGCCTAACGGAGGGCTCTTCCAGTGCCTGGAATCATACCTCCCACACCGTTTACGGTGGGGGGGTATGATTCCAACATGTTTGATACCAAACATGATAGGATTCGTTGCAGCCACTTTTGAAATGGTCATTGCTTCATTATGCGGTACCCCTCTATATAGTATATGTATGCTTCACTGACAACCCACGAGAATGGACTCCGTAGGCTGCAGGGGTGTCCTGCTCATATAGGGGCACCCCCTCACTTAGAACCAAGCACCCTGCCCTCAGGATTGTAAAGGCCTGCTATAGGGTTGACTTATAGGTTTTAAGTGCAGTGACCCTTAGATATAGTCAGTCAATCAATCAATCAGGGAATTGTAAGCGCGCTACTCACCCGTGAGGGTCTCAAGGCGCTGAGGGGGGTCCGCAGATCTGTTTAGCCGAAGAGCCAGGTCTTGAGGGTCTTCCTGAAGGTGTTCACGGAGGGGGCGCGTCTGATGTCTGCCGGTAGCTCGTTCCAGGTCTTGGCTGCAATGTGAGAGAAGGATCTTCCGCCTGCTCTGGCTTTGTGGATGCGCGGGGTTGCGGCCAGTGCGAGGTTGGAAGATCGGAGGTTTCTTTTGGGTACGTGGAAGTTGATTCTGTCGTTGAGGTATTTGGGTCCGTTGTTGTGTAGGCATTTGTAGGCGTGAGTGAGGATTTTGAAAGTGACTCTTTTCTCCACGGGGAGCCAGTGGAGACTTCGTAGGTGTTGGCTGATGTGTTCGTGTCGGGGGATGCCGAGGACGAGTCTGGCGGCGGTGTTCTGTACTGTCTGGAGTTTGCGGAGTAGGGACTTGTTGATGCCGGCGTAGAGTGCGTTTCCATAGTCCAGTCTGCTGGTGATGAGTGCGTGGGTGACTGTCTTCCTTGACTCACCGGGGATCCACTTGAAGGTCTTGCGGAGGGTGTTGAAGCAGCTGGAGGTGACGGCGTTGACCTGTCGGTTCATGGAGAGTGATGAGTCGAGTACGATGCCGAGGTTCTTGGCGTGGTCTGAGGGGATAGGTGGGCTTCCGAGGGAGGTCGGCCACCAGGTGCTGTCCCATGCAGAAGGGGTGGTACCGAGGACGAGGACTTCTGTCTTCTCGGCGTTGAGCTTCAGGCAGCTGTTGGTCATCCAGACTGCGACGTCTTGCATTCCTTTCTGGAAGTTGAGTTTGGCAGTGGTGGGGTCTTTGGTGAGGGAGAGGATGAGCTGGGTGTCATCGGCGTAGGATACGATGTTGAGGCCGTGTTGTCGGACGATGGCTGCGAGGGGGCCATGTAAATGTTGAAGAGGGTGGGGCTCAGTGATGAACCCTGTGGGACTCCGCAGGTGATTTTCGTGGGATCGGAGAGGAAGGGTGGGAGTCTGATCCTTTGGCTTCTTCCGGTGAGGAATGATCGGATCCAGTCCAGGGCTGTTCCTTGTATGCCTGCGTCGTGTAGTCTGACGACTAGTGTGCGATGGGAGACGGTGTCGAAGGCCGCTGATAGGTCGAGTAGGATGAGGGCTGCGGAGTGGCCTTGGTCCAGGAGAGTGCGGATGTCGTCTGTGGCGGCGAGTAGGGCGGTCTCTGTGCTGTGGTTGCTTCGAAATCCGGATTGGGACGGGTTGAGGAAGGCGTTTTCTTCAATGAATCGTGTCAGTTTCCTGTTGACTGTTTTCTCTGCAACTTTGGCTGCGAAGGGGAGGAGCGAGATGGGCCGATAGTTCTTGAGGTCGGTGGGGTCAGCTGTGGGCTTCTTGAGCAGGGGTCTGACTTCTGCGCGCTTCCAGTCGTCTGGGAAGGTGCCTGTTTTGAAGGTGGTGTTGATAGTGCGTTGTAGTTCGGGTGCGATGGCGGCCACGGCTCTGTGGTAGATGTGAAGGGGGCAGGGGTCGGAGGGGGCCCCCGAGTGGATGCTTTTCATGGTTGAGGCGGTGTCTTCGGCCGTGATCGGTGTCCAGTTGGAGATGGTGGGCTGGCTGGTGTTTCTGGGGGGCGGGGGGCCGTTTGTGGCGCCTGGTGGATGGTCGATGAAGTTGTCTTAGAGGTTTTTGATCTTGAGGTGGAAATAGGTTCCAAGCTTGTCGTAGAGGTCTTGGGATGGGGTGATGTCTGTGGCTTCGCTGCGTGGGTTGGTGAATTCTTGAATGACACTGAAAAGTTCCTTGGAGTTGGTAGAGTTGGCCAGGATTTTGTTGTGGATGAAGTTCCTTTTGGTGGCTCTGATCTGGTTGTGGTAGTCCATCATGGCGTCCTTGTAGGTGGTGTGGTTTTCGGTTGTCTTGGTGTTTCTGCAGTTCTTCTCCAGGCGTCTGCAGGTGCGTCTGGCTTCTTGGAGAGCGGTTGTGAACCAGGCGGCTTTCCTGGGGCGTTGTCTGTCGGGGTTGCGTAGCGGGGCGAGCTCATCTGCGCAGTTGGAGATCCAGGTGTGGAGTTCTCTGGCTGCGTCGTTTGCGCTGTTTGCATCGGGTGCCCAGGTGTGGTTGTCTCGGTTGAGGGTGGAGTTAAGTTGCTCGTCGGTAACCTTGCTCCAGTTCCTTCGTGGTGGGCGTGGGGCTGGTTTGGGTGCCTTGGGTTTGTTGATGGCGAAGTGTACGCAGTGGTGGTCGGTCCATGGCGGCTGCGTTGTGTGGCTGAAATGGACGCTGTTTCCTGCCGCGAAGATGGGGTCGAGGGTGTGTCCTGCTCTGTGGGTCGGTGTGTTGACGAGTTGTTTAAGTCCGATGCTGGCGAGGTTATCACGAAGGATAGTGGAGTTGGGGTCGCTGGGGTTGTTGAGGTGGAAGTTCAGGTCTCCAATGAGTATGTAGTTTGTTGAGGTGATCGCGTGGGGTGCGATGAAGTCGGTGATGGTGGAGGCAAAGGGTGTTCGGGGGCCGGGGGGTCTGTAGACGAGGGTTCCTCGGAGTGTGGCTTTGGGGGTGGCCTGGATCTTGAAGTGCAGGTGTTAGGCAGAGGGGAAGGTTTCGCTGGAGGTGGTGAGGTGGAGGGTGCTCTTGTGGGCAATGGCGAGGCCCCCTCCTGGGTGGTTGGGGCGGTCTTTCCTCTGGATCTTGTATCCGTCTGGGATGGCGGTGCTGATGTCGGGGGCGGAGGATGCGTTGGTCCAGGTCTCTGTGAAGAAGGTGATGTCGGGCGAAAGAGAGTCGAGTAGGTTCCAGATTTCCATGGCGTGTTTGTGTATATAGATATAGTATAAAGATATAGTAAACCTATATCTTTGGTAAGTGGTGCAAGCACCAACTTACACAGGCTGCAATGGCAGGCCTGTAGGTCCATTTTGAATGGTCCCTCATGGGTGGCATAATACATGCTTCAGCCCATGGGGACCTCTGGGGTACCTATGCCCTGGGTACATGGGTACCATACACTAGAGACTGACAAGGGTACCCCAGTATCCAATCTGGATGTACCTAGGTGCTGAACACAACAGTTTAGGGAGAAAGCAGATAGACTGGGGTCCTGATTAGCAGGATCCCAATCAGACTATTCAAAAACAGTGTCACATCAAGCAAAAAGTGGGGGTAACCACAAGAAGCAGATCCTACTTTCCTACACAACTCCTCCTCCCAAACGTAAGGAGATGAGACTATCCTTGCCCAGTTGAGTCTTCATTTTCTAAGTGGAAGTACCTAGAGAGTCCATCTGCATTCGCATGGTTACTCCCAGGTCTATGTTCCACTGTAAAGTCCATCCCCTGTAGGGAAATGGACCACCTCAAAAGTTTGGGGTTTTCACCCTTCATCTGTTTTAGCCATAAGATGGGCTTATGGTCTGTCTGAACAATAAAGTGAGTGCCAAACAAGTATGGCCTCAACTTCTTCAGGGCCCAGACCACAGCAAAGGCTTTCCTCTCTATAGCTGACCAACGTTTCTCTCTGGGGGTCAACCATCTGCTAATAAAAGCTGCTGGTTGATCCTGGCCCTCTGCATTAAGTTGTGACAACACATCCCCTACCCCCAACTCAGATGCATCTGTTTGGACAATAAATTGTTTAGAGTAGTCAGGACTCTGCAGAATGGGAGCAGTGCACATGGCCTGCTTGAGATCATCAAAGGCTTTCTGACAGCTAACTGTCCACTGAACTTTCTTGGGCATTTTCTTGGAGGTGAGATCATTCAAGGGAGTCACTATAGACCCATATCCTTTTACAAATCTCCTGTAATACTCAGTCAGGCCCAAGAAATCTCTGACCTGAGTCTGGGTAGTTGGAGCAACCCAGTTCATTATGGTCTGAATTTTGCTCTGAAGTGGTTGAACTTGGCGTCCACCCACAAGGTGGCCCAGGTACAAAACCTTGCTCTGCCTTATCTGGCACTTAGTATCCTTGATAGTGAGGCCTGCTTTCTGCAGAGCCTCCAAAACATTCTTCAGGTGGACCAGTTGATCCTCCCAGGTGGAGCTAAAGACAGCTATAGCATCAAGAGTTGCTGCACTATACTCTTCCAGACCTGTGAGAACTTTGTTCACCAGCCTTTGGAAAGTGGCAGGTGCATTATTCAAACCTAAGGGCATCACAATAAATTGATAATGCCCAGTAGGGGTTGAAAATGCTGTTTTTGGTTTGGCATCCTCAGCTAGTCTGATTTGCCAATAGCCAGCAGTGAGGTCAAATGTGCTTAAGAATTTGGCTGAGGCCAAAGTGTCAATAAGCTCATCTACCCTAGGAATAGGGTGAGCATCAGTCCTAGTGACTGCATTGAGTCCCCTGTAGTCAACACAAAACCTCATCTCTCTCTTACCACCCTGGGTATGAGGTTTTGGTACCAGAACCACTGGACTAGCCTAAGGGATATCTGAGGGCTCAATCACTCCCAATTCCAGCATCTTTTGGACCTCTGTCCTGATGCAATCTCTGACATGGTCAGGCTGACTGTAGATTTTATTCTTAACAGGTAGACTCTCACCTGTGTCCACTTCATGGGTACACCAGGTGGTTTGACTGGGTGTCAAAGAAAACATATGCCTGTATTGATTGAGGACCTTCCTGAATCAATCTGCTGTTGGTTAGTGAGGCTGCCTGCCAAGGCTACACCATCTACTGACCCATCATCAGGGTTTTGTGAGAGGAGATCAGGGAGAGGGTCACTCTCTTCCTCCTGTCCCTCATCAGTTGCCACAAGCAAGCCCATGTGAGCCCTGTCCATAAAAGGTTTGAGCCTGTTCACATGGCGCACCCTATAGGGGCTCCTGGGAGTGCCAAGGTCCACCAGGTAGGTGTCCTCATCTTTTTGCTCAATGATAGTGTGGGGTTCACTCCATTTATCTTGGAGAGTTGCTAGGGCCACAGGCTCCAACACCCACACCTTCTGACCTGGCAGGTAAACAGTCAGGACAGCCTTTTGGTCATGCCAAGCTTCTTGCAATTCTTGACTGGCCTCCAGGCTTTTACTTGCCTTCTTCATGTACTCAGCCATCCTGGAGCGGAGACCAAGTACATAGTCCACTATGTCTTGTTTGGGAGGTTAGAGAGGTAACTCTCATTCCTCCTTCACCAAACACAAGGGACCCCTTACTGGATGCCCAAACAGAAGTTCAAAAGGGCTGTAGCCAACCCCCTTCTGAGGGACCTCTCTGTAGGCAAAGAGAAGGCAGGGCAGAAGAACATCCCATTTTCGCCTAAGCTTTTCTGGGAGGCCCATGATCATGCCCTTGAGGGTTTTGTTGAACCTTTCAACTAACCCATTACATTGAGGATGATAGGGTGTGGTGAATTTGTAATTCATTCCACATTCCTTACACATTGCAGTAATATAACTTGACATGAAGTTTGTACCTCTGTCAGTTAAAACCTCCTTAGGGAAACCCACTCTGGAAAAAATTCCCAGGAGGGCCCTGGCCACCACAGGAGCTGTGGTGGTTCTAAGGGGAATTGCTTCTGGGTACCTAGTGGCATGGTCCACCACCACTAGAATGTAACTGTGTCCAGATGCTGTAGGAGGGTTCATGGGACCAATTATATCAATCCTAACCCTCTCAAAGGGAGCCCCCACCACTGGAAGTGGTATCAGGGGGGCCTTTGTAGTGCCACCTGCCTTACCACTGGCCTGGCAAGTGGCACAGGAGTGACAAAACTCCTTTGTGTCCTCAGATATGTGAGGCCAGTGAAAGTGAGGGACAAGCCTGTCCCAAGTCTTACTTTGGCCTAAGTGTCCTGCCAAGGGAATGTCATGTGCTAGGGTGAGTAGGAAGCCCCTAAACTTCAGAGGTATAACCGACCTCCTGGTTGCACCAGGCTTGGGGTCTCTACCCCCTGAGTAAAGGAGTCCCGCATCCCAGTAGATCCAGTGGGACCCACTGATACTCCCAGCAGCAGATTGCTGTCTGATGGGTTCAATAGAGGGGCAGTTTTGCTGCTCCATACTCAAGTCTGCCCTGGAAGGGCCCCCTGTCCACAAGAACTCAACCTGATCAGGTTCAAGTTCATCTGGGACAGTTCCTTCACAGGGACTAAGATCATCTCCCTCAAAGTCACTGATCCTCACCCTGAGTTTAGGGGGGGGGGAGACACAGCCTTACCCCTCCTGCTCCTTCTCTTGGAAGGCACCTGGTCCATTGTTCCAGGATCCAGGGCCTGTTCAGTGGATGTCAGTGTGGCTTGTGACCTAGTCACAGCAAACACATCTGCAGAGATGCCCAACATTGCAGCATGAGTCCTAAATTCAACATCAGCCCAAGCTGAAGTCTCCAAATCATTGCCCAACAAACAATCTACAGGTAGGTCTGAACTTACCACAACCTTTTTAGGGCCAGTTACCCCTCCCCAGCTGAAATTAACTACTGCCAAAGAATGGTCAGTCCTGACATTGTTTCCATTGGTCACTTGGTACATTTCACTAAGTATGATCTGTCCAAGAGACACAAGTTTCTCTGTCACCATTGTGACACTGGCCCCTGTGTCCCTGAAGGCCATTGCCTCTATTCCATTAATCAAAGGCTGTTGTCTGTACTTGCCCAGGTTACTGGGACTGACAAGCAAGGTGGCAAAATCTATACCACCATCACAAACTAGAACAGCCTGAGCTGGAGTTCTGACTAAGCCAGAACCCACCTCAGAGCCCAAGGTTAACCCCACTAATCCCTTGTTCCCTGTACCACCACTTGTACTTGTGCTAGGGGGAGCAGTTGCCTTAGGGGCAGTGGTGGTAGGAGTAGTTTCCTTGGCTTGTGGACAATCAGCATCCTTTGTCCAATGGGTTTTTACCTTACAAAAGTAACACCAAGGTTTCTGTTTCCATTTTCCCTTGTTGGATTGTGACTCCCCCCCAGATGCAGGTTTTTGGGGCCCTGATGAAGACGCCTTTTTGTCTTTACCCTTGTCCCCACCCTTACCTTGAGCTTTTGAAGAATCTTGCTTCTTCTGGTCACCACTATTGTTCTGGTTTTTCTGCTTCACCCTGGTCCTGACCCATTTATCTGCCTTCTTTCCCAATTCTTGGGGAGAAGTCAAATCTGAGTCCACAAGGTATTGATGCAACAACTGATTCCGGCAATTATTAAGGATGTGCTCCCTCATAATCAAATTGTACAATCCCTCAAAGTCCTGCACTTTGCTGCCAAGTAACCAGCCTTCCAGTGCCTTAATAGCACTATTCACAAAGTCTACCCAATCCTGATTCTGTGCCTTCTGGGTGTCTCTGAACTTAATCCTGTATTGTTCAGTGGTTAAGCCAAACCCATCAATGAGAGCACTCTTCAAAACTGAGTAATTGTCAGCATCCTCTTCTCTAACAGTGAGGAGCTTATCTCTACCTTTGTCAGCAAAGGAGATCCAGAAGATAGCTTCCCACTGCTCTTGAGGGACCTTCTGCACTTTACAGGCCATCTCTAAAGCAGTTATCTATTTGTGGATGTCATCCCCAACATGGTAGGGAGGGACAATCTTGCTCAGGTTCCTATGGTCAAAGGAATGTTACTTACTTCTAGGGACACTGTTGCTGCCACCATGGGACTCTAGTCCCAATTTCTTCCTAGCCTTCTGGACTTCTAGGGACTCTCTGTCAAGGGCCAACTGTTCTCTCCTGAGCTTAAGCCTAGCTTTCTCAAGTTCAAGCAGTTGGTATTCTCTATCAAAAGAGTTCCCTCCATTACTAGAAATGGAGGTCCCTACTGACTGTCCTGAGGCATTGGATTCTCTATAGGACGATCTAGACCTCCTCTGTCTACTCTGCACTCTCCCAGGAGGAACAAAGGAGGCACCTTCTGGGCCCTCTACTGCTTCCTCTGTGAGGTCTGAGTTATCCAGGTGGAAGCTATCATGCTCCACCTGGTCAGGGTTAGATTCAAGGTCAAAGAGGGGTCCCCCTCCTGTCCTATCTTCAGTCCCCTGCCCACCCACTCTATCCTGTTCATCTGACCCAGAGGCTTTCCTCAGGTCATCTAACAGTAACACCTCTACCAGGCGTTGAGTGTTGGCACTTCTCCCTGTCTTCAGCTTTCTATAGGCACACAGTGCTTTCAGTTCTTGGAATGAAAGTTCACTGTATCTAGAAGGCAGAGAGCCACTGGCATCTCCTTTAGTAGACATACTAAGTGTGGTGTGGTGTTGCACCTACCTAACCTAGTGGGAACTAAACTCTCTGAGATTGGAGAAATGGTGTGCTAGACCCTTGACTTACCCAACCCTAAGTTCAGTAGAACTTTCTATTCTAAGCTTGTATTTATATGTGCCTAGTACTAGTGGTTTTTCAGTTAAACAATACAAAGATTTATCTGGTAAAACAATGCAGGCTTGAATCCCAACCGCTGCACACCAGTGTGCGAAGCTGGCCTGGTATATGATGTCCACTAATGTAAGTGGGCACCTTGCACCAGTCCAGACAACCCTTATGGTGATTTAAGAGGTTTTAGACAACCACAGAAAGCTCTCTAAGTGGTAGCTGTGGAGAGCAGCCTTCAGGCTTAGTCTTGAAGAAGTGTAAAGCAGCTTGTTCTACCAGAATGCAATCTTATAGTATAGATTAAATGAAAGAGAACCACACAAGGTGTTTATAAAAATATGTATTTATTATACAATATTCTCTAGTACGTTACAGTATCTCTCACACGGAGATAAACACAAAGCACACAATACTATAGCAAAGAAATCACAGTAAGTAGCACTAATACACAGTGGGCCCCAGGGGGGTGATCCAGCGGGTTACTAGCAACAAGCATTCATACACAAAATACTCACTTGGGCCCATACATTCATACTACGCTAGCAATTTCCGCTGGTGGGTCAGTTGTACTCTTTATCAAAATCCCTGCTACCAATTACTTTTCTGATTGAAGAGTAATGACTTACCAATGGACCCTTTGTTAATTGGGAAGTTTAAAATGAGTGACGTTCCATACAATTCATAATTTCTGAAATAATCACTGAGTCAAGAAGTTTTAAAATATTTATCTAAAGATTTAGCAGAGTAAAATACAGAACCACATGATACTTAAATCGTATATCAAGGATGAAGCATAATAATCAATTATCGATCAATGACGGTCCCTTAGGAAAGGAGAAGATAGAGACAGCAGCGCAACTAAGGTTTGCATTTATATTTACCTAAAAGTGCGAGAACCAAACCCCTTGGCCAAGGAGTTGGAAAGATAGGACCCTGGAAGGATGAAGAGCAAAGACCTCCTCCCGGATCAGGACAGGACTGATGACCTCACTATCAATGACGCCTGCATCGTTCCCCTCTCTGGTACTTCGCTTCCCCTTGAATTCTTCCGTGACTTCCTTCTAATTGACTCCGCCGCCCCCACCTCAGGACCTCTCTGGACAGCTGTTCAGTCTGCAATCGATCAGCTTGTACGTCTGGAGCCTCTTCCTGTCAGCGTCTAGTGCCTATGCCCAATGCATAATGCTTAATGCTAATTCTATATCTATTATACCCTTCTACGCCCATGTACCTCCCATTAATGTTGCAAAAATATGGGGCCACTACTTCTGATTGGACAGGGACAGGGGGTTGATCCTCACACCATATTGATTTTATTCAATTTCTTTAAGCCCTTTGTCTTTAGAATACCGCCCCTCACTTTTAATACATTTGCTTTATTTCCCACCCTTCTCATGACAAAGTTTATACATTCTTCATGTACATTGTTGCATATTAGTAGGGACATTCATGAATACAGCAATATTGGCCATCAGGTCATGGCCTTGGACGACGTCCAGGTTGACTTCATCCTTCCTCTCTCTGGGCAGCCATGCAGGACGCATGCGCAGAACAATGCTTCTCGAATTTCAGTTCACCGACCCCAGGCCCAATTTACGAACTAATAAAGTCAAAGAAGAAAATATTAAAATCACAGATAAATTGTTTCACTGTATTCCCACTCTTTCTACTCTATTCCCATTTACTTATAAACTCTATCCCGCATTAGTAGCGTTAGAATACCACAGTTTAAGTGCAACATGAGAGCAAGCTGTAGCACGTGAAAACATAAAGCAGCCATTTTAATGCACACTGCGCAGAAGCAAGAGTTTCCCTCCAAGCAAAGAAAGACGTCACACCACGTGATATGGTTGAGACATGCGCAGTAAAGTTCCAGCGCTTTAGCGGCCATTTTAGAATGGACAAGCGTTACTTGTTAGTTAAAACACATAAGCAAGCTTCCTTGCTACTTATTTTTGTGTATGCAGTTGTTAGTATGAACAATACAAGTTTAATACATTAATACTTATGAGAAGATTGCATCCGAGCAAGTCTCATTTGTGAGTCCTTGCTCCATCAGGGGGATCAAACCATATACTAAGAAAGTGGTATATACGACTCGAGTCAGGACAATGTCGAGAACCTGTTAAAACGCTGGGGACCCAAGGAACCACCTAAGGTAAGTAGACAGGGACCCCCCGGAGGACGCGTGCAGTGTGAGAACACGACTGCAGGCTCCGTCCAACTCTACGTGTAAGTCGTGGTTGGATTTTTAAAGATTAAGGACCCTTCCCAGTGGACCCTGAAGAAACCCCGTGGAAGACAGAAGGTTAGAGAGCCAACCCACCCGTGGATACCCTAGTACCCACGTTACCTACACCAGATAAGCCGGGTGCATAGGTGTGAAGTGGTGTCGGAAACCGCCGTCAAACCCAATGGAGGACTTCAGGAAAGTGCTGCTGCTGGAAGAGGAGAAAGTGTCCGTGGGAATCCAAACGTGGATTCTTGATGAAGAGTACCTGAAAGCAGAGGGAACAGAGTCTGGGTCACTTGGGAGTGACCAGGGGCTCAGTAGACGAATGCCTACCGATGTCGGGTGCTTCAGGATAGTTGTTGGTGATCTTGATTCTGCAGCTGTGGGGAGCAGGCAACGCTGAGGACAACCAGGAGCCGGATACGAGCTGTCCCACGAAGGATGTCGAGTGCTGAGGGGTCGGTGTCCCGCGGGAGCTCCAACAAGCCTTGGAAAAAGCAACCCACGCAGGAGTTCAAGAAGTTGCAGGAAGAGGACCAGCAAGGTCCAGGAGACTCACCACAAAGACGGTAGTCAGGGTAAGCCCAGAGCAATCAGGAGAGCCCAAAGAAGATGTAGTTGACCCTCCACAGGACCCACAGGTCGAAGACTCTGGAGTTGCAGGGGGACCTCGTGCAGCTTTACAAAACAACAGGCCACTGAACACACGGTGCAAGGTGGTTGAAGATCTTCGCAGGAGAAGTTGCCAGAGGTTGGGGATACTTGGAGCCCAATGCACTTGCTGCAGAATTGCCAACAAGCACTTGCACTTGCAAAAGTACACGGTGCACAGGGGTTCGGGTATTGCAGCCCCCACGAAGGATACTGGCCTCAAACTCAGTGAGAGGACAGCTCAGGCCTCGAGGGACATAGAAACCTACCTTCTGTGTTGTTGAACCCTTCGGAGTCCGTAGGAGCTTGGGATCAGCAGACCGGTCAGCAGTGTTGCAGTGCCTGCGCATGCAGGGGAGTGACTCCTTCACTCCAAGGGAGATTACTTTGGTAGTCCTTGATGCTCCACAGCCCTTGAAAGGTTCCTGTATGATGCACAGGCACAGACAATACAGCAGACTAGAAGGGAGACGAAGTCAGGCCGAAACGAAGTCCAGCAAAGTCCAGAGTGCCCAGACGGTAGAAGTGCAGTGGTATCTATTCTGAATCTTGTCCCACGACGAATCTAGGGACCTACACTCAAGTAAGCCCTTAAGTACCCTGAGGAAAGGGTTGGGACGATTCAGGGGACCATCCCAGGGGAGGGTCTGCACGGGGGGAGTTTACTCCCATGTCCTTTGTCCAGTTTCACGCCAAAGCGGGAGCCAACGGCTCCCAGGACTGGTTTGAACTGGACTATGCACAGGGACACCAAATGTGCCCCTCATGCAGACTTTCAGGCGCAGGCAAGCGCACCCACCCAGCCCCAATACCCTAAATTCTGTCTTGGAGGTGGTCACACCTCCCTGTGACAGGATGCCTATTGTTCCACCTTCCTCTGCTTGAGCTTGGCTCAGCAGCAGGAGAGCAGAAATGTGTCTCTGGTTGGCAGCAACCATTTCGTGCTGTCCGGGTCAAGAAGGCTGGTACCGAGAACACTGAGAGCCTAACGGAGGGCTCTTCCAGTGCTTGGAATCATACATCCCATGCCGTTTACGGTGTGGGGGTATGATTCCAACATGTTTGATACCAAACATGATAGGATTCGTTGCAGCAAGTTTCGAGATGGTCATCGCGTCATTACGCAGTGCCCCTCTATATAGTATATGGCTGCTTCACTGACAACCCGGGAGAATGGACTCCGTAGGCTGCAGGGGTGTCCTGCTCATGCAGGGGCACCCTCCCACTTAGAACCAAGCACCCTGCCCTCAGGATTGTAAAGGCCTGCTATAGGGGTGACTTATAGGTTTTAAGTGCAGTGACCCTTAGATATAGTAAACCTATATCTTTAATAAGTGGTGCAAGCACCAACTTACACAGGCTGCAATGGCAGGCCTGTAGGTCCATTTTGAATGGTCCCTCATGGGTGGCATAATACATGCTTCAGCCCATGGGGGGCCTCTGGGGTACCTATGCCCTGGGTATATGGGTACCATATACTAAGGACTGACAAGGGTACCCCAGTATCCAATCTGGGATGTACCTAGGTACTGAACACAACAGTTTAGGGAGAAAGCAGATAGACTGGGGTCCTGATTAGCAGGATCCCAGTCAGACTAGTCAAAAACAGTGTCACATCAAGCAAAAAGTGGGGATAACCATAAGAAGCAGATCCTACTTTCCTACAGGGCCCAGATGGAATAGTCGACTCAGGAGTTAAAGGGGAGCTGGGAGTAGGCCCAGGTAAAGTTGGAGTCTGCCCTTTTGACACCACTGTTTGTTCTTGCTCAAGACCGGGAGGAAAAACAACAACTCCCTCTCCTGCCTGGTGATGCCCACATCTACTGGTCCCCCAGGTGAATCTCCTGCATCCACCCGGAGTCTCATGGAGGCAGATCTAGTAATTCTCCAGGCGGGTACACTACCCCTGGCTGATAGTGTGTTTTGCCTCCTCGCTGGTTGTATCAAGAGGTCTTGCCCGCGTCCGAGGATGTCTTTTCTTGCCCCTGGTCCTGCTCTGGTCTCTGTTGGCCAACCCTGTCACTGAAAAGGAATATATATAAAAAATGACTCCTGTTGAAACATTGGGTCAGCAATGTATATCTGCATACTTTTAGCTGATAATGTGGAGACCTTGTAATATACATGTCACAAATTTGGCTGTAAGGAACAATAGCTAAGCTTTGGAAGCATACATTTCCCCAGGTTCAAACATTCTTTTAGTGTCAGAGTCTACCTGTTTTTTTATTTTATTTTGGTCTACATTTTAAATAAATATGTGAAATTGTTTTAGAATAATATTGAGCAAAAAATATTTTACAAATGATTTTTATGTCATAATCTTTTTTTTACTTTTCCTCACATTACCATACGAAGATCCCCACCCAACTGCAAAGTCTTCCTTTGTTAAAGTAAAGGGAAAAGTAAATACATTTATTAAACTAGTAAATAGTTTGTACATATACTTTTAGTATAAATATCAATAAAAGTTTAGTTATTTTATATAATTATTTTAAATGCTACAGCACTATAAAAATAATTTCTAATTAAATATTTAATCAATGTAAATATATTACATTTAAAATCAATTTCTCAAGTTGAAATAAAAAAGTCAAACGGAAAGTAAAAAATTACAAAAAGTTATTGAACATTATTAAAAGTGATAAATAAATTTATTTAAAATTTATTTTAAGCATATTTAATAAAACGTATGGATACATTAATTTTAAAGCTGAAAAATTATTTTATTATTAAATAAAAATATGTACTATTTTTATATTTTTTAACATTATATGAAACGTATTTATATTTTAACTATTTAAATTAATTTTAATTTTAATTAATTTAAAATTCTTTCCTGTGGGGTTTTAAGTCTCTGACTCCATTGATTTCTAAGGCAGGGTGTTGCAGTACCAGTGGTTGGCCATATGTGGTGCTGGACTTACTTCAGCTCTGAGAAGGAGTACTTTACTACCGTTTATGGTCTCTTTTTGCCTGCAGTACCATTAGAAGTGCAGGTTGTGAATAGCATTGGACTTACTGTTTTGTGGGTGGGTAGATGTCCCTCACTAAACCCCTCCCTGGCCATTACTTAACCCTTCCTTACTCTTCCCTATTCCCTATTCCCCCTCCCCTTTCCCGCTTTCAGTCACTCCCCCAGTCCCTCCCATTAACTACTACAATGTATAACTACGTGTGAGAAGACTCCGGAGACAGGGGGAAGATTTCCATACAGAAACAGAAAGGAGACACAGTGGCTGAAACTCTGCACATAGTTTTGTGAATAGACTTTTGTAGTACTTTTCTTACTGCAAAATGTTGTTTTTTATTATGCCCTAGATTAGAATCTGGTGGTAAAAATACCCTGGGTAGTTGGAGAACGTGCAGGACCAGTATTTCAACCAAGCAGTTTTGTTGCTCAAGAGTGAATGTCTTCTTGGCTGAATAAGCACTCTTGAGTTTTACGGACTTCTTGTACAGCCTTCCTCAGACATGGCAATAAGCCAACGGAAGCTGGCTAAAACCAACTATTAAGCATAGATAAGGAAACTCAGTGGTGAAAATTCCAAGTACCTTTTGCAGGGACATGGACACAGTGCAGTTGCATGAGTGATTGCTCAGAATGAAGATGTGGGTGGTCAGCATAGGTGCTTGAGTCCTCCAAGTTTCTCAATGACTATAGAGCAGGGCCATGATTCTCAGAGTCGCCTACATCTCCATCAGAGTGGAATTGGCGATGGTAGTAGGGGTGTAGCAGGTGCTGCAGTACTTCCCTGTAACCTGGGGATAATTCAGCAGGATACTAGGCAGGAGCAGAGCATTTGTTTTCTCTTGAAGTAGTTGTGTGTACAATAACTGCCAAATATAAAAAATAATTATGTCAATGAAAGCAGAATTTTATTTGTATTTTTTTTACTGTTAATCTTTTAGAGGTATTTTTTGGTATGAGTGGCAGGCACCTGAACCCACTAGACAACCTTTCACTTGATTTTCACTGGCTTCTAATTAGGAGTCTTCTCATGATGCTGCCAAAAATACTAAGTGCAGTTGTATGGTAAACAAGCATTGGCACAGCCAATAGGTCTGGCCTTGGCAAGCTGGTACAATGGTTATTTTTTGCTGTTTTGAAACATATGACACACAGTAAAAATAAAAAGAAAGAAAACATGCCTCCTCTCAAACCAATTGACCATATAGTTATAATAAAAATGTTTAATACAAAAAAATTAATCATTTCATATAATTTAAATTTAACAGTATGGCTGCGTCCTAGCAGACAGGTAAACTTAGAACAGTTAGTTTTAATGCATATCATATGAAAATATGTTTTTATTGCTGGAAATAAAAGGTGCTTTTTGCTTTGAAATGTTTTAATCTGATGCTATAGTTTAAACGCACAATGATGACTAAAAATAATAAAGTTAGAGAATGGGAAAAAAGCATTTCCAAAGTAAACTATTGGCCTCCAGGCCTGATACTATAATATACCATTTTAGGTGGAATGGTACAATTGATGAGGCAAAATGCCTTCACTCACAGTGCTATTGTGCCAATGGCTGAAGTAGGCTGATCCATTGCCCCTTGCTTTATACTGTGAAGGGCGGAAGCAACATGTTGAACAGACCAATGGATGAGAAGGTTTGACCCAAAATCCTTCTATGAATGTATTTTTTCATTTAGAAACATTTTTGATAACATGAGGCTGGTGAAACAGCAAAGGCTGTCCCTAGGCCATAACTTCAAAAAGGGCATTTTACGTTGTTTTGTATAAGTTATATGTCAGTAATATAGGGCTGGGAATCAAATAAATAAAACTATGTCAAAAGACAGCTTAACACATGTAAATATTTGAATGAACATTTGTACATTTCAGAAAACTGCCAGGGAAGCAATCTTGCAAGGATGGCAACTAGATCCACAGTCAAACGTTTGTGGTTATTTCACTGCTGAATTTTCACCTAACTCAATCAGGAGTAAGTCATTTAGTAATTGTCAAACCGTGCACAACAATCATTTGGTTACAAGGTCATAGAGAATGGAAAGATTTTCATGGTAAATAATTTGGCATTAAAAATAAAATGGAACAAAATGTATGTTTTTGCATTTCTCTGACTTTCAAAAAGGGGAATATTGTTGCACCTTCTTGCATTAATCACATCAGCTGTTCGATAGTCATTAGTGTAAGTCAAAAACTGCGGGTATTCATGTGAAATTGTTCAACTCACTGCCGTATTTCATGAAGGTGTGAAGACATGGAAAAATTATTTCTGTTTCAAGGAAAAAATAAAACAATGTTTTGTGTATTTCCTGTATACCCACCACTACGACTACAAAAATGTCTTCAAGAATTAGGGACATTTATATGTTGCTATTGAGTATGCTACCACATTGTCATAAACTACATTTTGTGCACTATACCATGAACAGCTAGATCATCACTGTAAGTCTATCATTTAAATTACAACCACCTCAACACCACAAGATCTACCCTACATTTACATCAACTTATTTTTCTTTCAAAATGTTTAGTTTTCTTAATATATTAGTTTTTTTCTTGTTAACAGCAATTGTGACTTTTTCCTGCTGTTTGTGTATTCATTCTTTTTTATTTTTCTACTTGTTACTAAACTCAATACATACTCTAATTCCTAATTTATTAGAATGGCATTTATTTTATTTTATTAACCATAGTTAGGAATATCCCTGGCCTTATTCGTAACCTTAATCTTAGTCCTTCAACTATGTTTACCTCTTTTTATTTATTATTTTAGTTTAGTAAATTAATATTATATGCTAACCTAATCCCAATACTACTTATTTTTTAATAGCATTTAATTTGTTCTTTTTAATATTAATTGTATTAAGTTAATTATAAATAGTTATTTAACTAACCCTAATACTGATACTAACCCTAATGTATTTGCATTTTAATTACTTTTATTATTGTGTTAATTTTAGCCATATTCCTCTTTGAAATCCTAACACTTAGTTAATGAATTTTATTAAATGTAACACGCTTCCTTTTCTTCCTTATACTAATAATATTCCTTGAGCTTTTTCAATTAAAATACATTTTCTAATTACAAATAGAAAACCGCTAATTCTGTATCTCATTGGAACCAATTGAAACAGTTTTCTTTTCTTTTTATTTATTTCTAAAAGTAACCTATTTTAGTTAAATCTATTAAAACAAATGAGTACCCTATTTATTTTGCGTGGTCACCCTGCTACCTATATTGCATTCCTTTATTTATTGGAAATAATTTGTTTAAAATATTTTATTTTTAATGGTCTATGCTTATTGTTAATTAACCTACACCCTTAATATATTTCCCTACATGTATTTCTAATACTTATCGTCATGATGTGTTTTTGCACTGTGGATTTATAGATAATCTATTGGTCACTGTGATATATGACCACGATGCAGTGGTCAAATGATATAGCACACTCAGTGCAGTAGCGGTGCACCTTAGGCACAGTCCTAAAAGAGTGCATCCGCAGTCTGTGGGTCCTTTGAATATATAATCCCAACAATGAGATCTTAGCTCTATACCTTCAAATACCATAAAAGGGGAGAGTGAATATCTAATATTTTTGGAACACTGATTCTTCCACTGCCACTTATGCAGTATTATGTTATCACGCCACAGGACCTGTTATACCTTTTCTTGCCCAGCTTTCTGAGCAGTACTTTGCTCATCGAAGAAATGAAAGAGAAAATTTGCACAGACCAGAAAAAATATCTGTTAAACATTTGATCTAAAACAATTCCAATAGCAGATATTTCTAAAGTGGTTACTTCCCATTTCGGGTATAATAAATGTTCATTTATTGACTTATGACCTTTTGTACACAAGCGATAAGGAATGTGTCATTACTCATATAATACACTGACTGTATACATTCTTTTCAGAATCTTGTTAGGTGGAGTAAGATTGCTGACATTAGAGCCCCTTTATGTCCTGAAAGTGTATGTAGCGTATTGCAACGAAACTCTAAGATACAAATTAATTAATGTTTATCCTCTTTGTGATAGAATATATGCTGGTAGATATTTGCCAGTGTATTATCTAAGCAGTGTTGTTGCAACATTTTTCAGAGTGGGGGTGCTGCCATCTATGTTAGATCACTGAAGTCATAGAGATTGTAAAAAAAATCCTAGCATCACACAAAAAACAAGTGTAGCAAATGTATTCAGCAGGAGAGTGGTAAGGGTGTTGTATGTAGCTGGTGGTGCATTTTGGAGCACACTGTCACAAATATTTTACTAAAGCATGCCATGACAGCATATTTGCCATTGAAATGGGTTTCAACAAATACTTCATTTTCTCATTGCCAAGGTTATTGATTTGTTATGTTCTTATTAAAATCTGCTTCCATCACACTTCAGAATTACATAAAATGTACTTCATGTGTGATTTCCTAAATATACATATATTCTGAAATATTTATACACTTAATTTACAGCTAATTAAATGTTGTTGTGTGTTAGAAAAAATAACTTCCTACAGCCATTCCTTTAAACTCCAGTACCCCTGCAAGATTGTCACATAGCTCACTTTACAAAATCCTTTAACATTGCAGTCAGAGAAAGAAAAGGAAGCACCAATCCCCATGGTAAATGAATAAGCAGCAATTTGTTGGACCATTTGACCTATGTTTGAAACCCAGCAAATGTTAAAGGCATCTTTATTGCTCATTCACCTTCTGAACTCCAGCATTATTATTTTGGGAGGACTGCATCACCCACCCCTACCTGTATTTCCAGAGCCTATGTAGCTAAGCAGGTTTGCCACAAGTAGCAACTGCCTTATATAGCCTTAATTAGATTGATACCTGTGATTACTTGTTGTTGCCAAACTGTGGGGAGCTGAGGAAAAGGGAAAAGATGGGCTTACCTAACGAAGATGCATACGATCCCATGGTATCTTTTATTGAGGCCAAAGGTGCCCTAAAAGCAAAAGAGGGACAAGTACAAACGCAACAGGAAGAAGGGGGTGGAGACGAGAATGTAGGTCTTGACAAAAACGAACAAGCATTTGCAATACAATCGGTCTCGCATGTGTGAAAGTTAGAGCTATTGGAATTGTAACTGATAATGTTTTCTACTTATGTTTTTGGGATGCAGTGGAGTAAATGTATGCTGTCTGTAGTGGTATTATGTGGGTTGTATTGACATTGTTAGTTGTGTGGGGTGGAATTGTGTGGTGTGTAGTGTATTTGTGTTTTTGAATTATGCGGAATGGTGACTAGATAGAAGCGAGAGCTGTATAGAATAGATTGAAAGGAAGACTGAGAGGTCTAGGTAGTTTGTGCATGAAGTGGTGAACGAACACTAGAGTAGTAGAAACATTGTGTGTGAAAGAAAGAAAGAAGGAGGAGCTCTAGGGCATTCATGAATAAAAAGAAAAACTGACTTATACCAAAAGTTATTTTTGTAAAAAAACACACACATTGCCACAGTAGTCCACTGCACTGAAGGGAACTGCTTGGTGTGTGGATGTGCTACTTGTGAAAGTACAGAATGCCATAATTCAACCTGAAGGTAGCCAATGGATGAAGAGGACTGACTACTGTCCATGCTGTGTACTATAGCAGACAGATTAAAAATGTGAATGACACAGCAACAGATCAATGGATGAAGAGGGTTGGCTGAAAGCACCTACAAGTAGGTACATTATATTTGTAATTTTACTCAAATTAAAAGGGCTTGACTAATGCCAGACCAAAACGGCTGGCCTTGGAGATGTGCTTGAAGCAACAGGCAACCTGGTGCAGGACAGGCAGCATAGCAACACAGAGAACTCAGGGTTTGAGGTGGGAAGCACTACACAAGAGAGAGAGAGAGAGAGCAAGAAAACATATGGACTCCATTGAAGTGCCTTTAAGCAAAATTAAAAAGTAATTCCCTGAATGGCAGTAGTGAAAAGATTCAAGTCATTAAATCAAAACAATGACAAAGATGTTATACTCCAGAGAAGGGGCAAACACAAGAAAGTTGAAGGAAAGCCATTTAATAAGCAGCAAGCAAATGTCCAGGCTTAAAGAACAGGTGGTGCTTATAGACCTGTATGGTGTGCGCTAAAAGCAACCCTACTCTGGCTGTAGTGGGAGGGGCGGTTGCCATTTTCCGCATTTTTAGCGATATCTCTACTTAACTTCCTTTTTAATATGCCTCTGCCACTAATACTTTGATATTAGTATAGCGCTTCATTGACACAATAACTTAAAGCGCTGAGTGGGATAAAATGAAAAAAGTGATACAGGACACTCGTTTTAGGGGTTTAGACATGAAGGTTGGAGGGCTTCACAGGAAATATAATGAAAATTGGCTATAAGGCAAAAGCTGGCAGTTTGGACATGGCGTGAACTGAGGCACGGGACATGGCCTTTCAGCACCCATCCCTACATAAGAGTCTCGCTGTTAATGACCGGCAGGGATATGAGTTTTTGGCAGTGTTCGTTTTAATATGCATGCCTTTGAAAAACAGGCGATGACGTTGGAGGATGGGTTGATAGAAATAAAAAAGTAGATGCGGTTTACCTTTGAATGGCGGTGTGCTCTTGGACAAATTTGATTTTGTTTACTCTTCATGCCAGCAAGCCAAGCTTAGGTGCCTGCAGTGATATCGGCGCTTTTAGCATTCCGTATGGTTTTTTGTTCCAGTCGCGATAGAGTGAGTAGGTGTTGGCAGAGAGATCAGCAGCTCTACAGTTGTGTGTGGTTTCTGTCCCCTGTGGTCATCTTGCGGAGTTGCTGTGGGCTCATACTCCGAATAAGAGCATGCACCAGACCCCGTGGCTGATGAAAGCCTTGCCGGTCCCGGGAGGCTTGTGCTCTGGTGGATACAATTACGAATCATCCACATACCGGTTCTCGGTGCATGGGGGTTAAATTATGGGAGGCTTTTGGGAAAGATTGGCAGTGATCACAAGGGAGGGGTCGGGCAGGCTAGGCATTAAGGGGTCGATTCCGATTCGGGCCGGAAAAAGCATCGACCGACTCGGATCCGGAAATAATACCGACCGACACGTACCTGTGGCGCCCGACACGCCAAGTACGATGCAAGGCGTGCAAAATCCGACCGACACGTACCGAACCCAAGTCGACCGACCGAGCCGCACGGAAAACAGCAATCCGGTCGGAAAAACACGCGAATCCAACCGACCGACACGCACCCGGAACAAATCCGACCGAAACGTACAAGCGAACTCCAAACCGCAAAGTACGATGCAAGGCGCGAAACCACGAGCGAGTCGGACGGAGGCCAAGCCGTACGACCGACACGCATACAAAACCGAGCCGAAGCAACACAAAACACCGCGACCGACGCGTACGCAGCATAGAAAACTGCACATACACAGCGTGAACGAAACGGAGAAGACCGTACGAGACAAATGCAGGGTCCGACTCGGTCACAAGAACGTTTCCAACATACACAGACAGTACAAAGGAAAAATCACCCAAAAAAAGGCCAAACAAGCAATTACCAAGCCAATAAATACTGGGGGGTGGGGACAGAGAACAAAGACACACCCACAACTCCACCCATATAAAGGACACAAATCACAACCATGAGCCTTTGCAAATGCCATTCCACTGCCAGCACCCAAGAGAAAGCAACCACACACCCACAGCTCATCCCTCACACAAGCCACACACCATCAGCACACCAACAAATACCTACCTCACATACACCCAGCAAAACACACACTCACACACCCTCACCTGCACACCAACACACACATCACTCACCATCACCACCCATCACCATGCCCCCCAAGAAGAATCCCAAGTTCCTAGATTGTGAATTGGAAGTCATGGTAGACGAGATCCTCAGGGTAGAGCCACAGCTGTTTGGCACACTGGTCCAACAGACCCCCATCTCCCAGAAAACCAAGATGTGGGAGAGGATCATCAACAGGGTGAATGCACAATCACCATGTCGGCGCACAAAGAGCGACATCCAGAACAGGTGGTATGACGTGCGCAGGAGGGTACGGGACCTGCTCAAAAAAGACTACATCAACAGCCAACACACCGGCAGTGGCCCTCCTGCCAAGCCAATATACCTCAGGCCCTGGGAGGAGAAGGTGCGGGCCATCCTTCCGCCAGTGAGCGTATATGGACTAGAGGACATCCCAGAGCCTGGTGAGTACACAACAAATGTACACAATATACTGCCACAAAACACACACACATCACTGTCAAGGGGAGAGTCAAACCATGAACTCATAGCAATTACACAGCAACCAGAACAGAATCATCCCAAAATGTGTATGTCAGTCAGATAAACACAACACATGCCATCAAAAAAGTCACATCCAACTGTGCCATCACATGTACAAACACAACTACAACTACAGCTAGGCAGTGGCACAAATAGAACTAACAAACACATCCAGACATGTAGCCACCACAACAACACCAACACACAGTGAAGACCACTCAAAGGAAGGAATTCTGTGTATGCTGGCCAAGTCAGTGTAGCCAATAGCATCATGGGAGTCGCAGTCACACATATTGCCCCCCCACAACTGTCCCATCAACACCACCATGAACCATGCGCACATCACAGGGAGTGGAGAAGGACTCACAAGATGGCTGACACTGGCAACTGCTGTGGGGAGCACAAGGCCCTGCTGGCAACTGTGCACCAACAAACAGCAGGACACCACTGACTGACATCCTGAGAGACAACTTCCACTCCCTGCAATGCAAGCACGTTCCATGGTGGGATATCTGGCTGGCTGGGTGGGAAGGAGGACTTGCAGCACTGACCATAGTCACAAGCACCTCCCCTCACACACACCCCAACACAAACTCCACAGAACCCACCTGGTAGAATGCAATGCCCCCCATCCTAACACAAGATCCCACAAAGAACCACCACCCTGGGTTATGTTGTGTGAAGCACAGGGACACTCTTGGGACTCTTAGCCAAACAACTGCCAGGACAACACTCCCAGCCATCCTGTCAGCACAGCCAGCCCACCCCACAGGGAAGCAGAATCAAAAGGAAGGAAGCATGGGCATGCTGGGAAGGGGGTGGAGGCAATAGCATGATGGGAGTCGTAGTCACTGATATTGGTCACCCCCACAACTGTCCCATCAACACCACCCTGAACCATGCTCACATCACAGGGAGTGGAGAAGGACTCACAAGATGGCTGACACTGGCTACTGCTGTGGGGAGCACAAGGCCCTGCTGGCAACTGTGCACCAACAAACAGCAGGACACCACTGACTGACATCCTGAGAGACAACTTCCACTCCCTGCAATGCAAGCACGTTCCATGGTGGGATAACTGGCTGGCTGGGTGGGTGGGAAGGAAGACTTGCAGCACTAACCATAGTCACAAGCACCTCCCCTCACACCCCCCAACACAAACTCCACAGAACCCACCTGGTAGAATGCAATGCCCCCCATCCTAACACAAGATCCCACAAAGAACCACCACCCTGGGTTATGTTGTGTGAAGCACAGGGCCACTCTTGGGACTTTTAGCCAAACAACTGCCAGGACAACACTCCCAGCCATCCTGTCAGCACAGCCAGCCCACCCCACAGGGAAGCAGAGTCAAAAGGAAGGAAGCATGGGCATGCTGGGAAGGGGGTGGAGGCAATAGCATGATGGGAGTCGTAGTCACTGATATTGGTCACCCCCACAACTGTCCCATCAACACCACCCTGAACCATGCTCACATCACAGGGAGTGGAGAAGGACTCACAAGATGGCTGACACTGGCTACTGCTGTGGGGAGCACAAGGCCCTGCTGGCAACTGTGCACCAACAAACAGCAGGACACCACTGACTGACATCCTGAGAGACAACTTCCACTCCCTGCAATGCAAGCACGTTCCATGGTGGGATAACTGGCTGGCTGGGTGGGTGGGAAGGAGGACTTGCAGCACTAACCATAGTCACAAGCACCTCCCCTCACACACCCCCCAACACAAACTCCACAGAACCCACCTGGTAGAATGCAATGCCCCCCATCCTAACACAAGATCCCACAAAGAACCACCACCCTGGGTTATGTTGTGTGAAGCACAGGGCCACTCTTGGGACTTTTAGCCAAACAACTGCCAGGACAACACTCCCAGCCATCCTGTCAGCACAGCCAGCCCACCCCACAGGGAAGCAGAGTCAAAAGGAAGGAAGCATGGGCATGCTGGGAAGGGGGTGGAGGCAATAGCATGATGGGAGTCGTAGTCACTGATATTGGTCACCCCCACAACTGTCCCATCAACACCACCCTGAACCATGCTCACATCACAGGGAGTGGAGAAGGACTCACAAGATGGCTGACACTGGCTACTGCTGTGGGGAGCACAAGGCCCTGCTGGCAACTGTGCACCAACAAACAGCAGGACACCACTGACTGACATCCTGAGAGACAACTTCCACTCCCTGCAATGCAAGCACGTTCCATGGTGGGATAACTGGCTGGCTGGGTGGGTGGGAAGGAGGACTTGCAGCACTAACCATAGTCACAAGCACCTCCCCTCACACACCCCCCAACACAAACTCCACAGAACCCACCTGGTAGAATGCAATGCCCCCATCCTAACACAAGATCCCACAAAGAACCACCACCCTGGGTTATGTTGTGTGAAGCACAGGGCCACTCTTGGGACTTTTAGCCAAACAACTGCCAGGACAACACTCCCAGCCATCCTGTCAGCACAGCCAGCCCACCCCACAGGGAAGCAGAGTCAAAAGGAAGGAAGCATGGGCATGCTGGGAAGGGGGTGGAGGCAATAGCATGATGGGAGTCGTAGTCACTGATATTGGTCACCCCCACAACTGTCCCATCAACACCACCCTGAACCATGCTCACATCACAGGGAGTGGAGAAGGACTCACAAGATGGCTGACACTGGCTACTGCTGTGGGGAGCACAAGGTCCTGCTGGCAACTGTGCACCAACAAACAGCAGGACACCACTGACTGACATCCTGAGAGACAACTTCCACTCCCTGCAATGCAAGCACGTTCCATGGTGGGATAACTGGCTGGCTGGGTGGGTGGGAAGGAGGACTTGCAGCACTAACCATAGTCACAAGCACCTCCCCTCACACCCCCCCAACACAAACTCCACAGAACCCACCTGGTAGAATGCAATGCCCCCCATCCTAACACAAGATCCCACAAAGAACCACCACCCTGGGTTATGTTGTGTGAAGCACAGGGCCACTCTTGGGACTTTTAGCCAAACAACTGCCAGGACAACACTCCCAGCCATCCTGTCAGCACAGCCAGCCCACCCCACAGGGAAGCAGAGTCAAAAGGAAGGAAGCATGGGCATGCTGGGAAGGGGGTGGAGGCAATAGCATGATGGGAGTCGTAGTCACTGATATTGGTCACCCCCACAACTGTCCCATCAACACCACCCTGAACCATGCTCACATCACAGGGAGTGGAGAAGGACTCACAAGATGGCTGACACTGGCTACTGCTGTGGGGAGCACAAGGCCCTGCTGGCAACTGTGCACCAACAAACAGCAGGACACCACTGACTGACATCCTGAGAGACAACTTCCACTCCCTGCAATGCAAGCACGTTCCATGGTGGGATAACTGGCTGGCTGGGTGGGTGGGAAGGAGGACTTGCAGCACTAACCATAGTCACAAGCACCTCCCCTCACACACACCCCAACACAAACTCCACAGAACCCACCTGGTAGAATGCAATGCCCCCCATCCTAACACAAGATCCCACAAAGAACCACCACCCTGGGTTATGTTGTGTGAAGCACAGGGCCACTCTTGGGACTTTTAGCCAAACAACTGCCAGGACAACACTCCCAGCCATCCTGTCAGCACAGCCAGCCCACCCCACAGGGAAGCAGAGTCAAAAGGAAGGAAGCATGGGCATGCTGGGAAGGGGGGTGGAGGCAATAGCATGATGGGAGTCGTAGTCACAGCTCTACATCCCCCACCACATGGCCCAGCAAGCTCACACTCACGCATGCACATCCCACAGAGAGTGGAAAGGCCCATCAAAGATGTCTGACACTGTTGCTGTGTCGTGGGGAGCACAAGGGCATGCTGGGTACTGCACACCAACCAACAGCAGGACACCACTGTCAGCCATCTTGCCATTGCTCTCACACCCACACACACTGAACTCCCCACAAAAGCAAGTAAGTATGGGAATGCTGGGAAGTGGGGTGGAGGCAATAGCATGATGGGAGTCGTAGTCACAGACATAGCTCACCCCCACAACTGTCCCATCAACACCACCCTGAACCATGCTCACATCACAGGGAGTGGAGAAGGACTCACAAGATGGCTGACACTGGCTACTGCTGTGGGGAGCACAAGGCCCTGCTGGCAACTGTGCACCAACAAACAGCAGGACACCACTGACTGACATCCTGAGAGACAACTTCCACTCCCTGCAATGCAAGCACGTTCCATGGTGGGATAACTGACTGGCTGGGTGGGTGGGAAGGAGGGCCGGCTGTCAACCAAACACAACCAATGCAGACCATGTTCACACCCCAAAAAATACATAGAAATGCCCAAATAATGCAGGACAATGTGCCACACCAATATCAACCCCTGACTGTGACGACTTAGGACAATGCAATGTACAGGCCCGCACCCAGAGGCACAGTCACAACTGTCATGTGTGTCAACCATTGATGCCTGCAGAAACATAACATACATTGTGTGTGTCTCCCAAAAACAGGTGATGATGGGGACAGAGCAGCAGACGCTGAGGAGTCCCAGTCCCAGGCTCAAGAGGATGCGGAGCTCACTGGCGTCGTACAGCCTCTGTCCTCCTCGGACGATGAAGACCAACCTGGCACATCCGGTGCAAGTCTACATGCAGCACCAGCAGGACCACCAGCTGCAGCACCAGCAGGACCACCAGCTGCACCCCCTGCACCCACCCCTCCAACGACTGTCACCACAAATACCATCCCTGCCGACATGGACAGAACAAGGAGCAACACCAGCACAGGGACCCTGGACCAAACTGGGGCCATGGACACCACCACCACCACCAACCCCCAAGGTGGACCAGGGTCATCTGTGCGTGCCACTGCACACACTGCACATGTCAGCAGGGGTGGTGGGAGGGGTGGGAGACAGAGGTCGCTGCTTGCAGAGGTTGCTGGTGTGCATGATGACCCACAACTGGTACGCATAGCTGATGCGTACCAGTCCAGCACCGGAGACCTCAGCCAGGTAGTGGGGCTCCTCAGAGACATGAAACAGCAGCAGGCTGCCCATCATGCCCGCTTGGACTCCCACATGTCCCACGTGGAGTCACACATGTCCCGCGTGGACTCACACATGTCCCGCGTGGAGTCCAAGTGGGATGCACTGCATGAGATGACGGCGGTGCACAGGGACATTTTACAATGCCTCCGCCAGATGAACAGCAACCAGTCCACACCTCCCTGTGTGCCAACAACATCTAGTGCCGAACAAACTGCAACTGCCACAGGGAGGGAGGATGACTCTGGCGGAGAGTCCCCTGCACCGCAGCAGCCTGTACTTGAGGGCCCCCCCCAAGAAGAGGGGTCGTCCGAGGAGGGGCAAGTGAGAGGCCGATGGCCAAGCGCAACTCCCAGGAAGCCTGAACCTGTTCTGGATGTTCACCTTTGTGCACAGACTGTTCACCCTGTTGACGGCAACACTTCTCCCACACATTGCATGGGGAGTACAAGTTGGACCAATGTGTCAGACAACTGTGGCCCCGATACTGGGGATTCTGTCTACCAGGACTTTCAATTCACCTAGGAACTTCGGATTGCAAGATTTATGTACAGCACTACCCATCCTATGCACTATTCACACAAATGTATCACAATAAACACACTAATACACCATACTTGCCTCTGTTGTGATTCCAACGTGGGTGCTGTTATGGGGATGATGAACTGCAAAATTGCACTGTGTATGCGAACTGCAACAGCAAGGACAACACAGGCATGTGAGTAAAGGCAACGTGACACATATGAGGGAGACACACCACCAGGGCTACACAACACATACACACCTAGGCCATCTGACTCATTGCCTACACTGATGTTGCCAGGGAAGACGGTGCAATGCACAGACACCACACCCATTCCCAGTTGTAGTCAAGTAGCCCACAGGTGCAGTAAGCAAATGGCAGTCAAATGTGTGACCACAGACAACGCACATCACAAAGTGAAGCACAGGTTTATTACACAGTTGCAACATGTCGTAACCACTACAGATGCAAGGTAATCCCACCTGGCAGCGGGCACACAGTCAACAACTGTAGACGGAAGGAAGTCCATGGGTGTGGCGCACATCACCTGTAGGGACACAACAGCTACCAGCCTGGAAGTGCAATCACGTCGTCGGTGGACACAGTTGACCAAACGAATCTGAAAGTACCCTGTGAAGGACAGAAATGACACACAGTCAAAAGCAATGGAGTACAGGACAGAACAGCAAAACTCATGCACAATACATGTTACAAGATACCCACCCAGAACCAAGTTAGCATGTCAACACTGTTGAGGAGTACAGCCCACCTGTAAGCACACATCGCAACACACATCCAGTCAAGTAGCCCATGGACACACTCCAACAGCACCAGAGCACCACCTACACATCATGCCAACTCACATCATTGACATGACACCTCAGGATACTCACATTCAGCTAAAGAAGTTGGTGATGAGCTGTGTGCGGACATCACCATCATCATCATCATCATCATCGTCACTGGCATCGTGGTCCAGGCCAGGATCCTCCACAGGTGGCGGATGTTGGTCATTGTCATCCTGGATGAGAGGCAACTCCTTCCGCACTGCCAGGTTGTGGAGCATGCAGCAGACGATGATAATCTTACACACTTTCGCTGGGGCATATGGGAGGGACCCTCCGGTCTTGTCCAGGCAGCGGAAGCGGCTCTTCAGGAGACCAAATGTCCGCTCAATCACTCTCCTGGTCCGACCATGTGCCTCATTGTAGCGCATCTGGGCTGGTGTCACAGGGTTCCTGAGAGGTGTCAGCAACCACGGCATGTTGGGGTATCCCGAGTCACCTACGGACAGACAAGTGCACATTAGCTGACTTGGAAAAGTGGGCAGAATACTACAGATCAGATCACACACAATGGCAGAAAGTCAGTACACACCGACAAGCCAGGCACGCTGGTTCTGCATCTGTGCCATCATCCTGGGGATGCGACTACTCCTCATCACAAAGGCATCGTGTGCTGAACCAGGGAAACGGGCACACACGTGTGTGATGAGTCATGTCTGCAAGACACACCACCAGTGCATTGACCGAGTGGTAGTGCTTGCGGTTCCTGTAGGCCTGCTCCTGGGCCTGTGGTGGTACCAAAGCCACATGTGTCCCATCAATGGAGCCAATGACATGCGGCATCCTCCCCAGGGCATAAAAGTCACTCTTCACGTCAGTGAGTCGTCGCAGTCTAGGGAAATAGATGTACCGGTTCAGGAATAGCAACATTGCCGCCAAAACATCGCGGAGCACACGGCTCAACATGGTCTGTGACATCCCACCAGCAGTCGCCACAGTATGTTGGAAGGTACCGGTGGCAAAGAAGTGTAGGGCTGCCATCACCTTCACCTTGGGGGTCAGCGCTGTAGGATACGGCCGGCCAGGCTGCAAATGTGGGGACAACTGCACTGCCAAATCCTCAATCAGCTGCCTGGTGAAGCGGTACCGTCGGATGCTGTCCCGTTCCACCATCGTTGCCAGGTCTGGGAATGGTCGATGGACAGCAGGAGCCCTGCAGTGCAGAGGAGAAGTAAGCAAGATTGTCAGTCACCCCACATATGCGGCATTGAACACACTCAATATCCCAACATACATCATTATGAGGCACAACTACATGAAGTGTGCAGTTCCATAAGGACATGTATGGTACATACATGGCCAACATCTGTCAACACGGTCCAACAGGTGGCATCAATTAGTCCCAGGTTGGCCCATTGGATATCATGAGGCCGTGTCACAGTTCCCATCTCCTGCTGCCGTGTCACAATCACCCCCCACAGTGACATGTGAGGACAGATGTGCCCCAGGCACCACAGCTCAACGACAGGTACATTCCCAGGGACCCTGTATTGCCACATGGACACTGGCATTACATGGAGTATCATGTATACACCACAGCAAAACAACCATGACCCCCACAGGTAGTGGTCCCACTTGCCACGGCAGGACAGACATGGACGTCTGTGACACACACACGCACAACATCAAAGTCCATGCACACACAACCTGGATGTGGAGACTGTCTCCCATTGTGCACATGAAATCAGAGACATTGTAAACACTACATGCACAAAGACTGTGGAGGACCATCACTATTGTGCCACTGGGACACCCTGGCTCAAACATACCGTCCCACATGGGACTCACGGGGTATGTGACATGACATACACATACACCACCGTGAAATGTGACCATGGCACATGCACAGATATGAACAGTTGCACATCACAGTGGTCATATACACGTAACACCCAGGATCCCGTCCCCATCAACACGTGCACAGCCTGGGGGTGGCTGCCCCCAGGTGACACCCACAGGACAACATGTACACCAACATACACACAATAGGAAATGCAGCCTTACATGCCTTATGATAAAGTTTGGACAGGCTGTCGTGATGTAGGTGTGCCCCTCACTCCCTGGGAGCTATCTGTGGCTGGCATATGTCCATCTGAGACAGGCATGCTGACATATGCCAGTCACATGTACAGTGATGCGTTGAACAGCAATGGACCGATCGGTGCCCCCGGCCGGCCCATTGCATTCAATGTGTGCGGGTACGCGTTGTACCCCTGTACGCGTTGTACTGCAATGGACTGGTCGGTGCCCCCGGCCGGCCCATTGCATTCAATGTGTGCGGGTACGCGTTGTACCCCTGTACGCGTTGTACCCCTGTACGCAGCTGTACTGCAATGGACCGGTCGGTGCCCCGGCCGGCCCATTGCATTCAATGTGTGCGGGTACGCGTTGTACCCCTGTACGCGTTGAACTGCAATGGACCGATCGGTGCCCCGGCCGGCCCATTGCATTCAATGTGTGCGGGTATGCGTTGTACCCCTGTACGCGTTGTACCCTGTACGCGTTGAACTGCAATGGACCGATCGGTGCCCCCGGCCGGCCCATTGCATTCAATGTGTGCGGGTACGCGTTGTACCCCTGTACGCGTTGTACTGCAATGGACCGGTCGGTGCCCCCGGCCGGCCCATTGCATTCAATGTGTGCGGGTACGCGTTGTACCCTGTACGCGTTGTACCCCTGTACGCGTTGTACTGCAATGGACCGGTCGGTGCCCCCGGCCGGCCCATTGCATTCAATGTCGCGGGTACGCGTTGTACCCCTGTACGCGTTGAACTGCAATGGACCGATCGGTGCCCCCGGCCGGCCCATTGCATTCAATGTGTGCGGGTACGCGTTGTACCCCTGTACGCGTTGTACCCCTGTACGCGTTGAACTGCAATGGACCGATCGGTGCCCCGGCCGGCCCATTGCATTCAATGTGTGCGGGTACGCGTTGTACCCCTGTACGCGTTGAACTGCAATGGACCGATCGGTGCCCCTGGCCGGCCCATTGCATTCAATGTGCGGGTACGCGTTGTACCCTGTACGCGTTGTACCCCTGTACGCGTTGTACTGCAATGGACCGATCGGTGCCCCGGCCGGCCCATTGCATTCAATGTGCGCGGTACGCGTTGTACCCCTGTACGCGTTGAACTGCAATGGACCGATCGGTGCCCTCGGCCGGCCCATTGCATTCAATGTGTGCGGGTACGCGTTGTACCCCTGTACGCGTTGAACTGCAATGGACCGATCGGTGCCCCGGCCGGCCCATTGCATTCAATGTGTGCGGGTACGCGTTGTACCCCTGTACGCGTTGAACTGCAATGGACCGATCGGTGCCCCCGGCCGGCCCATTGCATTCAATGTGTGCGGGTACGCGTTGATACCCCTGTACGCGTTGAACTGCAATGGACCGATCGGTGCCCCGGCCGCCCATTGCATTCAATGTGCAGGGTACGCGTTGTACCCCTGTACGCCGTTGTACCCCTGTACGCGTTGTACTGCAATGGACCGATCGGTGCCCCGGCCGGCCCATTGCATTCAATGTGTGCGGGTTCGCGTTGTACCCCTGTACGCGTTGAACTGCAATGGACCGATCGGTGCCCCCGGCTGGCCCAATGCATTCAATGTGTGCGGGTACGCGTTGAACCCCTGTACGTGTTGTACCGCAATGGACCGATCGGTGCGCACCCATTGACAATGGGCTTGCCTGGCAACGGACGCGTTTTCGAATTTCGAACGAGTCGGTTGCTGGAAAATCAGTTGGTCACCCACAACAATGTTGCAAAATCATGTATGTCATGAAGTTGAAGATTTGAAGGATGCTGTGGGCGTGTTTTGGTGCTGCTATTCCATGGATTGGCCAGATTCAGAAGATGCAAACGACTTGGACCTATCACTTTGGACACAAGGGACAGTATCTGCCTCTCCAGCACATATATATTGCTGGCTGTTCCCCTGAGAGCTCACTTGCCTGCACTACATGCTCCAGGACGACATCTGCCACTGCACTGCTGCTGTCTCTGCCCCTCTGGACCCTGCAATGGCATGTACTGTGGAGAGAGCCCCAGCCTTCAGCCTTGAGGAGAACCAGGCCCTGCTGGACAGCCTACTTCCACAGTACAGCAAGCTGTATGGGACACCAGGGGAGCAGGTGAGTGTTCTGTGCACTGCCTTTCTGAATGTGCATATTGTCTGACTAGCAAGGCTGAAAGTCTGCACGCCACTGGCTAGCAGGCTCACTGAGTAGTTGTCACCCCCCATAGTGTGTAGTGACATGCACTGGACAGGTATGGTGCAGTGACAGTGCATTTGAACAAGGTTTTACTTCCCATGCAATGATACCATGTAGTGACGTCTGGCAAACTGTCCATGGGCAGCTTTGCACTGCCTGTGTACATCATGTGCCCCTGTGATTGAGACATGTATATACAACTGTGTCATGCACGGATATGTTGCATGTGTAGTAATGGCCTTTTCACTTTGTCATCCTGACAGGTTAATGCCCATCGGAAGCAGGAGATCTGGAAGGACATCGTCCGGGCCGTCCGGTCCGTGGGGGTCTACAAGCGCCGGATCCGCAACTGCCAGAAGAGGTGGCAGGACCTTCGGGGCTGGACCCGGAGGATTGCACGGGTCCAGCTGAAGCTGTCGCCTCCTCGCAGGAGGGGCGGAACACGGACCCTGACCCCCCACATGCTCCAGATCCTGGCGGTGGTGTTTCCAGACCTGGATGGGCAGCTGAAGGCCAGACAGCAGCAAGGAGGGGGTGAGTCAAAGACTGCACTGTGAACTCTGTATTACATGCTTTGTGCCCTCCTCTGGCCTGGTTCAACTGCCACAGTGCAGCAGTCATGTTGTCCAGGAGCCATGTCCCTCTATTGTGCACTGCCCACTGCTCATCTGATACCCAGGTGTGGCCCTTACATTCAGGGAATTGTGTCACTTGGGACTGTGTCCTTGCAGTTTGCTTCACTAAAGGTGGGGGACAGCATCTGTTTCCCTAACTCTGTTGTGGGCATCATGGGTGGGTCCATTGTTCACACAACGCCTGTGTTCGGACATGTAATCTGCGTGTTGCTTTGATATGCGGTCCACTTGCTGAGCTGAGCCACCACATGTGCCTGGGGTATGTGGCACACGCCCATGCAGCGGGTGGGAACAATGTTTGGGCCCCAGGAGTGTGCAGATTACGTGTGTCACACATACATAGCCAGCTATCCACTGTCCAGGGCTCATCCCTCATTCATGTGGAGCAGGACAGTCATGCCTACTCCAGGCCATGCAATGCACTCTGTACTCCCACTCCCGTGTATCAGCTGACACATTGTGCGCAGTGATTTGACCCCTCAGGTGTCTGCCTCTGTGTCAGTGTGCTGTGGATTACTTGCCAGGACTGCTGGGGTGTTTCTTGGTAGGGGCTCAGCATGCCCCTGGAGATGTGACCATAGGAGACGATACTTGTGTGTCACATAGGTGTTTGATCAGCTGCCCGTGCAGACTGGGGTATGCGAATGTGAAGTTCAGGCAGCTGTTCCCCATTCACAGCAGATTGTGAGGGGCTCAGGTTCAGAGGGTAGTGTCACAGGTCTCCCATATGTCCAATAGGTATGACCTGGACAGATGAGGGTTAAGATGATGTGTTGTGTGGGGGATGTACATGTGCACTTGTGCAGCTCCAGGACTTGCATTCCCCATGACCTACTATTGTGACACAGTGCATAGTGTTGTTGTCTGGCTGCCAAGTCATACATCACTGAGACAGTGATGTATGACTTAGCAGTCATGCCTCTGCCATGGCATGTGTCAACTTATTGGTGGTCCTGCAGGGGAGTGACATGTGCTACATGCACACCATTGTGGCGATGGCTATCAGGACATGGGTGCATCATGGTGTCTGTCGCTGGTATGCATCACATGCATTTCCTATTTGACTCTGGGCATCCCTTTCATCCGGAAACCTGTACTGACTCAGTGGCAAGAGCTGTGATGTGTGCATGTCCACATGCCACACCGTGTCCTCTGCACTGTCCAACTACTGTGTACTTGGTGCATGTGTCCACACTGGGGTGTTGCAATCCAACAGACACCAGACAGATGGGTGCAAGGCCATGTGGGATGTGAGTGCCATGCTTGGCATCAGACTGACAATTGGCTTCTCCTGTTCAGTTAGGGCACTTTTAGCAATGTACAACTAATGATGCCAGGGCTTGCTCTGTAATATGCTGTGCTCACAGTGGTGTGTGCGTTTGGTGCAGGTGACTGATGTCTGTCTGTTTCCCCATTGTTTGCAGATACATCCACGGCCACGGAAGGGGACAGCTCCACGGACCAGGAGGAGCCAGAGAGCCAGACTGGGTCAGCAGCCGAGGAGTGGTCGGAGGGACCCAATGGCACGGAGGGCGAGGGGAGCCACACCGAGGAGTCCTCAGCACCATCCACCTCAGCTGAGGACCAGAGCAACTCGGAGGATGACTCCCTTATGGAGGCGGGTGTCAGCAGCCACCACACCCCAGCTAGTGTTGCTGTCCCCGCCACCACCAGCACCACCACCGCCCTCCCATCGGCTCCCATTCCCCAGGTCCGTGGAGGCTCCCATGTTCGGGAGCGTGTCTCCTTTGGGCCAGGCACCGCACCCCCTGCCCCTGTGTCCCCTGCTGCCCTGAGTGAGGAGTCTGTGTACCTCCTTCGCCAGCTCCATGTAGGGCAGACAGCCATGCTGAGTGTCCTCCATGCGCACACCGCTCTGTTGACTCAGCTGGTGTCGTTCATGGAGGGCATCTCATCGGGCATGTCTGACCTACAGAGGGGCAATAGGTCCATGGACTCCTCCCTGACGGCAGCAGTGTCCCTCCTCAGACAGTCCCTCACCCCTCCTGCCTCTGCTCCATCCACACTCCCCAGCACCTTACCCGTCCCAAGCACACACACACCGGCACAGGCACACACCAGCACACACACGTCCAGCACACAGACACACACGCCACAAACAAAACGCACACGCACGCACAGTCAGGGGACTGAAACCAGACTCACAGGGGATGGGGCCCTGGTACACACACACGCATCCACGGGCACTGCGCAGTCCTCAGTTGCCTCTCCCTCCAAAGCACCCTCCCTTGCCTCACCTGCAACCCCAAAGACCCAGCGCCTCTTCCTCAGTGACCTCGGCCTCTTCCCCTCCGATCCAGCTGCTCCAGCATCCAGGGGGAAGAGGAAGCCCCCCACACGGAGCAGAGTGCCCCTCGCCCCCAGACACCCTCCCCCAGGCGCAGACAGACTGAGGCCCCCACCCGCAAGTCCCCCCGGAGTGGTAAGAGCAAGACCCCGCCGCCGCCCTGCAGCTCAAGCACCAGGTCTCCTTCCTCCATCCCTCAGGCCCCCACTCCACAGGTGCCCCCACCACACCCTGCCCCAGGTTCCCCCACCCACAGATATACCATCCCCAAGAGGCTCCGGCCTTCTCCCCTGCCACTTGCTCTCCCGGCACCACACCCCCCGCTGCGCTTGTCTGTGCCACTGATGTGGTGAGGGTGTCCTCCCCTCTGTCCAGCCCACCTTGCCTGTTCCCCATTCTCCTCCCTGGTGGTAGGCACTGCAGTGGAGTCCACTACCACCCTGTCTGACTTGGGCACTGCAGTGGCGGACCTGTCCACTCCATCTGCAGGGTCCACTGCAGTCGTGCCGGCACCCACAACATCTGAGCCATGCCCCCCAGTTGTGCCGGCACACACCATGTCAGACACCTCCACTGCAGTTGTCAGTGGCTCTCCAGCACCCACCACCCCTTCCCTGCTTCCTCCTGGTGAGCCCTGATCCTGTCCCTGCGGTGCCTGGCCTACCCCCCGGTTGCCCCTCCTAGTGGATTGTCCCTGGTTTTGTGCAGGCATGTGTAGGGTGGCATCTGCCACTGTCACCCACTTGTGACTTTGTTGATGGACTGGCCATTGGCCTTTGTTTATTTTCTACTGGACTTCTACTTGTAATGCCACATATGCTGAATAAAGCAACTTTCTGTTCTCTAGTGCTTTTGCTTCTGATGTACATGATGTTGATGATGCTAACCATGCCCTTGCTGCAGTGATGGTGATATTTGGTCTCATGATAATGAAGTGTTACTGTGCAGGAACCCATGTGGTCCAGGGGGAATGTGTCCTATCCTGTGGTGTATCCATGTCATACATAGCAGCATCTGAGGGTGTCATGTGTTCAGTATTTGGCAATGGGATTTCCTACTTAGATTGCCTATTTCACATCTGTGGCTTCCACCCCTGCACATCTGTTGTGCCTGCCATTGTTCAATTCGTCTACTTCCCTGACCGTGTGGCCATCTCCACTGGACATGCAGGTTTGGGCATCAATGGGGAAGGACTCATCTGTGTTGTCAGTGCAACATTGCTATACAAGTGTGTTGGATCTGTGCTGATGATTCCGTTGGCACTTCCATGACCAGGCTGATGTTACGGGAGCCCTCATTTGGTGCTAATTGTTGATTGTGTGACCAAGTGCTCAGCTGACATGATGGGGCCCTACTGAGGCAACATATGGCACAGCTTTCCTCACACAGGAGTGGAGTCCCCTCATGGCAGTGTGTACTCCTGTGACATTGCCTGCGCCCAAGGTGTGTGTTGTATGTGCATGTCTGTGTGTTCACTTCCGTTTAGCTGTGCATGCTGTGATCCCTAGTGTTGTACCTGTTTGTGATGCTAGCTGAGTTGACCTATGTTCCCCCAAAGTCTTCGCCCTGGGTTCTCTGTGATGTGGGTACATGGCACATTACTGGTCATCAGGGTGTCACCCATAGGTGTGTTTGCTGTCAGGGCTGAGTTTGTGTGCAGACGCAGATGGGTCACAGTCAGGTTTCCCCTTGGCACTTGTTGTTTGCCCCTGTCATGTGATTTCCAGTTTGTGTTATCTTTCAGTGATTGTGACACGTTGTGTGTGTGACTGCTGGCACTCCTCAGGGTCCGGGCTGCAATGTTGGTTGTTGTCTATGTGTGTTCTTTGTGGGGGACCTTGGCTTCTTCATTGGTGTGTGACTGTGGCTAGGATCCCATTGGTTGGTGTGGTATTGCCATCATGTCCATGTACAGCGTAGTGTGCAGTGTGTCAGACATTCAGGAGTCTTGTTGAGTGTCCATGTGTGATGTGTTTCTGCACCTTGTTCCCACCCACCACCCTGGAATAGTCATGGGTGCATGTGCAATGTCACCAGTGCATGTGTGCTTCACTGCTGCACATTGTTGGAGGTCGAGGGGTGTGGTGTTGAGTGTGTGCAGATGAGAGTTGTTGCCCGGCTAGGCCCCTGCCTCCATGTTGGCCTTGGCTTACTGGCCATGCTGTTTGATTTGTGCTTGTGTAGGTGTGATGGTAGTTAGTTGCTCAGGACACATGACTGTGGTTCACAGTGTGAACCACATTTAGCTTTGTCATCACAGTGGGATTGTAATGCAGCCCAGGGTCACCACATTGTGGGGGCCCTGGGGGTGGTGCTGTGGTGTGTCTGTGTCTTGCTGTGTCAGTTGCTGTCCCTACGTGCCTGTGTGACATGTGTGATTTGTGCTCCCTCTCATCTGACAATGCCTGCTTGCCCACATAGGGGATTTGGATCCATGAGTTACCTTTGTGTGGCACTGTATGCACATCTGTATGATTGGTATTCAGGTCTCCTCATGTGTTGTGTGGTTGCCTGGGGACACTGGCACCCCCCTCACCTGTTGTGTATGATGTGCAGTGTGGGTCTGCCTGTTTGTGTTTGTGCATCTGCACCACTGCATTGGCATATCTTGGGTGTGCCATTGGCTGTATGTGGTTTGGTGGGTTTCCCCTGCTGTCCCTGGGACTCCTAGGTCATCGGTCAGCACAATGATCATGGTTTGTGTGTCCCATTGCTGCCATGGTATGGTATCTGTTCACCTCACATCTGCAGTCTCCACAGGGTATCTGCATGTGTGTGCCCATTGGTGCAAATATGTGGGTCTGCATTCTGATGGTCACTTCTGTCATTGTGTCATTGATGATTGTTGACGGTGTCAGCCCCCGTGGGTGTTGTTTGTCTGCACATGGCCAAAGGTATGTCTTATTTGCACTGCAGTATTTGGCTCCCCCAATTTATGTTGCAATGGGACACATACACTACTTTGCCACTGATGTGTTTGTTGTTCTGTGACCAGGAATCATCCATGCAGTTTGGCAGTTGCACCTCTTTCTTTGTCAACACTTACCTTTTGGTCACTGTGATGATGGGGGTTTGGACCCCATTGCCACAATGTTCGAAATGTGCTTCAGCTATGGACCCCACACTTACATTTTGGTCACTGTGATGATGGGGGTTTGGACCCCATTGCCACAATGTTCAAAGTGTGCTTCAGCTATGGACCCCACACTTACATTTTGGTCACTGTGATGATGGGGGTTTGGACCCCATTGCCACAATGTTCAAAGTGTGCTTCAGCTATGGACTCCCACACTTACATTTTGGTCACTGTGATGATGGGGGTTTGGACCCCATTTCCACAATGTTCAAAATGTGCTTCAGCTATGGACCCCACACTTACCTTTTGGTCACTGTGATGATGGGGGTTTAGACCCCATTGCCACAATGTTCAAAATGTGCTTCAGCTATGGACCCCACACTTACATTTTGGTCACTGTGATGATGGGGGTTTGGACCCCATTGCCACAATGGTCATGGCCTGCTTGCATTGTGGGTGCCACACACATATATGTGTGGCACATGTGCTAGGGGGTCACATTGTATGTTCAAAGTCATGTTCGGTGTTGTAGGCATTTGACACAGTCTACACACGCTTGTCATGGTGTTGGGGGATGTCTTCTTCTTGCATTCCCTAGGTTGTGGTGTGCTGGTTGTGTCATGCATTGTCCATCCTATGAGTGGGGGTGGTAGTAGTGGTAGGCATCCAGCCCCCCCTGGGTGAGGGTGGTAGTAGTGGTAGGCATCCAGCCCCCCCTGGCTGAGGGTGGTAGTAGTGGTAGGCATCCAGCCCCCCCTGGGTGAGGGTGGTAGTAGTGGTAGGCATCCAGCCCCCCTGGCTAAGGGTGGTGGTAGGCATCCAGCCCCACCTGGCTGAGGGTGGTAGTAGTGGTAGGCATCCAGCCCCCCCTGGGTGAGGGTGGTAGTAGTGGTAGGCTTCCAGCCCCCCCTGGGTGAGGGTGGTAGTAGTGGTAGGCATCCAGCCCCCCCTGGGTGAGGGTGGTAGTAGTGGTAAGCATCCAGCCCCCCCTGGCTAAGGGTGGTGGTAGGCATCCAGGCCCCCCTGGGTGAGGGTGGTACTAGTGGTAGGCATCCAGCCCCCACTGGGTGAGGGTGGTAGTAGTGGTAGGCATCCAGCCCCCCTGGGTGAGGGTGGTAGTGGTGGTAGGCATCCAGCCCCCCTGGGTGAGGGTGGTAGTAGTGGTAGGCATCCAGCCCCCCTGGGTGAGGGTGGTAGTAGTGGTAGGCATCCAGCCCCCTGGCTAAGGGTGGTAGTAGTGGTAGGCATCCAGCCCCCCTGGCTAAGGGTGGTGGTAGGCATCCAGCCCCCTGGGTGAGGGTGGTAGTAGTGGTAGGCATCCAGCCCCCCGGCTAAGGGTGGTGGTAGGCATCCAGCCCCCCTGGGTGAGGGTGGTAGTAGTGGTAGGCATCCAGCCCCCTGGGTAAGGGTGGTAGTAGTGGTAGGCATCCAGCCCCCCTGGCTAAGGGTGGTAGTAGTGGTAGGCATCCAGCCCCCCTGGGTGAGGGTGGTAGTAGTGGTGGGCATCCAGCCCCCCCTGGGTAAGGGTAGTAGTAGTGGTAGGCATCCAGCCCCCCCTGGCTAAGGGTGGTGGTAGGCATCCAGCCCCCCCTGGGTGAGGGTGGTAGTAGTGGTAGGCATCCAGCCCCCCTGGCTGAGGGTGGTAGTAGTGGTAGGCATCCAGCCCCCCTGGGTGAGGGTGGTAGTAGTGGTAGGCATCCAGCCCCCTGGCTAAGGGTGGTGGTAGGCATCCAGCCCCCCTGGCTGAGGGTGGTAGTAGTGGTAGGCATCCAGCCCCCCTGGGTGAGGGTGGTAGTAGTGGTAGGCATCCAGCCCCCCTGGGTGAGGGTGGTAGTAGTGGTAGGCATCCAGCCCCCTGGGTGAGGGTGGTAGTGGTGGTAGGCATCCAGCCCCCCTGGGTGAGGGTGGTAGTAGTGGTAGGCATCCAGCCCCCCTGGGTGAGGGTGGTAGTAGTGGTAGGCATCCAGCCCCCCTGGCTAAGGGTGGTAGTAGTGGTAGGCATCCAGCCCCCCTGGCTAAGGGTGGTGGTAGGCATCCAGCCCCCCCTGGCTGAGGGTGGTAGTAGTGGTAGGCATCCAGCCCCCCCTGGGTGAGGGTGGTAGTAGTGGTAGGCATCCAGCCCCCCCTGGCTGAGTGTGGTAGTAGTGGTAGGCATCCATCCCCCCATGAGTAGGGGTGGTGGTAGTGCTAGGCATCCAGGCCCCCATGAGTAGGGGTGGTGGTAGTGCTAGGCATCCATCCCCCTATGAGTGGGGATGGTAGTAGTGACAGGCATCCAGGCCCCCATGAGTAGGGGTGGTGGTAGTGCTAGGCATCCAGCCCCCCCTGGGTGAGGGTGGTAGTGGTGGTAGGCATCCAGCCCCCCCTGGGTGAGGGTGGTAGTAGTGGTAGGCATCCAGCCCCCCCTGGGTGAGGCTGGTAGTAGTGGTAGGCATCCAGCCCCCTGGCTAAGGGTGGTAGTAGTGGTAGGCATCCTGCCCCCCTGGGTAGGGGTGGTGGTGCGCATTCAGGCCCCTGTGTGCATATGTGGCATTGGTGATGGGCATCCCGCCCCTATGGTGCTGCTGTTGCTGGTGTAAGTATATTCTGCATCCCTCTGTGTGTGTGTGATGTGTTGTGTACGTGTTGTATGTGTTTTGTGGTTGGTGTCTGGCTTACCTTCTGCGCCGTACGCGTCCGTGTCTGTTCCGGTAGTAAATGTAGAATATTGGTATGATCGGGACGAAGGGATTCATGGTTGGTTTGTGTCGTTCGTCCTTCTCGTTGCTTCGCGTCGTCCTCGTCGCTTCGCGTCTTCCTCGTCGCTTCGCCTCGTCCTCGTCGCTGGCGTGTTCGTCTCGGAGCCGTGGATCGTGTTGTGGCGCGAATCGGAGCTTATGTGCGCCTCTCCCGGATGCTTTGACGTGCCGTGCGTGAGCGACGGGTTCGGGCGCGTACGGAAAGCGCATCGTACTCGTTCGGCCGGACGGAGCTGCATTTATCCTTCCGTGCGACTCGATTCGGGCGTTTCCGGATTCGCCTCGGTCGGGGAACAGGACCTGGTTTGGGTGAGTACGGCTCGGCCGGATTCTTTGCTGTTGTGCGCATCGTACTTACTCGTTCGGTGTGCTGTACGGATCGGTCGGGAAACAGGCTTTCGCATGGCTTTTTTCCCGACCGAATGGTATTGGGTGCGCCTCCGACCGAGATCGGAATCGACCCCTAAGTGCCTCCAGGGGCAGGGCTGACACTGCAGCGAGAGCTTGCAGCTCTGAAGCACAGCTGACACAGACACTGTAGCAGAGCTTGCAGATCGAAAGCATGGAGAAAGGTTCTACATGGAGCCCGGGCGGACGCGCTCCGCAAAGACAGCATGGGAAGGGGATGTGCTGGGAGGGGCGGGACAGGAGGGTTGCTAGGAGTCTCCCATTCCTCACCAAGGCTGTATCCGCCTTAGAAAATGGGGCGAAAGTTGCCGTTAACCACACTGTGCACGGACTTGTGTAAAATGTATAATTTTAAACAAGATGACACGAAAACAGTTGCAATACTGTACAAAACATCGCACACAAGGTGCTACGAAAAACGTGTGTAAAATGTATAATTTTAAACAATGTGATACAAAAAACTTTCAAAAACAGTAGGTATAGCATACAAAAAAAAGGAACATTCAGTCAAAATGTGTAGGCTGCAACAAAAAAAAGAAAAGTGCGGAAACACAAAGGGAAAAAGCCTTCTGAGAAAGGATACCCCTAATTGGCCAATACGCTAGGGGAGAATCAACACACAAGAAGGTGGGACAGGTAAGGACAATAAACCAAAGAAATGCAAGTTTTTCGGAATGACACACACTTCAACAAATCGTCAGCGAGGGGTGGAATGAAAGCCCACATACTGAGCACAGCATGTCTCGAACGAGACAGCACATGCACTGCCTAGGCGAGACCTAAAAAGGGATTCTTCTTGGCAGACGAGGAGGGCGAGGCTTTGAAGGATGAAGAAGGTTAGGAACACAGAGAGAGGATGGAGAGAAGGAGGATGGTGAACAGGGAGATGGAGAGGACGGTGAGAAGGAGAACAGAGGAGACAACGGAGTAGAAAGACCGGCACAGAGGATAAAGGCGGGAGACCAGGACACAAGTGGATTGCCTGGCCAGAAGGAACATGAGTCCAAGGAAACTGAAGAGGAAGACGAAAGCGAGCTGGAGGACAATGTGTGGACACCACCAATGAACATCATTTGTCCTGCCAGGAGGGTTGTGGCCTACCCAGGTGAGTCCACCACCGCCGACAATGGCATTAAGTGGGCCCTTTAATTCTATTGTGGGCTTTTAATTTCTTCGCCATTTCAACTTTTATCACCATTATAATTTGTTTTCCCTTAGACATGTTGAAATCACGTATTGGGAATAGACAGCCTGTCCTAAAATCCAGCGGTTCCTCACTTCCTTCCTCTAATGTAGAGACCACTTGGTAAGCTTTGACAGCAGGAGAAACACAAACAAACTGAAGGAAAAGGGGTTTGGTTTTCCTGTCCACTTTCTCCCTCTCTTACCCACTATGCTATCACTGGGGAAACAACGAAGGGAGTAGTCATAAGGAAAGGAAGAAATTGCTTTAAAAAAGAAAATATCAAGCAGTAGAAATTAATAAAATACACCTTGTAATAAAAACCTTATATGGTGACGCTGTAGGTAAATCCAGGTAGACTTTGTTGCTCCAGGAAGATTTGAGTGCATTCAGAAAGAAGGTTTTAAGGAGAAAAAACTATGAAAATTATTTTCAGCATTGGAAGAAGCAAACACTTGTAACTGAACTACTTGAGGACCTTTTCGGTCAACGCTTAGATTATTCAAGAAAGTGATTAGGGTATGAGCTTCATCCAGGATTTGTGGCAGGAAGGGGTGGTGCCAGAATTAAGTATTGGCCAATGGCAGCAGTCTCTCTATTTTGATGTGATCCATCTTTTGCTAATTGTGTCACATCCAGATGTCTATCGCTGACAAGCACCTGTGAAAGCTGATGATAGACAAATCAAGTTTTTTAGTGACTTCCAATAAAAATCTGTGTGTCGTCGTGATACATTAAGAAATTCTAGCCAAAAGACTGGATGAGATGAGCCAAGTTTGAGACAGACAGGTTAAAAGAAGTGGGAAACAATTTAATCTTAAGGAACACCGCAGATCAGGTGGCGAGGTGATGAAGTTTAGACCAACAAAGTCACCTGCTAGGTTCTTAAATGTAAGAAACTCTGAAACCCGATAAGTGCAGTGCCCTGAGTGCTGAGATCACAGAGAAAATAGAGGTGATGAAGTTCAGGCCCGGAAAGCGACTTGCTAGATCCTTAAACATAGGAAATCCTGAAACCAGACAAGTGTAGTACCCTGAGTGCTGAGATCACAGAGTCTAGAAAATAGAGTCTATTGGTTAATGTTGTGAAAAACATTTGATAGGTTCAAATAACTACAAAAACTGAAATACTCTCATCTGACAGGCACCAGAGTGCGTCCATGTCTCTAACCACAACCATCTCTTTAGTACAGTCTGAGAGAAATTCTGCCTGTATTGGGTGGAGATTGTTTTTCTTAATATGCTTCTGGAATTTGGTTGCAGGATGATCTTGCTAATAGTTTGGATAAATAGGGCAACTGACAGATTGGATGATAGTTTAAAAGATTGTCTGGAGTCAGTGAAAGTTTCTTTAATAGCAGGGCCAACCCAATAGTTAATTTCAGTAGTACCTTCTGTGTGGTGAGTGAAAAGTTATTTAGGTTTTTCCCATCATAACCTTCATGTTGCATAAAATCTTTAAAGAGGCTGACAAAACGTTCTTGGGGTAATAGAATGTCTGCTGTTATCTACAATAAGCATAAAGCCCAGATCATTTAAAGGGGAAAAGTGTGACAACTGTGAAGACCTCTAGTCTGGAGCATGAATTAGGACTGACATTGCTGATAGTTAAGTTGGCAATCCAGTTGTGGGGGGCTCAACTCTAACTTTGCCGTGAAAATAGCCTACAAATTCATTATCTTTTCTTTAGAACCACTGATTAAATAGTTTGTTGGTGAGATCTTAGCTCAGTCAATGTTGAATTAAGGCTGCCAGGAGTTGTGGAGCTGTAAGAACAAGAAAGGCTTGGGTCCTCCACTGCCTGGCCTGGACCTCTCTACTATTCAAAAACAAACATAATGGCCAGGTAGGCTTGTTACTATTCAGTTAAATGGAACTTTAGACAAACAATTCGAAAGTATCAGTGTTTTATTTCACTTAGATTTGTAACTTTTGTTTGAGAGCAAAAAGTATGGCATTCATTTCATGTCATAAGCTGAACGACACATCCTTAGAACATACTATGTGAAAAATATTTACATAAATATTGCACCAAAACACATTAAAGTAACACAAACGTGATACGACAAACTGTGAAATGTTCAAGACATAAATGCACATACATAAACACTAATACACAATACAAATAACCAGTCCTTATTTACATGATAGCACAAGGCGGACACTATTTTGTTCAACAATATGGCATATGCCTACTGTCCTGCCTGTGTTAAGAGTGACAGGCTTAAACAATTACAACAGGTGAGGGCTGAATAGAGGGAATGACGATTCAAGCTGATTCCCTCAGGGCACACCCTGTGACACTAAGGGGCCGATTCCGATTCGGGCCGGAAATCTCTCCGACCGAGCCGGACTCGGAGAGATTTCCGACCGAATCGGACTCTGGCAGCCCGACCGAACGAGTACGATGCGCACGTATGCCATCGGACTCGAGTCGGTCGGACTCCCATTGAAGTCAATGGGAGCCGGTCGTACAACGCGTACGCGGGCTCCCATTGACTCAATGGGTTCGAGGCGGTCAAGGGCGCCCCCTACAGCATGTACGCGGCGAAGCGACTCGCGCCGTACACGCACAGGTAGGGGGGACCCATGGGTCCCCCCTGTGTGCGACTCGCGCGGTTACGGGTACAGGGGGGTCCGACACAGACCCCCAAAGTACGTCTCCGACTGCTCTTTGGAGCCGGAGTGCGCGGCTCGGTCGGACTGCTCGCGGCGCGCATCGTACTCACCCGGCCGGGGAACATCTCCATTGCGCGGTGCAAGTCTAGTCCGAGCGAGTCGGTCGGTGCGGTTCGACCCGGGAACGAGTCGGTCGGAGCGGTCGGGACGCCCGGACGAGTCGGTCGGCGAATTCGCATCGTACTCGCTCACCCGGACGCGCGTACGACTCGGTCGGGAAATAGGGCTCCGAATCGGATCCGGTTAAGCCGAATCCGATTCGGAGCCCTACCGGCCGAGATCGGAATCGGCCCCTTAGCCCGTACTCGAAAGCCAACGCGTTTCGAACCCCGAGTTGTTGGGGGGTTCTCCTCAGGACTAGGACTGGGTCTCTAAAAAAACATAAATTGGCACAGGAGATGTGGAGCAACAGTTTCTCAATGCTAATGTATATTTACAGTTTTGTTGGTGCCCTTATGTTCCGACTTGTTTTCATTCATGTACGTTAAGCAGTAAACAAAACCATGACTTGGTCTTCATAGGATTTAAACAACCTTGGATTTAAGGAGCAATCATACAGAGAGTACTCTTCAAGCAGTTAGTAAGGTCAATTAGTAATGGCTGTGGACCATGTGTGACATTGGCCGAATGGAACGTACCAAGGCTTAACAAATTACATTTTTCCGTCTTCAAAAACGTTTTGGAGAGGTCTTACCCGCAGACTTAGTGTTTGTAATGGAAAACTTCATACCAATATGGTCTGCTCATGGACAAACAATAAAGTCCGGTTGTACAAAAGAGGATGGTCATAGCACAATTTTCCATTGCACTTCGACCAACCCTTCCCTTTGCAGTGTGATGGGTCTACAAGGTCACAAACCTCCCAACACCTCAATATTAATGAGGTGGGGATCAGCTTGCAACAGGACATCTTAGATGAATCTACACTACTCTTTTGTGCAGTTTCTGCAGAGCTAAGCCCATGCAGGTGGTGATCCACCTCTCTGTAACACACACATTACATATTGCTCATATAAGCGACAGCTTGCATGCATAACACTGAGCTGTGAGACACCGTAGTTATCCCTGCTCTGAAACCAAACACACATACCTGTCGGTATTACACATTACAACCATCACAACAGTTCATACTCATGGGACACATAAAAAGCAAAGTTATTTGGCATCCATGCACCCAGTTCACCATCACTAATATTACAGCAGACTTCCAAACTCCTTTTAATTGATCAATACAGTGACTTCTCATGACTCTGTCAATAAACAACCTCACAGCTATATAGCACAGGTATCCAGGGGAAAAAACCCAGTATGAGGCCATACAAATTGTAAAAAAACATTATATGCATGCTGTTAACATTGCATAACAATGTGACTTCTGACTGTAGGACCCGGAAGGTCTCCTAAGGAAGAGGTTATAAGTGAAAAGGGTTATGTAATCACTTACCATTTTCAATTTTCCCCACCTTTGCTTTGGCTCGTCCTCATTGCCTCTGACCTTACCAGCCTGCTTGGTGTCAGTTGCAAATTCTTCCAATATCTATGCTGTATTTCCTGTCTTTATGGTATGTGTTGGTATTCATATAGCACAGAGGTTGCCAGTGAGCATTGGAGTGCTAAACAGGGAGGCGGCCTTGAGATACGATCCAGGATAATTTACAATTAAGCAGGATGTTCAGAGGTGGTGAGAGCCAACAGAACAATAACAGGGTTTGTTCGGGCTTGGTCTCTATGAAGATTCTTTATAAAAGGGTGCAGAGCTTGATTCTGCATCTGCACACCTATTCATGATATAACGTCTGAAGTGATCGGAGATCGCGCAAGGGTGAATCATCCAATCATTCTTCCAAGGTTGATAAATTCAGTACCATTAAGTTGAGCAATGGTAACGTGTATGCATGTATGTGACATTTACATAGTGCAAAAGTATTCAAAATGCTGTGGAGGGCTGTACAAGGTCCAAGCAACGACACCATCAATGTGTGACAGGAGGAATAGCTAGTTCCAAAGAGCAAAAGTGGACTGTTATTGCATCATGATGCGGTGTTCTTTTGAGAGGTTTGTCTTCAGTTGTTTCCTAAACTGGAGCTAAGTTTGGGCTTCCCCTGTGAGCATTTTGTAGATGATGCATCTGGTTTTGAAGATGGTGCAGGCTGGCAAGGCCAGCCAGATGAGTTCCATCAGGTTGGGAATGATGTGGTCATATTTCTTTAGGGCTTTATTGAGGCATGCTGTTGCATTTAGAAGGCTCGTAGGTGATGCCACTTTGGAACCTGTGAGGCCATGAAGCATGCTATTGCCAGGCTTCATATGCAAGAGAATCAGGGCTTTAACAGCAGTTACTATGTCGCATTCTGGAAGGAATGGTTTTACTTTCTTCAGTAGAGAGAATTGGTACCAGGCAATTTAGTGTTTATGGTAATGTGCTCCTTGACACTTGGGGTAGGCCAGACCTTTGCTGTTTTTAGTATATAGCTCAATACTATTGTGTTATCTTTCGTAAGCCTACCTTTTAGTATACCCATTAGTGAGGAGGGATGGATCAATGAGTGTAACACCAACTCTAGTCTTATCACCAGTATCTTTGCATTTATTTTACAGTCTACATTGATCAGTGACATGGGGTGATAATTCTTGCTGTTTAAACAGGACGTTTCCTTCTATTTGGATTACCACTTTGGTGCTGTGCCATCTACCTCACCCGCAGTGGGAAAGTGTTTTAACAGTGAGTTGAGACTCTCTATTAGTGCATTCAGACAGGTTTTTATAAAACAAGGTTGCAAACCCATCTGGACCTGAGTCATTGTAAACTTGTACGAAATTAGGTTATTATTTGAGAGAGGTGAATACTCACCGCTAGTAATAATCACAACCTTGTCAGGGTGAATCACTAAAATCACTAAATAAACCTGAGCTCAACCCCATAGTAGCTCTGGCACAGAGCAGACAGGTTTAATTCAGAGGCAATGTGTAAAGTATTTATGCAGTATCAAAACAATAATAAAGTCGAAATGCAAAACAATAAAAATCCCAAACTGAATTAGAAAAATAGAGTAAAATTTAATAAACAAAATGACAAAATTAAAATAAAAGGAATCGGAGATATGAATTTTTAAAGTTTTAAGTAGAAATAGCACAAAGTATCAATGATGGTCAATGGTTGCAGTAGAGCAGGACCTAGGCGCAATTTGACGCTGACCGATATGGCGCATAGGTCAGATATACTAAACGAATCACTGACAAAATATCGACCTCAAAAATATCGAGGTACAAAAATATCGTGACAAAAATATCGAAGTCAAGAATATTGACATACTATCTACATCATGGTAAGTACAAAAATATCGAGAAAAAAATATCGATGTCAAAAATATCGTTGTAAAAATATCGTTTTTTTTAAATGTTAAAAAATAATGTAAAATAAAGTAAATAATACATATAATTAAAAGAAACATTGTTAAAAATATTTAAAAATGTTTAAAAATACAAACTGATACATATAATGTTAAAATAAATTAAACATATACATATAAAATATAATATATATACTTACTTAATAATATTCATAAATAATTATTTTAATAACATAAATTGTTAAAAATATTTTATAAATTATAAATACAGACATACACATACAAAAATAATATTATTAAAACATTTTAAAATATATTTAACAACTTAAAAAATTACAATATTTCTAATTTTTTAAAAATAAATTATACACAACATTAAGTAAAACAATACAGAAAAATATTGGATAGCGGATAGAAAAAAATTACTATTCCCACTCCAAAGAGTGCAACAGTAGGGAAAGTGTTGGATAGCGTAGGGTTAAAATTACTATTCCCACTCCAAAGAGTGCAACAGTAGGGAAAGTATTGGATAGCGTAGGGGTAAAAATTACTATTCCCACTCCAGAGAGTGCAACAGTAGGGAAAGTGTTGGATAGCGAAAGGATTAAAATTACTATTCCCACTCCAGTGAGTGCAACAGTAGGGAAAGTGTTGGATAGCGTAGGGTTAAAATTACTATTCCCACTCCAAAGAGTGCAACAGTAGGGAAAGTATTGGATATCGTAGGGGTAAAAATTACTATTCCAACTCCAGAGAGTGCAACAGTAGGGAAAGTGTTGGATAGCGTAGGGGTAAAAATTGCTATTCCCACTCCAGAGAGTGCAACAGTAGGGAAAGTGTTGGATAGCATAGGGCTGTAAATTACTATTTCCACTCCAGAGAGTGCAACAGTAGGGAAAGTGTTGGATAGCGTAAAGGATTTAAATTACTATTCCCACTCCAGTGAGTGCAACAGTAGGGAAAGTGTTGGATAGCGTAAGGGTAAAAATTACTATTCCCACTCCAGTGAGTGCAACAATAGGGAATGTGTTGGATAGCGTAGGGGTAAAAATTACTATTCCCACTCCAGAGAGTGCAACAGTAGGGAAAGTGTTGGATAGCGAGAGGGTTAAAATTACTAGTCCCACTCCAGTAATTGCAACAGTAGGGAAAGTGTTGGATAGCGTAGAGGTAAAAATTACTATTCCCACTCCAGAGAGTGCAACAGTAGGGAAAGTGTTGGATAGCGTAGGGGTTATAATTGCTATTCTAACTCCAGAAAGTGCAACAGTAGAGAAAGTGTTGGATAGAGTAGGGGTAAAAATTACTATTCCAACTCCAGAGAGTGCAACAGTAGGGAAAGTGTTGGATAGCGTAGGGGCAAACATTACTATTCCCACTCCAGAGAGTGCAACAGTAGGGAAAGTGTTGGATAGCGTAGGGGTAAAAATTACTATTCCAACTCCAGAGAGTGCAACAGTAGGGAAAGTGTTGGATAGTGTAGGGGTAAAAATTACTATTCCCACTCCAGAGAGTGCAACAGTAGGGATAGTGTTGGATAGCGTAGGGGTTAAAAATAACATACTTATCAATTAAATAATTGTTTTAATTAAATAATGATTTATTAATAAATTAACAATAAATTAATTATAAATACCAATAAATGAAAATTAATAATTACTTTAATAACATTAAATTACTTCCCACCCTATTCCCCAATAAACACAAAACCCACTCCACATAAAATGTAACACAATTAATATAATTATCAATTAATCAATTAATAAAAATTAATTAACAATCAATAATTAATTAACAATAAATTAATTATCAATACCAATAAATAATAATTAATAAAAATTAATTACCAATTAATAATTAATTACCAATAAATTAATTATCAAAACCAATAAATATTAATAAATAATTACTTAATTATAATAAATTACTTCCCACCCTATTCCCCTATAAACACACAACCTGCTCCTAAACTAAATTAACACAATTAATATATTTATCAATTAATTAATTAATATAAATTAATAACCAATTATTAATTAATAAAGAATAAATTAATTATCAATACCAAAAAATAAAAATTCTTAATTACTTTATTATAATTAATTTACTTCCCACCCTATTCCCCTAAAAACCCACAACCTGCTCCAATAAAAAAGTATACAATTAATATAATTATCAATTAATCATTTAATAAAAATTAATTACCAATTAATAATTAATTAACAATAAATTGCATATAAATACCAATAAATAAAAATTAATAATTGCTTAATTACAATTAAATTACTTCCCACCCTATTCCCCTATAAACCCACAACCCGCTACGGTACTAAAACGCAAAATTTACTTAAAAAAAAATTACTAACTTCTAAACAATCAATACATATATTTAAAAAAATAATACAAAACATAACAAAACATGTGGAACACATACATATAAAATATATACTAAAATACATAACACTAACATAAACATCGATATTATTAACATCGATATTTTTACTATCGATATTAATAACTTCGATATTAACAAAAACGATATTTCTTACCTTCAGGTCGATATTCTGGTCACCGATATTCTTGATTTCGATATTCTGTCCCTACGATATTTAAAACTCGATATTAATGTAGGTCGATATTTAAAAGTCGATATTTTGACTGTGCACCATACTCAACAGGTTTGCCAGGGTCAAAGATTTTAGCTTCTGATTTTATTCCTTTAAGTCCCAATCCACAACAGGAGTACTCCTCTAAAGCACCCCAGGAACTCAGGGGGCTACTTAGAGACTCACTGGGTGTCAGACAGAGTCTACTCCAGGTCCAGTTGCCACTGATCAGCTGAGCAGTTGCAGAAAAAGACCTCTTGTAGCTTGTTGTATCCCTGTAGTTTGAACAGAAGGTGAGCCTTATATCAGATGCATAGCTGCCAAGGTTTCAGATTGCCATGTGTGACATTTTCATATTTTCAGAGTAATTATGAGTGACATTTTAACGATTATGAGTGACACTTTTTCACGAGCAAAATCAAGCAATGAAGGCAAGGGAAACATAAATATCAGACATTACACTAATTTAGGGAACGATAAAATCTAAGTTAACTGGTGCAAAGCGCAAGAAAAAATTGTTAAATGACTTCCATTTATGGGACTCATGACTAAGTAATATACTTAGAATGATACAAATAGCAGGAAGCTTCTTTGCAACAGATTAAATTAAGACTGCACAGTAGCTCAGGAACAGTTTTTTTGCGGTTGTGCGTTATTTGAGGCTTGTGCTTCCAGCCATTGCTGACTCCAGCAGAAAAACAAAACTCAGATTGTCAGCCTTTGTGGTGGGCCCCTCGTTCCAGGCAAAATCAGGGAAGCATCAGGTCTGGGCCTCTCTCTGACCTCACGTGAGTGACCCGGCCCAACAGGGAACCGGTGTCAGAGAGCAGGCCCCTACAACATCACACTCCGTTACAGACCTCACGCAGCGGCGGCCGCGCCACCTATTTCACCTTTTGAGTATTAACACCGGCAGGCGCTGCAGCTGCCTGATCGCGCGCTGGCACACACAGGCTGGTAATTTTAACATACTTGGGCAGCGACCGCAGATGGGAGTCCATTCGGACTGCGGGGGTGGTGCCGCTCCATTGGAGGCAGCGATACAGACTCTGCCAAGGATGTCCAGGAGGCTGCAGGCATTGGCAGGCTCAGGCCAAGAGCCACTGCGGGCCGAGGCAATTCGGGTTCACCGCCTCCAGTGTCGTCCAGGATGGACAGTGAGTCCCCCAACAAACAGGAAACCATAGCCACGCCGCGATCACCAACCAAGTCAGACTATAGCCATATCACACTGAGGAATCAGCGGGACACCTTGCAGTACCCGCATGTCTGTGTTGTAGTCTGATTTGCACACCAGCTAAGGGGGCGGTGGCCCGGGCAAGTGGAAGCTACAGCAGGCATCGTGATGCTGCGTGCGCCGTGATTGAATTTGGCACCGCCCGCATAGCCAGCGAAGCACAGTGTGAGTGTGTGACAACAACATGACAGAGTTACAGTTGTACTCTAAAGTGGCAGGCTGGGCTGCAGGCTGCCTGGCCAAGTTACTTACTGTTTCTTAGTCACTGTCAGTCCCTGGCTGGGCTGGCGACGTTGTGGCCGGGCCGGCGCTGCAGGCGCGGCCCGTGTCGACTCCGTGTCCAGTGGGCCTGTCCTCACTGTCTGAGCGACTAGTTCGGTCGCGTCGGCGGCGGTGGGGCTGCACCGTCGCACTCCACAGCGCCCGAGGCCTCTCAGGCGCCCTACTGAGTGATGCTGCCCTCCAACGTAGGTAATATGTGCAGCGCACTGAGTTCATGCCGGGAGGGACGCGGACAGGACACAGTGAGTGACTGCCCGCCGGCGCGGGCCTCCAGTCGGGTCCCCGCTTCCTTGCTGAATTGACCTCACTTCCTTCCAGGTCGGACCACCAGCATGTGACGTCACATTCCACCCACCCCCGTGGCGTCACAGCCAGTAATCACGCAACCAGTGCCCCTGCTGAGGGCAGGCCCCGCGGCCGCCCGACTCACTGTCTCGGTTATGGTATTGGGCACAGGACTGCCTCGGCCGGGTGACGTCACAGGCCTGGTTGTACAGTGTCAGTGACTCAGCCGCGCCGCGGGCGGGAATTTCAATGCAGCAGGGCGCTGATACATTGTAGCAACAGTGCACAATAAGATCAAAATGTATACCGAGAATGTGCTGGTGGCAGCGCCCGGTCCGGCAAATATGCGGGGAGCAGCAGAGCCGGCGCAGGTCATGTCACACAGGCTGGCGCGTGCGCTAAGCAAGCAGCCTGGCGTGGCCAGTTACTTCAGCTCTGGTACAGCAGACAGTGGCTTAAAATGCGTGACAATGCATTTCAGTGCGGTGATGCGGAACACCACACTGAAATGCGTTAGAGTCACGCCTGCTGCGTGATACTTGGCAGGCCTGCAGATGGAGTCTACGTCTTTGTCCTGGGTACAATAGGAAGAGCAGGTCCAGTGTTTTAGGTTTTTCTCTGGTCCCAGACAGCAGGTTCAGGCCTCTGCTAATCTTCCATGGGTCAGAGGTGTTTTGAAGTGGGTGCCTGGAGATGCCACATTTGTGCCTGGCACGAGCTGGAGGAAAGGACCCCTGGTGGTGCCCTAACCAATGGGGTGAAGGTTCCATGGGGAAACCCTACCCACTTTGCACATTTTCAGATGGCTGAAGTCTTCTGGAACACTAAACCTGGGCTCTGAGGACTGGGTGGGTTTGTGTGGAGAGTACGATGGTAATCCTAGTGTCCTCCATAGCTGAGGTTTTAATAACCAGACAGTGGATACACTTGGTCTACCTCCTTTGAAGTGCACCTCAAATGTGCTATGTAAACCCAACAGACCTGTCAAACAGCCTTTAACACTGTAATGTCAAAAAGAGACCCACTGTGAGTGGGGCTTGTGTGGCTGGCTGGGGGCCTCCTTAAGCGTCAGCTAACATTTGCCTGTGACAGCGGAGGCCTCTTTGAAGTAAGCCCCAAGTGTCATATGAAAAAAACGCAGCAGACCTGTCAAGCAGGATATGACATTCAAGCAGGATTTTATACTTTATTGTCGAAAAGAATCCTCACAACCCCAGCCTGCATATTCTGACAGGTTCAGAGGGGTATGCAAATGCCAATTACTTCCTGGCAGAAGTGGGAGAGCAAAAATGCAGATTTGCCTCCAGCAATTGTAATCAAGGAAAAGGTAACTTTCTAAAAGTTACTTTTTTTTTGTAATATTTAGAAAAAATCACATTTCACCGCTGAGCTATTAAAGCTGTTAAAATAGTTGTTTAATTATTTTCCTAGCAAGTCCCATTCCTGAGATACAATATTAATATTTATTATTACTGAATTACTGAATTCCTTCAACTCTGCCTTTACGGCTGCCCTGGACATAACCGTCCCTCTTAAAAATCACGGCTTTGCGCATCATCGACCATCAGCCCCCTGGTTTACGCCAGAACTAAAACAAGAAAAAACCACATGCAAAACCTTAGAGAGACTGTGGCGGAAAAGGAAAGAGCCTCAAGATAGGGTAAAATATAAACAAGCGCTGTCCCTGTACCATCAGAATATTAAATCTGCTAGGCGATCCTTTATCATTAATCAAATTGAACAAGCTGACAACTCCCCCAAAGTCCTTTTCAGGATAGTTCAGGATTTCATTTCTCCACAAGCTTGCAGGCAATCTCTCGCGGAATCCCAGGACCTCTGTCATTCTCTGGGCAATTTTTTTCAGGAGAAAATTACCCACATCTATTCAAAATTTCCTACTGTCCCTGTGCAAAACACAGGGACCACCAGTTCAAACGAAGAACAGGAAAAAGCACCCCCAGGTACACTAGACAGGTTTCAGCCTTTTACTCTAGAGGAAATACACAGCTCTCTGGCTGCAGCCAAGTCTGGGTATCCCCGTGATCTCTGTCCACCAAAAATAATATCTCTTTTGGCTACCTGCTGCACCCCAATGATCCAGGAGATCTTTAATTGCTCAATAAAAACAGGCAAAATCCTGACAGAATGGAAGGCAGCATATGTACGGCCTATACTAAAAAAAGCAACGCTAGATCAACAATCTCTTGGTAACTATTGCCCAATATCCCTGCTACCTAATAAACAAGCAGTTGGGATCTTATCTTGAATCCAACTATATTCTTGATCCCTCACAATCGGGCTTTCGCCCTGGGTACAGTACAGAGACGGCGCTTCTGGCCGTGACTGATTCCTTGAGATTGGGGGTTGATGCAGGAATACCTGTTATACTGATATTATTAGATCTCTCTGCAGCCTTTGATACCATCTCTCATCCAAGGCTCTTGGAAAGGCTGCAGAAAATCGGTGTACAGGGTGTGGCTCTAAAGTGGTTTCAGCATTTCCTAACTGATAGACAGCAAACCGTCATCCAGGGCCCGTACTCATCACGTGAAATGAGTTTGGACAAGGGTGTTCCGCAGGGCTCATGTTTGAGCCCCACCTTGTTCAATATCTATATGGCCCCGTTAGCAAAGATTGCAGAATATTTTGGCTTTGAGATTATATCCTATGCTGATGACACCCAGCTAATGTTTTCTCTAGGCCAAGACCTGATAACAGCAAAAAAACGTTTTTCATCAGGAATGCTAGCAAGCTCCAACTGGATGACGGACAACTGTCTTCAGCTAAATCCAGAGAAGACAGAGATCATGCTGCTGGGTAAAGCCTCCTCCATTTGGTCGGATGAATGGTGGCCACACCAACTGGACACCGTTCCGACGCCCAAACTAACTATAAAGAATCTAGGCATAAAACTAGATCAAGCACTTACGATGAAAGATCAGATTGCGGCAACTACGAGCGCCTGCTACTATTATCTACGCCTTCTGCGCAGAATCTTTCCCTTCCTCCCCAGGACAGTCCGGAGAACGCTGGTCCAGGCCATGGTGATAAGCAGACTAGACTAAGGAAATGCGCTCCTAGCAGAAGCTAGTGAATCACTGCTCTCCAAACTCCAGGTGGTCCAGAACACGGCAGCCATGCTTACTCTGAACTTCCCTCCTTGAACTCCCTCAGCGCCCCTACTGAGGGAACTGCACTGGCTTCCAGTGAAAAAACGTCCCCATTTCAAGGTCTGTTGCCTCACCTACAACGCCTTAAAAGGCAGAGGTCCGTTTTACCTTAAAAAAAAGTCAACGGCCTATGCCCCAAGGCGAAATCTCAGATCTAGCAACAAAGCCTTACTGTGTGTCCCCCGTATTCGCCAAACACGCATGGGGGGCAAGGCCTTCTCGTATCTCGTACCAAAATACTGGAACGAACTTCCATTAACTCTGCGATCCATCCCCACATATGTTAAATTTAGGAAATCACTAAAAGCATACTTATTCTGATCTCATTTGGTACTCCGCTCCTGTCAGGATCCGAAACAGCGCCAAGATGCCTCCGGGTGAGTCGAGCGCTATAGCAAATGATGTTAACATAACATAACATAACATTATTGCATCAAAGTGTTTGTCTATGGAAAAGCCAGCCTTGCTAGAGTGGAAATATCTTTGAGGTTCTAGTAACTGAAGGGACATGGTTAACATTAAACTTGAACACCTCCTCCTTTTAAATACCATGCACATACTCTTCACTCGGCTGACTACCTTCCAGGACCTCTAGGACCAGTGTGCTGGGGGGCCAGAGAGGAGCGGGAGGTGCTACAAAAATCAACACACTCATCCTCTGCGTAGGACATACTCTTCAATTGGCTGACTCCCTGCCAGGGCTTCCAGGACTACCAGGACCCATTGGCTGTGGGCCCAGACAGGAGTGAGAGGCGCTATAAAATCAACACGCTCTCCTGCAGCATGGGACATGCTCTTCGCTCGCCTGACTCCCTGCCAGGGCTTCTAGGACTATCAGGACCAGTATGCTGTGGCGCTGAAGAGCAGTGGGAAGCGCTACAAAAATCAACATGGTCTCCTGCTGTGCAGGATGTGCCCGGGCTGTGCCCAGGCCAAGAGCAGGCCTATCCACACCCAAACATTTCCGGGCGGGCCACCCCTCTTTCATCTTCCATTAACACTGAGGGTGGTCATTGATGGTGAATGAGGGCAGTCCATAAAGAGTAAGCATAAAGCTGCATGTACTCACCTCACAGTAGCAAGCTCACGTCCCAGTAGCAGCACCATTGATAGATTGTGCAGGCTGTTGACGTGCTAAACAAAGAGATCGAATTAGCAGAAAGACGCCTTTCAAATGAGGGGCTGGCCAGAGTGAGACATTGGACAAAGATTGTTTCCTAGCCTCTTCTCCACCCTTTGTGTGCACAGCTGTGACAAGTCCTAGACTTCCCCTTTTGTCTATTAACCACAGTTCTCATGAGCCGGTGGTCAAGCACCAGAGAAAGTTACTACCTCCTATGATGTAGGGATCAATACAGAAGGAGATGAGCTTTGCTCCAGCCCAATGGAGAAGGTGCTTATCAAAACATTGTTTTATAAATTGGATACCTTACTTAGAGAATTTGTCAAACCATTAGCAGAAATATTGGCACATATTTAGACATTCTTGATCAAGTTGGAGGATTTAAGGGCAGCTGTATCAGCCAACCCCACCACACTGCCCCCATCAGGTCTAAGGCTACTACCCAGGTGGTAGCCGGTGACGTTTCAGAGATGACAAACATACCCACTACCATCCTAACCACTAATGCTGCAGAAAGGGATTCAGACTCAGCTGTGAATGCTGTGCTGAACGAGGGAAGTGGTCGCCTGTATAATGTCTTGCATAAGAGCTTGTCAGTGTCCCAGATGTTGCCGATAATAAACCTTCCCCGAGATCCCTGTCTGTACATTCTAAATCTGGCTAACATTTGATGAGGGGGTAACTGAGAATCCAACCAAACTTGGGAATAAGGTCACCCATGGGATCAATAAACATCTTCACCTTAGCCCTGTCAATTTTCAACAAATCATCCTAAAACAACTCATTTTACATCTGGGGGCATGACCTCCCTAAGTTCAGGCCTCGTAAAGATAGTGAGCTTGAATATTGTGGAATATGCTGACAGGGCTGAGTACAGTGCTTGGCTATCATATATAGAGTCGTTTGACATAATTTTATTACTCGAGGCCTGGGAGGTTTCAGAGATTCATCGTGATGGATAATGCTGTTATTCCATCACAGCTCAAGCATCTAGTTCAAGGAGAACCAAAGGGGGTTTATCCATTTGGCTGAAGCTATCACTCAAAATTAAGGCTACGTCCATAAATGTAGATAGTAATGTGATTCAGGCACTAAGGGGTCGATTCCGATCCCGGTCGGAGGCGCACCTAATACCATTCGGCCAGGAAAAAAGCCAGGCGAATGCCTGTTTCCTGACCGATTCGCACATACGTCCGAACGAGCAAGTACGATGCGCACAACTGCCCAAATCCCGACCCAGTCGTACTCACCCAATACAAGTCCTGTTCTCCGACCGAGGCGGATCCAGAAACGCAGAATCGAGTCGCACGGAAGCCAAAATGCTGCCCCGTCCGGCCGGACAAGTACGATGCGCCCTCCGTACGCGCCAAACCCGTCGCTACGCACGGCACGTCAAAGCATCCGGGAGAGGCGCACATAAGCTCCGATTCGCGCCACAAGACGAACCACGGCTACGAGACGAACACGCCAGCGACGAGGACGAGACGAAGCAAAGAGAAAGACGAACGAGACGAACCAACCATGAATCCCATCGTGCCGATCCTACCAATATTCTACATCTCTTACCGGAACTGGCACGGACGCGTACGACGCAGAAGGTAAGTCAGACACGCACCACACAAACAAACCACACGTACCCGACATATCACACACACACATAGGGATGCAGAAATTACTTACACCAGCAACAGCAGCACCATAGGGGCGGGATGGCCATCACCAATGCCACATATACACATAGGGGCCTGGATGCCAACCACTAACACCACCCCTACCCAGGGGTGCTAGATGCCTGTCACTACTACCACCTCTACCCCTGGGGGCTGGATGCCTACCACCACTACCACCCCTACTCAGGGGTGCCAGATGCCTACCACTACCACCACCCCTACCCAGGGGGTGCCAGATGCCTACCACTACCACCACCCCACCCAGGGGGTGCCAGATGCCTACCACTACTACCACCCCTACCCATGGGGGGCAGGATGCCTGTCACTACTACCACCTCTACCCATGGGGGCTGGATGCCTACCACCACTCCCACCCCTACTCAGGGGTGCCAGATGCCTACCACTACCACCACCCCTACCCAGGGGGTGCCAGATGCCTACCACTACCACCACCCCTACCCAGGGGGTGCCAGATGCCTACCACTACTACCACCCCTACCCATGGGGGGCAGGATGCCTTTCCCTACTACCACCTCTACCCATGGGGGCTGGATGCCTACCACCACTCCCACCCCTACTCAGGGGTGCCAGATGCCTACCACTACCACCACCCCTACCCAGGGGGTGCCAGATGCCTACCACTACCACCACCCCTACCCAGGGGTGCCAGATGCCTACCACTACTACCACCCCTACCCATGGGGGCAGAATGCCTGTCACTACTACCACCTCTACCCATGGGGGATGGATGCCTACCACCACTACCACCCCTACTCAGGGGTGCCAGATGCCTACCACTTCCACCTACCCCTACCCAGGGGGTGCCAGATGCCTACCACTACCACCACCCCTACCCAGGGGTGCCAGATGCCTACCACTACTACCACCCCTACCCATGGGGGCAGGATGCCTGTCACTACTACCACCCCTACCCATGGGGAGCAGGATGCCTGTCACTACTACCACCCTCCCCATGGGGGGCAGGATGCCTGTCACTACTACCACCTCTACCCATGGGGGGCTGGATGCCTACCACCACTACCACCCCTACTCAGGGGTGCCAGATGCCTACCACTACCACCACCCCTACCCAGGGGGTGCTAGATGCCTACCCCTACCATCACCCCTACCCAGGGGGTGCTAGATGCCTGTCACTACTACCACCTCCACCCAGGGTTGCTGGATGCCTGTCACTACTACCACCTTCTACCCATGTGGTGCCAGATGCCTACCACTACCACCACCCCTACCCAGGGGGTGCTAGATGCCTACCCCTACCACCACCCCTACCCATGGGGGCAGGATGCCTACCACCAACAACACCCCCACTCATAGGATGGGTAATGCATGACACAAGAAGCACACACCAACATAAGGAATGCAACAAAAAGACATCCCCCCAACACCATGACAAGCGTGTGTAGACTGTGTCAAATGCCTACAACACTGAACATGACTTTGAACATACAATGTGACCCCCTATCACATGTGTCACACATAAATGTGTGTGGTCCCCACAATGCAAGCAGACCATGACCACTGTGGCAATGGGGTCCAACCCCCATCATCACAGTGACCAAAAGGTAAGTGTGGGGTCCATAGCTGAAGCACATTTTGAACATTGTGGCAATGGGGTTCAACCCCCATCATCACAGTGACCAAAATGTAAGTGTGGGGTCCATAGCTGAAGCACATTTTGAACATTGTGGCAATGGGGTCTAAACCCCCATCATCACAGTGACCAAAATGTAAGTGTGGGGTCCATAGCTGAAGCACATTTTGAACATTGTGGCAATGGGGTCTAAACCCCCATCATCACAGTGACCAAAAGGTAAGTGTGGGGTCCATAGCTGAAGCACATTTTGAACATTGTGGCAATGGGGTCTGAACCCCCATCATCACAGTGACCAAAATGTAAGTGTGGGGTCCATAGCTGAAGCACATTTTGAACATTGTGGCAATGGGGTCTAAACCCCCATCATCACAGTGACCAAAAGGTAAGTGTGGGGTCCATAGCTGAAGCACATTTTGAACATTGTGGCAATGGGGTCTAAACCCCCATCATCACAGTGACCAAAATGTAAGTGTGGGGCCCATAGCTGAAGCACATTTTGAACATTGTGGCAATGGGGTCCAACCCCCATCATCACAGTGACCAAAAGGTAAATGTGGGGTCCATAGCTGAAGCACATTTTGAACATTGTGGCAATGGGGTTTAAACCCCCATCATCACAGTGACCAAAATGTAAGTGTGGGGCCCATAGCTGAAGCACATTTTGAACATTGTGGCAATGGGGTCTAAACCCCCATCATCACAGTGACCAAAATGTAAGTGTTGACATTGAAAAAGCTGCAACTGCCAAACTGCATGGATGATTCCTGGTCACAGAACAACAAACACATCAGTGGCAAAGTAGTGCTTGTGTCCCATAGCAACATAGATTGGGGGAGGCAAACAGTGCAGTGCAAATAAGACATACCTTTCGCCATGTGCAGACAAACATCACCCATGGGGGCTGACACTGTCAACATCCATCAATGACACAATGACAGAAGTGACCATCATAATGCAGACCCACATATTTGCACCAATGGGCACACAAATGGAGATACCCTGTGGAGACTGTAGATGTGAGGTGAACAAATAACTATGGCAGCAATGGGACACACAAACAATGATCATTGTGCTGACTAATGACCTAGGAGTCACAGGGACAGCAGGTGAAACCCACCAAACAACATACAGCCAATGGCACACTAAAGATATGCCAATGCAGTGGTGCAGATGCACAAACACAAACAGGCAGACCCACACTGCACATCAAACACAACAGGTGAGGGGGGGGTGCCAGTGTCCCCAGGCAAACACACAACACATGATGAGGCCTGAATACCAATTACACAGATGCGCATACAGTGCCACACAAAAGTAACTCATGGATCCCAATCCCCTATGTGGGCAATCAGGCATTGTTAGATGAGAGGGAGCACAAATTACACGTCACACAAGCTTGTAGGAACAGCAACTAACACAGCAAGAGACAGACCCACCACAGCACCACCCCCAGGGACCCCATATTGTGCTGACACTAGCCTGCATGATAATCCCACTGTGATGACAATGTTAGATGTTGTTCACACTGTGAACCCCAGCCATGTGTCCTGAGCAACTAACTACCATCACACCTACACAAGCTCCAATCAATCAGCACGGCCTGCCAGCCAAGGCCAATATGGAGGTAGGGGTCTGGCCGTGCAACAACTCACTTTTGCACACACTCAACATCACACACCCTGATCTCCACCAATGTGCAGCAGTGAAGCTCACATGGACTGGTGACATTGCACATGCACCCACGACAATACCAGGGGTGGTGGTGGGAACTAAGGTGCAGAAACCCATCACACATGGCTAGTCAACAAGACTCGTCAATGTCTGACACACAGCACAGTATGCCGTACATGGGCATGATGTGAAATCCACCACAATCAATGGGATCCTGGCCATAGTCACACACCAATGAAGAAGCCAAGGTGACACACGAAGAACACACGTACACAACTACCAACATTGCAGCTCTGACCCTGAGCAGTGGCAGCAGTCACACACACACAACGTGTCACAATCACTGAAAGCTAACACAAACTGTAAATCACATGACTCGTGTAAACAACAAGTGCCAAGGTGAATCCTGAATGTGTCCCATCTGCGTTTGCCCACATCCCCAGCACTGACAACAAAGACAACCTGGGATGACAACCTCATGAACATTAGTTTGCCATGCACCCACATCACAGAGAAACCAGGTCCAAGATGCTGGATGAACACAGAACAACTCAGCAAGCATCACAAACAGGAACATCCCTAGGGACACAGCCTGTGTAGGAAAAGGGAAGGGAACACGCACAGACATGCTTACACAACACAGGCCCACGCAATGTCAACAGATTACACACTGCCATGAGGGCACTCCACTCCTGTGGAAGGTCCGCTGTGCCAAACCTTGTCTGTGCACGACCCAAACATGTCAGCAGAACACTCCGTCAGTGAGTCAACAACCACAACACACAGAAGGCTCTGCTCACATCAGCCTGGGTACGGGAGTGTCACGTCAGTCATCTGCACACACACCAAACACGTGTCAAGCAAGTTGCACTGTATACACAGATGAGTCCTTCGACATTGATGTGCAAAACTGCATGTCCAGTGGAGCTGGGCACACAGTCAGGGAAATCGGAACATTGAACAGTGGTAAGCCCACCAGATGTGCATCAGTGTAAGACAAAGATGTTCATTTACAAATGCAAAAAGGACATCCCTGTGTCAAATGCTGAACATTACACCCTCAGACTGTAGCAAAGGATGCCATAGATCCAGACTACAACAGGACACATATCCCATGGACCACATGGAGTCCATCACTGCAACACTTCTTCGTCCTGATGTGAACACTATTACAACTGCAAATGCAGGATGCTACTCATCCACATCATGTACATCAAAAGAAAACCCAAAAGTAAACAAAAAGGGGCTTTATTCAGCAAATGTCAGGGTAAACACGGAAGTCCAAAAGAAACTAAGGCCAATGGCCAGTCCAAAATCACAGTACCAACGGGGTGAGAAGTGACAACTGGTCACACATTGCTTGCCTGCACTGGTACGGTTGGGGGACATCCCCCTTGGAGGGGCATACAAGGGGCAGGCCAGGCACCGCAGGGACAGGATCAGGGGATGGCAGAGTGAGGCAGTGAAGGGGTGGTGGGTGCAGGAGTGTCACCGGCAACTGCAGTGGAGGTGTCTGACTCAGGGGGGCCGGCACCACTGTGGTACACAAGTCAGTTGGTGTGGGTGCTGCAACCACTGCAGTGGGCTGGACTGATGTAGTGGACTGGGTACCCACTGCAGTGCCCGAGTCAGACGTGGTGGTTGTGGACTCCACTGCAGTGCATGACTCCAAGGGAGTGGAAGGGTGGGCAGATGAGGTGGGCAGGACAGAGGGGGGACCCGGTCCCCACAACAGTGCCACTAACAGGCAGAGCGTCTGGGTTGGGGGTGGAAGAGCAAGTGGCAGGGGGGAGGGCCTAAGCAGTCTGGGGATGCGGTATCGGTGTGTGGGGGAACCTGGGGCAGGGTGTGGCGGGGGAACCTGTGCAGTGGTGGCCTGGGGGATGGAGGAGAGAGACTGGGCGCTGGAGCTGCGTGGTGGTGGTGGTGGGGTCTTGCTCTTCCTGCTCCGGGGGACTTCCTAATGGGCTCCTGTGTCTGCCTGCGCCTGGGGGAGGGTGTCCGGGGGCGAGGGGCACTCCTCTCTGTGTGGGTGGACTTCCTCTTCCCCTGGTATGCTGGATCAGCAGGAATGGAGGGGAAGAGGCCGAGGTCACACAGGAAGATCTGCTGTGTAGGTGGGGTAGCAGGCGAGGCAAGGGAAGGGGTCTTGGAGGGAGAGGATTTGGAGGACTGCGGAGTGAATGTGGATGCCTGTGTGTGTGTGTGTTCCCCATCCCCTGTGTCTGTGGTATCAGTCCCCTGAGGATGCTTGTGTGCACGTCTTGCCTTACTCTTGGGTGTGTCTGTGCTGCTCGTGTCTGTGTGTTTGGTTGACTGTGCAGGTGTGCATGTGCTTTGGACAGGTAGGGGGCAGGAAGTGTGGATGGGGCAGAGGTGGGAGGGGTGAGGGACTGTTGGAGGAGGGACACTGCTGCCGTCAGAGAGGAGTCCATGGACCTATTGCTCCTCTGTAGGGCAGACATACCCGTCGAGATGCCCTCCATGAACGACACCAGCTGTGTCAACAGAGTGGTGTGTGCATGGAGGACACTCAGCATTGCTGTCTGCCCTACATGGAGCTGCCGAAGGAGGTACACAGACTCCTCACTCAGGGCAGCAGGGGACACAGGGGCAGGGGCTGCGGTGCCTGGCACGAAGGAGACACGCTCCCGAGCACGGGAGCCTCCATGGACCTCAGGAATGGGAGCCAATGGGAGGGCGGTGGTGGTGGTGGTGGCGGGGCCAGACAGACTAGCTGGCCTTTGGTGGCTGCTGAGACCCGCCTCCACAAGGGAGTCATCGTCCGAGCTGCTGTGGTCCCCAGCTGAGGTGGATGGTGCTGAGGACTCCTCGGTGTGGCTCCCCTCGCCCTCCGTGCCACTGGGTCCCTCTGACCACTCGTCCGATGCTGACCCAGTCTGGCTCCGCTGCTCCTCCTGGTTTGTGGAGCTGTCCCCTCCTGTGGCCGTGGATGTATCTGCAAACAATTAGGGAAACAGACAAACATCAGTCACCTGCACTGACCGCACACACCACAGTAAGTACAGCACATTACAGAGCAAGCCCTGGCATCCTTAGTTGAACATTGCCTAAAGTCCTCACACAGATTCGGGGAAGCCAATTGTCAGTCTGATGGTCAACCATGGGACTCACACCCCTCCTGCCCTTGCACCCATCTGTCTGGTGCCTGTCTGATGGTAAGACCCCAGTGTGGACACATGCACCACCTACACAGTTGTTGGACATTGCAGGGAACACGGTGAAGTATGTGAACATGCACACATCACATCTCTTGCCACTGAGTCAGTGCAGGTGTCCGGATAAAGGGATGGCCAGAGTCTAATTAGAAATGCATGTGATGCATACCAGCACCAGACACCATGATGCACCCATGTCCGGATAGTCAATGCCACAATGGGGTGCATGTTGCACATGTCACTCCCCTGCAGGATCAGTCCCAGGAAGTTTAATGCCATGACACAGGAATGCGTGCAAAGTCATACATTACTGTCTCAAGTCACATGGCCATGGCAGCCAGCCAACAACAGTCTGCACTGTGTCACAATCCGAGGGCATGGGGAATGCAAGTTATGTGACTGACAAGTGCACATGTCCATCCCCCAAAACCACATCATCTGTACTACTATTTGTCCACGTCATACCAACTGGACATATGGGGGACATGAAACACAACTCTCTGAACATGAGCACCTCACAGTGTGCTGTGAATGAAAATACAGCTGCCTGAAAGTCACAGTCGCAAACACCTGTGTGCACAGTCAAGTGATCAGACACCTATAAGTCACAGAAGTATCGTCTATCATGGTCACATCTCAGATGGCATGCTGAGCCCTAACCGATAAACATACCAGTAGTCCTGACAACGAAGACACAGCACAATGAGACAGAGGCAGACACCTGAGGGTACATTTCACTGATCACAACATGCCAGATGATACACGGGAGTGGGAGTACAGAGTGTATTGTATGCCCTGGAGTAGGCATGACTGTCCAGCTCCACCTGTAAGAGGGATGAGTCCTGGACAGTAGGCAGGTGGCTAAGCATGTGTGACACACTGGATACACATACTCCTGAGGCCCAAACATTGTTCCCACCAGCAGCATGGGTGTGTGCCAAATTCCCCAGGGACATGTGGTGAGTCAGAGCAGCAAGCGGACCACATATCAAAGTTACACCCAGATCACATGTCAGAACTTAGGCATTGTGTAAGCAATTGACCCACCCATGAATCGCACAACATAGTCACGGGAACAAATGCTGTCCCCCACCTTGAGCAAAGCAAAATGCAATGACACAGTCCCCAAATGACACAATTTCCTGACTATAAGGGCCACACATATGCGTATCAGAGGAGAAGTGGGCATGTCACAAATGAGGGACATGGGTCCTGGACCACATGACTGATGTACTGTGGAAGTTTAACCAGGCCAGAGGAGGGCACATAGCATGTCAGACAAAGTGCACAGTGCAGTCATGGACTCACCCCTCCTTGCTGCTGTCTGTCCTTCAGCTGCCCATCCAGGTCAGGGAAGACCACCGCCAGGATCCGGAGCATGTGGGGGTCAGGGTCCGGTGTCCGCCCCTCCTGCGAGGAGGCGACAGCTTCAGCTGGACCCTTGCGATCCTCCGGGTCCAGCCACGAAGGTCCTGCCACCTCTTTTGGCAGTTGCGGATCCTGCGCCTGTAGACCCCCACGGATCTTACTTTCCGGGCGATGGTCAGCCAGATGTCCTGCTTCTGGTGGGCATCAACCTGTGAGGATGACAAAGTGAAAAGGCCATTACTACACATGCAACATATACGTGCATCACACAGTTGGATATACATGTCTCAATCACAGGGGCATATGATGTACACAGGCAGTGCAACAATGGCTATGAACAGTTTGCCAGCAGTCACTACATGGTATCATTGCATGGGAAGTAAACCTAGTTGGAATGCACTGTTAATGCACTGTACCAGTTCAGTGCATGTAACTACACACTTTGGGGTGTGACAACTACTCAGTGGGCATGCTAGCCAGTGGTGTGCACACTGAAAGTCCTGCTAGTCAGACAACATGCACAATTAGTGATGCAGTGGACAGCACACTCACCTGCTCCCCTGGTTTCCCATACAGCTTGCTGTACTGTGGAAGGAGGCTGTCCAGCAGGGCCTGGTTCTCCTCAAGGCTGAAGGCTGGGGCTCTCTCCACAGTACGTGCCATTGCAGGAGCCAGAGGATGCATAAACAGCAGCAGTGTTGGTGGCAGATGTCGTCCTGGAGCATGTAGTGCAGGCAAGTGAGCTCTCAGGGGAACAGCCAGCATTATATGTGTGCTGCAGAGGCAGATACTGTCCCATGTGTCCAAAGTGATAGGTCCAAGTCGTTTGCATCTTCTGAATCTGACCAATCCATGGAATAGCAGCACTAATACACGCCCACAGCATCCTTCAAATCTTCAACTTCATGACACCCATGATTTTGCAACATTGTTGTGGCTGGCCAACTGAATTCACTGCATCAGACTCGTTGGAGCTTCGAAAACGCGTCCGTTGCCATGCCAGGCCCCAGCCAATGTGTGCGCACCGCTCGGTCCATTGCTGTACAACGCGTACCCGGGATACAACGCGTACTCCGCTCACATTGAATGCAATGGGCCGGCCGGGCACACCGATCGGTCCATTGCTGTTCAACGCGTACTCGGGATACAACGCGTACCCGCTCACATTGAATGCAATGGGCCGGCCGGGCACACCGATCGGTCCATTGCTGTACAACGCGTATTGCGGATACAACGCGCACCCGCTCACATTGAATGCAATGGGCCGGCCGGGCACACCGATCGGTCCATTGCTGTTCAACGCGTACTCGGGATACAACGCGCACTCGCCACATTGAATGCAATGGGCCGGCCGGGCACACCGATCGGTCCATTGCTGTTCAACGCGTATTGCGGATACAACGCGTACCCGCTCACATTGAATGCAATGGGCCGGCCGGGCACACCGATCGGTCCATTGCTGTTCAACGCGTATTGCGGATACAACGCGCACTCGCTCACATTGAATGCAATGGGCCGGCCGGGCACACCGATCGGTCCATTGCTGTTCAACGCGTATCGCGGATACAACGCGTACCCGCTCACATTGAATGCAATGGGCCGGCCGGGCACACCGATCGGTCCATTGCTGTTCAACGCGTACCCGCTCACATTGAATGCAATGGGCCAGCCGGGCACACCGATCGGTCCTTTGCTGTACAACGCGTACCCGCTCACATTGAATGCAATGGGCCGGCCGGGCACACCGATCGGTCCATTGCTGTTCAACGCGTATTGCGGATACAACGCGTACCCGCTCACATTGAATGCAATGGGCCGGCCGGGCACACCGATCGGTCCATTGCTGTACAACGCGTCCCTGTACAAGTCACTGGCATATGTCACCATGCCTGTCACAGGTGAACATATGCCAGCCACATATACTTCCCAGGGAGTGAGGGGCACACCTACAACACCACAGCCTGTCCACACTGTATCCTAAGGCATGTAAGGCTGCATTACCTGTTCCGTGTATGGGGGTCAACATGTTGTTTTTTGGGTGGCACTTGGGGGCAGCCACTCCCAGGCTGTGCACGTGTTCATGGGGACAGAATCCTTGGTGTGTTGTGCACATGAACACTGTGGTGTGCAACTGTTCATTTCAGGGCATGTGGCATGGTCACATTCCACGGTTGTGTATGTGTATGTCATGTCACATACCCCCTGAGTCCCATGTGGGACGGTATGTACGTCCCAGGGTGACCCATTGCCAGAATTGTGATGGCCCTCCACAGTCTGTGTGCATGTTGTGTTTACAATGTCTCTGATTCCATGTGCACAATGGGAGACAGTCTCCACATCCACGTTGTTTGTGCATGGACTTTGATGTTGTGCGTGTGTGTGTCACAGACGTCCATGTCTGTCCTGCCGAGGCAACAGGGACCACTACCTGTGGGGGTCATGGTTGTTTAGCTGTGGTGTATTCATGATGCACCATGTCATGCCAGTGTCCATGTGGCAATACAGGGTCCCTGGGAATCTACCTGTCGATGAGCTGTGATGCCTGGGGCACATCTGTCCTCACATGTCACTGTGGTGTGTGTTTGGAACGTGACAGCAGTACATGGGTACTGTGACACAGCCTAATGATATCCCATAGCACAACCTGGGACTTGTTGAGGGAACATGTTGAACTGTGATGTTAGATGTTAGCCATGTAGGTGCCATACATGTCCTTACGGAACGGCACACGCATCATGTACTTGTGTCTCGTAATGATGTATCATGTGATATTGAGTCTGGTCTATGCCACATATGTGGGGTGACTGACAATCTTTCTTTCTTCACCTATGCACTGCAGGGCACCAGCTGTCCATCGGCCATTCCCTGACCTTGCAACAGTGGTTGAACGGGACTGCATCCGACGGTACCGCTTCACCAGGCCACTGATTGAGGAATTGACGGTGCGGTTGGCCCCACATTTGCATCCTGGCCGGACATACCCTACAGCGCTGACCCCCAAGGTGAAGGTGATGGCAGCCCTACACTTCTTTGCCACCGGTACCTTTCAACACACTGTGGCGTCTGCTGGTGGGATGTCACAGACCATGTTCAGCCGTGTGCTCCGCGATGTTTTGGAGGCTATGTTGAGATACCTGAACCAGTACATCTATTTCCCTAGACTTCAACAACTCACTGACGTGAAGAGTGACTTCTATGCCCTGGGGAGGATGCCGCATGTCATTGGCTCCATTGATGGGACACATGTGGCTTTGGTACCACCACAGGCCCAAGAGCAGGCATACAGGAACCGCAAACACTACCATTCGGTCAATGCACTGGTGGTATGTCTTGCAGATATGAGCATCTCACACGTGTGTGCCCGTTTCCCTGGTTCTGCACACGATGCCTACGTGATGAGGAGTAGTCGCATCCCGAGGATGATGTCACAGATGCGGAACCAGCGTGCCTGGCTTGTTGGTGTGTACTGACTTTGCACCATTGTGTGTGTTCTGCAATGTAGTGTTCCACCCTCTTTTCCAACTCAGCTAATGTGCAATTGTCTGTATGTAGGTGACTCCGGATACCCCAACATGCCGTGGTTGCTGACGCCCCTCAGGAACCCTGTGACACCAGCCCAGATGCGCTACAATGAGGCACATGGTCGGACCAGGAGAGTGATTGAGCGGACATTTGGTCTCCTGAAGAGCCGCTTCCGCTGCCTAGATAAGACAGGAGGGGCCCTCCCATATGCCCCAGCAAAGGTGTGCAAGATTGTCATCGTCTGCTGCATGCTACACAACCTGGCAGTGCGGAAGGAGTTGCCTCTCATCCTGGATGACGATGACCAACATCCGCCACCTGTGGAGGATCCTGGGCTGGACCACGATGCCAGTGATGATGATGATGATGAGGGTGATGTCCGCACACAGCTCATCACCAACTTCTTCAGCTGAATGTGAGTATCCAGGGATGTTATGTCAATGATGTGAGTTTGCATGATATGTGTTGGTGGTGCTCTGGTGCTGTTTGAGTGTGTCCATGTGCTACTTGACTGGATGCGTGCAGCGATGTGTCCTTACAGGTAGTCTGTACTCCCCAACAGTGTTGGCATGCTAACTTGGTTCTGGGTGGGTTTCTTGTGACATGTATTGGGCATGAGTATTGCAGTTCTGTCCTGTTCTTCAGTGCTTTTGACTGTGTGTCATTTCTGTCCTTCACAGGGTACTTTCAGAGTTGTTTGGTCAACTGTGATCCCCCGACACCGTGAATCAACTTCCAGGGTGGTAGCTGTCGTTTCCCTACAGGTGATGTGCGCCACACCCATGGACTTCCTTTCTTCTACACTTGTTGACTGTGTGCCCACTGCCAGGTGGGATTACCTTGCATCTGTAGTGGTTACAACATGTTGCAAATGTGTAATAAACCTGTGCTTCACTTTGTGATGTGCGTTGTCTGTGGTCACACATCTGACTGACATTTGCTTACTGCACCAGTGGGCTAGTTGACACAGACTGGGAATAGGTGTTGGGTCTGTGCATTGCACCGTATTTCCTGGCAACATCAGTGTAGGCGATGAGTCAGATGGCCCTGGTGTGTATGTGTTGTGTAGCCCTGGTGGTGTGTCTCCCTCATATGTGTCACGTCGCCATGACTCACATGCCGGTGTTGTACTTGCTGTAGCAGTTAGCATGCACAGTGTCATTTCACAGATCATCATCTCCACTTCAGAAACAACGTTGGAATCACAACAGAGGCAAGTATGGTGTATTAGTGAGTTTATTGACATACATGTGTGAGTATAGTGCACAGGATGGTGGGTGCTGTACATTGTGATTGTAATCCAAAGTTCCAAGATGATTTGGAAGTCCTGGTAGCAGAAATGTCCAGAGTAAAGTCCACAGTCATCTGATACATTGGTCCAACTTGAGCTCCCCATGTCATGTGGGAGAGTTGTGTTGCATTCGACAGGGTGAAGAGTTTGGGCACAAAGGTGATTTTCCAGAACAGGTGTTGGCTTCCTGGGGGTTGTGCATGGCCATCAGCCTCTCAGTTGTCCTTCCTCGGATGACCCCTCTTCTTTGGGGGGGACCCTCAAGTGCAGGCTGCTGCGGTGCAGGGGACTCTCCGCCAGAGTCATCCTCCCTCCCTGTGGCAGTTGCAGTTGTTGCAGCACCAGATGTTGTGGGCACACAGGGAGGTGTTGACATGTTGGTGCAAATCTGGCGGAGGCATTGCAATATGTCCCTATGCACCGCCGTCTGTTCTTGCACTGTGTCCCACTTGGACTCCATGCGGGACATGTGTAAGTCCAAGCGGGCATGATGGGCAGCCTGCTGCTGTTGAATGTCCCTGAGGATCCCCACTACCTGGCTGAACTCTCCGGTGCTAGTCTGGTACGCATCAGCTATGCGTACCAGTTGTGGGTCATCATGCAGTCCAGACCCCTCTGCAAGCAGCGACCTATGTCTACCACCCCTCCCACCACCCCTGGCGACACGTGAAGGACCTGCGGTGGCACGCACAGGTGACCCTGGGCCCCCTTGGGGGTTGTTGCTGGTGTTGTTGTCCGTAGCTCCACGTTGGGCCGGGGTCCGTGTGCTGTTGGTGGTGGTGGTCCTTGGTCTGTCCGTGTCGGCAGGGGTGGTCTGTGTGTTGGCAGTTGTTGGAGGGGTGGGTGCAGGGGGTGCAGCTGGTGGTCCTGCTGGTGCTGCATGATGACTCACTGCGGAGGTGCCAGGTAGGTCTTCGTCATCCGAGGTGGGCAGAGGCTGTTCCACACCAGTGAGCTCAGTGTCCCCCGGAGCCTGGGACAGGGACTCCTCAGCGTCTGCTGCTGTGTCCCCATCATCACCTGTATTTGGAAGAGACACACAATGTATGTAATGTTTCTACAGGCATCAATGGTTCAAACACCTGACAGTTGTGACTGTACCTCTGGATGCGGGCCTGTACATTGCATTGTCCTAAGTTGTCACAGTCAGCTGTTGATATTGGTGTAGCGCATTGTCCTGACAACATGAAGCATTTCAATGTGAATGTTGAGGTGTGTGCATGGCCAGCATTGGTGGTATTTGGTTGACATCCGGACATCCTTCTCCCTCCAGCCCAGTTATCCCACCATGAAGCATGCCACCCTTGCAGTGGGTGCAGGTTGACTCTCAGGATGTCAGTCAGTGGTGTCCTGCTGTTTGTTGGTGCCCAGTTCCCAGCAGGGCCTTGTGCTCCCCACAGCAGTACCCAGTGTCAGCCATCTTGTCAGTTGTTTTCCACTCCCTGTGATGTGAGCATGGTTCAGAGTGGTGTTGATGGGCCAATTGTGAGGGTGAGCAATATCTGTGACTACCACTCCCATCATGCTATTGCCTGCACCCCCTTCCCAGCATGCCCATACTTCCTTCCTTTTGAGTGTACTTCACTGTGTGTGGGTGTGACAGCAATGGCAAGATGGCTGACAGTGGTGTCCTGCTGTTGGTTGGTGGCCAGTTCCCAGCATGGCCTTGTGCTCCCCACAACTGAGCACCGGTGTCAGACATCTTTGATGGGGCTTTCCACTCTCTGTGAGGTGTGCATGCTTCAGTGTGAGCTTGCTGGGCCATGTGGTTTGGGGATGTTGAGCTGTGACTACCACTCCCATCATGCTATTGCCTCCACCCCCTTCCCAGCATGCCCATACTTCCTTCCTTTTGAGTGTACTTCACTGTGTGTGGGTGTGACAGCAATGGCAAGATGGCTGACAGTGGTGTCCTGCTGTTGGTTGGTGGCCAGTTCCCAGCAGGACCTTGTGCTCCCCACAACAGAGTACCGGTGTCAGACATCTTTGATGGGGCTTTCCACTCTCTGTGAGGTGTGCATGCTTCAGTGTGAGCTTGCTGGGCCATGTGGTTTGGGGATGTTGAGCTGTGACTACCACTCCCATCATGCTATTGCCTCCACCCCCCTTCCCAGCATGCCCATACTTCCTTCCTTTTGAGTGTACTTCACTGTGTGTGGGTGTGACAGCAATGGCAAGATGGCTGACAGTGGTGTCCTGCTGTTGGTTGGTGGCCAGTTCCCAGCAGGGCCTTGTGCTCCCCACAACAGAGCACCGGTGTCAGACATCTTTGATGGGGCTTTCCACTCTCTGTGAGGTGTGCATGCTTCAGTGTGAGCTTGCTGGGCCATGTGGTTTGGGGATGTTGAGCTGTGACTACCACTCCCATCATGCTATTGCCTCCACCCCCTTCCCAGCATGCCCATACTTCCTTCCTTTTGAGTGTACTTCACTGTGTGTGGGTGTGACAGCAATGGCAAGATGGCTGACAGTGGTGTCCTGCTGTTGGTTGGTGGCCAGTTCCCAGCATGGCCTTGTGCTCCCCACAACTGAGCACCGGTGTCAGACATCTTTGATGGGGCTTTTCACTCCCTGTGAGGTGTGCATGCTTCAGTGTGAGCTTGCTGGGCCGTGTGGTTTGGGGATGTTGAGCTGTGACTACCACTCCCATCATGCTATTGCCTCCACCCCCCTTCCCAGCATGCCCATACTTCCTTCCTTTTGAGTATACTTCACTGTGTGTGGGTATGACAGCAATGGCAAGATGGCTGACAGTTGTGTCCTGCTGTTGGTTGGTGACCAGTTCCCAGCAGGGCCTTGTGCTCCCCACAACAGAGCACCGGTGTCAGACATCTTTGATGGGGCTTTCCACTCTCTGTGAGGTGTGCATGCTTCAGTGTGAGCTTGCTGGGCCATGTGGTTTGGGGATGTTGAGCTGTGACTACCACTCCCATCATGCTATTGCCTCCACCCCCTTCCCAGCATGCCCATACTTCCTTCCTTTTGAGTGTACTTCACTGTGTGTGGGTGTGACAGCAATGGCAAGATGGCTGACAGTGGTGTCCTGCTGTTGGTTGGTGGCCAGTTCCCAGCATGGCCTTGTGCTCCCCACAACTGAGCACCGGTGTCAGACATCTTTGATGGGGCTTTCCACTCTCTGTGAGGTGTGCATGCTTCAGTGTGAGCTTGTTGGGCCATGTGGTTTGGGGATGTTGAGCTGTGACTGCCACTCCCATCATGCTATTGCCTCCACCCCTCTTCCCAGCATGCCCATACTTCCTTCCTTTTGAGTGTACTTCACTGTGTGTGGGTGTGACAGCAATGGCAAGATGGCTGACAGTGGTGTCCTGCTGTTGGTTGGTGGCCAGTTCCCAGCAGGGCCTTGTGCTCCCCACAACAGAGCACCGGTGTCAGACATCTTTGATGGGGCTTTCCACTCTCTGTGAGGTGTGCATGCTTCAGTGTGAGCTTGCTGGGCCATGTGGTTTGGGGATGTTGAGCTGTGACTACCACTCCCATCATGCTATTGCCTCCACCCCCTTCCCAGCATGCCCATACTTCCTTCCTTTTGAGTGTACTTCACTGTTTGTGGGTGTGACAGCAATGGCAAGGTGGCTGACAGTGGTGTCCTGCTGTTTGTTGGTGCCCAGTTCCCAGCAGGGGCTTGTTCTCCCCACAGCAGTACCCAGTGTCAGCCATCTTGTCAGTTGTTTTCCACTGCCTGTGATGTGAGCATGGTTCAGAGTGGTGTTGATGGGCCAATTGTGAGGGTGAGCAATATCTGTGACTACCACTCCCATCATGCTATTGCCTCCACCCCCTTCCCAGCTTGCCCATACTTCCTTCCTTCTGACTCTGCTTCCCTGTGGGGTAGTGTGCCTGTGCTGAATGGATGGCTGACAGTGTTGTCCTGGCGTTTGTTTGGCTACAAGTCCCATGTGTGTCACTGTGCTTCCCACAGCATGACCCAGGGTGGTGGTTCTTTGTGGGATAATTAATTTTAGTGTGAGGCAATGCATTTTCCCAGGTGTGTTGTGTGTAGTTTGTGTTAGGGGTGTGTGTGGGGAGAGCTGCTGGTAACTATGGTCATAGCTGTCAGTCCTCCTTCCCACCCAGCCAGATATCCCACCATGGAACGTGCTTCCATTGCAGGGAGTGCAAGTTGTCTTTCAGGATGTCAGTCAGTGGTGTCCTGCTGTTGGTTGGTGTCCAGTTCCCAGCAGGGCCTTGTGCTCCCCACAGCAGTAGCCAGTGTCAGCCATCTTGTCAGTTGTTTTCCACTCCCTGTGATGTGAGCATGGTTCAGAGTGGTGTTGATGGGCGTATTGTGAGGGTGGGCAATATCTGTGACTACAACTCCCATGATGCTATTGGCTACACTGACTTGACCAGCATACACAGAATTCCTTCCTTTCTGTGGGATTCCCTGTGTGGTGGTTTTGTAGTGGTGGCTACATATCTGACAGTGTTTGTTGGTTATATTTGTGCCACTGCCTAGCTTTATTTGTTGTAGGGTTTGTACATGTCATGACACAGTTACATATCACTATGAGATGGCATGTGTTGTGTTTATCTGACTGACATACACATCTTGGGATGATTCTGTTTTTGTTGCTGTGTATTTGCTAAGGGTGCATGGTTTGACTATCCCCTTGACAGTGATGTGTGTGTATTGTCACACAATATTGGGTATATTGGTTGTGTACTCACCAGGCTCTGGGATGTTTTCTAGTCCATATACGCTCACTGGTGGTAGGATGGCCCGCACCTTCTCCTCCCAGGGCCTGAGGTATAGTGGTTTGGCAGGAGGGCCACTGCCGGTGTGCTGGCTCAAGATGTAATCCTTCTTCAGTAGGTCCCTGACCCTCCTGCGCACATCATACCACCTGTTCTGGATGTCTTCCTTTGTGCGCAAACATGGTGATTGTGCGTTCACCCTGTCGACGATCCTCGCCCACATCTTGGTTTTCTGCGACATGGGGGTCTGTTGGACCAGTGTACCAAACAGCTGTGGCTCTACCCTGAGGATCTCATCTACCATGACTTCCAATTCACTATCTAGGAACTTTGGATTCTTCTTGGGGGGCATGGTGATGGGTGGTGGTGGTGAGTGATGTGTGTTGGTGTGCAAGTGAGGGTGTGTGAGTGTGTGTTTTGCTGGGTGTATGTGAGGGTGCTATTTGTTGAGGTGCTGATGGTGTGTGGCTTGTGTGATGGATGAGCTGTGAGTGTGTGTGTGGTTGCTGTCTGTTGGTGTTGTGTGCTGGCAGGTAATTTGAATTTGCAAAGGATCATGGTAGAGATTTGTGTCCTTTATATGGGTGGAGTTGTGGGTGTGTCTTTGTTCCCTGTTTCCCCCCAGTATTTATTGGCTTTGTAATTGCTTGTTTGGCCTTTTTTTGTGTGTTTTTCCCTTTGTACTTTTTGTGCATGTAGGAGACGTTCTTCTGACCGAGTCGGACCCTGCAGTTGTCTCGTGCGAGCTTCTCCGAGTCGTTCACGCTGTGTTTGTGCTGTTTTATGTGCTGCGTACGCGTCGGTCGCGGTGTATTGGGTTGCTTCGGCTCGCTGTTTTGTATGCGTGTCGGTCGTACGGCTTGAGCTCCGTGCGACTCGGTCGTGTTTTCCACGCGTTGCATCGTACTTGGCGGGTCGGAGTTCGCGGGTACGTTTCGTTCGGGATTCTTCCTGGTGCGTGTCGGTCGGTTCGATTCGCGTGCTTTTCCGGCCGGATAGCTGTTTTCCGCGCGGTTCGGTCGTTCGTATTGTGTTCCGTACGAGTCGGTCGGATTTTGCATGCTTTTCATCGTACTTTGCGGGTCGGGCTGCACCGGTACGTGTCGGTCGGAATAAATTCCGGCTCCGAGTCGGTCGGTACGTTTTCCGGCCCGGATCGGAATCGGCCCCTAACTGTCAAATGTTTTAACAATTTATGTATGTTTAATTTTTATAATGATGATTTTTCTTCTTCTAATATTCACTAATTCGGGAGATTGTTTGAAGTGATGGATACTATTTTTAACCAGCATAGGGGGATGTTGAAATGTACTAATGAAATATTATGCAGGGATTTTAACACTATTTTAAACGTTGATACTTCAGAGCAAGATTACTTGAAAGATAGTACTTTATGGATTTATCTAATAACTTTTGTGTACCAACCTCAATGGTGTAGACTTGGGAAATTTTATCTGGCAAGGGATTTGATTAATATTCATGAATCATTTCACACCCAAACCCCTATTGTCCCAACTTTTTTTGTTTTTGGTAGGGGATGCACATCTATCATTGATTATATTTTTTTGTCTATGTCACTTACTAGCCTTGCCTTTAGGAGTGAAAGTATTGATTTGTGCATTGGAGATCACAATCCTCTTACAATGTCTATTGATCTCCCTTTCTAACAGCCTCCCATCTGGCCAGGCTCAAGATTTCATATGTGTACATGACAGCAATATGTACTTGGTATAGAAATTACCCAACCCCACCTTATTTTTAGGAAAACTAATTAAGGGTAAACTTGTGGCTTTTGAAACCTGTCTCACAGAAGAGGGAGAGAGTGGGCCCATAGTTGAGTCTTTCATATAAGTATGTGGAAGAAAAAGGAGAGTAGTGCTAACAACCTCACGCTATAATGTAAGCCAATAAATTAAAAGATCCCAAATTCTTCTGGCTTATGGTCCACCGCATAAGGAGTAGCAATAGAAATATGACACCACTAAGCTCATATATCACTGCAGACCACTGGGTCTTTAATTTTTGGAGTGTCTATCACCTCAGCAGCAGTGTAGTTACTGACACGAAATCACCAGCCAATGGAGTGCCCAGTCTTGACCTACAGATAGACCTGGAAGAAGTAATTATAGTACCTCTAGGATTGCCCCTCAAATAATGCTCTAGGGCCATATGGATTTCTGATTGACTTACTTAAGTGCAATTATGATATCTGGGCTCCCCAGCTTACCAATATTTTCAACTGATTGAATGCTATCTCCTTGCAATCCTTGGTCCTCCTCCTTGATAGTACTGATTTTTAAGAAGGGGGGGGCATTCAGATCCCTGCTGTTATCAGCCAATTTTCCTCATCGACTCAACAGCCAAAGTATTGGGGAGAGTGATTTTAATTGGATTAAATCTCGGGCTAACTACCATAACATTCTGACTTTCTGTCTGTAAGGTTTCAAGGAGCGACTTGGTATGGTGCATTAGTGCCTGAATCTCCAACTTATTATCAGCAGATATGCAGTTGCCAGGCACTGCCCACTGTACCTAGCCTTCATAGACCTGTCTAGTGCATTTTATTGCGTTAGCAGGCCCAAGCTTTTGCCAATGTTACTTGACAAAGGGTTGGACCCTGCCCTGGTAAATTTCTTTCATTTTTTTAACCTGAATTTCACTGCCAGGGTTATATTTTGCCAAATGGCGAGTGCACTGAGCCATTTGGCTTACTAAGAGGGGTCTGACAGGGATGCATTTTAACGCTGATTTTATTTATCCTCTACATTAATGACTTGAGTCATCACTTGATTTTGTATTGACAGGATGTACCACATATCAGCAAACTACAGGTTCCAGCATTACTTTACGCAAATTATGCGGTGTTGATGGCATGCACATAACGGAGTCTGTCGCAATTATTACAGGGCTTTCATCAATTTTATGATGGCCCTAGACATGGATGTTAATTACATCAAATCTCATTTTATGGCGTGTGGCCCTAACAGTCAAAGCTTGCGACAATTTTATGCTAACTTCAACAAGCTGCTAGTACTGCCTAACTTTCCATATTTGGGGCTTTGCTTCGACTCTGTGCGATTCTGCCTTTCAAATTCAGGTAGAAGGGGACTTAAATTTACATAGTTAATTGGTGCTCTTTGTAACCTGATGTCCATGTTGGGGGGGGGGGGGGCTGATAGCATCTTTTCCCAAAAATTATAAAATACAATGTGTCCCTGTTGCAACTTATGGCACCAGAATTTGGAGCTATGCTAACACAGCCTGTATTCAAACTGAGGAAAATAGTTTTTGCCTCAGACTCTTATCTCATCCCCCCTGCTGTGCGCACTTTGTCTGCCATGGGGAATTGGGGCTAACTTATATTGAGGATTTTACAAACTTTCTCATTTGATGTTTAGTTGTCTATATGGAACATCCCCCAGGCAATTTTTAATCAGCAGGTGATCATGGATTGATTTGGCTGCAACATGGGGATGAATATCCCATGACTTTCCTATGCTTTACTCAATTAAGCAGGCCTTCCCTCTTCATTAACCCCAATAATGTGACCAGGTTTGACAAATCTTGGTTGAAGCATGCCTTTTTGGAACACAGGAGCCTCAAAAGAGATGTTGGTATCATTGTAAAGCCCACCAAAAGACAGTATATTCTCTTTCAAACTCCTGTCGGCATCAAGCCTTATTTATTGTATACCTCTAGCCAATGGGATAAGGGCTCTACTGTTGAGGTTCAGAAAGGGTTTCATACTAGCCTGCTTTGCTTTTCATTGGGACAGTATGGGGAGGAGGTTGGCCGTGTCTGCCTACTTGTCCTTTGGATGATGTTTCTCTCCAAACTTTACTACTTTTTTTGAAAATGTGATGGAAAGTACACTAGGCTTTATCTTTTGCCTATTCTTAAAGGTCACAATTTCAGACTATGTAGACCTGCCCTTTGCTTTCTTCAGACACTAAAGGACCCTGTAACATGGTTTGCAGTAGGATCTTTTCTTAAAAGTATAATTCGATATTGTAATAGCATGAATTCTATTTTTTTTTTAGTTTAATAAGCTTTATTGAATCAAAGAATGTCAATACAACAAAGGCATAAATTATAACAGTGTAGAAGATAACTCGCAGGTAAAAATAATAGAAGTAGGCAAGAAAATCATAGCAGAAAGCTGTTTACATTTTAGGGACAATATAGGAAAGAGGAAGGGGGGAAAGGGAGGGAAGGGGAAATAAAATATACAATTTGCAAGCAGTAAATAAGTAGCAATAATACACTCTAAAACAAGTAGGATATATTGAACAAATTAACAGCTGAATAAAAACTCTGCCAAATATTAAAAGAAGAGAAAAGAGGACAAAGAGGAAAAAATCATGGGGGTTGGAAATTTTCAGAACGATGGCGAGAAACCGCACTGATTGAAACCTTATTCAAATAAGTAGTTAATGGCAACCAAAATACATCTCTGTTTACATGTGGATTGCATTGGGAGGCATAAACAACATCCAGTCTATGATAGCAGCATACAGTATTCCACCATGACTTAGGGGTCGATTCCGATCTCGGCCGGAAGCGCACCGAATACGATTCGTCCGGAAAAAATACGAGCCGAACGCGGTTTTCCCGACCGATTCGAACAGTCGTCCGAGCGAGCAAGTACGATGCGCATTACTGCTAAAATGCCGACCGAGCCGTATGTTCCCATTCCAGCTCCAGTTCCCCGACCGAGCCGGATCCGTAAACGCCGATTCGAGTCGCACGGAAGTAAATACACAGCACCTTCCGGCCGGACTAGTACGATGCGCACTCCGTACGCGCCGAACTGGTCGCTACGTCCGGCACGTCAGAGCATCCGGGAGAGCTGCACATAAGTTCCGATTCGCGCCACAAGACGATCCACGGCTATGAGACGAACAAGCCAGCTACGAGTACGAGTCGAAGCCACGAAAAACCTGAACGAGACGAACCAACCATGAATCCCATCGCGCAGGTCCTACCAATACTGTACATCTATTACCGGAACCGGTACGGATGCGTATGGCGCAGACGGTAAGTCAGAGACCCACTACACAAACAAACGACACGTACCCGACATATGTCACACACACATAGGGATGCAGAAATGACGTACACTAGCAACAGCCGAACCACAGGGGCGGGAAGGCTACCACCAATGCCATACACACCCATAGGGGCCTGATGGCTACCACTACCACCACCCCTACTCATGGGGGGCTGGATGCCTAGCACTACCACCACCCCTACTCATGGGGGCCTGGATGCCTAGCACTACCACCACCCCTACTCATGGGGGCCTGGATGCCTGTCACTACTACCATCCCCACTCATAGAGGGATGGATGCCTACCACTACCACCACCCCTACTCATGGGGGCCTGGATGCCTGTCACTACTACCATCCCCACTCATAGGGGGATGGATGCCTACCACTACCACCACCCCTACTCATGGGGGCCTGGATGCCTAGCACTACCACCAGCACTGTTCCCAATAACGTGCGCGCATGCGCGCGCGCTCACCTCTATTACCTGTAGCGCGCAGTGCTGTGTGTGGAGCGCGCACACACACAGCACATCCAGCTAGAGAGTTCTCGCCGCTGCTTTTAAAAAGCGAGCGGCGCGAAAAACGGGTGTTTCCCGGCAGAGCGACAGAATAGACTGATGTCAATAAAAGGCGAGGGAGCAGCAGGTAAGTTTTGGGCACTTGGTTTCTTCTTTTATATGTAGAGCCCAGCTGCGGTGCCTACTGTGTGCTTTTGTTAAAGTATTCATGTTAATTGCAGCGCCGTCATGAGCTGCGATTAACATGAATACTTTAACAAAAGCACACAATCTGCCCACAGCTGCGCTTATGTAACAAAAAAAAATTCAGCAAGTCTACAAACACGGCGTGTAAAGCTTACGCCGTTTATGTAGACTTGCTGAATTTCTCTTCTTAACAGAGCGGGCTGCGGGGTGATTGTGTGACTTTGTTAAAGTTTTCTGGTTAAGTGCAGCTCCAGACGGGTTCTGCGATTAACCTGAAATCTTTAACAAAGGCACACAATCACCCCGCAGCCCAGCTCTGTTAAGAAAAGAAATGCAGCAACTCTACAAACACGGCGTGAAAAGCACACGTCCTGTTTGTAGACTTATTGAATTTCTCTTCTTAACAGAGCTGGGCTACGGGGTGATGGTCTGATTTTGTTAAAGTTTTCAGGTTAATTGCAGCTCCAGACAGGCGCTGCGATTAACCTGAAATCTTTAACAAAGGCCCACAATCACCCCTCAGCTGCGCTTTATTAAGAAAAGAAATGCAGCAACTCTACAAACACGGCGTGTAAAGCCCACGTCGTATTTGTAGACTTGCTGAATTTCTCTTCTTAATAGAGCGCAGCTGTGGTGTGATTTACACTTTTCTGTGCTTGGCATAGTGTGCCACCCGACTTGTATTTTCCTGTTTCTCTCATTGTATCCAGATATATGATACAACAAGTAACATCATACCCAGGGCTTTAAGTGGGATGAAAAAACTGGGGGGTCTCGCAAAGGGGGTGGCCAGTGTAATCAAGGGCGTGGCTTAAGACACATAAGCTAAAAATCTGTACTTAGCATAGTGTACAGCCCGACTTGTATTTTGCTGTTTCTGTCATTGCATCCAGATATTTGATACAAGTAGATATATGATACAAGTAGTAACATCATACCTACAAGTCAGGACTATAGGCTTTGTCAATGGTTGTTAGTTGCATAAGATAAACAAGCAGCAACTATGGCTTGTATGTAATATTGAAAAAGCTTGAACTTAAAGCCCTGGTGACACCACGACAATGTTGCTGCGCCTGAGTTTCAAAAAGAGAAGGGAAATCCAGAGAGAAAATGACTCTCTTTAAAAGATTTCCTTCCCCTACAAGGCTCACCTGGCATGACGTCATGCCCTAACTTCTCTACTAGTGAAGTGAGGAGTGTGAGCACGCGCACATCGATGTGCCTACTGTCGATGCAGTCTGGAAAAAAATGGACCGCCTGTGCCAGGGCACAAAACAGAGCCCGATAGAGACCCGTTTCGAGGCCCCCTTTAAAAAACTGCCGGTGCTCAGCACTGGTGAGACCCGGCCCACTTAAAGCCCTGATCATACCTACTATTGACTTTGTAAGTGGTTGCTAGTTGCATAAGATACATATGCAGCAACAATGGCTTGTATAAATTAAATCCATCTGAATTTGAAAACAGCGAAACTCTCCAGCCATCTTTCTAGCTGTGATGAGGCTGCCAATGACAGACTTGCTTGAGTGTCTGTTATGGTCACGCTGTTAGTACAGTTTTAACAACCCCTTTAGACAAAATGTGACATTTTAACAAGAAGCAGTTTGACTATTAATGAGATCCCCTTTTTTGTACTTGCATATATTAGGGCGAAAGGGGTGATCTACTGTACAAAACTCAGCTCTGAAGTTCATCAGGTTAAGCAGACTGTCTTGTGATAGGAGCTTGCCATACATCTAGTAGTGCAGCTTCCGTACTGTGGTTGGGACAGAAAAATGACCGATGGGAATTCAACAGCTGGCTTGCTTCTAAATATTGTTCAAATTGTAGGGTGATTATTCTTTCCAGGTTTAATGGGGTCAGAGGAAGGAAGAAAGGGGAAATGTATGTGGTATTTCTCTATTTTTTTTAATGTAGATGCTCATTATGGCAAGTCTGAAGAATAGACTAGATGAACCTTGACCCAGTGAGACACTGATGATGGTAACAGTAGTCTCGAGCAGTGGAGGAGCAGAGTCTTTTTTAGGGTCTTAATAATTGTTCTATTATTGTCTTGAGAAACTGACATCTAGAAAGAGTGTGTTTTTTATGCATGATGAGCTGTGACCTGAGCATTCTACGGGACTAGGTGATGTACCAGTGCAGTGATGGTGCAGGTTTTCACAGATCTCTTGTCAGCGTTGTAATGTTGGTCTAAGTTTGTATTTTTTTCAAGGATTTGAAAGTTGCATAGCAGTTCAGTGATCACTTTTCTCACCTATAAAAGCCTCTAAGCGCACTGCCCACTCTAAGTCATCCCGTTTCACTTCATCTGAAAGTTTTCTTGTTAATTGCAGCTCCAGACGGGCGCTGCGATTAACCTGAAAACTTTAACAAAAGCACACAATCACCCTGAAGCTGCGCTCTATTAAGAAAAGAACTGCAGCAACTCTACAAATATGGTGTGTAAAGCACACTCCGTGTTTGTAGACTTGCTGTATTTCTCTTCTTAATAGAGCTGAGCTGTGGGGTGATTGTGTGACTTTTAAACTTTTCTGTGCTTGGCATAGTGTGCCCCCGACTTGTATTTTCCTGTTTCTGTCATTGCATCCAGATATATGATACATCAAGTAACATCGTACCTACCACAAGTCAGACTATTGGCTTTGTCAGTGGTTGTTAGTTGCATAAGATAAATAAGCAGCAACTATGGCTTCTATATAATATTGAAAAAGCTTCCACTTAAAGCCCTGGTGACACCACGACAATGTTGCTGCCCCTGAGTTTCAAAAAGAAAAGGAAAGCAAGTGTTAGTGAAGAGAATACTCCCGACAGATGGATCAGTCATTTACACACTTGCAGCTGCCATTTGCTCAGACCTGCATCTTGGCAAGATTAAAAATCTTGGCAAGGCCTAACCAACCTTCCACCCTTCTTAGTTCGTTCAGGTGAGCACGGTTACATAGAGCAAGCGTTTAGAAATGACAAGATGGCGAAAAAGGCTCCTTATAGAACCCCCAACGTTGATATGCTGAGACGCTACTTCTGAAGCATTGCCATACCACACTCGCTGTCTTCTCTGACATATCTTTTGTCCTTTTTTCTTCCACTCCCCAGCTGCTCTCTCCGTCTCCTTCTCTTTTTCTTTTTCTTCTTCCTCATATCAGTCCCGCTCCACGTTTACCCACTTTCCCCTTCTCCCCCATCCCATTCTTGTCTCCATTTCCCACTCACTGCCTGTTCTTTGCTTTCTCTCTTACCGGTTTTCCATTCTCTGTTCTCCCTCCCAGTTCTCCAAAGCCTCTGGCTGCCTTTCTTGTAGTTAATGAAATGGGGGTGCGCCAGGTCATGAAGTCCAGTAGTCAAATAGTAGTGTAAACCTAGTTCTTTATTTTAAATTCATAAGTCAGCAATACGACAGGCTCAGCCAACGCGTTTCATTCCCTCACTGGGAACTTCATCAGGGCAAGAAAATAAAGGATGGATAAAAATAATCCAGATGGCCAAAGCGTAGAATTCAAAAATGGCAAGTGCTGCGAGAATTCCCTGATATATTTCCAGATTCTCAAAGCCAGTGTAAGGAACCTGTTGGATAAACAGTGTCAGTAATCATGCGTCCGGATAGTCAATTGTGTATTCTAGTCCAGTGTATTTCACTCGAACAAACCGGAATACTTGCAGGTATGATAAATCCTGCATAGGACGACCATAACAGAAGTTCACCTGGTCGTGACCTTCGTTTTCTGGCTGCCTTTCTCTTTCCGTCCCTCTCTTACCAATTTCACCATTACTCCATTATTGTCATGGTGTGTGTATCCAAATTGCAAATCTGCCTTAAGCCCCTTAACGTGGGTTGTATGTGTGGAAATGCACCGTGTTTTCAGTTTTTTAAGCAAATGTTTGGAGTGATATTTGGCGCTGCGCACAAGCGCGGTCTGGTTCCTGGCGCACATAGCCATGGCTGCAGCGCACAGAGACCCTACACTGCCGCACACAGAGTAAAAAAATTAGAGGGAACATTGACCACCAGCCCTACTCATGGGGGCCTGGATGCCGGTCACTACTACCATCCCCACTCATAGGGGGATGGATGCCTACCACTACCACTACCCCTACTCATGGGGGCCTGGATGCCTGTCACTACTACCATCCCCACTCATAGGGGGATGGATGCCTACCACTACCACCACCCCTACTCATGGGGGCCTGGATGCCTAGCACTACCACCACCCCTACTCATGGGGGCCTGGATGCCGGTCACTACTACCATCCCCACTCATAGGGGGATGGGGGATGGATGCCTACCACTACCACTGCCCCTACTCATGGGGGCATGGATGCCTGTCACTACTACCATCCCCACTCATAGGGGGATGGATGCCTACCACTACCACCACCCCTACTTATGGGGGCCTGGATGCCTAGCACTACCACCACCCCTACTCATGGGGGCCTGGATGCTGGTCACTACTACCATCCCCACTCATAGGGGGATGGATGCCTACCACTACCACTACCCCTACTCAGGGGGGCCTGGATGCCTGTCACTACTACCATCCCCACTCATAGGGGGATGGATGCCTACCACTACCACCACCCCTACTCATGGGGGGCTGGATGCCTAGCACTACCACCACCCCTACTCATGGGGGCCTGGATGCCGGTCACTACTACCATCCCCACTCATAGGGGGAAGGATGCCTACCACTACCACTACCCCTACTCATGGGGGCCTGGATGCCTGTCACTACTACCATCCCCACTCATAGGGGATGGATTCCTACCACTACCACCACCCCTACTCATGGGGGGCTGGATGCCTAGCACTACCACCACCCCTACTCATGGGGGCCTGGATGCCTAGCACTACCACCACCCCTACTCATGGGGGCCTGGATGCTGGTCACTACTACCATCCCCACTCATAGGGGGATGGATGCCTACCACTACCACTACCCCTACTCATGGGGGCCTGGATGCCTGTCACTACTACCATCCCCACTCATAGGGGGATGGATGCCTACCACTACCACCACCCCTACTCATGGGGGCCTGGATGCCAGTCACTACTACCATCCCCACTCATAGGGGGATGGATGCCTACCACTACCCCTACTCATGGGGGCCTGGATGCCTGTCACTACTACCATCCCCACTCATAGGGGCTGGATGCCTAGCACTACCACCACCCCTACTCATGGGGGCCTGGATGCCTGTCACTACTACCATCCCCACTCATAGGACAGGTAATGCATGACACAACCAGCATACTCCAACATAAGGAATGTCAGCAAAAGACATCCCCCCAACATCATGACAAGAGTGTGTAGTCTGTGTCAAATGCCTACAACACTGAACCTGACATTGAACATACAATGTGACCCCCTATCACATGTGTCACACAAAAATGTGTGTGGCCTTCACAATGCAAGCAGACCATGACCACTGTGGTAATGGGGTCTAAACCCCCATCATCACAGTGACCAAAAGGTAAGTGTGGGGTCCATAGCTGAAGCACATTTTGAACAATGTGGCAATGGGGCCTAAACCCCCATCATCACAGTGACCAAAAGGTAAGTGTGGGGTCCATAGCTGAAGCACATTTTTGAACATTGTGGCAATGGGGTCTAAACCCCCATCATCACAGTGACCAAAAGGTAAGTGTTGTCATGGAAAAAGCTGCAACTGCCAAACAGCATGGATGATTCCTGGTCACAGAACAACAAACACATCAGTGGCAAAGTAGTGGTTGTGTCCCATAGCAACATAGATTGGGTGAGGCAAACAGTGCAGTGCAAATAAAACATACCTTTGGCCATGTGCAGACAAACATCACCCATGGGGGCTGACATTGTCTCCATTTATCAATTACACAATGCCAGAAGTGACCATCATAATGCAGACCCACATATCTGCACTAATGGACACACAAATGTAGATATCCTGTGGAGACTGTAGATGTGAGGTGAACAAATACCATACCATGGCAGCAATGGGACATACAAACCATGATTATTGTGCTGACTGATGACCTAGGAGTCCCAGGGACAGCAGGGGAAATCCTCCAAATAACATACAGGCAATGGCACACTAAAGATATGCCAATGCAGTGGTGCAGATGCACAAACACAAACAGGCAGCCTCACACTGCATATCAAACACAACAGGTGATGGGGGTGTGTGCCAGTGTCCCCAGGCAACCACACAACACATGAGGAGGCCTGAATTCCAATTACACAGATGCGCATACAGTGCCACACAAAAGTAACTCATGGATCCAAATCCCCTATGTGGGCAATCAGGCATTGTTAGATGAGAGGGAGCCCAAATTACACATGTCACACAAGCTTGTAGGAACATCAACTAACACAGCAAGAGACAGACCCACCACAGCACTACCCCCTGGGACCCCACATTGTATTGACACTAGCCTGCATGATAATCCCACTGTGATGACAAAGGTAGATGTCGTTCACACTGTGAACCACAGCCATGTGTCCTGAGCAACAAACTACCATCACACCTACACAAGCACAAATCAATCAGCACAGCCTGTCAGCCAAGGCCAATATGGAGGTAGGGGTCTAGCCGTGCAACAACTCACATTTGCACACACTCAACACCACACACCTTGATCTCCACCAATGTGCAGCAGTGAAGCTCACATGGACTGGTGACATTGCACATGCACCCATGACAATCCCAGGGGTGGTGGTGGGAACTAAGGTGCAGAAACCCATCACACATGGCCAGTCAACAAGACTCGTGAATGTCTGACACACTGCACAGTACGCGGTACATGGGCATGACGTGAAATCCACCCCAATCAATGGGATCCCGGCCACAGTCACACACCAATGAAGAAGCCAAGGTGACCCACAAAGAACACACGTAGACAACTTCCAACATTGCAGCTCTGACCCTGAGGAGTGGCAGCAGTCACACACACAACGTGTCACAATCACTGAAAGCTACCACAAACTGTAAATTACATGACTTGTGTAACCAACAAGTGCCAAGGGGAATCCTGACTGTGTCTCATCTGCGTTTGCCCACATCCCCAGCCCTGACAACAAAGACAACTAGGGATGACAACCTGATGAACATTAGTTTGCCATGCACCCACATCCCGGAGAAACCAGGTCCAAGATGCTGGAGGAACACAGGACAACTCAGCAAGCATCACAAACAGGAACATCCGTAGGGACACAGCCTGTGTAGGAAAAGGGAAGGGAACACACACAGACATGCTTACACAACACGGGCCCAGTCAATGTCACGGGACTACACACTGCCATGCGGGCACTCCACTCCTGTGGAAGGTCCGTTGTGCCAAACCTTGTCTGTGCAAGACTCAAACATGTCAGCAGAACACTCGGTCAGTGAGTCAACAATTACAACACACTGAAGGCTCTGCTCACATCAGCCTGGGTACGGGAGTGTCACTTCAGTCATCTGCATATACCCAAAACACGTGTCAAGCAAGTTGCACTGTATACACAGATGAGTCCTTCAACATTGATGTGCTAAACTGCATGTCCAGTGGAGATGGGCACACAGTCAGGGAAATAGAAACATTGAACAGTTGTAAGCCCACCAGATGTGCATGAGTGTAAGCCACAGATGTTAATTTACAAATGCAAAACGTACATCCCTGTGTCAAATGCTGAACATTACACCCTCAGACTGCAGCAAAGGATGCTATGGATCCAGACTAGATTAGGACACATATCCCATGGACCACATGGAGTCCATCACAGCAACACTTCATTTTCCTAATCTGAACACTATTACAACAGCAAATGCATGATGATACTCATCTACATCATGTACATCAAAAGCAAAACCACTAGTAAACAAAAAGAGGCTTTATTCAGCCAATGTGAATGAAAAATTGGAAGTCCAAAAGAAACTAAGGCCAATGGCCAGTCCACATTCACAGTCCGAACAGGGTGACATGTGACAACTTGTCACCCATTGCTTGCCTGCACTGGTACGGACAGGGGACATCCCCTCGGAGGGGCATACAAGGGGCAGGCCAGGCACCGCAGGGACAGGATCAGGGGATGCCAGAAGGAGGCAGTGAAGGGGTGGTGGGTGCAGGAGTGTCACTGGCAACTGCAGTGGAGGTGTCTGACTCAGTGGGGGCCGGCACCACTGTAGGGCACAAGTCAGATGGTGTGGGTGCCGGCACCACTGCAGTGGGCCGGTCAGATGGAGTGGACTGGGTCCCCACTGCAGTGCCCAAGTCAGACGGGGTGGTTGTGGACTCCACTGCAGTGCATAACTCCAAGGGAGTGGAAGGGGGTGCAGATGAGGTGGGCAGGACAGAGGGGGGGACCCGGTCTCCACACCAGTGGCACAAACAGGCTGAGCATCTGGGTTGGGGTGGAAGAGCAAGTGGTAGGGGGGAGGGCCTAAGCAGTTTGGGGATGCGGTATTGGTGTGTGGGGGATCCTGGGGCAGGGTGTGGTGGGGGAACCTTTGGAGTGGTGGCCTGGGGGATGGAGGAGAGAGACTGTGTGGTGGAGCTGCGTGGTGGTGGTGGTGGGGTCTTGCCCTTCCTGGTCCGGGGGACTTCCTAATGGGGTCCTCAGTCTGCCTGTGCCTGGGGGAGGGTGTCCGGGTGTGAGGGGCACTACCCTCTGTGTGTGGTGGTGTCCTCTTCCGCCTGTACGTTGGGTCAGATGGATCTGTGGGGAAGAGGCCAAGCTCACAGAGGAAGAGCTTCTGGGAGGGGGGTTGCAGGTGAGGCAAGGGAAGGGGTTTTGGAGGGACAGGTATCTGAGGACTGCGGAGTGCTCGTGGATGCGTGTGTGTGTGTCTGGGCCCCATCCCCTGTGAGTGAGGTATCAGTCCCCTGACTGTGCGTGCGTGTGCGTCTGGATTTTGGCCTGTGTGTCTGTGTGCTGCTTGTGTCCGTGCTGGTGCGTGCCTGTGCCGGTGTGTGTGTGCTTGGGACAGGTAGGGTGCTGGGGATTGTGGATGGGGCAGAGGTAGGAGGGGTGAGGGACTGTTGCAGGAGGGACACTGCTGCCGTCAGTGAGGAGGCCATGGACTGATTGGTCCGCTGTAGGGCAGACATGCCAGATGAGATGCCCTCCATGAATGACACCAGTTGTGTCAACAGACCCGTGTGTGCATGGAGGACACTCAGCATTGATGTCTGCCCTACATGGATCTGTTTCAGCAAGTCCACAGACTCCACACTCAGGGCAGCAGGGGAGACAGAGGCAGGGGGTGCCGTGCCTGGCACGAAGGAGACACGCTCCCCTACACAGGAGCCTCCACGGACATGTGGAATGGGAGCAGATGGGAGGGTGGAGATGGTGGTGGTGGCGGGGACAGACTTGCTTGATTTTGTCTGTGGTCTGCTGACACCCGCCTCCACAAGGGAGTCCTCACTGGAAGCGCTGTGTTCCTCAGCCGAGGTGGTCGTAGCTGAGGTCTCCTCAGTGTGGCTCCCCTCACCCTCCGTGCCACTGGGTCCCTCGGTCTCCTCTGCGGTGGACCGAGTCTGGCTCTGCCGCTCCTCTTGGTCCGTGGAGCTGTCTCCTCCTGTGGCCGTGGATGTATCTGCAAACAATCAGGATAAACAGAGCAACATTAGTCACCTGTACTGACCACACACACCACAGTAAGTACAGCACATCACAGAGCAAGCCCTGCCATCATTTGCTAGACATTGCAATAAGTGCTGACACTGATTTGAAGAAGCCCATTGTCTGCCTGACAGTCATTCATGCCACTCATATCCTACCTGTCCATGCACCCATCTGTCTGGTGCCTGTTGGATGCCACTAATCATATGTACCACATACACAGTTGTTGGACATCCAAGAGAACATATGGAAATGTGTCACTCCAAATACATGCCTTCTCCTGCCACTGACTCAGTACATGTGTCAGGAAAAGTGATGGGCAGAGTCTCTGTCGATATGCGGGTTTTGCTTCCATCACCAGACACAATGATGTCCTCATGTCCTGATAGTCAATGCGACAATGGTGTGCATGCAGGACATATCACACTACTGCTGGATCACCCTTTGCAAGTTGAATGTCATGGCATAGGCATGTCTGGCAAGTCAGTCATAACTGTCTCCTGTCACAGGGGCAGTGCATACACACAACACCAGTCTGCACTGTGTCACAATCATGGAAGTTTTGGGAATGCAAGCCCTGTAGCTGACAGGTGCACATGTGCACCCCTGGCCACCCACATCATGAGGACTAAGATGATCCCACGTCATTCAAATGAGACATTTGAGTGACTGCAAACACAAATCCATACACATGAGCACTTCACCGTCTGATGAGAATGAACCAAAGCTGCCTGCACCTCAATGTTTCATACACCATTGTGCACAGTCAAGGGATTAGAGACCTATGCATTAACCAATGTGCAGATCCTATAGTCACAACTCAGATGGCTGGCCACCCCAAACTGTTAAACACTCCAGGAGTCCAAAAAGCAAGGCCACACCACGGTGACACAGAGGCAGACACCTGAGTGCACTCTTCACAATGCCCAATATGTATGCTGACACACGGGAGTGGGAGAACAGAGTGCCTTCGATGTCCGGAGTAGGCATTACAGTCCTGGTCCATGTGCAACATGGTATTACCCTGAACACTAGGCAGGTGGCTATGCATGTGTCACACACATGATGTACATACTTCTGAGGCTCTTACCTTGGTCTCAGCTGCAGCATGGGTGTGTGGCACATACCCCAGACATGTGGTGAGTCAGAGCAGCAATTGGAACACATATTAAAGCCATACCCAGAGTACATGTCAGATCACAGGCATTGTGTGAGCAATTGTACCACCCATGCAGCCCACAACAAAGTTCCTGTAACTGATGCTGTCCCCAACTTGACCCACAGGTAACTGCAAGTACACAGTACCCAAGTGACCTAAGTCACAGACTGTAAGGGCCACACCTGTGTATCAGATGAGGAGGGGGCATGACACAAGTGAGGGACATGAGTCCAGGACAACAAGACAGTCGTACTGTGGAAGTGTAACCAGGCTAAAGGAGTGCATAGAGCATGTTAGTCATAGTACCCAGAAAAGGCTAGCACCTACCCCCTCCTTGCTGCTGTCTGGCCTTCAGCTGCCCATCCAGGTCAGGGAAGACCACCGCCAGAATCTGGAGCATGTGGGGGGTCATGGTCCGGTGTCCGCCCCTCCTGCGAGGAGGCGACAGATTCAGCTGGACCCTTGCGATCCTCCGGGTCCAGCCACGAAGGTCCTGCCACCTCTTCTGGCAGTTGCGGATCCGGCGCCTGTAGACCCCCACAGATCGTACTGCCCGGGCGATGGTCAGCCAGATCTCCTGCTTCTGGTGGGCATCAACCTGTGAGGATGACAAAGTGAAAAGGCCATTACTACACATGCAACATATCCGTGCATCACACAGTTGGATATACATGTCTCAATCACAGGGGCATATGATGTACACAGGTAGTGCAACTATGGCTATGAACAGTTGTCCAGCAGTTACTAAATGGTATCATTCCCTGGGAAGTAAAACCTTGTTGGAATGCACTGTTACTGCACGATACCTGTTCAGTGCATGTAACTACACACTTTGGGGGGGTGACAACTACTCAGTGAGCATGCTAGCCACTGGTGTACACACTGTAAGTACTGCTAGTCAGACAACATGCACAATTAGTAAGGCAGTGGACAGCACACTCACCTGCTCCCCTGGTATCCCATACAGCTTGCTGTACTGTGGAAGGAGGCTGTCCAGCAGAGCCTGGTTCTCCTCAGTGCTGAAGGCTGGGGCTCTCTCCACAGTACGTGCCATTGCAGTAGCCAGAGGATGCAGAGACAGCAGCAGTGGTAGTGGCAGATGTCGTCCTGGAGCATGTAGTGCAGGCAAGTGAGCTCTCAGGGGAACAGCAAGCATTATATGTGTGCTGCAGAGGCAGATACTGTCTCATGTGTCCAAAGTGATAGGTCCAAGTCGTTTGCATCTTCTGAATCTGGCCAATCCATGGAATTGCACCACTTATACACGCCTACAGCATCCTTCAAAATTTGAACTTGATGACACCCATGAATTTGCAACATTGTTGTGGGTGGCCAACTGAATTCACTGCATCCGACTCGTGCAAGCTTCGAATACGCGTCCGTTACCATGTCAGTCCATAGCCAATGCGTGCGCACGGATCGGTCCATTGCTGTACGACGCGTATTTCGAAACACAACACGCATCCGTCAACATCATATGCAATGGCCAATGCGTGCGCACGGATCGGTCCATTGCTGTACGACGCGTATTTCGAAACACAACACGCATCCGTCAACATCATATGCAATGGCCAATGCGTGCGCACGGATCGGTCCATTGCTGTACGACGCGTCCCTGTACAAGTCACTCGCATATGTCACCATGGTTGTCACTGGTGAACGTATGCCAGCCACAATTACTTGCCAGGGACTCAGGGGCACACCTACAACACCACAGCCTGTCTACACTGTATCCTAAGGCATGCAAGGCTGCATTACCTGTGTGTGTATGGGGGTCAACATGTGGTTTGTTGGGTGGCACTTGGGGGCAGCCACTCCCAGGCTGTGCACGTGTTCATGGGGACAGAATCCTTTGTGTGTTGTGCACATGACCACTGTGATGTGCAACTGTTCAGTTCAGAGCATGTGGCATGGTCACATTTCCAGGTTGTATATGTGTATGTTATGTCACATACACCCTGAGTCCCATGTGGGATGGTATGTACGGCACAGGTTGACCCATTGCCACAATTGTGATGGCCCTCCACAGTCTGTGTGCATGTTGTGTTTCAGATGTCTCTGATTCCATGTGCACAATGGGAGACAGTCTCCACATCCACGTTGCTTGTGCATCGACTTTGATGTTGTGCGTGTGTGTGTCACAGACGTCCATGTCTGTCTTGCAGAGGCAACAGGGGCCACTACCTGTGGGAGTCATAGTTGTTTTGCTGGCGTGTACATGATACGCCATGTCATGCCAGTGTCCATGTGGCAATACGGGTCCCTGGGAATCTACCTGTCAAAGAGCTGTGATGCCTGGGGCACATCTGTCCTCACTTGTCACTGTGGTGTGTGTTTGGAACGTGACAGCAGTACATGGGTACTGTGACACAGCCTAATGATAGGTAGTGGTAGAGACGAGTGATTCAGCCACAGCTTACCTTGACGAAAGTGTGACTATAGGGAGCTGTCCTCTCTCCCTTTCCAGTTCAAGTGTAGATTGGAAATAAACTCGGTTCCATTGTGGAGAGCAAGACGCTCTTTTTGTATGTGTTTGGAGTAAGTTACCCAACATAAACGTTTTTTTTCCCCTCCACCTTTGATTTATGGTGCTTTGGGTGAGAATCGGGGGATCATACATTAGTGAAGTCCTGAGGAAAGCCGGGCAATTTGACAACTCCGGCTGAAACATGTCGACATATTTTTTGCATAGTGGAGGGGATGGTGACTCATCATAGGTTTTCCATACTACCATCCACAGGTCCTGTTTTTTGACCGTTTAAATATATCTGGACAGGGTACCCGATATTAAATTAGATTAGGGACTCCCTGGATCCAGTTTTAACTCACTGTTTATGCTTTTATTTTCACTTTTTGATCCCTTGAGCTGTTTTTCACATTCTTTGTTGTGTTGTATTGTCTTCCCCTTCCTTATTGCTCCACCCCCAGCGTTGGTCGGCGCGGGGGTGTTGTTAGCAGGCCCTATGATGAAGCATGACACAGATTTCTGTGTGTGAGGGCAGTTTTAATAGTTTTGTGTGATTCCCTCAATTATATACTTTATCAGCATTCTTTTATTGTTCATATAGTCCCTCTTCTAATTAGTGGTTTCACAGCCTAATGATTTCCCATAGCACAACCTGGAACTTGTTGTCAACACATGTTGAACTGAGATGTTAGATGATGGCCATGTAGGTGCCATATATGTCCATACAGAACGGCACACACATCAAGTACTTGTGTCTCGTAATGATGTATCATGTGATATTGAGTATGGTCAATGCCACATATGTGGGTGACTGACAATCTTTCTTTGTTCACCTATGTACTGCAGGGCACCAGCTGTCCATAGACCATTCCCTGACCTTGCAACCATGGTTGAACGTGACTGCATCCGACGGTACCGCTTCAACAGGCCGCTGATTGAGGAATTGGCGGGCGGTTGGCCCCACATTTGCTAGCTGGCCGGCCATACCCTACAGCGCTGACCCCCAAGGTGAAGGTGATGGCAGCCCTACACTTCTTTGCCACCGGTACCTTTCAACACACTGTGGCGTCTGCTGGTGGGATGTCACAGACCATGTTCAGCCTTGTGCTACGTGATATTTTGGAAGCAATGTTAACATACTTGAACCAGTACATCTATTTCCCTAAACGTCAACAACTCACTGACGTCAAGAGTGACTTCTATGCCCTGGGGAGGATGCCACATGTCATCGGCTCCATTGATGGGACACATGTGGCTTTGGTACCACCACAGGCACATGAGCAGGCATACAGGAACAGGAAACATTTCCATTCTATCAATGCTCTGGTGGTATGTCTTGCAGATATGAGCATCTCACATGTGTGTGCACATTTCCCCGGTTCTGCACACAATGCCTACGTAATGAGGAGTAGTCGCATCCCGAGGATGATGTCACAGATGCAGAACCAGCGTGCCTGGCTTGTCGGTGTGTACTGACTTTGTACCATTGTGTGTGTTCTGCAATGTTGTATTCCACCCTCTTTTCCAACTCAGCTAATGTGCAATTGTCTGTATGTAGGTGACTCCGGATACCCCAACATGCCGTGGTTGCTGACACCCCTCAGGAACCCTGTGACACCAGCCCAGATGCGCTACAATGAGGCACATGGTCGGACCAGGAGAGTGATCGAGAGGACATTTGGTCTCCTGAAGAGCCGCTTTCGCTGCCTGGACAAGACAGGAGGGGCCCTCCCATATGCCCCTGCAAAGGTGTGCAAGATTCTCATCGTCTGCTGCATGCTACACAACCTGGCAGTGCGGAAGGAGTTGCCTCTCATCCTGGATGACGATGACCAACATCCGCCACCTGTGGAGGATCCTGGCCTGGGCCACGATGCCAGTGATGATGATGATGATGAGGGTGATGTCCGCACACAGCTCATCAACAACTTCTTCAGCTGAATGTGAGTATACAGAGATGTTATGTCAATGATTTGAGTTTGCATGATATGTGTTGGTGGTGCTCTGTTGCTGTTTGAGTGTGGCCATGTGCTACTTGACTGGATGCGTGCAGCGATGTGTCCTTACAGGTAGTCTGTACTCCCCAACAGTGTTGACATGCTAACTTGGTTTTGTGTAGGTATCTTGTGACATGTATTGGGCATGAGTATTGCAGTTCTGTCCTGTTCTTCAGTGCTTTTAACTGTGTGTCATGTCTGTCCTTCACAGGGTACTTTCAGAGTTGTTTGGTCAACTGTGATCCCCCGACACCATGATTCAACTTCCACGGTGGAAGCAGTCGTTTCCCTACTGGTGATGTGCCACACACCCCTGGACTTTATTTCTTCAACACTTGGTGACTGTGTGGCCACTGCCAAGTGGGATTACCTTGCATCTGTAGTGGAAACAACATGTTGCAAATGTGTAATAAACCTGTGCTTCACTTTGGGATGTGCGTTGTCTGTGGTCACACATCTGACTGACATTTGCTTACTGCACCTGTGGGCTAGTTAACACAGACTCTGAATAGGTGTGGTGTCTGTGCATTCCACTGTATTTCCTGGCAACATCAGTGTAGGCGATGAGTCAGATGGCCCTGGTGTGTATGTGTTGTGTTGCCCTAGTGGTGTGTCTCCCTCATCTGTGTCACGTCGCCATGACTCACATGACGGTGTTGAAATTGCTGTAGCAGTTAGCATGCACAGTGTCATTTAGCAGATCATCATCTCCATGACAAAAACCACGTTGGAATCACAACAGAGGCAAGTATGGTGTATTAGTGAGTTTATTTACATACATGTGTGAGGATAGTGCACAGGATGGTGGGTGCTGTACATTGGGATTGGAATCCAAAGTTCCCAGATGAGTTGGAAGTGTTGGTATTAGAAATGTCCTGAGTAAAGTCCACAGTAATCTGATACATTAGTCCAACTTAAACTCCCCATGTCACGTGGGAGAGTTGGGTTGCATTCGACAGGGTGAACAGTTTGCACCCAAAGGAGAATTTCCAGAACAGGTGTTGGGTTCCTGGGGGATGTACATGGCCATCTGCCTCTCAGTTGTCCTTCCTCGGACGACCCCTCTTCTTTCTGGGGGACCCTCACGTGCAGGCCGCTGCGGTGCAGAGGACTCTCCACCAGAGTCATCCTCCCTCCCTGTGGCAGTTGCAGTTGTTGCGGCACCAGATGTTGTGGGCACACAGGGAGGTGTGGACATGTTGGTGCTAAGCTGGCGGAGGCATGTCAATATGTCCCTCTGCACCGCTGTCAGTTCTTCCAATGTGTCCCACTTGGACTCCATGCGAGACATGTGTGTCTCCACACGGGACATGTGGGAGTCCAAGCGGGCATGATGGGCAGCCTGCTGCTGTTGAATGTCCTTGAGGATCCCCACTACCTGGCTGACCTCTCCGGTGCTATTCTGGAACGCATCTGCAATGCGTACCAGTTGTGGGTCATCATGCAGTCCAGACCCCTCTGCAAACAGCGACCTCTGCCTACCACCCCTCCCACCACCCCTGGCCACACTGGCGGGACCTGCGGTGGCACGCACAGGTGACCCTAGGCCCCCTTGGGGGTTGGTACTGGGGTTGTTGTCCGTTGCTTCCCGGGGGCCGGGGTCCCTGTGCTGTTGTCATTCAGTGTCCTTGGTCTGTCCGTGTCGGCGGGGGTGGTCTGTGTGTTGGCAGATGTTGGAGGAGTGGGTGCAGGGGTGCAGATGGTGGTCCTGCTGGTGCTGCATGATGACTCACACCGCAGGGGCCAGGTAGGTCTTTGCCATCCGAGGAGGGCAGAGGCTGTTCCACACCAGAGAGCTCAGGGGCCACCGGAGCCTGGGACAGGGACTCCTCATCATCTGCTGCTGTGTCCCCATCATCACCTGTGTTTGGAAGAGACACACAATGTATGTTATGTTTCTACAGGCATCAATGGTTCAAACACATGACAGTTGTGACTGTACATCTGGATGCGTGCCTGTAAATTGCATTGTCCTAAGTTGTCACAGCCAGAGGTTGATATTGGTGTAGCACATTGTCCTGCCAACCTGAAGCATTTCAATGTGAATGTTGAGGTGTGTGCATGACCAGCTCATGTATTGATTGGCTGTACATGGCCATTGCTACTCAAGGGCCATCACGTGCCTGACACAGGTGTGTCATCCTTGTCCACATTTGTCCTTTAACAGGGACATACGTGCAATTCCACTTAGGATATCTTTCAAGATTGGGCCATGTGTGGTGGCAGTTTTTGCCAGTCTTTGTGCGTCACATTGGTGTGTCTGGACAACATGGTCACAGTCCGGTATGCCTGGGATCTCTTGGGAATATCTGTGTTGTTGTCTGGGTTCCTAGTTCACGTCTCATTTCATACAAGTGATGTTGTTAACGTAGCTAATGATGTTGTTGCTGAGTTTTGTACGTGCAAACGTGATTAATCTTGTCAATGTCCTCCATGGTGATAAGGATTGGGCACGGCAGCTCTCTGGCTTTTCCATTCTCATGACAGTGATGGCCAGTGGTGTGTGTTGCAGTTCTGCTGCTGTGAGTAGCATGTCTCCTCAAATGCAGTCCAGGTTGGTGCTTGTGTCTACAGTGTCTATGACAGTGAGTGGTGTGTTGTGTGAAGGATGCATATGTTGCCGAACGATGTGGGAGTGGAATGCAGCTCACAACCGCAACTTGTGTGACTGACACCATGGTACAGTGTCCGGTATATTGGTGTGTTCATTGCATTCACTGTCAGGTGTCCCCTGTCAATGATGTCTCTGTGACTTCCTGTCCTGTGTGTTTTGTGCTATGTAGTATGTCTGATTCTCCACAGTTGTCATCTGCAAGACACACCTTCACAGCCAAGCCAGGGGGCACCCATGGACACTGCATCCCCTGACAATGTGTGTAAACATAGAGTTGCAATGGCTGTGAGTGTGTACGTGTTTGGGTTGGCCAGTGCATGGGTGTGAATTGCAGGCACATCATTTCTCATGCCCATGTGTCAGCCATCTTGCCAGGGCTTTTACTTTGGGAGTGACTGGTCCCACGTGTGCAATGTGTTTTTGCAGAGTAGGTGTGTGTATGGCCAGCATTGGTGGTATTTGGTTGACATCCGGACCTCCTTCTTCCCCCAGCCCAGTTATCCCACCATGAAGCATGCCACACTTGCAGTGGGTGCAGGTTAACTCTCAGGATGTCAGTCAGTGGTGTCCTGCTGTTGGTTGGTGCACAGTTCCCAGCAGGGCCTTGTGCTCCCCACAACAGAGCACCATTGTCAGACATCTTTGAAGTGGCTTTTCACTCCATGTGAGGTGTGAATGCTTCAGTGTGAGCTTGCTGGGCCATGTGGGTGGGGGATGTTGAGCTGTGACTACCACTCCCATCATGCTATTGCCTACACCCCCCTTCCCAGCATGCCCATACTTCCTTCCTTTTGAGTCGAATTCACTGTGTGTGAGTGTGACAGCAATGGCAAGATGGCTGACAGTGTGGTCCTGTTGTTTGTTGGTGCACAGTTCCCAGCAGGGCCTTGTGCTCCCCACAGCTGAGGCCAGTGTCAGACATCTTGGAAGTGGCTTTTCACTCACTCTCTTGTAGAGCATGGTCCCAGGTGTGTTGTTTGGAGTTAGTGGAAGTGGTGTGTGTGTAAGGGCCTGCTGGTAGCTGTAGTCGGAGCTGGCACTCCTCCTCCCACCAGGCCAGACATCCCACCATGAAACGTGCTTCCATTGCAGGGAGTGCAAGTTGGTTGTCAGGATGTCAGTCAGTGGTGTCCTGCTGTTGGTTGGTGCACAGTTCCCAGCAGGGCCTTGTGCTCCCCACAACAGAGCACCATTGTCAGACATCTTTGAAGTGGCTTTTCACTCCCTGTGAGGTGTGCATGCTTCAGTGTGAGCTTGCTGGGTCATGTGGGTGGGGGATGTTGAGCTGTGACTACCACTCCCATCATGCTATTGCCTACACCCCCCTTCCCAGCATGCCCATACTTCCTTCCTTTTGACTCTGCTTCCCTGTGGGGTAGTGTGCCTGTGCTGACAGGATGGCTGACAGTGTTGTCCTGGCGTTTGTTTGGCTACAAGCCCCAAAAGTGTCCCTGTGCTTCACACAACATAACCCAGTGTGGTAGTTCTTTCTGGGATATTTATAGGCTGTCCGGAAATCGGTTAAAACCGACTCTACCCGACAGTACACTACCGGATAAAAATCAGCTGACCCGGTTTAAACCGAGTGTCACTGATTTTCATAGTTGACGTGGGGGGAGAGGAGCTGTTGTGGTCTGCCGTCTGTCTTACTGCAGCCGTACCCGAGTACTTCACAGGTCTTTAAAAAGACCATTTACTTAACGAGGCTCTGTTGTTCTTTCGCCCCTTCTCAGAGCCCCTGGGGGCGGGGCTGAGAGCAGAAACAGTCTTCGTTGCTTGCGGTTTTGGCACATGTCTGGCAGCCGGCCCTGCACCAGGGAGCTTGGAAGCTGACACCGGCGCTAGGCGGCTTTACTGCTTGCACTTTAAAACACAAGAGAGCGGCAAAAGATGCACCAGTGCTGTTCCCGACACCGCGCCACGCAACTTGATTAGACTCACACTGACGTCAGGAGTGGCTGTGTGGCGAGGTGCAATTCTGTTTACGGACCGCCTAGTGCCTAGCCGCACCCGAGCATGAATATTCAGACTATCAGCTGCAGCACAGTGGTGGGCTCTCTGGGTCAGTAGCTGCTGTGGTCTATGGGGTTGGGTCCGAGTCCGTCCAGTCACGGGGATTAACATTGTTGATTTTAAAAGTTTACCGCGCAGCCTCCCACACAACTTCTCATTATGAACTGCACTGCAGTCACCTGCTCGCGCCGCCGTGGGAGGCAGAAGGACATTTGCCTTTGAAGTCTCTGTGTCACAAAACTGTCCATTGACCAGGCACTTGGCTGATGTCACGGTTGTGTAACCATTGGCCACTCGCAAGTTGTGACACGCACGTATTACATCCCATGGCTTGTGGCCTCGTGGACAGCAGCTTTCTAATTGTAACAGAACTGTCTGCCTTTGGATTTGGTTTTGGTTTAATTGATGGCTGGAGGTCAGGTCCCGGTCAGCGCAGGCCATGGGCAGGATCAGATGATAAATTTCAATTTCCTGCTTAGGCCCCCAGGAGTTGCAGCTACCACCCGCACCGGAGTGACAGGACAATGTTCAAACTTGTGACCTACACGCCTGTGTCGTCTCAGTCCCCTGTTGTTGTGTGCCCCAGGGAATCCCCAAATTGTGAGAGCAGGTGCTGTGTGCTAAGTGTGTCTAAAAGGCACAGGCACGGTTCTCAAGCTGAAGCAGTGCCACGCTCTGCATAAGCCCCTTGCTCTCACCCCCATAAGATTCCTCCGACTCATGCGAATTTCCATCACCTGTCTGCAGCCAGGAAGCGTGACAGACACTTCAGCGACCCAGGCATCGGCGTGAGTTTGGAGTTATTTTACTAGCTGCACCACCCACTGACTTGGTAAGAGTCAACAATTAAACCCTGCTGTGTTCATTACAAATGTTCCCATTAAGGTCAGAGTTTTCCTCTACTGGCAGTTGACTCGCCATGATTTAGTAGCACAAAGGGTTAATCCCTGCTCTAAAGTCAAAACTTGTACTGTGTACCATGAGCCATGCTGCAAATTCGGCAAACTGTATTTTATGAGGTCGGACACCTGTGAGTTATTTTTCTCACAAAGATCTTTTTTTGTTACTCGTGGAACTTGTACTTAGTATAAATAACAAGTGCTTAAAACCACCTGACAGTGGGATGAATTTCTTGTGTGTTCAGGAGTTTCCAGGTAACAACAAAAATGTCAAGATAACTGGTGAATAATGTTTCTTGTTAAGCAAGATCAGAATTTAGTTTGGTGACATTTTTCACTCATTATAAAGTTGCGGAGAGGGTTAATATGCAGATTCACGCTGATCTCTGAAGTCAAGCATTTATGGGCCATATTAAACAGAAACACAGATCTGTACTGACTGTACTCAGCAGTTTTGTACATTGGATGTTCGTTAGTTGGGGTCCGGGGTCTGCAGCTATGGAGCACATCGTCACTGGCTGTTTTCCTTCCCGGTTAAATCTTACCAGCAATTTGGTATTTATTTATCGCTGCGAGGCCCTCCTGCAAAGTCAGTGCCCTTCCATTTCTAGTGCTTTGCAGCAGTTTTTAGTTGTTCTTAGAGTTTCTCATTGCTCAATAGGTGTAATTTCTGATTTGTATATATTTCCCTAGTCTTCATTGCTTAGATTTTGCTTGTGAGAAAGTGTCACACATAGCCGTCAAATGTCACTCATAAGTACACTGAAATTATGAAAATGTCACACATAAGCAATCTGAAACCCTGGCAGCTATGTAGGCCCAGCACTCCCACCAGAGGCTCTCGGGTGGGGACATGACGTAACCCATGCTCGAGGCGGGACTGACTAACGAGAGCAGAGGCCCGCCGTTTGTACGGGGCTCCCAGTGACTGGAATCCCACCCAGTCCCAACCCTGACCCACTGCAGGAAACTCTTAGGAACGATTCCAGGTTTACCCACCAAGTGCTTGACTCTGTGCTGCGCCTAGAAGTCCGTCCTCTAGGCATCTTAGAGATGCGCGCCTGCCAGTCAGAGTCAACGGAGCCTAGTACACATAGTTAAAGATACACTTTCTGTCAGTACTCGGCAGGGACTAGTAGACGGGCTAGGGAGACACATTGAGCTGTCCTACGACTTCCGGAATCGTTCATGGAAAGCAGAAACTCTCTCCGCTCTTCGATAGCTCATTTCCATGGGACCGTATCAACTGTCAGTTGAGATCCGTACTGTCTGCCTTTATAAGATCCAGGGTTAGTTTTCAGAGTTCTGTTGAGAGTATTCTCCAGGTCAGGCGCGCAACGCCTTATTGGGCTCAACAGGCTTCGAATCGACAACTGAAAGGGTTCAGACGGGCATCTGAGCACAGGAACATCCTTCTCCGCCAATCACAATGCAAGTTTCCACCCATAACCTAAAATTGAGGACTGTGAGTCTAGGGGCGCTGGACCACGGGCCTCTAAAAGAGGCATAGACGAAGCTCTACGTCAGGTTGGGGGTCACCGCGACTCAAAGAGGTTAAACCCCCTGGCATGGGTCTCAAGCAGGCGCGCAACGCCCATTGGGCTCAAAGGGCTTCAGCCCCTCCCCCCCCGCGTCGTGTGTGTCAGCCTGGCTGAGACAGCTTCCCGAGCACACACACAGCCGCACCCGAGTACTTCACAGGTCTTTAAAAGACCATTCACTTGTTAACGCGGCTTTGTTGTTTTTTCACCCCTTCTTAGAGCCCCTGCATCTCCACTCAGCCTATGGGTGGAAGAATTACCCCCCACCCTTCCAGGCTACCTTCAGACTTGGAGGAAGCATCCTAGCCAGGGTCCGCAACCTCCAGTGACTTTCCACAGTCCAGTTTTTCCTTCTGCAAGCTATCATGATCCAGAACTGTAGTCCAGATGTTTCAAGTGAGGCCAATCAGTCCTTCAGTTTCCCGATAAGACCAGTATTGGAGAATGGTGTTCTTCATGGCAACCTTAACTTGAAATGTGGGTGTCCAAGGCATTGAAAGGTTCAAGAATTTTAGGGTTCGAGGCTTCTTGTCTTCATATATTGAGTCCCTTTTGTCTGCTCATCTGTAAGTTCTTTGAATCTTGTTAGTTCAAGTCCTTCCCTTCGGATCTATAGACCCCCAACAATTTGCGCGTAAGGAAACTATCGGAGCGGCTCACATTGTGATGTCATCATGCCATTGTTCCAGCTGCCATAACCATTGGTTGACGAAAGGTCCAGGGCATGCCCTGTGCTCCGGGCTTTGACCAGTGGCGCGGCAGCTAGGACAGTGTCTCTCAGGCGCAGTCAATGCGAGGTGCCTCTCTCTGATAGCATTGCAAGGAGAGGCGCTACTTACAGACACCGCCCAGAGCACAAGAGGTGCAAATTATGGACACTGCACTCACAACAAGAGATGCCTGTTGCTGACACCACATAGACTGAGAGGTATCTCAGAATGGGGCTGGACTGAGAAGCCATCTACAGCCCCGGTGGTACGCGACCACAGTCAAGTTTCGAAACTCACACCACATCCACCTCTTCACGAGCACCTTTGTGGCAGTCATTTATTTATAAGTGTCTGTGGGAGGAGCGTGCTGCAGCGCAGTAGGCATCAGACCAATGCTTTTACCCTTAGAATTGGTAGTTAAGCACCTTCTGCAGGGCCTCTGTTGAGGGATTCCTTGACTAGGTGTAGCATAGATGGTTGCACGAAATGTCTTCCAGAAACAAGCAATAATAAAAGCAAAGCGTTCCATAAACACCGGTAAAACACTGTTTCAGTTGTTTTTTATGGCGCGAAAACGAGTAACCACTGAAAAGCACTGTTTTTTTGAGGTATTGAAAACACTGAAAAAACACCACCAGAATTAACCAAAAATAGAAACTGAAAACAGGAAAGCCTAGATATTTAATTAGAGTGTGAGGCAATGCATTCTCCCAGGTGAGTTGTGTGGAGTTTGTGTTAAGGGTGTGTGTGAGAAAAGCTGCTGGTAACTATGGTCAGAGCTGTCAGTCCTCCTTCCCACCCAGCCAGACATCCCACCATGGAACATGCTTCCATTGCAGGGAGTGCAAGTTGGCTTTCAGGATGTCAGTCAGTGGTGTCCTGCTGTTGTTTTGAGCACAACACCCAGCAGGGGCTTGTTCTCCCCACAGCAGTACCCAGTGTCAGCCATCTTGTCAGTTCTTTTCCACTCCCTGTGATGTGAGCATGGTTCAGAGTGGTGTTGCTGGGCCTATTGTGAGGGTGACCAATATCTGTGACTACAACTCCCATCATGCTATTGGCTACACTCACTTCACCAGCATACACACAATTCCTTCCTTTCAGTCAGCTTCCCTGTGAGGTGGTGTTCTAGGGGTGGCAAAATGTCTGACAGTGTTTGTTGGTTAGATTTGTGCCACTGCCTTGCTCTATTTGTTGTTAGGTTTGTACATGTCATGACACAGTTACATATCACTATGAGATGGCAGGTATTGTGTTTGTCTGACTAGCATACACATCTTGGGATGATTATCTTTTGGTTACTGTGGCTTTGCTAACGGTGCATGGTTTCACTATCCCCTTGACAGTGATGTGTGTGTATTGTCACACAATATTGGGTATATTGGTTGTGTACTCACCAGGCTCTGGGATGTCTGATAGTCCATGTACGCTCTCTGGTGGTAGGATGGCCCGCACCTTCTCATCCTAGGACCTGAGGTATACTTGTTTGGCAGGAGGGCCACTGCCGGTGCGATGACTCAAGGCGTAATCCTTCTTGAGTAGGTCCTTGACCCTCCTGCGCACATCATACCACCTGTTCTGGATGTCTTCCTTTGTGCGCAAACATGGTGATTGTGCGTTCACCCTGTCGACGATCCTCTCCCACATCTTGGTTTTCTGCGACATGGGGGTCTGTTGGACCAATGTACCAAACAACTGTGGCTCTACCCTGAGGATTTCATCTACCAGGACTTCCAATTCACTGTCTAGGAACTTTGGATTCTTCTTTGGGGGCATGGTGATGGGTGGTGGTGGGGATTGATGTGTGTGTGAGTGTACAAGTGAGGGTGGGTGAGTGTCAGTTTTGCTGGGTGTATGTGAGGGTGCTATTAGGGAGGTGCTAATGGTGTGTGGCTTGTGTGATGGATGAGTTGTGAGTGTGTCTGTGGTTGCTGTATGATGGTGTTCTGTGCTGGCAGGTCTGTTGAATTTGCAAAGGATCATGGTAGGGATTTGTGGCCTTTATATGGGTGGAGTTGTGGGTGTGTCTTTGTTCCATGTTTTTTCCCCCCCAGTATTTATTGACGTTGTCAGTGCTTGTTTGGCCCTTTTTTTTGTATTTTTTCCTTTGTATTTTTTGGGCATGTAGGAGACGTTCTTCTGACCGAGTAGGACGCTGTAGTTGCCTCTTGTGAGCTTCTCCGAGTCTTTCACGCTGTCTTTCTGCTGGATTTCATGTGCGGCGTACGCGTCGGTCGCGGAGTATTCGGTTGCTTCGGCTCCCTGTTTTCTATGCGTGTCGGTCGTACGGCTTGAGTTCCGTGCGACTCGGTCTGGTTTTACACGCATTGCATCGTACTGCGCGGGTCGGAGTTCGCGGGTACGTATCTGTCGGGTTCATTCCTGGTGCGTGTCGGTCGGTTCGATTCGCGTAGATTTTCAGGCCGGATAGCTGGTTTCAGTGCGGTGCGGTCGTTCGGCTTGTGCTCTATACTAGTAGGTCGTAATTCACATGCATATCATCGTACTACGCGGATCGGACAGCGCCGGTACGTGTCGGTCGGACTACATTCCCGTACCGAGTCTGTCGGTACGTTTTCCGGCCTGAATCGGAATCGGCCCCTTAGTTGAGAGTTTGGTCAAACACTTCCAGGTCATTGTAATCTGTTGAAATGCTAAAGCTAACATCAGATCAAACAACCCTTTTTCATGAGATGGCAAAGAGAGGGACTCTGATAAGCTTCCTAAAAGAGAAGGAGATTGGACATGGGAGTATGTATCTTAAAAATATTGGAAAGGCGAGACCAAATTTGTAGCCAAAAAGAAGCTACTGGGGGGCATGAGAATAGGAGATGTGAGAGGTCTGCTGTGGGGAAATCACAGGACCAACAATGCTTATCATTAGTGTGTGCGAAATTAGCTATAGAGAGGGGAGTAAAATACAGTCTGTGATATAGAAAAAACATGGATTGAGTGGTGGATGCAGATCTCGAAATTTTCAACGATCTAGCCCAAATCTTGTTCCACACATCAGTGCTCCACTGACATACTAAGTCTGTTTCCCAAGCAAGTTCCAACTTAGTCTTAGCGCACTCTGGATCAATGGAATAGAAGAATTTGTAGATTAAGGAAGCTTTTGGAAGTAACACCAAGATTTTAAGAAGAGGATCTTGTGTAGCTGAGGAGTCTTCAGAAGGTAGGGAATAGAAAGCACACAGAATCGCATCCATAAGTATTGAAAATTTATATAAGAATGAACGAAGACAGTTAAAAGTAGCTTGAAAAAGAGGAAAGGAACAAGGAGATGTTCCATCAAACAAATCTTTAACCCAGATAATACCCATGGTTCTCCATGAAGACCAAAACAAAGGTCTGTTATTAATGGTAATGAGACGATTATACCAAAGAGGAGAATGTATAAAAGCATTTCTGGATATTATTTTTGGTTGATAATGAGGCCTTAACAGCGAGCAGGTGTGTTTAAATAGTGGAAGAGATGTGAGAGCATTCTTGGCAGTGAAAGTGAGAAGTTCATTAGTCGAAAAAGGGGCAAATAGACAGCGTTCGATAGTGACCCATAAAGGAGTAAAGGGAGAAGATTCCGTAAGAAGCCAATAAGAAGCTTGTTTTAGGCAAAAAGCCTTATGATATAACCGGAAGTCAGGAAAATTTACACCACCGACATCTCTCGGTTTTCTGAGATGAAATAAAGAGATTCTGGATTTTTGTTTTTCCACAAAAATTTGGAAAGAAGAGAGTCTATTTTTTTAAAAAGGTAAAGGGAATACGAACTGGAATCATTGAGAAGAAATATAGTAAAATTGGAGTAATCATCATCTTGATGGAATCCAGGCGACCCCACCAGGAAAGAAAAAGAGGGTTCCAGGAAGAAAAAAGTTTGGAAATGCGATCAAGAGCGACACTCATATTTATTTTAATCGACTCCAAAATGGAATTGGAAAACCAAATACCAAGATATTTGATTTTAGAACTGTTCCAATGAAAACCAGTAAAATCAAATTGTTGCATAAGGCAAAATGTGGTAATTGGTAAGACTTCCGTCTTGTCAGAGTTGATTTTATAACCAGACACCGCTGAGAAATCGGAGATTTCTTGTAATAATGGGGGAATAGAGGAGTCTGGGTTAGAAATGAAAAGTAAAATATCGTCAGCATAAGCAGATAACTTCAAGTGATGATCTCCATAAGGGAATCCGGAAATAGAGGAGTTATGGCGAATACGAGAAAGAAAAGGCTCGAGAGATAGAACAAATAAAAGGGAGATAATGGACAGCCCTGCCTAACACCTCGATGAAGTGAAAAACGTTGTGAGATTTGACCGTTAACGATGGTGGAGGCAGAGGGTGTAGAATAGAGTAAGGAAATAAGAGAGATGAATTTAGGGCCAAAACCATGCCATCGGAGAGATTTAAACAGAAAGGACCAATCAACCCTATCAAAGGCTTTTTCTGCTTCAATCAAAATCGCAGCAAGAGGGAAGGGAAGAGTAGACGCTTTATTCAGAACATTAAAAAATAATCGAGAATTATCAGAGGTTAACCTACCTTTGACAAAGCCACATTGTTCTAGACCTATTAAATGAGGGAGAAATGATTCAAGTCGTAATGCTAAAAGCTTGGCAAAAATTTTATATTCAACATTTATCAAGGATATGGGGCGGTAATTCTTGCAAAATTTGGGATCTTTGCCATCTTTATGAATAAGACAAATAGAGGCCTCTAGAAAAGTACCGCTCGCCGCACCTGTGGTACAAAAGTATTGAAAGAGTTTAAAGAGTTTTGGGAGCAACAGATTTGAGCAATGAAGATAAAATTCTACCGAAAAACCGTCAGGGCCAGGGGATTTATTTTTCTTTAAAGAGTTCAGGGAAGAAGAGATTTCCTGGAGTGAAAGGTCTGTGTCTAAAGAAGCAATATCAAGATCCGAAGAGGAAGGAGGAGGAATAGTGCTAAGATAATTATCAATAAGTGAGGCAGATGGAGGCGACTCTGGAGTATATAAGTCACTATAAAATTTTGTAAATTCGTCTAGTATGTCCTGATCCTTGAAAAGGTGTTTACCTTCCGCTGATTGAATAGAATCAATTAGTACTCTCTCTTTTCTAGATTTGAGATAGTTAACAAGAAGTGAGCTGACTTTATTTCGACCGCCATAATATCTGGCGCTACTACGAAGTAAAGTGAAGGAGGCATTGTCAGTAGAAATTTTATTGAAATCCATCTTTGCACGAATAAGTTTCTGCAAATTGGAATCGGATGAGGAAGTGTAAAACTGATGTTCTAAATGTTTGATGGAAGACAACAAAGCTTTATGCTTATTGAGGGTTTGCTTCTTTTTCTTGGATACAAAATCTATAATGAAGCCTCGAGCAGTGGCTTTAAAACTATCCCACACCGAGACAGGGGAGACAAGAGGATCTTCATTGATAGAAAAGAATTCTTCAGCAAAAGAGATGAAGGAAGAGGAAAATACTGGATCTTGTAGAAGAGAATTATTAAATCTCCATCTGGAAAATTTGGAGCGAGAAGGGAGTAGGTCAAAATCAACAACCACCGGAGCATGATCCGAGATCAAAATGGGCTCGATCGAGGAGGAAGTAAGGTTCTGAGCCAAGGGTTTGGAGAGGAATATGTAATCTAACCGGGATAGGGAACCATGTGGAGGGGAAAAAAAGGAAAATTCTGACTGGTCGGGGTTGCATAGTCTCCAGGCATCAACAAGATGAGTCTGCATGATAGTGCTGAGAAATTGTTGGTGAGTTTTATGGGGAATAAAACGCACCTGGGATTTGCGGTCAATAAAAGGATCCATGACTTGGTTGCAATCACCTCCAAGTATAAAAAATTCATCTTTATATTGAAAGCACTTATCTGTAATAGTAGGCCAAAAGTGGGATCGGGTTGAGTTGGGCCATAGACATTAAATACAGTGAGAGGAATATTATTAACTAACAATTTGACCAAAATCCACCTACCATCAGAATCTATATCCTGCGTAACAACAGAGCATTTCAATTTTTTATGGCATAGAATAACAACCCCGTTTTTTTTTTGTATTTGTAGGGGAAACCAATACTGATCCAACCCAATTGCGCTTGAGCTTAAGCGCTTCAGCCTCGGATAAATGAGTTTCTTGTAGTAAGACTAAATCAGGCTTATAGGAGGCCAAGTGAGAGAGAATTCTCTGCCTCTTTATAGGATTATTAAAACCCTTTACATTCCATGTAACAACTCTGAATGAAAGAGAATAACATTATATATACAACAATAAAAGTTGAAATAGCAAAGGAGCCTAATAAAAGAGTTAGCATGCAAAGTAGTGATGAAGAGGAAGGGTAGGAATAGAACCATAAGATACAAAAAAGAGAAATGGGAGGAGAGAATGTAGGAGAGGGATAAAATCAGAAAAGACTGCAAATTCGTCAAAGGGAAGAAAAGGGAGAGAGCATTGAAAAGGAAAAAAGAGAGAGGAAAGTAAAGGAGAAAGAAGAGGAGACAGTACATGTCAGAGAACTGACGACTGTGATACATACCTTGACAAGGGGATGAAAAATAAAAACAATGAGGAGTGGCGACGGACAGGCGAAGACAGCACATCCAACGAGGGAGGCAACGCACCACACCAGGACGCCATACGAACATAAAAAGGATCAGGAACAGAGGGCGGGTATATATGAGAGTCCACAAAACCTGCACAAACAGTAGGGAATGAAAAAAAAAAAATTAAGTAATGAATGAAGGTATCATGTTGTGAAGTAACAAAAAGAGCAAATGTAATATAGGAGTTAAAAGATTCAAGTGTGAGAGGAAGGTCCAGCAACTTCCATCGATGATGTAGAGTGTAACTGGATAAAGTTTCTGAGATCCGCTGGGTCGTCGAAAGAAGAAGTTTTGTTCAGGTAAGTGACTTTAAATAAGCAGGGATGGAATAAGCCATAACGAGCACCAAGAGAACGAAGAGCAGGGCGAAGATCCAGGAATTCCTTTCTCCGTTTCGCAGTAGCAGATGAAACGTCCTGGGAGATGAACAACTTGGAGCCAGACCAAAAAAGCTGTTTTTTAAGCTTAGCTGCATTCAGAACTTTTAAAAGGTCAGTGAATTCCAGGAATAGAAAGATTACACCTTGAGGTCTGGAAGGAGCAGCAGACGAAGATAAACGCGGGCCAAGGCGATGTGCGCGTTGGATGTTCAGTTTGGTCGTTGCAGGTAAGTCCAGAAGTTGTGGAAGAAAAGAGGTGAAAAAAGAAACAGGGTCGTCACCCTCAAGGACTTCAGGAAGACCATATAAGCGAAGGTTATTGCGTCGATTTCTGTTTTCAAGGTCCTCAGAAGATTTCCTCAGTTGTACCACCTCTTTTTCCAGACGAGCGATTCTGGCTGATGAGTCCTGTACCTCACTGATCTGCTGCTCCACCGAAGATAACCGAGAATCCATGTCTGACCATTTGTTATCCAAAGTTTGTAGACGGAAATTGGTATCTTCAATAAAGGGTCTCAGAGCACGTATCTCCTCCAGAACAATGTCTAAAGAAACAGGAGACAAAGACTTAGGAGGAGAAGGGGGGTCTTGCTTAACCCTTTTATTCGTGGTAGAAGGTAGTTGTGCTTTAGGTGCAATTACAGGAGAAACTGCAGAGCGAGAAGACACAGACTGCGCCATTTCCTCAGATGAGTGCAAGGAATCACTCCGTGAAGAGCAAGAAGATGGTCGGTTGGAAGGAGGGCCTTTGGTACACCTTAATAAGCTTTTACTCTTGCCCATGGACCAACACAACAAGCTGTCAGAAAGAGAGGACTTGCGTGGCGAGAAGCCCTCAAATAACGTGAAAAAGCACAACAGCAGCTGGGACTGTAAAAAAAGAAAAAAAGAAAAAAAAAGTTACACCCAGCGTGTAAAAAGTTATTCAAATATCAGGAAAAATAGGAAAAAGACGTTGCCAGAACCAGCATTCCTGAAGAGATTAGGGCGCCTCTGACGTGAAGAATGCAGCATTGAGAAACAAAATGGCGGCCGCTAACATGAGAGAAACACATCACCTGGAATAAAACAGCTCATGGAGGAAGGAGAAAGACACTGAAGGCATCCTCTTATGGAGCAAACATTCCGATCACCAAAGATGCCCACAGGAAGCAGAAAGAAGGAGTTATAGCGCCGGGATTACATCGGCGATCCTCAGCGTGTCGCGGAGCTCCGGAGCTACGCGGCCATCTTAGGTTGCGTCGCGCGCGTTCCCCCAATAGCATGAATTCTTAATGTTTTATTTTATTGCAGTTTAAATCGTTCATAGATTTTGTGGTTACTTGTACTATTATGGTTAAGTTTTTAATTTAATAAAATGTTCTTGATGATGATGGTGAAATACCATGCACCACTGAGTCAGGGGTACTGCAATGGGTGGCCCAATGAGTGCTGCAGCCCACTCGTAGTGTTTAATTTACAGGTGCTGGGTACACTAGTACTGTGTACTAGGGGTTTGGGAATAAATTAAATGTACCAATCAGGAGTATACCAATCTCATCAAGTTTAAGGGGGAGCACAATCACTTTACTTCTGGTTAGTAAGAGTAAAGTGTGCAGAGTTCTATGGCAAGGTAATAAAACTGGGGGGATACCACACAAAAGATGGTCATTTCCAAAAATATTTGAGATAATGGCATTCCAGATTTTATTACTCTCTATTCGGATGTTTAGTCTCCATCTTGTATGGTTTTGTTGGCAGATTTAAGTCTTTCATGTAGGTGTCACACAGTTCAGTATATATTGGGTCTTTGAATGTGTACAAAACTGTGTAAATTGACTGGAAAACATTAATATGTCTTTTTTTGTGAGTATATCCAGATTAGTGTCCTTAATGGCTGTAATATTCACCATTTTACAAACAAAATTGAGCGAGTAGCCATCATCTTCCCTGCACCATTTAGTTTCTGTATCTGGTTTTATTAACAATGACCAAAAAGTGTTCTCTGGTGCTTAGGGCCAGATGGACAAACATTCACATTTGCGAGTCACAAATTGCGACTTGCAATTTGCGACTTGCAAATGTGAATGTACAACAGTGTCTCAGACACTGTGTGCGATTCCCAATGGGGTCGCAAATTGCATGCCTCATTAATATTCATGAGTCAGTCGCAATTTGCGAGCCTATTGGGAATGGCCAGCACTCACAGGGATGGTGGCCTGCTGGGGTCAGCAGACCACCATGTCTGTGACTGCTTTTTTTAATAAAGCGTTTTTTTAAAAAATGCAGCCTGTTTTCCTTAAAGGTAAATGGGATGCATTTAAAAAAGAAAAATGAAACTTTTCAGTTTCATTCTTTTAAGGACAGGCAGTGGTCCCTGGGACCACTGCCTGCTCTTAAAAAATATTTTCTCACATACTCACAAAGGGGAAGGGGTCCCCTGGGGACCCCTTCCCGTTTGCGAGTAGTTTGCCACCTACTTGAAGTAGGTGGTAAACTGCGAGTGTTTTGCGGCCACAAATGCGGCCGCAAAACAATAGTACATGGCATGGTGACTTGCTATTAGGAAGGGATGCCCCTTCCTAGTAGCGAGAGTCGCACATGCTATTTTGCGAGTCAATAACTCGCAAAATAGCATTTGTACATGCCATTACCCTTTTTTGCGGTCGCAAACAGGAGGATCTCCCGTTTGCGGCCTCAAAAAAGGGTCGTACATCTGGCCCTTAATCTTTTGTTGTATTTGTACTTCAGAGATATGCGTTTACTAAGATGTTCCATTCCTTTGGTATGTGCCATGGTGTGTTCAATGTGGGCAGTTTCCTTCTCTAGGTTCTCAAGTTTAGCTTTGTTTTCTTTATTCTTGTTACTCAAGCGGCTTATAGCTCTGTTAGTGGTCTTAAATGCATCCCAGATTATTTGAGAAGATGGGCATGTGGGTGTATTTTCCCTCTTAAAATCTTCTGTGACTGAAACGATGCAGTCCTTGCTGTCATTATCCACCTTGAGGAAGTCAATCAAACGGCAGACTTTTAGGGCAGATCTTGTCTTTTACGGCTTACACACTGATAACAATAATAATAGAGTTTATATATAGTGCTCCATAATGCACTTGTGGTGTTTCCAACCATTTTAAATAACAGAATGCTTGTTGAATCGATTCGAGCCCGCCTTCATAACATCAACTCATATGCTAAGGCTTCAGGGTACTCCCTATATAAAAACAAAACTGAGGTACTGCCTGTCAATAACTTTTGTGACTCCACCCTGATATACGATACCAGTTTAAAGTGGCAGCAGCCACAATTTAAGTAATTAAGAATATGGTTAAGCATGAACCTAGAAGAACCTAGAAGACATAAGGACAAAAACTACACTCATTAAAGCCAAAGATCTACTCAACTTATGGACAATAAAAAAGCATCACTTAGTGGAGATGAATTGATATGATAAAAATAAGATCCAGCAAACTTTCAAATCAGCATGCTTCCTGTAGGTATTTCAAAACACTCGCAAATTACACCCTATTTCGCAAATTACCGCCCGTTTTCCTTTAAGGAAAACGGGCTGCATTAAAAAAAATTGCTTTATTTAAAAGCAGTCCCAGACATGGTGGTCTGCTGAGCCCAGCAGGCCACCATACCTGGGAGGGCCTGCTATCCCAATGGGGTCGCAAATTGCGAGAGGCTCATTAATATTCATGAGCCTCTCAATTTGCGACCCCATTGGGAATCGCAAACAGTGTGATACACACTGTTGTACATCCTAAATAGCGCCTCGCAAATTGCGATTCGCAAAAAACGTATTTTGCGCGTCGTACATCTGGCCCCTAGTCTATCTCCTGTCTTGGTTAACATTTAAGTAAAGCCTGAGGGGCGGCAGGCACGGCTCGCCGTTGGTGGTGGCGGGCACGGTGGGGGGGGGGGCGGTCTGCTTTTGAAAAAAAAACTATCCTTGCAGCCGCTGGGTCCTGCATCTTCTCTCCTGCTCGCCTGTGTCCGACTCCAGGTCCAATGAACTTTATAAGTGGGACGGGATGAGAAAGGGGAGTGAGACACAAGAAGGGTGAGAAAAAAGAATGAGGTACAAGATGGATGAATATGGAGACAATTACTCACAGTGGGTAAGAGTGTGGATCAAGGCGCAACATGAATGGCGCCATGATATGAGGAATCTGATAAATAAAATGGGATATAGATGGAGTGAGAAACCAGCCAGAAGAAAGAGGAGAGTGAGGCACACAAGAGATGAAAGGGGAGACGACGGCGTAAGAATATTGAGAAAAGTGGCAGATGTGAATGATGGATGGGAGGGTGGCTATTGTACATGATGGATTCAAAGGGGAACCAGAAACTTAGGGAACCTAGACGAACACATATGCAGGCGAATATTATTTTTAGGAAATAAAATTGCAGCTCATGTGACAAATGTGTGTTCCGCTTGGTTACTCTGCCAGCCAATTAAAATAAGATACGTCTTCTACCAAGTGATGGAATCATGAGGAGGTCCAGTCCCCTCTTAAAGTTATTGATTTAACGTCCCCATCCAGTTCTCAAATTTCACGCGGATACTCCAGCACTAAATTATTATTTTAACAATAGGGGAGGTGGTGGGGGCATTGAAAGTGGCTGAGAAATGATTCCCATTGCTGTATGCCATAACAGCGAGCATCCTTGTCAGAAGGACCTAGTCTATCTCCTGTCTTGGTTAACATTTAAGTAAAACCTGAGGGGCCGGCACGGCTCGTGGGTGGTGGTGGCGGGCGGGGGGGGGGTGGGGGCTGGCGGTCTGCTTTTGAAAAAAATAAAAATACTTACCTTGCCACCGCCGGGTCCCACATCTTCTCTCCTGCTCACCTGTGTCCGACTCCAGGTCGGAACAGGAAGAAGGCAGCCAGGCTCCCACCCCAATTCATTGTTGTGATTGGTCTGAGCACCGTGATTCAGCGCTCAGCCAGGGGCTGGAAGGTGGGTATGTTCTCCATGCATGGAGAACAGGGAAGTGCGCATGACTGTTTTGGGCGGCCCGAGAGGCCTGACCACACACTCACTGCGCACAGGAGTGTTCTACCACTCATCCCCTGCAGCACCGCCCCGCCCCCTCACGCACTTCCGCAGCAGGAGGATAAAATAAAATGCTAATAACATTCTGTTATTATCATTTTATTTTTTCCTTTCTTTGCTGCTCCTGGCAGTGGGGCAACGCTCCTCCACCTTAGCGGAGGAGCCGCCACTGAACCTCTGCATGACCTTGCAAGCATGAAAAGTAGTTTCATAACTTTGCTGAGGACACCCATGTGATGTTCCCTCTTACTAATTCAGGTGCTAAGAGCCGTGTAAAGGTAGCTGGGGTTAAAATTCAAGACTAGATGGATTTGAGTGGTGTCTGCTTCACCACGGATAAGGCAGCGCTTCTTGTGATTAATCAAAACTTTGGAAAAACGTGATACCTGCTAAAAACATTACATACAGTAGTTCCGCAGGACTGTTTCTCCAAAGAGGTGATTAATTGTTTTAATGGGAAAATAGGCTCAAAACTATAGTTTGTTAAATTGATGAATTATCAGGAAATTTCTGATTAAATCACACAATATCCCAATGCCCTGCTTAGAGAAATTCTGCACGTTCTTAAGGTCTACCTTTATATCAGTTTGAACATGCAAAGATTTAAGCGCATTATAAATAACAAATAAGGTGTGGGAAGCCTTCTTATAGGAGTCGCCACTTTTCACGACTAAATCACGTTTCATTTGAGTGATACTTTATACCTAAATTTTTCAATTTCTTTTTCCATTGTCAGACCGATTTTCTAAGACAGCGATCAGAAGCAATAGTGGCACACTCATGCCATTCTTTTCCCCCTTCCAGTTTTGAGTCTAATTTCCCATTTAATTTTTTTTGTTCAGAACATGTTAACAGGCCTGCAACACCTATTAAATATAGCTGCACGATGTAATTTTTAGGCGTCGATGCACGTCCAATTAAGCATTTTCATGCCTCCTTGTTATCTTTTCAGTAGTTCACTTTATGTATGTAGTTTTAAATATTCTCCGGTTCTTTTGTTCTCCTTACCTTTGGTAAATGAAGGCTTGCACAAAAATTTCATGTTGGTCAACAAACTGACAAGGAATTAAATAAACAAAAGTAAAGCTTTTAAATGCTATTTTACACTGCCAGGTTTCATCTTGGTGTTTTTTAGGGGGGTTCTGGCTGGGTTCATCCGTGTGACTTATAGAGCAGTGCCTCTGCAATTCACTTAACACCATCATGAAGCTCTGCTGGTTTTATCTCTTTAACAGCGCGTGCAGCGCGAGCTCGTGGTATGTGCTTACAGGAAATGCCAACCAACTGCACTTCGCGAGACGTTTTTGGAGCAAAGGTCTTTTGCAAATGACACCGATAATCTCAGTTTTGGTTGCTGCGACAAAAGGGAAGCTGAGGAAGAGGTGCCCAAACACTGAGCTGCTTTCTTTTCGCATAATAAAGGATCTTTGCAGTGCTTCTCTGTTAACTGAACATGCCTGTGACGTCTGTACCCACCCCCCCTCAGCAAGTACAGGCCCCATCCAGCTGCCTGAAATAACTGCCTTGTGGTTAAACACAAACTACTTCTGCTGAGGTAGTGTAGCGTTCGTAACACAAAGCAATATTTTAGCATTGTTTGGAGCCTGCTATTCTCAGGGGTTTTTAGATTATATGTTCTTGACCCTTAAAAGGGACATTTGTGCAAAATGCTAATGAATGGTCTTTGTTTAGCCAGCAGGGTTTAATTCGAATTTTCACTGACTGACGTTGTGCGGTAGGTAGTTCCTGCTTGCTGTCCGTGTGCTATAAACAGTAAATCACATGCTCTTTCAGTCACGCCAATACTGTAACGTAAATTATTTATGTAGAATAATTTATTTCAGTAGTGCCACGGAACCAGTTTGCAAGTTTCCTTTTCAGCACGTTGCACGGCAGCAAGAATGCTGCTAAACTGCTGGTGAGGTCAATAAGCAGACACCCAACTTCTTTTCGTGGAGCTACTGTAAACAAACCCAGTCAGTCTGGTGAAAAAAACAAACAAAGAGGGCCTATGAGGTGATAAAATAACAAATCTACCATCATACTGTCGAAAAAGGATTTTTGGCTTATTAAAAGCAATAAAGCAAGCCAATAATTTACCCGATCAGCCCTAAAAAGATTCACGTTAAGAAACACACTAAAAATAGTGTAATACACTCTTCAAATAATTACAAATATGTTTAAACCCTGACATTCCTTTCATTTAATTCTTCAGGCCGCTGGAAGGAAATGTCCCCTGTGCTAAATAAGATTCTGGAGCTCTTACTCCAAAAACCACTGACATTCACCCATTATAGTCTCTTAACATTTTCTATGGCATCATTGACATATGACAGAATATCAACATATATAAAACACAGGTATTGTCTTTTCCAAAAAATGGCCAATAATTATAATAAATGTATGTCATTAATTCACACAGCTCAATGTTTGATAAAAGTGATTGTCATTTAAATAAAGCTCTATTAAAAAACACATCTTTGAGTCTTTTAATTTATATTTCATTAACTCACACAGCTCAATGTTTAATAAAAGTGATTGTCATTTAAATAAAGCTTTATTAAAAAACACAGCTTTGAGACTTTTAAAAATATTTTTCAGGCTAAAAAGTGCGGAACCGACCACAAGGGAGCTCTGTTCTCCAGCTGAATAGCATAGAGTTTCAGCCAGGAGAGCTCTAAATAAATATGGTAAGCTTTCCTGGGGTCATTGATTTAATGAACCAGGAGAGTTACTGTTTTTATTAAAGTTGTTAGGGGGCTGCTCTACTCCCTGCAGCACCCCAGCAACATAAAAAAATGCTTGGTGGTGCCACTACCTGTTCTGGGAGCATGGTCATGCTGGATAAATATGTTCTAAGAGCCCTTGCAAGACATTATGGGGTGATCCTGGCAAGGAGCAGTGAATATTAAATGAGCGGCTACTGCCGATTGTTTATTATACATTTTTTCTTTTCATTTATATTTTGGTTGTCCTATTTTGTTGAGGGCTGTGGGGGGAGCCTCAGGTCCACCACAGCCCCGCAGCTCCCCTGCCAGCGCCCCTGCCAGCACCCACCCTAGATACTTGCGGGAGCCAGCAATTATTTATTTATTTAATATTGGGGAGTGGGCATGTGGTCCCCCTCGTGAGCCAACACTGGCCCCATGGGCACAGCATTCCCCTGGGCCCACATGGCTGCTTTGTTCCTGCCTGACAGGAGCAGGTTATTTTCTCTGCTCTCGCTAGGCAGAAGCAATCTCTGCTTCCCTGCTCACAAGAGTGCAGACAGGGAATAAAATGTGTGCTGTCACCCAGCGGGAGCATTTTTCCAGCTCCCGCTGGGTGAGAGTGTACATTTCTTTCCCTGCCCGTGCTTTTGTGGGCCTGGAAACTGTGTCCTGAGGGTAGGCTACTGGCACTAATTTCTTCTTTTTTATTCATATTTTGGGTGTCCCAGTGCCCACCTCAGTCACCCATATCTTTATATTTTATTGGGAGCATTAAGGGGAGGGGGACAGGCGGCCCCCTTCCAAGAGCCAATACTGGCCCCAGGAAACCAATCCACTGGGGCAGTATTCTCTATTAAGGGGAGTGGGTTGGCCCAGCGACCCCAGCTCCCGTGGCCTAAGCTGGGTGTCACGGTGCCCACCCATGGGCACCCACAGCAGACACTATTGAAGGCCGAGGAGGAGACTCAGGACCCCTGCCACACTGCCGGCTCCCCGCATACACCCATCCTGGGTTCAGAGTGAGCTGGCTTTTCTCCTGCTCGGCGGGAGTAAGTTTTTTTTCTGCTTCTGCCAGGGGGATGCGATCTCTGATTCCCTGCCCGCAAGAGTGCCAGCATGGAAAGACATGTTTGTTGCCACCTGGCAAGAATATTTTTTCAGCTGTGGGTTCCTTTGGACACAACAGTGGAGCCGGCCCTTGGCAATAGGTTTCCTGAGGACTTTAGAGGCTCTAGGCTGGAGCTTGTGCGCCCCTTCCCCTTTTTAAAATATCATCCATGGGTTCCGCTGGGGGGTATATGAGGCTCGAGGACGGGGCCTTCCCCTATAAAACTGTTTCCACCATCTCCCTAGGCCCTGGACCACCCCGGGGGGGTTAATATTTTGAAAGCACAGGATCCAGCACATTTTTCTAAAAATGTATGCCTAGATTCATGCATCCACCACAAGTTCTCAGCAAAACGTTTTTTAAATATGCATTTGGCCCCAGGGGTGTCCCTCTGGGACCACCACCAGGCTTGGGGGCCAGGTTATCCCTACATTGCCCTCACATTTTTTTGTTTGTCCTTTGTCCTAGGACTGAGCCCGAGTCCTAAGATGGCTGCCACCAAATTGTTGTTGATGTGGTGGAGCCTATAAGCTCTCATCTCGAGAGCTGTCAGCTCTGAAGATCCTCTGCGGCCTAAAATATACAAAGGTTTTGAGTCCTAATTACTCAAAAACTACTGAACAATTTCTCACCAAATCACAAAAACGTACCTTTTCTGGACCAAGATCTAGCTTCCGACCAAATTTGTTGTAAATCGTTTAGCAGTTTTTGCAGGATCACAGTTAAATTTTCCTATGGAAAAATGAGTGGGGTAAACATGTTTTGGGACACCCCCTTTTTCTTGGCCTCCACTTCACGAATACTTCAAAACTTTCCTGGAAGGAGATGAGGTGGAAGAAATTATTTTATTATAGTTTTGTGAAGATTCGTCAAACAGCGCCAAAGTTATAAGCGAACAAAAAAATACTTTTCCTATGGAAATACGATCCTAACTATAACTACCCATGGCAGAATTGGATATAATAAAGCTAGAGTAATGATAGTTGCAGGAAATTTGGTACTATGCAGTATTAAACTCAAAGGCCCTCTGTGAAAACAGAATTGAGTTACAACAAATGAAATACTGTATACTAGTTTAAAGCCAATAAGCTATAAATTAGGAGAACTTAAAAAAGTTCAAACGAAATATCAGGCAGTATTGTGGTGAATATAGGGATGATCAACTGTTACACCCTGAATTAAAAGTATGCATAAGCAGGAAAAAGCTTTAAAAATGATGAATTTCAGGAGGTTTGCCACATAAGATTGAATGTTATAAGATGGCCACCGTGATTTCCTTGTTAAATTCACTTCATGTAGACCTACTTTGATTGTGGTGTAGTCACAAGTATATGTGTAATGGTGATGCAAACACAACTGACCCGTGAGCAAGGAGCGGTGTCCCCTGAAACGCGTTGAGCGTTTATTGCTGCTTATTTAAAATAAACATGCGCTGAAGGAATTGAGCCGTGGCTTGTCTTTCACTGGTGAAAGTGAGGAGACTGTGGAAGTATATATATAGATCAAGCCTGCGAGGTCAGGCGAAACGTTTAACTGAAAAATAAATCAACTGCTGGTGAGACAATTCCCTGAGTGATCGCTTTATTGGAGTATTATTGAAAGTTAACGTCTGGCACGCTCCGCCGGCAACATGCGATCCAACTTCCTCGGGCGGGGGGAGACAGAAGGAGCAAAAACGATGAGGATATATATATATATACATATATATATACATATATATATATAATATTATATATAATTATATATATATATATAGCCAGGCAATGGCGAAACACGTTACAGCGTAATTTGGAATAAAGCAGAGACTGTATTGAAATTCCATCCCCCGTGTCGGTGTCTGCTTTTTAAGCATAAAAGCAGTAATGGTTGGAATATATATATATATATATATATATATATATATATATATATATATATATTCCCCAAAAAAGCCTCCAAGCTTTAAAGATGCACTCCGCAGGGGATTAGTTCACTGAACTTTAATTTCAAAAAACGGTTGCACAGTCCCAATTAATGAAGTCCCTGACGCGTTTCAGTGCCTCCGGCACCTTAATCATAGGGTGGGCAAGAAGGAAAACCAGTACTGGACTGCCACTTATTTTTACCCATCATGCATGTGCTTTCCAGTAAGCAGCATGCAGGGAGTAGTAGTCCCAATTCTTCCCCTTTGGTGGGGTCCGTTTTCCGACAATAATATTTCTGCCAATGTTCATTATAAAGTTAATGTTGTTACACGGCAGCCTCGGCCGTGGGAAATTGAACCGCCTGGCTAATTGAAACAGGTCTGTGTGGTTGTTTGAAAAACGGCAGCCAGTTTCCAGCATGGAGGAATCACCATTGAAAACCGGAGCATTTTCCTGAAGCCCACCGGAGGGCTTTCAACATTGATAAGAAAAATTGGGGGTTTTAAATAATGACATTCACACGGATTCCACCGAAGGAAGTAATTTTTGACTACAATACCCAGCGTACCACGCACTGGAGGGTGGCTGCATTTAAAAGGGAAAATGACATTGTAGTCTGTTCCGTGTTTCTGCCTTTCCCCTTTCCCTATGATTAAGATGCAGGAGCATCGAAACGAGTAAGGGATGGCGAACCAGTTGGGAAAGTGAGCCGGTTTTGATTAATAAAAGGTTTTACCTGTTCCTCTGTGGAGTAGCGTCTTCAAGCTCAGGGGCAAACTTTGGGACATGTTGTTACACGGCAGCCTCGGCCGTGGGAGATTGCACCGCCTGGCTAATTGAAACAGGTCTGTGTGGTTGTTTGAAAAACGGCAGCCAGTTTCCAGCATGGAGGAATCACCATTGAAAACCGGAGCATTTTCCTGAAGCCCACCGGAGGGCTTTCAACATTGATAAGAAAAATTGGGGGTTTTAAATAATGACATTCACACGGATTCCACCGAAGGAAGTAATTTTGGACTACAATACCCAGCATACCACGCACTGGAGGGTGGCTGCATTTAAAAGGGAAAATGACATTGTAGTCTGTTCCGTGTTTCTGCCTTTCCCCTTTCCCTATGATTAAGATGCAGGAGCATCGAAACACGTAAGGGATGGCGAACCAGTTGGGAAAGTGAGCCGGTTTTGATTAATAAAAGGTTTTACCTGTTCCTCTGTGGAGTAACGTCTTCAAGCTCAGGGGCAAACTTTGGGACATATATATATATATATATCCAACAACGAGTTGCTCCTTCTGTCTTCCTTCGCCCTGGGCAGGTAGATCGTTGTTTGTCGGCGGAGCTCGCCGGCATTTACTATTCTTCCACAGGTATAATTTAGACGATCACAAAGAGGATATTTCCACCAGGCTGTGTCAGGCGAAACGCGTTACTGAGAATTAAAGATCTGATGGTGGAAATATTCTCTTTGTGATCGTCTAATTTATACCTGTGGAAGAATATATATATATATAAGGGAGTTAATTACATGCAAAACACAATTCACAGTATATGAGTGATAGAATGCCCATGCCCATTGAAGTATGTGGGCAGTACAATTTGTGCCTTGAAAAAACGAATAATGGAACATGTCAGAGCCACGACAAACAAAGACAGATCCAATGCAATCGCTAAACACATGGAACAGTGTCACCAAAGTGATTGGAAGATGCTAAAGTTCTATGGAATTGAAACAGTACCATCTAATGAGCGGGGGGGAAACAGAGAAAGACTCCTACGTCAAAAGGAATCAAGATACATCCTCAAATTACGAACATTGACACCACACGGCCTCAACCAATCGGAAGAACTGTATATTCATCTATAAATCAGGAATTGACCTCCCCATGAAAATGAACATAAAGAATAACAAAATACAATACACATGGTGTCAAAAAGTCTAAGTAAAACAGACCCAGGAAAAAACCAGGATATGAACAGCTAAAAGAACAAGGAAATAACAATAACATTGACGAAACCCACTGGAGGGTAAAAAATGATAGAAAAAAAAAGAAAAAAACAAGGACAGATTTTCCAAAAAACTGGGGGACTACTTTTCAATGATGAGAAGGGTAAAGCACAAGGTGGTGTTTTGTGCGACATATAATCAAAAAAAATGTGCAAAGTGTAAATGAATTGAATTGGTTAAAATTGTATATTTATGCAACATGTATCACTTGTTTATTATGTCACTTCACTGAAACACAAATAAACACTGATAAAAAGCAAAAATGTAAAAACAAATACAACTCCCATAATCCACAGGGTCACTTGTGATGTCATACAGGAAATGATGCGGATGAAGTTCAAATTTATTTAAACAATGATCACAAGTGCGTGTGTTAGATCGTGAACAAGGTATTGGAGAATACCGAAACGCGTTGATCTTTGTGCCTGTGTTCCTACCAATGAAAGGGAGAAAATAAAACAAAAATTGCAAAACTCGACGAGAGTGCGACCCATTTTTCCTTTCCATCTGGGAAGGACAGCGTGAGAAATATATATATATATATATATATATATATATATATATATATATATATATTCGCTGATAAAACAAACAAAGGTTACAGGGATTTTATAGTTAGGAAATGGAATTTGAAAAGAAATTCAGTGAAAAAAACAAAGGTTACAGGGACGTTATAGTAAGGCTCAGATTTTCACTCATACTTAATCAGTGAAATTCAGTAGATATAGTTACCTGTGCTAACTAGAACTTACGCCCCCGCAATGCACTGCTCACATATTGCATCACTCATGATATGGTATTTCATAACTATATCATACCTATAACCTTTTTTTTTTCCAGTAAATTTCTAAGGTTTTTTAAAATTCTATTTTCTAACTATAACATCCCTGCAATCTTTGGTTTTTACAGTGAATATATACTGGTTAATTAGTAAGTGCTACCTCATTGGGTAAATGTCTAGTGCACATTCTACACTACATCTGTGTAAAGGACCATGAGGTAATGTCTCCAGTGACGTTGTGTGCATTTAACTTTGGCAACGTGATTGTTCCTCAAGTGTCTCATCCCAGAAGTATGTGCTAACATGAATATTTGTATAAAGGAGACATTAAGACTACAAAGAGGTGAATCTCCACCAAACAAGGATACTTCATCTTAACTCTATGAACTAAGTGCTTCTTTGTTTGATGGAGCTGTCCTCATTTTCCTCTGCATCAAGAACGTGTCGCCAAAATTGGTGAGAAACCCACCCAGGAGGCCTCTTGGCAAACTGTCCATCAACCTGGGAAGAGACTGGAAGATCTTTGCCTACTGTTAATGTGTACAGTGCAGGAGCAAATGGGCAGAGCTTTTGTGTGATTTTGCACATTTGCATACTTGTAGTAATGTAAAAGAAAAAACAATGGTGTCTGCTCTCACCAGGAGACGGCAAGACAGAACCCATTTGTCTCAATCACTACAGAGTGATTGTGGCCTGATAGATGAACAAGGTTTTCACATTGTTTTTGAAGGTAGAATTGCCTAGAAAACACACTTGCTTTGCCTTTGCCAAGCTCAACAAGTTAGGATCATTGGTCCTATACAGATGTTGAGCTTCATCTGGAGCACTTGCTATGTTTATATTTGGTAGTGGTTTCCGTTGAGATTTAAATTCTCAGAAATGAGCATCAGGGTCAAAACGCAACAACACCAGCCCATTTATCCAACAAGAGTCCACTATTTTGCACAAAATGTCTACTCAAATAGAATACTTTCTACTGGTTATTTAGTAAGTGCTACCTTGATGGATAAATGTCTAGTGCATATTCTACTCTATAGATTTGTAATGGACCATGAAGAAATGTCTCCAGTGGCCTGTGTGCATTTCATTTTGGCAATGTGATTGAAGAATAGTGCACAGTTTTATGTGGAGCCCTTATTTTTTCTTGTAGCATAATGCAGAGACCCCTGTCGCTCCCTGCACCCAATCAAATTATTAGAGTGCAAATTAAAGAGTGTTATTCCTCTTAAACTTTAGGTGTGTATTATTGAGTATTTAATTTTTTATATTTTTTTGGGGAGTCATGAATCTGTTTAGATTAGTGCCGTCACATATTCCCAGGGCAGTTGGAGAGTCGCCACTCTGGCGTGTTTATTGGCAGTAGTTAAAAACATACATAGAGACTTCAAACGTATTGTTTAAGGCAAGTGGTTTACTAATAAAGTGATACAACGGTTATAATTATAGAGAATAAAACTATTTAAAGCTCGTTTAAAAAAAAAATCTGGATTCGCGATGACGTCACGTCGTCATCGCGAATCCCATGTGACAGCGGAATGATTGTTTTGATTGGTTTAAACCCCTTTCAATGATTAATAGAGGAAGGTCCCACCTATCTTCTGTATTCTCTAAGAGTGGCTGCCATTTTTCACACTTCTCCATCTCCCTGCTTCATTTTATTTTGGCGGTGGTGTTTTAATTGGTTTTTCTTCAAAAAATGGCGTTTGCTCTTGAGATTCATGTAGAAGATTATGCAAGCTCTTCAACGGAGGAGGACTCAAGGCCAAGAAAAGAAAGTATTGCCTGGCAATTTTTTACAATCCCATTGGAGTAGAAAAAAAGTTGTGGCTAAAACGGTGGAATGCAACATTTGCCACAAGATGCTGTCTAGGGGGACAGACAAGAAGTACTTTTGTGGTATTTCAAGTATGCTAAAACATCTCAAACCTATATATCATAAGCATCTCGAATGAGCACAGAAAGAGCAAGAGAGGAGCCAGCAAGCAACACCTGCAGGAGATGATGCAGAACAACCAGGCACCTCATCAGCTCCTGAAGTCTCTACAGACATTCCTGCGACTGTTCCGGAGTTTGAAAAGCTCAGGCAATTTTACCTCAAATACAAAAAGTTTTTGAACATGGGGAAGCAGTCAATCCCTGCTCTGATAGACTTCTGTAACACACCCAAGTGTTAGTTTTTTTGTGTTACACCATTTTTTGCTCAACTTTTGTGCACTTTGTTCCAAAGCAGTATATTTTACTGTTTTATTTGAAAAACTGAAAAAACACACAAAACCCCCAAAATTGTTAGAAAATACAAAAAAGAAAAAGAAATATGTTTAAAAAATAATGGTTCTTGTTAGAACCACATATTCTGGTTTAAGAAAGAAAAATGATATGTTACATGTATGTTTGTAACAGTGTGAATATGTCTTATTTTGTCTGACAGTGTGTCAGTGAGTGTATAGATGAGTGAGTGGGTGTGTTAGTGTGTGTATGGGTGAGTTAGTGGGTGTGTGAGTAGCTCTATGGGTGAGTGAGTGGCTGTGTCAATGGCTGTATGAATGAGTTAATGGGTGTGTGAGTGGGTATATAGGTAAGTGAGTGTGTGCGTATGAGTGGCTATATGAGTGAGTGAGTGAGTGAGTGAGTGTATGAGTGAATGACAGAGCGCATGAGTGCCTGTATGGGTGAGGGAGTGCTTGAGGTGATGCCTGTATCGGTTAATGACTGCTTCTCTGGATGGCTGTATGGGTGAGTGAGTGGGTGTGTGAGTGCTGTAAAGGTGAGTGAGTGGGTATGTGAGTGGCTGTATGAGTGATTGAGTGGGTCTGTGAGTGTTGTATGAGTGGGTGAGTAAGTGGCTGTATGAGTAAGTGTGTGGGTATGTGAGTGGTTGAGTGGTTGTATAAGTGAGTGACAGGGTGCATTAGTGGCTGTAATGTTGAGTGAGTGGGTACGTTAGTGGCTATATAGGTCAGTGAGAGAGTGTGTTAGTGGCTGGATGGGTTAGTGAATTTGTGTGTGAGTACCTGTATCAGTGAGTGAGTGCGTGTATGAATGGTTGATTGAGTCTGGGAGAGGGTATATATCAGTGGCTGTATGGGTGAGTGAGTGGGTGCATGAGTGGCTATATGGGCGAGTAAGTGTGTGTATAAGTTACTGTATGGGTGAGTCAGTGGGTGTGTGAGTAGATCAATGGGTGAGCAGTGGCTGTGTCATTGGCTGTGTGAATGAGTCAGTGGGTATGTGAGTTGGTGTATGGGTAAGTGAGTGTGTGTGAGAGTGGCAGTATGAGTTAGTGTGTGAGTGGCTGTATGAGTAAGTGTGTGAGTGGTTGTATGAGTGAGTGACAGGGTGCATGAGTGCCTGTTTGGGGGAGGGAGTGTATGTGGGAGTGCTTGTATCGGTGAGTGACTGTATCTTTGAGTGGCTGTATGAGTAAGTGAGTGGGTGTATAAGTGCTACATGGGTGAATGAGTGGGTGTGTGAGTGGCTATATAAATGAGTGAGTCTGTGTGTAAGTGGTTGTATGAGTGAGTGACAGGGTACCTTAGTGGTTGTATGGGTGAGTGAGTGGGTGCATGAATGGCAATATGGGTGAATGAGAGGATGCTTTATGGCTGTATGGGTTAGTGAATGTGTGTATGGGTTAGTGAATGTGTGTGTGAGTACCTGTATGAGTGAGTGGGCGTGTGAGTGGGTGTATGAGTGAGTGTGTGAGTAGTTGTATGAGTAAGTGACAGGGTGCATGAGTGCCTGTTTGGGTGATGGAGTGCATGTGGGAAGGCCTGTATCAGTGAGTGACTGCATCTGTGAGTTGCTGTATGAGTGAGTGAGTGGGTGTGTAGGTGGTCATATGAGTGAGTGACAGGGTGCATTAGTGGTTGTATGGGTGAGTGAGTGGGTGCATGAGTGGCAATATGTTTGAGTGAGAGGGTGCTTTAGTGGCTGTATGGGTTAGTGAATGTGTGTGTGAGTACCTGTATCAGTGAGTGTGAGTGGTTGTATGAGTGAGTGACATGGTGTGTGAGTGGTTGTATGGGTAGTGGGTGTATGAGTGGCTGCATGGGTGAGTGATTGGGTGCATTAGTGGCTATATGGGTGAGTGAGAGGGCGTGTTAGTGGCTGTATAGGTTAGTTAGTGGGTGTGTGAGTAGTTCTATGGGTGAGTTAGTGGCTAGGTGAGTAGCCATACAAATGAGTTAGCTAACTCTGTCTTTTTAATGTGCCAGTTAGTGTATCAGTGTGAGTGTAATTGTGTCATTGTGTACATCAGGGTATGCCTGGGTGTGTTATTGGATGCATTAGTGTTTGACTGGGTGTCTGAGTGTGTGCTCTGGTGTATGCCTGGGTATGTCAGTGTCTGCTTTGGTATGACCCTGGGTGTGTATGTGTCAGTATGTGTCTGGTTGTGGTATTGCATGCATTAGTGTATAGCTTGGTGTGCCAGTTTCTGCTTTGCTGTATGTGTGGATGTGTCATTTTCTGTGTCGGTGAGTCAGTGTATCAATCGGTGTATGCTTGGCTGCACTATCGGATGCATTAGTGTTTGGGTGTATCAGTGTCTGTATTGTTGTATGCCTGGGTGTGTCAGTGTCTGCACTGGTGTGTCCCTGGATGTGTTAGTGTATATGTCAGTATGTGCCTGGGTGTGTCAGTGTATGCATGAGTGTGTGTCTGGATGTGTCATTGTATACATGAGTGTGTGCCTGGGTGTGTCAGTGAATGCATCAGTGTGTGTGTAGATCTGTCAGTGTATGCATTACTAAGTGTGTGGGTATGTCAGTGTGTGCCTGGGTATGTCAGTGTACATATGTGTATCTCTGTGTGTGAGTGTATGCATCAGTGTGTGCCTGGGTGTGCCAGTGTATGTGTCTGAGTGTGGCTGGAAGTCTCAGTGTATGCATCAGTGTGGGCCTACCTGTGTCAGTGTACGCATTAGTGTGTGTCTGGATCTATCTGTCAATGTATGTATTATTATGTGTCTGGGTGTGTTAGTGTATTCATCACTGTGTGCCTGAATGTGTCAGTGAATACATGAATGTGGGCCTGTGTGTGTCAGTGTATGCATTATTGTATGCCTGAGTGTGTCGGTATAACCATCAGTGTGTGCATGGGTGTGCAGTATCTGTATGAGTGTGTGCTTGGTTTTGTCAGTGTATGCAGCAATGTCTGCCTATGTGTCTTATTGGATGTATTATAAAGGGTAAAAATGTAATTAGTCACCTACATACTGCAATAAACGGTTCCATTGATCTGTGTAAAAAGAGAGAAAACATAAATATAAGTTATTGTTACATGTTATAAATTTGCATAGTAAAGTTTAAGTTTCTGTAATACAAATGTTCATGTTAATAATAAAGACTTACACAGCTGTAATGCTCTAAAGCAATTATACATTTAATGTAAGCATTTCATTTTCCCTTTTTTATTGTTCTCAGCTTTCATACTTATACACCATAAACGATGTACTGTATAAAGATTCATCCTTGAACAGTGGTGAAAAAACAATCATATAGAGTGTAGAAAAAAAAACTGAACGGTACAGAATGTCACTATAAATAAGTGACACTATGCATTGCACTCACTACAATTATTTAATATATTCTTTTACTTATAGTTACTGAACTAATCTAAACAAACATATCTTAAAAAAACTATTTTATTATTAGAAGTGGTGCAATACTACTAGTAGATATAAAGCATACTTGGATTTTGGAGACCCTTTTGAAGACATCACCCCTGGTAGGCCGAATGATGTCTTAAACACTGACGATCCAAGTAAACAAATACCGTATATCACTTTTTAAACAGTTATCCTCCTTAGAACTTTGGTTGAAGAAACAAAAGATAAGAATTTGGTAGTGTGAAAGGAAGTTTTTGTTTGAATTTAAGGTTGCTGTCATTGCATTCCAACCATCCATTTTCACTCTTTAAATAGACAGTATAGTGTCCAGATGTTATATTAAGTCCTTCGTGAAAGATTATAACCAAAGTAGTGTAAGTTCTTCCAGAAATTGATATTTGTCCAGTTTGAAGTTTGTAATTTCGGTTTCCAATTTAGATCCATCTGCTCTGCATCGTTGTAGCAATAATATAAGGTATTTTACACTTCTTCGTAAATGCAATGTAGACATAACATCTGATCTACAATTTGGGCAGGTCATATTTTGGTTAGCCGTTTTGATCAATCTGTGAAATCACACAGTTTTGCAATCGGGTAGTTTTAATTGCAGAAATTGCTCAGAATGGATTTGTGTGGTAGACATAAAAGAGCAATCTTCACAATCATGGTTTCACGTGTAACCCAGTCCAAATATGCCATCAACACTGATTTATTTTTCTTCTAAAACTCCAAGGTTGACCATTATAAATTCCTGTGCATCTTGTTTTTGACTGTTGTGAGTAAATACTACTGATCTACTACATATATCTGCTAGATCTCGAATGCCTGAAGCAGAATGTATTACAGTCCTATCACTATGTAAATGTTGTAGCAAACCACACAGTGCAGAACATAATCTCTTCTGTGGTGTTTCTTCAATTGCATTTATAAGATGTGGTACATGAAAGAGTACATTGAGAACAACATGTGCATAGCAGTTGACACCCGAAGAGTTTGACAACTGCTAACCTACAATATATATCCCTCATTCTCCAGTTTTGTCTTCTTAAAACCTTCCTTGTTCTCCTTCTTTTCCTTCTTCTCAAGAACATCCATAGATTCTTTTCTTAGCTTTCACTTTGGACAGATTATCCATTTTTCATAAATGTGATACTGTCCTAAATGAGGAGCGCATACACATCTTAACCGATTGTCCACTTTCACACAATTTGCATCAGCAGCACTAACTTTGCTGTCATCAAATTCAACCAAGAACAAGCCAGGCAATGTTCTAACTCGTGACATTGCTACATATGACATACCTTGTTTAAATACAGTACTACCAATATTAATAAAAGCTGCATCTACACTTAAGCCTTGAGATTTATGGATAGTTACAGCATATGCTAGAAAGACTGGGAACTGCTGCCGCCAGACATACAAGTCTTTTACGCAACAAACGTATAATGCACATTCCAATCTGCTTTACACCATCAATCTGATCAAACTTTACTGCTAATTATTCAACGTCATTACTGTTTAGAAAGTTAATGAAAGCAATTTACTTTACTCATAGCAGCATTAACTAATGCCTCCTCAACATTTACATTTCTACGCAAAATTTCTCTACAGTTTTTGGAAACACGTAAACACTTTTCTAATCCTGCAGTTCTAGATACAGATTTTTCCAAATAATTTAGTTTTGCTTGTAGTTTTTCATTTAGGAGCACTGTCATACCCTGATGTTCCATTTTGTCTATTGCTGTAATTTGCAAAATGTCTTCTTTCTCCAATTTTAGTAATTATTTGTTAAAACAGGAGAAGTCTTGAAGTGCAAGCATTAGACAGACTATGGATTTCCCTTCTTCAATAAAATTGTACATTAGCTGTGCTGCTGTCTTGTTTGAGGAAAAAAGTTTCCTGATAAGTCTAGTTTCTAAGCAACATTTTCCCTTCTTTGTCAGAATTCCTACTCTAATATCTTTCAGAATATTTCCATACTCCACATCAGATGCTTGCCGCATATTCATAAATAGTACCTTGTATTAGAAGTTTAGCCATATGTTTACGTTTCCAATACTTCCCAAAGAATTCCAAGTTTGATCATGGAGAAGTGTCTTGAACACAGGCTGACTTTGACGGGCATAAGTTGTAGTAGGTCACTGAAGAAAATTAAGTGCTTTCCTCCAAACAGCACTTCATACACTGTTTTTAATATCTGTTGCCTTCTCAAGTGTACAAAGGCAAGCATTAAGTTTGAGGCAATGCTCACCTCATTGATAGTTAAAAGTTTCAGTTTCTTCAGTACTCTTCAGACTTCATGACAAGCTTCACCAGATAACGGTTGGCACTCCAGTTTGTTATCATGTTCTACAGATAGCAGAAGTAGTCAATGTAAAGTAATTCCTTTAATGTTGTGTGCAGCTAATACAGTTGGTGCTGTTACTGCACACAATAAATTTGATTCTGTAGTCCTCTTGATTCTGTAGTCCTCTGTTGGTAAGCGGTGAGAATTTTAATTAAAAAGTTTTCCCCAGTGCCAGCTTGAGCACTGATGTATAATAGTATTGGCTTAAAGGATGAGCATTTACATTCTTTCTTCTCGTGGAGGAATCCATGCTCTAATTTTTCTCTTTTACTTCCATATACATTTCTTTCTGTTCGTCGTTCAGTTGTCCAACTAACTGTTGCAAATCAACACTTTCCTGTCTCGCTTGTTGCATTGCACTTTCTACCTCATTCCTGGCTATTGCAGCTTCATTTTCAATAATTGGTTGTCCAAGAGGATTTTGATTCAGTGGTCCAGAACTTTGGCTGCTTTGAGAACTCTCCTTAGCTATCTAAGTAGCAATTGTTTCTTTCTGTTCAATCTCATCATTTAACATTTGCAAATAGTTTGGAAAGACTGAACAGACTATGGGCCAGATGTACGACCATTGGATTTTGCGACTCGCAAATTGCGAGTTGCAATTTGCGAGTCACAAAATCCAATGTACAAGTGTCTCAGACACTGTTTGCGATTCCCAATGGGGTCGCAAATTGCATGCCTCATGAATATTAATGAGGCTGTCGCAATTCGCGACTCCATTGAGAATGGCTGGCACTCCCAGGGATGGTGGCCTGCTGGGGTCAGCAGACCACCTTCCTGTTTGCGAATGGTTTACCATCTACTTGAAGTAGGTGGTAAACTGCGAGTGTTTTGTGACCTCAAATGTGGTTGCAAAACACTCATACATAGCAATAGCACTCGCTATTAGGAAGGGACACCCTTGGCACGCCCCTTCCTAATAGCGAGTCGCTAACCCTATTTTGCGAGTCGCTAATAGATTAGCGACTCGCAAAATAGGGTTAGTACATTGTGCCACAGTTTGTTGCAGTCGCAAACGGGCCAAATGCCCCTTTGCGACAGCAATTTAGAGTCGTACATCTGGCCGTAACAAACCAATTTAAGCTTACTAAGGATCATCCCTCTTGCAAAACCTTTCTTGATCTCCTGATCCAACAATTAGTGAAATCTTTATATCTGAAATTTCGCTATGATACACTTGAATTGGAGTCATTTACGACACTATGGAGCTCTGACAGGAGCACTGTCCAATCGTCCGTATGTACTTTATGTTCTCTGCAAGCAATAGAAATTATACTTCATGTGCTTTTATCTGTACAGCATACACAAAGTCCAGAGGGAAATGGCTATGTCCACTGTAAGGTATCATAGCATTCGGAGATATTTGAGAATTTTGATGGGTGACACATCTATCTATACTGTCTTTGCTGTAAGCAAGTTCTTATTCACTGTAGGGCTTACTAGGAAAACTAATGGTCTTAAATTTTAGATTAGGAGAATCTGGTTCCATGCCACTGATTGTTATTTTGCACATGCACGAGTTTTGACTTCCTGATGTGGGATGAAAACTGTTTTTATTTCTTTTAAGCGATTTTATGATGTAGTGGAAAAGGTTTGAAGAGCTTTTTACCTGGTCGTAATAATTTTTTTTAACCTTCTTATTAATGATTGTTTAATTGCTTGCAAGTTTAATGGAATCAACTTTCCAAAATAAACATTACTGCAGCTAATCCATAGCAGCATGTGAATATGAGGAACACCTCTTGCTTGGTACTCTTTACGCCAAAAGAAATCAGTTACTTTGCCAAGAGGGGTATTTGATTTGTTGCAAATGAAAGACAGCATGGCTTGAAACCTGTGGTTAAAATATCTACAAACATTAGCAGAATCCAAAGAGCAAAGTTCTCCTGCTGTCTTCACATGTCCTTAATGTTTGAGTTCGCTTCTCTCAAACATTCAAGCAGGTCATCCCACATGTACTCAGCACAACTGAGTGTCAGAAACCAAGTAGGTGCAACTAGGTTTCTCAACATTCATTTCAGTTCTCCATGACGACAATACCAATATTCGTTGGTGCCGCGTTGGCAAGCATCAAATTAATCAAGTTCTATTCTAACTTTTTATCCTTTCCTTGAACTTTGTCAATGAATTCCTTTGCAGACAGATTTTGAAAATTTACTCCTGTCTTAACTATGTGGATTACAGAATATGATAGTCCAGACAAGTCACTCTCAAACTGAAGATAGAATATGTATGAAATACGCTGGTGAAATCTAGGATCCTCTGAATATAATCTGGTTGACCTGTATTCAGCTGCTGGTATTTGTTTTGGGTGGTCATCATACTGGCCACCTAATCCAGTGAGAAATAGTTGTGGACAACAGCGAGCCTCTAAACATTTCTCCCACTCACTCATTGGATATCCTCTTGCTTGTTTCATTTGAAAGAGGTCAATAGCATCGCTAATTAGTACTTTGGAATGCAATAGATGGATACAATAGTATTCATACATTTCGTCTGATTTGGATCTATCCACTTTTTCAATCTGTCCTCTTGATCCGACTGTTACTTTTTCTAGACAACTTACATTTCTAAGGACATTGACAGTGTTATAATAAATATTATTTTGTTTGAGGAATAATGTAGCTTTATTTACTTTATTAACATTCACTAGCTCTTGCCAGACCTTTTTGTTTTTTGTAGGGACACCATTTACAAGAATAATAAATGGTTAATCAGCATCTCTATCTAAACCAACAGTTTAAATATTCTGTTTAAAATCTAAAGGGAAGTAGACAACTCTTCTTTTAAGTCCTTTATGTTACTCAGTTGGTGGCAGCTTCCCTGTCTTTGTTTCCATACAAACTATTGCCTGAAATGGATGTATATATTGTATGAGAATTGATTCATAAACATTTAATTCTCATAGGTCTTCTGGAATTGGTATCAATTCTAACTTGTTATATATTGCTCTGCCTGGCATTTTGTTATCCTCTAACTTATCATAGAAATACTTACATATAATTTGCTGTGTTGACAAATCAACGCGTTCCTCTACAAATTAATATGCAGCAAATTCCTTCCACTTATCTCTGTTCTCTTGTTGAGTTTTTGAGAACAAATACAAACACTGTTTGATTTCTACGAAGAAACGGTGTTAAACTTTGCAATCTCTTGTGCAAATTTATCAAGACTAATACCTGTTTCTTGTTCCTTTACACCTGCACATTCCAACTGCTCATTTTCCCTAGACTCCTGTTCAGGACCAAAGGAATTAAACTGAATACCTTCGCAAACATTTTCTTCATCTGCTACTGTGACATGCAATAGAGCTCTATTCATTTCTCCTAAACATAAGGCAGGAGTTTTCACATAGTAAAGTCTCTTAACTATATTTTGCATTTTAGAGTGATGAACAGCTAACATTCTGAAGTGATGAAAGGTGCTTGTGAACGCTTTCTTTGATAGACATGCCAGTGAATGTTCCTGTAAATTAGTATACTTCTGTGCTTTGCATTGATCTAATTTTTGCAGTACTGCAATTTTTTGTTTCAGACTTCTGCATGGAAACTTGTGTAGGAAAGTTCTCAATATATCAATTGATTCCTGCTGAACACTGAAAATACTGCTACAGTTCCATTTGTAAACAGGGGCCTGTCTACAACTTTCTTGTACCTCTTCAGCTACCACTTCTTCTACATTCCAAGGAACCATCTCTTCTTTTGGAATGGTAATACCATCTTTCACTTCATCACATCGACCTGTTGTTTCAACTGCATGCACTAATGTGTTCTCTTGAAAGTAGCTTTCCTCATTAAAGAAAGGCTAAGTACTAAATGTATGCTTCCATTCTCCTTTGAAGATTTTACAAAAATTTGTTCTGTTAACAAGTCTTTTTTCTGGCTTTTCCTTTTCATAGAGAACACGGTTTTATCCAGTGTTCTCATTCTGTTTACTATTAAGATAAATAGTTTACGCTTCAAGGCAAATGCTTTATCTACTATACTTTCTATGTGTTCTTTTTGCTTGTAAGCTGATGTTCTTCACTTATAATGCTTTATATTTTTTTTGCCAAATTTTGTATTACCCTACTTCTAAATATTCTTCTTCTTTGGTCTTTGTACTGTTTCTTCCTTATTGTCAGATGAGTTGTTTTTTTTTAGATCTTTTCCCACTTTGAACATGAGTTCCTGCTTTTCGTTGCTGATTCGTTGGTAAAGCTTCCATTATATTGACATCATTTTCCACATTTTTCATTTTTCTTAATACTGTTTTAAGAAACTCCTTAGTTCTCTTACCATCAGATGTTTTTTCCTCACTATGTTCTGTCCATATTCTCCTTTTTTGTTCTCAGTTTTTTGCAAGGAATACTGTTTCTTTTGTTTTTTCACCCCTGTTTCTTCTAGCCATTGTAAATTGTTCTCTTTGAACACAAGTTGATATCTGAGAACAAAATACAGTATACATTTTATATTACATACCTCAAGCAACTAAATCCCTACATAATTAATTATATTAATATTTTATTCCATTCCTCTCAATCTACATGCCTTACCTTCCAAGCACATATCATTCTGCCCTATCCCTAGCTACCGCCTACCTTAGGGGTGACTTATATGTAGTAGAAGGGAGTTTAAGACTTGGCAAAGGGGTTTTAAATGCCAAGTCGACCTGGCAGTAAAACTGCACATGCAAACTCTGCAGTAGCAAGCCCAAAACATCTTTAAAAGGCTACTTGTCTGGATGGATGACTTGGTTGTGTCAGCACTTGAGTACAAATGTGAGTGAGTGTATCAGTCTGTCTGTGGGTGTGTGACTGGATGTCTAAGTACCTATATCGCTATTTCACTAACTCTTTTAGTAACTCTATAAGTCTGCAAAACTTTATTCAAGTGGCTGTATGGATAGCGTACTGGCTGTGTTAGTGAGTGTTGGGGTATGTAACTGTGTGTGCAACTGGCTCTGTTACTGCTGTATTTATTAGTGCTGTGTGGTTGTGTGAGTGGGTGTGTGACTGGGTGTGTGAGAGGCTATATGCTTTTGTAAATAGGTATGTGAGTCGCAGTATGGGTGGGAGACTGGACGTATAAGTGGGCGTATGGGTCTTTAAGTGCACATGTAATTCACTTAAACTTCAAAGTACGTTTTACCTTGTAACCACATACCACCCTGCCCTATGGGCTGCCTATGGCCTACCTTAGGGGTGACATATGTAGTAGAAAGGGAGTTTAATACTTGGCAAAGGGGTTTTAGATGCCAAGTTGACCTGGCAGTAAAACTGCACACACAGACTCTGCAGTAGCAGACCTGACACACATTTGAAGGGCAACTTATCTGGATTGCTGACTTGGTTGTGTCAGTACTTGAGTTTATATCTGAGTGACTGTATCAGTCTGTCTGTGGGTGTGTGACTGGATGCCTAAGTAACTATATCGCTATTTCACTATTCTTAGTAACTCTACAAGTCTGTAAACCGCTTTGCAAGCAGCTGTATGGATATGCTACTGGCTATGTTAGTGGGTCTTGGGGTATATAACTTTGTGTACAACTGCCTCTGTTACTGCTGGATACATAAGTTGTGTGTTAGTGTGTGAGTGAATGTCTAAGTACCTCTGTCACTGTCTGACTGAGTGTGTGAGTGGCTCTATGGTTTTGTAAATAGGTTTGTGAGTCGCAGAATGTGTGGGAGAGTGGATTTATAACTCAGCTTATTGGTCTGTAAGTGCACATGTAACTGACTAAAACTTCAAAGTAAATGTCTTACCTTTTAAGCACATACCACCATGCCCTATGACCTACCACTGACTACGTTAGGGGTGACGTATATGTAGAAAAACTGAATTTTTAAGGCTAGAAAAAGTGTTTAAATGCAAAGTTGACCTGGCAATAAAACTTCACACACAGGCTCTGCAGTAGCAGGCTTGACACATGTTTAAAGATCGCCTTATATGGTTGGCTGAATTGGATGTGTCAGTACCTGAGTAGATATCTGAGTGGGTATATCAGTGCATATGTGGGTGTGACACTGGATGTCCAAGTAATTATACCGGTATTTGAGTGACTCTCTTAGTAACTCTATTGGTCTGTAAATATGTATTTAAGTGGCTGTATGGATAGCTTACTGGCTGTGTTAGTAAGAGTTGGGGTATGCAAGTGTATGTGCAGCAGGCTGTGTTACTGCTTGATGATACATATGTGCTGTGTGAGTGTCAGTGAATGTCTAAGTGCCTCTGTCACTGTCTACTGGGTGTGTGAGTGGCTCTATGCTTTTGTAAATAGGCATGTGAGTCGCAGTATGGTTGGGAGACTGGATGTATAACTGGCAGTAGGGGTCTGTAAGTGTGCATGTAGCTCACTGAATCTTCAAGGTACATGTCTTACCTTTTAAGCACATATCATCCTGTCCTATGGCCTGGCTATGGCTTACCTTAGGTATGACCTATATGTAGTAGAATGGGAGTTTAAGACATGGAACAGGTTTTCAATGCCAAGTCCACCTGGCAGTAATACTGCACAGACAGCCTCTACACTAGCAGGCCTCAGACATGTTTAAATGACTGCTTGTATGCATGGGTGACTAAGAGTGTCACTACTTGAGTATATATCTGAGTGAGTATATGAGTTCCTGTGTAGGTGTGTCACTGGATGTATAAGTAATTATGTTGGAATATGACTACCTCTCTCAGCAACTATATAGGTCTGTAAATGTGTATGTAAGTGGCTGTATGGATTTGTTACTGTTGTATTAGTAAGTATTGGGTATGCAAAACTTTGTGCTGCTGGGTCTACTACTGCTGGATACATAAGTGGTGAGAGGGTGTGAGATTGAAAATGTAAGTCTGTTTGCCACTGCCTGACTGGGTCTGTGAGTGGATCTATCCTTTAGTAAATAGGCATGTGAGTCGCACTATAGGGGTGTGTCACTGGATGTCTAAGTTAGTTTGTCTCTATATGATTATCTTTCTAACTGAGTCTCTATATGAGTATGCATGTGAGTATATTGATTGCATACTGGCTCTTTAGTGTAACTTTGTTTATAACTGACTCTATTGCTGCTTGATTTGTAAGTGCTGTGTGGGTGTCTGACTGAATGTGTAAGTGCCTCTGTCACTTTCTCACTGCGTGTGTGACTTACTCTATGGTTTTGTAATTTGCCATCTCAGCAGCTGCAGAGGTAGCTGATTGGATGTGTAACTGGGTATATTAGTGTATAAATGGATTTCTAACTGTCTAAAAGTTCAACCTACCTGTTTTACCTTTTAAGCACATATCACCCTGCCCTATTTGGTACTGAGAGTTTACCTTAGGAGTTATTTATACGTAATAAAAGCAAAGCTTTCCTCTTTACATGTTGTTACAAATGGCAATTTAACATACCAGTGCAAAATCCACATATAGCTTGTGTCACACTAATAAACTCTTTAATCTCCTAATTATGACTCTTTTGGTATCTAACTAGATTACTTACTGACTGTTTCATTGTGCAAATGGATGTATTACTGACTGTATACATTCATATAACAGTTACTATACAAATGGATGACTAATTGCATCAGTACTTTACTACATATGTACCTGAGTATATTAGTGCCTCCTTGTGTATATGACTGAATATGTTAGTAACTTTCACACTTTCTTTCACTTTACATACACTCATAACTCACTCATTACATTTCCTTTTTAAACATACACCGTTATTGACCTACCTGTAAAATCTATTTGCTGTTCTTCAATTTTTTAATCAGTATCACATAAAATCTTTTGTTTCACATCAAGTATCACATGTAAAGTACAAGAATGGTGTACCACTCATAGTACTAAAGAATCAGTGATGGCAATATTTCCCAATCTTTTATCAGTGATAGTGATGTTCTTAGTAAATCATAGTCTTCCTTTCATTTTTTTTGTTATTACACTTGTAACTGGTCCGTTCTTTTTAACCCTTTCTTAGTCTCCTGTGAAGAAGCCCAATCTCGTAGTGTTTGTAGGCAGATTTGCGAATCCGTCATGATGCTCACCGCTGCCCCCGTGTAACTTCACAACAGATTCACTAATCTCTTTGGGAGTCCGTTATACCACTTTACATTCAACTACTATCACTTTGTATTTATATTCCACTTTTACAAGTAGTAGTGGTTTAGAAAATAAGTTTTTTTATGCCTAGCCAACTGTCCTTCAGTTTAACTGCCTTTCATTTTGAAAACTGTCTCATTCAGCTCCAGCCTTCTCATGTGTGCTACTCCTCCTTGCCTTCAAAATGGTTAGAGTGTGGATTGTGTGTTATAGCTTTGTGTTTTAGGCTAGACAGTGTACTAGAAAGAGTGGCATTGACAGGGACTTCGGTTTCCCTAATGTGGACATTACTTGGGTTGGCCAGAAAGGATTTAAGTGGCATAAATCGATCTCTTTGGTTGAAAGCATTGCTGATTGCCAACACCCTGACCTCATGATTGTGCACTGTAGTGGCAATGACCTAGGTACACTTACTGAGGTAAGACTGGAAATCCTAATTAAGGATACCTTTGCTCAATTAATGGAACTTTTTCCTCACACTGCCTTGGCGTAGTCTACTATTTGCCAAAGGTAGAAATGGAAGGGGTCAAATTAATTCTGTCCACAGATAGACAAAGCCAGGAAACATGTGATTAAAACTGTTTCTGCATTCCTTAGAGACCACAATATGGGCTCCATCTACAACAACAATTTATGCTTTGACATGGAGGATATATATTGAAGTGACGCAGTTCACTTCACAGAGAAAGGCAACAGGCGCCTTAACAACTTGAAAGACCTGCATCCTTTTTAATGTGTAGTTATCATCTAAACACCATAAACACAAAGGCTCTTCTCAGAGCCACCTTATTTCCAAACACTGGTTAATTTTTTGTTAAAATCCCTTAATAAAAATATTTTTGGGATTTGGAAATCATTCTCAAATCCACAAAGCAAAAACATGCATTCAATACACAGCAGCACATTTCGGGTTCGCAAGTCCGTCTCGAATCCACAAACCAAAAACATACATTTAATATAGACCAACACATTTAGGATTCACGACTATGCGATTGACTCAGTGGCCATGTAAGTGAGTGCATTAGGGTCTGAGTTTGTCTGTGAGTAGGTGTGAGAGTGTCTGAGTGTGTCTGTGAGTGGGTGCATGTGTCTCTGAGTGGGTGTGTGAGTGGGTGCATGAGTGTCTGACTGCATCTGTGAGTGGCTGTGTGAGTGTCTATGTGAGTGGGTGCATGTGTCTATGAGAGGGTGCATGGGTGTCTGACTGAGTCTATGAGTGTGTGCGTGAGTCTCTCAGCAGGTCTGTGAATGGGTGCATAAGTCTCTGAGTGGGTCTGTGAGTGGGTGCATCAGTGTCTGAGTGGGTCTTTGAGTGGGTGCATGAGTCTCTGAGTGGATCTGTTAGTGGGTGCATGAGTCTCTGAGTGGGTGTGTGAGTGGATGTGTCATTGTGTGAGTGGTTCTGTGAGTGGGCCCGTGAGCATCTTAGTGGGTCTGTGAGTGGGTTCATGAATGTCTGAGTGGGTATGTGAGTGGGTGTATAAGTATGTGAGTGGGTTTGTGAGTGGGTCTGTGGGTGGCTATATGAGTGTCTAATATGTGTATGTCTGGCTGTGTGGGTCTGGGAGCGGGCATGTCAGTGGTTTTCTGGGTCTCTGAGTGGGCATGTGAGTGGCTGTACGGGTGTGTGAGTGGGTTTGTGAGTGTTTATGTGGGTGTGTAAGTAGGTGTGTCAGTGTGTGAGAGGGTGTGTGAGTGCGTCTGTGACTGGTTGTTTGGGTATATTACCTACTAGCAGTTGCCAGTAGGTTATTATAGTTAGGATCTAGTTTCCATAGGAAAAGCATTTTTTGTTTTGCTAATAACTTTAGCGCCGTTTGACGAATCTTTGAGAAATTTTTTAAACTAGTTTGCCAGTCACTGTAGCTGCTGTCTGGAAAGTTTTGGGGTGATTCTTCAAGCGAGGGCCGAGAAAAGGGGGTGTCCCAAAACACATTTTCCCCATGCAATTTTCCATGGGGATTTTAGACATGACTGCAGACTGAACGGAATTACACCACATTTGTCAGAAAGCTAGATCTTGGTCCAGAAAGAGCGCTTTTTGTAATTTGGTGTAAATCTAGAAATGCAGACCCATCGCAGACTCACCATGGTGGATCCGCGGATCCACTCACCAACAGCAATGCCATGATTGGCCGGCTGCAACCTGAGATAAATGTTGCGGCAGCCATTTTGTGAATCAGGACACGGTTCCCAGGGGTGAATATAAAGTAGAATTAGGATATAAGAGGTCAGGGTAAAGGTATCCTGACCCATTGCAACTGATGGAGGAGTCTGTGAGGGACCCCTCATAGTGGAGAAATTGCCCAAAAATGTTTTTTTGGGTCATGCAAGGATCAGCGGATCCACCGCGGCGCTCAGCACCCCCCATGTGAATCCACAATGGATCCATTGATCCAGATTCCCAATAAACAAAAATACACCCACTCACACAATCACTCACACAACCACTTAATCACTCACGCCATCTTTCCCTATTCTCAGTGAAGAATATCCATATAGAGATTATATGCTACTTAGGACAAATTTTTTCCACTAAAAAAAATAACAGTATAGACTGGAGTTTTGCCTCTACAATACTAGAACCCATGTAGGTGATCTAATCTAACACCTTGTCGCATCTACTCTGTCAAACTGTCGCTGATTAAATTAGAGGTATTTCTATAATTAGCCCTGAGAGCGTTCAATGAGGAGGAACAAAACATGTTGGCAGTCCTTCTGTGAAGAAATTGTTTTGAAATATGGAATAAAGGATGTTATGAAGAGCCTGAATAAACACTTTCTAATTTGAAACAACAATCAAGGCTATGAATCAAAGATGTTTCATACATGGAACGTTTGAGTTCAGTTGAGCATACTTGTTGACAGTGGCTTTCCTATAGGAGGTCCAGATCAGAAACTATAAATGATAATCAGTTATAGCACATAGAGTTCAAGAATTCTTTAAATTCTAAACAAACATTGGCAAATCATAAGACATGATCATTATATCAGTGAATCGTTAAGAGATCATCCAACAACTACATTTAAAAAAGGTCCACCCACTTCTAAGATGGTGACCCATGGCCACTTTCAGGACAGTGATGAAAAAGTGCTAGGAAAACAATAGACAGACTTCTGGGAATGTCATAAATTTACAGCATGTAAATATGACTAAAACATGAACAGCCTGGAAATGGGTGGAAAAAAACACAACATACGGAAAAGAATAACATGCAAAGGCACAGTTGTTGCCGCTGTACTTGAATGCTTACATGGGTTACAATATAATAGCTGTACGACTTGCCCCTTTCAAAAAAGATTCTGGGACCATGTGCGGGCAATACTAAAAATAAAGAACCATAGTTTTCGAGTAGTGAAGCACTCTGAAAGATCACATATAAGTGATTGAAGTTAATGTAAAAACTTTGGAATCGACCAGTTGAGAAGAAACAAAAGATGTGGTGACAGCATAATAACGCTGCAAAAAGTGGAGCCCGGATACATCATACCACACAGTTTCTTTTCGGGCACAACTTTGATTTTATTATTATAATCCAAGCAGAGAGCTCAGAACCAGTAAGACCATGTTTATAAGCTACCACCTTTTAGATTAAAAAGATTGGGAGGTGGATCCTTCTCTTTTTAGCAGCAAAAGCATGGAATGAGCTTCCCTTGTCCTTACGTATCAATAATAGATTTTAGTTCAAAAAACTTTTAAAGACTTCGTTATTTGCTTCTTTTTAGTTGTGCAGGATAGACAATTTGCCTTCCTTATTGTTTAAGTGCAGGATGCCCCATTGGGCCAGTTGTTTGCGCTTTATGAATAAATTCATTCATCATTCATTCATGGATAGCTTTATATGCACTTTGAATAATAATGAGTCTTAAAAAGAATAGAAAAAGAGAAGAAGCCTTCCTCATATTCAGTACTCATTGTTTTGAAATTTGAAGAAAGAGGGACATAATTCATAAGAATACAGATAAAATGTGAAGTAATGGCCAGGAATATACCTTACTAGAAGATTTATATTAACAACAACTGATAACTAACTTCTGATCATGTAAACAAAAAAGATCCTAGAGGGTCAATACAGTTATATAATGCAAAAATTATCAGGTGAATTGGAGGACATTAATTTAATTATAAATGCAGCAAAAGTGAAGATGATTGTGCAAACTCCATATGGGTATAGCGACGATGCTCCAGAGTCATGGTAACATCAAAACATGAATAAGCAACAGTGTAAAAAGCGTTCTGTAAACCGAACTTGTTAAATGAATTGAGAATTTTCATTTGATGCAAAATAGAGAAACTTTTGTTCCAAAATATATCTGGATCGTAAAACTACATTTGCATAATGTACTGTTCCAGGTCAGTCATGGCAAGGGCACAGGAACTATAAATGGACTGTGGAAAGTGCGTAGGATTACATTTGCCGTGCCCAAGATCGATCCAGGTCAAAATGCATCGCCTGTTGTTTATCTGTCTGTGCCTGAGTAAAGTAAATAAATCAAACTCGTGTACCTGATTTCAACTCTGAGTGCCGCTGAAGTATGGATAGGCATGGTCAGCCTACACCAGCAAGCACCAGTATATGAGCAGCACATTGCAAAATCCTTATGCTGCTCTGATCCATGTGAAATCTGCAAATTACAGGTTAAAATACCTAAAGATTAACATAGCTCTTCATCCTCCTGCATTTGATTAAAAGGTACTATTAAAGGGGCTCAGGCTGGTGGTAGGCGGAATGGCTGTTTTTTTCCAAGCTGTCTTGGCTGACTCTACTGTGTACGGAGCGGTTTCTGGGATACAGTGACTTGCTGGATACAGATGAGAGGCTGAGTAACTTTACATTGGTGGCTATTAAGAAAGGAGAATGATCAGGTACTGCACAATGCAACCTTGTCTAAATGTTTGTTGTGGAATTTGAAAGACTGATATTACTCCATAGACAAATGGTTAAATGATGCTCTTCTGGAGTCCCTTGTATCATGTTATGTCATCCGACATTTGTAGGATGTAAAATTTGCCATACCTCTGCCCTTTTGGTGCAAACTCTTGTCAGACATATAAACTGTGTAAGAATTGATGTGTTGTAGATATGTTAGGTCTTTAGGGTTCTCATGACCTGGAGATGGTTGTCACTGACTTTGAGACTGAGAGGTAGACTGTTAAATAGTCTTCCTGCCTTTACAGAAAAGGCAAGTCCTCCAAGTACCTTTATGAAGGTGATGAGTTTTCGAACAGCCAGATATGAACATTGGCTTCTGTCATAGTTGCAGTGCCTCAAATTGCTGATCAAGAATGTTTGCCCTCTAGCCTAAAAACCTGGCAGAAGATGCGCAGGGAATTACATCAAATTCAGCTAATCACTGGTAATCAGTGGCGAGAGCTGCGTCCTGGTATACTGTAATCTTGGTATTTTAGCTAGAGTAAGTAGCCTTGCCTTGCCATTTTGAAGACTATACAGGACATGGGAGTTTAGGTGAATACTGTTAGCGTAGGCCAGACTTAACACGATCGAGTATATTAAGGCTTGGACCCATTGAGTGAGGGTTGTCTAGGACAAATGTTTCTGTAAGGTCTTAATTAATGTAGAAGTACCATTTGTAGTTAATCTAGCCACTTCTTCATTGCACGCAAAAGCATGAACTGTTCATATCATGTGAGGCATTCTGTAAAACGCGTTTGATTCTCTTGAGGGGCTTAGTCTTAACAGCACCTGCATATAATCATCAAAGTTGAAGTATGTCATCTGGCAGGCTCTGCCAAATTTGCTCAGGTAGATTATATAAACGTTAAAAGCAAGGGGGTCTTTTTGATCCCTGTGCAAGCCAAAAGACATGTTGTTGATCTTTAGAATGCCAGTGGGTTGAACCCAACTCCTCTGGAAGGATCAAATCCATTATGATAGACATTGATCCCCTAATTCTGCCAGCATGACAAGAAGGGTTTGAAGTTTGACAATGTCAAAATACAGTCATTATGCTCCTCTCTCTTTAGATAATCTGTTATGGAGAGGATCGCTTACTAGGTTTTTATAGGCTAGGTAGAAGTTTGCTTGTGGAGAGTCCGGAATGTTGCTGAACACCACAAAGTGTTGGAAGTTATCTAGTTATGGTTGTTGCAAATTCCTGCGTTTGAAGTGTAGGCTGTATATATGCTAGAAATTTTGTTGGGGCATAGTTTTGTTTTTGTCCTGAGCTTTTGCTTTTAGGCCTTCAAATTCATGTGCCAGATTTTATGGCTCAGAAAGGCAGGTAGTTGAAATATATGTGGACTTACCTACAATGGCAGTGTTTATCTTCATTATTTTAGAGAAGGATTATGAGAAAATCTCATTACTTAGATTTTAAGAGGTTGTGATTTTTCATCAGTCAAGTGGGGTTATTTGAAAGAGTACGTTCTGATGGGTTTTGCAGTCAAACGCTTTTGTGTAATATGGTGTGATGTAGTCAAAGATATTACTTTCGAAAATTATATTTTATTATTTTGTTGCAATTTCCAAATCTCTTTTCATCTTTATTACTGCCTTAATCAATGCTAGTGTGTAAACCAAATGTTAAGCTGCTTCTTCTGAGTAAGTGTGAAGTGCGTAGATATGGCCCTAGCTAAGCCTCATACTACAAAATTACTGATGTGCACTTTGGCTTCCAAAACTGTCCCAGATATGGCAGGGCTTCCTGGAGAGGCCTACAACCACAGTCTCTATTAAGATAGATTTATTTTGTCTTTTAGGATAGGCAGATGGAACAGGTTTCTGGCCATATGCCCCTAAATAGGAATTTGAAATGGCATGGCTTGCTGGTCCAGCCATGCAGTTGATGCTGTAGGAGGGGCAATTCAAGAGTTACTTAGATTACCTACTTTGTTTATCAGAGATATATACTTTCTTTCTTTTTTGGCAATCAGTCTAATTGGGGTTGACAACTTCATATCCACACACACGTTGAAAGTAACATCCCTCAAAGGTCGGGGTCAGGAGTTATCAACAAAATCAGCAGTGGATCTAGGTGTATCCAATGAAAAGGTAAATAATCTCCATGGTTATACTGTATATCGACCTACAGAATATTGTGGTACAAGAATATCGAGGGAAAAAACATTGAAAGGTAAGTGCCTACAGGGATGTATAGACTTGCTATTCCTAACTCGACATCTACATGCCTTGAAGATATATTTATCACCAAGGTACATATATGTGGAGTTAGGTATAGACGATCTTGACTCACCTGTTGTTATTTTATTTTAGATGTTTTGTCCTCGATATTTTGTCCCATCCATATTCCGCTGTCGATATTCAGGGAGCACACTGATCTCCACTGATAGGAGAGATAGCAAAATTACCAAGTAGAAACTCACAGTCTTGTATTGCTCCAGTCGCGGCTGCTCCCACGAATCTGCAGTGGGGCGGGGAGGAAGGGGGATGAGTGGGGAGAAAATTTTAATAAAACAATTCACTTACCTGCCGGCCGGCTGGTCGGCCGCCACCTCTCTTCCGTCCTCTTCCTGGCGCCTGTTGGAGTAGGAAGCAGGATAGGCTCCCCTAAGCCAATCACAACGCTGCAATGCAGCGTTGTGATTGGTCTGAGCTCCGTGGTTCGGGGCTCAGATGAGGAATGGATGCCTGGGCATGTTCTCCGCCCAGGCTGTAAAGCAGCCTGGGTGGAGACCATGCAAAGTGCACATGAATGGGGCTGGCGAAACATTCATGCATACGTAGGAGGATGCCACCCCTCCTCCCCCCAGCGCAGCCTAGCCCCGCCCCACAAAACTGCCCCAGCACAAAAAAATAAAATGATAATAAAATCTTGTTATTATCATTTTATTTTTCCTTTTTTGCCGTGCTGAAAAAAGGCAGTGGGGCGACGCTCCTCCGCCTTAGCAGAGGAGCCGCCCCTGTATGGTTCTACAGGTCAATTCATTGCCTGTAGAAAAAGGTCAGACCTTCCACTAAACAAGATCGGCAGCTTTTCTATATGATTGTTTACTCTTTTTTTATTCATTTTTAGTTAGATTTCCTGTTATCAATAATTAAAAAATACAATCATCTTCCATCAGATATAATTCATACAGGTTTAAGATGAAGCAGGAAATTTCATTTGGCTTAACTTCTTAACCATTGCACAAAATCAATATCTGGAACAGTCAGTAGATTACAATGCTGTCATCATATCACTTCCAGATTTTAAAAAACGTCGTCTCCTTTCCCATTCTCTTCACATACAAACTTTCTTTAGTGTATACTTTATTTAGCTTCTTAATCCAAGCTCGAATTTTTACCATAGCCTAAAGTTAATTTGATCGGAAAGTACCTCCCCACTCAAAGCTGTTTGTATGCTTCCCAAATGTTAACTATAAGAGAGGAGTTCTTATTCTTTTAAAAAACACAGCCTTGTTCTGGCCTTCATCTTTTCAATGAAAGCGCTCTCTGCATGCAGATCTCTTTTTAAGTGCCAGTTGTAAGAGGAGGCACTAATAGACAGAGAGGAAACATTCCAAGCAATAGCGGCATGATCTGATAAAGCATTCAAGATTATTAATGCTGAGAACTTTGTGAATTCAGAAGATATGGTCGTGCATGACCCCACTCACCAGGGAGGCCATACATTGGATTTAATTTTTGCACCAGATGATCTGATCTCGGTTAAGAAAGTCACCGTCATATGCTGGTCAGATAATGCGCTAAAAATCTTTCATTTAAATGTTCCCGAATGCTCTACCGTTAGGAGAGCACCAATCCTTGAGAGGAAGAGGAGGGCCTGGCATAAGCTTGCCTTTTTGACTGTTCTGTTCTGTTATCAATTGCCACATCAATGATGCCTGGATCTCCATTATGTTCCCTTCCGCCTAAGTGGTGGAAAAAATGGATGGATGAGCTGATGCCGCCATTGATGCTACTCTGTAATCAATCATAAGGATCAGGTTTATTACCTTGCAGCTGGATGAAGGGTTATGCCTCTGCTGAAGAAGTCATCAAGTTTTAAGTAGCTACAGGTCAATTTTTCTCCTGCCGTTCTCGGTGAAAATCTTGGAGCGTTATGTAAGCAAGACTTTATCCTCTTACTTGAAGTCTCACTCCTTGCTTGAGGAGGAACAGTTCGGCTTTAGACCGGGCCATGGTACAAAGACAGTTTGGTGACTGCATTGGATGAATTATGTATGAGAGCAGATAGCGGTCAGTCTACAGTCCTTGTTATGTTGGATCAGTTAGCCGCTTTCGAGATGGTCAACCACCACACCCTGCTGACAAGATTGGCAGATTTGGGTGTTGGTGGTACTGTATGGAAATGAATAAAATCCTGCTTGCAAGATCGCTGTCAGGCGGTGGCGTTACCCCCGTATCAATCAACCTTTGGACATATCAGACAGTGGGGGCCTCAGGGCTCAGCACTTAGCCTGTGCTGTTTAACTTCTATATGCAGCCACTCATTACTCTGATTAGGATGCATGATATTTCTGTGGTTAGTTATGTAAACGATACACAGCTGATTCTGTCTTTTACCAACAATCAGCCAGAGGCTGTAAAGATTTCCAATCTTGTATAGCGAATGTGGCACATTGGATGAGTGCAAACTCTCTGAAATTGAACGGGGATAATACCGAATATTTATGCTGTTCAGTGAATAAGATTGTGATGCCTCCCCCTATGAATTTTTGGCCATTTCCGACTGAAAATGTTTTATGCTTCTCAGAAGCAGTACGTAACCTTGGAGTCACTTTCGATGACCATCTTTCTCTGGAAAAGCATGTGAACAATGTGGCTGGTGTTTGTTTTACACTGCTACAAGGACTAAGAAAACGGTTTCCTGTTTTACCTGATTAGGTCAAAGCATTAATTGCATGTAGAGTTATACTCAGTAGACTAGATTATTGCAATTCACTTTTATTAGGAGCCCTTCATTGCCTGATTAAGAGACTGCACAGAGTGCAGATGGCTGTAGCAAAATTGACGTTGAACAAATCAAGATGATCCTCAGCATCTAAGGCTCTAATTGAACATCATTGGTTCCCTATGGAGCACAGGATCATCTTTAAGGCAATGTGTATTGTGTTCACGGCCCTTCAGAATAAGGGCCCTATAACTCTGCAGCGAAGATTGGAAAGATATGCCCCGGGAAGGGCTCTACGTTGTGCAGCTGCCAATCTCATCAAGAAACACAGGCTTCAGAAGACTCAACAAGGGGGCCGCACCTTCTCAGTGAAGGCCTCCCAGTTGTGGAATAAGCTATCATCTGAATTGAGGGCTCTGACGGATCTGCTAAAATTCAGGAGAGCTTTAAAGTCTTGGCTGTTTCCTAGATAATGGATGCCTGTAGATATAATTGCTGCTACAGTGTCAGGATACCAGTCTGGTCACAGTGCGCTTTATAAATAACCTAAATAAATAAATATTAAGAAAAGGCAATTCTAGAAGCCAACTGGTATAGAGAAGAAAAGTATGTGCAATACCTACAAAGTGGATTAGCAGCTCACCACAGATCGAACAAACCATGCTCCTCCTTAAATTTAGCCTTAGCTCTGGCAGTCTTGGGCATAAGATGGGAGGTAGAACGTTTACTTAGATCTCAATTGGTTGACTGGATAAAAATTAAAACCCCCAACACTATTATGTTTTGCGAAGCCCACTAGCTGAAATGATAGCTCGTAAATAGCATGGCGATCATCCAGAGTTGACCCATAAAATGAGACCAGTGAGAAATAAACTGAATCATCTGAACCTCCAATATAACCCACCTTCCTTGCTGATCAGAAGCTGAATTAATTATACTGTCCCAGAACTTTCTGCTTATTAAAATTGCCACTACCCCTAGTGGCTGCTCATGCAAAGGTGTGACCTACTAATTCAAAAGGGCTCGAATGTATTGGTTTTAGCTTTATTTCCTTGGTGTGTGTTTCAAGCAATAAAACAATAGACACTTTTTATTCAATCAGCAAGTCGAATACTGCTTTCCGCTTTCACCCCATTGATGTTTAGAAAAATAATCCTAACATTCGGGGTAGACTTGCATTCAAAACGGGCAAATGCATCCTGTCCTGACAGCAAAGTAGCCTGCGACCCCATTCCATTTATAAATTTAGCGTCTCTCATGGCTTGAAGTGATCGTAGATATAATAATAATACTTTTGTACAGGAACCCGACTTACATTTTTATGTACTACCCCTTCACAGCCCACAGGTCTCTAACACCACCCACCTTATGATTCCATACCTTTTCCTCCCTCTTATACCCCATCCCCATCCCCACCCCCTTCAACCTCTCAACCCTCTTCATCTTCCTCTTCCCCTGCCAAGGCCTTAAGCTGCCCAGCCTTGTCATTGTGCCATCTTTCGTCTATGGTGTGGTGCTTGCACCTATACTAGTGGTTCCCAGGTGATCTGTTCCACTCTCCCTCTCAGAGCCCACAACACATAAAGGCTATTGAGCAGCCAGCCTCACCCTGTTTTCCCCCTCATGTCTCCCCTGAACCCTCCGAGGAAGTCTCACCCATTCACCCCTATATAACTACGCACCCATGAGCCTGCACTATACTACAATCTTGTAAAACAAAAAAAAGCAGTGCATTTGAAAAAATCAATACACCTCTCTTCTCACAGCATCCTAATGCCTGCTTTAATGTGCCATAAATTAAAATGTCTTTGGCACCTCTTTGCTCAATCTCTCTCAAATAGCTCTGTGCTAGCTGACAGTTCCCTTTGCCAGAACCTTTAATCTAGCTGGTTGTAGTAACATGGCCTATGTGCCAGCAGCTTGGAATGTTGGGATCAGCAGCCAAAGCTCCTTGCTTCTCTTTGAAGTCTCATAGGCCATATCCGGTAAGACTTAAACACGAGCACCTTTGGACACTTCAATCCCCTTTTGCTTAATAGTTTGCGAAAGTACCTTTTTGTGCCCTCTAAAATGTTCAAAGTTGACCAGCATTATGAGTGGTGAAGTGTTGTTCGAATATTCTAAAAATGGGACTCGACGTTCACAAGTTATTATTAAATCCTTTGTATCCCCCTGTAGTATATGTGGATGAATCAGATTTTCTATATATTTCACGGGGATCACGTTTGCCTCCTCGCTCTCTGTGATCTCTGTAAATCTGAGGTTGGACCTCCCTGAGCAGTTCTCGTGTTCCTCCAGTTGTTGCCTTACATTGCCCATTTTCTTTTTAAGCATGGAGTTTGGTTTCAGCAAGTCGCTTTGGTGTCCTCTAAGTTCAAGATCCTTGATTTCATCTCTACTCAATCTTTACCGTATATTCATCAATCTTACTTTCAGACTCAGACATTTTATTATCCAGTGTTGGAGTATGGAAGGTCTGAGCAGCTTCATCTCTTGGATAGCCACCAAAATTGTAAACAATAAAGATTACATTTTCATTCCTGAGACTTGCATCATATACTTAAGTCTTGATGGAAATGCCATGTCTTCTTCTGCAGGTGGGTCATTACTACCATGGAGCAACCAGGGCCCTTCATATCAAGCTCGGGCTTAGCTTATCCCTAGGCATTTGTACATTGAGAGACTGCCCCTTGCCTACACACGCAACAGAATTTAAAACATGTCTAGCGCAAGAGGGAGAAGAAGAGGGAGCAAAAGTCACTCTGTCTTTTGATCAGATGCCGGTTTGCCAGCTTTCCTCCATTAGCTGAAACTGCCACTTGATTAGAAGCCCCACTTGAACATCTTGTCACAGCTTACAGTCTTATATAGCACAACATAGCAGCTTATCACAATGCTTTGCCTGCTTTACCTGGAATACTCCACGTCCATCTCCCAGGTCCCTGGAAGATCAACCTGTTTTTGCCAGGAAGGCACCGCCACAGCACATCTTTGCTTCACTGTACTGCCACGCCTTCAATTAGTGCAGTCAGAGAGGGTGACAATGGCTTCTCTGTCCTCTCCTCTGAGAAAACAGCAGCAATCCCAGGCTCCTGAATCCAATATCAAAAGGGAATCCAAGGCTGTAGAAAAGCTCTCAAAGGTCCGTCAGCGTCACACAGTCGCCGGAGTCAAGCCAAACACAGTTTCCAGCTCTGCAGCAGTATAAGGGTATGCAGCCAGAGAGAGAATCAATAGCTGGCTTAGCTCGGCTCCATTAGATTTTGCCTCTCTGTCTCCTTTCTCTGAAAATGCAGCAGCAATATCAGACTCCCGTAGGTTCATCAGTTTCAAACAGGCAGCGCTGTAGTGCAAAACAGAGCCTCAGCGCATATTAGAGCCACAGTTGTGCAGCATTCCTTGCAACCACGATCATATGCTTTGTTGGGGGAGTGGCCTCAGACTGCTGGAGCACGTCAGGCGTGGACATGCTTCGTCGCTTCACAATAGCCACATTTATTTACTCATGAGAAACTATGGGGATTGCTCCCTGTAAGTCATGACTCCTTCAGAGGTAGAAGGCATTTGTTTTCTAAAAGTGAAGATTAAAGATATCCAAGGTATGCATTGCTTTTATTCTGTCTGTGAGGGCAACACACAGCAGAAAGAAGACTCAGAATCTGTTGTACCTTTTTTCTAGATATTCCCACATTCTGATTGACACTGCTCCACAGCAGGTCCTCTGTCCTATGAGCTATTCAGAAGAGGTGAGTCAAGAGAGGAAAAGGAGTGAGGTGATGTTTTTAATAAAATGCAAAATAACATAGTTGACCTAAACATGCGGAATTAACGTTCAAGATTTAACGAAAATAAAACGCTTTCTAAAATGTAGAAAGTACACTTAGAAGTCATATTTACTCGTACTAGGTCTCAAATGACTAAAGCTGCATTTGCTTGTAAGTAGATTGACTAGATAAAATGTTTAATTCTTGACTTCTCAATGATCATATCTTTTCCAATTATAAGTTACACAAATGTTTTCACATAACTGTCCTAAATGTTTCTACCTACACAAAAAAGACTGTCAACATTTGGTTAGAAATTTTAGTATAGTAAAATAATGAAGAAAATCATACAAAAATGCAGCATTTAAACTGAACGTGACCTCTTTCAACATACCCGTTTTATTTCCAAAAGATGATGTCTTGCGGAAATGTTTTCTTTTTGTTAAAAAGATGTTCCAGCTTCTATATAGATCATTGTTAGCAAAATGTACAAATTGATATTTTAGAAGGTTAGACATGTAGTGAGACGTGGGAAAGAAATCCTGCATGAGAAAATGTTCAGCAAGAATCAAATTTGTTACCTTGAAATGACAAATCTAACATTTTGTTGAACACTATTGTATTCATGTGAGAAGTAAATGAGTTCCCAGGAAAGTTTCATAAGCTTATTGGACGAGAGAAGGAGAAGATGCAACATGAACTGCAACATTGTTTTTGACTGTTTCTAATAGAGCGTGTTCCTAGAGTAGGTTAACACTTCATTTTTCCCAAACACTTAGTCCATACATTGTTGCTGTTTGCGGTTGCTACTGCTGCTGCACATTTACCCTGCCTTAGCCCACGCTGCTCTGAGACTCTACTGAGTTTCTTGAACCTCTCCTTATGGGAAGTTCTGCTTTGATCGATTATTGATTTATTAAAATGAATTCTGAGCTTTATGCGTGATCTCTCACTCTCTCGAATTACAACTCTTTATGGGTTCTGACTGACACCTTTTCGCCCAATTCTCAGAATGGGGATTCTTACCTTTATGGAACACTCAATGCATTTATTATGACTTTTATTAACCATTTTTGAGGCTCAATTTCTGTTTATAATTGATTCATTGACATTGTATATGAATAAAATGTATTACTTTGAATAAAGATGAATTACTAAACTTTGAATAATAAAACCCTTTAAACGTACACCAAACTCTCATTATTGACTGAACTTAGAATGGAAATCGTGCTGATAATTTATGTGATGATTTGCTCCTGATCTTCTCTAAAACAAAGGCAAAGGTCCATCTGACCTGGAAAGGAGAAACAGCTGGGGTCAGCCCGTGTGATGGTAAACCGAGTTTTATCTAAACTGATTCCCACTCTAACAGGAGCAGTCACAAAAAGAAAGGATTCAGAAGCCAGAACGAACCATCCAAGAAAGACATGCTTTGAGATAAACTCTGAGCAGTTCTACGCCCAGTGTTTGGCAGTAAGGGCAATAAAGAAATGGTTCATTCTTCATCTGAATGTCTCTTTGTTTATATGAGCATTCTCTGCACTACAGAGATTTACACCTTGGCAGCCCTATTGATATACATATCCTTCACAAAAAGATGTATGGAGTATAACTTCATGACATACATATGTCATGGGCATAAGGCACAAATGTCAAACTAAGTGCCCCTCCGAGGTTTTACAAGGTATGTGCAAACATTGAAGAAAAGGCCTGCCACAGGAGTGCATAGACAGGGGCTGAAGGAGTTAAGAGCAAAAAGGATGGTTGGTGTATTCAGGGAGAGATTAAACATGTTAGTACATAAGAAATGTAGTATTCAGTGAATATAGATGAGAGTTGGCATCTGTACAGCTGTTTGGGCACAGTGTCTTAGCTACTGCTGCGCTTCTTCTGTTTCAAATAATCTGCTCAGTCTTCACCACCCTCACATGGAAGTCCTGGAGGAAGAGTGAGCTTCGGACCACATCACTGTCGTCACCAAAAATAGGGGGTTACATTTCTTAACCTCCTTGCACTCACCATTTGGCTGCAGTATTTATTGTTCTGGGGACAGTAAGAAAAGGTGTCACACCCTGGATCAATATATAGGCCACCATGTTCTCCAGAGCAGCACTTGAAATAGTCCTGCTAATTGTCCATGCCAAAACAGTGAGCTTCGTCTTCACACAAAATTGATAGTGTTGTGAAATGTTTTTGACAATCATACTTTCCCTTTGTTATTGTTCTACTAAAATCATACAGTTCTTTTTAAAGCCTAGAAATAAAATAACAAACAAGTGCCGTAGGAGAAAGGAGCCATTTTGTTCACCCGTATAGGTGAGGAACTACTCATGCTTCCACAGTGCTCCCTTTTTTGGGTAAAGCGAGTGGGAGTGCTAATAGTCTTGCTATTTATGTCTCTGGTACAGAGTCACTGTCATTTATAGCAGTTTCCACATCTGATAACTCACTGCTATGACATAGCAACAGTTGATAACGAAACTCATTATCCACTTTTGCCATGTCATGAAGGCCTTTCAGGCCAGGCTGGCAGGGCTCTCTTGTGAAAGCTTGTCAGTGCAGCACTGCTTGTTTGCTTTGACTGAAAGCAGAAAGCACAACTGGAGGAGAGGGAAGAACGGCAGGGAAGGTGGTGGGGCTGGTAAGCAATTTACCCTTACCTTTGTGTCTGGGAGGAGAGGCCATGTTATGTATTGCTCCCCATTCCTGCTCTGCCACTGCGCAGCAGTTGAAAGCAGGAGCAGATGATTTTGGGGGCCAGACGTAACAAAATTATAGATGGGTAAAAAGTGATTTACAGGGATTTGTTTCGTCTTGTGGTTTTGAGCGATATCAGAAACTTCGCTCTCGACTATTTGATGTCACTCAGACCCCCTTGGTGAAAAATAATCCCAATATTTCACTGTTACCCATCTATAAATCTATAGATTGTCCACACCTTCAGGGCAATAACGACTGCTAATACCCTCCTTTGTTATGCACCCTATTGTGCGTTGAAGAAATAAAAAAAAGGTTGGTTGGGCACTACAAAATTATTACAGAAGCTAAAATAAATATTGTTAATCACAATCATGGACTTATTATCAGCATCAACAGAAATCGTATAAAAGTTCCATTTACAGAGAAACTCCAACCTAGAAATAATTGACCCCAAAATCCAATAATACATGGACAAGGAACTTGGGGGTTTATTCACAAATGTGACGCACAAAAGTGACGCACAACAACGCAAAATCTTTTTTCAGCTCTCTACTTTCCAGCGTAAAACCTGTTTTACGCTGGAAAACAACTTGAAAGTAACCAAAAGCAGCGCATAGTGCTGCTTTCCATTAATTAGCGCTAAGGGGGAGTACCGTGAGTGGTGCATGGGCATTCCCATGCAACCACCCAAGGTTTCTGACGCTAAGCCCTATTTACCTAAAAAAAGTAGACAGGGTTTAGCGTGAGAAAATAGCGGCCATTTTAAATAGGTGCTATAATGGAGAAATGCTTTCATTTACCCTTTCTTTTCTGACTTTGGACGTGTGCTGCACTTTACAGCACACATACAAAGTGGGAAAAGGTGTCAAGGTAGTCTAAGTGTGATATTTTGTACTGGAATGGTTCCTCTTTCAGTACAAAATCTATGCTAGACTCACAGAGACACAGTTGCACTATGGTGCAAAGGTGTATCCATGGCGCTCGGCAGCATATTTCTGCGCACGCGCTAGGGAGACGGGAGGAGCGTGCCATATTTCTGTAAATATGGCACTCTCCTGCTCCCTCCTTCTCACGCAGTGCAGCACAGCATTTGTGGCTGCCTCACTGCGCTCCCTGAGAATCTAGTAAATCTGCCCCTTGGTGTCTTCAACTGCTTGAGCTATAGTTCATATTTGCATTTTGCGAAAATGTGGTTTTATCTCCATCTCGGCCTCTCCATTGCCATTCTTTCACTAACACATATGGGCAGTAGTTTTAGCATAAGAACCAGAAGGATGACAACATTCACAATTGGATATAGTTAAGGCTTTGCCACAACCAAACGTGTAATTAATAGAAGTCTCATCTGGAGAAAAGTACGCCACATAGTTGATGTGAGAGAAGCCCAAACAGACCTTATCTTTTAAGAATGTGATGATTGTTTTAACAATTGTGTGCAGCAAGGTTTCAAGTGACTTTAGTGGAATGCTAGCTTTCAGTGGCATCACACAAAATGAGTGGCACCCCCACCCTCCTCAGAATGTGTTGAGGGGGACCCTGAGTCTCCCATATGTCACATATACTCCTAGTCATCAAGCCGAATGGGGGCTCCTGAGGATGTGGCCCCCTTTGCACTGCAGGAGCTGCAGAGGCCAGTGTTACAACCCTGCTAACTTTGACTGATCACTTTGGGGCGATAACCATATTTAATCTAATCAGCCACCTAGTAACAGTGAGATTTTTGAAAATGCAAACTACACACTTAGTTGACAGTGTGAGGTGCACCTGGGTAATGAAAATAATTGTCTTTAAATTCCGCAAAGCAAACTTTCCAAAATAGGACACAATTTATTACTAAAAGTCAAATCTCTGTACAGTAGAACCAAATCTATTTCAGATTAAAAACTCGAAGTATTGGGGCGCTTTACATTTTCTGGAATTGACATAAAATTGCAGCCAACTCTAGTACCCTGTGTAACACCAACATAGATTTAACTACCCACCTTTTCTAACTTGTGTCCACTTATGGTCGAGTTATCCTATCAAAAGCGTCAACATTACACTAACATAATTGCTTTTTTATTATTGACCTTAAGATTGTTCGTTTTATTATGTAAGTTGAATCAATTAGACCCCTTGTAGGCATTATATAATACTTTATCTGATCCAAATTGTTAAATTGAAAATTTTCGGTAGGGTTCCCTCAGACTTTTTCAAGTCCGCTGAGACTTTCGCCTTGAATAAGAATGCATTGCAACATTTTGCGACTGGGTAACTTAATCTGAGGCAAACTACTTTATGACGTTTAGAAGTCTTGGGTTTCCCAGACATAAAGTTTCGATCCACTTGGAGAAGAGTTGTGACATTGTGGAGTGTTCTTAAATATTATGGATGTTTATAATCTGGTGTTTGATTTGATATAGTATGAGTGACAGGAGATGTGTAAACGTGCTCATGAATGAATATAATTTTTGATAACGCCAGTTATGCATAGAAATTCTGAATGCTTGCACTCTATTCAAGTCTTTGACAGCAGAAGCCATCAGGTCAGTCTACGCCAACAGCCACTGAAAGGCTGGTCACTGTACCAGGACCTAACTTACCCATGCCTGAAGATACCCCTTGGGTCTTGGTATATTGATCTGCACATCTGTGCTATTGATCCACACACTGGACTCCCTACACTTCCATTACAAATAGGCATTAGCTGTTATCCGGCAACTTTTAATCACTATGGGTCATGGATGAATTTCAAACAGTGACTCAGCGGTGAAACATTTCCTCTCTCAATCCGAACCCATCACTGAGTCATATTCCCAATACCGAGTCATAATCCCTGCCCACAGAATGTTCCATTCAGATTTAGCATATTTTTAGGACCATTTAAATATTTTGCACTTGAACAGGGGCTGGCATGCAGAATCTTTTATTGGTAGTTGTGGGACTCATTTTCTCATAAATAAACATGTTAAAATGCTGATATTGTGTAAAATATATTATCTAGTGTATGGTGATCTATTCTGCTTTGTAAGTATTATAAAGCTTGCCTTCTAATTACTTGTTTTGTTTGAAAAACATGCACATAATTATAGAATTAATTTAGATTGATAATTTGTTTATTCCTCATGGTGAGGTCCTCATCCTCACGGTAGAGGCACACCCATCACAGGCTCTGAGACTGTTCCTTCAGCCATTAGGTTCCCGCGAGCCTAAGGTTCCTGTGAACCTAAACACTTACCTGAAACACTCACACTGGGGTCTACCTAGAGTAAATTTCCTGCTGCCTCTCTCGCAGACAGCACAAGCAATACTAGTGCATCACAAGGGGATGACTTTTTATATTTGCACTCTAAGGCTAAAGGCCTTCTCTAGCTCATGTCCCTTCTGCACGAGTACATATGGCATTCACGAAGAAAAGTCATACATTTATACCTGAACATGTACTTCTATGCACAGGTGTAATGCACACGTTTTTGGAATTCACAGAAGTATGCCTGGTAAGCTGCTACAGTCGCAGCCTTCTAGATGTACTACTGGAAATGTCATATGACATCTGCTATTTCCTGACTGATGAGTTATACGCAAAGTACAACTCTGAATTGGGAAAGTTCAGCCCGATGTGGGACATTTGTTTCTTTTTTCTCCCAAGGGGTTTATAGAGCCACACAAAGATTGGGGTTCATCAGTTCCCCTTTCACCCTGGAATGCATGTTACTCCAGCTCTTACTAAACTAAAGGCCTGATTTAGATCTTGGCGGTACTCCCTTCGTCCCTCCATGGCGGCGATTACAAGTACTACGTCTACCAGACGGAGTCCCGCTCACCATATTTAGATGTGGGCTAGTTGAACCACTGTCAGCGTCAACAGACTGTTTACCATAGTGTAAGCGGTGCACCTCCGTCGACATGGCGAACTCCTCTGCTGGCTAACAGTACTCCATCGCAGTCAGGTCGGGTTTGCACCAAAAATATTTAGATATCCTTGCTGTGCGGCGCTGTCCTAGTGGAGGATTCCTGATGGAGTGAGTGTCACGATCTCACCTGTGTTTCTGCAGAGACGTCATGGAAGTGAAGCAAACTCCGCAACGTCCCCTAATCACCTACTGAGCCTGATCCAATCCAGGTAATCAGTGGTAATCCGGGGAAGAAGGGAAACAAAACAAGGAAAGAGGGGAAAAACACTCCCTCGAAGTGTCCAAAACTCCACCGGAGCAGTCCAGAAGAGGGATGGTAGGAGCAGGAATACCTCTGTGAAAAGAAGAGCGTATTTTACATGTCAAGGATTGTCACCCTATCTCTATTGCTATATCTAACAGATAAGGTCTGATCTTACCTAACAGCTCTCTTAGTCCCTTATGTATATGAAGGACGATGGGGATAACTGCTGCGTGTACCTGAAACCTGAAAAGGTATAATGCATATAAGGATCAAGGAGGTAACCCCAAGGTATACTCTATTTTAAGGACGAAGATCTTTCTTACCTAACTGCTCCCTCCTTCTTTCATGTGAGGAAAGGAAAAAAGGAATAAACTGCTGCGTGTGCCTAAACCATAAAGAAAGTAAAGGTTTTCCATGAGTATAAAGCAGTGTTTATAAACTGAGCATTATATGGACTATGTGAACTATGCCCACCTATGCACTCCAGTGGCAGGACGTGACTAAAAGAAGGGACGTCTTTACTCTGGTTACTAAGAGGTAAACTCAAGGTTCCACAAGGAGGAAACTCCGTAACACTCCAAAACCATATACCACAGCTTGGAAGTAATATGGCAAAGAACAATAGTGCAGAACTGAGCGTCATATAGTTCTCTCAGTTCCAAGAGAAAGCACGAATTAACTGAGGCAAAAAAGGCTTTAACCAAAATATAGCGCAACGCGCTTGTTACCGTAACCACTGGCCAAAGTGAACAAGTATCTTCATCTCCTATCTGAAGCAAAGCGAAAGGTCGAGGCAAGTAGCTGAAAGCAATCCAAATAAAACAACCGGACCGGCGTCTCCGACGAGAATCAACGAAGGAGTGACGCGACGACCTGGAAGAGGAAGTGAGGTCTGTCGACTCGAGACTGGAACACGAAGCGAAGGTACGCAGGGAAGTTCCGCTTTTAACCTTGCCTGACTCGTCCTACGCAAGCGTGCCGCATTCCTGCGGCCATCTTAGTAGTTCTGAGGGAGTGCGGTGGAGAACGTCAGCTCGACAATCCTGACAGTACACTCCCCACACAACACCCCCTACCGGCTTGGGTTTATCTGGGAACCTTCTGTGAAAGGATCGGACCAAACGTGGGGCATGCACCTGGCCAGCCGGTTCCCAGTATCGTTCCTCCATACCATATCCCTTCCAGTGTATGAGATATTGGAGTCTGTTTCGTACTCTACGGGAGTCAATTATAGCCTCTACTTCGTACTCAGGCTCCTCATCCACAGTTACAGGAGCAGGGACATCAGGAAGTCGTGTTCCTGGCGTTACAGCTTTCAGGAGGGACACATGGAACACTGGATGAATCTTCATGGAGGCAGGTAGGTCCAGCTTCATAGCCACAGGATTAATCACCTTACTTATCTTATATGGTCCTATGTACTTAGGCCTGAATCTACAAGACCCCCTCATGGTTAGATGTTGGGATGACAACCATACTTCATCTCCCGGTACATAGGCAGGCCCTGGTCTTCTGTGGGCGTCTGCTCCTTTCTTATATCTGGCCTTGGCCTTCTCCAAATTCTGTACTGTGGACTTATGAATGTCTTTTACCTTTTGCACCAAGTCTGCTACTGCTGGAGTAGGGTGGGAAGAAGGCTGGGGAATAGACACTATGTGTGGGTGGTAACCGTAAGTGCTATAGAAGGGTGTATATTCAGTGGAAAAATGGTAACTATTGTTATAGGACAATTCAGCTACCCATACCAACTCATCCCAGTCTGCAAGAGAATGTAAAGTCTGCAATCTGATGTACTGTTCGAAACACTGGTTCACCCTCTCTGTCTGGCCATCCGTCTGGGGGTGATGACTGGACGACAGACGTACGTCTATGTGTAATAATGCACATAGCCCTCTCCAGAATTTTGAAATGAATTGGGCCCCCCTATCAGATACCAAAACGGATGGAAGTTCATGTAAACGCACAACCTGTTGTAGGAATACGGAAGCTAGCTGTTGTGCTGTGGGGAGACCAGACATGGGAATAAAGTGTGCCATCTTTGTAAGGACATCCACCACAACCAACAGAGTGGTGTTTCCTTTTGTGGTGCGGGGTAATTCTACTATAAAATCTAGAGATACAGTATGCCATGGACATGGTGGTGTAGGTAAGGGTTGTAGTAACCCTATCGGACGTTGATGAGAAACTTTACCCTGGGCGCATACATGACAGGTCTGAATGTACTGCTTTGTATCTTGACCCATGGTGGGCCACCAAAAGTATCGTTTCAAGGATTCCAAGGTCTTCTTATATCCTGGATGCCCTGCTATAGGATGGGTATGGCATCTTTCTAATGCCTGCAATCTTAATTCTGGAGTGGGGAGTACTAGCCCATTCAGTACATAAGTGAAGTCTTGTTCTCTGATACTGTCTTTAGTGCCTATAGTCTCATCCAAGGCCATAGTGGCTTGGGCTTCTTGGATGTCCTTCAGGAAATCATCATCGGAACACAAGGTTCCTATTATCTTTTCACGGGCTATTATGGAGGGTGGATCATCCCTAGTTTCCAGAGGTTCATACCCTAGACGGGACAGAGCGTCTGCCTTCCCATTCTTCTTTCCTGCCCGGAACTGTATGATGAAATCGTATTCACTAAAGAATTGTGTCCATCGTAGTTGACGCATGGACAGTGCTCTGGCGGACTTTAGGAATTGAAGGTTACGATGGTCTGTTAGAACCATTACCGTGTGATTGGCTCCCAATAAATACTGTCTCCATTCCTCAAATACTTTCTTTATGGCCAACAACTCTTTATCTCCTATGGAGTAGTTTGTTTCAGCTGGTGTTAACTTGTGGGAATAATACGCCACGGGATGCAATTCTCCTGTCGTGTTGTCTGCCTGAGAAAGAACCCCCCCAACTGCCACTTGGGATGCGTCTGCTTCAACCACATACGGATATGACGGATCTGGATGCCTAAGAATAGGTGCCTGTGTGAAAGCCTCTTTTAGTTTACCAAACACCTCATCTGCCTCAGGAGTCCAGTGATATATCACCCCTTTTTTCAATAGTTTGGTAATGGGTGACGCAAGATCGGAAAATTTACTAATAAAGCGCCTATAAAAATTGGCGAAACCCAAAAAGCTTTGTGTCTCCTTTACAGATCGCGGGGCTTGCCACCGATGGATGGCCTCTAACTTCTGAGCATCCATACTAAGACCCTTTGGGGAGAGAATGAATCCCAGAAAACCCACTTGTTGGGTATGAAAGTGGCACTTCTCCAATTTGCAATACAAATGGTTATCCTGTAATCGTTCTAGAAACTTCTTTACATGGATTTCATGTTCCTGTATGGATGAAGAGTAAATCAAAAGGTCATCTATGTAGGCTATAACGTATTTGTGTAGCATCTCTTTCAGTATTTCATTAATGAAAAACTGAAAAGCAGAAGGGGCATTACAAAGCCCGAAGGGCATCACTAAATACTCATACAGTCCATATTTAGTGCAAAAAGCTGTCTTCCATTCGTCGCCCTCCTGAACGCGCACAAGGTGGTAAGCCCCACGCAGATCTAACTTGGTAAAGACCTGTGCATCCTTAATCTGATCTAGCAGGGACGAAATCAATGGTAAGGGGTACCTGTTCTTGATGGTAACCGAATTGAGTGTCCTATAATCGATGCAACATCGAAGACCTCCCTCTCTCTTGGGTATGAAGAATAGAGATGATGAGGCAGGAGACCTGGAGGGACGGATAAAGCCTATTTTCAACATCTCATCTAGATATTCTCGTAAATATACATTCTCCTTTTCAGTCAATGAGTACACCCTGCTACACGGTATGCGGGCACCGGGTTGTAAATCTATCCTACAGTCGTATACCCTGTGTGGTGGAAGGTGAGTAGCTTGTTCTGAATCAAACACCTTCTTATATTCATGATAACCGGGAGGTAAAAGACCTTCCTCCGAACTAGTGAAAGAGACATTGTTCACTGGGTTACCTGATGTCAAGAGAAGATGGTCTTTACAAGTCTCGGGGTTAAAGGAAATAGTCATGGACTTCCAATCAATACAAGGATTATGCTGACTTAACCAAGGAATTCCCAGAATGGCTGGGAATTGAGGTGAGTGAATGAGATCGAATGCTATAAGTTCCTGGTGCTCTTGTTCTATCACGAGTTTCAGGTCTACTGTTGCGTGTGTGATTGGCCCTGACTTCAAAGCGCTGCCATCTATTGTAGTCACCTCTTCACTAACTTCCTTTAACCTACGGGGAAGTTGCCATTGTTGGGCCCAGTGTGCATCCATAAAATTCCCTGAGGCCCCTGAATCTAGCATTACCTCCCGTCCCTCCCTCGCCTTCCTTCAGTACGATTGAGGCCCCGCCTCCCACCCAGACCCACCCCAGCATAAAAACTCTGCCCGCCCCCACCTCCACCTGTTTTTTTCTGTCTCCCTAGTGAGACTTACCTTTTCAGCTCCTCCCTGTGGCGGTGCCGGGGAGTCTTCGGTCTGGTTCTCTGCGACGGCGGTGCCCTCTGCAGCGTTCTCCTGGCGGTGCCTCTTCTCCTCGTCTCCCTCGTGGTATGGGGGTGGAGCGGTTGCTCGGGAGGCCGCGACGGTGTTCGACGGTCCTCCTGTGGCTGGGGCTGTGTTTCCGGGTCGGGCCAGCTTGGATGCCTCTGCTCCCGGACTGCACACATCGCGGAGGCCTGGTAGGCCGGGTTTTTTTCCCGGTTGTTTCTTCCTTATTCTGGTGTTTTTCTTGAAAAGCAGAAACGGGCATGGTCTTCTGTCTGCCTTGTCTTGGGGCTGCAGGGGGGCTGTTTTTCACTTGCTGCCCTGGGTCGCATAGGGTTGTTGGGGGCATTCTGGTGTCCTCTTCCTCTGCTGCTTGGTCTCCGGTCCCCCTGGGGCGCCCTGGACTGATGGGCTCCACGGGGGTATAGTGCCTCTCGTGTCTGTGAATGGTGCAGGACTTGGTTGAGGCTGCTCTGTCCGGTGCTTACGGGCTCGGCCGATGCCTTCTGGTCCGTCCCGTCCTCCTCCGGCGGATCCTGTGGGCGGCTGGTTTCCGTCTGGATCCGGGGGTGTTGGGCCTTCTCCCGCCTCTGGCGTTGCCTTTGGCTCCGGGGGGTGTGGTGGGTCGCTTGGGCTCCTGTGCTGGTCGGCAGGGTTTTCCTCTTGCCTGCTGGGCGGGTCCTGTGGGGTTCTTTCCTTGGTGTTCCCGGCCCTCCTTGTTGAGCTTGCCCTTCAGTCCCGGTGTGGGGAATGGTGCTGTGGGAGTAGCGTGCGTTGCCCGTGCTTGATGTATCTCATGCTGTTTCCACTTTTGTGTGCTTTGTACTTGCTACTTTGTCCACTGTGGACCGCCCGGCTGCCGGTTGATTGTCGGTTGCCTGCGGTGCCTGCTGTGTGCGATCTTTCCCTCCGCCCTACGCATTCCTTCTGTGCTGTGTTGGTCCTGATTGGTTTCGGGTTCCTTTGCGCCCTCTTTTGCATCGGTGGGGTTTTTCCAGCGGTGCTGCGGGTCCCTTGATTCCTCCGGCGGCTTTGCTTGTTGGGGGTGTTCGCCCCTTTCCTCCCTTTGGGCTGATGGACTCTGTCCTGGCCGCTCTGCTTGGCGGGTCGGCTGTTCTGCTTGGCTGGTGCTGTGGCGCTGACCTGTTCTCGGCTTCTCCTGCGCCCTCCTTGGTGTGGGGTTTCGTGGCTTTGGCAGTGGCTGTTAGGGCCTCCGGCCCATTGCACCCGGTGCGCCCCTGCTCTTGTCGGATCTCTGTGGTTCGGCGGGGTCGGGTCTGGTTTGTGCCTGGATTGGGTGGCTACCTGGGACTATACGGTGCTGTGGGCTGCGCGTCCTCTGTCCTTCTGGTCACCTTGGGGCTTCTGCGTCCCTTTCCTTGTGTGGGGCGTCCTGCCTTTCTGGGGTGCCTTGTCCTGGGGCCTCTCGTTTGTCCCCGATGTGGGTGTCTCCTCCGCATTTCCGGTGGGTACGGTTTTGGCCTGTTTTCGCCCTGGCTCCCTGCCTCCTCGCCTACGGGCCCTGCCCGGCTGGGTCCCTGTTGCTGCTGTCTGGTCGGTTCCATACGGTGGGTGGTCGTCTTCGGCCTTTTCTTCCTCTGTGGCGGCGGCCGGTTTCTGGTGGCTGGGTCCTGTGTACTGTGGTTCTTGTGTGCGGGGTCGTCTTGGTGCAGGTTCCTCCGGATTCGGGGGTTCGGATGACTCCAAGGCCTGTCTCCGGTTCTCGCAGGGTGACTCTGCTGGTCGGGGTGTCCTGTTTGCTTGCCATGTGGTCGGTCGGCTGGGTTCCTGTCGAGGGGCTCGGGCCTGGGGCCCTCTCCGTTCTGTTTCTGGGGTTGGGGTGTCCGACGGCTTCGGCCTGTCCTGACTCTCCTGTGGGTCTCCTCCTGGGTTCGGTCCCTCCCTTCCCTGTGTTGGCCCTTTCGGCCGTCATTCCTCTGGTTCTGCCTGGCATCTTTTGGCGTGCCGTGGGTCTCGGGGACGCCTCTCCGCTTCCCTGTCGCCGCTTCCTTTCTGCGGTTCGCTGTGGGTGATGCCCGTTTTGGTTTTGCGTCCTTCCCTTTGGCCTCCGGCCCTCGCCCTGGGTCTTCCCGCTGGTCCTGGTGCCTCTCGTGGCTCTCCTTCATACGGGGGTTTTTCCTTCGTCCTTCTCTGTCGGTCGGCCTCTTGCTGTGTGCGGAAAGAGTGTATTTTTTGCTCGGTCTGTTTGGGGTGACCTTGGTGGTTCTTCTGGGGATCGGGTTTGTTGGTGGCCTGGGGTGTGTCTTCCCTGGTCCCCTCTCGAAGCTTGGTGTTCTTTGAGGCTCGTTTTTGGCCTTTTGTGTGGCCATGTTCCCTTGTCCTGCCTGCGCCTGGTCTCTCTTCCTTCGCTGGCTCGGGCCTTGTTGCCCCGGGGGCTCCTCCTACGGTCCTGTGGCTACGGAGGCGGGGGCTCCTGGCTTCTGGGGTGTTTTCCGGTTCCCGGGGCTCGTTTTCTTCTTCTCCACCTGACGGTCTGGATCCTGTTGGGTTGGTCTCCGGGGTCTTTTGTCCCCGCTGCCCATGTCAGTCCGTGTCCGGGGGGGAGCTTTCCTGGTGGCTCTCCCGCCGTCACTTTCTGACTAGCTGTTTGCTGCCTCCTCCGGCTCCGCTTATGGTGGCTTTGGCCACCGGCCTGTTCGGGTGCGGGGTTGGCTGGGGTCTGTTCGGGTTCGGGGGTGCTGGTCCCTGCTGGTCTCCGGAGTTCCTCCTGCTGGCGGATGTTGGGAGCTTGCCCTGGGGCTCTTTCGAGGCCCTCTGCAGGGCCCCTGGGGTGTTGGTTCGGTCTGGCGTTCTGGGGGCGTGGTCCTCTGTCCGCCCTCTGAGTGGGTCCAGGTTTTGGTCCTTGTTCCTTGTTTGCCTGCATCCTGTTTCTCTGGCTCCGGTCTGGGTGCTGGGGCTGTCAGCTCTCTCCCTTCGGCGAGTGGCCTCTGGGCTGGCGGATCTGTTTTGCTGGGTCCTTCCTTCTTCCCATGTTTTCTCTCTTCTTCCCCGTGTGGCCAGCCTGTTGGTGGGTCATTGGGGCCTCCCTGTGGTGGTCCTGTTGCGGATCCGGGGTGGGCCTTGGTGGCCCGGTTCTGGTCTCTGGGCTAGAGTCCCAGGGCTCGGGGGGGTCGTTGGCCTTCCCTATCCTGTGCCTCGGGGTCTTCTGGGTGTCTTCCTTCCCCCCCCCTTTTTTCCGCTGCTCCGGGCCTTTCTGGTTCTGGTCAGGTGGCTCTGTGCTCGGGGTTGTTGGTTGCTCCCCGTTGGCCTGGGGCGCTTTGGTCTCCTCTCCTGTCCAGGTTCTGTTGCGTTCGGGAGTGGGTCCTTCCGGTGGTTCCGTTCCCTTTGGTGTTTCCGGCCCTTCCCCTGGGTTCTGTGCAGGGGTTTCGCCTGCTCCCTGGTGGTGGTGAGGCTGGGCTTTGCTTGGCTGCCTTCCCGTCGGTCCTCCTCTCTGCTGTCCTGTGCTTGGCATGGGCGGGCCTTTTCGCCCTGGTGTTCTGCTCTGGGTGTTGTTCCCGCGGTGGCTGGCCTATGGTTGGCGTGGCGATTCCTTCCGGATGGGCTCTTCTGGGTTTGTCGGTGTCTCCTCGGCGGGTGCTGTGGGCGGTTCTCTGGCTTTTTGATGCTCCTGGCGTTCTTGCGGGTTGGTGGGGGTCTGTTGCCCCCTCGCCCTGTCTGGTCCTTCCCTTCGGGGTTTTGGCTGCTGGTTTTGGCTGTCCTCCCTTTGGTCCCTTTGGGGTCTCGGGTTGCGGCTCTTATCTTTTGGGCCTTGTTTTTGGTTGCCATCCCCTCTGCGCAGCGCTTAGGGGTGTTGGTTCGGCTCTGGTTTCTCGTTTAGCTTTGCTCCGGTTGCGGAGGTTGTTTGACCTTCCTCTGCTCTGTTGGGTCGTTGGCTTTTGCCCCCGGTCTTGCTGACTGTCCGTCTTTTGGGGGTGGTTCCTCCTGTGGGGGTTCGGGGGTGTTCCTCTCGCTGTTTGGCGGCTTCGGTGGCTGCGTTGCTGGATGTCTGGCGTGCTTTGCTGTGGTTCCTGCCGGTTGTGGTGTCCTGCCGGGTGGGTTCCTCTTTGGGATCTGTTGGACTGCGTCCTGGTCTTCTCCCTCTCCGTTTGCGTGTCTGGACTGTTTGGCTGCTGTTCTGGGCCGCTGGGTTCCCGGGATGTTGATCTGCTGTGTTTGGGGCACTATTTCTGTTTTGGTGTTCTTTCTCACTCAGCTGTCCGTCTCTGTTTTCTTCTGCTTGCTATGTCCTCAATCGTACTGAAGGAAGGCGAGGGAGGGACGGGAGGTAATGCTTCCATTTCTAACGATAATGGCATTACTCCTAGTCCTACTCGCCTTCCTTCATGACCCTCCCTCCCTCCCAGTCCGGTTCATCTGAGTGCTAGCTCGGCTTGTTTACGTAAAGATGGAGGTGGGGGCGGGCAGAGTTTTTATGCTGGGGGTGGGTCTGGGTGGGAGGCGGGGCCTCAATCGTACTGAAGGAAGGCGAGGGAGTAGGACTAGGAGTAATGCCATTATCGTTAGAAATGGAAGCATTACCTGCACCTGGATAACCTTGTTGTCCCACTCTATGTAAGAGGAGAGAAGAAAGTGACGTGATTTGCATACCATGAGATCCAAGGATGAGACAATCAGTCCTGAAGTACCTGAAGTCTTTGTCCCAACAGACTTCGGGTTTGTTAGATTTCCGAACGCCTTAGTTTAGGCTTTATTGGGCACTCCTTCAGAAAGTGGCCTTGTTTTCCGCAATATAAGCACAATTTCTGGTCCCTTCGCCTTTGCCTCTCTTCCTGGCTAAGGGGTCCTCGTATACTACCTATCTGCATAGGCTCAGGTTCTTCTGTGTTTCTCTCAGGATCAGTCTTCCTTTCTCTGTAAGCAGGCCATCTACTCTCTGACCTACCTCTTTCTTTCTTACGTTCATTAAACCTGTGGTCTAACTTAACCACTAAGTCTATCAGGGCTGAACAAGTGTTAGGAGGTTCTACTACTTGAGACAGCGCATCCTTTAGGTCGTCTCTCAACCCCTTATAAAATAAGGCACTACGTTTCTCCTCTGGCCACCCAGCTTCTGCTACTAGTCTAAGGAATATGGATATATACGTAGATAAATCCTTTGAACCCTGTCTTAAGTTTAGTAATTTAGTATCTGCCGAATGAGTAAATGTGTGCCTATCAAACAATTTTCGAAAGTCGTTTTTAAATGCCTCATAATCCTGTAACATTGGGTCGTTTCTCTCAACTAAAGGTATGGACCAATTGGCTGCAGACCCTCCGAGTTAGGAGATGACGAACGCCACTTTAGACTGCTCAGTGGGAAAACAATGGGCTTTGCACATAAAATGGAGCTGACACTGGCTAATGAATGCAGCGCATCTAGCCGGATCTCCTAGGAACCTTCAGGGGGAGCTAGAGGAATAGAGGGAGGGGTCGTCACGTGTATCACTGGACTAGGTAAACTAGAACCGGCACCCCCCATAGTGGCATCTAATCGTCTCTCCCGTTGTAAGTTATCTACCCTTGTGGATAGGGATTGGGTTTCTGCCTGCAGATTCCCTAGCATGTGTGCCAAATCGGCGAGTGTCACCTGGCTCAGTTCCATTTCGTCCGGGCAGAAAGAAAAGCTATTCGTTTGGGCTTCGCGTTCTGTCAGGATCTCACCTGTGTTTCTGCAGAGACGTCATGGAAGTGAAGCAAACTCCGCAACGTCCCCTAATCACCTACTGAGCCTGATCCAATCCAGGTAATCAGTGGTAATCCGGGGAAGAAGGGAAACAAAACAAGGAAAGAGGGGAAAACACTCCCTCGAAGTGTCCAAAACTCCACCGGAGCAGTCCAGAAAGAGGGATGGTAGGAGCAGGAATACCTCTGTGAAAAGAAGAGCGTATTTTACATGTCAAGGATTGTCACCCTATCTCTATTGCTATATCTAACAGATAAGGTCTGATCTTACCTAACAGCTCTCTTAGTCCCTTATGTATATGAAGGACGATGGGGATAACTGCTGCGTGTACCTGAAACCTGAAAAGGTATAATGCATATAAGGATCAAGGAGGTAACCCCAAGGTATACTCTATTTTAAGGGACGAAGATCTTTCTTACCTAACTGCTCCCTCCTTCTTTCATGTGAGGAAAGGAAAAAAGGAATAAACTGCTGCGTGTGCCTAAACCATAAAGAAAGTAAAGGTTTTCCATGAGTATAAAGCAGTGTTTATAAACTGAGCATTATATGGACTATGTGAACTATGCCCACCTATGCACTCCAGTGGCAGGACGTGACTAAAAAGAAGGGACGTCTTTACTCTGGTTACTAAGAGGTAAACTCAAGGTTCCACAAAGGAGGAAACTCTGTAACACTCCAAAACCATATACCACAGCTTGGAAGTAATATGGCAAAGAACAATAGTGCAGAACTGAGCGTCATATAGTTCTCTCAGTTCCAAAGAGAAAGCACGAATTAACTGAGGCAAAAAAGGCTTTAACCAAAATATAGCGCAACGCGCTTGTTACCGTAACCACTGGCCAAAGTGAACAAGTATCTTCATCTCCTATCTGAAGCAAAGCGGAAGGTCGAGGCAAGTAGCTGAAAGCAATCGAAATAAAACCACCGGACCGGGGTCTCCGACGAGAATCGACGAAGGGAGTGACGCGACGACCCGGAAGAGGAAGTGAGGTCTGTCGACTCGAGACTGGAACGCGAAGCGAAGGTACGCAGGGAAGTTCCGCTTTTAACCTTGCCTGACTCGTCCTACACAAGCGTGCCGCATTCCTGCGGCCATCTTAGTAGTTCTGCGGGAGTGCGGTGGAGAACGTCAGCTCGACAATCCTGACAGTGAGTCCCTGGTGGAGTGGAGATTGGTAAATGCTACTTATTAATGTCAAGTCAAGTCAAAAATACTTTTATTTGATTTTGTTAAAAATCATAAAAAGGGTGGGAATACCACCATGATACAAAAAACATTGAATCAACATTTTAAAACCTAATAAAGGAAATCACGACAAGATCATGTCCTCGGGCAATGAGCAACGAATTGAATTAATAATTTAAAAAGTGTAATCAGTGCGATTGAGAGATCTGTAAGCAAATTATTTTGGAACCACTGAAATTAGTTCACTTTTTTTTTTGGACCAGTTCTTTAGCCGCAGATTTCAAAAGTTTATGGCTCTGCAGACCCGTTGAAACAGCGAGCCTCCGGCATTTTAGCAGCTAGTTGAATAGAAAATGTTAAAGGTATAATCAGTGCAGTTGAAAAACTATAAACTGTTTTTTTTTTAAAGGTACTTAAGTTAATTCACGTTTTTGTCCAGTTCTTTTGCCGCAATTTTCCAAAAGTTAATGGCTCTGCAGGAGAGTTGAATCGATGATCCTCCAAGGCATTTTATAAGAGCCGTTCTGCATGTTCTTATTTGAGCCTTTCTTAATGCCTCCCGAGAACAACTTTTCGAGTTTCTAATAGTGAAGGGCAGATACATAGGAGATGCAGTAATGACTCGTCCCCCTGTCCGCAGAGGCGGCATTCCTTGGTTGGCCATATGTGTTTCCATTTCGGTGTCAAGTCCTTCGTGGGGTATGACCCCAGCCGCGTCAAGTAATGCTTTTTATGATGTGAGAAATGTTCAGACCGGTACGGTTGAGGTTTCAGAGTGTGATACGATTGTATCACTGCCCAGGCATGTTTTTTTTTTGAGAAGGCTGTTTTGTCCGTTAGTAAGGAGATCCATTTAATTGCGTTGTTTACAACGGTTTTAAATCCGGAGTACGTTGTGACTGTTAGCCAGGCCTCCTCTAACTGTAGTGCAGAGAGAGATTGTTTCAGGACTTTAGTAATAGAGTTGTTTAGCCTGGTTTGTTTTTCGATCTCCACCCAACAGTGGTGAGCTAGAGTGTTATCTTCTGCTGCCCTCATCCTCCAATAATATTTAACTAGTGCACCTTGTCTGACTGGTTTCTGATTTTGTAGTCCGTATTCTAATCGGATTTGTGCTTGTGAGATGTGTCAAGGAATTAAGAACAGACTCTTAAAAAGGATGGATTGTGCTGTGTTTAAGACTGTAGCATCTTTGGTATTCAATAATTCTGAGCCATATGATATGGAGGGTAGGAATTTTGTGCAATTACTTTGAGCAGCTGACCTGTTGAGCAGCCTGTGAGCTTTTTCTTTAAGATTTTAAATGCGAAGAGCAATTGTTTGGCTTTCGTGCGACCTTGGTCCAGATGTTGCTTAAAGTTGAGGTGGCAATCCAGTTGAAAACCTAAGTATTTGTACGAGTCCACCTGGGACAACGGTTTCTCGTCTAATTTCCAGATGAATTTGCATTTTTTCATTGTTGAGTGATGTTTGGAGAAGCACATCACCTTCGTTTTTTGATGGTTGATTGTTAGTTGAGCAGAGGTGATGTAAGCTCCTAGTTTGGTAATTAGTTGCTGCAGACCTACTGGTGTTTGTGCTAGTAAGACTTATTAATGCGTCAATGCACATATACGTTGTGTTTGCTTCTAAAATAAGTAATGTGTTATGCCCCTTTTTTAACATATTGAATTGCACATAATCACACACACTATTAAATGCACATCCACAGGCACCCCAAACGCAACATCCACAACCACCACAACAATTTGTTTAAGTGTCCATACAGGTGTGCTCATTTTACCAAGATAAGTTGTAAAATGAACACTAATGCATGACACATAAGAAATAAATTGCATGTAAGAGCAATGTCAAAATGCCCTAGGCTAAAGCAATTGTCAACACATGAGTCATAGTAAGGCAAGTGTAAAACAAGCTCACCTTGGAACCAGGCAGCAACGGACTTGAGTAGCATCATGTCAAGCAGTAGCAGCAAAGAAGGAACCTGTACAAAGGGGTTCAAGACAGAAATGGAAGGGGAAAACAGGAAAAAAGGTAAATTTCTACCTCATTCGCTTTGATTCTGCCAACTCAAAGTAGGAGAGCTCTTCGCCACATCTACCTCGATGGAAAGGCACATCATGATTGGCCCGGCGGTAATCTTGGCTGGACTCCTGCCGACAGGAGCTCTGCCTATGACGCCGTTGACGTGGGTGAAAAATTGTGGCAGTCGGCTGCACTCGGGCGGTCTTTCATCCATGAACCCATTAACATCTGAATTGAGTGGGCGGACCGCCAAGTAGGCGGGCAGTGATACCGTTGGAAAAGTGACGGCAGGACCAGATCTGGCAAGATCTAAATCAGGCCCTAAAACTTGAATCATTTCCACGGAGGAAGGGGGTCGGAGAGGAGTTTGTGATTGCTTGCAAACTCAAGTTTGTTGGTGTTCATAAACTCTCAAGGCAAACCATGCCTTGATCCTCTTAATATCCTCCTCTTCCATGTAGTTTAATTCTGTGCAATGTTACACAGTCATCGCTCACAGTTTCACTGTAGTAAAACAATCTATGCCTGCTAGGTATTCTTTTGTGGAGTCCTGATAGGCATAAATGTAGCCATTTGTTGTGCAGAAACATATGTTTGTGGTTGTAAATGGTGATGAATTGGTCCCAACATATTTATTTTTATTTTTTGTGGATTATGAATCCAGTTTACAAACATTTTTTTCTGTTCCTAGAAATTCTGGAGTATGTTGCACCCAAGTTGAAACTAACAAACGACCGCTCAAATATTTTTTGTAAATCAGACACACTGTTTATTTTTTTGATTACATTACTGAAATCGTTGCATTGCTAGAAATACAAACAAAACTAATCAAACTCATAATTGTAATTTGTGTCAGTGACTTGAATGAAGAGAATACACAAATATTTTGTGTAAATAAATTAGTAGGTTGTGACATTGTTACCTAACACAAACATGTTCATTGGAATATATGATAACCTTTATTGAAGCAATTTTAAAAGGATTGAAGCTAAGATTATACAATAAAAGAACACACAAGCTTCAGGGTATCTTTTAGTTACTCATTTCTTTAGCAGGTATGACAAAATGATGCTATTTATAGATATTGCAGAGAGTGGTTTTCACATATATTTCCAATATTTCATCTCCTCAGAGCTGTTCATTAATACTGTACCATTTACATTTCCACAATGAATAATAAATAAGGGCTAAAATAAACAATACAATGAGAAACTTGTTGCTAATGGCAGGTGAGACAGGTATCGGGTAGCTTTTCCAGGCACAGCTCGGAATGCTGAGGAGAGTCACACTAAAAAGTGCTAGAAACTGTGCCAGATAGCTTCTGGAGTAACAGCTAAGGGCGGCCCACTTGAGGAAGGGGCCACACTGCCACCAAGGCAGTGTCCGACCTTGCACAACTTACAACTTCTTTACATGGATTTACTCTCTCTCTCTCTATATATATATATATATATATATATCTGTCCGGAGCGAAAATTAAATTGTTTTGATTTACTTCTGCCCTGAGTGCCGTCTCTTTCGCAAAAGTGGGAAGATGTTCTTTATTATATATATATATATATATATATATATATATATATATTATCTACTGGCGGTCGCCAGTAGATAGTTATAGTTAGGACCTATTATCCATAGGAAATCCGTGACATTCTATTTGCAATAACGTTGGCGCCGGTTGACGAATCTTTGCGAAAGCTTCCAACTTGTTGGGGCGCTCCGGTCCGCTCCTACCCTGAAAGTCTCGGGGTAATACGTCAAGCGGGGCCGAGAAAAAGGGGGTCCCAAAACACGTTTTCCCCATTCATTTTTCCATAGGAACCTTTAGTCGCAGCTACAGCCCGAACTGCTGAACGGAATTACCCCAAATTTGGCAAAGAGGTAGCCCTTGGTTCAGACTGGTGCCTTTTGCTAAAATGGTGTAAATCCGTTCAGTAGTTCCTGAGAAATTCACAATTAAAATCACATATATATCTATGGGCGCGTCGGATCCGCGTACCCTCCCGATCACGAGCTGCATGCTAATTGGCTGTCAACACTCCAAATCAGGAAGTGTTGGCAGCCATTTAGGGACAGAAACAAGTGCGCAAAGCGCAAAAAGGGGGCAGGGTTGAAACACCCTGACCCCCTAGGTCTGCTCAGGGGGTCCCACAAGGACCCCCTGGGCAGAAAAAAGCATTTTTTTTTTAAAAATCGGCGGGATGTGCTTAGGGTGCACGGATCCACCGAGAAAAAAAAAAGAAACAAGTGCGCAAAACGCACAAAGGGGGCAGGGTAGAAACACCCTAACCCCTAGGCCTGCTCAGGGGTCCCACAAGGACCCCCTGGGCAAAAAAAGCATTTTTTAAAAAAAATCGGCAGGATGTGCTCAGGGAGTGCGGATCCTGCCGAAAAAAAAAATCAAAGCGCGGTCTCCCGCGCTCGATGTTAATTTGCCCCCGGGTGGGCCAAGTCCTGGGGGCATGCTGGGGGGGTTTATTTTATGTATGGGGGGCCTCCAAGGGCCCCAAGCCCGGGGACCGCCACCCCCCGGGGCTTTATCATTAATGGTGCGGGAGGGCTCTGAGCCCTCCCGCAGCCCCGGGACCGCCACCTCCCTGGGGCTTTTTTTAATTTATTTTTAAAACCTGTGTGGGGGGCTCCAGCCCCCACATGCCCCGGGGACCACCACCTCCCGGGGCACTAATAACATTGAAAATGGGGGTCCGTTTTGGACCCCCAAGCCCCGAGGACCACCACCTCCCTGGGGCTTTCAAAATGTAGGGGAGGGGGCCGCGCGGCCCCCCTCCTGGAGCCCTTGATGGCCCTGGGGACCGCCACCCCCAGGGCCGGCTCCTGCAGTGTCCCGGGGTGCCTACCCCGGGACACTGCTGTTTGCTATGACAGGACGGGAGCCTCGCGGCTCCCGTCCTGTCATAGCAAACTTGGTTTGCATTTTGAAAGAGAGAGCAGGAAACCTGCTCTCTCTTCAAAATGCAAACCAATTGCTTTCCACATGGGGAGCAGCATGTTAGCTGCTCCCCATGTGGAAAAGCAATGCCGGCTCCCATAGGACACGGGGAGCCGGCGGGACTGTGGGGGTTTGGGGACCCCCACAGTCCCCTACCAGAGGCCAGGCCCCGGGGGATGGGGTCCCCGGGGCCATAAGTGGCCCGGGAGGGGGCCACGCAGCCCCCTCCCCAAATAAAAAAATAAAAAAAATAAGGGCAAGGCCGGCCCCGGAGATGGGGTCCCGGGGCCTTAAATGGCCTGAGGAGGGGGCCACGCAGCCCCCCATATTTTTATTTAAAAGAGGGCATGCCCCGGGGGATGGGGTCCCCGGGGCCAATAGAGGCCCAGGGAAGGGGGCCACGCGGCCCTTCCCATTTTTTTTTTTTTTTTTAATAAAACAAAAAAAATGCCCAGGCCCGGGGGATGGGGTCCCCGGGGCCAAAAGTGGCCGAGGAAGGGGGGCCACGCAGCCCCCTCCCATAAAAAAATAAATTTAAAAAAACGACATCGTGCCGGGAGGCCCGCCCCCTCCCTGCAGTACTCTGCAAGCGCGCCCCCTGGCGCGTTTTAAGAAAGGGAAGTAATTCCCCTCGAATACTGGGGGTCCCTGGGGGCCAACTAGCCCACCAGGAACCTCCAGTATGCGCCAGGGGCTGCCTTGCAGAGAGGTGTACAGAGGCCACGCCCCTTTTACACCTCTCTGCAACGCAGCTCTGTGGCGCTTAATGGAGGTAGCTGGTGGGCTAGTTGCACCCCAGTGACCCTCAGGATTCAAGGGAGTTAATCCCCCGACTTAAAACGCGCCACGGGCGCGTTTGCACAGTGGTGAAGGGAGGCGGGGCCTGAGGTGACATGTGTGCAAACAGGCCCCATGGCGCGTTTTAAGATGGGGAATTAAATCCCCTTCAATCCTGAGGGTCCCTGGGGCCAACTAGCCCAACAGGTACATCCAGAAAGCGCCACAGAGCTGCGTTGCAGAGAGGTGTAAAAGGGTGTGGCCTCTCTACACGTCTCTGCAACGCAGCCCCTGGCGCATACTGGAGGTTCCTGGTGGGCTAGTTGGCCCCTAGGGACCCTCATGATTCAAGGGGACTTAATCCCCCAACTTAAAACGCGCCACAGGGCGCGTTTGCACAGATGTCACCTCAGGCCCCGCCCCTCCCTTCACCATTGTGCACATATTCCTCTAAAATCTGCCGAACTACGAATTCTGATTTACTCACCTGTTATCAGGAGAGACCTCAGTGCTGCATCTTTCAGCCCAGTACTAATCCTGAAAAGTAATTTTAACCGTACTTACCAGTAACTTGAATTTCCTTCCATAGGATATCATTGCCTGCTTTTTGCTGAAAAAGTTTCTAAGTGTTGATTTTTGAAACATACAAATATTCCTCTAAAATCAGCCGAAATACGAATTCCGATTTACTCACCTGTTATCAGGAGAGACCTCAGTGCTGCATCTTTCAGCCCAGTACTCAATCCTCAAAAGTAATTTTAACCGTACTTACCAGTAACTTGAATTTCCTTCATAGGCTAACATTGACTGGTTTCACTTGGAAATTCTTCTAAGTGTGGAGTTTTGGAACTTTAAAATATTCCTCTAAAATCAGCCGAAATACGAATTCCGATTTACTCACCTGTTATCAGGAGAGACCTCAGTGCTGCATCTTTCAGCCCAGTACTGATCCTCAAAAGTAATTTTAACCGTACTTACCAGTAACTTGAATTTCCTTCATAGGCTAACATTGACTGGTTTCACTTGGAAATTCTTCTAAGTGTGGAGTTTTGGAACTTTAAAATATTCCTCTAAAATCAGCCGAAATACGAATTCCGATTTACTCACCTGTTATCAGGAGAGACCTCAGTGCTGCATCTTTCAGCCCAGTACTGATCCTCAAAAGTAATTTTAACCGTACTTACCAGTAACTTGAATTTCCTTCATAGGCTAACATTGACTGGTTTCACTTGGAAATTCTTCTAAGTGTGGAGTTTTGGAACTTTAAAATATTCCTCTAAAATCAGCCGAAATACGAATTCCGATTTACTCACCTGTTATCAGGAGAGACCTCAGTGCTGCATCTTTCAGCCCAGTACTGATCCTCAAAAGTAATTTTAACCGTACTTACCAGTAACTTGAATTTCCTTCATAGGCTAACATTGACTGGTTTCACTTGGAAATTCTTCTAAGTGTGGAGTTTTGGAACTTTAAAATATTCCTCTAAAATCAGCCGAAATACGAATTCCGATTTACTCACCTGTTATCAGGAGAGACCTCAGTGCTGCATCTTTCAGCCCAGTACTGATCCTCAAAAGTAATTTTAACCGTACTTACCAGTAACTTGAATTTCCTTCATAGGCTAACATTGACTGGTTTCACTTGGAAATTCTTCTAAGTGTGGAGTTTTGGAACTTTATAATATTCCTCTAAAATCAACCAAAGTACGAATTCCAATTTACTCACCTGTTATCAGGAGAGAACCCAGTGCTGCATCTTTTAGCCCAGCACTGACCCTGAAAAGTAATTCTAACCGTACTTACCAGTAACTTGTATTTCCTTCCATAGGAATCCATTGTCTGGTTTTCAGCAGAAAAGTTTCAAAGTGTCGATTTTCACAAACTACAAATATTCCTTAAAAATCGCCTGTATGACTTAAACGCATTCTTTCAACTGTTTACAGGAGATGCACCAGTGCTGGATCCAGGATCCAACACTGAGTAAGAAAAAGTAACGATAACAGTTTTTACCTGCTAAGTGAATTTCCTTCCGTAGGATAACATTGGTGATTCCATGAGAAAAAGTTTCTAAGTGTCAACTTTTAAAATACAATAATATTCCTTAAAAATCACTACTGTAACCAAAACGCTTTTACTCAACTGTTTACAGGAGATGTCCCAGGACTGAATCTAGGATCCAGTCCTGTGGTTAGAAAAAGTAATCCATAAAGTAACTAATTGCATTTAACTAGAAATTCACATTGAGCTGAATGTTGCATTGTGTTTGAAAATGTGTTGCCCATTGCAACAACTGTAACTACTGTACTTAAAAGTCTATTGCCTATGTGCAAAGTATTTAAACTAAAGTAATTCATTCTGAGAAAGTATTTTTGTAATGTATAATGTAATTACAATGTAATTTAAAAAATAAAATATGTAAAAAAAAATTGTTTCTAAAAATGTAGTAAATCAGTATGAAAAAAATAAATATAACAATTAATACATTTAAAAATTGTCATTTACAAAACCTTTGAAATTCACTGAAAAAACCGTAGGTTTCAGACATGTTATAGTTAGGAATTAGCATTTAAAAAACCTTTGAAATTCACTGAAAAAACCATAGGTTTCAGACACGTTATAGTTAGAAATTAGCATTTAAAAAACCTTTGAAATTCACTGAAAAAACCATAGGTTTCAGGCACGTTATAGTTAGAAATTAGCATTTAAAAAACCTTAGAAATTCACTGAAAAAACCATAAGGTTTTAGGGACAGTTATAGTTAGTTGGACATTGCACTCGTACAAAACCCGTGAAATTCCCCCGTTATAGTTAGTTCAGGTAACTATAACTCGCGCCCCCGCAATGCCCTGCTGATGACGTCACATATTACATCACTCATGACATGGTCAGTGACATCACTGATGACATCACTGATGACATTTCAAATGACATCACTGATGACATCACTGATGACATCATCCATGTGAGAATTTAATGCATCTTCTCACACCCTAATATAAGTTTTGATACACCCACTCTACATTACAGACTGCCATTCTCAAAACCATACACACTCCAATACCAATAAGTACATACCCACTCACTGATTCTTAGGTCTACACACACACATCTACTCACTCACCTGTACAGTCACTCATACTTACAGTCACTCAGTACAGGACTATCATATGCACTCATACACCTATATAAACACTCACACAACGCAACTCATCCATAGAGGTACTCACACACCTAGTCAGTCATGCAAATAATTAATCACACTCCAATTTACTCACCTATACAGTTATACACACCAGCTCACTTACTCATAAAAATACTAGCACATTCTTACGCTCCTATGCAATCACTGATGCAAGTACACACTCATCCATATAGCCACTCTCACAATCACACACTCTCACTTATAGCCATTTATATACTCCAACACACATATATTCTGCCTTTCACATATGTAGTTACTCACACATGTACCACTGAGATATACATTCAATCACTAACACACCCATACACACACTCACCCACCCATACAGTCCATCACAGACGCACTCTTGAAACCATGCACCCAGTGAATCACCCACTCACACATCTATGCACAGAGTCACACACACCCCACCCACACAAACACTGAGGCACCCATACAGATACTCAGAGAACCAATCCATAACCCATATAGACACTCATTTAGCTAGTCAGAAACCCATGCAGTTGCTTACACAACAACAGACAGACGGATACAGACATTCACACAGTTTAGTCACTCACCCATGCATCCAGTAAGATACGTTTAATCACTCACTTATAGACTCAGTCACGCACCTACTAAATCATCCATTCAGGCGCTTCTACACCCACTCATTCTTCAATACGCCTTTCCCTATATATATTAAACATATTTAAACTTTACAGAAACACACAGTCACTGGATGATGTCATCAGTGATGTCATCAGTGATGTCATTTGAGATGTCATCAGTGATGTCATCAGTGATGTCACTGACCATGTCATGAGTGATGTAATATGTGACGTCATCAGCAGTGCATTGCGGGGCGCGAGTTATAGTTACCTGAACTAACTATAACGGGGGAATTTCACGGGTTTTGTACGAGTGCAATGTCCAACTAACTATAACTGTCCCTAAAACCTTATGGTTTTTCAGTGAATATATATATATATATATATATATATATATATATATATATATATATATATATATATATATATATATATATATATATATATATATATATATTACCTACTGGCGGTCGCCAGTAGGTAGTTATAGTTAGGACCTAGTTTCCATAGGAAAAGCTTTTTTTATTTTGCCAATATCTTTGGTGCCGTTTGACGAATCTTCGCAAAATTTTTAAAACTAATGGGGCGCTCCAGTGAGCTCCTGTTTTGAAAGTTTTGGGGTGATTCGTTAAGCGGGGGTCGAGAAAAAAGGGGGGTCCCAAAATGTGTTTTTCCCATAGGAAACTTTAGACACGGCTACAGCCCGAACTGCTGAACGGAATTACACCAAATTTGGCAAAAAGCTAGCTCTTGGTTCAGAAAGCACTCTTTTCATTAAATGGTGTAAATCCCTTCAGTGGTTCCTGAGAAATTCATATTAAAAAATATAATAGTATCTGGTGGGCGCAGTGGATCCGCGAACCCTTCCGAGCACGAGGGTGACTCTGATTGGCTGCCAACACTTCAAAACAGAACGTGTCAGCAGCCATCTGGTTATTCAGTTGAACCGAGTCAGAAGCAAAAAGGTAAAAAAAAAAAAATTAAAAACAAGAAAAGGGGGCATGGTTGAAACACCCTGACCCTCTTGGCATGGTCAGGGGGTCCTACAGGGACCACCAGGGCCCAAAAAAGAATTAAAAAAATATTTTCAGTATTTTAAGTGGGATTTGCGCATGCGTAGGGTGCAAGAATCCTGCCGAAAATATTTTAAAAAACGAAGGGCGGTCTCCCGCGCTTTGTTTCTTTTAGGTCGCCGGGTGGGCCAGGTCCCAGGGGCAATGCATGATTATTATGCTGGGGCCAGCGGGGGCCCCGGGGACCACCACCTCCCTGGGACTTTGTTAATAATATGTGGGAGGGCACGCGGGCCCCCCGTAGCCCCGGGGACCACCACCTCCCCGGGGCTTTAAACTTGATGGGAGGGGGGCCGCGCGGACCCCCTTCATGATCTGTTCTTGGCCCCGGGTTATAGGTTGGCTCTAAAAAGAGCTGTTGTGTACATTATGACTCTGTTTGAGCTATATGTAAGTGCGGATGCACAGCTTGAGGTTGTTGAGAAAAACTCTGTTTCCTTCATCTGTGAAGTGAACTCCATCACTTCTGTAGATGTCTTCCATATCAAAACGTAGATTGTTGTTATAGATGGAGCCCATCCTATGATCTCTGAGGTAAGCAGAAACAGCTTTATTGACATTCTTCCTAGCTTTCTCAATCTGTGGACAGAATTGATTTGACCACTTCCATTTTTGTCTTTGGCATATATTAGAATATACAAAGACAGTTTGAGGCAAAAGCAACATCAATTGTGCAAAGGTATCGTTCATTAGCATTTCCAGCCCTACCCCAGTCAATGTGCCTAGGGCATTGCCACCACAATGCACAATCATGAGGTCAGGGGGTTGGAGATGCAAAAAGGTTTCAACCAAAAGCATCAATTGGTGCCACTTTAGTCCTCTCTGTGCAAACCATTTAATATCCACATTTTGCAAACCTAGGTCTTTGTCAATGCCTCTGTGTTCAGCATACCTTTTGCACCAGAAAACATAGCTGTGCCCTACAATCCATACTCTAAGCATCTTGAAGGGATGTCTGGAAGGAATGAAAAGATGTCTGTAGCTCAGGTAGTCAGTTGGTAGAATAAGAGGTATCTAAAATGGTGGAGACGATGCAGTTTTTGAAAATGCCGATAAGTGATTGGCTGCTTATTAACATTGTGTACTGAAAATAGGATGCATGTTATTTTGCTCAAGAAGCATATTTCTGATTGGTTATAGAAAAATGTTTGAAAGGTACGGTAGATTGGATAAGCTAATATGTTGCAAAAGTCAACCACACCTGCTATTTGCTTTAGTAAGCTACTGTGCTGAACTTGAAATATGGTAAACTTGTGACCTTCTGGCAGAGTTCAATGTTGCAAATAGTGTTACTAAGGAAACTAGGATTAAGCAGAATGGGGGAAGGGTTGAAACTTGACTGTCATTTTATAATATGAAATGCTACGTTAAATATAAGTGATATGCTGCTACAGTAAGTTTTCCTAAATAAGTACTATGTTTAGAAGTGGTGTGATGTTAAAAGTAATAGTAGTATTATTGGAAATAGGTTTTGAACTCCCGTAAGGGTTCGCGGCTCTATCGGGACGCTACACTCTGGCACCGTAAGATTTAGAAAGGGTTAATATGTCTAACCAATAGAAATGTGTTGCACAATTTGAAATAATGTAGTAAGAAATTTGATTTGTTATGTGGAGAAAGAGAGGGAAAGTTTGCCATTACTGGTTTTATCTTGTTGAGAGTGGTGCATTACATTTATTGTGTGAGAAAGAAAATGTTTTATGAGTTTCTGAAATTTCATATTCTGCAATACTATTACAGGGGTGAGTTACACTTATGTAAGGTGTGTTATGTATTACGTAGTAGTGCTTCACTCTTTGTAGTGATATTTTTAGATTTGAAAAGCATTATTTTCAAAGTTTTTAAATTATTAGAGAAGTGGGATGTTTGAAATATATGTAAATGTACAGATTTGTATTGTAGTTTGTTTTATTGTACTGAAATGATGATTGAAATAGTTTGTGCATGGTAATATGTGTACATTGGTAGATGGATTAGTGGTTATGGTAGTTTTTATCAGTTTGTGGAAAGCTACAGTTGAATTATGCCACATAATTTTAGGTGTCTCTTTGAAATGGGAAGATCCGTCTGTCAAGTTTTAAGGTCTGCATGGTTTTGTGACTGAGGTATGTCTGTACTTGGACATGTAATTTCATACGTATCATGCATCTGAAGATGTTAGACATATAAAGCACAGGTACACATCTATAATTATGTCTCTTTTCTAGGATACCACTAGATAAAGGTACAGAGACATGCATGCATGCTTTCAGGAATATGGTGAGACTTATAACAGAGACGTGTGAATTGTTTTGTTTAAATTTGGCTAGGATCAACACTGTGAGTAGTCGCTGAATAGTGAAGCTGCAAGAGAAAAGTGATGTTTAAGACATGCTGGCAGAGCGATTAGTGATTCGGCTATTTGTATGAGCGTGTGGAAAGGTACACTTCAAGAGCGCCATATAAATTTAGGTATCTGCTTGAAATGGGAAGTGCAGTCTGTGACATTGAAAGAATTGCATGGAGTTGTGACTGAGGTATGTCTGTACTTACACATTGTTAGATATTGAGCAATTAGAACAGTTACCTTTTTCCGTAGGAGACACTGATTCAGCTGTGTTGTTAATACATGGTGTTATTTCACTGCGCATCTCACTTTTTCTGTTCACGCACTGCATGAAACACTACAGAATCGGTAGATATGAACCCCTTGGCAATCATTATATTCACAAATTATGGTCGCTAACGTTCAGCTATAGATGTCAGCGCGCAGAAAGGGAAGTTTTTCTTACAGGGGAGGACTGCGTTTGTACAGTAGGACATTCTCTAGTATGCAAACAAGTTAAGTTGCAGGGGGCTTGTAACGTTTCGTCTGCTAATCTGGCTTGTTTTTTAAAAGGTATTCTGGTCCCAGCTAATATGCCCCCGCTTAGTTTGCTTTGTAATGGCAGTTATCTTATTTTGAATAACCACGACTCCTGTGGCTTATGGGCTGGTGTCCCGTATATAGTCACAGTTTGTCATCGAGTTACATGTTGCAGCAACGTCCTGTTTCCGCCCCCACATGGCATTGTAGATAGTTCCATTTGGCCTTCAATTCCAACTTTGAAAACAGATTTCAACAAACTAGGCAGACTCAAAGCGCTTTTGTTTCAACAAGAAGTCGCTCTCAGATCGGCTCGAGAGACCTTCGAATTGCAGGTGGGGAGAACCGCAGGTGAGATAAACTCTCTGTTAAACACGAATCTCCCACTCTATTTTCGAGAATTAATACATCAAATATTTAATGCGTCTAATACGGAAGGCCTCGCTCACTTTTTTAAACTTGTGGGATCTGACCTTGTTTCTTCCTTTGAGACTATTTTTGAGTAATACCAGCCTTTATTCATTCTGTTTTTTCCAACGCCTTCGAAGTGTTTCCTTGTTGCTCCTGTTGATTTGTGGCGTACTGGTTCTTATACTGTTGCTTCGCAATGGCTGCCCGATTTGTGGAACTGCCAGGCCCATCCAGTTGCAGCTGTACCTTGATCGGATGTGGCAGCTTTTTGGCTCTATGCCGGTGACGTCCTTTGCGATCGACTATTGGCTGATCTTCCGCTATGCCTACTTCACCTGCGTGCAACCTGTGTTCCACTGCCTCCGGTGCCCCTTTCAATGGGCCCTGGATGTCTGCCTGTCCAATAGCACACGAGCCACCCTGGATTACGATCTGCTAATGGGTCCCTTAAGGGCCCATGACCAGGAATGTGCCATGGGTAGATGCCTATTGTGAGATCCTTTGATTGGACCAATGGCAGAAATGAGTACCTGCGCCCGTGTGCAGCGCCTGATTACTCAGAGTTTCATCGAAGTTGACGCAGGTTGCCCTGAAATGCTCGAAAGAGCCTCTGGATATGAGGAGCATGTGTGTTCGTTTGATCTCATCAACTGGATGGCAAACGTTTTTGCAATGGAAGGGACAGACAACATTCTGGAGTTCATGGCATTCCGCTTTTCCCGCAACGTTTTGGTCACTGACAACGACATGTAAATGGAAGGGTTTTTGAGCGCCCAATTGGCAAAATGTTGTCTTTCCAAACAATATACTCTTGAAATTAGAAACTTTTTTGGGCCTTTTTGCCAATCTCAATTGGACTCCGACTAAGACGCCTTACCTCTACTTATCTCTGATTTCTGATTCCACATATAGTTAACTCCCTGGCCAAGGGTAGGGTGTCACGTGGCCCATAGGGACATTGTCGTTTTTTACTTAGTTAGCATGGACACTTTGCAGCTTGCCTGCTGCTTTTGCGCATGTTACTACACATCTTTTTTTTTGCAATATTTCAATGACTGCTTTCACATGAGATCTCATCGCTGTGTTTGCTCTCTGCAAGTTCCTGGGATTTTGAGTGAACATTATGTGCAAGGTCGAACAACAATGCCCCTAGTTATTTTGTTCTGGCCAGATCTTAGCCTTTAGAGAAAACATACTGATGCAGCTGTTGTCTGGACAGTGTAGTTGGATTTTTTAGTAGGGTACATAAAGAGTTGAGACACACTTGGAGAGGGACGTTTCGAGGGAGAAGACCTATCACGTAGATATACGATCTATAGGCTATGATAGGGGGTCTGCTGACAAAGTCCAGAGATCTTGTATTATATAATAATACTTCTTCTTAGCAAGGGGAGGGAGGTTAGGCACCATATTCTTTTTCTCCATTGTCTTTTTGTGATGACATCTCCCTTCATGATGTATGGACTTGCTGCTATGCTGACTATATTTCTAGTATGCATTTTCGTGCTTCTTGTGGCACGTATACTGCATGTTAGGGCATGTTAGTTAAAATAAATATTTTAAACTGTTTCGTGTCTCTGTCAGATGTTATTGTGGACAAGTACAACAGTGTGAGTGAAAGGGTGTGTCTTGTTACCGCGATTCCTGACAGATCTGGGAGTGTTGTGTTCTGGGGTGTCTAATGATTTGTTTCTCAGGGAATTGGGTAGGAGAGCAAGTGAGACACTATAGCTAGTCAGTCCTGGGTTCGTGGGTAGTAAGGTGGTAGGAAGCCCTAGTCACTATACAATAAGGTCCCATACTCCTGAGCATAGTTCTGTATTTAGGCAGAATGCCTGCAACAATGCTAGACCTATAAAACACAGGTATACATCTATTTGTATGTTTCTTTTATATATGATGGCACTAACAAAAGGCACAGACACATGCCTGCATGCTTTCAGGAATATCGTGAGAGTTACACCAGAGGAATGCTAAGGGTTCCTGCTTTATATTTGGTTAGGCCCAACACTGAGTAGTCGCTGAATAGTGAAGCTGCAAGATAAAAGTGAGGTTTAATACATGTTGGCAGAAGGATTAGTGATTAGGGTATTTCGTATGAGTATGTGGAAAGGTACACTTGAACTATGTCTTATAAATACAAGGAGGGAGGGAGCACAGTGCCTCTCATCTTAGCACAGTTCACCTCATTGTATTCTGGTAAATGCAGTACGCTTACTTTCAAAGTTGCTGTAGTCTTTCATGAAAGTTGGTGCAGGTAGTGCTGTTATGTCTAGACATATGTTTCTGGGTTTAACCCTTCATCAGTCAGTAGAGAGCAAAAGTAGTAGGGAGCAGAGAAAAGTCATCAGGGGTTGCTGAAATGGTGCCCAAGTCTTCACAGATTCAAAGTATATTAATGACTACAATCCAGTGATTTTGAAAATGTGGAATGCAAACATGGATATTCAACATGTTGCAGATAAATCAAATCTGAAAAGAAAGAGATAAAAGAAATGTGGGAAGAAATTTTCCAAGAGAAGAGTCTTAGCAAGAAATTGTACAGCTTTTGTTTGAAAATGCTTTCCCATCGAGAGATTGGATCCTATGAATGTTCGGATCGCTTGAGCTCTTCTAGTTTATTTTTAAAGTCAAGAGGAATCATTTGGGTAAGTTTAGGTCTTGCCTCCATACGAAATAGAGTTTTGAAAACATTACAAGAAATCGAATACTTAGCACTGAATGAACCAGAAAGTACAGATATTCTTAAAACTAATATGTTGGATACATACTATCCCAAAACGAGTCCACATCTAGAAAATCTATGTCTGTATGAAATACTTCAACATTACAGCTTTAAAAGAAAAGTTACAGAAAATATAAAAGAAGAAAAATATGCAGTAATTGGATGGATGTGACAGATGTTTAGTAAAACATGCCAAAGGAAATCTTATTAACTACAGAAAACTCAGTTGCGAAACTCCAGATAAGAGGGAATTTTTCTATTTAGCACTTCTGCAACTGTTCAAGCCATGGCGTAGTGAAATAGAATTACTTGGAGATTTCGACTGCTATGAAGATTCTTTTAATGCAAGTAAAGATAGCATTCAATGCACAATTTTCCCTACAAATCTTCAAATGTTAAATGATGAGATTGAATAAGAAAGTACTATTGCAGCTGAAATAGCTAGAGACAGTTCTCAAGATAGTCAAAGTTCTGGTCCACTAAGTCGAGATCCACTGGGACAACCAATTATCGAAAATGAAGCAGCAATAGCCATGAATGAGGTAGAAATTGCAATGCAACAAGCACAACAGGATATTATTGCATTGGAAAAGTTAGAAGAACAACTAAATATTGAACAAAAAGAAATATATCTACAAGTGACACAACAGATAGAACATGGTTTGCTGCATGAAAAAAAGAATGCCAATGTTCATCATTTAAACCTATTCTAATGTACATCAGTGGTCAAGCTGGAACAGGAAAAAGTTTCTTAATTAAAGTTTTGACCAGTTATCTACAGAAAACTACAGAATCACATTTATCTTGTGTTGTAACAGCTCCAACTGGATTAGCAGCACACAACATTAAAGGGATTACTTTACATAGATTACTTATGCTACCAGTTGAACATGATAATAAATTGGAATATCAGAAGCTATCTGGAGAAGCTTGTTATGAAGTGTCAAGAGTACTGAAGAAAATGAAACTTTTAATCATTGATGAGTTGAGCATGGTCTCAAACTTAATGCTCGCCTTTGTACACTTGAGAATGCAACAGATTTTAAAAACAGATTACGATGTTCTGTTTGGAGGAAAACATTTAATTGTATTCAGAGATCTACTACAACTAACTCCTGTAAAAGGACAACCTGTTTTTAAAACCCTTGTCCATGAAGACACTAGGAAATCTTTGGGAAGTATTGGAAATGTGAACATTTGGTTACATTTTGAATATAAAGAGCTTATTAAGAATATGCGACAAGCAAGTGATGAAGATTATGGAAATATTCTTCAAGACATAAGAATTGGTGTCTTGACGAAACATGGTAAACAAGCTTTAGAAAGTCGGCTATTATGGAACTTGTTTACAACTGGAAACACAGCAGCTGAAGTAATGTACAACATGCTTGGAGAAAAGCAGTCTATAGTTTGCCTAATGCCTACACTGGAAGAGTGTTCTACATTTAATCAAGAACTTTTGAAACTGGAAAAACAACAAATAGTGGAAATTGAAGCTATTGATAAAATTGAAAACCAGGGAGTGACTATTCTTCTCACAGAGAAACTACAGGCTAAATTGCATTCTTTGGAAAAGTCTGTATCTAAAACTGCAGGCTTAGAAAAGGCTTTACATGTATGTATAAATTGTCGGGTAATTTTACTCCGTAATTTGAATGTAGAAGAATGTTTAGTAAATGACGCAATGGGAAAAGATGTTGATTTTTGTAAAATTTCAGAACGAGATGGAATAGAATTTTTGATTATAAAATTTGATCAGATTTAAGAGGCAAGACAGATTGGGCCTTGTGTTGTACGTTTTTGCTTGTAAAAGATTTGCATGTTCGAAGAAAACAGTTTCCTCTGTCTTTAGCATATGCAGTAACTAGTCATAAATCTCAAGGTTTAATATAGACAGTGCTTTTGTAGATATAAATACAGTGTTCAAAGAGGGAATGTCATATGTAGCATTATCTCGAGTAAGAACATTGTCTGGTTTGTATTTCATAGATTTCGATGAGAAAAAGGTTAGTGCTGATGCAAATTGTGTGAGAGAGTATAATTGTTTAGGAAGACTTTATACACCTGATTTAGGTGAATATCCCATATATGAGAAACGTGTAGTGTGTCTAAAATGGAAATATGTCAAACATTCAACTGAAGATGAAAAAAATAAATAATTGAAGAGAAACTTGAAGGTGTAAAGAAAAAGAAAATGGAAACTGTTGATGAGATTGTAGGATACCAGTTGGAAAATAGTTCAGGTATCAACTGCTACGCTCATATGATTCTGAATGTTGTGTTTTATCTAGAAGATCTTCATCGTGAAATCATGGGAAATCATGAAAAAAGATTCTGTTCTTTACTACATCATGTATTTCAACAGTTGGTAACTGACAGAAGTGAAATCCATACTGCTTCTGGCGTTCGGCATCTTTTGGATATATGTACTGGTTCATTGACATTTATTCTTAATGTACAACAAGATGCACAAGAATTTCTAATGCTTATGCTTGGAGTGTTAGAACATGAAGGAATACAGATTGAAAACTTATTTGGACTAAGTTACAGACGGGATCATAAATGTGAAGAGTGTTCATTTACTTCTACCACTGAAATACAAACAGAACGATTTATATACTTGACGATATCAGACTGCAAATCAGTACCGTTTAACAAATTGATAAAAACAGCCAATCAAGACATGAAATGTTCGCATTGTAGATCAGAGATGTTGTCTACATTACATATAGAAAGATTCGGAAAATATCTCATTTTAATGCTACAATGTTGTAGAGCAAATAGAAGAAATTTGGAAAACAAATTTTTTTTTTTAATTGAAGTCAAATATCTATTTCAGGAAGAACGTATATAGCCGTGGCTATTATTTTCCATGATGGACCTACAACATCTGGACACTATACTGTGTATTTAAGGTGCAATAAAGGATGGACACATTGCAAAGATGCCCACTTGGAATTCAAACCTAGATTGCCTTATGAATTACCAAATTTATATTTGATATTTTTGAAGCCAAAGTTTTGAATACATCATTCAGCCTATTGGGAAGATGTGAACAGAAAGTAGACAGCACTGCAAAAAATTAGGATTTATAATTAGTGTTTGGAATATTATTTGCGGTAATTGATATTGCATTTGGAAAACTGTGTTTAAGAGGAAATAGTTTCTATATTTGTTGTGTATATTGTACCAGATGTAAATGAGAGTCTACATTTTGGGAAATGTATTTGACATAAATAAAAGAGTTAATGTAGATGAAGGAAGTAATTAACAAAGTGCACATAGAAAAACACATAGCTATGCATATTGAAAATGATGCTCTACGCTGATGTGTTTTTTTTTTCTAAAATCAATTTGATTGTTTTTCCCCGCTGTTCAATGATGATACTACATTGAAATCACTGTGTATGGTGAAGCTAAGTGGAATCTGAGAACAGCAAAAAGGGAAACTGAAATTGTTATGTAATTGTAAATTTATGTTCTTAAAAATATAATGTTATAATTTCTGTAAAACATTCAAATAATTAACAGTTTTTCTTCTTGTTTATAGTAGCTACTGGTGAAGTTTGAAAACTGTTTTAATGCTGTTTAGGACAATACTACTCTAAAATACTCTTACTGAGTAATGTGTGTAAATTACTTACAAGCTAAGAATACATAACATAATATGGATGAGAAGGTGAAAAAATGTTTAAAGTTTATTTATATGTTATTTGTTTCTAATATAAATAATGTTGATGCTTTACATTATTTGGAAATTAGCATCATGTTGCTGATGTAATCAGCCAGGCAGTGATCCTTTCACGGAAACACTAGCTGTGGTGTCATCTATTCTTTCTAGCATAACTCTTGCACTAATAGGATAACCCAGGCATTATCTTTGCATTCTTCCTTTCACACAGGCACTACTGATGCACTCATTCAATGACCCAGCCATTACTCTTACAGTCATGCTTTTACTCAGTCACTACCCATGCACTCACATAGTTAAGGAGGAACTACCTATACAGATATGCAATCAATCAAGTATTACCTACACATTTGTACAATCACCCAGGGACTAGTCTTGCACTAAACCATTCACTCATGCACTACCCGTATACTCAGCCATTCCCTCAAGGACTATGCATGCACTCATTCCAATGACTCAGGCACTAGCTATGCACTCATCCAATGACCCAGGCATTACTCTTGCAGTCATCCTTATACTGAGGCACCACCTATGCACTGATCTAAGCATCCAGTCATTACCGTTCAACTCTTAAAGTCACTCAGGCACTACTCATGCACTCATCCAATCACCCAGGCAGTACCCCTGCAGTTATGCAATCACCGAGGCACTGCACATGCAGTCATGCAATCACTGAGGCACTACTGTTGCACTCAAGCATTTACTCAGGCACTACCCATGCACTCAGGCACTACCTATGCACTCATCCAATGAACCAGGCATTACCCTTGCACTGATACTTTCAGACAGGTACTTGCCATACACTCATCCAGTCACCCAGGCATATCCCTGCACTTATGCAATCAACTCTAACATTGATCATACACTCATTCATACAAGCAATCACTTTCACTATATACAATTTTATATTTTTAACCAGTTTAGGTGGTTCCATTAGAACCTTTTTTTTCTTTTTTTGGAAGAGTTTTATATTGTTTTTGTATTTTCAGATTTTCTTTAATTTTTTGGGGATGTTTTTTATTTTTTTTAAACAAAAAATAAAAGTTAAAGAGTCCAACTCTGCTGTTTATTTTGAACAAAGTAATACAAGCAAGAAAACAAAAAAACAAAAAAAATTAACACTTATGAGCTCTGATAAGTGTTTTGACGGCGTCAATGGAGAGCTCTCCAACACACAGAGTTGTTAAACATTTTCTACAGTGGATGCCAGCATCCACCAACTCCGGAACAATGACAGGTTGTGAAGTATTCAAGACAACCCCTGCAGATGTTGATGGTTGTGTTCCATCATTATTGGCTGCTTCTTCCCTTCTTCGGCGCTCCACCTCTCGTGCAAGACGAATAGAGTGTATTGTGTCAAGATGTTTTTTCATGGAAGAAGTACCACATGAGTACTTCTTTTCTGATCCTCTTGAGAGGACTTTGTGACAAATTGTACATGTCACCTTACATGCTTTTACTTTCTTTTCACCATCAGGCACAGTGAAGATAGCCCTCATGAGGCTTTCCCTCCTCTTCTTCACTGGCTCCTCCACCTCTTCCATCTCCTCCTCATGCTCTTCAGGGAACGCTGATACCATTTTTGGGGGGGAAAATGAAAAACACCCCAAGAAATAGAAAATTAACAGAACCTACAACACAGGTAGTCTTCAAGTGAGACAAACCCAAAATAAAAGGACTTTAAGAGGTCTTGGTTCCACCCACCAACAAAATGAAAACCTCTTTAACCAATAAGAAGCTTTCTTTGTATGTGACATGAAGTCGCGTAGGGGTCGCGCAGCCGTCGCGCTTACGCTGCACACCCGTAAAATGTAGTAAATGTAATATAAAACTGAAAATTACTATTAGCATATTGTGTTTCAAAGTATTTCAATGAAAAGTGTTTATGCAAAACAGATGTTTAAACTTGAAACATTCATATTTCATACTTTTGAAAATTACGCCGGAGTGGCGTCCTCTACGCGATCCCGGAAATACGTGATGGCAGGATTTGCTACCGCTACGCGTCTGGTGCGCGATGGTGCTGCGTACATAAAAATGTGCTTCAAAATGTTAAAAATATTGCACAAAAACACTAATACTAATTTTTAGGATTGATTAATAAACCTCTTAGTTACAAAAATATATTATTTTATTGTAAGTATGTATTTTAGTGTTACATTCGTGTAACGGATTTGCGCACGCAATGCGTACATTTGCGTCTGGTACACGATAGCCTCGCGTCCATAGAAATCAAATTGATAACCTCTTTATTACTATTTATTACTATTCAGTAATAGACCTCTACATGAAAAAAATATAGTAATTCGTCCTAAATATGTTTTTTAGAGTGATATTTGTATAATGGATCTGCGTACCCACCGCGTAGGGTAGCGTACAGTAGGCAACCCTTTTTTAAATTTAAAAAAATATGTATATATAAAGAAGATAGTTATTATAAGAAATGAACAAAACAAGTTTCATACTATTAAAAGCAATCATACAAAATTTAATTTAGGGAAAAAACATAAAAAAATATTCTAAACATTTTTTGAAAATTTTTCTTTTGAATTTAAAATTCTCATATAATATCACACTGTACAAAATTACAAACAAGAAAACAATGTTAATTCAAATAAATAACATTATAAATCTTTGATTAGCTATCTTATATACTTTTTAAAAACTGATTATTATTATTTTTAAACTTTTAAAAATACTTAAGAAAACATAGAGAAAAAATAAAAAAATAGTTACAATATCTTTTCATAAATAAAATGGTTTAAAAAACCTTAGAAGTTGATTGGAAAAACCAGAGGTTTCAGAGACGTTATAGTTAGGAATTAGCATTTAAAAAACCTTAGAAATTCACTGAAAAAACCAGAGGATTCAGGGACGTTATAGTTAGGCTGACATTTCACTCGTACAAAACCAAAGAAATTCAGCCGTTATAGTTAGCTGAGCTAACTATAACTCACGCCCCGCAATGCACTGCTGGTGACGTCACATATTACATCACTCATGACATTGTCAGTGACATCACTGATGACATCACTGATGACATCTCAAATGACATCACTGATGACATCATCCACGTAATATCTGATGCACCTCCTCACACCCTAATATAACCTTTGATACAGCCACTGTAAAATACAGACTACCATTCTCGAAACCATAGACACACCAATACCAGTTAGTACATACCCACTCACTGATTCATAGGTCTACACACACATCTACTCACTCACCCATACAGTCACTCATACACGCAGTCACTCATCAATACAGCCACTGATATATGCAGTCATACACCCATACAGACACTCACATACCGCCACTCACCCATAGAGTTACTCACACACCTAGTCAGTCACCCAAAGAATCAATCACACTGCCATTTACTCACCTATACAGTTATACACACACCACCTCACTTATTCATACAGATAGTAACACATACTCTCTTCTACAATCACTGACACAAGCACACACTTATCCATACAGCCACTCTCACAATCACTCACTCTCACATATAGTCACTTATATACTCCAACACTCACATATACTGCCTTTCACATATGTTGTTACTCACACATATACCACTGAAACATCCATTCACTCACCAACACAGCCATACGTACACTCACTCGCCCATACAGCCCCTCGCAGATGCACTCATGAACCCATACACCGAGTGAATCACCCACTCACACATCCATGCAGGGAGTCACAAATCCCCCTACCCACTCCCACAGACAGACAGGCACCCATACAGGTACTCAGACAACCAATCATTAACCCATATAGACACTCATGTAGCTACTCACCAACCCATGCAGCCACTTACACACCAACTGACAGACTGATACAGACATTCACACAGATTAGTCAGTCACCCATGCATTCACTAAGACACGTTTAATAACTCACTTATACAGTCAGTCACGCACCCACTAAATCATCCATTCAGACACTCTTATACCCACTCATTCTTCAATACACCTTGGCGTATATATATAGCATTCTTAAACTTTTTAGAAACACTCAGTCACTGGATGATGTCATCAGTGATGTCATTTGAGATGTCATCAGTGATGTCACTGACCATGTGATGAGTGATGTAATATGTGATGTCATCAGCAGTGCATTGCAGGGCGTAAGTTATAGTTAGTTCAGCTAACTATAACAGCTGAATTTCTCTGGTTTCGTATGAGTGAAATGTCAGCCTAACTATAACGTCCCTAAAACCTCTGGGTTTTTTCAGTGAATATATATATATAGTAAAAAAGAAATTATATGATCTACCCAAGATCACGTGGTTTAACCAGGTTAGGAAGCTGAGTTTCACATCTTTCTTTTGTCCCACAATCCTACCTAATATATGGTAGAATAAAAGTGGCCAGGTCAGTAGTCATTATTCCTTGTGGCACTGTATGTTTTCTGGTCCTGCTCCCTATCCACACCTGCTACTACCATACAGGCTTTACTGCATTGCATATTAATGGTCTTTGCTAGAGTATGACAACCACAAGTCTCTCACCATTAACATTCTTTCACATGACTGGTGCTCACAACCAATGCCCTCTGACTCAACCGAAGGCTCTTGATAGTCTCTACTTTTTCTCACAAATTGTTTTGAGCAATCTGCAACAGCTCTTCAAATCCATCCACTTGCTACAGCTAGATAAAAGTGGAATAAAGACAAATATAGGGGGGTTGCCAAATGATTTGGGGGCAGGATCATAGATGGTAAAGAGCTTATGTATTCATCACTAGAAGTCAATATGAGATAATAAAATACCTGACACTAGGAGCCCTATGGGGCATGGAGGTGGGTTTAAGCCTTGATTTAGAAAGATGGTTTTATGATTCTTCAGGTATCAGGTAATCAGACATGATATCATGCATCAGGAAATCAGCCATGATGCTTAGTATCTTGGTGCTACAAACCTGAGTATGTGGTTGGTAGAACATTCTGAGAACCAATAGGGTAGGTATGGCATAGGCCTGGGATAGTTGTGGAGTCACCTTGGGTGTTTGGAACCTTGACCTGATTTAGAAGGAAATAGAGACGTTATTCAGCTCAGAGCTCAGATGGTCCTACAAGTTATGTTTGCTTGCCTTTTAAGTTCTTCAAAGATAATTCTTAATCCGTTGACATCAATGTCTAACTTTTACCTTTGTTGTTGTTAAGAATATCAGTTATTTTATCTTTTTATACTCGTCCAGTAAGTTCAACAGTACACTTGTAACAGACAACTGCACATGCACCCGAGTTGAGCCTTAAATTGCTGTCATCGGGCCCCAACAGCATTTGAAATAACAAAACATAAGACAGATAACATTTGACAGAATTCTGTGCACGTAAACAATACAGCACTGACATGCCACACAGCCAGGTCTCAACAAGGTCACACCAGTACTGCCCACAAAGACATACCAAACACCACTTTGGCGAAACATACAGTTTGAAATGGGGGCTGATTTAGAGTTTAGCGGACAAGGTACTCTGTCATAAATGCATCTGCCAAACTATTGGTCTGCCCACTGCATTTAGAAAGATGGTCGGCGAAACCACTGTTGTCACCATTGACGGAAAGCTTCCTACGACAGCCCACCGGAGTAGGGGCCATTAGCGGAAGGGCATTATACTGTCTGTACTATTTAGAGCTAGTGGTGTGATGTCCATTTTTTACTTGCCATCACCACAAGGAAATTCCTTCACAGTTCAATATTTCATAAAGAAATAACCCGTACCAAAACAGCAAAACTTCAATAAGAAATGCCTTAAATAAAAAACAAAGCTTACAAAAACAGTAACACATTTGTGAGAGTAAATATAATATTCTAAACACCATACGTAAATAAAACATACTAAATATATATAAACATCTTACATTCAAATCTAAAAAAATATCAGAATCATAAGCCTAGCTATTACAAGGGTATATACCTCAGACGCTAAAGAATACATAACATAATATAGCATACAATACATATCAAATTACACAAGCCAATAAAACTCTCCCAAAACATATTTTGAAATTAAAATACAATTACAATTTTTAGTAGAGTGTCTTCTAAACTCCGATTCTAAAGTCACTAAACAATACAGAAGAACTCCCCCAAAAAATGCAAAAATGCAAACTTTAAAAAAAAAAACATAATCTATCCACATGGCCAAAGTCATAGGTACAATTCACTTTTCCTTAAAAAACAAAAAACATATAGATAAAAATATTTCAAACTAAAAAATAAAAGAATTGAATAAAAAAGGTTAGATATAAAAAAGTCTCTAACACAATTCCTTAATATTAAAATAAATCCCAAGACCGACAGCAGGGATACAGTGAATCAAATAAACAACTTCAATACAAATTTTCTTCACTCCTGCAAAGGAAATAAGAAAACATTTCCCACCCCAATGAATACATAAGCATGTACAAAAAAAGCCTTAACAAATTGGAAGATATTTTTAAAATAACATAACCCATACATTTTAACAAATACATACACTAGCAATCTCACTAAAACATGATAACAATAAGCTAAAATAAATTTATCAGAACTACCAACGTCTAACAAAACACTATAACAACTGCCACTTTTTTTGAAATAATGATTTAATATTTTTATTTTGTTATTAAATATGTTCATTAGAGTTAAAATACATTCTGTTTGTAATTTATTTTTTGTATAAATAAATAAACTTTCTTTCCTAAATTTTTAGTAAACTTTTAAAAATATAAAATGTTTCGGTTTCTATCTCTAAAATTATATGAACTACATAAACACAAACTATGTATGAAAACATATTGCTTGTGTGTTGTACATTTACTGCATTGAGGTTACTGCAAATTTTTGGGGAGTGCAAATATATTATTCTAACTCCAAGGTCAACATACATTAGGGAAGTTCAGATATTTGGGAGCCTTGTGATTTACTATTGTAATACCATGACCTTCAAACACTGGGATGAGTAGTAAGTACATATACTTAGGAGAGTACAGGGCTACAAACACTGGAAAGACACACTACGTTTAGAGAGCAGCATATTTATTATTTTAACTCCAAGGCCTAAAAACACTGGAAAACATAAGATATCTGGGGCTGTAGGAAATCTGCCTTATCTGCATGGTCAGCCCAGATTTTTCGCCTTTTTCTAGACCCTATTTTTGCTGAACCTTTCCCTCTCTATACTGTTACTCCTGCTAAACAGGAATGCAAATCCTGTTCTTCCCCTTTAAACATGGTTACATTGGCTTACCCCTAATTGATTTGTTTAACTTGCCTTAAGTGTAACCAGGGCCTGGAAGTTAAATGCCACCTGTGGACTGCAGCACCTAATGTGCCATTCACAGAATGGGTCAGAAAACATGGCTCCAGGCCTACCATCTGAAGCTTGAATGCAGCAGAATAAAACCTGACAAAATAACTATTTTTGACAGGCTAGAAACTCTCATTTTAAATGTTGTTCCACTCCGGGTTTTGACAGTTGCACAGCAGCACAGTGAGGACGCACAGCGCGAGGCACTGAGGAAAAGAGGCTGCCGTGGCTCTCCGCTGACCCGGCGATCCGCTGATCCCCGCCGCCAACAAGGGGGGCCCTGCGCCAGATTTTTCCCTAAAAAACCGGATCGTGACCCCCGCCGGAATCAATGCAAAACACTGCAGCCGCCGCAGCAGCAGCAGCTACCAGCCTGCGATTTTGTGACCGCAAGGCTGGTTTGGCGGCTTGGAGGGTTTGGAAGGCGGCGAGCGCAGCCACCACTAGTGAGCAGCTGCTGAGTGCGAGCCTAGGGCGGACCGCGGAAGTGACCCAACTAGGTTGGGTGCAGCTTGCGGACCCACCTGAGTGCCCCGCTCACCTGGCCCCCAGGTTCTACACCCCCTTGGCCAGTGTTAAGTCAGAGCAGAATTTAGATTGAGCAGTTTGGGCAGCAGCAGCAGAAACATTAGCTGCATCAATAGTGGGTGCAGTGCTTTGCTGTGCAGATAGTGGGGGCTGCAGAGGGGCAGGAAGCCTGGGCTGCATGAGAGCAGGGCAGCTCTACCCCCATCTACGCCTTTACCTCCCCTGCCCCAGAGCTGCATCACCCCCGCCCCATCTGACTCCATCCAACCAGACTACTGGGCTACCAACAACCCCGCGGACAGCCCCCCTCACTGCCTGTGGACAACCAGGGCTGACAAAGATTTGCCGAGTGGCCAGAGGAGCCAGAGGGTCTGGGGCAGAATCACAGCCCCAGCCTGTTCGGATGCAGCACCAGTGACCGCGCCAGGAGGCTTACTTCCAACACTGGTGCCCCCGTGAGCATGAGCCAGAAGAGCCTGAGGGGGCCTAATCTCACGCCAAACTCCAGACAACAAGCCTCTGTCGGTCACTCTAACCTGCCACAACCCGTTTTAGCCCGCCTCAATAGCTGCTGCCCTGACTTCTATTCCAAGGGGCTGACCGACGCACCTGCCTCCGAATTCAGCAGCCACTAGTCGGTATTCAATGGAGAGAGTGGGCCTGAGGGGGCCCGAGGCTTGGGACTGATAGACTAGTAGACCAGGCAGAAGGGGAAAAGGAAGCTCGGAAAGCACAGAGAGACAGGGAGGATACGCAGGTGGCTCAGAGCTAGTCACCCACCTGGTCACTATCTCGCCTAGCTTGCTTTCACGTACCACATTAGGCCAGAAATCAACCCGCACCCCAAGCAGAGATCGGCACAGGAGGTGCAGGGGCCAGGGGACCCAGGAACCAAGGATCACAGGGAAGCCCAAAATTATGAGATCAGGAAGGGTAAGAGGAGGACCTTTGTTCAGAACAAAAACAAACAACCACAAAAGGAAATACCGTTCGCCCCAGGACAAAATGGCAGAACCTGAGCCCAAAGTTAGACCGGACCCTGAGTCAGACTGCTCTATAATAGAAATAGGCTCCATCGCCGGCGATCTACAAAAGGGGGGGAAAGCTTCCAAAGCCGCCCCACATTCACGCAACCAAAGATCTACACCAAATTCCGGTTTCTGAAAAATTCAGGAGACACTCTCCTCTCAAGTACAACGGCAGCCCGGGGCCTTCAAACACCGCTTGAACCACTCCAATTGCAGGCCGATGGTAGCAGCAGGCACGGATCAGACCTCTGGTCAAGCACCAGACTTGACCCAGAAACCCAACTTGGACCGGGGGACAATCAACTTACTGCAACAGTTTCAGGATTGAGCCCACAGCATCAAACCATATCCTCACTGCAAAACCCCCAGCACCCTGTTCAGCTGGTCATGGAAGAAGTAATAGCAACTCGAGAACAAGAACCGGAACTGGCAAGGTCTTCACCCCCTGAGGGGTTCGGCGGCGGGGAAACAGAGCTGCCCAGAAGGACACCTCACGGCAGCAGACTGAGGAGCAATTGCATCGCAAACGAGTACTTAATCATAACAGAGATGGGAAGCCCATAGACCCACAAGCAAACCCAGACTTCCTGTAATGAAGCACAGTTCAAACCCATCCTAATGCAAATGGACCCAAAACAGAACTCCAAACACCACCAACACTGACTAGATCAGAACTAGCATTAAGACACGAGCCTGGAGACCCTGAACAGCTCTCAAGCATCGACACAAAGGAATGGGAGGAATTGCTGGCAACCTACACACACGACTCGCCAGCAAAGCCCACAAGCGACTCTCTGCGAGACTCCAAAGCAAAGAAGCATCAGGAAGCAAGGGGGAACCAGGAGATGGCAAATCCAACATTAGGAACAAGGCCCAGAAGTCTCACCGAGGAGGTGCAAAAATTAAACTCTGAAAGCGCATGGGAAAGCTTGCTCAAAACAGTGCAACTATTGGTGGAAGCCCTCCAGTATCAATCAGACAAAATGGACACTCAGCTAACCTTATTGAACACCCTGGCGGTCTTTGTGGTAGCAATCAACGGGAAGCTAGGAGCCCTAAACACGTTCCTTCAAAACACACAGGGAAATTCTCTAGACAACAAATCAAGCTGTGGGTTCAGTCCAATCATGGACAAATTAGCCTCCCTCCCCTCAATGCTGAGCAACCTGTGCACGCAACTCAAAAGTGCACCCCAGAGTTCAATCACGTCTCAGCTAGAGGAGCAATCCCTTACAGTAACACAAGAAAGCATGAGAATATATCATGCAAAGAGCCGGGTACAAAACTTTCCGCCTCCTAAAACAGCATTAAAACCTGAACTCACTAAAGACGGATGTGATAAAGCAATGACACAGGAACCAGCCATAAGGCCGCCACTAAGTCCCGGGACAGAACCTGATTCTCAGGGAACAAAAACAAATGCAAAAGAAAGACGAGCTCAAAGGAGAAAAGGCCGAAAACAAAAGCCCAGCCTAATTCGGGAAAACTTCTCACGGCTATCTAGGCTGACACCACTTGAGACCCCAGAACACCCTGGACAACAAACCACACCTGCAGCGGACGTGAGAAACAAATATTTCATGCCCGCGGAAAAGGCGATAAATCAAAACTGTAAGGAACAAACCATCACTTCAGGGACACTGCCGAAACTAAGGCAAACTGGGGACGAAGACAAAAACCCACCCAACCATAATAATTTCCAACAAGATGCAGAACCCTCAGCCCAATCCCCCAACAGAACACTGGTCACAATAAACTCTTTGCCCGGTTAACCAATTACTTCAACAAAAGCACCATCAGATCACCAAGCAGTTAGGGCCCCCAGGCCTCTATGGCCACACCTACCAACCACCCTACCCTCCACTCAGATACCAGGGAGTTACATACCACATTGGCAACTAATCCCTCAATGGACCTTGTCACATTATCACGCATGGATGAGAGGCTGGAAGACTAAGTCAGCCAAGTCTCAGGTCTCTTCCAATGGGAAAAAAAGATCAATCGATCAGCAACAAATCCAATGCAATTAAAAACCACGGGGGAGGGCGTGCGGCTGGCACCAGGCCACCGATAAGACTGGACATGCCAGGCAACAAATATCACCACTCGATTACAAACACGCACCCTGCCTCTCCGGCTGGCAACCCAAGCAGGGGTGGAAATATGTTTATACCAGAATATAATTCAATAGGCCCACACGATATATTGAATTGAGGAAATATACTTCGCCAGATGTCACACATACCAACTCTGACAGACTTAACTACCACAGATTTGGACTCAATAGAATTCATTCACCACAAAGACCCCCAGGGGGTAGAGGATACAAAGACCACGTGGAAAAAGCCGTCTACCGCACAAAAAGTACTCTCAGAAAGCCCCATATTCAAGAGCTGGGGGATAAACATCATCCCTGTTATCGAACCTGGCTATCCCGTTCCTTTGACTTGGGAGCACACGCATAGCGTACTGGGGTTCCTAAAACATACCACAAGATCAGTATTAAAAGGAGCAAGAGGACACTCTCCAACTACAAAGGAGCATTTTCGGGAAACAAACAGAAGCCGCCTGGAATCTGTACATCCAGTGGACCGGTATAAGGACCTGAGATGGCTCTCAAGGAAAATCAAAAACCAAACAAGGAATAATTTACAAAGCAGCCATCAACCCCTCCCCCCAAACAGGAGTAATCAGTCTACTGCGCATATGCTCTTGGAACATCAATGGCCTGTCCAGTAAGATGTCAGATCCGGACTTTATCAACTATCAAAGGTCATTTCACATCATCGCATTGCAGGAGACCTGGCTGATTGATCCACCACGCTTCCAAGGATACCTGTGCTTCTTCACCCCAGCTGTCAGGGGGGCAAGATACAGGCATTTGAAAGGAGGCCTTGTAATCTACGTCTCCAACACAAGTATCACCTCAGCATGCACAGTCGGCCCGACAACATCAGAAACTATTGCAATTAAAATATCCGCACCAACCGCGTCATTGGGAAACAGACACAAAGACATTGTAATTATAAATGCTTATATACATCCAAAAAGGAAAACCAAGGCAGCAAAACAACTGATAGACTTCTTGGAGTCATGCATATGCGAGGAAAATACAACAGACATGATCCTCACTGGGGATCTCAACTTACATCAGGCGCGGTTGGTGGTAGAGTGCAGGTCGGGCGGTGACGTGGGCTGAGGAGGCAGGGTGGGGGTAGTAAACTACGGATTAGGCCCAATACAGTAGTAAACATTTAAATAAATAAAACGAATTTCGTTGTGCACACTGCATCGCATTTGGCGATGCAGCGCCTACAACGAAATTCGTTTTATTTATTTAAATGTTTACTTACCTGTATTGGGCCTTAATCCGTAGTTTACTACCCCCACCCTGTCCCTCCCCCGCCCCACGTCACCGCCCGACCGGCACTCCTACCACCGACCGCGCCTGACTTACATCTAATTGGTTCCTCGACTGCCAATGAAGTGTCTTCTCAAAACTCCGTTTGGAACATTCCACTGCAGGGAAAGAGTCCTCTGGGTCGCTCAACAAAAACTGGCCAGTGTCTTTTAGAGGATCTTGCACACCTCAACTTTAGAGCAGTCAACAGCAGAACTGTGGGCGACAACTCTCCTGCATTTACCTACTACTCTTCAACCAAAAACTCAGTATTGGATTATACTTTTGTCTCTCTTGCTTTGTTTAATCAAATTGTCTCATTTTACGTGGGCAACAAAGTGGACAGTGATCATCGCCCACAAGAAATCACGATCCGAACGAACTTACCCAAGTTCGAGTAGGCTCAGTTACTACAGGGAGTGAATGTCACAATTAACTACAGAAAAATCAAATTTGTACAAGCATCGCGGGAGAGCTTTCTGAAAAGTTCAACACTCCTCTTTGAAGCACGGGTAGGGAGGAATGAAATGGAGAAATGGGTGAACTTTACAACCACAATAGCAGAGATCTTCGCCGCCCCGATCAAACCAAGAGCACACCTCAATCACAGTAGCGTGAATAATATTTCAAAAGCACATAAAATCCAGATAAGGCTCATAAAAAACAATTTACTGCATGCCTAGATACCTTCGACATAACCCAACAGGCATAACGCACTCAGCCCTATCACAACAGCAGAAAGTCAAGCTAAAGAGAGAAATATGGCGGCCAAGAGAGCCTCGGAGGAAGCGGCTGGGTGAAACTGCACGCTGACATCAAACAGAATGACAGTGCAAGATTCTAGGGAGCAATAAACCAACTTACTCGCCCCACACATGAGGGAATATCATCTAACATGTCAGAAGAAATTTGGGCAACTTACCTCGGAGACCATTTTCACCAAGAACACAATTCATTAGCTACAAGATCAAGTATCATAGCAACCGTGAAATCCAACAGGAAGAAGAGAGTGCCCTAGCACCCCAAGAAGCAGAGGACAATATGCTAGGAGCCCCATACTCAAGCGACTACATCGAAGAAATCAAACGGCAAATAGGAAAGGGCAGGAGAGAAGGGGCCCCGGGCCCCAACGGAATTCTGCCGATCACTGGGCCAAAACACTCAGCCCTCTCTTCACTGAAATAAGGCAGTCCGGCATACTACCCCCCTCCTGGAGGGCCTCGATAATTTACCCGAACTTTCAATCAGGAGACAAGCCCTGCCAAAACACTACCGCTTAGTAGCCCTTTTGGACAACTTGGCAAAATCTTTTGCAGGAGTACTCCTAGAAGAGCTCCAATCTTGGGCCGAAGAAAGATCAATCATTCCCCTAAATCAGACTGGCTTTTCAAAATCTGTTGGATCAATAACAAACATCATGACCATGGCATTGCTGATCGATAAGGCGGAAATAACAAAAATGCCATCGCACCTTTGGTTCATCGACTACAGGGCCACGTTTGACCATGTAAATCGAAACAGACTGTGGGCAAAACTGGCAAAATGGGGTATACCACAACCACTGCTGAACTTGATAATCAACCTGCACACAGATACATGGATTCAAATAAAGCTGGGTGATGGATCGTCCCTGTCAAGATGTATAACAACCACGAAGGGGCTCAAACAAGGTTGTGTATTGGCCCGACCCTGTTTAACTTGTTCCTAGCCAATCTCATCCGGATATTAAATGCCAGCAATTCACACGCCCCAAGATTAGGGGATTTAGCACTACCGTGCCTACTCTACGTGGACGACTTAGTCCTAATCAGTCAGACGCAGGTGGGTTTACAACTTCTGCTTACTACCGCACGGGAATACTCTGAAGCAAATGGCCTAAGTATTAATCTGGAAAAAACTAATACTATGACAATCAGGAAGAATTCAAAGAAACCACCGGCTTGGTTCTGGGGGACCATACGCATTGAATCTGTACCCGAATACAAATATATAGGTGTGATCATTGATAAGGGTAGCCACTTCACTGCCCAGAAGAATTCAATCAGAAGGAAGGGCCTCGCCCTGGCATTTTCATTAAGGAATCTCAACTCCAAACTGAGCGGCCCATCGCTACTCCCCTAAACTCAAGTCGTACGGGCAAAACTCCTACCAGCAATAGTCTACGGTAGCGAGCCACAGAGGGGTAGGGACTCCAAAGTACTAGATAGCACAGTCATAACAGCGCACCGAATTATTTTTGGCATACCGAAGCACACCTCGCCTGCACAGATCAGGCTGGAGTTTGGCATACAAAAACAGACTCTGGCAAGGCAAGGAGCATATATCATCTTCTGGGACAAAGTCTGGAAATCTGCGGCAGGAACTCTAAACTGACATCTGTGGTTAGAACTACAGTGGCAAGCTTCATCACCTGCCGCAACTTACCTTCAAACCAGTCTGTCCAACACGGGGTTAACTCAGCTCTGGGAAACACCGACCAACAACTGCACATTCTAAAAGCTAGTATGGAAATCAGTCAAACTCCTATCATGGATTGAGGATAAAGCTACCCTATCAAAAAGAACTCATGGCTGGATGACCCTGAATACATATTCAACACCTGCTGCTCAAAAATATCTAGCCTTTGGGTATGCTAAAACTATCAAAATCAATTTTTGAAATATTGACTAGGCCTGCTACCCTGCACAAAGCACTTTCCACATTGGCTGAAGGTCAAAGCGGACCCCACATGTCGCCTACGTGGCACAGCACCGGAGGACATGTTACACCTACTTTGCACATGTAAGGAGCTTTTGAACGAACAAAAGCAACTTTTAAAAGCTCATTTTAATCAACGAGGTATCTATACCCGGAGACAAGCTGTGTTGGCCTACTTCGCACCTGATGATCCACAGCTGAATTGCTGCTTGGTGAAGTTCCTGACATTGGCAGGGAAAAAATGCCAGATTAAAGCTGGAGCTCTATCCAATAGGAACTTTGAGATACACCACAGAAGCGCTGGTCCGGAAACCGTATACCGTGACTACATACCGTGACTACATAGCTAAAAAATCAGACTAAACAGATACGCTTTTAATAGAAGTCCAGGGAACGAACTTTAAATTACAAGCTGAAATGAAAACGAACAATAACTTATTTTAATTAAATTCCTTTATTCATTTTACTATTATATAACTTTTACAAAAATGTATCGATGTGCTTGGATGCAATGGTTTTAAGTAACTATGCAAAATAAATAAAACTTAAACTTATACTCATTTTAAATATTAATGAATCATCCCTAAGTCCACCTTGTTATCCACAAGGTCTGATGCCTAATATTTGAAAGTGAAACATGTTGACGTGTTCCTCTAGTGATTAGCTCCCTAACTCTATTTTCACTGGTAGGGCTATGGCTGGATTCTAGAAAATGTCAAAGTACAGATTGTAACTTTAATCTGTAACTTCTGACAGAAAACTACTAAAATTGTCATTCAATTACAATTTTTCATGTTTACTAAAAGTCCAATTCATTGGTTACGTTGGATTATTAGTTATCTGCCTGAAGTTCCTGGAGGCTCATTTGCATTAGCCTGGGACAGATGCCCAGCAAGTGCTTGACCTTAATGAGGTGTGAAAACTGCTCCCAGAGCAGGAACAGTGGCCTGGGAATGGGGAGGTGATTTTATTCCCTTTGAAGGGAGACTAGTTAGGGTGTGCACAGGAATGTCCATAGCTTGTAAAAGGGCCTGACCTGTCATAAGTAAATATAAGGTAAGACCTGGAGTAGACAGAGACCTTTTGCCTGAACTGACCTGTTCACCAGTACCACAGGATCTCGACTGGACCTTACTGGTGACCTCTGCTGGAGGGAGTCCTGGCCCCTATGTTGTTGCTAAGGTCCTTGGAGCCATAAAAGTGACACAGAGTAGCTGCTCCAGATACCCTGAAACGTTGGGGCTTAGAAAGGTTTTGATCCTTTAGAGCTGTAAGAGGGACCTTGCGGGAAATCTGTCAGATTTCAATGCACCATCCACGGATACAGCTTCAGGCTTACTCGCTGGAGGATGATGAGCTCCATCATAAAACCTTGAAGGTAAAATTGGTGATTGTGATGAACCTGCTTGGTGTATTTGCTCTGTGCTCCATCACGGTCGGCCTGCTTTTATAAACTATAATTTGTTCCTAGTGCTTTTTACACTAGTTTTACTTACATCTATAAAAAAAACTCCTATCTCTGGTTCCCCTTATTAGATTTTAGTCATTTTGGTATCATTTTGTTTATTAAATTTTATGTTTTATAATTATGTTTTATATTTTTTTGTTTGGCCTTTACTGCTGTTTCAGTACTGCATAAATAATCTACAGATTGCCCCAAGTTAAGTCTATCAGCTGTGTTCCATGGACCAGGGGGTTGAACTACGATAATTGTATTGACTTTGGGCTTTACCCTGACAAGTTAGTGTTATTATTCCTTGACGTGGGGGACTGCCTAACCAAAATAATAATCAACTCTCTTATAAGGGCATGAAGAATTGCTATTTAACTCCAAGCCCGAAAAACATTAGAGTAATTGCCTATATATATGGGGGAATGCTTCTATACTATTCTTACTCCAAGGCCTACACACATTTGTTTAATTGCATATATTTAGGGGAGTGTTGATTCACTATTTTAACTTTAACACCAGCAAACACTGGGATAACTGAATATATTTGATGGGGTACAAATATATAATTCAAACTCCATAGTCTTCACGTATTGGGCTAAAAATATATATTTGGGAGAGTGTAGATTTACCATTCTAACTCCAAAGCGTACATTTATTGCGGCTAACAAAATGTATTTGTGAGAGTGCAGATTTACTATTCTAACTACAAGGCCTAGGATCATTGGGGTAACTGAACATGTTTGGGGGAGGGCAGATTTACTATTCTACTAATACAACTCCAAAGACTACAAATATCAAGACAATATCATTACATAATACCTATCACACTTTAAAATGTTATTTAATTTCGTAAAACTTAATTTCTATCTTTTTTAATTTTTTGTAATTTCCAATTACATTTTAGATACATAACCCTAAAGTATAATTGAAATTCTATTTTTTATTTTATACAAAGTATTGCTATTTACATTATTAAATTGTACTAAATATATAATAATATTACATTTCTATTTTATTTGCTCATCTCTAAATATTGAATATTGATGTAATATATTTAAATGAGATATAGATTAATATTACTATTTTAAATTTTATTTCTTTTGACTTATTTATTATTTCTTGGTGATAATATTATATTTTAAATAGTAAGCCCCAGTTAAGTATTTTTTTAAGAATTATATTATTCTTCATAATTACCAAATAATTTATCAATTCTAAATGTAGTTTGAATTTGTTTAAGTTTTTGAAAATAGTATTTATTACATTTTGAACCCGCTAAAAAATATAACTTTAAATGTTATTTATTGTATGTTTTATGTATTTAAAGAAATGAAATATTTGTACTAGAAAAACATTATACCCTACTCCACTGTAAAACCCACCACCCATTCAACAACAACATATATATCCACCCTACTTTACTCTAAAACCCACCACCCATTACAAAAATAAATAATAAAGAATAAATACATTAAACATTTTATTAAATAATTAAAAGCTAACGTTGTATTATTAAAATGCAAAGGTTTATGCTTTCATAAAGCACTACACGTGCAAGAACCATATAAATCCCAACAACCTCAAACCATTCATCAATTGCAAATGTGTTAAATACATGTTAAATTATTATTCACTTATTAACATATAGAAAATAGTAACTAAATATTAAATACAATATTTTAGTACTCAACATTGTACATTTCAATATTATTGTAAAAAAAAACAATAAAATGACCCTTGATATTCCTTCTATTCGTTGATATTTAGTCACTCACCATATTTTGCACTCAGTATTATGGTCAATCAATATTCTTGAATTGATATTAAAGATCTGTGCACTCATTCAGCAAAACAAGGTCCGAGAAAACTAGCCAGCAGTATCAACCCTTACTACCCCTCCCGTTCACTGCCTTCTTAGTCTCCTAACTAAAATAGAACTTACTACTGATCCCCATTGTCTGCCTGAGTTTTGTGATGGCTCAATATTTGACATTGATAGAATGAGTTAATGGTTTCAACCCTTCAGAGGTTCTATAAAATTTGGTAAGACAAAATCTTCTACTGAATTATCATCCTGAAGTGGGATGACTTACAGTACTGTGCAACTTACTGATTGTCTTTTTTCAATCTTTTTAATAAGATAAAGGTTTCTGTCTATAATATGTCAGATACTAAGACAAATAAATAACAATAGCCGCATTCTTAATGAGTTGTCACTCCTCTTTAAAATGCTACCACAGATGAGGACTCTTTGCTCACTGTGATTCACTTTAAACTTTTTTAATTGGAGGGTTCCAATTTAGCCTGTCTCAGTCAATCAGACAGCCTCATCGTAGAGTAAGGACATGAAGTGAGGGAGGGGGCACAGAATTAGGTGAGGGGTGGAAAAAGGTGTAGAAAAAAACAGTTCAAAAGCAATCAGTAGAAGCAAACTGCATTCCTCTGTCTCTTCTCCTTCCTCACAGCTAATAACCATTATAAAAACAGGGAAATCAGAACTATCTTATGTGCATATTTAAAGGTAAGAGCCCAGAAAGATTCCTTTTCAGAAAGGGGCCCACAAGGTTTCATTCTTTAATTTATTTTGGAATTCTTGTTCAATGTCATCCTCAATGAAATATGTTTTCCTTTGAAGAACAATCTGAGTTTTTCTGGCTGTAAAACCTACTTCTCTGTGTCACTGTCAAGAACTTATCCCTTTGCTTCACTAAAAGATTTGTCGGATAAAATGTATAACTGTCAGTACCCCAGAACATATATAATGGAAACCATACTTTGACAGCCAGACAGAAGACCTCCTTTCAATCTAACTGAGCAATACAGCAAACCCGGTACATTTGCTATAATCTTATTCCTCTGAACCTTTGTACTAAGCCTGGACAATTACACTACTATATCAGATTGCGGTTCAGAAGAGTTTAACTCCCAGGTTACATCACTTTTACCCACAAGTCCTCAGCTACCTCTGTAAGATTCAGGCCTCTGCCCTGCAACCGAATTCCCAGAGTGCAAAGGTCTGTAACCCTTGAATTGCTCTCTAGCCATTTTATATTGCCTTTGTTTAGGAAATGCATCATGGGCTCTGCTAATTAGGAAACGTCCTAATTATTACATTTTATCTAGATATTCCTTTACACTCTTTCAACTTATTGTCTCTAACTAAGTTATTGTTTCAAAATCTGCTTCTTCATCAGTAACCTTAGCCTTGAGGTCTAGTCATTTATGTTATTTGTGAAGTTAATATAACGAGGTCACTGCAGACTTTCATTCTGTGTAAGACTTGAGTCTCTGTGTACCTTTTCGGTAGCTGTTGTCCTCGTTAATGCTTGGTATCATTTATTTTGAAAACTTTTTCCTTCATTTGATGGTCTTCCTGTGCTCTTGCACTTGTAGTGCATTTATCAAGGACGGTACCCTTAGTACCCTTTGTTCTCTATCTGATCTTTAAGAACCTTCAATCACAGCAGTCCTGCTATTGACATGTCTGTAGAAGGTGCCTTTAGTTTAAATATCTTTTCATTTACTTTATCACACATTAAGGATGTCAGGGGGTATTAGCAACAAACCACAAATGTGGAGTGTAAATCAGTATAATTTAGTTATTTAAAAGTGTAGTTGAATGTTTATGAAAAGGACAGGAAGAAGTATTTTCAAGTGTTTGAAGCGAGAAAATTAGCATGCCAAACTGAAGCAATAAATTGTTTGAATAAGAACAAATTAATGTTTAAGCCACTATTTTCAAATCAACTCTCACAAAAATTTGGTTGAGCATTGCTAGACACCTTAACTTGGTTGGACAAACTTTAATAAGTGAAGAGATTAGACTTTTCGTTTTAAGCGGGTATCAAAGTCCAGTTTATGTTCTAAACTCTGACTAGTATGCCAGGCATTCATCCTAAATTCAGTAGAAGTGTAAAAAAACAAAATGGCTCGTATCAAAGATTCAATGGCAAGAAAGGTTCTCTGTGCTCTTTGAGGTCATGTTCAGTATGTTTGATTGAATGTAGTTTGCAACTTCTAGACTGCAAGTCTTCAGAAACTATACCCACATACCACAGATTCATCCGCCTGAATCTGCACCTCTATAGTATTTCTAGAAAATGCATATATGAATTTATAGTCCATTGCATAGGGCTTTTTCAGACTAATTCGAAATAACTAAATACCATGGGTCCAATTCACAAAGTCTAAGTTCACTACTTTTTGGTATTCACAAAAGTAAAGTTACGAGTATTTACTGGACTGGACTTACAAGCAAACCCTAAATAGACCTCTGCTCCTGGGGGGGGGGGGGCCCCCATGGCTTAGCCAGCCATCATTGTGGTTGCTCATTGCTAGAACTCCATGTTCCCAGCCGAGGGATCCACCACAACAGTGTGCAGGAGCCTGGTATCAGTGGCTGAAAACCCCCTTCCGCAGCCCTCTCGATGACAGGGGGCTGCCATTCCACTCTCTGACCCCAATCTGGGGGCCAAACTCACCACAGCTGAAGACAGCCGCGAACGACTCAGGAGGACCCTGCCTGGCTGATGCAACAGCCGCAACGGCGACACCACAGACCTGTGGCCCCGCTCAGAGGGGGAGACGAATGAAAGCGCAGCGGGGGCCCACTCCTGGCAGTGTGGTGGCAAGGCAGTGCGTGACTCTCGGCTCCTCGAGGGTGGCTGGCCTTCAGTACCAGCTGCCCTGAATGACTCCTGGAGGAGCAGGGTCACCTGTGGTGCCTCTGAGCTGCCTCTTGTTACTAGGCCTTGTCCCTGAACTGGAAGGCCCCGCTATAAAAGAACAGATGAGGCCCGAGACCCTGGCCCCCCCTCCAGAACCAACCAATAGTCCAGAACTGCAGAGTTTAGGGGCCAGAGGACCCACAGACAGACGGTCCAAGAGTGGGAGGTGCGGGGCTCAAGAAAACCCTCCCCGAGGACATGGTAAAGGATTCCAGGCGCCCGAAGTTTCCATGATCTCTGAGCGAGGGTGCCGCCACTATCTTTTAACCCCCTCTACAAAGGAGAGGCCCTGCTCCAGACCTCACACAGCATGCCCGCTGGCCAGGACTAGCAATTCATCCCAGTATATCCGCCGCCTCTTTCATGCCATAAATCGGGCCGCACGAATGTAGCCATTCGCGGCATGTCTGATACTGGGCCTCGGAAAGGCCTTTGACACCATCTCCTGTGACTAACTTTGCCGGGTGCCGGCCGAGATGGGGGAGGGGAAATGCCTCTTGGCATATACTAAACCATTGTATCCTAAACCCTACCTTCAGAATCCGCCTAGGACGGATCATTTCACTGCCCTTCTCTGTGGGTGGAGGCACTTGGCAGGGCTGCCCATTGTCTCCCCTGCTGTTTGCCATTGACATGGAGCCTCTGATCCTCCAACTTCTCCTGGGTAGGAGGCCTGAGGAATCCCCCCAGGTGATGCGACCCATGCGGTGTCACTGTACGCAGATGATCTGCTTCTATACATTTGAGACGTTCACTTTGACCTCTCCCCCATACACAACATACTTCACACCTTTTGCCCAGGCAGTGGGCCAACTGGGCCAAATCTTGCGTATACCCACTCAGCCCTACTACACCATCCCACGAAGTCTGCCTCGATGGTACCCTCCTGACCTGGAAAGATGTTACTGTCCGATATCTGCTACTGATCTCTACGAGGGTAACCTGATAAAATCCCTCTCTGCTCTAAAGCCTCACGTACAGTTTTAGAAGCACCTGCCCCAAGCCACAACAGGGAAAATAGCCATATCCAATATGATAATGTTACCGAGGCTCCTCTACTACTTTGTGAATGTTCCCTTAACTCTGGACACTATATTAAGCAAACCTATATGGGGAGAAAGTGCCACGGGTTGCGCTGAAGAAGTTGCAGCTGCTGGTTGGCAGGGGAGGGCTTAGAGCCCCATCATTTGAAGCCTACTATCTGGCGGAACAATTACAGTGGGTCTCACTATGGCTGGTGGGACGGCTCCTGGGGAAAACAAGCAACAGTTATGGCCCCCATCGCCTGGTCACAGTCTGAAATTTCCTGCTCCTCAATGCCACGCCCCGATCTAAATGGTCGCTACAGGTGAGCTCCAGCGTTTTCCTTGCAGAGTCTCCCGCGCTTCCCTGGCACCTACTCCGCCGCTGATATGCAGGCATGGAACAACAATCCCTAACCACAGCCGGTGACCTCTTCGCTGCAGGCCACCTTCTCACCTTTGACCAACTTCACCTAGACCATGCTCTTCCTCGAGGACAATTTCTAACTTACCAACAAGTGAGTCACACCTGTCATGACCATAGGTCGACATGCGACAGGGAAACCCAAACACACCCTGTCATACAAAGCCTCATGCACTTTGGAGCTGGGTGGCGCCTAATAACATTGATCTACAGGGCCACACGGGAGCACACCAGGATCCAGAGTTTCACCTTATGGGGTAGGCTGATTTCGGCTGGACACTGCATGACTCAGAATGGGAACAGGCATTGGACTTCCCCCAACAGGTGTCTAGAAACGCCAGATTCAAAAACATTCAGTTCTCCACCCTGGATCAAGCCTACTTGACAGCTCAATCACTTTTTCCCCACTGCACAACTGTGCTGTCCACACTGCTGCTCTGAGTCAGTTGATCTACGGCACAACAATCTATGGTTGGATGGGGCACCAGTGGTGTCAGCAGCAGGATCAAGAACTGCATTAAAATCGCCTCCCACCACTGTGACTTCATCAGGGAGTGCTGAAATTAGATATGTGAGAGTCTGAAAGAGGGATACTACCGCCGACAGAGGGACATAGAGACAAAGAAGATTCAAATTACGCCACATGTTGTGGTCCTCTCCCAACATATCCCTCTATTGGCGGTCAGTCTATGAAGTGCTAGAGGAGGAAACGAAACTCACCGATCTTGGATCATGGGAGGCCTGTGCTCTTAGCATCTTCAAACGCAGGAAACTACATAAGCTGTGGGCACGCTTCGCTAGCTTGGCCCTCCTGCTGGCCAAGAGAACCCTAACCTTGCAATGGAGAGGTGTGCAAGCAGATGTGGGGAGAGAATCTCCCTATACTTGCTGTAAAATTCAGTAGGGAATCTATCAGGGCTGGGTGTCTTGCCGACGGCTAAAGCAGATATGGCTTTAGAAATCTCCTCAATCGTAAGGGGCTGCTCCAAGGCCCATCTCTTGCTGTATGACACCCAAGGCAGCAAAATGTAGTTCAACATGGGACCATCGCATGGAGGTGCTGGTAATAATCTGCAAATGCCCGTACTATGCCCTGGGTAATACACTGTGGGGTACAAGCAGCATCCAATATTTCAGGAATCACTTGAGTAGTCATGGCTCGGAGGGCAAGCCAGTACAGTAGCTTGCCATTCTTATCCCCCCACCTGTATACTTGCGCCATAGAGGCACGCCATAATTGAAGCACCTGCTACATTGACAAATGACAAATCTTGGCTCCGGTCAATTCAAGCTGTTGGGCAATATCCCCCCAAGGATCTTCGGGGAGCCACACCTCCATCTGGAGGACTTGAGCTTCCAATCAGGTTATCTGATGGAGTTTATGTTTCTCTTGTCTGTGTAGAATACTTTTGGCATGTCCCCTAATAGTAACCTTACAGGCCGCCCAGAGCGTACCAGCATATTCCACCGTCCCTTTATTAGTCTGAAAATATATGCAGAGCTCATCAGCCAGAGCCTGGGAGTATGTCTCGTCTAGGAGATACCATGCGTTTAAGTTAAGCACCACAGTGGCAGCTAAGTGGCGGTCCGGGGAACCCAGGCGGAGGAGCACCGGTGTGTGATTGGAGATCCCTCAAAGGAGAATCTGTATCTCAGATATCTGGAGACAATCCGCGGCCGGCAGGAGGACCAGGTCGATAGAAGCATGGGAGTGATAAGAGGCCAAAGCATGAGTATATTGTCACCGTCCAGGGTTCCACAAGCTCCATGCATCACACAAGCCAAGAGCGTCACCCCAAGTGGAGAGTAGTCGAGCCCTTGCACATCTATGGTTGGATGGAGCACCAGTGGTGTCAGCAGCAGGATCAAGAACGGCATTAAAATTGCCTCCCACCACTGTGACTCCATCAGGGAGTGCCAAAATTAGGCATGTGAGAGTCTGAAAGAGGGAGTCTGCTACCAAGGGAGGGAAACAGAGACAAAGAAGATTCAAACTATGACCCTCCACTCCACCCTCAAGGATAAGGTCATGAACCCGGGATTCAATAACACACTGTTGACCGCCATAGGAAAGGACCGGTGGAGGAGAATCGCCACCCTTTCCAAACCTCGTCTATAGCCAGCGTGGACTATCCTATCATATCCCTGGTGGACTAGGAAGGGGCAGTGGGTACACAGCAGATGTGTTTCTTGGAGTAACAGAATTATCTGAAGGAAGCGGTGAGCATACCGAAGGATTGCTGAGTGTTTGATTCGGTCTAGCAGCCCATTAACATTCCATGATACTACCTGGAAGTCCATTGAAGGGAACACAGAGAACAGGTGGGGAAGAAAGAAGGCATGTGCAGTGCTCATTGGGTGTCATGTAATCAAGTGGTGTACCGCCCCCTGTAAATGCTTTGATGAGATGGGAGTGTCGTGTGTGTCGGTGTGGTGGAGTGAAACAAAAAGGAAACAATCGCAAAGAATCAAACACATAACAAACAAAGAAAACTCTCCTCCCCCACAAACCCCCCTCCCCATACGTCAACCAGAAGCATCTGTCGCCCTCATAACAAGAACATGAAATGGTGGGCCCCTCCTGGTTGTAGGCTATCATTTGGCCAGTCCCTTGGGGAAAAAAAAGAAAGAAAGGTATCCTGGGTAGCGGCTCTGGAGCTTGTCCCCTTGCGCCATCTGTGCCCCTGGTGAGATCGCTGGACTCCTGGACAATCTTTCATCCTCATCAGAGGGTTGATGAATGACAGAGCTCATCAGGGGCACCACATCTGGTACAAGCCCATGAGAGGCAGCACTGGTCTGGGTTGATTGTTCCTGTTCTGTCAGCTGCAACCCAGATTCATCAGAGCCCGGGGAGGGTAAACCAGTCCCCAACCGACATCGCCCCATATGGGAGCGGATCTGCATCCTCCGCCCCACCTTGGCAACTGCAGACATTTTTGTCAAAGATTGCTTCTCTGTGGGACAGGGAGAGGTCAGTTTAGGGGACGGTGCTGCTTCTCCTTGGTGAGCCAATCCAATGCTGCCTCTGGCGTATCAAAGAAGTTTGTTTTCCTTTAACAAATCACTTTCAGCCGTGCTGCAAGAAGGATCATATAACAGTGGTTGAGTGCCTTTAGCTTCTGCTTAACCTCTGAATACGATAATCTTTTGGCCTGAACCTCTCTAGTATAGTCTGGGAATATCAGTATTTTAGAGCCATTGCATTGCAAGTCTGGGAGGCGCGTCATGCAGGATGGATTCCCTGTCCCGGATATTAACGATGCGGGCAATCATAGCTCTATATGGGGCCTCGGGGGGGGGCAAGCATCAAAGCCCTTTACGCCCGCTCCACCATAAACCAAGTGGATAATTTATCTGCTGGTATCTATAACCTAATCCATCGTTCCTAAAACTCAGTGGGGTGCGGCATCTCCATCCCCGCTGGAAAGTAAAAAAAAATCTCAGGCAATTGCGCCGTGATCTTTTTTCAGCATCTTCAGCAATTTCTGTCCACTCCCTACTGAACAAGCGCTGTCCCTACCTGATAAGGCGCGCAACTTTGGGGTTATTTTTGATGATAAACTCTCTCTGGAGAAGCATGTAGACAAAGTAGTAGGGACATGCTTTGCACTTCTACGTGGTCTCAGGAAGGTCTTCCCATTGCTGCCATCCCAAGTCAAATCACTTTTAGTGCGCTGCATTATTCTGAGCAGGTTGGATCATTGCAATGCACTGCTTCTTGGAGCACCAGAGTACATCATCACAGACTATATAGAGTTCAAGCTGTCGCTGCTAATTTAACATTAAACAGACCTCATAGAGTGTTGACATCTGAGGCAATGAATGAACTACATTGGTTTCCTCAGAAACAGAGGGTCGCCTTTAAATCCCTCTGCATTGTCTTTAAGGCTCTGCAGGGCTCTGGTCTTGTGCCCCTGAAACGGAGCCTAAATAGATATACCCCAGGGTGGTGTCTACGTTCTGCGTCAGCTAACCTCCTCTGTGTTACATTACCTCCTCGTCCGTCTTCCCGTCCCATTCCTTAGCGGAGCTCATGTTAAGGAATGCAATGAGAAGACCAGGACTTGGAGTAATGAAGATTACCGGTGATTAACCAGGCATTACCTCCTCGTCCATCTTCCCGTCCCTACTTTAACAATGAGCTCCGCTCAGGAATGGAACGGGAAAACCAGGACTCGGTGTAATGAAGATTACCGGTGAGTAACCGGGCACGATTTTGCAAGACCAGACAAGGCGGGCGAGACATTACAGTTAAGGCAGCTCAACTTTGGAACACTCTACCAGCTGCTCTTAGATCATCTACAGACCTACTGTGTTTTAGAGAGGCTTTGAAGACCTGGCTCTTCCCTAAGTAATCTACTGGCTGTCTAGATCTTACTCTCACTGCTGGTCTGTCTTGATGAATGCTTTCAGCACCAGGGTACCTGTAAGGTTACCGTTGCACTATATAAATGCAATAAATAAATACAATGAATGCTTCTCCATTGTGTTGTTCGGCCATTTATTACATGAGGAAGGACACCTTGGCTCTGAGTTCAGTTATCTCATCCTCTGCAGTTGAAAGTCATCCTTAAGCCTCAGTAAATCTGCCAGTGACATTGCATAAGACCTGATGCAAAAGCGCTACATCCATGCGGACCTCATTGATCTTGTTCTCCACCACCGTGTGAGATGCCTGGATAGCCTGAAGAATTTTAGAAAGATCATCAGCAGCAGTGGGCAAACCACTCTCCGAAGTCTCTCCAGGCGGGGGAGGGGCATCTTTCTTAATACAAGTTTGGAATGAGTGAGGGGGGGCTTTATACTTCCCCATCACTGCTAGTTACAGGACCACCGAAGATCAACAATCCAGGCTCCAAGCCCACTTGTCACAACAAGGGTAACTGCACATGCATCTGGGGACCCGCCAGAGGGAGAAAGAGTAGCTGAACAGTTTGATGGTAGGTGAAGAATAAGGCCGCAAACCAATATGGATTATAGACAGGATCATCCCTGACGAGTTACTTCGTGTAGCTCATCAAACCACTGGGCCTTCCATGGTGGAACTTGCAGTATCACCAGCTCAGTCATTCCCATCATCCCAGGGGGCAAACGGCCAGGGCACATAGGAGGCAACAATGAGAGGCCTGGGGTGAGCGCTCCACTGCGCACAGGAGACCATCCACAGCCCGCAGTCAGTAGAAGGGGGGGAGAGCAGCCACAATCCAGGGCCCAGTTTAGGTCTCCACTAGAAGTGGCACACTGTTTCGTGACCTTCCCCGGGAGCTTAATATACCACATGAGGGATTTATAGGGGCCAGCATGCAACAGCACCACTCGTGTCTTAATTAATGCGCATGCCTCCAACACAGATGCAGCAGACACGGTTCCCCATGTGAGGGCCCACCCCCCACAGGGTTGCCGCATAAGTAAACAGCAGTCCGATCGCTCCCCCCCGGCCCCATCATCCCTAAACAGCAAATTCACCAGTAGCACAGTTAGGGTCGCTTGCCAAGATCACTGCCTAGATCAGCCACCCACCGGCTCCCCAATGATTGGCCCACAGGGTCTCCACATTGCAGAGGGCCCCTGGAGGGCAGCGCGGTAGAGAATGGCACCTCCGCTAAAGGCAGGCGAGGTCTAGTTGATGCGAGCACCGCGCCACATGCCAGTAGCGCTCTGCGGACCCTACGGAAAGCAAGCTGTGTCTTCAAGCTCCCCACCGGCCCCAAACTCCGATTGGATCCATTCCCTCACCGCGCGACCAATCAATGGCCGGGACACAGTCAAAGCCGGAACAGTGCCAGCACTTGACTATTCGCCATGTTGGATGGCTCACCAGGGCCATCACAGAAGAGCCTCTGAATTCCTCACTCTGTGCTTCAGAGTAAATCCTGGCCGATGCCAAAGGATGCGATAGTCAGCAGTCGCAGAGAGGGGCCATATTAGTTTGGGTTTTCCTGACCGATGACAGCAGATCACGGACGGTTCGCGAGCACTCTCAGCGTGCGACCGCCACCTTGACGCCCCGGGCCATGCGCCAAGGAAACCCAATATTATTCTGTGGGAGAGGTAGATTGCAGTAATGAAAAACGAAGTTAAGAGTTTTTCAGTACCACGACGTATAAAACTTAGAAGTACATGTCCACCTTTTTTAATACACTGCACCTTGTCCTCTGGTGTGATTAGGGCCTACCCTAGGGGTGACATATGTATTAAAAAGGAAGGTTTAGGGCTGCCAAAATGTTTATTTTGCCAGGTCGAACTGGCAGTTTAAAGCTGCACACACAGGCTGTAATGGCAGGCCTGAGACATGTTTAAATGGCTACTTATGTGGGTGGAACATTAAGTGCTGCAGGCCCACCAGTAGCATTTAATTTACAGGCCCTAGGTACATGTAGTACCACTTTACTAAGGGATTACAAGTAAATTACATGTGCCAATTGGGTATAAGCCAATTTTATCATGTTTAAAGGAGAGAGCACAAGCACTTTAGCACTGGTTAGCACTGTTAAAGTTCACAGAGTGCTTAGAGCCAAAATAATGTGTTCAGAAATCAGGAGGGTGAAGGTAAAAAAGTTTTGGAGTGACACTGCAGAAAGGGCCAAGTTCAACAGGCCTAATGTGACTGATATAGGGTTGGGTGGAAAAGGAAATATTCTGATGGGTTGACAATGCATGAAATCTGAAAGAGAATCCTTTGGTTCAATTTCCTCATCCGTAGTATATCTGCTTTGGACGAAATTTCAGTTGTGTATCATCCCCCGGACATAACACTCTCTTCTGAAACAGCTGGATTTTAAACATCCAGCCAACTCTAAATTCAAGTTCCAAATGACTCTCAGGGCCTGATTTAGATCTTAGTGGATGGGTTACTCCGTCAAAACGGTGATTGATATCCCGTCGGCCGAAATATAAATCCCATTATATTCTATGGGATATATATTTTGGTGGACGGGATATCCGTCACCGTTGTGACGGAGTAACCCATCGGCCAAGATCTAAATCAGGCTGTTAGAAATGGGGGTCTCTAGATGGCAGAGGTAGGTACCTTTGTCCAAATAGGGACCCTTGCTTCTAGTCAGGGTAAGGGGGATACACACTGTAGATAACCCCTGCTCACCCCCTAGGTAGCTTGGCACGAGCAGACAGACATCCCAAAGGCAATGTGTAAAGTATTTGTACTCAAACTACACAGTAATACAGTGATAACACCACAAATGACACCAAACCAGTTTAGAAAAATAAAGTATCTTTATCTAAACTCAACAAGACCAAAACGACAAAAATTCAGCATACATGTAATAAGAATATGACTTTAAAAGGGTTTCAAACAACTTGGTCCATAGAAAACTATGGATGCGTGATTTCTCAAAAAGTACCCATAGATGCAACAAAATTCACAAGGCCAAACAGCAGCAGAGATGGGAAGCGTCGAAAACAAAGAGATGCGTCAGATCCTGAGACCTTGGGGAGGCGATGTGACAGTTCTGCTGCACGCAGGAGAAGTGATGCAACAGTTTTGCTGCACGCAGGAGAAGTGATGCGTCGGACCTGGTCTGTAGAGGGAAGTGATGCGTCAACTTCAAGACGATTCTGGTCCGCGGTAATGCGTCAGGAAAACTTTCCGCACAAGTACACTGCATGGAAATCCGGGATGCGTCCGCGATCGATGCGGCGGTGTCGAGCGGCGCTGCGTCGGTTTCTTCAGCCGCAATCCCTCGATGCATCGGTTCTTGCAGCTGCGACAGGCGCTGCGTCGGTTCAGCAGCGGCGCGGCGATGCGTGGAGATGCAAGGGAGACAGGCCCTATTCAGGTGCAAGGAAAACCCCTCCCCCTACTCTAAATTCAGCCAAGGTCTATTCAGCTCAGCTCTGAGTCATCCAGGAAGGGCCAGGCACACCTCAACTCCCCCCCCATACCCCCAGTGGCAGTCTACAGTGAATGTACATCCCCAGCCCCTGTCACTCCAAAACCAGACAGTCAATACACAAACAGCCAGAGGCACACAGAATGGTTAACCAAGAAAATGCCTACTTTCTAAAAGTGGCATTTTCAAACACACAATTTAAAAACCATCTTTACTAAAAGATGTGTTAATAAATTCAGAGTTCAGAGAGCCTAAACTTTATTTCTCAATCTTGTCCCAATGGGAAGTTATACTTCTAAGATGTTACAAAGTATTTCCCATTCTATCCCATAGGACAGATAGCCTTTCAATAGTGAAAAACGAAATTGGCAGTATTTCACTATCAGAACATGTCACACACACTAGTACATGTCCCACCTTTCACATACACCGCACCCTGGCCAGGGGGATACCTTGGGCCTCCCATAGGGGTGCCTTACAAGTAAGAAAAGGGAAGGTCAGGGCCTGGCAAGTGGGTGCACTTGCCAGGTCGACATGGCAGTTAACATACTGCGCATAGACACTGCAGTGGCAGGTCTGAGATACCTTTTCAGGGCTACTCATATGGGTGTCACAATCAGTGCTGCAGGCCCACTAGTAGCATTTGATTTATAGTCCCTGGCACACTCAGTGCACTTTACTAGGGGCTTAACAGTAAATCAAATATGCCAATCAGGGAGAACCAATTGTAATAATAATTTACACAGGGGGCACTTGCACTTTGACACTGATCAGCAGTGGCAAAGTGCCCAAAGCATCTAAGCCAGCAAAAACGAAATCAAGCAAAGCATCAAAAATACAGGGGGTAGAGGCAAAAGTCAGGGGAAACCATGCCAGAGATGGCAAGTCTAACACAGGCCCTTACTTTTTAAGCGGACATTTGAAGTCATTCCACCGAGAAACATGGTGGCTAATTCACATAATGCAAACATAGACCATAGACAGAGGAACAACATAGTGGTATGTGTCCTCACATCAAACTAATGTAATTACCATGCCCAGCCATCAAGATGGTGGCATGTACAGAACCTATGTGATTTTTTAAAGGTGGGTTTGCTGCCTTCTCTTGTACCTTTATGCCAACTCAGTGAGGTGTTAACTGGCACCACAATCACAGATCGTTCGTGATATGTACATGACCTATTCAATTTTCCAAAGGCATGCACACTGTCTACTGCTACTCAGGGATGAGAAAAGAAATGGAGGAGTAGTTCATTACCCATAGAGCCCATTTAAACTTTTAAAGGCGAAGATACCACCTCCTCAGATTGAGCTGAGAGATGCCAATTTTAAGAAGGGGTTTCGGCTCCGAGTACATCTCATGCTCCCAAATAGTTCCAAAGACTGACGATCCCAAGCATGGCAAGCTGAAGCTGGGTCAGGGTTAAACCATAGCCAGACTTGCACCCTGCACACAACAGGGTGAGTCAAAAAATATTTGCTATACAACTGCCCTGACAATAGAAGACTGACAAGGCCTGTCACATATCAGCCTATTGCCCTCGCGTCTCTATAATAAATTTGTTTTAAATTAGATTTGAAGCATTTTGCTGTGAGTTGTGTAATTCCCTCCAAAGCATTTTCAAATTCATTTATATTAGAGAATGACAACTGAGGGTGAGGGAAACAATCAACATAACCAAGGGCAACCAATGTTGTGGCAAACATTTTGTCTGATTCCATTGGCCTAGGCAGGACACTGACATAGCCTTGATTTGGGAAATGGTTGATTTGGCAATCCTGGCTCAGCTTTTCTTTGAAAGATTTTAACAATGAGCCTTAATAGAAATTAGCTATAGAATGGAAATTCCATCTAAGGCCTGCCTCCCACTGCCTCAATACGGTTCCAGTTTCTTTCTTAGCAAATCATACCCAGGAGAACTATAAGGGCTTTTTAATGTCCAGATGTCTCCTTTTTCTTTCAAGGTACCTCAACGTCCCTTGGTTACACTTACATCCTTTTGATTCTTATGCATTTAAAACAGTAGGCACAGATCATCAGATACCAAAATGCTCTGTTCTGCATGTATATGAATGACACTAAGATCTATTTGAAGAATGGATTTGGTAATGAGGTCAAGCTTACATCTTGCTTTTCTTTATGTTGACGGACATGTTAATGCAAAAGAGCAATATATCTGTAAAACTAATTCATGATCCAACTCCACCACATTGTCAATCCTTCAGCAGGTCCCACTGAACCTCTACCTCATGTTTGAAATATCTTGCATTCTTTTTTCAGTCATTGCTGTGTTGTGGTCCTTATTTCAAACAGATAGTGACAAAAGGGTGGCCATATCTTTCTAGAACAGTAACCCTACCATTCCTTCAACTGAGAGCAAAATCCACATGATCCAGGCCATCATCATTACACACCTAGGGGTATATTTACTAAGTTTTAGTGCCGTGTTTGCATCACAAATGTGATGCAAATAGACGCAAAATCTTTTTTTGCTAATTTACTTTCCAGCGCTAAACTTGTTTAGCGCTGGAAAATCACTCGAAAGTAGCATAAAGCAGAGCATAGTACTGCTTTGCATTACTTAGCTCCAAGGGGGCGTACCATGGGTGGTACATGGACGTTGCAGTGCAACCACCCAAGGATTCTGACGCTAAGCCCAATTTACTTAAAAAAGTAGACAATGTTTAGCATCAGAAAATAATGCCTACTTCAACCAGGAGCTATCACAGAGAAAGGCTTTAATTTCTCCTTTCTTTTCTGACTTTGCATGTGTGCTGCACTGTACAGCACACATGCAAGGTTGGAAATGGTATAAAGTTAGTCTGAGCATAGGATTTTGTAGTGGAAGGATAGCCTTCCAGTACAAAACCTATGCTAGACTCACAGAGACACCCTTGCACTATGGTGCAAAGGTGCGTCTGTGGCGCACGGCAGCACATTGCTGCGCCGGCACTAGGGAGAGGGGAGGAGAGTGCCATATTTCTGTAAATATGGCGCTATCCTGCTCTCTCCTTCTAACGCACCGCAGCGCTGCGTTTGCGGCTGGTGCACAGCGCTGTGTGATAATCTAGTAAATCTGGGCCCGAGTCTGTTGGAGTGGGGTTTCATGGCTTTACCTATTCAAAACATTAAACTAGCCAACTCACCTTTTTCGTCTAGAGCTTTATAAACATATCTCCACTGCCCTTGTAGCATATACAAATATTTTCTACAAAATATGTTGATTGGAATAAGTAATTTTGTTCAGAAGGCCACTCATGTTTTCTTCACTTAGTTGAGGATCCGGAATGTGTAAATGTCAGCTCTTCTAACACCTGTTCAGTTTTCTGTGCTTTCTAGTGTGCCTAGATATCACCAGACTAATGATAGATATGGAAGATGCATTATAAGGGCTCAGGTCCCACTGTGCGCAATGTTAGTTAGTCGTACATGATAACATGATAAAACCAAACACTACTGATAAGCTGACAGGCATTTTGGTTTCTACAGATCTCCAAGGCCCTCTGCTCAACCCAAATGAGCCAGGATCCCACCTGCAGTACACACTGAATTCACAATGTATCAAGTAGTCACATTATCTAGAAATAAATGTACTAGTCAAAAAGATATATAAAAATGTACATTTTTATTTAAAGTCCACATTAAGGTGCAAATATATATATACCTACAAATATTAAAAATATCTACAGTCAAAGTTGACTTAAAAAATCATATAATGACTGCTATTTCCTTTATGAGGTCCATTTGCAAGTTCATATTAATTTCCTTTTTCATACATGTCTCGCCAATAAATACACATACTCTCATAGTACCTGAACCAAATACATCTTTTTTACTCTCAGGAACACAGGTTTGCATTGGGCTTTTACAAAGTTCAAATCGATAAATGTATCAAAGAGTTAAGATTATTACTATTGGAAAGCTGCTGTAATCTGACATTTCTGTCCTGATACATGTACTTCTTCCTGTGTACTTTTGGTCTGATAGGGTGAAGCAGTGTGGAGAGAAATATGCTGGTGGGCTAGACATCTTCCTCCAACAAAACCTCCATACCTTGGTTAGAGAATTTCAAAACAGAGCAGAAACCTTTGGATCTTATTACTCAGTCAGTCTACTTGGACCCACGAGTACCGTAATTAGCTGCAATGCTCTTCTCTGTTTATACCATAGCTAATGTACGTTGGTGCATTGGGTGCTGCAACGTCCTTGACACTTATTTGACATCCTAGATTCCTATACCCTTAGTATCTTCATAGTTTCACACATACCACTCCTGGATAGCCCTCATACTTAACTTGCTCCTGCTTCCATCTGATTTCTTGTGGTTCCAGCCCATCACAGAGATTCCTGAAGTAATGTGTTTGTTGTCACTCTCCTTTGACCTTTCACTTCTGGTGGACTCCTCAGATTCTTATACTTGTGTACCTTTGTTGGCTGTCTTGGGCTGCAAATTCAACTCTTCAGAATTATTTCCATTACAGTACTATACTTGTGGTTTTGCTGCTTAGTACACTTGTCCCACCTCCTGCAGACTGTCTCTGTGGTTCAGTCCACTTGTTTGATTAGCCACCTATTTGTATGGAACCCTACTGTTCCTGGGTGCACGCCATCATAATAGAATACCTGTTGGACTTTATTACTTTCCTTGGATTCACCCCGTTCACTCCTGGAGAAGGCAGAGAAGTGCCATAGTTTCACATACTTCGGTGCCTTTTTTACATTTTTGACAACATCATTCAACTTCTGGGAACACACCATTTACTCATATTATTTGGTGTTTAATGTCATATTGTAACTTATTGCTTTTAATGTGCTATGCCCTTACCACCTGTAGCTGCTAATAGTATAACACGTCCTTAAATCACACCCTTGCACTTCTGTGTGGACTCCATATATAAATATACTATGAATTACTTGTGCTTTCCTTGGACTCTAAATACCTCCATTTGTGGTGGACATCAATGATTAGTGTACTTCTTTGCAAGCTATTCTCTTCTAAATAGTCATAGAACCTTAGTTTTTTGTACTGTTCTCCTTCCACTGAACTACAGCCTCTCTGCTTAGTTTACATCCTTTGCACTTCTGCTGGTACTTTCATTGAATAATCCCTCAATTATCTGCTGCATGCCAAGACCATTGTCTTATCTTTATAGGTAGATTCAATAGATGAGTATACACATAAGTGTTTCATTTCATTGTGTTCCACTCTTACCGCTCCAGCTTGGTCTCCTCAAATTGGAATGTTACCACAAAGCTGTCTCTTAGCAACCATCATAGCAGAGAACAATACAACAAGGCCAGATTACTCAAACACACTCTAGCCAAACTGTCATGCAAAAGCATTGCACAACTGCTCCAATCTCAGTTATGCCAGAACCTCACACCCGGCACTCTCTTCACAAACAGAACTATTCATCTCACTTGCTCAATCATTTCATCATGGATTAGTGCCATTTGAACTTTTCAAGATTTGCAGAACTACACTAACATTCCCAGAACACCACTTCCCCTTCCTCGAGATTTCGTGTCTTTCTCTCTGGAGAGGCCTAGCATCACTCAACACTTCCAGAATTCTTCTTTTAGGGCGGTAGATTTCACCATTGCATTACAGCATTTCTAATGTGCTTGCTACCAATATGTGGGGCGCGGAGATGCTTGCCTACATGAGTAGTACACTACACCATGTATGGTGTGTGGTTGGAAGGATGTTCCTGAAGAAATATATCAGATTGATGAAACCTGCCTCATACCCTTCCCCTTTCACTTTACTCTACCCATTCAGTCTATAAACCTAACCAGATCCCCTGTGCTTTTCCTAGACTCTCCCTCCCACTTTAATCCCTCCTACTCTTCTACCATCCCAGACAAATCACTTTCATCCAATACTGACTAAACAACCCACTTGGTGCTGTTCAGCTTTCTAATTTCCCCTCTTCACTTGCGAGATCACTAGAGTACCCCAGTCTCAAGCTTTCTCCAATTATCAACCCCCTTCCCCCCAAAGCCCAATTTACACTCTTTCCTTTCCTCTTGGACAACTACCTCCACTCTTCCTTCTGTTCTTGGGTTGCTTGTGTTCCAGACCTGGTGTCGCACTTCAGGCTGGACTTTTCCTATAGCGTCAAGACTAATTTGCTTTGATTTAATTCAAGCATTCCATCCATAACTTTTTTGTATACTTCAGTCCAATGCCCAAGGTGGGATGGGTATGCTCAGACATGGGTCCCATGCACACTGTGCCAAGGTACCCAAGCTATACCCAACTGATGAGCCCTAGTAAGAGCGAAACTGGTCTTGGGTTGCTTGTGTATGGGTTCAAAGAGAACCTGACCTGATAGTTCGGGCTCCACTGTTCCTAATGGAGCATGGTCATGGCTGATTTGCGTATGCTGGGCCCAAACTGAGGTGGCATGGTGTGCAAAATAATGACAGACTGGGATGTGCCCCCGTGTAATTACTAGTGGCTGAGATTAATTTAAGCATTTCATCTGTCACTTTTTGATATACTTTTGTGCGACACCGTAGGTGAGACTGGAATGCCCAGATGTGGGTCCCGTGCACACTGTTCCTTTAGAACCAAGCTATACCCGTCTGATGTCTTGGGTTGCTTGCGTTCCGCTTCAGAGAGGACCTGGCCTGGCAGTTCAGGCTTGTTTGTTCCTATTGGAACAGGGTTAAGACTGATTTGAATATGACTGGGTCCAAACTGAGGTGGTATTGTGTGCAAAATAACGATGGATGGGATATAGCCAAGAGTAATCACCAGTGGCTGAAATTAATTCAAGCATTTCATTCATCTCTTTTTTGCACATTTCAGTGCTTCACTCTAACTTTGCATAACCCACTCACTCTCTCTCTTTATGATGCAAATAATTCTAGCCAATTTCCTGGCCCTCCCCACTTCCTGATCCTCCTCCCTCACACACTCTTCTAAGAAGCATAAGTATAGCTCAGATTACCCTGCCCCGCTGGCCTGTAACAAATCCTATATGCCACCTCTCCCCAAGACACCCCATTGCTTTATCTCACCCCATCAACTCACTCTCGTCACAACGCTAACGTTTCCAAGGTGTCCCATTTCTGTTCCCTCACTTCCAGAATATAAACACAGGTATGCAGGCTGCCATCCTTTCTGCAATAGCAAGCCTTCAAAATAGCTATGAAATAAAACCATCATGCAAGATCACTGTCTGCCCTAGGATAGAAGTGCCAGGTCTGTCACCTTCCATCCTGAACACAAGCACAAGCATGCCAGTTGGCGCCCCGTCCCAACATGTAAAGGAAGTGACCCGAATTGGGCCACCCGTGTCACTAGTGACCACTTCTCTGCCTTCCAAGAAATGAAGAGTCGAGAAGACAGTAGAGAATACAAACCAAGCAATTTTATTAGTAATGTGCTGCAGCGGAGCCCAGTCTGACCAGTCTCCTAAGATGACGGCCGAGGGACTGACTTCAGAACACTTGGTGAAACATAATATACATTTCCAATGCCCACAAGACACGCCCAGGCTGGAAATTTCCAGCTGGGACCAGTTACACATGCAGAAAGACAGAGGGATAAGTTTCAATTCTGAGTCTGAGCACACACTATCTGTGCACCAAGGTCACTCTGCCTGCCTTCGCAGCTAAACCAGATGGGAGCAGGCTTCCATCTCATGGGAAAGGTATGCAGAAGTACAAAACAATGTATTCATTAGCACAGCGAGGCCCAACCTTGAGAGACACAAATGCATCACAGCAGCTTTCTGCTGAAGCAAGCAACATGAGACAGAAGCTAAGTTTCAATCATAGAGCAAAATGGCAGCTACTAATAAAATGGGGTCATGAATGCTAACTTAACACAGTATAAAGCATGAGCAAGGGGGCAATAACATTTTCAATTCCAGGACATGACAAAAAATCAAGGTATCCTGAAATTAAATTAGCATTCCAGCAAACAAACTATCACCATACTTGGAAGTCAAAGTCTGCTACCTGCCTTCCTAGACACCGACACAAGTATGCGAGCTGACATCCCATTCTTTCAGAGAAGAGCACCAAAATAGCTGCAAAACACAACCATCATGGCAGAATATTTTTGCCAGGACTGCGACCACAAAGACAAATGTGGTATAAAAACTGGACTACTTGATGTACACCATTAACACACTGTTGCAAGCAACCACTTCTTGGCATAATCTGACCTATGCTACCCTAATACAAAAAAAACAAAAATGTATGCTCATCAATGAAGATCAATATTAAACAAGCATTGGCAAAACCATTAGTTCCTAGTTTTCAAATGAGGGTTATGCCAGAGCCTGCTTGTTTTCCCATAGTTTGTGGCTAACACCATTCTAAGATACTTGTGGTGAGTGAGCATGGATGTGCATGTATGGGCAGCCACCTTACAATGATTATTTTTTGAAGTAGAAAATAAATAATTCCTACATGGTGGCTGGTGTGTGTGCACATATGCTCATGAGTACTCGTGGGTAGTGGCTATCATATAATAATTTCTGTTTATGCTTCAGTCTTAAATTACCATAACGAAATGGCAACTTGACATTTTGGAATGGTAAATTAAGAAAAGAAAATGTGAGTGAGGATGATGAGCAAAAAGACACGTTAGAGGACGGGAAGTAGTGTATGGTTGCTGGGCAATCCAGAAATAATTAATGAATAAATAAATAAAAATAAAGTATGGCCAGAAAGGGGGACAGAAGTGAGGTCGAAGTGGCTAGGTAGCAGTGTACAGCTGATGGGCCTTCACAAAAGCAATTTTCAAAAAATAAATGATGCACTGAGGGATGGAGGAGTAACAGACAATTCGGGAGGTCAGAAGAAACGTCACGTTAATGGGAAGAGAATTTGGAAAGCCATGTGTTCCCATGAAGACAAAAGAAAAAATAGGTCCCTGGTGTCAGCAGTGGAAGGATACAAACCATCCTACCAAAAGAATGGTTAAAAAAAGCTATGCTCAATGGAGGGACAAAAAGAAGAATAAAGAGGAAATCCATTAAGTAAAGAGCATCGAACGAGATAGACAATAAAGCCATCCAAACATGAGGAACGGGCTGACCCAAAGCCCGCTCTATGTTACTGTATTGTAGACAATAGGTTTTCAGCAATGCTATCGCTGTCTATAAGCAAGACCTAAAAACATAGATTACGTAAGCAACCTAACCAGTGCCACTCAGCTAGACTGGCTAATAAATTAAACCTGGCAGGCCTCTGGCAAAGGCCCTACTTTGCACCCAGCAGTATCGCTAGCACTTAAAATCCTTCCAAATAAAAGGGCTGGCGGAATTGCAGTCGTGTATAAAGAATTTCTGGATAACTTTCACCCTCATAACTCAGCAACTGAATGCGGAGCTCTCCTATTCAAACACTATCTTTATCCAATGACACAACCTTCTTCCTGGTTACTGACTGTCACTTCCCATCCCTGTTTTGTGTGTGTCTGAACCACGTTTGAACACCAGGCACACACAAAATACAGGAAAACACTAATGAGATAAGGGGTCGGTCCCGCCCTCCTCCTATCAATGTAAGGCAGGTGCCTATGAATATGCATGTAATAATATGATCAGGCTAATTTATGGCTTTCGTGCTCTGAATCATCATCTGGTTGCACAAGCACTTCATAAAAACACAATATAAATAAAGAAACATCTGTGACGAACCAGAGGACACGTGGGTGGATGCAACACGCCCTAAAGAAAGTTTGCCTTTTACTTGGTGCTTCACTATTACAATTGAAAAATTCTGGATTTGATGAATCATGTGCCGGATACAATATCTACAATACATGACATAAAAACAGGGGAATGTGATTGAATATTTTGATTCGAATTATTAATCTATTTATGAATTTTAAGGGTGTGCGAGTAGTGTCTGGAATACAGTTTTTCTTGGTACCATCTTTCTTTGCCTAAATACATACCCATTGGAACAGGGTGTTTATCTTGTTTCCATTTACGGTGTTTACCTGTGGTTCCATCGAAGCATAGATCACTTTACAGCATAACATTATTTGGAACTGAAGTCGGAGTGCATATATTTACATAAGTGTGACTCACAGAATACTCTAACTTCTCCCAGTCACGATTGGATAAGCTCTTTCAAGCCCTTAGCGATTTGGAATGGCCAAAAAGTTACAAAAACACTACACAAAATTACTAAATAAGAAAGAAAATCGACTAAATGTACCATACCTTAAAATATTTAGATCATTGCCACAAATCGAAGGCTTATTTGACTAAAATAAATCTCTCATAAAAAGCAACTCATACAACTTTTCTTTACGAGTTTTTTTTAGCAATGCACGCATTTCAGTACATTTTGCCTCCCAGACAGTTTATTGCCATCTGTAGGGCAAAAACCTCTTGTGGACCACAACAAAAACTTACAGTGGTCATAGACACGCCCATTGCTTACCGTTTGTTGGCTTTATTGTCACTCTCATTTGATTGATTCAATAGCCTACCTACCTTTTCTTGTGTTTGTTCCTACATCATATCTTCCATGATTGGCTTACTTGTGGCCTTCTACTTCTCAATTTTAGGGACCTATTTTTTTTCTTTTTTGTTAAGCACATTATAAGAGCCTTTTTGAATACTCGCTCTCGTGTGCTGCTTACCCGCCTTCAAATATCTGCCCACCCGTGTTGCTTTCCTTTCACCCGCCCCTCAGTATCTTCCGTACCCCTCCTGGTCCTTCTACTACATGAATCTAACTTTCTTTCTATGGCCTGGCATTTTCATTTGCTGCTGGGCTCTAACAAGTCCTTTTGTGTGACCTTTGACGCTCGCTTGCCCCCTGCCCACACTAATTTGCTTCACCCCACCGCCTGTACCTCTGTTGCCCCTCCACCCCTTCGTAGGCATTTCTTTTTTTTTTCATCTTTTTGGAGATTCCGGCAACTGCCATTTACTGACGGGCGCTCTGCAAAACGAAAAGCTCTTCCACATACTTTTTTAAAATTATTTTTATTTGCCTATCTAAATTGTGTAAGTCATCTTATTTATGTTGGTAAATAAAAAAAATGGCCCTATCCTGAGTTCCATGCAGCAGCTGTGTCATCTTGCCTTTTTTGCGTTTTTTTATTTTTTATTTTTTTGCCGACGCTCACTAGCATCAGCAAAAAAGCGTTGGCATAGCCAACAGGGTGACACCTATAGGTTTTGAGAATGTTGGCCTAATTTTGTTTCTCATGCCACGTGTTTAAAATAGAAGCACATCCATACATGCCAACATTTTGAAGAGGGAAGAGGGAGATTTTGGGGGGGAAAAATGTGGAAATTAATTTTACCCATTGCCTTCTATTGAAGCAGAGGCAATTTTAGGCAGGAGACAGCTAAAACAAAGCAATTTTGCTTAAAAAATCTGGAGTATCCCGCCTAAATCCGGTAAGTTAGCATATACGTACACCCTCCACAGAAATCGTTTACATTTTTGAATCCAAGATGAAAGTTTGATTATGTTGTTATTTTGCTATAGTACTACTAAAAGAGCAGCCACGCGAACTTATTTTTTTTGGGCAGTTTTATATAGCCTGAACTCGACCCGAAGGCATTCGAGCGCCTTACATGAGCACTGGTTACATTACACAAAGACACATTTATTTTTGTAGGAACGGGAGATTAAGTGATTTGCCCAGAATCACACGATGTTGAGCCGACGCCGAGACTCGAACCAGGTTACTTAGTTCCAAATTCGGCAGCTCTGGTTGATAAGCCACATACTTTCCCCTTATTGGCCCCGTGTGGCTTTCAACAGTAGTTAATGTAAATCGATCCGTAGTCAAACATAGGGCCTCAGAGACTACAAGGCAGATGAGCCCGTTTTCCCAGACAAATGTCTCGCCTTAGTGTACCCATGTGTGATATCCTGTCTGTCTCAGCAAATCCAAAAGTGGCCCCTCCCTCCCTCTTTTGCATTCAAAGAGCCCAGGCTTGTGCTTTATTAGGAAAGGGGTCGATGCCACGTTGTTGCAAAGTACGAGCTCTTTCCACTTAGTTGATATGCATGGCGTCCCTTTGTAGTGCAAATTTTGAGCGTCTGCGTGTACATATCTGCCTGCATCATGGCGATTGCATCTGTGAAAGGCATTTGCCAGAATGTTCTTCAATCCCTTCCACTTTATGGGGTATGAACTGTCTCTGTAGTGCTTCTGCGTTACGTACTGTTTTATGGGTGCCTGGAAAACACGACTCATTCTTTGAATGCGTGTTACAGATGCTTGTCTGTCTTGTCCTGTTTCTTGTGTGTGAAGAGACAAAGCAGGGCCTCACATGATTGATGGCCACGAGCTGCAGAAGGAAATGATTCACCGCAAGCCTGTAACTGAAGAATTTCCAACAGCTGATTAGAAGCCACTTGCGAAGGAGATTCCGTTTCACCTGCATATATTTCGAATCATACTCTCTGCTGGGTGGGAATGTGGTATATGGAGCGCGAAAAAAGTACACTTGTGTAGAGTTTTAAATTAAGACGGCCCGTTTATGGTACGCCCCAGGTCTGATAATGCACGCGTATGTCACTGTAAAACAAAGAGCATCGACAAAAGACAAGCGAAAACCGCAAGAAGCAAGTTACAAGTTAACTGGAAGGTAAGGGAAAACAGACTCCGGTCTCGGGGGTAACCCGGGGTTAGCGAATCTTCCGACAGCGCCTGCAAGAGAGCTGCATGGAAATAAAAGACTGGGGGGCTCATTTACGACAGCCCTGCGTCACTTTTGCACTACATAAAAAGTGGTACATGCGCGACGGAGGACTCTCAATTCCATTTATGAAGCCACTCAAACCCACCCTGCGCGGCTTTGAGTGGCCTCATAAATCATGAATAAGGCAACGCAGCGCAAATCGCTGCGTCGCCTTGCTCTGTGTCCGGGAGGCATTCAATGGGCGTTGCGGTGGGTTTTCCCATGCAACATCCATAGAATTTGACACTGCCCCAGATTTGCAAAATCATGTAAACCTGGGGAAGCGCCAAATCCATACGCCTCCCGAGGTGAGGCGTAACGAGGAGAAATATGTTTGTTTCTCCTCGTTTTTCTTCTTTCTAGAAAACTCCTCTTAGGATAGTTTTTGTGCAGGAAGGTGCCCCTTCTTGTACAAAAACAATCCTGTATGCAGCGAAGGCCACTTTGCACCATGGTGCAAGCGTGCCTAGTTGGTGCTATGCTGCCGAAAAGGCACCAGTGCAGCGAGAAAGGACAGGAATGTACAGTATTGCTTAAATACGTTGCATTCCTGCCCTTTCACCTTGGCGTAGGACAGCGCAGCAAGGTGCCTTGCTGAGTTGCCCTACACCAAAATACCATAAATGAGCCCCTGGGAATCTATTAGTGAAGTGGTGTATTTCTGCCTATTGTATTTCCATGACTCTCTTATCGTAGTGCATGGAACACAGTTAACTGCTTAGGCTGGAATTACAAGTTTGGTTTCAATTATCGAATGCATTAAATAATCCAACATTTGTTAAATTTCGGCAGGTCAAACCTGCCGAAATTTAACAGGGGAAAGCATACGGTATTTACGGTATCATGATGATTTTGGTGAGTTAAAAAACAAAATCCACATGTTATTCCCCATAAACTCATAATAGATGTTTAAGCATGGGACGGACTTACGAGTTTGATTTTATTTAACACATCCGCTTATTAGCAGGGGAAAACATACCGTGTTTACCATATCATGTCGGTTTTGGTGCATTAATCTGCATGTTATTCCCCACAAACTCATGATAAGTGTTATTTACCACACCCGATAAATAACGTAACACGTGGTATCATTATTTATCCGGCCGATAAATAAAGCATCAACTCGTACTCAAGCCCATAGTCTTTCTTCCCTTTCACCTCAAGTAGAGTATCATTTTTTGCAGCAAATGTTTTAAAGAGACAGCAAGTGAGTCATGCCCAATTCTAGGTGATGGCAAGGTTAGCTGACATTCACTTTAAAAACATTTATTTTACTCTTACAAATAAGTATTTCCATTATAGTGCTATATTGCCATTTGCTTAAATCAAGCTACTAAAAGTGGAAGCATGGGCCCTACGGTTATTTGATTATCTGTCCTGGTTACATGAGAGGTAGGTGGCACTAGAGGGGGAAGGAGAGAGAGGACAAGAGACATAACCAGACAGAGAAAGGGGCGGGGATGGAAGTCGAAATCGAGGTGAGGGATAGTGCATGAAACTAACAGTGATGTTTACATTTTATTTGCCCATACAACTCTCATCACAAAATAAGTTGCCTCATGGCACTATGAAACAATTAATGTACACATCAATTTACAACATTACTGTCGTAAAACAAGGTAAACACTTTCAGGCATGAAGAACAGATATGGTTCTAATGATAGCAGGTCTGTAAAGATGGCATTTCAGAAGGAACTCTGAGCAAGCAGTCCCGCTAGGTCCCAGGTATTCATAATGAGTTGCATCCCACCTCCAGAAAATACTGAAACCTACCTTTTGGTGAGCACTATAAGAGTCCTTGCATTCCCAGAATCCTCCCATGATTTTCTATCTCAAACTGAGAAGAAGACTTTGGGAGTACAGGTCCCAGGCAAGCTTCGACCTCAGCCTGTTCAACTGCTTGATTCCTCCCTGAATTAAAAAGCTAATATTGGAGACTTTGGCATCCTTGAACAAGAAGAATGCTGATGTGTGAACTCAGAAGTCTGCAGAACCTTCTGGAGGGGCTCCATTTTCCATTTATTCTGATTTCAGTAGTAGTGATGACCTGGGTCCCTGACTCTGGTGTCTCTGTGAACTAATGTGTCTACTACAGAAATCTGTGTTTGACTTCAGGGTCACATGTTCAAATCCCAGAGGGTCTAATCACCCTTTCATCCTTCTAAGGTTGATAAAATGTATACCATTGAGATGGGTATCAACAATCATCTGTTATTATGCGCCAAGAACCCTTAAGGGGTGAATGTGCGCTTTACAGATACTTATATTATGGGGTCTCCTGGAGAACAGAAATGAAAATATATTGGCTAGAATCTGTATGAGTGAGTTTTTTGGTCATATTGTTCACATATACTTAGCCATCACAGGCATAATTGTAATCACTCCTCTTTTTTCTTTAAATGGATTTCCTAACTTTGGGCTCCTTGAATATTAACAAGGAGACTTTTAAATTGGTAATATTCTTGTCCCATTTATTTCTGTGCATGGTTTGCAGTGTCTGACATGCACATTATATAATCATTCATGCTTATGTAACCTTTCCTATTGGAACATGTATAGTGGTTGCGTCTATAAAAAATATATATTTTCTTTTAAAAATCTGCTCTTTTAATATTTCTGGTACATTCCTCCTTGCACGGTTTGCAGTATGTGCACTCTTGCTGTCCGAGCTCACTTCATTTTTGCATCACATTCTTGCAGGACTTATCAGAGCAGCAGATGCACATTTGACATGCATTTTTACAGTGTCATCTGGCGCAGCTAAATTAGCTTGTTCTTGTATAGTAACTGAATAAGGCCTTCTATATTGTGGAATCGTTTTGGTGTCTTAAAATTCTTCTCTGTCCTGAGAAAGACCCTGCCTTTTCAGCTTTGTGGTCTAAATGTTGGCACATGAATCAGATTGTCTGGACACTCAATTCATAGTCTATGTACAGCTAAGATTCCTCTATAATAATGGAATTAATTAATCTTTCCAAGTACTCAATTACACATGCACCTCCCTCTCACTGTTTTCCATTTGTTCACTGATCCACTGTACCTTTTTTCCTATATTGCAGCCATTTAAAAGAAATCTATGTAAATAAAAAGATGACTCTCTCTTCATTTGTGTTTATTGCAGTATTATCCTTTTCAATATTACTGTTATTAATCCACACTTTAGCATGTAACTGATTTCTGAGATAACATTGTTTTCTTGTCCATTGGTATCCAAGACATTGCAAGACCTGGAAGTAATAAATGTCTATCTCAACATGGCTTCCTCCTCTATCTACCCATGTGCCAACTATTCCCAACCCAAGATATGATCTTCATGTGAGCCAGATTCAGGAAAGACCAGGACAAGATATTCATTCCATGGCCATGGTTAATTTGTCTATAGTTTCTGCTGTCTTTCTTGTGGATCTTCCGAAGGCTCCAGCAAGGAAGTGGTTGAGTTGGAAATTAAAGGACACTGGGCATCATGTGTGTTCACAGTTCCATGGGCTCGAATTTATCTTTGGCCACATGTTCAAAGACACTGGCATCCAGCTTCTCGTTCATTGGGGGCAATGGTTCCAGTTACACCCGAGAAAAAATGTAGCCCTTTAGTGGTGGTTGGATGGGTGGTTCTTTCGAAGGGTCTGTCAATGCAGACGAGAGCTGCACTGGTGTCAACAATGGATGTCACCTCTCTGGGATGGGGATGATCTGAGTTGGGGACTCCGTCATGCTAAGCTCAATGGTCTTTGTTGGAGAGTCGCAGTTCTTCAATCTAGAGTTGCAGTTCTTCATGTTCTTCAGCATTTTCAGTGACACATTTTACATCACAATATCCTGGTGAGATTAGGCAATACAAGGACAGTGGCTTACATACATCACCAAGGAGGGTACCCATTCCAGAACTTTAAATGCAGCAGGAGTTCAGCAGGGTGTTTGGGCCCAAACTGAACCCTGTCAGCATTGTATATCAAGGTTCAGGGCAATGTTCGGGCAGACCAGTTGTGCAGACTATTTCCATCATCCCAGAATTTGTCATTGTGTCCAGCAACGTTCCAGAAGGTGTGTAGGAAGTTCTGTACCCAATTTTTGGATCTTTCTGCATCTAGGGATAATGCCCAACTGCCCAGATTTCCTTCCACAAATCAGAGAAAGGGGCCTGGTCAGAGGGTGTGGGGCAAGATTATGTTTTTGGGATATGTGCCAGACTTCTTCCTGACTTCTTACTGTGTAGACTCTGTGCTAGTTTGTCTAATGATTTATACTTTAGATTTTCTTTGCCTTTCTAACTGTGCAGACTCTATTCTAGCCTGCCTGTTGCACTGTAATTTTTCTGGCTACTGATGTTTTTTTATAGAGCAACTTTATCTGACTATTTTGTTAGAGCGAATTCATGATTACCTAAAAAATTATGCTTTGCCTTCTGTAATGATCTTAATTTCAAATAAGCCTATATGGTTTAACTTCTGTTTCACGTAAGTTTATGTGATTTGGCTTGGACTAATTCTTTTTAAGACTTATTCCAATCCTATGTCTCATCCCTCTTAATCATTTTAATTAGAGCGTCGACAACTGTTTTCATTGTTCCAAGCACTTGGCAACCAAAAGGCTAAAATAAGGGTCTGAAATAAGATATAATCTAACACATAGTCACATTAACAGACATGAAAGAAACACTACCCAACTCTATCAGCAAAAACTTGGATAAGAAAGCATGCATTGTCTTAGGACAATTTCTGTCCTTGGAGCAAAATTCTTTTTTTATCACAGAGCACTTATGTGCTTCATGTGTAAGAACCAGTGGTGGCCATGAAGAAGCATGGGTGCACCAAGAAGAAACTCATGAAGATGCAAAGTGGAGGGCAAAGAGGCAGAAATTAACAAAGGAATTTGGGATACCTTCTGATCTAGGCTCTGAGAAATAAGTCTAATTCGGAACATGTCTGAGAAAAAAAGATCACATCCCTTTGGTAAGGGTGTTTCCAATGGATACTGTGATTGAACTGTACATTCTTTTTCTTTGACTAAACAATGAGAGAGCAAGGGAAAAGTGGGGTGCGTCCGTATCCCCGGTATAATGATATCTTAAACAGAAAGGACGAACCCTCAGTGTGGATGTGGTACAATCACTAGTTACGTTAGTACATGGACCCACTAGGTTTGTTTAAAAGACCCCTCACACACCAACCTAGTTGGTGTCATGCTTCATCATTGGGGTCCCAACCGGGTGGCCGAATGCCGCCCGGTTGTGCTACAACGCCTGGTTACAGCGGAGCTGGTTGGTGTATATGTGAGATGTGATGTAAATTAAAAATATCTCTGAGAATCCTTGCCTGTAAACTTTTATTAGTGGCGGCTCAGGATATGGTTAAAAATAAGTGTGGTGCAACTAGAATCGGAAATTATTATCCCTAGTTGACTAAGTGTGTGGTCAACATGTTTCAGCCCACAATGGGAAGTACGTGGGGCTTTCTTCAGGACCGTGTGGTGAAAAAGTGAGTGGCAAAGTGAGTAGTGCCTCGTGAAAAGATAAAATGGTACCTACACACGCGCTAAGGTGTGTGGACTAAGTGTCTCCGTACTTACGGACACTGAAAAAACCTGTGGGAGGAAAGAGACAGCACAAAACATATATATGCATTATTATTAAGCAACATAAAATGCAATCTTACATCGGTACTATGGGCTGGTACATAGACCGACCCTGTGATTGTACGCATGGTTTAAATGTCGTGAAACATGCTGCATGCGAAGAGTGACAAGCAGCCTATATTGATCGCACCAGTCTTATAGATGCTATGAAGCTGTGGAGCTCCCAGTGAGATCGAATCGCTACATTTGTTCTGGGTGGTGAACTAGACATAAATTGTCGGAAGTCGGCACCCTAGAACCGTGGATGATCCAAGGCCACCGTAAGTGGTGGTCATGTGGGGCACTGTGCAGAAAATATCTACAGTGGCGGTAGTGCCTATCAAGTGTGGGCACATGTAATCATGCGGTGCGTGCAGCAGTAGTATTTGACACTAGTAATCACGCAGCGCGCTGAGGCTATATTAAAAACAATTAAAAAAGGAGAGCTTCTGCTAGCAACGCTATACATGGAGGCATAATTACACTATGTGTGAAATTGGGCAGCCGATCGGGTCTCGGGAGGGGTCACATCCGATGACCGAATCTGGAGAAAAGAGAAATATGGAATGAGCACGAAAGCACAAGTGTGCTTAAATCCTGCTGTGGGAAAAGGAGAAAGTTACGCAACCTTACTTGGTATCGAGAAGGAACCTGTCTGAGAACCTAGTGCGGTATCCCGTCATCCCGGCTGGTGAGTAGCCCGGGAGGGAGGAAGCTATTTAAGCCCATGGTCTCCCTGGAGTACGTGCCGAAATGCTCATGGAGGGAACGCGTTGCCATGCGCAGTCACTCAGCTACATCTGGGAGCCCTGAATGAGGCGGGTGCGCATGCGCAATGGTTCTGGTGTAAATGGAAAAGAGGGCGGCCATATTGGAATGGTCCGGTAATGGAAACGAGCTGTTTTAACTGAAAGCAGAATAACCAAGATACTGTAAAATAAGGGTCTCTAAGGGAGAAAGAGCCCAAAGTGAGGAAACATACACTAAAAGTAATACAAAGAAAAGGCGAAAAAGTGCATGGCAAGGTGTGCCAGGGGCCCAAAGTAAGGGCCTGAAAATGAGATATAAAGTCATAGGTAGATGGAAACTGTTATGTGGCGATGCCATCACTGCAAGGGCTTAGCTATAGGAGGGATGCTCAATGGAAAGTGAGCAAAGATATAGTAAGACAGGGTTTATGTTCTCCTGAGACTGTTCCAAGGAATGTTGTCGTTGAGGCCAATTTTGTCACTGGACAGGCGATAAACCCATCTTTGCTCCTTCTCCAGGAGGCGACTCTCGATATTGGGTAGACTGGGGTCCAGTGCTTCTATAATGACCCAGCGCATGTCATTGGTCGTATGGCCCACTTCAATGAAGTGGTTTGTCATGCGGGTTGTGTTTCTCTTACAGCGTATGGTGCTGCGATGTTCGCAGATCCTGGTCTTGATCTTGCGATTTGTCATGCCAATATAGATGAGGTTACAGGGGCAAGTAATGCGGTAGATCACGTGTTCTGTGTTACAGTTCGTGTGTTGTCTCAATTGCCATATTTTCCCTGGTTCCAAACTGAGGCTTTTGGTGGTTTCAGTGATGTGACATACACTGCAGTTACCGCAGGGAAAATGGCCCACCACGCCCGGGAGCCCCCAAGCATTGAGGACAGTATGAGCTGGCCTTTGTTGTGGCTGTGGTCGGGTGGAAACTATAGCATCTTTGATTGACCGGGCTCTCTTGTTGGAAAAGAGTGGAAGTTCCCAATCAAAATTGCCTGTCTTCAATATTTTCCAATTTTTTCGGACGATTTTTGTAACTTTTTGGGAGACAGCATTGTATGTGGTCACACATGTGAGTGGCGACTGTGTCGATTCTCGTGCTGGGGTTTCAATTAGTCCCTCACGGTTCTGATTCCTGGCCCTTTTGTTGGCTTTGTCTGTAATCCATTTAGGGTAGCCCCGCTGTCGTAGTTTGTCATTTAAATCTCTGGCTTGGGCTTTGTAGTCTCTTATTTCACTGCAGTTTCTACGGAGCCGGAGATACTGGCCGTAGGGGAGATTCTCCCGCAGTGATCTGGGGTGAAAACTTGTGAAGTGAAGGAGGGAATTGCGGGCAGTGGTTTTGAAATGGGTTTTGCTCTTTAGTCCTCCTCCTACTGCTTCTATGTCTAAATCAAGGAATGTAGTCTTGTATCTATCAAAACTGTGGGTGAAACGAAGGTTGGGATCACATGAGTTAAGCCACTCACAGAACGTTGTGAGTGAGACACTATCACCTTCCCAGATCAGTAAGATATCATCGATATAGCGTTTGTAAAATTTGATCTGGGAAAAGCGTGACTGGTTGTTGTTAAGTAGATGTTTGGTCTCGAAGTCATAGACATAGAGGCCAGCCACGCTGGGGGCAAAAACGCTCCCCATGGAAGTGCCGTACTTCTGTAGGAAGAGCCGGCCTTCAAACTCGAAGAAATTTTCTTTGAGTGCAAGTTTGGCACACTCAAGAACAAACTTTTAGAAGTTCGATATTGCCAATTAGTGTTGTTGATTGCAGATTGCAATACCAGCAGGGTATCATCTTGCGGGAGACTGGTATACAAACTCTCCACGTCAAGACTAACCAAAAGGGAGGTATCTGGGTCGTAAGATAGAGAACTAATGAGACCAAGTAGGTCTTTTGTGTCTTTAAGGTACGTGCTGGTGCATTGTACCAATGGTTGCAAAAAATGGTCACAATAGCGTGATAATGGTTCCAGCAGGGATCCTATGCCTGATACAATAGGGCGTCCGGGTGGAGGTATTATGTTTTTGTGCGTTTTTGGCACAATGTAAAAATATGGTATTTTGCTCGATGTGGTTGTTAGAAATTTAGCCTCGCTCTTTGTGATGTGGCCTCTGGTTTCGGCATCTTTCACAAGGTTAAGGATGCGCATTTTCAGGTCTTCACTGGGATCATGTGTGAGTCTTTCATAGTTCTTGGTGTCGTTCAATAGTCTGTGACATTCCCGTTGGTAATCATCTTTATTTAGAATGACGGTCCCACCTCCCTTATCAGCTGGTTTTATTACAATATCAGTGTTTGTCTTCAATGATTGAAGGGCTTGGCGTTCAGTTTTACTTGTGTTCTGGAAAACATTTGTGTCTTTCAGTGCTTCGATCTCTTTGAAAACAGTTTGCTCAAAGACAAGTATCTCTGGTGGTATAGTGCTAGGTGGAGGGATGAAGCTCGACTTGGCTCTGAGGGAGGTGTCTCCCTGTGGTGTTGTCCCGATGGAAGAAAATTTTCAAAGAAAGCTTTTAGCTTAAGCTTGCGAAAAAACTCGGCTAATTCGCAGTGCAGCTTGAATTTATCGAGTCTTGCTGTAGGTGCGTAACCGAGTCCTTTCTCTAGGACTGCCTGCTCTGCTGGTGTAAGGACATGGGTGGATAGATTGGTAACTAGGCTCATCGTGTGCTCGGGCCTGGCTGCTGGCCTTGGGTTTTGCTCCTCGTTTGGGCTCCTAGTTGTGGGTCGTCTTCCCAGTGGACCTGGTTCCCTCTGCGTCTCCTTCCGCGTCCTCGTTGGCCTCTGTCTAAAAAAGGTTGCCGTTGGTTTCGGTTCATATAAGGCGGTGGTGGTCCAAAAGGCGGATTCCAGCCATACCCAAAGTGGGGATGCATCTGAGGGTACATAGGGGGGTATTGCGTGTTAGGTCCTGGTAATCCTTGAGCCCATGGATGTTGCCAGCCTATGTTGCCTCCTCTTCCTTGTTGTCGTCTGCGGTAACTGCCCGTGCTGGAACTGCTACTGCCTGATGAGTCATCTTCAGAAGATGCGCCCGATGTATCTAGTTTTTTGGGGGGTTGGTAATCGGCATCCGCGTATGGGTAGGTCTTAGTGTAGGAGAATTTTTTAAGGTCTTTCTGGAATTTGTTTATCTTGGATTGCGTAAGGCTTTCCTTGTATTCATTTATTTCTTTATTAGTTTCGTCAAGTTTTTTCTTAAATGAAGTAAGTGTTGTTTTGAAGTGAGCCTCAGTTGCTTGAATCTCGATGAGAAAGGCTTCAGAGAGACGTGTGGCTGTTTGGATAATTAAGATAATCCAATCACGTGTACATCGCCATGCTATCTGGGCCCAGTCTTTTCGGAAAGTGGCGTCATCTAGAAAAATTTGCGGGGCATTCGTGACAATGAGTCCTCTGGGTGCTGTATTATTACGGAGATACTCAGTCAGGATAACGCCGTGAAGGATTGTCCTAATGCGGTTTCGCTTTTTTCATTAAGGCTCTCCCAGTCAGCAGTCTGTGCAATGGAAGTTGCCATGTTGAAATCTGCCAGTAAGGGAGGGTTGTCTAAAATGTTGTTAACATCGGCCAATGTAAACCCCAGGCCCTGGTTTTCTGCCATGATGTGTATGCGTGCTATTCAGATGTTATATTCAAGAGGAATGGTAAAAATGTGATGGCTCTCACAGCTGTGCGCTGCGTATACATGACTAAACAATGAGAGAGCAAGGGAAAAGTGGGGTGCGTCCGTATCCCCGGTATAATGATATCTTAAACAGAAAGGACGAACCCTCAGTGTGGATGTGGTACAATCACTAGTTACGTTAGTACATGGACCCACTAGGTTTGTTTAAAAGACCCCTCACACACCAACCTAGTTGGTGTCATGCTTCATCATTGGGGTCCCAACCGGGTGGCCGAATGCCGCCCGGTTGTGCTACAACGCCTGGTTACAGCGGAGCTGGTTGGTGTATATGTGAGATGTGATGTAAATTAAAAATATCTCTGAGAATCCTTGCCTGTAAACTTTTATTAGTGGCGGGTCAGGATATGGTTAAAAATAAGTGTGGTGCAACTAGAATCGGAAATTATTATCCCTAGTTGACTAAGTGTGTGGTCAACATGTTTAAGCCCACAATGGGAAGTACGTGGGGCTTTCTTCAGGACCGTGTGGTGAAAAAGTGAGTGGCAAAGTGAGTAGTGCCACGTGAAAAGAGTAAAATGGTACCTACACACGCGCTAAGGTGTGTGGACTAAGTGTCTCCGTACTTACGGACACTGAAAAAACCTGTGGGAGGAAAGAGACAGCACAAAACATATATATGCATTATTATTAAGCAACATAAAATGCAATCTTACATCAGTACTATGGGCTGGTACATAGACCGACCCTGTGATTGTACGCATGGTTTAAATGTCGTGAAACATGCTGCATGCGAAGAGTGACAAGCAGCCTATATTGATCGCACCAGTCTTATAGATGCTATGAAGCTGTGGAGCTCCCAGTGAGATCGAATCGCTACATTTGTTCTGGGTGGTGAACTAGACATAAATTGTCGGAAGTCGGCACCCTAGAACCGTGGATGATCCAAGGCCACCGTAAGTGGTGGTCATGTGGGGCACTGTGCAGAAAATATCTACAGTGGCGGTAGTGCCTATCAAGTGTGGGCACATGTAATCATGCGGTGCGTGCAGCAGTAGTATTTGACACTAGTAATCACGCAGCGCGCTGAGGCTATATTAAAAACAATTAAAAAGGAGAGCTTCTGCTAGCAACGCTATACATGGAGGCATAATTACACTATGTGTGAAATTGGGCAGCCGATCGGGACTCGGGAGGGGTCACATCCGATGACCGAATCTGGAGAAAAGAGAAATATGGAATGAGCACGAAAGCACAAGTGTGCTTAAATCCTGCTGTGGGAAAAGGAGAAAGTTACACAACCTTACTTGGTATCGAGAAGGAACCTGTCTGAGAACCTAGTGCGGTATCCCGTCATCCCGGCTGGTGAGTAGCCCGGGAGGGAGCAAGCTATTTAAGCCCATGGTCTCCCTGGAGTACGTGCCGAAATGCTCGTGGAGGGAACGCGTTGCCATGCGCAGTCACTCGGCTACATCTGGGAGCCCTGAATGAGGCGGGTGCGCATGCGCAATGGTTCTGGTGTAAATGGAAAAGAGGGCGGCCATATTGGAATGGTCCGGTAATGGAAACGAGCTGTTTTAACTGAAAGCAGAATAACCAAGATACTGTAAAATAAGGGTCTCTAAGGAAGAAAGAGCCCAAAGTGAGGAAACATACACTAAAAGTAATACAAAGAAAAGGCGAAAAAGTGCATGGCAAGGTGTGCCAGGGGCCCAAAGTAAGGGCCTGAAAATGAGATATAAAGTCATAGGTAGATGGAAACTGTTATGTGGCGATGCCATCACTGCAAGGGCTTAGCTATAGGAGGGATGCTCAATGGAAAGTGAGCAAAGATATAGTAAGACGGGGTTTATGTTCTCCTGAGACTGTTCCAAGGAATGTTGTCGTTGAGGCCAATTTTGTCACTGGACAGGCGATAAACCCATCTTTGCTCCTTCTCCAGGAGGCGACTCTCGATATTGGGTAGACTGGGGTCCAGTGCTTCTATAATGACCCAGCGCATGTCATTGGTCGTATGGCCCACTTCAATGAAGTGGTTTGTCATGCGGGTTGTGTTTCTCTTACAGCGTATGGTGCTGCGATGTTCGCAGATCCTGGTCTTGATCTTGCGATTTGTCATGCCAATATAGATGAGGTTACAGGGGCAAGTAATGCGGTAGATCACGTGTTCTGTGTTACAGTTCTTGTGTTGTCTCAATTGCCATATTTTCCCTGGTTCCAAACTGAGGCTTTTGGTGGTTTCAGTGATGTGACATACACTGCAGTTACCGCAGGGAAAATGGCCCACCACGCCCGGGAGCCCCCAAGCATTGAGGACAGTATGAGCTGGCCTTTGTTGTGGCTGTGGTCGGGTGGAAACTATAGCATCTTTGATTGACCGGGCTCTCTTGTTGGAAAAGAGTGGAAGTTCCCAATCAAAATTGCCTGTCTTCAATATTTTCCAATTTTTTCGGACGATTTTTGTAACTTTTTGGGAGACAGCATTGTATGTGGTCACACATGTGAGTGGCGACTGTGTCGATTCTCGTGCTGGGGTTTCAATTAGTCCCTCACGGTTCTGATTCCTGGCCCTTTTGTTGGCTTTGTCTGTAATCCATTTAGGGTAGCCCCGCTGTCGTAGTTTGTCATTTAAATCTCTGGCTTGGGCTTTGTAGTCTCTTATTTCACTGCAGTTTCTACGGAGCCGGAGATACTGGCCGTAGGGGAGATTCTCCCGCAGTGATCTGGGGTGAAAACTTGTGAAGTGAAGGAGGGAATTGCGGGCAGTGGTTTTGAAATGGGTTTTGCTCTTTAGTCCTCCTCCTACTGCTTCTATGTCTAAATCAAGGAATGTAGTCTTGTATCTATCAAAACTGTGGGTGAAACGAAGGTTGGGATCACATGAGTTAAGCCACTCACAGAACGTTGTGAGTGAGACACTATCACCTTCCCAGATCAGTAAGATATCATCGATATAGCGTTTGTAAAATTTGATCTGGGAAAAGCGTGACTGGTTGTTGTTAAGTAGATGTTTGGTCTCGAAGTCATAGACATAGAGGCCAGCCACGCTGGGGGCAAAACGCTCCCCATGGAAGTGCCGTACTTCTGTAGGAAGAGCCGGCCTTCAAACTCGAAGAAATTTTCTTTGAGTGCAAGTTTGGCACACTCAAGAACAAACTTTTTGGAAGTTCGATATTGCCAATTAGTATTGTTGATTGCAGATTGCAATACCAGCAGGGTATCATCTTGCGGGAGACTGGTATACAAACTCTCCACGTCAAGACTAACCAAAAGGGAGGTATCTGGGTCGTAAGATAGAGAACTAATGAGACCAAGTAGGTCTTTTGTGTCTTTAAGGTACGTGCTGGTGCATTGTACCAATGGTTGCAAAAAATGGTCACAATAGCGTGATAATGGTTCCAGCAGGGATCCTATGCCTGATACAATAGGGCGTCCGGTTGGAGGTATTATGTTTTTGTGCGTTTTTGGCACAATGTAAAAATATGGTATTTTGCTCGATGTGGTTGTTAGAAATTTAGCCTCGCTCTTTGTGATGTGGCCTCTGGTTTCGGCATCTTTCACAAGGTTAAGGATGCGCATTTTCAGGTCTTCACTGGGATCATGTGTGAGTCTTTCATAGTTCTTGGTGTCGTTCAATAGTCTGTGACATTCCCGTTGGTAATCATCTTTATTTAGCTTTATTCACCCTTATCAGCTGGTTTTATTACAATATCAGTGTTTGTCTTCAATGATTGAAGGGCTTGGCGTTCAGTTTTACTTGTGTTCTAGAAAACATTTGTGTCCTTCAGTGCTTCGATCTCTTTGAAAACAGTTTGCTCAAAGACAAGTATCTCTGGTGGTATAGTGCTAGGTGGAGGGATGAAGCTCGACTTGGCTCTGAGGGAGGTGTCTCCCTGTGGTGTTGTCCCGGATGGAAGAGAATTTTCAAAGAAAGCTTTTAGCTTAAGCTTGCGAAAAAACTCGGCTAATTCGCAGTGCAGCTTGAATTTATCGAGTCTTGCTGTAGGTGCGTAACCGAGTCCTTTCTCTAGGACTGACTGCTCTGCTGGTGTAAGGACATGGGTGGATAGATTGGTAACTAGGCTCATCGTGTGCTCGGGCCTGGCTGCTGGCCTTGGGTTTTGCTCCTCGTTTGGGCTCCTAGTTGTGGGTCGTCTTCCCAGTGGACCTGGTTCCCTCTGCGTCTCCTTCCGCGTCCTCGTTGGCCTCTGTCTAAAAAAGGTTGCCGTTGGTTTCGGTTCATATAAGGCGGTGGTGGTCCAAAAGGCGGATTCCAGCCATACCCAAAGTGGGGATGCATCTGAGGGTACATAGGGGGTATTGCGTGTTAGGTCCTGGTAATCCTTGAGCCCATGGATGTTGCCAGCCTATGTTGCCTCCTCTTCCTTGTTGTCGTCTGCGGTAACTGCCCGTGCTGGAACTGCTACTGCCTGATGAGTCATCTTCAGAAGATGCGCCCGATGTATCTAGTTTTTTGGGGGGTTGGTAATCGGCATCCGCGTATGGGTAGGTCTTAGTGTAGGAGAATTTTTTAAGGTCTTTCTGGAATTTGTTTATCTTGGATTGCGTAAGGCTTTCCTTGTATTCATTTATTTCTTTATTAGTTTCGTCAAGTTTTTTCATAAATGAAGTAAGTGTTGTTTTGAAGTGAGCCTCAGTTGCTTGAATCTCGATGAGAAAGGCTTCAGAGAGACGTGTGGCTGTTTGGATAATTAAGATAATCCAATCACGTGTACATCGCCATGCTATCTGGGCCCAGTCTTATCGGAAAGTGGCGTCATCTAGAAAAATTCGCGGGGCATTCGTGACAATGAGTCCTCTGGTGCTGTATTATTACGGAGATACTCAGTCAGGATAACGCCGTGAAGGATTGTCCTAATGCGGTTTCGCTTTTTTTCATTAAGGCTCTCCCAGTCAGCAGTCTGTGCAATGGAAGTTGCCATGTTGAAATCTGCCAGTAAGGGAGGGTTGTCTAAAATGTTGTTAACATCGGCCAATGTAAACCCCAGGCCCTGGTTTTCTGCCATGATGTGTATGCGTGCTATTCAGATGTTATATTCAAGAGGAATGGTAAAAATGTGATGGCTCTCACAGCTGTGCGCTGCGTATACATGACTAAACAATGAGAGAGCAAGGGAAAAGTGGGGTGCGTCCGTATCCCCGGTATAATGATATCTTAAACAGAAAGGACGAACCCTCAGTGTGGATGTGGTACAATCACTAGTTACGTTAGTACATGGACCCACTAGGTTTGTTTAAAAGACCCCTCACACACCAACCTAGTTGGTGTCATGCTTCATCATTGGGGTCCCAACCGGGTGGCCGAATGCCGCCCGGTTGTGCTACAACGCCTGGTTACAGAGGAGCTGGTTGGTGTATATGTGAGATGTGCCCGGTCAATCAAAGATGCTATAGTTTCCATCCGACCACAGCCACAACAAAGGCCAGCTCATACTGTCCTCAATGCTTGGGGGCTCCCGGGCGTGGTGGGCCATTTTCCCTGCGGTAACTGCAGTGTATGTCACATCACTGAAACCACCAAAAGCCTCAGTTTGGAACCAGGGAAAATATGGCAATTGAGACAACACACGAACTGTAACACAGAACACGTGATCTACCGCATTACTTGCCCCTGTAACCTCATCTATATTGGCATGACAAATCGCAAGATCAAGACCAGGATCTGCGAACATCGCAGCACCATACGCTGTAAGAGAAACACAACCCGCATGACAAACCACTTCATTGAAGTGGGCCATACGACCAATGACATGCGCTGGGTCATTATAGAAGCACTGGACCCCAGTCTACCCAATATCGAGAGTCGCCTCCTGGAGAAGGAGCAAAGATGGGTTTATCGCCTGTCCAGTGACAAAATTGGCCTCAACGACAACATTCCTTGGAACAGTCTCAGGAGAACATAAACCCCGTCTTACTATATCTTTGCTCACTTTCCATTGAGCATCCCTCCTATAGCTAAGCCCTTGCAGTGATGGCATCGCCATATAACAGTTTCCATCTACCTATGACTTTATATCTCATTTTCAGGCCCTTACTTTGGGCCCCTGGCACACCTTGCCATGCACTTTTTCGCCTTTTCTTTGTATTACTTTTAGTGTATGTTTCCTCACTTTGGGCTCTTTCTCCCTTAGAGACCCTTATTTTACAGTATCTTGGTTATTCTGCTTTCAGTTAAAACAGCTTGTTTCCATTACCGGACCATTCCAATATGGCCACCCTCTTTTCCATTTACACCAGAACCATTGCGCATGCGCACCCGCCTCATTCAGGGCTCCCAGATGTAGCTGAGTGACTGCGCATGGCAACGCGTTCCCTCCATGAGCATTTCGGCACGTACTCCAGGGAGACCATGGGCTTAAATAGCTTCCTCCCTCCCGGGCTACTCACCAGCCGGGATGACGGGATACCGCACTAGGTTCTCAGACAGGTTCCTTCTCGATACCAAGTAAGGTTGCGTAACTTTCTCCTTTTCCCACAGCAGGATTTAAGCACACTTGTGCTTTCGTGCTCATTCCATATTTCTCTTTTCTCCAGATTCGGTCATCGGATGTGACCCCTCCCGAGTCCCGATCGGCTGCCCAATTTCACACATAGTGTAATTATGCCTCCATGTATAGCGTTGCTAGCAGAAGCTCTCCTTTTTTAATTGTTTTTAATATAGCCTCAGCGCGCTGCGTGATTACTAGTGTCAAATACTACTGCTGCACGCACCGCATGATTACATGTGCCCACACTTGATAGGCACTACCGCCACTGTAGATATTTTCTGCACAGTGCCCCACATGACCACCACTTACGGTGGCCTTGGATCATCCACGGTTCTAGGGTGCCGACTTCCGACAATTTATGTCTAGTTCACCACCCAGAACAAATGTAGCGATCCGATCTCACTGGGAGCTCCACAGCTTCATAGCATCTATAAGACTGGTGCGATCAATATAGGCTGCTTGTCACTCTTCGCATGCAGCATGTTTCACGACATTTAAACCATGCGTACAATCACAGGGTCGGTCTATGTACCAGCCCATAGTACCGATGTAAGATTGCATTTTATGTTGCTTAATAATAATGCATATATATGTTTTGTGCTGTCTCTTTCCTCCCACAGGTTTTTTCAGTGTCCGTAAGTACGGAGACACTTAGTCCACACACCTTAGCGCGTGTGTAGGTACCATTTACTCTTTTCACGTGGCACTACTCACTTTGCCACTCACTTTTTCACCACACGGTCCTGAAGAAAGCCCCACGTACTTCCCATTGTGGGCTGAAACATGTTGACCACACACTTAGTCAACTAGGGATAATAATTTCCGATTCTAGTTGCACCACACTTATTTTTAACCATATCCTGAGCCGCCACTAATAAAAGTTTACAGGCAAGGATTCTCAGAGATATTTTTAATTTACATCACATCTCACATATACACCAACCAGCTCCGCTGTAACCAGGCGTTGTAGCACAACCGGGCGGCATTCGGCCACCCGGTTGGGACCCCAATGATGAAGCATGACACCAACTAGGTTGGTGTGTGAGGGGTCTTTTAAACAAACCTAGTGGGTCCATGTACTAACGTAACTAGTGATTGTACCACATCCATTCTTTTTCTTTTACATTACCCTAAAGTCAGGCTGGTGCTAACTAAAGAGGTATAATAAACATGGCTTCTGCTGTGCCAAACAGCTACCACAGGTAGGGCTACTGGGGCATTTTGATATGTATGAGCAGTGATTCGACAGATCAGCTAGTAGCATAGTGGCCATAATACTCATAAATTCGTACATTTTAGGATTTGGATCATATGTTTTTTTTTAATAATCAATTTTTATTGATTTTGAGTTAACACATTTGCAGCAAAGAACAAACCAGCTTTTCGCACATTGGTCAGTATTGAACAGTGACAAAAATGGGGAGTAATACTCTCACATGCATGAGTCCAGCAAGGAATAGCAAGCAACATTGTCCACAGCCCTGTCCATAGAGCAGCCTCAGGAAGTTCAGTCTTCCACCACCCCGATCCATTTACCCCACACCCTTCGAAACTTTTTGGGGCAGCCGCGGGTTACATACATTGGTCGCTCCTGCGCCGCACACCAATCCACCCCCCAGCACCACCGTGCCACAGAGGGGGTCGACGGGTCCAGCTAAAGGGCTGCGATATCTCGTTTAGCAACCATCAGTGCCGTGGTGAGACAGAGCTTCTCGGCCCTGTTCCCATTTAAGCCATCAGTAACCCCTAAAAGGATGTTCAGTGGATTCAGTGGGACCTCCCAGCCCAAGACCTCCGTAAGTTCAGCTGTCACTAATTCCCAGTAGCGCGTAACTGCGGGACAGAGCCATACCATGTGATAGAAATCTGCTTGGGAACATTGGCAGCGGGGACAAGACGCACCAGGCCGGAGCCCAGAGCGATGAGGATCATATGTTTAACAAAGATTGGTGCAGGAATATTTAGCCTGCTAGGGGAAGATCCTCTTTGTACCCCTTTGGCTCCAACACTCATATGCCTCACCCCCTATATGTACAATGCCTCCTTGGATGACCCTTGCCTTTCCTCGCCATTTTACCAACCTGTTTAATTAATTGACTGAACAGACAATTCAGACATTCTTTACAGTGGAAAACAAACTTTCACTGCAACACAGCTCACCTCTTGTGGGGTGAGGCCCTTGCAAGTGAAAAGCTCATGTACTGGGTAACAGCCACTCTCAGCTCAGGAAAAGAGGCACCGGTATCTCCTACTGTGGGCTCAGAGAAATTGTGTGCAAACCAATTGGAATAGCCTGGCTGTGGAGTGGACAGGGTTTGGGGAAGGATGCCTCACAACAATAACATATTTTTCTCAGCAGTGACAAGGGAGAACAGCGTCTACACAGAGTTCACCTGCAGGCCATTCCTACTCACAACTTTGTGAGTGTAGGGCTGGCTCAAGTCAAATGCATGTGTGCCTGTCAGTGCTTAATTTATGCAGTTTGATAGCACCAAAACTTATTTTTGGAAAACTGATTATAGTTAAATGGGAGAAAGAAGGCGCAAAAGACATATAGCAAAACATTGAGATAGTGAAAAATAAGGAAAGGAAAGAAGCTGCAAGAGTGAGATAAAGGGAGAGGAAGAGCAGAGTAATGGAAGAATGTGGAATGAGGAGGAATCAAAAATAGGCAGTCATGGTATTCAGCAACACAGCATTCAGCAGCACTCGCGGTGGCCCACTGAGAAACATTTTGCCCCAACCCCACCCTCTTCGTCTCTTTTTTTTTTACAAACTGATAACTGATGTGCTAAATGACAATGGGCACCATACAATACAATACAATAGGATTTATAAAGCGCACAGCTGCCACCAAAGAGGCGTCCCGGCGCAAGCGGTTGCAAAGTGCACTTAAAGAATAAGCCACAATGATACAGGGAGCCAAATTATCAAACAGATATGTTTTCAGTAGTGTACGGAAAACTGATTCAGAGGGCGCAAGATGGAGGATTCCAGGCAGCGGTTAGATAAGAGAAAGAGCGGCAGCCTCTTCTAGCCTTACTAATCCTCGGGACACTTAATAGTTTCTGTCCATTCGATTGAAGCGTTCTTGCCTGATGGTAGGGGAGCAGTCTTTTTCTCAAGTAACCAGGTCCTTTATGCTTGCCAGCACTATAGGTGAGTGTTAAGGCTTTGAATTTTATATGACTGGCCACAGGCAGCCAGTGAAGACTGCACAGGTGGACTGTGACTGGGACGCGAGCAGGTAACTTCAAAATCAGCCGAGCTGCTGCACTCTGAATAATATGCAAGCGGTGAAGCAAGTAGGATGGTAAACCTAAGTACAAGCTATTTGCATTGTCCAGTTTTGAAGTTATCAAAGCATGAATGACCGATTTACGGAACTCCTACTGGTTCAGGTGGATTATTTTCCTCACTTATTTCAGTGTGAAACAACAGCTGTCAGAATCAGATCTGACCTAAGGTTCAAAGGATATATCGGTGTCAAATTTGATCCCAAGGTTTCTTACCACTGCTGCAGGAAGGGGAGGGGGCCAAGCTCCAAGGGCCACCAGTTGTGGGCATCAGGGTAGCGGTCAGTGCAAAAAAAAGAATCTCAGTTTTCTAAGAGTTCAACCTGAAGCAGCTCATATTCATCCATTCACTGACGGCTCTTAAGCATCCTTTAAATGCATTCAACACACCCACCTCCTTCTCCTGGAATGAGAGCATCAACTGTGTGTCATCTGCATAAGAAATAATCCTAATTCCCCATGCTTCAACTAGCTTAGCTAGGGGGGCCAAGTAAATATTAAAAAGTGTTGGGCTCATGGCAGAGCCCTGAGGTACCCCACACTAAAGTGGTTTGGCTGTGGATGTAAAAGGAGGGAGAAAAACTCTTTGTGAGCGGTCCTCCGCGTAGAACTTCAACCAGGCCCAAGCAGGCCCTTGGATGCCCACTTCCCATTGTCTATCCAGAAAGATAGAGTGGGAAACCCTATCGAAGGCCACTGATAAATCAAGAAGAACAACCCTGGCTACTGAGCCCAGATCAAGATTGACCTTAATGAATTCAGCGACTTCCAAAAGAGCAGATTCCATGCTATAACCAGCATGGAATCCTGAATGAGTGTCATGAAGAGTGTTGTGTTTTTCCAGGAAATTAGAAATTTGTCAGTTCACCCACTTCTCTAGCATTTTAGCAACGGCTGGAAGCAGGGAAATCGGCTGAAAATTGCTAAGCGCCTTAGGGTTTGCATTAGCTTTCTTCAGCAGAGGTAGAAGCATTGCCTGCTTCCAGGCCTGTGGGACTGTTGCTGCTTCCAAGGAGGCATTCATCAGTTTATGAAAAATTAGATTTATTATAGGAGTGGCCATTTTGAAAATATCTGGGGCACAAGGGTCCAATGGGGACCCAGACTTGGAATTGGCCAGTAGAGTGGAAGAATCCATAAGGAGATCAAAAGTATCTAGCAAAGGACCATGAAGACTATTCTTGTAAGCAATAGAACTAGGGACTTCTTGTGGGGTAAACTTATCATAAATCATTTGGATTTTTTATTGTAGAAGAAGTCCGAGAGTTCATTACACATAGTTGCTGACGGTGTCAGGGTATTTTGCGAGGACTTAGGTGACAAAAAATCGTTCACCACTTCAAAAAGTTTACGAGGTTTGTTAGCTGCATATTTATTTATCACAAGCTGCAAAACACTTTACAAGGTGCATGTACATTTCTGTCAGTTAATGCAAGGCATTACATTTATTGTAAGGATCTTTAATCGAAACCATCACGTTGCATGAAGTAGCTGTAACCGAGTTTTTCTAGGTCTTTTTCTGGGTCACTATTCACATAATACAAGTCAAGCAAAGACTTTCTAGTTATAAGACATTGATTAAATAGATGTTCTTGAGAGTTACAGCAAAGAAAGGATGGCATGTAAGCACCTTTTCAGAGGTATTATGCACTATAGAAATAACAATACAGTGCTATACACTTTCGTAGCTGTGGCATGGATAAAATTGGAAAGAATTTCACCAGAGCAGAAATGCTGTGCAAAAGACAGGGTTAGGCTAAAATAACATAGGGCCAGTGGATTGAGGAGAAAAGCGGCCTGTCTCCATGTGAGGAAAAAACAGACATTCACATTTGCTCTTTCCACTCGTTCCCAGTCCTGCTGCAAAGCATGGTAGAAGAATTCATGCAAACAAAAAACGACTTCACACTTAAATTACTGCAGCTCCCTGTTGCACCAAACTGATGTGACGAGCATCCCAAAATTCTTTGCTTCAGAAATTCATTATTTTCCTTTCCACCCTATAGAGGGCCCAGAATGGGACAAGACCGCCTACCCCCTGCAGCCCACAGCTGCAAACAACAACAAAAACGGTCTGCTTGTAAACAAGGCCATTGCTTATCGTTTACCTGTGCGGTTTCGATGCTGTGGCCAGCAGTAACATAAGGCAGGGTCTGTCGCTTCCCACGAGGTGCATTCCTCGAGAGAGGCCTGCCCTGACCCAAGAAGATCCTGAGCTCCAAAAGTGGCAGAAAAGAAAGCATAGCATAATATAAGTTTGGTGTAGTCACCATGCTTTCCAGCCCTGCTCCTGATTGTTCTCCTCCTCCTGATGCAGGCGGCAGTGATACTATCGGGAATTACAATAGTGAACCAGGTTCCCAGATTTCTTGCCTGTAAAACAAAGGTTTTATTTGCTGGAGCTGCTGCTTTTATTTTTTCAGCTCAGAAATTAAGATCTGTTTTATATACCACCACTTCATGAACACCAGCCTTGAAGAAGCCCTAGGCTTGCTTGCCATATGGGCAAAACACGTGTTAGCTGTTCTATAGTTACCTGCTACTTTTGGCACTAAATAAATACAGCCTAGTATGGTTTAAAAAGCATTCAAGACTTTGGGATTTCTTAACCCAGCTACTACTATATGAATATATCAGGCACAAACCTTTCTCAATCCCAAAACAATTTCTCTTAACTTGGTGGCTCTTGGGTGTAGCCACTTGAAAGGTATGTGCCAACCACCCAATTGGGTCCTGTCCCATTGAGCGTGAACCACAGCATCATTCCACCCACCACCCCTGTTAAAAATTAGAAATTAAGAGGATGAATATAGAGCCAGAAGGGGCCCGTTTTCAATCCCCCTTTTTAGGTCTCGCCTGAGCCAGCGCATGCGCTGGCCTGGCGAGACATTTAGTAGTGGGTTTCAGAAATGCAACCACTTTTTTTTGTCCTGGCCTAGACCTAGAGCCTAGAGCATGCGAGTACGCGCACAGTAACGCGCGCATTCCTCGCATGCTCCAGGCCATCTGGCTTTCCTTTCCAACCCTCCTCCCCCTCCCCCACCACAGAGCGCGTCACTTTCACGGCCGTGCGTCACTTGCTCTCCCGCTCCTCCCCCTCCCCCACCACAGCGCGCGGCCAATGCTTGTTTTTACAAGGTTTCCAACATGGGAGCACGATTACCTTTGTGTCGTTGTATATTCTGGTCTGTGTACATGGCTTCACCTACCAACATCTGTTTTATTGCTTTACTAACTGTTATGCAAACAATTTTCACTTTACAAACTGTATAATTCTTAGCCTGACTCTTATAGTAAATCTACAGCGCCAGAACACCCGCAGTGATAAGATTTCCCAGAGCAGGTTTGGGCGCTTTCCAGCTCTCCCTTGGGTAATCTTGAGCGCTACTGTGTCTTTATTGGTATATATTCCGCTGTCATTAGAAAATGAACACAGACAACATTTAGTGCATTGTACTAATGTTTTGCCCTTGCACTGCATACGTTGAACTTGTTCGTGTGTTAGTGACACATTTGTGCCAAAAAATAATTTAGATGTTGCCTTTATTCTTTTTACGGAGTTTTAGATAGCGCGAATTTGACCCGGTATCGGAGGGGTTTACATAGCACGAGTTGCGTTACATGAGGACACATTCATTTTTTTTGTTAGGCACGGGAAGTTTAAGTGATTTGCCCAGAATAACAGGATGTTCAGCGTCATTGCCGAGACTCGAACCGGGTTCCCCAGAATCGAGGTCGACCGCCCTAGCCGTTAAACCAACTCCTCTCCCGTGTGGCTGTTTTCATCTCTTACCATGGATGTAAGCCTGGATGTTAGTGGAATCATTTCACTGGGCAATTCCTAGCGATGATAATACAAATGTCTAAATGAGGCCGCATCTAATTGGACCAGCAAGGGCAATTCATTTATCATTCCACGTTTTCTTTTATTAGCCTGTGGGAGTGTTCCAAGACTCATTCAATGAAATAATGATGCATGCACAGCTGTCAAGCACATCAATTATGACATTAGTCATTTATTGGGAACAGGAGACGTCAGCATGTGTGAAAGGGGCTGATCTTTGATTTGGCCACATTGATCTTCACGTCATTCTCCTGGCAGTGCTTTTCTGTCACCTTCAATCATTGGACGAGACAACTCTCGGCGGAAGCAATTACAAGTGTGTTGTCAGCCTCCACAATGATTCAAAATTTGCATACAAGGGTTTCACGAAGCCTACAACAAATCATTGCCAATAACGTTATTTCAAAACCATGGCCCCACTGCCAAATGCCACAATGCTACATAAACGTGTATTTTTTTTCGTTGTAGGCTTCGTGAAACCCTTGTATGCAAATTTTGAATCATTGCCAATAACGTTATTCCAAACAATGCCCCACTGCCAAATGCCACAATGCTACATAAACCTGTATTTTTTCCGTTATGAGCTTTGTGAAACCCTTGTATGCAACTTTAGAATCATTGCCAATAACGTTATTTCAAAGCAATGGCCCCACTGCCCAATGCCACAATGCTACATTAACGTGTTTTTTTTTTCGTTGTGGGCTTTGTGAAAAAAGTAAAAAAAGGCTCATGCATCATTTCACATGTTAATGCATGCACGTACCCACAAAATAATGAAGCCAGTCTTCTTTATTATAATTTTTTAACATGCTATACAACAGCCACACTGCTCTACAACATAACTTAAAAACAAAGCCAAAGCCTCTGGCTAACCACTTATAAGGTCCCAAAGGCGAGACCTATTGGCTATGCCAATGCTTGTTAATTACTGCTGGTGCACAGACCCAGCATGACCTTTCCTCTTTAAGCCCAGAGGCTACCTGCTCAGCCAATTGCTTAGGTCAGGTAGTAAGTTGCTTCCGTAACTCCAGCGTAACCAGTATCACCGCAAGGTCCATACTAAGAGTGTTGAGACATTAGACCTGGAAATAAAGGCTACAGTATATAAAGCAGGAGGCCATGTGGACTAGCTTCATGAAAGCTCTCAAAACCTTTCCATTTAGGTAGTGATTTTCGGTGTGCACGCTGAATATAAAACCCACAATATCGGTGAGAGAGAATATTGAGGACAAAAAAAATATATATCTATATATATCGATAGGTAAGCCTAGATTTTCCTTTCAATTGTTAGATTGAGAGGACTTGCACAGATAATTACATTTGCGGCAAGTGCCTGATACATAAATAAGTAAAAACCTAAATAAATAATCTGAACTTCGTGTAAATCTCTAAAACTTTACAAAAATTCCCTGAGCTGGTAAGACGTCCAAAATCAGTCTTACCAGCACTGTATTAACAAACTTGCAGTGTTCGAATATGGGAGCAAAGAAATGGAAGAAAGACTTGATTGAAGCCAGGGTCTTTAATGGTCCGTCACAGAGGTAGCATGCCTTACTTGGCCATTACTGGGACGAAAAAGGGGATGCAAGATATAATAAGGATTAGCAAAAGCACTACAAACCATTAACTAAGGGTACTTTGCTACTACCTGGGGTTCTTAACATGGAAATCAGACCAGTCCTTACATATACACTCAAAGAACCGTGTTGAGGATTGACAGAGAAAGTGATTTGCCTGAAAACTAGTGGTAAGTGATTGCATGCTCATCAGCACTGGTAGCATGATCAACATTCTGATTCATAGAAAGGTTATTGAATCCAGGATATCCTTCCAGCATGGGATATGGAGGTAAAAATCTTAATAGAATTCACAAAGCATTTTACAGATGCAGTGGAGTAACTGTAAGTGATTAAGAAAGATAGAACTGGAGACTAAGTTGAGTCTATGTACTGTTGCAGGTCGTGGAATTGGCACAAAAGTTGTAGCAAGTAAGGCCTAATGTTTATTATTTGCTCTATAGATATGGATAGAAATGGTCAGACTGAATTTTGGGATGACGTCTGTGATTTTTAACAATTATGTTTATCATGGAAAATAACTACATCTTGTCTGGAGTTTTTGGAATCTGTGAATTGGCTGAAAGAGGATTGAAGTCTATTTTGTATAGGGATCCATTTATTGCTGCATTAGTTCATGTCATGCGTGGCCACTAATAGGGATGTGCACCCATGATATGGAAACCGCAATATAGATAGTACATAATATCAAGGACACTATAGATGGGACATAATTTCGAGGACGGGATATAAAAAAGAAATATCAACAGGTAAGTAAGTCTAGATTTTCTATGCCTTAACTTCACATATATATACCTACACTCTGCATATATCTTCAAGGTATGTAGACCAGGAGTTGGGAATAGTAAATCTATACTTCCCTATATGCACTTCCTTTTGCTATTTTGTCCCTCAATATTCTTCTATCTCAATATTGTTGGTGTTGATATTTAGTAATACACTCCACAAACAGGATTGAGCCTGTCGGAAGCATGGCACCTCATAAAGAAATTCTACTTTTCCTTTCGGAACAACAATATGAAACCTGTTTGATTTTGGTAAAAAGAAAGGTGAAGGCATATGGCTCAGTAAGGCTATTTTCTTAACAGCTTTGTGAAGCATACAAACAAATTTCCAGCTTGAAAAGATAATTCAACCAGTCCTTTAGCAGTGAAGTATTCCTCTTAATTGCTCTGTGCTGCTTTGTGTTCTTTTCCTCCCTTGCGAGGTATATTTTTTTCAAAACAGGAATTACTTGTAAAGGAGTGGTTTGTTGTTGCAATAAGCTCAGGTGTGTCTGAAATTCACAGAAAGCTATCAAATATTCACCTAAAATAATGTTAATGTTTCATTCATTTTCTATATAAATCATTGCCTCTGTGTATCACGCAGGAGCGTCTAAAGCCTACAAAATCAACTGTGGCTGCTCAGTGCCTGAGTCTGACGTAGCCTGCACAGTGCAGTGAAATCTCCAGTCTCTATATCATTTAAATGCCACCCCTGCGCCTCCATAGCAGAATTAAGTTGACAGTACAAGATTGACTGCATGTAGCCTAACCAACTATGCCGAGGTAAGGCATTACTCAAGCCTTTATAAAGAGAGATCATGGAATGCTGCGTGAGATCAAATATCTGTAATCTGTGAAACGACCCCCTCTCCACATCTCCATAACAGAATTAAGTTAACAATACAAGATTGACAGCATGAAGCCTAACCAACTACACTGAAGTAAGGCATTACTCAAGCCTTTTAAAGACTAATCATGTCACACTACATGAAATCAAGTGTCTATAATTTGTGATTGACCAGGGTTGTATTCCGAATTGGTACACCATGGACATGTTTAAAAACATGTTGGGGCATATATTGATGTAACTAGCTCATGTGATTTCAGTCAGGTATGACACTATGATGGTTACCTACTCATAGTTATTTGGAATCCAGTGTAATTTCTGGTAGCAATGTTTTTTTGTATGCCGTGTTTTCCACAGATTCTCTGAACACCTCATACTGAATCAAGACATCCCTGAGGACTTCTTGGACACACATTTGTGGGCAAACCATGTGTCAGTTGTGTTTATGTGATGTTGGCTGATTAATTCTGTTCTGCCACCTAGCAGATTGCCTTATAATTCTCACAATCGTCTTGGAGTAAAACAGGGATATGACAGACTAGGAAATATACCAATGCAAAAGAGAATCAAAAATAAACAGAATCATGTGTCTTGGATCTAATATCCTCAAAAATGTGTGCAGCAATATATACCTTGTGATTTGCACCAAAATCCCAGGGCACATACCAGATAATCTAACTGGAACATTATGGTCCTCATCATGAGTGGCTCATAAATATTCCTGTTACTTCCCTGCCCTTGAATCACTGTTACCAGTAGTTCTGGAAATTTTGGGGTGAGGAAATAACAAGATGAGTTTTTGGAGAATAACATCTTATCTCCTGATCTCCGCCCCGTTCCGCCACGGCTGCGTGCCGATTGAGCGGAGGGCGTGACGAGATCCAGCCAGTCAGGCTCGCGCTCTCGGCATTTCCGGGTTCTTCTATTTAAACCCATGCCGTGGCGGGCGCGCAGCGGACCGAATGAGGTCAGCTGTTGATTGTTTTTATGCGTGCTGAAAACTAGCTTTTAACGCTGTGTTGCTACTGTGGTTTTAACTTTCTGTACATTTCTGGGGGGTGAAATCTGCTGCCATTTCCTCTGTTTTGCGGGGTTCTTACCTTTCATTTGCTCTCTTGCCCGGGGACATCTTATCTCCTGATCTCCGCCCCGTTCCGCCACGGCTGCGTGTCGATTGAGCGGAGGGCGTGACAAGATCCAGCCAGTCAGGCTCGCGCTCTGGCATTTCCGGGTTCTTCTATTTAAACCCATGCCGTGGCGGGCGCGCAGCGGGCGCGCCTAAGGCAAGCCCGTCTGCGCCTATCCGCGCCTGTTCGTCGCCAGACGCCGGACACGCTGGTGGTTTTACTAGAGGTACGGTTACTTATTCCTCGGGTGATCTTCTTGCTATTAAGAATGGATTAAGCCCTTGCAGTCACCCTCCTGTTATCCTTCTGGAGGGCCCGTTCTGCTGTCTAAACTGTGGCTTTAATTCATGGGTGTCCACCGTACCTCCCTGTCCACCTCCCAGCACTTGCCCCGGTCCTTAGCTAAGCACTTTGCAGATGTTTACGACCTGTTACAGGACGAAGCCCCGGATGTTCTTTTTTTAACTGAGACGTGGTTGTCAGCTGATATGGTGGCAGAACCAGGTCTGGCGCTTCCCCCGGGTTTTAGTATTATGACTCTCAACAGAGAGTCTAGAGGGGGTGGTATAGCAGTCATTCTTAAATCTTGCTACCCCTGCACCTTCGTCAAGGAGTCCCTGACTGGGTGAAAATCCGCGTGATTTGGGATCTCATTTAACGCTAGTTACACCATGTCTGGCTTATTGATCTACCATCCGCCAGGGCCCTCCAAAGAGTTCAGGGCTGCTCTTGTCGAGGCTGTGAGCCCCTTAGCCATGAGAGCGGCCAACTTCAGTATTATTGGTGACTTGAATCTGCATTTGGACAGCCTTCAGGACACTGATATAGGCAACTTCCTGGCCGATCTTGCGGCATGTCAGCTATCACAACTAGTGCAGGGTCCCACACACTCTGCGGGCCATTTACTGGACCCAGTTTTTTCCAACCTCTCTCGCCTGATTGTCCACACCCCCACTCCAATGTGCTGGTCCGATCACTATTTAATAACTATGACACTCTCGGGGGTTGTGCCCGCGAGGAGGCTGTCTCAGAAGCTCTTACTTAGACGCCCCTGGCATAAACTTAACATCGCCCAATTTCACGGCCTCCTCTCTACAACCATGCTTAGCATTCCAGATGACCCTGACTCGGCTGATAGATCATTGTCCGATTGGATTCTCTGCGCTTTGGATTCTCTCATCCCTGTAAAGTGGTCTAGAAGCCGCAACACTAAATCCAGTCCCTGGTACAATGCTACACTCACCTCCTTGCGTAAAGCATGCAAAAGGATGGAGAGAGCCTGGAGAAGGGACTACGACCCAAATCTGAAGAGCTGCTATCAGGCAGCTATTAAGAAATATCATAGGGCTATTCAGACTGAACGGGCAATGTACTATGCGGACGAGATTAGGAGTAGTAATAACCCCTCCAAAAGCATCTTCTCGATACTAAAAGATCTTAAAACATCGACGGCCCTTAATGCGACCTTGATATCGTCAGATGAGCAATGTGAGGCACTTGCCTCCTTCTTTATGGAGAAGGTGGACCAAATCTATAAGTCCTTCCACCAGGTAGCGCTATGCCCTGACCCTGTGCCTAGACCCCCTCCTACGCATACTTTGGCCGCTTTCCCGCCGATCTCCCAAGAGGAGCTATCTGTGCTCTGTAGCAAGGTTAAATCTGGCTCTCCCACTGACCCCCTTAAGCCTGACCAATTTATGAAAATCTTACCGGTGCTTCTTACACCCCTGAGCCAGGTGATCAACCTGTCTTTCTCTACGGCGGTGGTTCCCAGCTCTTGGAAGCAAGCTAGGGTGGTCCCCTTGTTAAAAAAACCTAATCTTGACGCAGCCAAACCAGAGAGCTTCCGCCCCATCTCCCTCCTACCCTGGGTCTCCAAGATCTCTGAGGCCTACATCAATTCCATCTTGACGGGCTATCTGGAGGAAAATAACATACTGTACCCCTCCCAGAATGGTTTCCGTCCCGGTCACAGCACGGAATCTGCTCTCCTAGCCGTGACCGAACATCTGAGGCGGGCTTTAGACAAGGGTCGTACTTCGGCACTGATCTTATTAGACCTCAGTGCCGCGTTCGACACTGTGTCCCACCAGATCCTGCTGAAACGGTTGGAGGAGGTGGGCATTGTTGATTCGGCCCTGGACTGGTTTGCCTCTTTTCTTACGGAAAGGACCTTCCAGGAAGCCGTCCCCCCTTTTGCTTCTAGAGTCCATACTACCAAACAGGGGATGCCGCAGGGTTCAGCCCTGAGCCCAACCCTCTTCAACCTGTATGTACAACCGTTAGCTACGGTGGCTAAGAGCGGAGGGCTCACGGCAGTATCCTATGCAGACGATTCACAGTTGGTAGTCGCACTCGCGAACGACTCCACACGGGACGCTTGCAAATTCCGGAGTGACCTTGAGGCTATCGCAGAGTGGATGACTGCCAACTGTCTCCAGCTCAACGCCAGTAAGTCCGAGGTATTGCTGGTAGGGAAAGACTCTGAGCTGTGGAGTGAGCACTGGTGGCCTGCCACTCTGGGGCATGCACCTGCCCCCAAACAGGTGGTAAAAAACCTGGGTGTCTGGGTAGATTCTGCCCTCAGCTTCCAAACCCAAACTAAGAAGGTGGCGGGGACCTGTTTTGGCATATTGCGGGGGCTCAAACCGCTGTTGGGATTCTTTGACCCCTCCATCAGGCAGGTCATTGTTCAGGCTTCCATTCTGTCGAGATTGGACTATGCCAGCTCACTATATCTGGGGTCTAACAAGACTGAAATCTTGAGACTGCAAAGGGTCCAGAATGCTGCGGCCAGAACTCTCCTTGGCCTGCCTAGGACTTGCTCTGCGTCCAGTGCTATTCGTCGGCTCCACTGGCTGCCTGTGGCCAAACGTATAGAGTTTAAGTCCCTTTGCATTTCTTTCAAAATCTTGAACTCCACTGGCCCAGGTATTCTGGCCAACCTGCTTGCACTTTACACCCCTTCCCGTCAATGGGGCAGCATTTGGCGGTTATCCCCCGGGTGGGAGGGCACGTGCTGGGGGGCATTCCTTCCGCACTTTGGCAGCCAAACTTTGGAACGCGCTTCCTACTTCCATCCGCAGCTTGAAGAATTATTTGGCTTTCCGTAAAGCAATCAAAACACACCTCTTCCCTCCGTTGTAGGCCTCTTCTTTGTTAGAGGCGGTGCAGTTTTCTGCTATCAGCGCCGGGACGCCCCTTCGCTGGGGCAGCTGCGCGCTTTACAAGACCGCATAACATAACATAACATAACATTTGGCAGACATACCTGCCTGTTTTTCCCTGACATGCTATCTAAAGAGTTTGCCTGCTTGCAGCAGATTAAATATGAAGGTGAAAGACCACTGAGCTGCGTTGTTTCCGCAACACTTCATTTACTGACCCTTTACTGATGCCTTTGGAATTATTGAGCCACTGATGGTGAGGGGCTAAGTCTTCAATAATGTACACGATAGGCAAGGATGAGTAAGAAGCATTCACAAAACGAAATTTACTGAATTATACAAAGAAAGAAGAATACATTCTGTTTTGAAATTAATTAAATCTGTGTAATGAATGGAAATGTAAAGAGATCTTTATGAGAAATCAGTAGGGGTATGAAGTTTCAAAACAGAGAATATTGGCCAGATGTACGACCCTTTTTTGCGGCCGCAAACGGGAGATCCTCCCGTTTGCGACCGCAAAAAAGTGTAATGGCACGTACAAATGCTATTTTGTGAGTCACTAACTCGCAAAATAGCATTTGCGACTCTCGCTATTAGGAAGGGGCGTCCCTTCCTTTGTGAGTATTGAGAAAATATTTTTTATGAGCAGGCAGTGGTCCCAGGGACCACTGCCTGCCCTTAAAAATGAAACTGAAAAGTTTCCTTTTTTAAAGAAATGCATCCCGTTTTCCTTTAAGGAAAACGGGCTGCATTAAAATAAAAACTGCTTTATTAAAAAAGCAGTCACAGACATGGTGGTCTGCTGACCCCAGCAGGCCACCATCCCTGTGAGTGCTAACCATTCCTAATGAGGTCGCAAATTGCGCCTGCCTCATTAATATTAATGAGGCATGCAATTTGCGACCCCATTAGGAATCGCAAACAGTGTCTGAGACACTGTTGTCCATCCCAATTTGCGAGTCGCAAATTGCAAATCGCAAATGCGACGCAATTTGCGAGTCGCAAATTGGTGGGACGTACATCTGGCCCTTTATGAATAATCTTAGGTTATCAAACAACTGAAAATGAATCAACATTTTTCGGAGTAGATTTAGATTCAGGCCCACGATTTATCAACATTTGGTGCAGCGCAGCAAGACAACTTGGCACGCTGCGTCAAATGGAGAGAGCTCCATATTTACTGACATATGGCACATTCCTGCTTATGCTCTCTGTGACGGGGAGCTTGTGGTTGCGAACGCAGGCACCCATTAGCCATTGTGCAAGGGTGTCTGCGTTACTGGCAGGATTGTTTCTATACAGGAAGGGGCACCTTCCTGCACAAAAACAATCTTCAACGCATTTTCCTCTTTCTACGTTTGCCACAGAGAAATGGGAAATAACAGAGAGAAATAAACACATCTCTCCTCACTACGCCTCACCTGGGAAGACGTAGCATTTTGACGCATTTCAAGGTTTACTAGTCTTAGTAAGTCTGGGAATGTACGAAAACCATGGGTGGAGCGTGAGTGTTCCCACGCATCCACCCATGGTTTTGGTACATTCCTAGATTTACTAAGACTAGTAAACTTGGGAATGCCTTCGCAAGGCACAGTAACACAAGGAAGTGACTTGCACTGCCTTGCTTTACTCCAGATTTACTAAGCCATGCAGAGCCATGCAAGGCGGCTCTGCGTCACTTACTAAATCTGACTTCAGGGCTTGCGTTGTCGTGCATTGCCTTACTTGACGCAAAGGCAACGCAATCCCTTTATAAATCTGTGCCTCCGTGTATGCAGCTTAAAGACGCTCTGTATGAATTTAAATATGTCATAAACTTTGTTGAAGGGAGAGTAATCATTGGTTTTAAAGTATAATTTTTGCCTCTACAAATGCTTTGTGGCATGGTTCAGGTAGAATTTTTTTGCTATGTTAAGTAAAAGTTGATTATGCATGGAGAGTCCTGGAAGGACCACCAGAGCTATGGACAGGGTCAGTGGCATCCAAGGTAAGTGTGGAGAAGGTTATGTAGGTGAGATAGGGTGCTGGAAAAGGAGACGATTTGTGGTGAAGAAGTGGAGCATACAGAATTTGAAAGAGTCTGGAAACAACATGGGTGAATGTGCTGAAGTTGGGTTTGAATTGTGGTGAGGAATGACTTTGGGGAGAAGCAGATCCAGAATTTGGGTCAGAATTTCACTGGTTAATGGCAGATCTAGGCAGGGGTCCTTGGAGTGTGTCAGCGCTGAGAAGAGCAGGCGTAATCATGCAAATGGGTGGATACTAGCAAGTGATAGGTTGCATGTTGAGGTCTACCAAAGAATTAAAGTTGTTTACCATCAAGATTTGGTGACTGGTGAGAGTCACTAGTCTATGTGGTGTAGAAGAGTTTTAATTTGCTAGAAAATAATGATTAATGTAGGCATGCTTCAGTTAGCATAACTAGGCCTCACCAGACTTCATTGTCAATCATCCATAAAATGTTTCTGAAAAGTACACATTTATTTTAGATGTACGAGAATTCCTCATCTTTCTCTCATTCAGAAAATCAATGAAAATGCAGCTTCAGTATAGTCTTTTTGTTAATTTGTTCTGTTCTCCGGAGGGAAGGATATGTTTCTGTTACAAATTCAAGGTCATTAAGCCAAGTTCTGTTGGTTGTTGAACATGCCACTGTATTCCTGTGATTCATAATATATTATTTCATATTCTTAATTCAATATGTACAGTTGTAACCAATGAGATGCTTTAGGAAGTAGGATTTTCTAGTAATGTTCTACCAACTAATAGATTTATTGGTTGTCATTCATGAAACGTTTTTAATCCAACCCTTATACGTAATGTGTACGCCTTCTGTTCCTGAAACATTATGAAAGACATGCTTTTTGGGGAACAGCCAACTTTTTGTTCATTTGTCTTTTATCTACAGAATGGTGAGTAGTGATCTTTTAGGCTTTTATTCAAAGACAGATCTTATGTCAATCTGGTTGCTAATTCACTTGATTATTTAGCTAACTAATTTTGCTTTCTGTAATGATACTATATTTTTTAATACATCCACAAGATTATTAACTTTAGAATCTTGTCATGTGCAGGTTTCATTAATAGCCTTGGACTAAGTCAGTGAGTGACTCAGATAGTCCCATTCATGTCTAATGACCCTTTAATTCTTAGCTAACGTGTCAACAGTGGTATATGGAAGGTGTGGAAAAGCTTTAGTGTGAGGCCATGTGAGGGAAGAGGGTGGGGGAATGACAATGATCTCATATGACAAATACAGCACGATCTACCTTATAGTCCAAGTTATGCTATTGCGTAACAATGCTTACACCCACATTGTATATGACGTTTCCTACTGCAATATATAAGTATTGATACCTCTCAACTATCTTGTGATGTAGCGGCTGTAACAGATAAATCCAACATTAGATTTTTATAGAAGGAAGTTAGCGACCACAACGATGACCATTTCTTTTTAGAAACTATTACTTTTGGTTCCAACTAAGGTAAAATAAAGCTAGGAATTAGTACCTCCTCACTGACAGAGGAACATATTGACACTGATTGATGAATATTTGAGTCACATGAATATAAACATGTTGATAGTCGCCAAGACCCTCCTAAAATATTGTATTACTGTATTTGTTATAAATATTTGTATTTGTATTTGTATTTGTAAAGCGCGTCATTCATCCAGAGGATATCACAGCGCTGTGCTCGGGCTTCTGGTGTGTGACTGGGTGGTTCATGAGTTTGGCCAGTATTATTTTCCAGAGAACAAGTGAGACTTGAGTTTTTTCCTGAAGACTAGATAGTCCTCTGTGAGGCGGAGTTCTTGTGGTAGGTCATTCCAGTGTTTTGCTGCCAAGTATGAGAAGCTACGACCCCCTGTTTTTGATTTCTTAATGCGTTTTGTTCTGGCTAGAGCTATATAAAAATTTCCATTTTTGTTGTACATAATATTACCGAGGGATACTGACAACTTTAAGATAGTGAATTCATTGAAGAAAAGAGCAGCTTCGACTAGTCAATAAAAAGTAATGCTGATATTATGATACCAAGGTCATTTTAGATTGTGCACACAGCCATAAACCTCACTCACATAATTATTAAAATACCTGTGGCAAAAGCTAATCAGTGTTTGCAACACCTTCAATTTAGCAGACATTGTGGGTGGGTAAAGACAAAATCAATAAACAACTGACATTCAGCTTTCGATTGGTTATGACAGTAAGCTTGAGGTGAGTCTTCAACCACTCATTGTACTTTTTGAAATCTGCATCAGGACAAAGAGGCAGAATTAGGAAGCATGCTTGTTGGTTTTTGTTTTTGTTGTTTTGGCAGGGAGGCGTCCAATAAATTGCGTTACAATAGCAGGATAGTGGGGAAAAGATGAATAGATTGCATTACATTAGCAGTATTAGTCCACAAGCAGTATATCAAAAATATGCCAAACACTATAAAAAGTAAAGCTTCAACTACAGCTAGAAAAGGTTGCAGAGACATATACTTTTACCAGCATTGAGGTTAACACAGTAAGAGGTACAAGGAATTTTATGTGATGTTTTAGGATAGGATATTGGTTTCTAATCAGTCTTCCAAGATAAATTGGTTGGGTGAACGATACTTATGGGAAAAATCACAATAGCAGAGATTTAATTAAACAGCCAAAGAAACGCAAAACAAGGCATTTAATTTAATTTAAATTTAATGTATGTTTTTTATATAGTACTAATCCTCATCCAGAGGGTGTCAATTAGATAATAAATAGATCATGGTCTCAGAAATACACACAACAAGCAGATTAGTGGACTTACTGAACGGCTACATGTAGCTATGTTCAGAACTGTAAAATAAAATGTCATAAAATGCAAAATTGGCAAGAGAAACCCAACGCCTACCCCAGGTGAAGGGGAGACTTTGGGTCTATGTGATTAAGCAAATGTGTGCCGTAAGCAACATCCTTGTCTTGCTTGAACAAATATCAAATAAAAAAAAATCTTATCAGGAAAGGCTGTGACTGAACTTGGGACTCATGAAGAGGCACAAACTGAGTGCTAACATGAAAAACGTAGACCACCTCTCAATTATGTATGGTGCAAGAGATCCAGGAAAACAAGTGTGAGAAAAAGAGAACACAACCTATATTTTCTATTTAATTGCTCTGTATGTGAGGAGATTGCTACCCTAGAAGATGTGATACAGAGATGGAGTTAAAGGACAATATGCTACAGCACTTGGAGTCAGTTAGTCATGCAAAGAGATATACAGATTGTTCAAAGCTATCTGTGGTTCAACATGTCTTAGCATGGTCAGTATCAAAGCTTACACTTGGCATTTGGAAATACAAGAAATTGCATGGCTCAGTTCAACACCATCTCAAGTTGTTAGAAGTGAGTTCCTCGGGAGTAGTACCCTCTAATGCCCACCTTCTGGCAGCACCGACTCTGTGAATATATGCACCAGAGGTTTGGCGTGGCCGGATGAGGAGAAAGGTTTTGGGGAGGGCAATGCGGAGAGGTAGAAGTGGAACAGCGATGAAGAATAATTAACACAGAGTTCTACTATGGGAGATACTTAATGCAAAATCAATGGGTAATCTGTTAACCACCCTTACCTGAATGGGATTCAGAGATGCAATGTCCACTATGTGTAACAGTTTGACACTTTACAGACATTCATGCTGTTTCTTATGATTACCATGCGATACATTCTTTCATGCAATACGATCATTTGAATGCTTCACTCAGTAGTTCAAGTTCACAGTTCTTAAGAATAGTACCAAATTCACTCAACAGTTAGTCTTTCACTGCTCAATATGCAGTTTGCACATATGTCAGACCTGTTGGTTTTGCAACTAGATTCGTTACATGACACTGGAGGCCAAGTTGTATCACACCGCTTGATTGATACAGTATATGTGGTATATGCAATCAAAATAGTGTTCCCATACACTTCAGTAGAAATTCAATACCTCTTTTAAATGTGCTTTGTAGCCTGTCCAAAAGGATGCACACCTGTTTTAGACATGCGCTATAACAATATCGAGCACGTTCCTTTAAAATGTCCCCCTGTGCTTCTGAGCTGTGCGTTGTCTATATTCTGGAAATATCCTCTGTAGAACTAAACTAGATCTGAACACAAAGCAGTGCAAGCGCAAATGCCTTAAGTGATTCAGCCATCGGGAGTTGCAGCTGCTGCCAGGGAAACAGCACTGATCATGAGCGCTCGTCCGTGGGTGTGGCCCATATTTATATGTGGCCGAAAACAAGATAGCGGCCAAGATCTGGCAATATGGCAGGATCTCGCGGTTGCTCACTGTCTTCTCTGATCTAGAACGTAAACACAAGAGTTAATACCGGTGCACTCAGTTTTACTCACGTAATGTGCGGACACCAATTGGGCTAATGTAATAAACCTGTAGTACCCCATGCGCATGACGAGCGATTTGCAATATATTTTAATCACAATGCGCAGGATGGGCTCTTTGATTACATGTTCTCTGGGATTCCTCACCATTAGGTCCATAAGTGGTTGTGCTTGGCATCATGAACTTTGTAAAAACACCACGTCCATGTGTACAGTTGAGTGAGAGCAATGCTTAGCCATACCATTATGTCTTTCCCACTACATGTGACACTCATATCTTCTGGACTCAATTAGATCATGTTGGCTGGCATACCAGTGGGGATTGACTACTGAGTACTGATAATCCCCGAGGCTGTGCTATACCACTCATATCATGACACAAGTGGTAAAGAACATGGTAACTAGACTGTTAGGATGGGAATGTCCCCTGCCTGGTAAGAGGGCGTGTAACCTTGCCCTGACTGAACAGCCTGCAAGTGAAACTGGTATCCTTATTTTTACTGGCCCAGCCAGTATACTAATCGAGCACTGAGAACCTAGGCCTGTCTGTGGTGATTACATGGTCCAGGACCATTTCTATATATTTGGGTTCCACACCAAGCGTGCCCTCTTTACTAACTTGTAACTGTTGTCCATGGCCTGGGTTGTTCATATGAAATAGTGGTGGCAGCATGCCAACGCTTGTGGATTACTACTACTCAACATACCTTTTTTTTTCAGGAGAAGTGTGGCTTACCGGCTCCATTTACGTAAAGTTTTTCTTAGATGTGACACCGATACCTTTTCGTTGACATTCCATATGCTTGTCAAGTGCATGTAAGGTGTGGATGTTACAGAACTGCAAAGTAGGTTTAGAAAGGCATAACAAATTACTATTTGGAAGGGGCATTTTTAGGTCAAATAGTGATTCATTAATGTATGTGTCAATGTTTTGTGACCATAATCTTGTCGCAAAACATTGAAAAGTTGCTGACTCTCAAGTTTGGAAGGTCAGTCATTTGCAAAAGGGAATGAGCCCCATGTGGACCCTTTCTCCTTTGTGAACATAAAGACAAAGTTTGTTTGGGAGTAAGCAGTTGTCCCAGGGACCACTGCCAGCTCTCAAACAAACTTTTAAAAAAGTCCTAAACTTTTTTTTAAAATTCAGACCCATTTTCTTTATGGAAATGGGCTGAAATACAAAAAAAAAGTTTACTTTATTGAAATGCGATCACAGACAGGGTGGTATCTTGATCCCAGCAGGCCACCATCCTTGTGATGACATCCAGTTGTAGTGAGTTGCAATTTGTGACCTACCTCATGAATATTCATAAGGTATGTCAGTATGTGGCTCGCTACAATTTTGAATGTTATGAAACGATGTATTAGTGTATAGGTCGGTCCGCAAAATTCTTTCCCATTCACAATTTGAGACCACTGAGAATGGAAATTTCACACATGAGGCCTTTAAAATCTACTGTGACTTAACATTACTGTTCCTTCTTTTATTTTAATAGGATTCGTTTTATCTAAATTTGTATTGATTTTGTAATTCAATCTCTAAATGAGGTTTACTTTTTTTGTAAATGCTTTATTTTGGCTTGTGAAAATGTTTATACATTAAAGCCAAGTGTATGTACAACTTGTTGCAAAATACTGGTCGCAATTTGCAACTAGTATTTTTATAAGTAGTGTGTTAATCTGGGAACCGACCTATACAGTGGCGTATATAGTAATAGTATAAGCATTTAACATTTAACATTTGCATGACTGTATGAAAGAAAGAATGGCTGGAATGATGAAAGCCTGGATGAATGAGTGGATGCATAGAAAACTGGGTGGAAGGGTGAGAGGATAGATGGGTGGACTGATAGAGGATAAAAACGAAAGGATGGATGGGTAAAAGGATGTATGAATGATTGGAAGTGTGAATGGAAAGCTGGATGGAAACTGTAATGATGAAAAGATAGGTGGATATAATGGTAAAGGAAGGATGGAATGATGAAAAAATGGATGGAATGGTGAAAGACTTAAAGTAGGCATAGTTGGATGAAAGGAGGAATGACGGCACCTTTTATAAGGTGGGTAGGACTTACTTTCTTCGCTCCCTTAGGCTTATGCGTTAATAGGTCGGTTTGCAAATTACCAATTTGTCGTGGGTCATAACTCGACCTACCGCATTAATATTAATGAGGTAGGTCACAAATTACTACCCACTATAAATTGCAGGCATCACAGGGAAGGTGACCTGCTGGGGTTTTAAATAAAGCAATATATATATATTTTTTACATGCAGACATTTCTAATAAAGGAAACGGGACTGCATTTAAATGGAAAGGTTTCTTAGTTTTTTTTGTTCATTTAAGAAGTTGCAGTGGTCTTGTAGACCACTGCCTACTCTTAAACAAACTTTTTTTTTACATTCACAAATGGGACGAGGTCCCAAAGAGACCTCTTCCCATTTGCAAACGGGTTACCACTAAATGTTTGAAGTCAGTAAAGTATTAATGTTTTGCAACCAGAATTCAGTCACAAAACATTAGTACATATCATTCAGATTCAGTATTTGGAAGGGATGACTTAAACACACCCCTTCCAAATTACAAATCGAAATTTGTTAGAAAACCCAAATTGCAATTTGGTATCGCCTTACCGAATCACATTTGGAGTTTCATACATAACAAAATGCTTTTTTGCGCTTGCAAACGGGCCAATTCTGCAAATCAGCCCATTTGCGAACGCAAAAAAGCTTAGTGCATTTGGCCCTTAATGTGTTAAAGAAAATGTACATAATTCTGCATCATTGCTAGTACCAAGCATTGTACAAGCAGATAGTGCAAAATGCCCAGTGCTTTCCGGCACCGTCCTGTCAACCGATCTACTTGACAACAACCACTCCCTTAGAGATCATTTTTGCCCCACGTAAAATTGCTAAAATTGGCTGCTTCAAAATAGTTTCCAAGTAAGCACTATGTGGATTATGCCTCCACATGTCAACTTTTGAAATACTGTTTTCTGCTATTTTATATCCTTTATATCTTATAATTTTCTCTCAAGTAAAAGCACTCATAAGCTCTCAGTGATCAAGCAGTAGTTAATGCTATATAAGAAACAGGAATGATCTTGTTATTTTATTTATTTATTAATAAATTTAGAAATGTTTACACAGCTTAAACCTTACAATTTCGGCATCATTATAAGTATGGTGCAGGAGACTAAGGAATTAAAAAAAAAAAGAATATTTTATAAAATAATGGGATGCCAGATGCATAGCTGCCAAATTTCCCAGGTCCATGTGTGATGTGGTGCTCCAGTCTGGATTTTGTTCTTTGAATTCTGGAACTGGTAGTCTGATTTTATAATGGAGTAAACACGACTACACGTCCCAGAATTTAAAAAAAAAACCTTGACTGGCATGGCACATCACGCATGGATCTGGGAAACTTGGCAGGGCTGCAAATGCTGGTAGACACTGGGGGGTAGCTGTTCCTAAGGTCTCAAGAGAGTGGCAACCAAACTCTGGTTGGTAGAGAGGAATAATGGAAAGTGGTCAATCTCAAAGAGGTTGGGTTTATAAATAGTGATGGGAATCCCTCCTTTTGGATATAGTGCCCTCACACACCCTTGCGAGTGTCATGCTTCATCATCGGGCGTTGCTCCTCGTGGGGGTGGCGCTGCTGTCCCCCACGGGCCCCGCGAGAGGTGTCTTTGGCGGAGATCTTTTAAGGAGACGCCGCAGTTGTGCATGTGGGTGTGTGGGCCTAGGGAGATAAGTGCGTGAGTGAATTAAAATTACCAGACGGTACCCGGAACCAATGTTTATTCGAGGGTCTGAATGGTAAGGTTAAAAATAGGTGTGGATCCTGGAGCCCCTCTCAGGAACAAATATAGAGGGCGGATATGTGACTGGCCGCTGCTCTCAGAATCAGTGCACGAGTGAATTAACAAAAAAATAGGTCAACATGTTTCGCGCTTCTTATTGGTCCTTAAGGGATCCATTGGCGCTTCGTCAGGACCGAGAGGGTAAGTGAAAATAGAAGAAAAAAGGTACAGGTTTCAGGAAAAGAAAGCCCTGTATACCTGTGGTACCTAGATTTTGAGGTGTATATGCGTCCTCGCGCAGATAGGAACTCTCAGTGTGGGTTCCTACCCCCAACCAGGTGATAGAAAATGGAGAAAGACACACAAACAAAAGCTTTAAAATGCACAACACATATTTGACAGACATCATATCGTTGTGATGCATTGTGCCGGTCTTGCATGCACAAGAGGGGGCATGCTGATGTGTTTTATGCCAGGGTGACATAGTTATATGGACAAATTAAAAACGTTTCTCAGGGTGCTGCTGTCAGCTGTGCAGAAGGTGAAGCCTATAGGCGGTATCTATGTCTGAATGCTCTATAGATCCCCATGCACAGTGCCAACTACATGAACACGGCACAGACGTGGTGGACCCGGGTGAGGTCTGATATGCATCTTCAAACAGTGATCTGCTGCGTGATGGCGGTATGAACTTAGAATACAAGCCCACAATCGTGTGGGACTGTCAGTGATCTGAGTGGTACAATTCACGGAAGTGATTAACAAATGGCTATGTGCGGAATGATGTGAAGGCCAGTGGGGCGCAGTGGTTATATACACACACACACGGACCCCGCTCACCCCGAACACAAAGTGTAGCATACATTCGCTCTGCACATGCACTTGAGGAATCCTACCCCTTATAAAGGAAATCAGGCTTCTTCGGCGCGCACTCGGCGAGAGGCAGAGTTACTGTCAGGAAATACAGATAAAAATAAAAATAAAGGTAAAAAGGTGCAGTCAGTATGTAGGCGATCGTAGCCCTCAAACTCGAGGGTATCGTTACCTTGATCCATAAGAATGCGGGACTAGGGAGTGAGTACTCACATTAGCTCGCCTCTTCCTGGTCATTCACCTACCCCTCCGTAGCAGTGCGCTGGGATCGAAGGGAGTGAGGATGGCCTGCCCAGTTATATCCTTCGGTATTGCAACCCCGGCAGGATGAAGTGGGCGGGTCCAAAAGTGCGTGATGAGGCGCGGAGTTGTGGGTGGGTCTCACGGAGCCCTGCTCTGCTCTCCTATAAGGTTCCACATCATGGCGGCCATCTTGTAGTGGAGTATCACAGCTGGATTTACAATCATATTTACGGCTCTAATTGAACGTGGAAATTAGTTATTACTCAATTTATTTAAAATAGAGAGCTAATGAATCAACACTAGTGAATAGCGGTGTTGATTCAGTAGTTTCCTTAAGATGGTCAAAAAACAAAGCCGATGGGCAGTGCTTTGTAGATGAAGAGGCCATGATGTGGCGTGTGGTGATGGCCCTTGGTTCCCAAATACTATAGGCCACGTAATGTTTGTAACAGTATATTGTTTACATAGTCTTCCTCAAAAACTGTTATTTAGGGCGCTGGCCTAAATTCATGACAAGATTGGTGACATGTTCCATGATGCGAAAGTTATGTATCCACATACAGGGTATCTCTTTGGTTCCCCTGGGGATAATGTGTGAGATTAATGAGGAACAATCAGGGGGTGGTGTAGATTGCGCGGATAGAGAGGGAATTCATGCTCTAAGTCATCAATTCCACCCAGGGTATCTCATCGTTGAGTCCCTCAGTGTCACTCCTAAGCCTATGAACCCAGCGCTGTTCCTGCCTGAAAAGGGTTCTGTTGGTCCAGCTAGTGTTGGACTCAATAATAGTCCACCTTATACTCTCTGCGGTGTGATTGTTCTCCAGGAAGTGGGTGAGCAGCTTGGTGTTGGTTTTTCCACGTCGTATGGTGCTTTTATGCTCACCGATCCTTATCTTGACCTGTCTGGTGGTCATGCCAATGTATCTCTTACCACAGGGGCATAGGATGGTGTAGATACAGTTTTTTGTGTTGCAATTGGTGTGTTTAGTTTGTCGCCAGGGTGTGGCTAGACCGAGGTCAATCTGTTTGGAAGCTGTGGTGTGAGCACAGACGGAGCAAAAGCCGCAAGGAAAATGACCCGCCACAGGTGGTAAAGCCCATAGAGTTGGTTGTCTCGTGAGTGGTGTCTTAGGGCGGGTGTGGACCAGGTGGTCTCTCAGATTCCGGGTGCGTTTAAATGCAAAAAGTGGTGGGGGGCCCGGTGTGAATGTGCCTGTTCTTAGAATCTCCCAGTGTTTCTTTATAACTTTCTGGACCTTGTTGGAACTAGGCGTGAATGTGGTGACACATGTGATGGCTTCAGATTTAGGCCTGTCCCTCACTTCTAGGAGGGCAGCTCTGGGGTTGTTTCTCGCTCTTTTGTGTGCCTGGCGTATAATGTTCTTAGGGTAGTTACGCCTTCTCAGATTTTCTGATAGAATCTCTGATTGTTTTTCAAACTCTTTGACGGTGTCGCAATTCCTCCACAATCGTAGAAATTGTCCGACTGGTAAGTTGTTCCTCAGTGCTTTCGGGTGATGGCTGTCATAAATGAGGAGGCTGTTTCTGTCTGTGGGCTTCCTGTAGTTGGTTGTATGTAAGGAACCATTGTCCAGAGAGATAAGCAAGTCTAGGAAATGGATGTTTTCCCGTGATTTTGTACTTGAAAATTTCAAGAAGGGGTCCAAAGTGTTGATCCATCCACAGAACGTCGTACACAATTCCTCGTCCCCTTTCCAGAAGAGGATGATATCGTCAATGTAACGACGCCACATTAAAGTGTTCTGTCGGTAGGGGTTGGCCTCCCCTAGGTTATATTTCTCTTTAAAGTCTGCCATGTAGAGGCAAGCCAGACTGGGAGCGAAGGTGCTCCCCATGCTGGTGCCCTGTACTTGGTGGTATAGTTGTGACTTGAAGGCAAAGACATTTTCTTTGAGTGCTATTGAAGCACATTCACAGATGAAAGAGATCGGAGTCTCATAAGGCCATGGTTCAATGTTCCGTAGGGTAGACTCTAGCACTTCCAAGGTGGCATCCTGGGGAATGTTCGTGTATAGAGCCTCCACGTCTAGAGTGACCAGCAGGTCAATGGTTCCTGGATCTGGAAAGTTTTCTATCAAATTGAGTACTTCTGTGGTGTCCCTTAGGTAGGACGGGGTTTTGCTCACCAGGGGACGTAGGTAGAAGTCGCAGAACTTGCTAAGCGGTTCCAGCACAGATTCAATGCCAGACACAATAGGTCGTCCAGGCGGTGGATTCACTCCTTTGTGAATCTTTGGTACGGTATAGTAGTAAGGGGTCCGGGGGTCCTCGTTGATAAGGAAGTCCGCCTCCTGGCGGGAAATCCAACCTTCTGTGGCCGCTTCATTGACTACGCTCCGGATCCGGGTGATGAGTCGCGTCGTCGGGTCTTCAGTGATGGGTTGATAGTATTTGGTGTCCGTAAGTTGACGGTGGCATTCAGCATCATAAGTATCAATATCCTGAATGACTATGGCCCCGCCTTTGTCTGCTGGTTTTAAGATGATATTGGTGTCTTCTGCGATGGATTTCAGGAGGGTCCTCTCCTCTTTAGATAAATTATTGTAGGGACGTCTGTGGTTCATGGCCGCTACATCCTTCAGGATGGCTTGTTCAAACGTCAGGACTTCATTGGGTGTCATGGCAGCTGTAGGGGTGAACTTAGATTTCTTCTTGAGACCGGTCTCTGTGGAAGAGGTGTCAGGTTTGTTCTGAAAGAAGGCCTTAAGTCTCACTTTTCTGAAGAATTGGTGGAGTTCTTGATGTAGTCTGAACGAGTCTTCGGTTGGAGTGAGAACGAAACCCAGTCCCTTCTCCAAGAGTCTGGATTCGCCCACTGTCAACTGTCTGGAGGACAGATTTACCACTAGGATCTCTGCCCCATCGTCTTGCTCCGCAGTGTCATTGGTTCCGGGTCTTGCCACTGGACCGTCTTGGATCCTCCTCTTCTTCTGCCTCTTCCTTTGCCCCTCCCTCTGTTGTAAAAAGGGGGGTTCGGGAATTGGTGGTATTGGGGTGGTTGGAGGTGGTGTCCCGGTGGTATGTTCCACATTGGTGAGGGTCCCATCCATTGACCTGGGTACACCGGTGGTTGGAATGGTTGCTGCGGGAAATTCTGGAATAGTGGGGGTCTATGTTGTCTTTGTGTTCCCCTGGCACGAGGTATGTAGTTTCTTCCCTCGTAGCTTGAATCACTACTGAAAGACCCTGATCTCTTCGAATGATTGCTACTTCCTTCATCAGAGGTGGTTTCATAGTTCTGGATCACGTAGTCTTCCTTAGTGTAAGGATATACCTTCTCTTTGTTGAAGCGTTTATTGTCTTTCTGAAGTTTTGTTATTTTCTGTTTGGTGAGGAACTCCTTATGTTCGTTCAGTTCTTCATTGATTTCAGCGAGTCGTGATTTGTATGCCGTGACTGAAATCCCAGCCTTCAATCCGTTCTCAGCTAGAGTGATCTGTATCAGAAGTTCATCCGACAGACGCTTGGCTGTGTTAATGATTAAAACGAGCCAATCTCGTGTGCACTTCCATGCTATCTTCGACCATTCCGTGCGGAAGGTCAGATCTTCTAAGAAGATTCTGGGAGAGAGGGTGACTAGGAGGCCATTCGGCGCTATATTAGCCCTCAGGTATTCCATCATGATTATCCCATGGAGGGCTGTCTTGATCTGTAATCTCCTCAATGATTGCAAGGCCTTCCAATCATCTACCTTACTCCCTGTGGCTGCGCTACCATCTTCAGCCAACAGTGAGGGTGCTCGGAGAATCTCCGCCACAATGTCCTCATCGAAACTTAAACCCGGGTTGTCCATGTTCAGTAGTGGGAGTGCCTCAGTACGACTACCCTGAGTGTGGTGTAGTGAGTGAGTGCACGAGAATAGAAAGGGTGTCTAGGAGAAAGGATAGAATAACTGTCCCACGGCTTGCTGCCGTACTTAAATCTTAACACAAAAAGAATTGGGGACCGGGAGCTATTTAGAAAAGGAGGAGGTCCAATACCCGTGCTCCCAAAGAACAATGTGGTAGACACTGGGGGGCAGCTGTTCCTAAGGTCTCAAGAGAGTGGCAACCAAACTCTGGTTGGTAGAGAGGAATAATGGAAAGTGGTCAATCTCAAAGAGGTTGGGTTTATAAATAGTGATGGGGGAATCCCTCCTTTTGGATATAGTGCCCTCACACACCCTTGCGAGTGTCATGCTTCATCATCGGGCGTTGCTCCTCGTGGGGGTGGCGCTGCTGTCCACCACGGGCCCCGCGAGAGGCTGCAAATGCTACCAGACCCTCTATTTTTCTTCATTATAAAATACCACTAAGACTACTTGACTTATCTCTCCTCTCTCCTACCAATAAAAAGAAAATACTAAATAACCAGTCTAAGGACCTCTTAAAAGCTTTAATAGGACTGCCAGCACTACAAGTGTGTACTCCCATTAATGCTTTATTACATGCTTTAAGTGTATCTCAACTTCTAGTGAAAACCATTGACTTCTTATCTAAGGCCTTTTTCTAGGAATCTGTATGCCTACTGTACATGGTTTACCCTCTCAATATATTCAAATGTTTCTCTCATATCTCTACATCCACATGTTTCCCCTTTTTTTGCCTTAATGGAAGTGTCTAACCTATATAACATATCAAAAAGAGGTGGATGGAAAGACTTGAAAGAATAGGTCTGATTACTAGTACCCCAAGGGGTATTTGGTATTTATCGCACTAGATAAAATCCAACATTCGGAATTTGGAATTTATGTCCTGGTATTTATTAGTCCTTTTCCTCCATTAACTTCCGGCAGTATTAACTTGTTGAAATTTAACAGGGGTGCAGGCTTTATCAGAACTGGTAATTACAACTGTAAGTTCATTAAATGATGTAATTGCTCTGGCTCTCGCACAAAATGTTTAAAAAGTTGACCATTCCATAACTATGCCTTTGGTGAAAGTTTCACATAACTCTGCAAAATGTTTCTGATTAATAATAACGCTTTGAAATGTTTGCTAAGGACTTTATTATGAGTGGTTGCGGTCCAACCATTGCAACCTAAGCAGTCCGACTGCCAGATTACAATTTGTGCGGTCGGACCGCCCCCAGCCCGTTACTGTACCACCGACATCGCAAGGATCTTTTATCCCGACGGTGCAGAGGAGATGAAGGTGGCTCGGAATGCCGGTGGTGCCGAGGCAGGCACCGCCATTGGGATTACAAGCTCCTTTTCCCACAGCCTTTTCATGCCGGGAACCACGCCATGAAAAGGATGGCAGAAAGGGAAGGTAGGGGCCCCAAACAGGGCCCCTGGGCGATTTCGCCCAGGAGGGGTAGTACATGGGGGCACATGTTGTGCACCTCTCTGCAAGCACTGTTGTGCGTGCACTGTGTGCCATGCATGACGTGGTGCATGGCACACAGTCCACGGACGTGCACAAGGCTCTGCACCACAGCAGCATCTTATGCTCCCCTTCTCAATGGCCGAGCCATGCTGCTGTGGTGGAACCGCCGACTACTGTCTGTTCGCCTAGCGGTTCACTCAGAATACCGCAGCCTTTGCAGTGTTCTGGTGACCACAGCATAGGCGGTCCGGGGGACAGTCCGCCAATGTCGTAATGAGGCTGAAAGTCAATTAGTGGAATTATGAAAAATAATCATACAAGAAATTAAATGCTAGAATTGAACTGTTGACCTTTTAACACATTTTTTCTTATTTCATAAAAGAAGATGCAGTAATATATAATTTCTTGTTATTGCTGATGTTTCAATTTTGCGTAGTTTCATTTGTTTAGCTAACATCCAATTTTGTTTTATTAAAAGCTTAGAAATGTAGTCATGCTCGTGGGAAAGAAGGTCTGAAATCGAAAGAACTCATATGTAGTCATAGTAATAACTTAGTTACACACTTCATCATAACTGTCTGTAGTTCATTGTCTCATATGTTGGAAAGGAATAAGTGAGCCTGTTCTCAGAATAATACTGAAAGCTGATTGGACAAGAGGAGGAGAAGATGCAACATGGACTGCAACATTTCTTTTTGACTATATATATTAGTGTGTGCTCCTAGAGAAGAATAACGCTTTTTGCCCATGCACAGTTAACCTTATTCTTTTTTACATCCTCTACCCATCCACTCCCGAGGCTGAATGCTAAAGGCTTAATGCTGAACGCAGGAAGCTGATCTTGCCACCTTTCTGAACCTTATTGCTGATTGCAGTTGCTAGTGCTTCTGCATGATTTTGCCTTTTTGCTTTGAGACTCTACTGAGTTACATGAACCTCTCTTTATGGGAAGTTCTGCTGTTATTGAGTTATTGAATTTGAGCTTTATGCCCTATCTCACTCTTTTCTCTCAAACTGGAACTCTTCATGGGTTCTTACTGACACCTTTTTGCCCCAGTTTTAGAATAGGGATTCTTTCCTTTATGGAACGCGCTTGATGCATTATTATAATTTTGATCTAACCATACTTTTATGATCAATTCTGTTAAATGACTGAGATATCAAACTAATCAAATAAAAAAGGATTTTACTAAACCTTGAATGAAAATAAAGATTTCAAAATTAACTCAAACTCTCATTATTGACTGAACTTAGAAACAGATATTGTGATTATGATGTATGTGTTGATTTGCTCTTAATTCTCAAATACAATAGCCAAGGTCTGTCGCATATTTTGACCCGAAAGACAAAAAGCAGAAAGAAAAGAGTACCGAGCGGGGATCAGCCCTGTGTGTGTGAGAGAGAGCAAGAGAGAGACGATAAACTATATTATTTGAACTGATTCCCGCTCCAGCAACTGTAACGAAGACGTCAAGGTGGGTCTTTGGCTACTCTCTGCCATATCTTTCACAAGACTCACAAGATTTACACGCCTGTTCACAAACTGCATTTTGTAGCACATAAAGTAGCACTACAATGGTTCCACTTGTACTACAAAATGCTGTTCACTAACCTACAGGAGGGGACCTCCACCTCTGCCACTACTATCTTTTGGGCCTGGAGGTCTCAACTATGTGTATGGAGATCTCTTCACACGTATGTGTACGCTTTAGTTGTAAATGTGGGAGGGATATGGAAAGTGTCTAACAAATAGGAAATGCTTACATCTAAATCCGAAGGGGTTTTGGGAAAGGGTAAGGATGAGTTTAGGAATACAAACACAAACATCAACCCAGAAAAGAGTTAAACTATTACTATTGACAAGCTACACATCTAAAAGTTACTACAGCCAAAAGGGTTGGAAAAAAATAGTAGTAAGCTCAGTCTTGGAGTAAGTCCAGCACCGAGATGGCCACTCGAAGGAACTGCAACACATTGCCATAGAAGATAACGGAGGCTGGAAGATAAAATAACGCCCCATTGGAAATAATGTTAAAAAAGGACATATAATTAAGAAATAATTATATTAATATTCAGTTTAATAATAAGCTTACTTTAAATGTAGAAATAAATGAAACTTTCAATGTTTTGTTAACATTTTTAAAATAATTTAAATTGTATATATAAATTGCAATAAATTGTAATACATATTAAATAAAAATGCCACAGTAAGTTGTATTCATTGAATTATATTGTTTAAAAACATTATTTATAAATTAATAAAATATATTTTAATTATTTAATTATTTCAAACTCATTTAAGTTAATGTGCTTTAATATTTTATTTTCTTAGTTCTAGGTTTAAAATAAATATTTAAAATTATTTTACATTAAAATATTTTTAACATGGTTTTAAAAAAGTTTAATAAACATTTCAAATTACTCTTCTCCTTTACCATAGGGAAAGCTCTGCCATGGCGGTGGAGTTCTCCGCCTACATGTGAAAAGTTACGAGTAGTAACTTTACATTTGGAATTCCTAGTGTAGGGGGTTCAGCCAAGTGGTGGAGACATGTAAGTCTACACCTCGGAGTATCTTTACACTCTGAAATGGTGAACAGCAAAAAATTGTAAAGTCATTAGTAGGTGTAGAGTAAATCTGCACACGTTTATTTACTTTTATGAATAGGGCCCCTATTTTTTATTTTTTTTAATATGCAGATTTATATAGCGCGAACTCGACCCGAAGGTATTGGAGCGCTTTACATGAGCACCGGTTACGTTACACAAGGACTCATTCATTTTTTTGGTAGGCACGGGGAGATTAAGTGATTTGCCCAGAATCACAGGATGTGGACGCGACCCCGAGGCTCGATCCTTGGTTTCCCAGCTCCAAAGTCGGCAATCTAGCTGTCAGACCACACCCTATTCATTAGATTACTTCAGTACTGATTACAACACAGGAGTTAGTTTGAAAATCTTCACCATAAACTCAATATGAGATTTACGGTGTAAATTAAAAAGGTCAGTTAATATAATCTGACCACGCCCTATCCTTCCTCCATCATACTGCTAAGTGCTGCAAATAAATGATAAGTTCATCACATGGTCATTCATGCACAGCACCAAAACCCATCCTACACAGGCTAACAACAAATACAATGCCTTCCAGCCAACCACTCCCTCAAGAGGTAGCATGCTACCAATCCAAAATGCACTTTGGCGCACCACAAAGGGGGATGTGGCACTATACAAAGGCCATTAAAATAAAGTACAAACCAGGCAGCTCATGAGAGCTAAAGTTAATGGTGGAATGTTCAGCACTCTTTTCAAGCTCCAACTTTGGGTCACTGTGCATGGCTTTCATTCAGGACTGAGAAACTTAAGGTGGAGTCAGTGTGCCAGATCATGTAAAGTTTTGTGTGAGCAGTAGTTGAATTTCTTGGCATTAAAGCTGTTGCCAGCGTTTGAAGTTGGTATGCAACATGTTATTTATTGAAATACCAGTGGTGACACTGAAAAATACATTATATGGCTCTAACATCAACCACTGTACCAACAAATTTAAATGCCGACAACAGATTTTACCACTGAAAAATTACAATACCACTTGCAAAAATATTTTCCCATGGTCCAGCCAATACCGCAGATAAATTCAGATATCACGGGCAAAAATGTGTTTTCGAGACTCGGCCCAAGAAAGGGCAGCGAATCCTCATGGAGGGAAGCAGATCTTCAACTAGGGCCTGAAAATCATGGTAAGCTGCTGGGCATGTCCTTCTTGGGCGGATAAATTATAATAATGTGAAAGAGGCCTAACACCTTGTAGACAATGTGAGAAGCTACAATAAGCAGCTAAAATGGCGGACAATGTGTAGGGTACAATCCAGTTGAACTGCGTCCTTTTCTTGTTTTCTTAGCTCACATTATAAAAGCACCAAACCTGTTTGTCCTTTAATAAAAAAAGACCAGTTGACAGGTTGCAATTGATATTTTCTACTTTTAGAAACACGCTTTCTACAAAATGTAGGGCAACATATTATAAAACGAAATAAAGAAGCCCCATAGGTTTTTTGAGACAACCTGAAAAAAGACGTGGAATATATTTGTAGAGGACCTTGATAAAGTGTGATTACAAATCAGGATGGATACAACTGCTCCGTATTTTCTTAGAATTTCGTTCTTAAGGTGCACGCTCTCATACATTGTTTATGACCTTAATTCAGTTTGACAAACATAAGGGTATTTTATGATTCCCAGAATTGTAATGAAAGGACCTTAGAAATCATGAATTTTGATAAGATAAGGCTTAGCTTTTCAGATCATATTGAGTTTATGACACTTTAGCGCAGAAAGAAATTTTAGTAAGTAATTGGAAGAATTGGAGTGAAGAGGCTGTTTTATTGACGTGCTTGTCTCACTAAGAGCCTTTAGCAGGCGCGGTCGGTGGTAGGAGTGCCGGTCGGGCGGTGACGTGGGGCGGGGGAGGGACAGGGTGGGGGGTAGTAAACTACGGATTAAGGCCCAATACAGGTAAGTAAACATTTAAATAAATAAAACGAATTTCGTTGTGAGCGCTGCATCGCCAAATGCGATGCAGTGTGCACAACGAAATTCGTTTTATTTATTTAAATGTTTACTTACCTGTATTGGGCCTTAATCCGTAGTTTACTACCCCCCACCCTGCCCCTCCCTCGGCCCACGTCACCGCCCGACCTGCACTCCTACCACCAACCGCGCCTGGCCTTTAGTACTCTGTTCATTAGTTAATTACTTCATGTGGTTGTCATTTCTTGCCCTTTCTCCTCCCCTCCTTTCTGCTTCCTTGCCTTCCTTCCTTGTTTTTGTTTTGTTTGTTTATGTTGTTGTTTGTGCTTTTACTTGCCAGCAAGCTGGCTCTGTGAGTTAAACGCTCGCTGCTAACACCTTCCCACCTACAGTTCACAAGTTCTGGCAAGGCCCTCTCAGCCTTTAATTATTACATGGTTGATAAAATGAGTGTGAATAAAATGAGTAACAGTAACATCGATAATTTACAGTGCTTTGAAATAGCAAAAGTGCAAAATGAATGGCTTTAAAATAAAAAAAGTCCCTACTTTCAGTTCCTCCTTGTAGGAATGCATTTAAGTACAAGGCAAAAGAGACAAAGGATCAGTACATTCCACTATGAAGTCACGCTGAAGTGTAAAATATCATAACAATTATATCATAAAACCAATCATTGCTGATTAAATACAAACCACGGGCTCTTTAAAACACCTACTGAAAACAAACCATCAACAATTTTTATTTGTGCATGTATTTCTAATGCTTACATATTTCAGTCTGTTTAGGACTAACTTTTACCCATCATGCCAACACATAGAGTTACAGAGTTCTATTGGTCCCCATTCAACTGGCCCTAGACGTTACAACTTAATATTGTCAAGGAATCAGAATCCTTCAATCTGCTCCCCCAAAAAGGCAGTGCCACTTATCAGATCTCAGTTTAACTTACTCCTTTCAGCTGGCATGTCCCTTTTATATAGCACGACAATGTCTCAAGTGTTGCACTCCACTGAGTAGAGTGCCACCTGTCTGCAAAATCTTTAGCGCCTGTTCTGGGAAAGAAGGCAATGTATGAATGCTATTGCTAATACAATGCAATATCTCATTATTTTTGCAGCATTGGCAACGAAATGCCTTTCCTTGAAAGAAATCTGTTAGAGACAACCTATTTACCTTTTTGATTTTACTCTGGGTGCCTTTTTGGCATCACTGTGCATTATCCCTTGAAATGCATCATTGATCTGTTTTCACAATCTTACGGAAACACTGTGTTCTTTCACGTTGCACAGAACCATTAGACCATCATGTACTCTACAAGTCACTGATTGTAGTAAATGACCAACACAATTGTATTAAGCGAACTCTTTATACTTGAACAAAAACCGCAGCCTGATATTCCCCAAGAGCTCAAAGTGATAAATTGGATCTGGAAGCTCCGTTATCATGTGTTGTTAAAATAATTAGTTGCACATTTTAATTTGTGCATGATGTTATGCATGGTGATTGAATTGGCCATGCGCACACTCTAGTTGATCGGTTTAGGAATTTTTTTGTTTGTGACTCATTAGACTCGTTCAGTTTTTCGGTGTGATCTGCTTCATTATTTCTTCATTTTCATATTCAATCAACTTAATTGTATAATCCTGATTGTTTCGGTGTGATTTGCTAATTATTTCTTCATATTCATATTCAATCAACCTAATTAATTGTATAATCCTTATATCTAGAGGGGCAGTGTCCAAGGCCCCTCGAAGATGGATAAATCAGATAAAATATTGTCTATTTTAATGAACTTCTTTGAGGATTTCTTTTGAATATGAGACTGCATCTTTATTTCACTCTTTAACTTTTTAAGAAAGACGTATAATAGAGAATGGGCCAAATTCACAAACATTTTGCTGTGAGTAGTACACCTTACTCCTGAATTCCAGGAGTAAGTCAGTATGCATCCTGTAGGCCTAGGGAGAGATATTGAACAGAGGCCAGAGACCAACCTGGATGTCTTCATTACAGTCATTTGCTATATGAGTAATGCATAAGCATGTGATCTGTTGAATTCAGTTATAAATTGCCATTGGAATTATTTTACAGGGGAGGGCCAAATTATGCAGCATGGCATGGTTCACTAAATTGTGCGGCAAGGAAAGCCAAATTATGCAGCGTAATGCAGCACTTTTTGTGACAGTATTACTTCTTTATTTTGCCATTTTTACCCAGAGAAACAGTGAGCAAAGAAAGGTGACCACCAACTTTTAGCAGCGATTGGTGCAAGTAAGCGCGGTGGGGCAGGGCGCTGCGGGGGGATGTCGACAGATGACTGATTAGGAGTTATTTATTTATTTAGGTTGCCCTATTTAGTCGTCTTTCGACATCCCCCTCGCTCTGCCTAGCCCAGCCCAATCGCGCTTACCTGGACCGGCCTCTGCTGCCAACTTTTGCAAAGGGCCTTCTATTATGTGGCAACACTTGTCACTACGTATTTAGTAGTGTTTGATCAGTTTGAGCTAGAAACAATTGTTTTGTTAAAATATGGAAACTATGCAGTTGGTGATGCAGTATATGCTAACTGCAGCAAATCCCTAATTATGTGGAAAACGCAGTGGCTAGAGAATTGCATCAATCCAGTGGCCTTTGTAATATGCCATGAGTTCTTCAACAGTCAGTGACAGCAAAATATTGTAACTCGTGTCCGAGTATGTTTACAAATACTTGTATTTTATATTCTGACCTGTAATCCTGTTTGCTTAGTAGGGCTACGGTTTTTTTCGGATAAAAATGTCTCCATCAGGGATGAAAAAAACAAAAACACTGTAGAAGGCTACATGTTTGTATTAAGGAGCACTTGCAAGAGTAATGTTTAGGGTAAAGTATAGAAAGTGTTAGGACTGAAAGGTAAAGGGGATTTTTAGGTTAAGAGAAAGGGGACAAAGCCTTCCACCTAATTAAAAAGGATAATACAGAGGAAAATCCAAGATATAACTCTTGTTCCTGAAAGATATAGCCTACAATTTAGATAAAAATAATAAAAAGGATCGAAGTCTGAAAATAACGTTACCCACCCACGATTATTCTCAAAATTATTAACTGACCAAATAAAAACTTCATCATTATAAGTAATAATAAATATAATTATAATTATAACAATAATAATGATTGTGGTTGTACTATACTTATAATAATAGCAATATTAGTATTAAAGCTAACATTATGCTAAAGAGAAAGGTGTGTGTGCACACATATTCATGTTTTTACCTCAATGTCAGCTGTATGACAAACCCTGAATGGATTGTGCTGAATTATAGTTACATTAATAGTGCTTAATAAATCTGACGAGGCATACTTATAACAGGCTACATCACGCTGTGGCTAAAATAGTATGTTTAAGACTGTTATACTATATGGGTAGTGCATGATTTTGTGTGTGAAGACTTAGTAATGTTTTCGTTGCCGCTGCAACTCCAAAATAAGAAGGTGGAAGTGGAAGGATTTGTAAACATTAAGGGTCTTATTTGCAAGCCCCTAGCGCCGCCGGTGCGTCGCTTTTAATATGGGAAAAGTGACGTACCGGCAGCGGAAGGAGTTGTAAATAAGCCCCTAAGTGCTAGAGTGTGGATGGATAGGAAGTGTGTGAGTCGATTGTGGCCTACATTGGAAATGACTTTGTGTCATGCTTATATGGCGGATTCTGTTCTCACTGCGTCACTGCAAGGGTGTATCTGCACCTAGTAATGGGTGAAGAAGAAGAAAGTGTTTGAAGAGATGCAGCCATGAAAGCATACACCAACCATCAGTGGCGATGACTGTGACATATAGTTTATGTCCTCTGCTATCAAATACATCAAGTGGTAGAAGAGAAGCAGCACTTTGGAATGGGTATTTTTGGAAATTTGCCCTTTCTGCACGGGCTGATTTTTTTGGTCTTTCTGCTGAACCCTATTTTTGCTGGCTATACAACTCTGTGCACTGTACCCCTGCTAGTCGGGGTAAAGTGCTTGTGCTCCTCCTTTCAACATGGTAAAATTGGTATTCTCCCGATTAGCATATTTAACTTACCTATACTTCCCTACTATATAGTATCCACAGTGTACCCAGTGCCTGTAAGTTAAATGTCACCCATTGGGCTGGAGCATTCATTGTGCCACCCACTGCAGTAACAATGCAAACATAACTGTAGTCCTTCTGCTGTTAGCTGACACTTGGGCAGAGACCTTCTATTGCACTGCCAGCCAGTCAGGCCCCACTCTTATTGGGACTCTCTTCAACATTACAGTGTCACAGCCTGTTTGACAGATCAGCTGAGTTTACATATAACTTTGGTGTGCACTTCAAAGGAGGGAAACAGAATGCCAAAACATTTGTATGATTTTTTTTATTGATGTGTCCAAAATGTAGCAAATTAAAACAAGTAACATGCTGGAGTAGACTTACATTCAACTTATTTGAGTCGCTGCATATCTGGAGACTGTATCGGACTCAGGCAGTCTCACTGCCGCAGAATAGAATAACAGTTTGCTTACATTATAGTGTTGTTTTTGGTTTAATAACATGTCATCAATTCCTATAACAATGGGAGAGATAAAAGGAATAAATAAAATGCATCCCTCCATGCCCTGGAGGCTCACCAAGTAACGTTTTAGAGCAGGGCTGCGTATGGTGTCGGGATCTATTTCCAGTGCCTTGGTGTCGGGTGGGTGTGATTGTATGGAACAGCAGGGGGAGGGGCCAGAATTGTCGGAAGGGAGGGGGAGCAGGGTGACATGCCCTATTGAGTGTAATGTGTGGAGTAGCGAATCTGGGTTGCTTCCGGACCCTGGACCCCGGTCATCCCAGTATTGTTGTAGTGCCACCCTGAGTGCACCGTAGGTCAGGAATGCTGCCCCGTGTAATCTGTAGAGATCCTGGAGCTCCTGGAAAGGCTTTAGCGTACCCTCTGTGAAGAGGTCACTGAGCGTAGTGATGCCAGCCTCCTCCCACACCTCAAACCGACGTATGCCTAGTCTATGGTCCCCAAAAGGAAGTCCTTGGAATGGTAGCAGTGGGGACTAGGGTTGGATAGTTCCAGCCCCTGGAACGCTCCTTAGACGCCATTCATGAGCTGTGCATAAATGAAGTGGATAGAGGCCCTGGGAGTAACAATGTAAACAAGTTACCCTCGCAGATGATGGCCCAGGGAATCCCTGTCTCGTCAGAGTGATGGTCCGCTAGCCAGTGGGCCAGCCATTGGAGTTGGGCTGCTAGGTAATAGTGTGTGAAGTTTGGGGCTCCCATACCACCACCAGAGGGAGGGAGCTAGAGTGTATGTAGCACAACAATCTTCCTGTCCATGCCCCAGATCAGTCAAGTAATAAAGAATCTAGATGATGGTGCTTTCAGGGATCATGACCGAAAGATTACAAAGTAGTAGAGGAGTCGAGGTAGCATCACCATTTTCAACAGGGCCACTCAGCCTGCCGTCAACAAGAGAGTCGACCAGAAGAAGATTAGGGATCTGAAGGACCTCACTGTCTTGCTAAGGTTTTCCCCAAGGAGGTCCGCCTCAGTGTGATGTATTTAAATCCCTAAATATTTAATTGTCCACGGGGCCCAAGTTAGGCTCTCAGAGCCCAGCTGGATTTGTTGTGCGGGAAGGTGTTCAGTAAACTGGAAGACAAGGGATTTGGCGTAGTTAACTTTAAGGCTTGAGACCTCACCATAGGCATTCAGAGTCGAAGGATCATATCGTCTGCATCTAGAGAGATGACGTGGGTTGCCAGAGCAATGCCCCAGTCCCTGCACTGATTCGCAACTGCACAACCAGGGGCCATTGCGCCAACATGAACAATAACGGGTAGAGGGTGCAACCCTGTTGGGTGCCCCTATATATGGTAAAGGCCTCCGATATATGTCAGTTAGTCCTAGCTCTGTCGGTGGGGTTGAAATATAGGAGTTGGATCCATCAAATCCATGGATTTGAGGGCCAAAGCTTATCACTAGAGGGCCCAAAACATGTGGTCCCAGTTGATCAAGTTGAATGCCTGTTTCAGGTTGAGAGAAAGGCAGGCAGCGTTGGGCCAAGCTTTGGGACCCTGTTCCATAACTGCATATAAACTTTGATGTATAAATAGGTGTTATGGCTGGGGATAAAGCAGTTCTGGTCAGTAAGGATCAGTTCAGGTAGAATAGGTAGTATGCAGTCCGCAATTATTTTGCTGAGAATTTTATAGTCTGACAAGAGAAGGGAGATTGGTTTGTTAGAGGAGGGAAGAGAGGGGTCATGGCCTAGTTTTGGAATTGCAACTACTTGGGCTTCCCGCAGGATGGTTGGGAGAGAGCCAAGTTTGCTTGCTGACTGGAATAACTGTAGGAGGTGCGGTGTCACGGAAGCACCGTAGGTCGCGTTGAACTCAAGGGGTATCCTGTCTGGGTATCGGTGATCGGCCTCTGGGGAGAGTTCTGATTGCCTCCTTAATCTCTTGTTCTGTGATGAGGCCCTCTAATGTGGGCTGACGGTCTCTTGGTGCCTGGGGTAGGTAAATATCTGCTAAGGTCTGGTACTGTGTCTCATGCATCCCAGGAGCATCTCCACGGTGTAACTTAGAGTAATATGAGTGGATGGTAGTGCTAATGCTGCCTTGTGTGATGTGTGTGATACCCTTGTGGTTTCCTATTATGTACATGGGTGTCACTTGGGAGTGGAGAGTAACCAGCCTGGCTAGTCAGCATTAGTTTGTGCTATGCATGCTGTCCAATCTAGGCACAGGAGACGTTCACTCAGGGTGGCATGGGTTTTTCTATCTCTCTAAGTCATCTCTCCGTGTGGGGTCTGTCATGGCCTCCTTCTCTCAAGCTCTCAGGGAGTGCTCAACCTCTCAAAGTTGGTTATTTATTGCTGGTTGGGATCCTACAACAGTATGGATACATGCCCCTTGCAAAACCACTTTGAAAGCATCCCATTCCACTAGGCATGCGGAACCCACGTTGTGTGTAAAGTAGGTCGTAATCATGTTTTGGATGTAGTGTCTTCTAATCACAGGGGCTGCAGTTTCCACATCGAGACTTGGGCAGACACTCTCCTCTAGTAACATCCCTGTATAGTGGGTTATAGACGGAAAAGGGTTTATCTAGGTAGGACATGTACTTTGTTTCCACTATCAGGTCCTTGAAGCACACTATACGGCCCAAACGGGCATGAAGCCCGTGGAATGGGAAGAAGAAAGAAAGAGTACTCCCTGTTGCGAGGATGTTGGGCCCACCACATATCAGTCAGGGACCAGAGTTGTAGCCATTCAGCCTTGGCTGTGGCATTATGGGCCACTCAGGTGCCAGGGAGGGGAGGGTGGCTCCTCTCTAGGGTGGGATCAATCACACAGTTATAGTAGCCCCTCAGTAGCCACCAGAGTTCAGCCTAGTTCGGTAGTTGTGAAGAGGGGGAGCCAATATATGGAGGGCGATCGAAATTGGGGGTGTAAAAATTACCCAGCATTTTAGGCTGACCCAAACCCCCACAGAAGTAGGAGTAAGAGGTGTGGAAAAGCTGACCTCGCCAACTGTGGCGCAGCCAGTTTCTCTCTTTCTGGTCAAGGTGGGTGTCCTGGGGAATATTAATGTGTGCCCCTGTGCACCTAAGCTGAGAGTGGAATTCATAGCACTTGGCGGTGGACCACATACCCCTGATGTTCCAGGTTAGGAACCTGTAGGTCTTGGTCTGGGTTAGGGCATAGCAGTATGGTGTGGCCAGTCCACACTCCAGGAAGAGGAGTGTGAGTAGAGCCTATGGCGCCTGTGTAGACTTGGAAATGGAAGGTAATGGGAATCTTAAAAATAGAGAAAACAAAACCCCTCAACTGAAACGATGGGGGCCAACGGGCTGACATCCATTTATAACAATTAACCAAACCTCTGCACAAAACACCGTGGCAATAGCCATGGGTGAGGAGGAGCCCGCCAGCAGTGTCTGTTCTAGATGAAGTGCAGATTCGCCAGCCCGATGGGATGGAGAGGGATTCAACAGAAGCCTTATCCCCCGCAGAAGATATCAGTCAGGCTGGAGGGGGCCCGGATCCCCGGCAACAGTAGTCGTCACGGGTATGTAGGACACGGCAGGCAGTCAGTATAGCTGCAAGTGTTCATATTGCTTAATCCGCCATTTATGGGGTGACTCGTGCCCTCTCAGGTATTGATATTGTCGATCCCACGTCCGACAGCAAGTCTGGGAGATCCCCGTCGTGTGGGGAGGTTGAGGCGGAGCTGAGGTCTACTGCCGATTGCAGGGACTACCTCTGGCTTTCGAAAGCCTGGACTGCTGTGGGGGCTGCCACTGCCGGTGGTTGCCTATAACTGTGGCAGCCCTGGCCCACTCGGTGGTGGGAGCCGAGGGGCCCAGCCACTTAATGTGCCCGTCCAGCCACAGTGAAGTGCCAACCAGGCACACACTTCGGTAGGGTCTTCAAAGAAGTATGTACAGTAATCTACCTCCACTTGTAGTCACGAGGGGAAGAGCAGGGCGTACTAGAAGTCTAGGTTACTGAGCTCCTTTTTCTCATTGAGGAATGCGACCATGTGCCTCTGGACAGCCAAGCTGAAGTCAGGGAAAAGCATGTCTCTGGAGGAGGCCACTGTGGTTGGTTCCATCGACGTGGTCTTATGGAGAATATAGTTACGGTCCCAGAAATTGAGTAGTCTGGCCGCCATTGGTCATGTGGCTGCTCCTGTGGGAGGGCGTCTGGTCGCCATGTGATGGGTCCCTTTATTGCTGCGTACATTGCAGAGAGCCAGGTCGGGTCCACCAGTTCTTGCAACCAGGATTCTAGGAAGGTAGTGGCATCGGCTCCCTCTGTGCTCTCCCATAGAACCATGACTCAGATGTAGTTATGGCAGACTCTGCCCTCGGCTCGATGTTCTAGGAGTTGCATGCAGTCTGCTGGCTGTGTAAAGTGTGCTGGTGATCCTCCATTTTTGGAGCAAGGGTCTTGCAGGGTGGATTAATGTTGTTGGACTTTGTCTCACAGTTTCTGATGGTCTTCTCTAAGTACACCAAGGCCCAGGGCCAGCATGTCTATTTTATGTTCCAGGGTTGTTCATGACTTTGTATTTCAGCAAGGATAAGGTCGAGCTTGTCAGGAGTAGACAGTGTGGAGCCAGTCAGTTGAGAGGAGTCCGTAGAATCAAGGGGAATAGCTAGGTGTGTCCTCAAGTGCCATTATTTCCTCCATTGCAGTGCGGCACGGCTGCATCAGCAGGATTTGCTCTGCCCATGTTCAAATCCAAGGTGGGGTGGCCCAGGTGGTGCGTGGGCCCAGGGCAACGGGGAAGCGATATGCCTTAGATCGAGGGCAGTTCAATAGTCCATCGGGGTGACACAAGCAGCCCCAGCATTGGCCCCAGACTTGTGACTGCAGTCAAGGTGGTCTGGGTGATAAGGCAAGCAGTGATGTCACTGTCTACTTCCTTTTGTGAAGCTTCGCAGTGGAGCTCTCAAGTCCCAACTCTGGTCGTCCATGGGTGCGGCCACTCCTTGGCCGCAAACCACTTGTGGGATGCGCTGCAACCCTCCCCCAGGCTGAGGCCCAACAAGTGATGGTTAATGCATGTGCGTGGCACTAGGAGGTATGCCGGTGTATTTGTAGGCGGCTCCAATTAGGGCAGAGTGGTGTTTTTATCAAATGCATCCAGCCGTTCTCACTTTAAGAACGCACGTTGTCTTTGGACCCTCTTGCGGCCACCAGAGTAGTCCAGTTGCTGCCATGGGTTGGGACCAGGCTGTGACTTCAATCGGCTTCTCCAGTCTCTTCCGGCTCTGGCATCCAGTATGCCAGTAGCGTTCCAGCATGTCCTCTGCACTCCAAGCCATAAAAGCTGAGCACCAGTCACCAGATGCTTGATCAAGGGCTCTTGGCGCTCCCACCAAACCACGCCAATCTGGTCCCCGGCCATTGGGTCAGGTCCACCTCAAGCACCATAGGCTCCAAGCCTCACATCTGGGACACGATCTGCATCAGCCCACCGCAGAGGCTGTGAGGCTGCAAAAGTCGATTGCATGTGGTCGCTCTCCTCTCAGAGGACCGGGTCTAGCATACAGCCTTGTGGCTTCCACTAGCAAGCATCGCATCAGGGTAATCTTCAGACAGTGCCTGACAATACGAGGTTCCAGTACAACACTGCATGCCCACCCAGCAGGCGATTCCCTTTTTATTTTGGCTGTTACTAGGCTCCCCAGGGCCAATGATAACAAATATTGCCGGCTGGCAGCAAGGGCTAGCCTAAGCCACGTCTGCCATGTTGCGTGGTTAGCCATGCCCACCCACAAAAATTCTTGGTGTGTCCCCACTGTCTAGAAGCTAAAAGCTCAGCTTTGATTTTATGAGACTTCTGTCTGTGAGTTTGTTGGGGGTATAGGGACTATCTAAACTTGGGCTTTAGTGTTAGATCAGGGAGGACACCAGGATTACCAAAGTACACTCCCCACACATACCCCCAGCCTTCAAAGACCAGGTTTAGTGTGGCCGAAGCCTTTGGCCATCTTGAAAATGCCCCAAGTTGGTAGGGTTAGCTCGGGGAACATTTACCGTATTGGTTAGGTTGTCTCCAGCGGTGATTGCCCCTCACTAGTTCGTGCCAGACATAAATGTGGCACCTTCAGGCACTCACTTTAGATCACTTCTGGACCTGTGGAAAAATGAAAGAGTACTGGACCTGCTGTTTGTGACCAGAGAAGAGCCCTGAAGACGGGACCTGTTCGTCCTTTTGTATCCAGGACAAAGAAGTGGACTCCAAGGATCATAAGCCTGACCTCCGGTTAAAGGTACATGGAAACAACAAACTACAAGAGGCCTTTTTCTGTAACTGCTTAGCTGACTAGTGCTGTCTTTCGTAAATTTGAGGACAACAGCTGAGCAGATAAACAGCATGGAAAGTAAAAAAACAGGTTGAGATTTCGTTAAAAATAGGCATATGTTACCATATATTTGTAGTGTAATGCTAATATTTCCCTGAGGGTGTAATGTTTTGCTATATTTGGCTGCTTAATTTGATAAAACGTGAAAGGCATCAAAGTAGGAGTGCATGTTTGTCATTTAAATAAATGTGGAAATATACCATTTTAAGACTTAATTCATTCTGAAAACACAAAATAAGTATGGATATATACCAATCAGATTGCCAAAAAATAAAAATGGATAAATACAGATGGGAATATTAAGAGAAATATATATTAAAACCAGGAGCATTAATTATAAGGTTTAAGTGGCTCTGAGCAACAGTGTATGAGGTGCTACGTCACCACACTTATCCACCTGTCCCAACGATCCGCTAAATATAAGGAGCCCGCCTCTTGCCACTTTCGCAGCAGATGCATGCAATTCAGTGCTTATAGATAAATGTAGGAAGTGCATTCCTAATTTTTTGTGAATACCTGAAAAGTTAATGCTTTGCAGATGATATCGAAATGTGCTGTTTGAGCATATGCTTTACCTACACCATGCATTTGTATATCGCACTTATATGCAAGCATTTTTTGCAAGCATTGCTTTTGTAATCATGCACGGTTTAGACGTGCACACCTTCAGATTTTTATGGTCATATGTCAGTTTTGTACCAGGGAGGAGTTTTGGGTATCATCCTCTCTAAGTCTACTCTGCATTTCATGGTTTTAGTGCAGAAAACTGTGCTCAGCACATAGGAGGTCAGTGTCGGACAGGAAACCACTTGGAGAATGAACAATAGCAAACATCTCATCCCAATATGGTAACAATTGATGGACAGCGAATCAACCAACTGGGGAGAATAAAAATATCAGCCATGCCATGAGTAAAGAGGTTACCATTGGGTTAAACTCAGCTCTTTGGATTCAATAATGGTTTATACACATAAATTAGGGCCAGATGTATGAAAGGATTTAGTGGTCACAAACTCTGCGATTCACGAAACTACTGGGTTTGTGAGTGCAAAATAGTATTTTAAAATGTACTAAACCTCTTTTGAGACTCACAAAAACATTTCTGAATTACAAAAGGGTTTTGTGCCTCATTCCAAATCGCATTTAGGAATGGGCATAAAAGGGGCTTTCACTCCATTTGAGATTCAATTTGCAATGAGATGTAGCAATGACTTATGATAGCAATGTAGTCACAAGGCTTTGAAAAGCTACTGAGACCTGAGAGGAGGTAGTAACTAATTTGTAAGAGGCAGGGACAGCTTCCCCTTTAGGAATGGTGGTCTTCTCTGGAGTGAGGGGTGAGTAGGCAGTCCCCCTTCCTCCTCCAATGTCGGTCCAAACAGGAAACATTTTTTAAGTCAACACCAGCTCCATTAAGGTTTACCGTGGGCTACAAATAGAAACTAGCCTCATTAATATTCATTAGGCATGTCATTATGCAACCCCGTGTGTTGGACTTGGCCCTTTTTAGCAGGTTCACCCCTAAACTTTTTGCCTGGTCTGTAACCTAGTGTTGGTGGTTTTAGGCCTCTGGGCACTTTCGCACTGTGGTCCAGTGGAAAGTGCGTGCTGCTCTGTGCACATTTAGTGAGATTGACCTGCCTCCCATAGGAATGCATTGGGGATCTGTGTGCCAGTGGTAATTCCTGGTATGAGAGGAGCAGTGTGGTCAAGTTTAGTATGTGTGAACTCGTGAGAATAAATGCTGCGCAATGGTGTGCGCAGATTTATGGTGACTGGTGTAGAAATGCCACTTTTAGAAGTTGGCATTTATGTGTGCTCTGTGTCTGCCTGCCTGATGTGAATTGCATGTCTGGCTTGTAAGTGACAGGGGCTGGGAGGTGTGTGTGGCTCCAGGAGGGGCAGGGTGAGTCAGCGCAGGGCTGAATAGAGAGATCTGCATCTAGATGGGAGGGAGGAGTTGCACCTGGGACCTGAATAGGGTTGTGCCTTCCATCCCCAATGCTGGCTCCGCCCCTGTGGTGCGTCTGATCCCTGAGCCCCCACCTAACAAAGGAGAGAGGAGCTGAGCAAAACAAAGTGCTCCAAAGCTCCCCCAAACCAGTTCTAACTGGTATCCCCAGCCCTGTGCTGTGTCACAAAGGAAAGGGCATATAAATATAGGGGCTGTGACCCCATAAAAATGTTCTGTTGTGCTGTTCCTGACTTGAGGGGGCCTGCTGCTGCTGCTGGGCTCCAGGAGGAACCGCCACTAGGGACTGCCTCCCTGCTGGAGGGCCCAGTGAGCTGGCCTGCCTGGGCCCAGCCCTTGCCCCCTTCCTCCAGAAGGGCTTCCCTGGACTTTGATTCTAGCGCCTTGGGAGCGCGTGGCTCTCATTTTTAAAGAGCGCTTTGCTCTCTGCAGCTGAGGAGCAGTGCTTCTATTCTTGGCTGCAGCACGGAGCTGCGATCATTTTAGAAGGGAATCCCCGGCATGGAGATTCCCTCGCATTCCCGCAGTCCTCTTTGTTTGGGGAAGCGGGAGCCCACCCCGCTGTTTTGAGCAATCCTGCGGCGGGGGAGGCTTCGGCGGCGTCTCGCTCCTTGTCAGCAGCGGCACTTGTGGGGCTCTCTGCACGTATGGGAGCCCTGCGCCGCACTTGAGCCTCGCTTCACCCGGTCCCCTCCTCGGGACCGGGACTTCGCTCTGGAGCCCGCGAGGCTCCCGGGCTACTTCCGCCTCGTCACGCGGCCCCGCCCACACCCAGGCAGGGCCGCCTGGCTTCCGGGTCGCGTCGGCAGCGGCCCGGCAACGTTCCTGCAACTCCTGGGCTGCGGCGGTGACTTCCACGGCAGAGATGTGGGGTGGGCACCCACGGAATACACCACAATGCGGGGTGGCACCCGCTCGCCAACAACAGCAAAGGCGGGGTAGGCTCCCACGCAGGATTGCTCAAAACAGCGGGGTGGGCTCCCGCTTCCCCAAACAAAGAGGACTGCGGGAATGCGAGGGAATCTCCATGCCGGGGATTCCCTTCTAAAATGATCGCAGCTCCGTGCTGCAGCCAAGAATAGAAGCACTGCTCCTCAGCTGCAGAGAGCAAAGCGCTCTTTAAAAATGAGAGCCACGCGCTCCCAAGGCGCTAGAATCAAAGTCCAGGGGAAGCCCTTCTGGAGGAAGGGGGCAAGGGCTGGGCCCAGGCAGGCCAGCTCACTGGGCCCTCCAGCAGGGAGGCAGTCCCTAGTGGCGGTTCCTCCTGGAGCCCAGCAGCAGCAGCAGGCCCCCCCTCAAGTCAGGAACAGCACAACAGAACATTTTTATGGGGTCACAGCCCCTATATTTATATGCCCTTTTCCTTTTTGACACAGCACAGGGCTGGAGATACCAGTTAGAACTGGTTTGGGGGAGCTTTGGAGCACTTTGTTTTGCTCAGCTCCTCTCTCCTTTGTTAGGTGGGGGCTCAGGGATCAGACGCACCACAGGGGGCGGAGCCAGCATTGGGGAAGGAAGGCACAACCCTATTCAGGTCCCAGGTGCAACTCCTCCCTCCCATCTAGATGCAGATCTCTCTATTCAGCCCTGCGCTGCCTCATCCTGCCCCTCCTGGAGCCACACACACCTCCCAGCCCCTGTCACTCACAAGCCAGACATGCAATTCCCATCAGGCAGGCAGACACAGAGCACACATAAATGCCAACTTCTAAAAGTGGCATTTCTACACCAGTCACCATAAATCTGCGCACACCATTGCGCAGCATTTATTCTCACGAATTCACACATACTAAACTTGACCACACTGCTCCTCTCATACCAGGAATTACCACTGGCACACAGATTCCCAATGCATTCCTATGGGAGGCAGGTCAATCTCACTAAATGTGCACAGAGCGCGCACGCACTTTCCACTGGACCACAGTGCGAAAGTGCCCAGAGGCCTAAAACCACCAACACTAGGTTACAGACCAGGCAAAAAGTTTAGGGGTGAACCTGCTAAAAAGGGCCAAGTCCAACACAACCCCCTTACAGCCAAAACGCAGGGCAGACCAATCACCACCGTGATGGGCTTCCCTGCTTGGGACGATAGAACACGGATGCGGGCCCGCAACTGCAGGGACACCCTCCTGTTCTACGCCACTGTGAACCCACGTGGTTCCCTCTGTAAAAGCTCTCTGGACCAACTGGGCTACCCCACTGGTACTCCCTAGCTGTCCGCGGCCAGGACCAGGCCCTAGGCCACCCAGATGCCACTGGTCCTTGCCCATCCACAGAGTGGGGGGTAGTAACCCCTGGCACATAGTAACCATTCTCCACTCCTCCCCTCATCATGGCAGTTCTAAACTGCCACTGATCCTCCAGCCTAGGGTCCGCACCCTCAGGCTGACCAAAAGTCACGTGCGAGGCTCTCCTTCCCCTACCTCTTCTTCTAGGGTTCCGCACTCTCCTCCTTGGAGAGGCACCCTCAGAACACAACTCTCCCACCAGTTCAGGACCTCTCTCCAAGAACTGGTCTCCCAACCTAGGGTTTAACCCCTCAGGTTGCACCGGGGTCAGAGGCGAGGGCTCCCTCCCTCTGCACCCCCTTCCAGAGTTCTGCACCCTCCCAACTGGAGCGGTACCCCTGGAAGATGAACCGGTCAGGACACTGGTTTCAGACGTCCTTCCCTCCAGGTCAGGCAGATCCTGAACCTGGCCTCCCAACCTTAGGTCTAAACCCTTTGACTGAGTACTTGCCTGGCACTCCAGGACTTCTGGGGACTCACACAGTATCCCCCAGAGGGTAACACATGACTCATGTGTCGTGTGCCAGTCTGCCTGGCGCAGATCTCCCGTCCCCTGTCCACCTGACAGTGCGCGAAGATCCTCCAGGACAGACGTGGTGTCACCATGGTCACTTCTAGGAGACTCAGCCCTTCTGGCTGGTCCCTGACCCACTGGCTCTTCCACTGGGGAACACAGCCCCATGTCACCCCTCTCTCTGGACTTCTGTACCCTCCCAACTGGAGCGGCAGCGCCAGACACCAGAACCACTGGAGCTCTATTTACAGACACTCCAGGTTCTCCAGACACTAGGAGATCCTCCTCAAATGGACTAACAGGACAGCCTAGGCTCCCAACCTGGTGTTCCCTGAAGAAACCATCCAGGTTCTGAGACTGGGTTTCGGGCACCTGGGGACACTCAGTCCCACACTCACTCCTACTCCACTGAGACAGGACGTGAGCCCCTACACCCCTCCCACTACACTGGGACCTAGCTGGGCTACTCTGAACCTCTTCCCCAATACAGGACTGGAAGATACCTGAGCCACTACTTTTGGGATCACTCCCCAATGCCTCTTCAGAACCTCGGGCACTTTCCCAGAGGTCTGCCTCCCATGCAAGCTCCCTAGATCAGAAAACCCACACTCCAACAGGTGTTGGCGCAACCCCGGAAAACAACAACTGAGCAGGTGCTCTCTGATAACCAGATCGAACAGTCCGTGAAAATCCTGTTCTGTGTTAACCGTCACCCAATCAGCCAGTGCATCATTACATTCATCCACAAACTCCCCCAAGACTGGTGAGACAGTTTCCTACTGCCCCTGAACTTCAACCTGTACTCCTCTTCTTGGGAAACAGGTACCATACTCTGGGAACTGGGAATGGGACTTCCTGCACTGGACTCCATATTGCTGCCACCACTGGACTCCACCCTCACTGGTGAATCCAGAAAACCACAACTGCACTCAGGGGATAATCTACCCTCCAGAGCTATTTTCTCCCTGGCGAAGGTCCTCTCAGCCTCCGCCATCCTCTCCTGCGCTAAGACCCTCTCGGTCTCGAACTTCTTCTCCTCCACACTCAGCTGCGCTATCTCCTTGGCATACTCTAACCTGAGCTTCTCCAAAGCCAGCTGATACTCCCTTTCTTCCCTCCTATCTACCCACTCCTCTGGGGATAGGGAAAGGGGTGGGGCACTGCCCCCGACACTGGACCCAGCAAGAGACTCCCTATCTATGGGGTCCTCACTATCTACTGGCGTCCCTGTCCTGTCATCTTCTTCCTCCTCTTCAGACTCCTCAGGGCCACCCTCAGACCCACCACCCTCTTGGATGGCGGCCTGGTCCCTGTCTATCTGTCTCCATCTATCCTGTTGCCAGTGTAGCAGGGCTGTCCTAAGGGATAGCCGAGTGTCTTCCTCACCCACTGCTAAGCTTCTCTCATCACAGAACCCCTTAACTCCCACATACTGTATTCCAACAGATTATATGCATTAAAGGTAGGTTCCATTCTGGCAAGGTTCTTAAAACACAGGTGCAACACAAGAGACCTAGGCGTCTGAGCTGAAGCAAGAGTACACAATTAACAAATGGCACTTTTTAGGAGAAAAAATCAAATAAAACTCAGAAACAATAATCCCCAAACACGTGATTATCTAAATGCAGAGTTTGTAGTGCAACCAGTTGTCGCTGTGGTATTGCGCAAACACAAGTCCTATCCTCACCGCTGACAACCAAATGTTAGAAATGGGATTCCTGGTTGGCTAAGGCTTGCGCCAAAGCCAGGCAGAGACCACCACTCTAGGCAGGGCAAGGGAGTTACACACTGATGATAACTCCTGCTCACCCCCTTGGTAGCTTGGCACGAGCAGTCAGGCTTATCCCAGAGGCAATGTGTAAAGCATTTGCGCAACACACACACACAGCAGCAACACACTAGGCACCCCACAAAAGAAACTCCACACAAGGTTATATAAAAATAGCCTTTGTATTGTCATAAAACACATTAGAATAGTAATCACATAATATACACTGTGCCAACTGGCACTGGGCAATATTTACAGGGGATTATATACACATGACAGGGCCACGTGGTGTCACCATGGTCACTTCTAGGAGACTCAGCCCTTCTGGCTGGTCCCTGAACCACTGGCTCTTCCACTGGGGAACACAGCCCCATGTCACCCCTCTCTCTGGACTTCTGTACCCTCCCAACTGGAGCGGCACCGCCAGACACCAGAACCACTGGAGCTCTATTTACAGACGCTCCAGGTTCTCCAGACACTAGGAGATCCTCCTCAAATGGACTAACAGGACAGCCTAGGCTCCCAACCTGGTGTTCCCTGAAGAAACCATCCAGGTTCTGAGACTGGGTTTCGGGCACCTGGGGACACTCAGTCCCACACTCACTCCTACTCCACTGAGACAGGACGTGAGCCCCTACACCCCTCCCACTACACTGGGACCTAGCTGGGCTACTCTGAACCTCTTCCCCAATACAGGACTGGAAGATACCTGAGCCACTACTTTTGGGATCACTCCCCAATGCCTCTTCAGAACCTCGGGCACTTTCCCAGAGGTCTGCCTCCCATGCAAGCTCCCCTAGATCAGAAAACCCACACTCCAACAGGTGTTGGCGCAACCCCGGAAAACAACAACTGAGCAGGTGCTCTCTGATAACCAGATCGAACAGTCCGTGAAAATCCTGTTCTGTGTTAACCGTCACCCAATCAGCCAGTGCATCATTACATTCATCCACAAACTCCCCCAAGACTGGTGAGACAGTTTCCTACTGCCCCTGAACTTCAACCTGTACTCCTCTTCTTGGGAAACAGGTACCATACTCTGGGAACTGGGAATGGGACTTCCTGCACTGGACTCCATATTGCTGCCACCACTGGACTCCACCCTCACTGGTGAATCCAGAAAACCACAACTGCACTCAGGGGATAATCTACCCTCCAGAGCTATTTTCTCCCTGGCGAAGGTCCTCTCAGCCTCCGCCATCCTCTCCTGCGCTAAGACCCTCTCGGTCTCGAACTTCTTCTCCTCCACACTCAGCTGCGCTATCTCCTTGGCATACTCTAACCTGAGCTTCTCCAAAGCCAGCTGATGCTCCCTTTCTTCCCTCCTATCTACCCACTCCTCTGGGGATAGGGAAAGGGGTGGGGCACTGCCCCCGACACTGGACCCAGCAAGAGACTCCCTATCTATGGGGTCCTCACTATCTACTGGCGTCCCTGTCCTGTCATCTTCTTCCTCCTCTTCAGACTCCTCAGGGCCACCCTCAGACCCACCACCCTCTTGGAGTGCGGCCTGGTCCCTGTCTATCTGTCTCCATCTATCCTGTTGCCAGTGTAGCAGGGCTGTCCTAAGGGATAGCCGAGTGTCTTCCTCACCCACTGCTAAGCTTCTCTCATCACAGAACCCCTTAACTCCCACATACTGTATTCCAACAGATTATATGCATTAAAGGTAGGTTCCATTCTGGCAAGGTTCTTAAAACACAGGTGCAACACAAGAGACCTAGGCGTCTGAGCTGAAGCAAGAGTACACAATTAACAAATGGCACTTTTTAGGAGAAAAAATCAAATAAAACTCAGAAACAATAATCCCCAAACACGTGATTATCTAAATGCAGAGTTTGTAGTGCAACCAGTTGTCGCTGTGGTATTGCGCAAACACAAGTCCTATCCTCACCGCTGACAACCAAATGTTAGAAATGGGATTCCTGGTTGGCTAAGGCTTGCGCCAAAGCCAGGCAGAGACCACCACTCTAGGCAGGGCAAGGGAGTTACACACTGATGATAACTCCTGCTCACCCCCTTGGTAGCTTGGCACGAGCAGTCAGGCTTATCCCAGAGGCAATGTGTAAAGCATTTGCGCAACACACACACACAGCAGCAACACACTAGGCACCCCACAAAAGAAACTCCACACAAGGTTATATAAAAATAGCCTTTGTATTGTCATAAAACACATTAGAATAGTAATCACATAATATACACTGTGCCAACTGGCACTGGGCAATATTTACAGGGGATTATATACACATGACAGGGCCACGTGGTGTCACCATGGTCACTTCTAGGAGACTCAGCCCTTCTGGCTGGTCCCTGAACCACTGGCTCTTCCACTGGGGAACACAGCCCCATGTCACCCTCTCTCTGGACTTCTGTACCCTCCCAACTGGAGCGGCACCGCCAGACACCAGAACCACTGGAGCTCTATTTACAGACGCTCCAGGTTCTCCAGACACTAGGAGATCCTCCTCAAATGGACTAACAGGACAGCCTAGGCTCCCAACCTGGTGTTCCCTGAAGAAACCATCCAGGTTCTGAGACTGGGTTTCGGGCACCTGGGGACACTCAGTCCCACACTCACTCCTACTCCACTGAGACAGGACGTGAGCCCCTACACCCCTCCCACTACACTGGGACCTAGCTGGGCTACTCTGAACCTCTTCCCCAATACAGGACTGGAAGATACCTGAGCCACTACTTTTGGGATCACTCCCCAATGCCTCTTCAGAACCTCGGGCACTTTCCCAGAGGTCTGCCTCCCATGCAAGCTCCCCTAGATCAGAAAACCCACACTCCAACAGGTGTTGGCGCAACCCCGGAAAACAACAACTGAGCAGGTGCTCTCTGATAACCAGATCGAACAGTCCGTGAAAATCCTGTTCTGTGTTAACCGTCACCCAATCAGCCAGTGCATCATTACATTCATCCACAAACTCCCCCAAGACTGGTGAGACAGTTTCCTACTGCCCCTGAACTTCAACCTGTACTCCTCTTCTTGGGAAACAGGTACCATACTCTGGGAACTGGGAATGGGACTTCCTGCACTGGACTCCATATTGTTGCCACCACTGGACTCCACCCTCACTGGTGAATCCAGAAAACCACAACTGCACTCAGGGGATAATCTACCCTCCAGAGCTATTTTCTCCCTGGCGAAGGTCCTCTCAGCCTCCGCCATCCTCTCCTGCGCTAAGACCCTCTCGGTCTCGAACTTCTTCTCCTCCACACTCAGCTGCGCTATCTCCTTGGCATACTCTAACCTGAGCTTCTCCAAAGCCAGCTGATGCTCCCTTTCTTCCCTCCTATCTACCCACTCCTCTGGGGATAGGGAAAGGGGTGGGGCACTGCCCCCGACACTGGACCCAGCAAGAGACTCCCTATCTATGGGGTCCTCACTATCTACTGGCGTCCCTGTCCTGTCATCTTCTTCCTCCTCTTCAGACTCCTCAGGGCCACCCTCAGACCCACCACCCTCTTGGAGTGCGGCCTGGTCCCTGTCTATCTGTCTCCATCTATCCTGTTGCCAGTGTAGCAGGGCTGTCCTAAGGGATAGCCGAGTGTCTTCCTCACCCACTGCTAAGCTTCTCTCATCACAGAACCCCCTTAACTCCCACATACTGTATTCCAACAGATTATATGCATTAAAGGTAGGTTCCATTCTGGCAAGGTTCTTAAAACACAGGTGCAACACAAGAGACCTAGGCGTCTGAGCTGAAGCAAGAGTACACAATTAACAAATGGCACTTTTAGGAGAAAAATCAAATAAAACTCAGAAACAATAATCCCCAAACACGTGATTATCTAAATGCAGAGTTTGTAGTGCAACCAGTTGTCGCTGTGGTATTGCGCAAACACAAGTCCTATCCTCACCGCTGACAACCAAATGTTAGAAATGGGATTCCTGGTTGGCTAAGGCTTGCGCCAAAGCCAGGCAGAGACCACCACTCTAGGCAGGGCAAGGGAGTTACACACTGATGATAACTCCTGCTCACCCCCTTGGTAGCTTGGCACGAGCAGTCAGGCTTATCCCAGAGGCAATGTGTAAAGCATTTGCGCAACACACACACACAGCAGCAACACACTAGGCACCCCACAAAAGAAACTCCACACAAGGTTATATAAAAATAGCCTTTGTATTGTCATAAAACACATTAGAATAGTAATCACATAATATACACTGTGCCAACTGGCACTGGGCAATATTTACAGGGGATTATATACACATGACAGGGCCACGTGGTGTCACCATGGTCACTTCTAGGAGACTCAGCCCTTCTGGCTGGTCCCTGAACCACTGGCTCTTCCACTGGGGAACACAGCCCCATGTCACCCCTCTCTCTGGACTTCTGTACCCTCCCAACTGGAGCGGCACCGCCAGACACCAGAACCACTGGAGCTCTATTTACAGACGCTCCAGGTTCTCCAGACACTAGGAGATCCTCCTCAAATGGACTAACAGGACAGCCTAGGCTCCCAACCTGGTGTTCCCTGAAGAAACCATCCAGGTTCTGAGACTGGGTTTCGGGCACCTGGGGACACTCAGTCCCACACTCACTCCTACTCCACTGAGACAGGACGTGAGCCCCTACACCCCTCCCACTACACTGGGACCTAGCTGGGCTACTCTGAACCTCTTCCCCAATACAGGACTGGAAGATACCTGAGCCACTACTTTTGGGATCACTCCCCAATGCCTCTTCAGAACCTCGGGCACTTTCCCAGAGGTCTGCCTCCCATGCAAGCTCCCCTAGATCAGAAAACCCACACTCCAACAGGTGTTGGCGCAACCCCGGAAAACAACAACTGAGCAGGTGCTCTCTGATAACCAGATCGAACAGTCCGTGAAAATCCTGTTCTGTGTTAACCGTCACCCAATCAGCCAGTGCATCATTACATTCATCCACAAACTCCCCCCAAGACTGGTGAGACAGTTTCCTACTGCCCCTGAACTTCAACCTGTACTCCTCTTCTTGGGAAACAGGTACCATACTCTGGGAACTGGGAATGGGACTTCCTGCACTGGACTCCATATTGCTGCCACCACTGGACTCCACCCTCACTGGTGAATCCAGAAAACCACAACTGCACTCAGGGGATAATCTACCCTCCAGAGCTATTTTCTCCCTGGCGAAGGTCCTCTCAGCCTCCGCCATCCTCTCCTGCGCTAAGACCCTCTCGGTCTCGAACTTCTTCTCCTCCACACTCAGCTGCGCTATCTCCTTGGCATACTCTAACCTGAGCTTCTCCAAAGCCAGCTGATGCTCCCTTTCTTCCCTCCTATCTACCCACTCCTCTGGGGATAGGGAAAGGGGTGGGGCACTGCCCCCGACACTGGACCCAGCAAGAGACTCCCTATCTATGGGGTCCTCACTATCTACTGGCGTCCCTGTCCTGTCATCTTCTTCCTCCTCTTCAGACTCCTCAGGGCCACCCTCAGACCCACCACCCTCTTGGAGTGCGGCCTGGTCCCTGTCTATCTGTCTCCATCTATCCTGTTGCCAGTGTAGCAGGGCTGTCCTAAGGGATAGCCGAGTGTCTTCCTCACCCACTGCTAAGCTTCTCTCATCACAGAACCCCTTAACTCCCACATACTGTATTCCAACAGATTATATGCATTAAAGGTAGGTTCCATTCTGGCAAGGTTCTTAAAACACAGGTGCAACACAAGAGACCTAGGCGTCTGAGCTGAAGCAAGAGTACACAATTAACAAATGGCACTTTTTAGGAGAAAAAATCAAATAAAACTCAGAAACAATAATCCCCAAACACGTGATTATCTAAATGCAGAGTTTGTAGTGCAACCAGTTGTCGCTGTGGTATTGCGCAAACACAAGTCCTATCCTCACCGCTGACAACCAAATGTTAGAAATGGGATTCCTGGTTGGCTAAGGCTTGCGCCAAAGCCAGGCAGAGACCACCACTCTAGGCAGGGCAAGGGAGTTACACACTGATGATAACTCCTGCTCACCCCCTTGGTAGCTTGGCACGAGCAGTCAGGCTTATCCCAGAGGCAATGTGTAAAGCATTTGCGCAACACACACACACAGCAGCAACACACTAGGCACCCCACAAAAGAAACTCCACACAAGGTTATATAAAAATAGCCTTTGTATTGTCATAAAACACATTAGAATAGTAATCACATAATATACACTGTGCCAACTGGCACTGGGCAATATTTACAGGGGATTATATACACATGACAGGGCCACGTGGTGTCACCATGGTCACTTCTAGGAGACTCAGCCCTTCTGGCTGGTCCCTGAACCACTGGCTCTTCCACTGGGGAACACAGCCCCATGTCACCCCTCTCTCTGGACTTCTGTACCCTCCCAACTGGAGCGGCACCGCCAGACACCAGAACCACTGGAGCTCTATTTACAGACGCTCCAGGTTCTCCAGACACTAGGAGATCCTCCTCAAATGGACTAACAGGACAGCCTAGGCTCCCAACCTGGTGTTCCCTGAAGAAACCATCCAGGTTCTGAGACTGGGTTTCGGGCACCTGGGGACACTCAGTCCCACACTCACTCCTACTCCACTGAGACAGGACGTGAGCCCCTACACCCCTCCCACTACACTGGGACCTAGCTGGGCTACTCTGAACCTCTTCCCCAATACAGGACTGGAAGATACCTGAGCCACTACTTTTGGGATCACTCCCCAATGCCTCTTCAGAACCTCGGGCACTTTCCCAGAGGTCTGCCTCCCATGCAAGCTCCCCTAGATCAGAAAACCCACACTCCAACAGGTGTTGGCGCAACCCCGGAAAACAACAACTGAGCAGGTGCTCTCTGATAACCAGATCGAACAGTCCGTGAAAATCCTGTTCTGTGTTAACCGTCACCCAATCAGCCAGTGCATCATTACATTCATCCACAAACTCCCCCAAGACTGGTGAGACAGTTTCCTACTGCCCCTGAACTTCAACCTGTACTCCTCTTCTTGGGAAACAGGTACCATACTCTGGGAACTGGGAATGGGACTTCCTGCACTGGACTCCATATTGCTGCCACCACTGGACTCCACCCTCACTGGTGAATCCAGAAAACCACAACTGCACTCAGGGGATAATCTACCCTCCAGAGCTATTTTCTCCCTGGCGAAGGTCCTCTCAGCCTCCGCCATCCTCTCCTGCGCTAAGACCCTCTCGGTCTCGAACTTCTTCTCCTCCACACTCAGCTGCGCTATCTCCTTGGCATACTCTAACCTGAGCTTCTCCAAAGCCAGCTGATGCTCCCTTTCTTCCCTCCTATCTACCCACTCCTCTGGGGATAGGGAAAGGGGTGGGGCACTGCCCCCGACACTGGACCCAGCAAGAGACTCCCTATCTATGGGGTCCTCACTATCTACTGGCGTCCCTGTCCTGTCATCTTCTTCCTCCTCTTCAGACTCCTCAGGGCCACCCTCAGACCCACCACCCTCTTGGAGTGCGGCCTGGTCCCTGTCTATCTGTCTCCATCTATCCTGTTGCCAGTGTAGCAGGGCTGTCCTAAGGGATAGCCGAGTGTCTTCCTCACCCACTGCTAAGCTTCTCTCATCACAGAACCCCCTTAACTCCCACATACTGTATTCCAACAGATTATATGCATTAAAGGTAGGTTCCATTCTGGCAAGGTTCTTAAAACACAGGTGCAACACAAGAGACCTAGGCGTCTGAGCTGAAGCAAGAGTACACAATTAACAAATGGCACTTTTTAGGAGAAAAATCAAATAAAACTCAGAAACAATAATCCCCAAACACGTGATTATCTAAATGCAGAGTTTGTAGTGCAACCAGTTGTCGCTGTGGTATTGCGCAAACACAAGTCCTATCCTCACCGCTGACAACCAAATGTTAGAAATGGGATTCCTGGTTGGCTAAGGCTTGCGCCAAAGCCAGGCAGAGACCACCACTCTAGGCAGGGCAAGGGAGTTACACACTGATGATAACTCCTGCTCACCCCCTTGGTAGCTTGGCACGAGCAGTCAGGCTTATCCCAGAGGCAATGTGTAAAGCATTTGCGCAACACACACACACAGCAGCAACACACTAGGCACCCCACAAAAGAAACTCCACACAAGGTTATATAAAAATAGCCTTTGTATTGTCATAAAACACATTAGAATAGTAATCACATAATATACACTGTGCCAACTGGCACTGGGCAATATTTACAGGGGATTATATACACATGACAGGGCCACGTGGTGTCACCATGGTCACTTCTAGGAGACTCAGCCCTTCTGGCTGGTCCCTGAACCACTGGCTCTTCCACTGGGGAACACAGCCCCATGTCACCCCTCTCTCTGGACTTCTGTACCCTCCCAACTGGAGCGGCACCGCCAGACACCAGAACCACTGGAGCTCTATTTACAGACGCTCCAGGTTCTCCAGACACTAGGAGATCCTCCTCAAATGGACTAACAGGACAGCCTAGGCTCCCAACCTGGTGTTCCCTGAAGAAACCATCCAGGTTCTGAGACTGGGTTTCGGGCACCTGGGGACACTCAGTCCCACACTCACTCCTACTCCACTGAGACAGGACGTGAGCCCCTACACCCCTCCCACTACACTGGGACCTAGCTGGGCTACTCTGAACCTCTTCCCCAATACAGGACTGGAAGATACCTGAGCCACTACTTTTGGGATCACTCCCCAATGCCTCTTCAGAACCTCGGGCACTTTCCCAGAGGTCTGCCTCCCATGCAAGCTCCCTAGATCAGAAAACCCACACTCCAACAGGTGTTGGCGCAACCCCGGAAAACAACAACTGAGCAGGTGCTCTCTGATAACCAGATCGAACAGTCCGTGAAAATCCTGTTCTGTGTTAACCGTCACCCAATCAGCCAGTGCATCATTACATTCATCCACAAACTCCCCCAAGACTGGTGAGACAGTTTCCTACTGCCCCTGAACTTCAACCTGTACTCCTCTTCTTGGGAAACAGGTACCATACTCTGGGAACTGGGAATGGGACTTCCTGCACTGGACTCCATATTGCTGCCACCACTGGACTCCACCCTCACTGGTGAATCCAGAAAACCACAACTGCACTCAGGGGATAATCTACCCTCCAGAGCTATTTTCTCCCTGGCGAAGGTCCTCTCAGCCTCCGCCATCCTCTCCTGCGCTAAGACCCTCTCGGTCTCGAACTTCTTCTCCTCCACACTCAGCTGCGCTATCTCCTTGGCATACTCTAACCTGAGCTTCTCCAAAGCCAGCTGATGCTCCCTTTCTTCCCTCCTATCTACCCACTCCTCTGGGGATAGGGAAAGGGGTGGGGCACTGCCCCCGACACTGGACCCAGCAAGAGACTCCCTATCTATGGGGTCCTCACTATCTACTGGCGTCCCTGTCCTGTCATCTTCTTCCTCCTCTTCAGACTCCTCAGGGCCACCCTCAGACCCACCACCCTCTTGGAGTGCGGCCTGGTCCCTGTCTATCTGTCTCCATCTATCCTGTTGCCAGTGTAGCAGGGCTGTCCTAAGGGATAGCCGAGTGTCTTCCTCACCCACTGCTAAGCTTCTCTCATCACAGAACCCCCTTAACTCCCACATACTGTATTCCAACAGATTATATGCATTAAAGGTAGGTTCCATTCTGGCAAGGTTCTTAAAACACAGGTGCAACACAAGAGACCTAGGCGTCTGAGCTGAAGCAAGAGTACACAATTAACAAATGGCACTTTTTAGGAGAAAAATCAAATAAAACTCAGAAACAATAATCCCCAAACACGTGATTATCTAAATGCAGAGTTTGTAGTGCAACCAGTTGTCGCTGTGGTATTGCGCAAACACAAGTCCTATCCTCACCGCTGACAACCAAATGTTAGAAATGGGATTCCTGGTTGGCTAAGGCTTGCGCCAAAGCCAGGCAGAGACCACCACTCTAGGCAGGGCAAGGGAGTTACACACTGATGATAACTCCTGCTCACCCCCTTGGTAGCTTGGCACGAGCAGTCAGGCTTATCCCAGAGGCAATGTGTAAAGCGTTTGCGCAACACACACACACAGCAGCAACACACTAGGCACACCACAAAAGAAACTCCACACAAGGTTATATAAAAATAGCCTTTGTATTGTCATAAAACACATTAGAATAGTAATCACATAAAATACACTGTGCCAACTGGCACTGGGCAATATTTACAGGGGATTATATACACATGACAGGGCCACGTGGGCCACTGTCAGAACCATCACAAATCACCAATTGTAAATGTAGCACAGATAGTAAATGTAGCGCACAACCAGTAACTACTGGTAAAGTTATGAACTTAGCATGAGATCCTGCAATGTAAAACAGAGGATGCATAAATCACCTTGCGCATGAATCACCTTAGGCATAAAACTACATTAGGCCCAAACCTCATTAGCAACACACATTACGCAATAGGCATTACAGTAGGCATCACAAGCATAAACACCTTAGGAAATAATTGGCATAAAAACAGTGTGCCCCAATCGGGGGCACAACGCACTGAAACTGGCCCCAGGCCAACTGGCCTCTCACAGGGGCTCAAATGCCCAATGTCCAGGATGTCCGGGCTGGCTGCAAAAAGCAGCGAAAGCAAAAGTGCGCAAAGCGCTGGGGCAGGACTGTCTCTCACTCCTCTCTCTCTCCTTCTGAGGAATAAAATGCCCCCAAGGCGTTGCAGCTGCCTGCGCTCTCGCAGGGCAGCTGGGGAAGGTACCAAACAAGCACTGGTACCCGCAGTGCCTGGGGAGCACTAAAAAAGGCTCCAAACTCAGCCCCACGTTGCAGCGACCCGCATCTGCGGCGCCGCTGTGTCGAACAGCAAAGACTCTGGCACTCACAGTGCCTGTGGAGCCCTACTCGGGGACTCGCAACTTGAAAATGGCCCCAAAGCGTTGCAGCTGCCTGCGCTCTTGCAGGACAGCTGGGGAAGCCACCAAAACAGGCACTGGCACTACTTGTGCCTCACCAACCCGGGGCCACTGCAGGGCTCCTCCGGGAATGCGGGAAATGAGGCAAGAATGTCCCCAAGGCGCTGCCGCTGCCCACTGTCAAGCGGGGCAGCGGGAAAGAAAACTGAGCACGGCACCTGCAGTGCCCGAGGCTTGGTCACGGGGGCGGGCACCGAAAATGTGCCCCGACACACCCCCAACCACCATAACACTGAGCCCCACTCACCGGGACTTCACTGCTCTCTCCCCGGTCTCCGGCGGCGGGACTCCTCCGGACTTCTCCTGCGGCGGGGGAGGCTTCGGCGGCGTCTCGCTCCTTGTCAGCAGCGGCACTTGCGGGGCTCTCTGCACGTATGGGAGCCCTGCACCGCACTTGAGCCTCGCTTCACCCGGTCCCCCTCCTCAGGACCGGGACTTCGTTCTGGAGCCCGTGAGGCTCCCGGGCTACTTCCGCCTCGTCACGCGGCCCCGCCCACACCCAGGCAGGGCCGCCTGGCTTCCGGGTCATGTCGGCAGCGGCCCGGCAACGTTCCCGCAACTCCTGGGCTGCGGCGGTGACTTCCACGGCAGAGATGTGGGGTGGGCACCCACGGAATACACCACAATGCGGGGTGGCACCCGCTCGCCAACAACAGCAAAGGCGGGGTAGGCTCCCACGCAGGATTGCTCAAAACAGCGGGGTGGGTTCCCGCTTCCCCAAACAAAGAGGACTGCGGGAATGCGAGGGAATCTCCATGCCGGGGATTCCCTTCTAAAATGATCGCAGCTCCGTGCTGCAGCCAAGAATAGAAGCACTGCTCCTCAGCTGCAGAGAGCAAAGCGCTCTTTAAAAAGGAGAGCCATGCGCTCCCAAGGCGCTAGAATCAAAGTCCAGGGGAAGCCCTTCTGGAGGAAGAGGGCAAGGGCTGGGCCCAGGCAGGCCAGCTCACTGGGCCCTCCAGCAGGGAGGCAGTCCCTAGTGGCGGTTCCTCCTGGAGCCCAGCAGCAGCAGCAGGCCCCCTCAAGTCAGGAACAGCACAACAGAACATTTTTATGGGGTCACAGCCCCTATATTTATATGCCCTTTTCCTTTGTGACACAGCACAGGGCTGGGGATACCAGTTAGAACTGGTTTGGGGGAGCTTTGGAGCACTTTGTTTTGCTCAGCTCCTTTCTCCTTTGTTAGGTGGGGGCTCAGGGATCAGACGCACCACAGGGGGCGGAGCCAGCATTGGGGAGGGAAGGCACAACCCTATTCAGGTCCCAGGTGCAACTCCTCCCTCCCATCTAGATGCAGATCTCTCTATTCAGCCCTGCGCTGACTCACCCTGCCCCTCCTGGAGCCACACACACCTCCCAGCCCCTGTCACTCACAAGCCAGACATGCAATTCACATCAGGCAGGCAGACACAGAGCACACATAAATGCCAACTTCTAAAAGTGGCATTTCTACACCAGTCACCATAAATCTGCGCACACCATTGCGCAGCATTTATTCTCACGAATTCACACATACTAAACTTGACCACACTGCTCCTCTCATACCAGGAATTACCACTGGCACACAGATCCCCAATGCATTCCTATGGGAGGCAGGTCAATCTCACGAAATGTGCACAGAGCGCGCACGCACTTTCCACTGGACCACAGTGCGAAAGTGCCCAGAGGCCTAAAACCACCAACACTAGGTTACAGACCAGGCAAAAAGTTTAGGGGTGAACCTGCTAAAAAGGGCCAAGTCCAACACCCTGTGATAAGGCATTTTGTGACAAGAGCTCTTAATACTTAGAACAATTACACAGGGCTCGCAAAATTTCAGTGAGCAATAAGCACCCACTATTTGTGGCTGGTCTGTTGGTACTAAACTCACAACTCTGAGGGGACAGGAGAATACGCCTCCCCTCACTCTCCCAAAAGATCAACTCAAAGTCAAAGTCAAAAGGTACTTTATTCGGCAACTGAAAGCCATAAAAGCAGACATTTTAAAAAGAATACATTTAGTCGGGATACATTCAATTAATAAAACCTGAATCAGATAAAGATAAAATATGAACAGCTTTGTGAGTCGATAAAAGCGTCCAGGGTTCAAGTTTTAAACTGCAAGCGGTGCATTTTATAAAGTGCAACAGTGCTAAACATAAAACCAGTTGCTGTGAGCAATATAACATAAGGTGCACATACTAATGCATTGTAAAACCCTGAGCACAAAACGGAAGAAACAAGCAAACTACTGCAAGGACAGCTTTTTCCTGTGTCTAATAGCCCCTGTTAAGAAGCTTGCAACCCCAAAGCAGACCATGGGGGAAGATAGCATTTGGAGATATAGTAATGCAGGCCTGACTTGGGTAAATTGGCAATCTCTGAGCAACGGGAGTATAAACTTTCTACGCAAAGGGTTATAATAATCACAAAAAAAGATGAAGTGTAGGGTATCTTGCTCTGAGAAGTTGTCACATGGGCAGGGTTTTAAAGTGCCGGGTTTTGCGTACCCTTGGGGAAACGCCAATAGCCAGGGGACCAAATTCAGATGGAATCTAGTCAACACAAAGCGATGATACGCTTTGCTAACAAGGAGTAGATATGGTTGAACCTGTTGGCTCAAAGACAGTGTGACAAACCTTCTAATGGTGGGCTTGGCTAGCTCCTTCTCTTCCCTGAACCCCTGCCGTTTGTCCAGGAACTGCTGATTGTTATTTCTAACAGCTACTTTGCCCAACGGCCTGGGGCTCTGGTACAGGTCGGGGCAGCCAAGCCATTTTGTCTGTTCCATTATATATTTTAGCCAGGGAATATGTAAAGCCCCTCCAGCGCTGTACAGTCCGTAATTATAAGTTGATTTAAGTTAGGGGTGGGACAGGCCCAGATTCTCAGCCAACGCAGCAAAGGGGCTACTGCTATCAGATCCGAGATATACCCCACCCCCAATTCCTCATGTAAAATATATGCCGGAGTAGCGGGCGGGACGGCAAGGAGCTTACGCATAAATTTGTTCTCGGCCCCCTGAATATCCTTCACATCCTTGTAACCCCAGACATCACACCCATATGTGGCCATGGGAATACATTTTACTTTGTAGATTTCAAGCAGGGCAGGGAGAGGTTTTGACCCCAATCTTTTTGCGAAGTCCAATGTGGCCCCCACCGCTCTGGCTAAAATATTCTTTTTATGTGTTCTTTGCTCACACCAAGACCCTCGTTCATCAAATAGTACCCCTAGATATGGAAAAGTGGGCACTTTAGTTAGCTCAGCCCCCTTACAATAAAAGTTAGCCTTGGCAGCCTTTTGGGAGCCTATAGACATAGTGTGTGATCTAGTGAAATTTGTGGTCAAATCTAGTGAGTCCATAAAAGCTATAGAACCATTTAAAAGTTGTTGGAGGCCCACGGCGGTTCTAGCAAGTAGGACCGCGTCATATGCATACAGGAGTGCAGGGATCCTCTTGGTACCAACCCTAGGGATATCTTTGCAACTTGATAATAAAAAGTCCCCTAGCTTGTTAATATAGAGAGTAAACAGCAAGGGGGCCAAGATGCATCCCTGTCGGACCCCTCTCTTAACTGCCCAAGTATCCATCAGACCACCATCTCCATTATATCTAATCGCGGCCATGGTGTTTTCGTGGGCAGTGTGTAAAAAGGCCACCAAATCTATGTCTAAGCCCATGTCACGTAAAATCAACCATAATTTAGACCTATTTACACAATCAAAAGCAGATGTTAAATCCATAAAAGCTAAATGAAAAATTCCCTTCTTGGCAATAGTGTACTTCCCAATCACTAGATGCAAGTTAAGGCATTGATTCAGCGTCCCTTTGCCCTGCCTAAAACCGTACTGTAAATCAGAAATAACATTAAAATTATCAAGCCACACTGTTAGACGATCCAATGCCACTTTCCCCGTGATTTTGGCAGCAGAATCTAAAAGCGAGATCGGTCTATAACATGCAGGGTCATCCCGTGCACCCTTTTTAAAAATGGGAATAATGACAGCCATTGCCCACGAGGGGGGAAGCCATAAGAACAGGATGCATTAAAAACTTGAGCTAATAACTTTGCCCAGACGTTGGGATCGGCCTTATATAGGTATGCAGGTACCCCATCTGGACTGGGAGCCTTACCCCCGGATGTCGAGATGATGGCTTTATGGACCTCATCTACGCTAAAAAGAAGGGGAGTGCTAGCCAGGCCAACAACCATTTGTCCCCAGGCTCTCCTAAATTGGTACCGCTATAGATATTACCAAAATGCTGTACCCAGTGCTCGGCGGGTATTGTACAGTCTGTGTTGGAGTTTGGCATGTCAGAATAGAAAGGGCTGTTCACCACAAACCAGAATTTGGAGCTGTCAGCCAAGACACTTGCTTGACCGAGGGCCTCTAAAGCCTGCTCTCTTATCTGCTTCTTCCTCTCCAGAACTGCAAACTTATAAGCCTTCCTACGACTCCTGACTACTGCTTCATCCCTAGGGTTATGCTAAAGGGCCTGCAAAAGCTCCCTGTGGGCTGCAGAACAGGTGCCGTCAAACCACCTCTTGACCTTCGGACATCTTGCCCTGCTCTCAGTAGTTAGATTAGATGCTATCTGCTTAGTTATTTTGTCAAAAGCCTCTAGGATAGCTCTGTCATGCGTGGTAGGGTCCATACATGCTTGGATCTCTGTGGCACAAACGGTGTTCAGATTGTCTAAGAAACTTTCCGGGGTAATCCTTTCCCACTTCAGCCTGCATGCTTGATCTTTGGTACCAATATTTGTATTGGAGATACAACTAGCCACCACCCCTTTTAGAGCTAGAGAATAAGACAGCTCAAGTGTGATAGGGTTATGGTCGCTATGTCAGTTCCAAGAGACCCTCAGGTTCTCCACAACCGAAACTAATGGTGCAGAGAGCATGATGTAGTCAATAATACTAGGGCTGCCACTTCCTGCTTAGGTAAGAACCAAAGCGGACATATCTGTTTGCTGTAAGCAATGTAGATTGTAGGCTGAGGAGACCTTCTAAAAAAATGCCTGATGGTGTGTGCTCAAAGTGGTTTGTCGATGGTAAGGAATCCCCCTGCTCCATAATGGAAATGCAATTAAGACAACATTGGTGAGTGTTAAAATCCCTAAAATTATCAGATCATGGTAAGCTTGTTTGCCTTCCCCATAGAGTTCCAGAAATTCCTTAAAGGCTAGGAGATGTTCTATCTCATGACTTCTAGAAAAGGAATTATAAAAATGTACAACTAGCAGGGTGGGAAGATTATTGAATGACAATTCTACTGCTAGCACATGGGGTGATCAGCATTCAATCATTTTGGTCTTGCAAGAAAGTTTAAGTGAGAATATTAAAAGAAGGCCCCCCCCCTTGCTCTTTCCATATTCGAAGGGGTTGCATGTTTACAGAGTGAAATAAAGCCATCCAGAAAAAAACTGTTGTTAGACTCCCAAGTTTCTTGTAGGGCAATAATATGGTGCGTTAAAAGAAAATTTTCCCAAGATATATTGCCCCTTTTTGACTTAAGACAGGCAATGTTCCACGCGAGTACCTTCGTACAGGGGACACCAGAGATGGCGGATGTGGAAAGGGAGTTAGGGGGTTTGTCAAACATTGGCTCGGGCATAAGTGCCGGTGGGATTAGGTTGTAAGTGACCTTGAGTGGCAGTTTATTGCCCTGCATCTTTTCATCCACCGGCTTTAGTCAATCGCTTTCGTTAAGACCCTGTAGACTGGCCAGGGGTTGGAAACGATTGGTCATGGGTAAGATCGTGCCACATTTCTTATTTGAACAGTCCTAACCGGTTTAAAGGGCAACTGCCATTGAAGATTGGCTGAGGACTGCTTAGGGGGATTAAAAAAAAACTGTAAGGAAGCAGTTCTAATTGTGGATGTATTGCTATTTCTATAATGGCATCCCACTAGCGCCTCAGCCTGCGCAGAGTGCTTGAAATTGACAATTACGCAATCCCCCTCTACATTTTTTCTGGTCCTACGCCCAATCCATCCCACTCTTCTGGCCATAATAATGTCGGAGGATATATTTAAGCCATTTACCACGTTATTATTACACCAGTGAGTGGCCTTGTGAATAAGGTCCAGAGAAGTTTCCTTTAGACCTTGTGATAGTGGGGGAACCCCCATTAAAATAGCAACTAGGGGAGCAGATTCAGGGGGCAGGTCGAGACTACATTGATTTCCAGCCTTAGACATTATAGGTTGAGGCAAGGTGCCTATAGGTAATGGGCCTTCTTTAGATGTTTGTGGCCTGCCCATTTGAGCCGCCCGGGCTACAAGGGTCAACTCTCCAGGTATGCAATTGTTTTTCAATCTACAGGACTATTCCTTACCCGCTGTATCTTGGGTACATCTCGGCTGAAGAATTTGGTTCGTATTATCGGAGACCAGACATGATACCCCCACCCCCCAACCACTGGCTCTGGCCTTGTAAAACAATTATTGCACATGGGAATAAAAGAATTAAGTCTCGTCTCAATCCCTTCCAACTTTAGTGTTATCGGTGCTAAGAGATCTTTAGTCATTAACTCTAGTCTTACGAAAAGGGTGTCCAGCAGCAGTTCAAGTTTGGGCCTGGATGGTAGGGAGTTTTTGACCGCGGAGACTTCCTCGTAACTCTATTACAGCCTGTTCGATCCTCTTAGTGGGGGGACAATCCAAAATTAAATCATCTCCCGCTGGCGGTTTAGCTGTCAAGATACTTATGGGCGTTGCCAGCTCAGCAGGAGGGGCCACCTTAGGTGTGGGCATGGAAACAGGAGGGCTTGGAGTTCCCACTGTGTCCCCTATCAACCCCAACGCCTCTCCATTCTTGGCCACTGCGGTGCCCTGGGCAAATTTCTCAGTCTCCAATGAAAGCCTTCTCTCGGTCAGAGCTATCTCCTTCGTTATGACATTTGCCGCTCTGGTTAAAAAAAGAATCAATGGTCGCCACTGTGTTACTTCCTGGGGGCCCTGCAGTCATTTTCCTTTTGCCCTTGGCAGCGTAGGCTAGATTCACCGAACTTGTATTTGCCACAATATGAATCTCTTGGGGGGTCAGGGGGAATGGGTAGCACTCTTCCTAATCTAAGATTCTTGGAGGGCCTTGTTGGCTGTGTACCAGGAAAGTCAATCATAAAATAACACTTAAAAACGAAATATACAAAGTACCTTGTTCATGGCCTTGGTAGTAAAATTAAGGAAGCCGTGTCCTGGTAATCCCCGAAGACCGAAGCGCTCCAAGATAAGACCAAGGGACCTGGCCCAGCCTCTTCCGGCCGCAGACGGGCCCGCCCTTAGCCCAGGCGCGGCCAGGGTGCGTCCGCGCACGACACGCGCAGCGGGAGCCCCAAGCAGCTTAAGTGCGCCTCCTGGCGAGAACCTGGTGACGTTGGCGGCCCTGGCCGCTAAGCAGTGTGGGAAATGGAGTCCCCAACCGACCAGCAACACCGGGAAAAGTGCCTTGTGCGATGAAGGGCTCAACTCAAAACACAGTTAGAGAAGGACTCTTCCATAAAATCAAAATAAGCTAATAGATAAGATAAATACACAACGGGGAGACCCTATAGACTACGCCCTCCAAAAAGTTAACACTTTGGAAAACGCAAATAGTTTTTTTGAATGTCCTCTCCCACTAGATAGTGGCATGCTTCATCATAGGGCCCGCTATCACACCCTGAAGTAATCCACCATTCTCACATATACCCGTATATTAGACTTTTTTAATCCTGCCAAGAGGGACCCATAATAAAGTTATAGGCGGGAACCCTCTTAGGTAGTTTTAACTTTAGTCTTTTTCTGCATTATGGGATCCCTGGTTCGAAATCAGTGCATTTCAAATACATAAAAAATTCCTTATGGTCAGAAAACAGCACTCTACCCTGAATGTTGGATTACTTCAGGGTGTGATAGCCGGCCCTATAATGAAGCATGCCACCATCTAGTGGGTGAGGGCATTAAAAAAACTATTTACGTTTTCCAAAGTGTTAACTTTTGGGATGGCGTAGTCAGTTGGTAAACCAGGCCCTTAGCTCTTAGATATCAGTCTCAATGATAAACAGCTATAATAGGTATAAGATGCAGTATACTTAAATACTACTCAGAAAAGTATGGTCACCTGTTCAGTTGCTTGTTAGATGCTTTTGACGATGATGATGATGATGATGATGATAAGGCTCTTATAGAGCCTGAACTGTCACCAAGAAGGATTGAGACAAATAATAACTGTGTTTACAGAAATTACATTTTGTGTGAAAACAGGTACGTTTTGAGGGTTATGCTAAACTGAAGGTAGTGGTCTACCCTGGGAAACGTAGACAGAAGAGAATTCCAGACTTTGGCTGCCAGATGGGAGAAGGAACGAAGAGGTGTTTTTTACAGGAGGAACACCAGGTTTAAGATAGCTATTATGGCTGAAATTTAGCTTCAAGAACGTGCGGTCCACATTTATGAAAAGCCTGATGAACTACACTTGTGTACTTAAATGTGATGTGAGAAGTGACTGACCGGTAGGAGATGCAAGGCAGCCAAGTGCTGTGAAATGTGTGTGTGTTAAGAACAGGGCTTTAAGTGGGCCGGATCTCACCGGGTCTGAGCACAGGCAGTTTTTTTAAGGGGGCCTCGAAACGGGTCTCTATCGGGCTCTGTTTTGTGCCCTGGCACAGGCGGTCCGTTTTTTTTTTCCCGGACTGCAGTGACAGTAGGCACATCAATGTGCGCGTGGTGAGCGTTGTAGAGGAAGGGAAATCCTTTAAAGAGAGTCATTTTCTCTCTGGATTTCCCTTCTCTTTTTGAAACTCAGGAGCAGCAACATTGTCGTGGTGTCACCAGGGCTTTAAGTGGACGTTTTTTCAATATTATTTACAAGCCATAGTTGCTGCTTATTTATCTTATCAACTAGCAACCATTGACAATGCCAATAGTCCTGACTTGTAGGTATCATGTGACTTGTTGTATCATATATCTGGACGCAATGACAGGAACAGCAAAATACAAGTCGGGCGGCACACTGTGCTAAACACAGATTTTTAGCTTACGTGTTTTTAAGCCACGCCCTTAACTACATTGACCACGCCCCTTTGAGAGACCCCCTAGTTTTTTCATCCCACTTAAAGCCCTGGTTAAGAAGACTGCATGTCAGACGCACCACTGCATGCTCAATGCGCAGAAAGAAGTGGAGTAGAGCGTTTAGGTAGTCTAAATAGGGAGAATTACAATAGTGGCATCAGGCCAGGATCACAGCCTGAACTACCAGTTGATGAATAACATGATGAAGTGTTGTGGAATGTGGAATCAGCGAACGAGAGTTCCCCCCAAAACCCGATATTCCGAACCTCTGATAATATGATGAACATTTACATTGATTGGTGATAAAATAGAGAAATGCTGGTAAAATAACAAACATATAGCATTGTTAGAAATGGGATCTCTAGTTGGCAAGGGCTTGCACCTTTGTCCAAGTAGGGACCCTTCTTCCTAGTCAGGGTAAGGGTTGTTACACTCGTGAAGTAACCCCTGCTCACCCTCGTGGTAGCTTGGCACGAGCAGTCAGGCTTAATTCAGAGGCAGTGTGTAAAGCATTTGCACATAACCAACAGTAATACAGTGTAAGCACTACAAACGGACACCACACCAGTTTAGAAAAATAACCAATTATTTTATATACTCAAGACAAGACCAATTACGACAAAAATCCACAATACTATACTTTACGAATGAATACTTGATACGTTAACTTCTTCTTTGCAGGAATAGCACAAAAGCAAAGTTCGTACGAGTCGGTAGCTCCGTCCGAGCCTACCGTGGTGCTGAAAACCACAGAGTCTAACAGTTCCAGCCGACCGCGTCGATACGGGCCAGCAGAGTCATGAACAGACTCGGTCACAGTACCTTTTCTCGTTGTGGCTGGTACGGTGTGTACGAGCCGGTCGGCGTTCGTAGCGGTTGCGGTGCAAAATGGAGCGATGCAAGGTGCGGTGTCCCTCGATGCAGGGCAGGCAGCGGCTCGATGAGCGTCGTGCAGACGGAGTCGGTGAGTCCAAGGCGTGCGATGCAGGGCGAGACGATGCTCGATGCGGTGCTGACAGGTTGCGATGCAGGCGACCAAGCCGGAGTGCGGGAGCTGGCGTCGGACAGCGGTGCGAGTCGGAGCGGTGCGTCGCAGACGTGCGAGCGGTGCCCCAAATGCGGTGCGGTCTCGATTCTTGAGCCAGTTGCAGCGACAGTGTCGGTCTGGTCCGGCTGGCCCAGTGAAGCGATGCGATGCGAACTGCGGTGCCCACAGGTCACGGTGCAAGCAGCGGCTCGATGTTGGCGGCGTCGGACGTCGCCCACGGTGAGACCAGGGTTGCGATGCGAAGCGGGGCGATGCGGTCTGCGGTGCAAACAGATCACCGGCCAGGGATGGATTCGGTTGACGGAGTCGGTTGCAGTTCCCTTCCTCTGTGGCGACTGAAACAGCGTTCCAGAAGCGGTACCCAGAGGCTTGTGAAGTCTTTGTAGTCCCTGAGACTTCTTAACAGGAGGCCAGCTCGGTTCCTGGCCCTTGGAGATACTCAGCACAAGTTCGTAGAAAGTTCAGTCCAGTCCTTTCACTGCCCAAGACAGAAGCAGCAACTGCAGGCCAACCCAACAAAGTAACAACACAGCAAAGGGGCAGTACTCCTCCTGGCAGCTCTTCCAGCTCTTCGTCTTGGCAGGTTCCTTGATTCCAGCGAGATCTAAATTCATGGGGTCAGGGCCCCAATATTTATATCCCAAATTCCTTTGTTCTCTGAAGGCAGAGAGGCCTTTGCCTAGTCCAAACCAGTTCTGGAGCACTTTGTTGACAAGTCTCCGTCCCTTCTTTCAGTGAGTAGGCCAGGGACATCAGACGCACCACAGGAGGTGGAGCCAGCATTGTGGAGGGAAGGCACTGTCCTATTCAGGGCCCAGGTGCGACCCCTCCCACCCATCTACAGGTCGATCTGGCTATTCAGCCCTGCGCTGACTCACCCTGTCTCCTGGCATCCCCCAGCCCCTGTCACTCACATTCCAGACAAGGAATACACAACCTCGCAGAGGCAGGCTCGGATGGTTAGACAAGAAAATACCCACTTTCTAAAAGTGGTATTTTCAAACACAGAATGTTAAAACCAACTTCACTAAAAGATGCATTTTATCATTCCGAGTCCAGGCATACTAAACTCGAATTTCTACCATGTTCCCGGGGTCAGTTAGGATTATAAACTGTAATAATCAAAACCGCCCGTTCTGGCCTAGGGGGGACAGGTAGCCTTGCAATAGTGAAAAACGAACTAGGCTGTAATTCACTATCAGGACATGCCACACACACCTGGCATGTCCTACCTTTCGCGTACAACGCACCCTGCCCACAGGGGTACCTTGGGCCTACCTTAGGGGTGACTAACATGTAGCAAAGGGAAGGTTTAGGGACTTGCAAGTGTGTGCACTTGCCAAGTCGACATGGCAGCCCCAGGCTGCGCACGGGCTCTGCGGTGGCAGGCCCGAGTTACACTTTACGGGCTGTTTGCGTGGGTGGCACAATCCAGTGCTGCAGCCCACCAACAGCATTTGGTCTATAGGCCCTGGCACTCGCAGTGCACTTTACAAGGGACTGACACATAAACCAAATAGGCCAATCATGGAAACACCAATCCATAATACATTTTATACAGGAGCACTTGCACTTTCCCACTGGACAGCAGTGAGGAAAGTGCGCAGAATCATTACACCAGCAAAAACAGAGTCAAAACCGGGAGGTCAGAAAGCAAAAAGTCAGGGGAAACACGCCAAAAGATGCCAAGTCTAACACATGTCCCCTCCAGCTGAAAGTAGGGAGAACTACCCAACCCCATGGGAGTTCTCTTCACTAAGGCGGAAGAACCTGGACAGACCATCTGCGTTGGCGTGTTCTGTACCAGGACGGTGTTCCACCGTAAAGTCCATTCCCTGTAGGGAGATGGACCACCTCAGCAGTTTTGGATTCTCACCCCTCATTTGCATCAACCATCTGAGGGGCCTGTGGTCTGTCTGAACCCGGAAGTGAGTCCCAAACAGGTATGGTCTCAACTTCTTCAGTGCCCAGACCACAGCAAAAGCTTCCCTTTCTATGGCACTCCACCTCTGTTCCCTGGGAAGTAGTCTCCTGCTAAGGAAGACTACAGGCTGATCCAGGCCCTCTTCGTTCAGTTGTGAGAGCACCGCTCCCACACCATGCTCTGAAGCGTCAGTCTGCACGACAAATTCTTTGGAGAAGTCAGGTGCCTTGAGCACGGGCGCCGTGCATATGGCTGCCTTCAGGGCATCAAAGGCTTTCTGGCAGGACTCCGTCCAGATCACTTTCCTGGGCTGCCTCTTAGAGGTCAGCTCTGTTAAGGGGGCAACGATGGTGCCATAGCCCTTAACAAATCTCCGATAGTAACCGGTGAGACCTAAGAAGGCTCTCACCTCTGTCTGGGTCTTGGGGGGCTCCCAAGCCAGAATGGTGTCAATCTTGGGTTGTAGGGGCGCCACCTGGCCGCTTCCTACCTGGTGCCCCAGGTACACCACAGAACCCTGCCCGATCTGGCACTTACTGGCCTTGATCGTGAGGCCTGCACCTTGCAGAGCCCTCAACACTTTCTCAAGGTGCTGTAAATGTTCTTCCCAGCTGGAACTGAACACAGCAATGTCATCCAGGTAGGCGGCACTGAAATCCTCCAGTCCAGCCAACACCTGATTGACCAACCTCTGAAAGGTGGCAGGGGCATTCTTCAACCCAAAGGGCATCACCCGGAATTGGTAATGACCTTCTGGGGTTGAGAATGCTGATCTCTCCTTGGCCCCATCGGTTAAGGCAATCTGCCAGTACCCAGACGTCAAATCAAACGTGCTGAGGAACCGGGCAGCTCCCAACCGATCAATGAGCTCATCAGCTCTGGGGATGGGGTGCGCGTCAGTCCTGGTGACGGCATTGAGCCCACGGTAGTCCACACAAAACCGGAGTTCTGGAGTGGCACCGGGCGCCGCAGCCTTTGGGACCAAGACCACTGGGCTGGCCCAAGGACTGTGGGAGGGCTCAATCACCCCTAACGCCAACATCTTAGAGACCTCCTCCTTGATGCTGGCTCTGACCCGGTCAGTCAACCTGTAAATCTTGTGCTTCACAGGATGGCTGTCACCAGTGTCCACGTCATGGGTACACCAGTGAGTAACACCGGGGGTCAGAGAGAACAGTGGGGCGAACTGTCCCAACAACTGGCGACAGTCCCCTGCTGCTCCTGAGTCAGAGTAGGGGAGAGGATCACACCCTCTACTGACCCATCCTGCTCCTTGGTAGACAGGAGGTCAGGAGAGGCTCACTCTCCTCTTCCACCCCATCATCTGTCGCCAAGAGCATACTCACTTCGGACCTCTCGAAGTGGGGCTTGAGGCGGTTCACGTGAAGGACCCTCAAAGGGTTCCTTGGAGCCTGCAAATCCACCAGGTAGGTGACGTCACTTTTGCGCTCCTTTACCTCATATGGCCCAGTCCACTTGTCCTGCAAGGCACAAGGTGCCACTGGGGCCATTACCCACACTTTTTGCCCAGGTTGAAATTCGACCAGAGTGGCGTTCTGGTCATACCATCTCTTCATTTCTTCCTGGCTTGCTTCTAGGTTCGCCTGAGCGAGTTTCCTGAAGCGGGCAGTTTGGTTTCTAAAGGCCAGCATGTAGCTAAATACATCCTGGGGAGTTTTCCTGGGAGCCGCCTCCCAGGCTTCCTTCACCAAACTCAGAGGTCCTCTGACAGGGTGGCCATACATGAGCTCAAAGGGGCTGTACCCAAGAGACTTCTGAGGCACCTCCCTGTACGCAAAGAGTAGGCATGGCAAGAGGACGTCCCACTTACGCCTCATGGGTTCTGTTAGACCCTTGATCATGCCTTTCAAGGTCTGGTTGAATCTCTCCACCAGACCGTTTCCTTGTGGGTGGTAAGGAGTGGTGAACTTGTAGGTTACACCACACTCCTTCCACAGGGATGTCATATACTTCGATATGAAATTGGTCCCCCTATCAGAAACCACCTCTCTGGGGAATCCCACACGGGAAAAGATCCCCATTAACGCCCGGCCCACCACTGGCGCCGTCGTTGTCCTGAGAGGGATTGCCTCCGGGTACCGGGTGGCATGGTCCACCAAGACCAGGATGTACCTGTTGCCCATGGCTGTCTTGGGATCCAGTGGCCCCACTATATCCATCCCTACCCTTTCAAAGGGTGTTCCAACAACCGGAAAAGGTTGGAGAGGAGCTTTGACCTTCCTCCCACTCTTACCACTTGCCTGGCAAGTCTGGCAAGACCTACAGTGTGCATCTGACTGCCTTCGCATTTGGGGCCAAAAGAAGTGGGTGACAAGCCTGTCAAAGGTCTTGTCCTGCCCCAAATGTCCTGCCAAAGGCACGTCATGAGCCAGACCCAGTAGGAAGGTCCTGAAGCGCTGGGGTACCACCAGCACACGGGCTGACCCAGGCTCAGCAACCTTAGGCTCACTGTATAGGAGACCACTCTCCCAATAGATCAGATGTGACCCGGACTGATTACCAGCTGCCTGGTCTGCAGCCTGCCGCCGCAGACCCTCCAGAGTAGGGCACTCGCTCTGCTCCCTGCAGAACTCCTCCCTGGTGGGACCCCCTTCTTGCTGCCAATGGGTCAGCTCAGAGATGTCTCCCAGTTCGGCTACTTGCTCCCCTGTAGGCACCGGGCGTCCCCCTCGAGGTCCGCCTCCTCCCGGTCCGTGGGAACTTCGGGGCCGGTTTCCCGCGCCCCTGCCCTTTCTCTTGGCAGGGACTTGGGCCACTGTTTCAGGCTCCAAGTCCTCTTGATCACCCTTTCTGGCTGCCATTGACCGAGAAGACACGCATGCCCACTCTGGCAACCCAAGCATCTCCAAGTGAGACCTGAGCTCAACCTCCTTCCATGAGGACTGCTCCAGGTCGTTTCCTAGCAGACAATCTACAGGCATGGTAGGGCTCACAACCACCCTCAAGGGACCTGAGACCCCCCATTCAAAGGGAACCTGCGCCACCATACACTGGCGCTCAGAGTTGTCGACAGCAACTACTTGGTGGAATGCTCCTGGGACTACTTGCTTCTCAGACACCAGGTGACACCGGACTGAGGTCACACTGGCTCCAGTATCTCTGAGAGCCTCTACCCTGTTCCCATTAATGGTCACCCAGGTGCTATATTTCTTTGTGTTAGGGGGCACCTGGTTTCCTGGGACCATCTCACTGTCCCCGAGTGAGACAAGGGTCATTTCTGCGGGATCCCCACCCTCCTGTGGGCACCCCTCCTCCCCGAGCGCTACACTAGCCAACACTTTGGACTGTCCACCGGTGGGCGGCTGTGTCCCCTTCGGGCACTTGGGGTCCCCCTTAAAGTGACCTACCTGGTCACACGCATAACACTTGCGGGGGCCGGTCTCAACAGGCTTCCCTGTAGAGACCCCTTTCTTCTTATCACCGGGGGCTGGGAACCTTTACCCTGGGTACTAGTTTGGGGCCCTTTAGAGAACTCCTGTGCTTTACCCTTGTCCCCCCACCTTTCTGCTGGGGACCCTGCACACCTTTGGCTGAGTCTCCCCAAACGCTTTCTTGTGGACCCTGGTACTCACCCAGCGGTCCGCTTCCATAGCAAGCTTCCTGGGGTCAGTTAGCTTACTATCCACTAGGTGCTGGCGCAGATCTGCAAAACATAGACTAGACAAGTGCTCCCATGCAATCAAGTTGTAGAGCCCCTGAAAATCTGTTACGCTACTGCCCTTCACCCAACCATCCAGAGACCTGCAGAACACATCCACACATTCCAACCAAGTGTTGGCATCAGACTTCTTACTGGACCTGAACTGATCCCTGTACTTTTCAGGAGTAAGACCATACTTCGTGAGAAGGGCATCCTTCATGTCAGCATAGGTGAAGTGATACCCCTTACCCAAAGCTATCAGAGCATCCCTTGCTTCTTCCGGGAAAAGTGGCCACAATCCTGCTCCCCAATTCTCCTCAGGGACCCCATTCATGTGTATGGCTGCCTCATAACCCTGAAACCACCTTTGTATGTCATCCCCTTCTTGAACTCCTTGCCTACGTTCTTGGGAATGTGCACAATTCTGTCTGCCTTTCTGGACGAATTGCTGCCACCATCTGAGCCTGACTTACTCCTAAGTTCTAGCTCCTTCAGTTCTCTCTCATGCTCTAAGAGCATCTTCCTCTCCTCTATGGCCAATCTCTTCTCCTCCCTCTCACTCTCCAGCCTGAGCTTCTGCAGCTCGAACTGCCTTGCCTCCCGCCTGTCCTCCAGCTCCTCTGGGGACAGACTGCTGCTGCCTGACCTGGCGGGTTCCCCCTACCCAAAAGCACATCCACCCTGGAAATAGGCTCCTCCGCCTCCTCACTGATATCACCAGGCTGCCCATTGGCATGTCTGGCTGCTACCCAGGCCCTCAGCGCCTTCTGTAGCTCCTCCTTCCTTGTGAGGCCTTTAATTTGGACTTTCAGGTTTTTACAAATCGCTCGTAACTCCTTTACGGCGTAGGATTCCAACCTGTCCTCCTCAAAGATAACTTCCAGAGATGCAACGGATGATGCAATTGATTCAGGCATGACAAAAGTCGTGAGTTGAAAACTGGCAAGATCAAAAATAGGCCAAAAGAAAAAGAACCAGTATGTGGTACGTAATGGTCTGCGATATGGTAGTAGTGCACACCAATCACTGTAAGTCAAGTGCAAACACAAGTCCTATCCTCACCGCTGACAACCAATGTTAGAAATGGGATCTCTAGTTGGCAAGGGCTTGCACCTTTGTCCAAGTAGGGACCCTTCTTCCTAGTCAGGGTAAGGGTTGTTACACTCGTGAAGTAACCCCTGCTCACCCTCGTGGTAGCTTGGCATGAGCAGTCAGGCTTAATTCAGAGGCAGTGTGTAAAGCATTTGCACATAACCAACAGTAATACAGTGTAAGCACTACAAACGGACACCACACCAGTTTAGAAAAATAACCAATTATTTTATATACTCAAGACAAGACCAATTACGACAAAAATCCACAATACTATACTTTACGAATGAATACTTGATACGTTAACTTCTTCTTTGCAGGAATAGCACAAAAGCAAAGTTCGTACGAGTCGGTAGCTCCGTCCGAGCCTACCGTGGTGCTGAAAACCACAGAGTCTAACAGTTCCAGCCGACCGCGTCGATACGGGCCAGCAGAGTCATGAACAGACTCGGTCACAGTACCTTTCTCGTTGTGGCTGGTACGGTGTGTACGAGCCGGTCGGCGTTCGTCGCGGTTGCGGTGCAAGACGGAGCGATGCAAGGTGCGGTGTCCCTCGATGCGGTGCAGGCAGCGGCTCGATGAGCGTCGTGCAGACGGAGTCGGTGAGTCCAAGGCGTGCGATGCAGGGCGAGACGATGCTCGATGCGGTGCTGACAGGTTGCGATGCAGGCGACCAAGCCGGAGTGCGGGAGCTGGCGTCGGACAGCGGTGCGAGTCGGAGCGGTGCGTCGCAGACGTGCGAGCGGTGCCCCAAATGCGGTGCGGTCTCGATTCTTGAGCCAGTTGCAGCGACAGTGTCGGTCTGGTCCGGCTGGCCCAGTGAAGCGATGCGATGCGAACTGCGGTGCCCACAGGTCACGGTGCAAGCAGCGGCTCGATGTTGGCGGCGTCGGACGTCGCCCACGGTGAGACCAAGGTTGCGATGCGAAGCGGGGCGATGCGGTCTGCGGTGCAAACAGGTCACCGGCCAGGGATGGATTTGGTTGACGGAGTCGGTTGCAGTTCCCTTCCTCTGTGGCGACTGAAACAGCGTTCCAGAAGTGGTACCCAGAGGCTTGTGAAGTCTTTGTAGTCCCTGAGACTTCTTAACAGGAGGCCAGCTCGGTTCCTGGCCCTTGGAGATACTCAGCACAAGTTCGTAGAAAGTTCAGTCCAGTCCTTTCACTGCCCAAGACAGAAGCAGCAACTGCAGGCCAACCCAACAAAGCAACAACACAGCAAAGGGGCAGTAGTCCTCCTGGCAGCTCTTCCAGCTCTTCGTCTTGGCAGGTTCCTTGATTCCAGCGAGATCTAAATTCATGGGGTCAGGGCCCCAATATTTATATCCCAAATTCCTTTGTTCTCTGAAGGCAGAGAGGCCTTTGCCTAGTCCAAACCAGTTCTGGAGCACTTTGTTGACAAGTCTCCGTCCCTTCTTTCAGTGAGTAGGCCAGGGACATCAGACGCACCACAGGAGGTGGAGCCAGCATTGTGGAGGGAAGGCACTGTCCTATTCAGGGCCCAGGTGCGACCCCTCCCACCCATCTACAGGTCGATCTGGCTATTCAGCCCTGCGCTGACTCACCCTGTCTCCTGGCATCCCCCAGCCCCTGTCACTCACATTCCAGACAAGGAATACACAACCTCGCAGAGGCAGGCTCGGATGGTTAGACAAGAAAATACCCACTTTCTAAAAGTGGTATTTTCAAACACAGAATGTTAAAACCAACTTCACTAAAAGATGCATTTTATCATTCCGAGTCCAGGCATACTAAACTCGAATTTCTACCATGTTCCCGGGGTCAGTTAGGATTATAAACTGTAATAATCAAAACCGCCCGTTCTGGCCTAGGGGGAACAGGTAGCCTTGCAATAGTGAAAAACGAACTAGGCTGTAATTCACTATCAGGACATGCCACACACACCAGGGCATGTCCTACCTTTCGCGTACAACGCACCCTGCCCACAGGGGTACCTTGGGCCTACCTTAGGGGTGACTAACATGTAGCAAAGGGAAGGTTTAGGGACTTGCAAGTGTGTGCACTTGCCAAGTCGACATGGCAGCCCCAGGCTGCGCACGGGCTCTGCGGTGGCAGGCCCGAGTTACACTTTACGGGCTGTTTGCGTGGGTGGCACAATCCAGTGCTGCAGCCCACCAACAGCATTTGGTCTATAGGCCCTGGCACTCGCAGTGCACATTACAAGGGACTGACACATAAACCAAATAGGCCAATCATGGAAACACCAATCCATAATACATTTTATACAGGAGCACTTGCACTTTCCCACTGGACAGCAGTGAGGAAAGTGCGCAGAATCATTACACCAGCAAAAACAGAGTCAAAACCGGGAGGTCAGAAAGCAAAAAGTCAGGGGAAACACGCCAAAAGATGCCAAGTCTAACAAGCATCCCATAGAACTTCACATAACATACTATGAAACATAACATATAGAAAATATGCATATGAAAACATGAGAATTTTTACACAAGCATGGAAAATATTCACAGGACTTGATAGAGCGAAATGTTCTTGTGAATTGTAGGGGTGCATCATAATCACTGATAGGCCGCACCCATATGTATTCAGACATATATTCGTTTATATTCCATTGTATACCCATGCATGTTTAGTAAAGAATGAGTAGTTCACTGAGACAAAGTGAACTCGGCAGTATAATGGTGCTAGGATATTGATGTAATGTAATGCTTATTAAATTGTGTGAACTTAATGCATAGGGAAATTAGTTCGTATGTGTAATGTAATTGCAGTAGTTTAAACGTGCACCATATTAAAGTTGCACATGTGATTCAGTGTTTGCATATGAATCATAATGAAAATGCTTATAGGGAAACATAAGATGTGTGTTTAAAAGTTATATGTAAAGGCCTGACTACATATATGCTTAGGGAAGGCCTGGTTTATTCTTATGTTAGCTTATTTTGTAGGCAGTGAAAAGATTCTCTTGGTAAGGCTCTCTGGGTACAAACGGTAGATTTAATTTGCACAGTAGAAGGTTTCTGTTGAAAGTATCTTTTGTTGCAGGTGCAAGGACACATGTCTCGTTAGTAAGACTAACTCGTTGTTTTCGAAAGCTAGAGAGAGGGGAGGTATGGTACGGGGAGTGAAAAGGAATGTAGGGATGATACTTTCGGCGGAGAAGGTGCCTGGGACTCAAGGTCAACTCAACCGTCCAGGATGAAGTAACCGTTTCGATGGAAAAGCACAAGAAAGAAGACCTGGCCAAGGAGGCGTGACAAAGGCGTGTACAATTGTATTGGGGTTTTGTATTAGGGATAGTGCCCTGAGGGAGGACGCCAGAGAAGAGGTAGGGGAGACCAGAGAGAAGGACAGAGCTGAGCTTAGGTATTATGTGATTGCACTTCTTAGGAAGTCCTCACAGCTGACACCTTTTATTCTTTCTTGCCTGGGAAAATCGTTATGCAGGGATGTCACTTAGCGTTAGTGTAGGGACAGCAATTGATTTTAAGCTTGTTTAGGCCAATGAAGAGCAACTTAGAAATAGGAGCAATCATAGTCTGGTTGATCCTTCTAGAACTTTCTATTCTCCTTATCCTGAGTCGGATGAGATTCTTGCGTAGATTATTATTTGTATTAGTGCCCATCTATTTCTTTAACCTCGTGTTGAGGTGCTTGCACGTTCAGTTATTTTTGGCGATAATAAATTCTCAAACTTGAATTCGGAGTCAGTGGTCCTTTCAGATAAAAATGAATGCTGATGTCTAACCTGATGAGATTCTCTCCTTTACACTATTCAACAGGTAAAAAGATCTTGGCGACCAGAAGGTTCTTATAGATAATTAGATAAGAATCGGCGTTATCAGTTGGTAGCAGAGTAGGATGGTTACCTTTGATGGTAAGGGGAGATCTAGAGCAAGATAGGAGACTAAGTTGCCCCATAGAGCTCGAGTGACGCAGATCCAGAGGACCGCGGGAGAAGGATGTCGGAGGTCGTGGAAAACTGACGGAGAGTGATGGTGCGGCGGAAGTAGCAGTTCGTAGTAGAGTGAGTATGAAAAGAGTGATGTTTGGTAGATTGCGGTGTTTTATTGTTGTGTGATGTCTTGCGGAGCTGGAACGAGAGTTGTGTGATTGAGAAACGGACCGTGAGCGCGCGCGGGACCGGGAGATTTATTGTGGTGTAGAATACACCCAGAGTTGAGAACGTTGACCAGAGTTGTGGGGGTCACGAGACGTCATTGACAGACCCACTGAAGATAGGGAACACATGAGTGAGTGTGTGAATAACCAACGCAGGTCGTAGGTTATTGTGTGCAGAACATTGAGTGATTGAATCCTATCGAGTGTGTTAAAGGCGATTGTCCGGTCGTTTCACGGACAGATGATTGCCAGATTGAGGTCAACAAGCTCAAGAGGCTGATCGGTCATTGGTAAGACCGACGGTCAGAGAGGTAATTGTTCGGTAGGACGGACATTATTTCAGAGTATGATTGGGATAGATGCGAGTGAGAACAAGTGAATTAGAAAGGAGGGGAACTGCTGCGAGCGGAGGAAAAGTGACGTCAGACAAGAGCCGCGCTGCGATAGGCCGGTTGGTGTGAACCGCGCTGGTATTGGTGGATTGAAATCAGGAAGTAAAAGCGGACATTTTGAGTGCAAATACAAAGTTGATTCATCATGAAATGTTTTAAGGCTTTAAGGGAACTTTGTAGAGGTGATAGACATGTGGTTGTTCGGGAGGGAGAGGAAGCTCCTCCCGAGGATACACCAGCACATTATATGGCAAAGAATGTAGGATTGCATACCATAATTTGGCTTGAGAATTGGCATAAAATGACAGAAGCAGAAGGAGAATTGTCGTTCCCTCGATATGGTACTTTCAGGTTAGAGGTGCTGTACCAGCTCAAGAGTGTAATGGCTTCATTACGACCACTACCTAGACCAACACAGTTCGAGGCACTACATGCGTGGATAAGAGCAGCGTATGATAGGAAGAAGGACAGATGCCAAGAAAGGGTGAAGAAATCGGTCAGGGCATTTCAAGATGCAAGGTGGGATGCCTTGGAGAAGAGGTGGAGAGCAGACACGATCGAAGGAGATAAGTTGTACCCATTGTTAGTACAAAATGGGAAAATAATAAGAATCGATGAGGATGACAGTGATCTAGATGACAGTTTGTTGGATAGGATGTTGGCGGAGAGGCCACCACCATTTAACCCAGATTCAGATGAGGGAAAGACGACCCCAGCAGTGGCAATAGTTGATGAGAGCCAGAACCAGACTAGCATGAGAGTAGTGGGAAGAATTTCCACAGGAACGGAGGGGGCAACGGCGTCTATGATAACACAGCCTCCTGCGGGGAACACAAGATTACCGGACTCCTTGACAGTACCGGTTACCATTGGCCCTATAGTACCGGTATATGACCCAGACCGAGTGAGAGAAGGGAGCTCCGTACCGATGAGAAGGGAAGAAGGAAACAGTGAGAGTGGGAATGGGTTTGGAGTAAGGGTGGTTCATTTCCCAAGACCAATGGAGACAAGTACGCCGTTACCGGCTACTGCGGACTCTTCATGTGGGCGAGAAGAGGAGAGACCGGAAAGACCGAGGTCTTTACGGGAATCTAAGTCAGCTTTGAGGGAGTGGACACCAACAGTAACGAACCAAGAGGATAGGATGCAAAGAGATAGGGCACAAAATGTCTCGGGAGACAGACCAGGTTCCAGGAATATAGAAGGGAATAGGTCACAAGGACAGAATAGTGACTGTGATGAGCAAGATGGCTCGGGTTGTCGAGACGTACTGAGGAGTGCAGTACAGGCAAGGTTGCTAGACGTAGTGAGGCTGAAAGCAGAGGTAGACGAAATGATCAGTGGGGGTCTGCCTTTGGAAAGGATAGAAATTTATGGATCAGATGAGCTGCTGTTTGTAGCAAAAGATGTGACTCGAAAAGCTAGAATGGCACATGATAGATTGAAGGAATTGGCCAAAAGATATGAGGTGGACCTGAACAAAACTAAAGCGTTGCAGGGACCACATAGATTACATTACAGTGATCAGGAGTTGGAGGAGAAAAGAATCACAGGATTAAAGACGCACACCAGAGACCTGATCATAGGAATGAGAATATGGATTTTGTTGGACAAATGGGAAGAAAGGTGGTCCAAAAAGAAACCAGTAAAGAGAGCAAAGGAGAAACGCCGCCGCCAGGAGGGGGCGACGGGTGTTGGAAATTTTCCTTTAGGGGAAGTACAGAATGGAGGGTACGTGCATGTGCCGTGGAATAGAGGTGATTTGGCTGCATTTACAAATGATTTTCCTCGGCTGAGGGAAAAACCGGTGGAGTGGTACAAGCAGGTTGAGCGGTTTGTGAAGATTTCAAAAGTATTGTGGATTGATTTGAACACTTTGTTTGACATAGTGGTACCAGGAGATTTGTGGACAGCATGTAAAGTCGCTATTGAGTGGCCGACTTCGGAACCGAAAAGAGAGGCGGTTACAAATGGTCCATCACCTGATGTCATGAAAAAGTATGAGCAGGTGATTACATGGTTGAAGTCGAAGATTTCACCTCAGGATATAGATTGGGTTAAGATAGATCGGACTGTACAGGAACCCAAGGAAACGGTGCATGAATATTATGAAAGACTTCTGCAAGTTTTTAAACAGTATAGTGGGTTAGATGTTTTGGACCCTAAGGATATGGGACAGTTTGTCTCAAAGTTTGTAACGGGTCTGAGAATGGAAATCAGCCTCATGATACAGCACCATTTGATCTGCTGGCAGAACAAGCCACTGGATGAAATTTTGCGATATGCGAGATACTGTAGTGATGAGGTGGAATCGAAACATCGAAAGCTAAAAGACAAATTGATGCTTGTCCAGATGCAGACAGCACAGAGTCAGCCTAGTGGAGGGACCTTAGGAAGAAAGCAAGGAAATTTCCAGGGAAACCAGAATGGGCAGGTACAGGGAAAGGGAAAACCAGTAGATCCCAAGACAGGAGTGGACGTGGCCACACTAAAAAGACCACTGCGTGTCATCTTTGTCGCCAGGTCGGACATTGGAAACGCGAGTGTCCTTTGAACCCAGCAAATCAGGTACAGGAAGAGGAAGAGGGGGCTCAGGCACCCGCGCAAGAGGTAGTTAATACAATAACGAGACCTAGGACGATGAAAGGGGGTTTACAATTCTCACGCTCAGGTTCCCCAAGCTCCAAGGATTTCACAAGGAACACGAACGTACCAACAGATGCCCCTGTTCGAAGGTTATGATGAGGATAGCTCAGACCCTTTATCCTGACGGTGCCTGAGAGGGGAGGAAGACTGCACACTTGGAGCGGTCTTGGAGGTAGACCAGAGAGGACCTTTTGTGGAGGCAGAGATTGAGGGCAATCCTGCAACACTTTTGGTTGATACTGGAGCTACCCGGTCTACTGTAAGATCTGCAGTAGTCCCTAACCTACCCCTCTCGGGACAATCAATCCAGGTTGTTGGAGTAGCGAACAAGAAGATGAGCAGCCCATTGACAGAACCGATCCTAGTAAAGATAGGTTCTTTCCAAACTAGACATCAGTTTGTAGTGTGTGATACGAGTCCAGTTTGCCTTTTAGGGAGAGATCTGTTGTGCAAGTTGAACTGCACGATTTATTGTACACCACGGGGAGTGGAGGTCCAGACGATAGATGACGATGCGGACTTTAAAATTACCAATCAGCTTCTGTGTATAGATCTGTACCCAATGGTGACTGTGGAAGAACTTCCACATGATCTGAGAGACGCAGTGTCGTCTGTGGTGTGGGATTTTGCAGGAGATGAAATAGGTCTAATCAGAGGGGTTGAACCAGTGCGGATTGAGGTGAAACAGAATGTTGATTTCCCAAGAACACCTCAATACAACCTGTCGACAGAAACGATTGCAGGAATAAAACCTGTGATCGAGACTTTCATTGAGAAGGGTATTTTAAAAGAGATAAGAGGTAGTCCCTGTAATTCACCCATAATGGGACTACAGAAACCGAGCGGGAAGTACAGGATCGTGCAAGACCTGCGAAAGGTCAACACGATAGTTGTCCCTTGTTGTCCAGTGGTACCGAATCCTTCAGTAATACTGTTCCAGATCCCATGTGAAGCCGAGTGGTTTACGGTTATCGATTTGTGTCAAGCCTTCTTTTCGATACCGCTCCACGAGGAAAGCCAATTTCTTTTTGCGTTCAGGCTAGAAAATCGCGTGTTAACATGGTGTCGTATCCCTCAAGGGTATACAGAAAGTCCATCGATCTTTAACCAGATCCTGAAGAAGAACCTTGAGAGTCTTGTGTTGCCGCAGAACTCAGTTCTTGTGCAATACATAGATGACTTGCTAATTGCCGCAGAAACAGAAGATGCTTGCAGAATTGACACTGTAGCATTGTTGAACCACTTAGCAGAGAACGGACATAAGGTGTCCCCTAACAAGCTGCAGTACTGTTTGAAAGAAGTACAGTACTTGGGACACAGATTGGAAAAAGGCAAGAGGAAGGTGTCACCAGATCGAATTGAGGCAATAATGAGCATGGCAGTACCCACGACACAGAGAGAAGTTAGGATGTTTCTAGGAATGGTTGGCTATTGTCGACAGTGGATTCCTAGTTTCTCCTTGAGAGCAAAGCCTCTGCAGAGGCTTACGCACAAGGATGTGAGTGATCCGGTACCATGGGACGAGGAGTGCTTGATATCATTCCTGAAACTGAGAGAGGATTTGTGCAGAGCTCCGGCATTGGGAATGCCTGATTACAACAAGACCTTTTCATTGTTTTGTTACGAGAGGGAAGGATGTGCATTAGCAGTGTTAGCTCAGAACCATGGAGGTGTCCGTAGACCAGTTGCCTACTTTTCAGCTACTTTAGATCCAGTAGCTTCTGCGTTGCCCGGATGTCTAAGATCCGTTGCTGCAACAGGTGTCAGCATTGAAAGATGTGAAAGCATTGTAATGGGACATCCATTGACTGTACATGTGCCACATTCGGTTGAGTTGTTAATGACCAGGACCAAGACCCAGCACCTAACGAACAATAGGTTAACGAGGTACGAGCAAGTCATACTTGCCGCAGAGAATGTGACTCTGAAAAGGTGCTCTGTCTTGAACCCTGCAACATTGATGCCTACACCGAATACAGATGATGAAGATTGTGCGGACCATGATTGTCTCGATGTGACTGAACTTTGCACCAAACCGAGACCTGACATTGTCGATGAGCCATTGGCTGACCCAGATGAAATTTTCTTTGTCGATGGTTCATGCTTAAGAGACAGTGTGGGGCAATTGAGAGCAGCGTTTGCTGTATGTACTATTTCAGGAGTGGTCGACGCTGCTTGCCTAGAAGGAGTACGCTCCGCGCAGGTAGCTGAGATCATTGCCTTGACCCGTGCCTGTTTGGCCGCTGATCGAATTCGAATCACGATTTACACAGACAGCCAATACGGCTTTGGCGTGGTGCATGACTTCGGGCAGTTATGGTCTCAGAGGGGATTTTTGACATCATCTGGCTCACCCATTCGTAATGGAGAATATGTAAGACAATTGTTGGATGCATTACAGCATCCAAAGGAAATTGCTGTCGTAAAGTGCTCAGCCCATGGGAAGGGGGAGGACTTTGTATCCTTGGGTAATAACTACGCGGACGAGGTAGCCCGCTTCTGCGCAGAACAAGGATGCATATTCACAGGAAGAGAGATAGAAGAGAGCCAAGAGGGAACCGATCTCAGCATAATGTTGACCATGGCAGACACTTGGGAAGAGCTTAAGCGATTGCAGGATGAAGTTTCTAACCAGGAGAGAGAGGGATGGATCAAAGCTGGGTGTGAGAAAGGAGACGTGGATGTGTGGGTATCAAACGATGGGAGAGCTGTGTTGCCGGAAGAATTGCTGAGTCCGATGGCAAGATTGATACATGGACAGGCACACCTGGGTAGAGACGCAATGGTGAGAGTGTTCAGACAGACGTGGTATAACCCACGGTTCCGAGCAATGGCTGAGACGGTATGTCAGAGGTGTGTTATGTGTCAACAGATGAATGCCGGAAAGAAAACTGTAGTTACATTGAGTCACATTGGAAGGTCAGGAGGGCCCTTCAATAGACTACAGTTGGATATCGTGGAGATGCCTAGGAGCAATGGCTTGCGGTACATTCTAGTGATAGTATTTGTATTCTCACGGTGGGTGGAGGCTTACCCCACACGCAGGTGTGACACTCTGACAGTGGCTAAATTATTGTTGAGGGAGCTTATCCCTAGATTCGGGATCCCGACCTCTTTGGAATCAGATAGAGGAGGGCACTTCCATAGCGAAATCATGAAGTTGCTTTGTGCTGCATTGAACATAGACCAGAGACTTCATTGTAGTTACAGACCAGAGGCTTCTGGGATGGTGGAACAAGTTAATGGAACTTTGAAAGCCCGGATGGCAAAAATGTGTTCTTCGACATCCCTGAAATGGCCCGACGCCTTGCCACTGGTGCTCATGAGTATTCGAAGTGTCCCAGACAGAAAGACCGGGTTGTCCCCCCATGAAATATTAATGGGGAGGGCAATGAGACTGCCAGCAGTACCAGCTACAGCCTTGATAAGCATCACTGATGATTTGATTCTCGATTACTGTAAAGGACTCTCTGATGTGGTCCGTTCTGTATCCCAGCAGGTGCAAGCAGCTGTGGTTCCAGCCTCGAGTGATCTGTGCCACGACTTGTGTCCCGGTGACTGGGTGCTCGTCCGGAAGCACGTGAGGAAGAGTTGTTTGGATGCCCGTTGGCGTGGCCCGTATCAGGTGATTCTGATCACGAACACAGCAGTAAAGTGTGGAGGATTGCCGAACTGGGTGCATGCTTCCCATACCCGCAGAGTTCCAGCACCCTTGGAAGAAACAGCTCCTCTCGTAAATGAAAACCCAGCGGATGTGGCAGGGCCACATGAGAGGACAAGTCAAGCTGTAAGGGTCGCTGACACAACTGGTGGTGCACTAGAGCAAGCTGAAGGGGGTTTCCACAATTCGAACCCTGACTCAGACACCGAAGAAGGAGATGGTGCAGTGGGCGGAGAAGAGTCAAATTCAAAAGAAAGAGGAAGTAGTGCACTGGGTATAGAAGGGGAAGACAGACAAACGAACAGACGTGCAGAAAGTTGGCCTGAGAGACAGAGGCGACTGAACTTGAGGTTAGCACCTGAGAGAGACCTTGCTCCAGTGTCTGAAGTATCTGAAACGGAAGCAAGTGACGAAGACCAAGCACAAGACAGTCGGCGAAGGTCAAAGAGAACAAGAGTGCCTTGTCGCAGATACTCTACCCCTGAGTGGACTTACACTGTGTTTGATGCAGGGGGTGGTGAGTACGGGAAGACTGAGGTCAGTGCAAGTGGTCAGTCGGAGCCCGAATGTGGTGGTGAAGGTGGTGCTGCGGATGCCAGGGCTCGAGATAGAAGGAACACTGACACTCACGGTTCCGAATCCCCGCTTCTGAGTGAAGTCCGAAACTTGCTTTTGCATCGACTCGAATTTCCGCCTTTTGGAGTTGAGCCGTTTTCACATGAAGTGCTGATTTTGCGTCTTGAACTTTTGTATCACGTTCTGGTCTTGCTCAATGAGGATCTCATTGTGGATCAGTTATGAACTGTAAATAAAAGTCTAAAAGAAGAAGATAACCTAGGTCCGAGTGGAAGAAGAATAAACTTAGGGACTTTCCACAGAAGAGGAACGAAAACTAGGGAAGTCTTTTTCTGGACTGTGTAAATAAGTTTGTGATCGGAAAGGGAAAGTCCGGAGATTTCATGGTTGCTCGAGCTGGTTGAGCAAGTCACAAATAAAGGACAGAGACTTTTTCTGAGTTCTTTGCGATAACCAAGACTTTTGAGAACTTTTGAAATCATGGAGCCGGGAGATCCCAATCGTAGATCAAAGTGGATTGTAGGCATTCTTATAAGTAGTGTGATAATCTCTATAATCATAGTAGTTATAGTCTCATATACTGGTTCGCATGAGCAAGAAGTAGAGGAGGTGACAGGGACACCTACACCTATCACACCTAGTCAGAAGGGGGTAGACAGGGCAGCTGATAGAGCTATGTTATTAGAAGAAAGTCGTAGATTGCATGTAGATTTGTCTAAGGGTGATTTTAAGCTTAATGCGTATGCTAAGTTGTTGTATGAGTATGTTGACGTGATGGATGCGAAAGATTGTTATGTGTGTATGCAGTTGCCTACTTCGGTGGATGAGGGTATTAGGTATCATCATCTTCCACTGACTTATGGTATTTCATGTAGTCTTTTGCTTAGTTTGTTTTATGAGAGAGATCAGTTCGAGTATTTCTTTTCCAATTTCGACGCAGTGCTTCCTGAAGTCCCAGCTTACAAGCATTTGAATAAGTATGACTATTATAAGACCGAGGACAGACTGAGGAAGTACTTCATACCGAGTTTGGAATTGGATACAGCATTCGCACACAGACACAATCTGACTTGTTTGATGTCGGATGTAGAGAGAAAGTTTGTAGATCAGGTTGAAGATAGGTATAGAAAGCTGACTGAATCCCGAGATATGGGACATCACAGGACTGATTGGACAGAGGAAGAACGGTTGCATAAGACCAGGGGAAGCTATGGTCCTATAGCGTTAGATAAGGAGCAGAGGGGTAAGTTGTGTATAAGGCGTTATCAGACTTACTACGAAAAGGTTCCAGTGGGACAAAGTACTTGTGATCACGTTTTCACCATGGCAGATGTAGCAAAAGATTTTCTCCAAGGTCCTGTACAAGTGATACCTACGGTGTATTACGTATGTGGGAAGAATGCTTATGTGAGGTTGCCTGCAAATTGGTATGGAACATGTTATTTGTCAATAATATTTCCAAAGATTTACCATACAGAAGACTTAAATCTTCTGGAGGGTGGAGAGCATTCAAGAACGAGAAGAGCTGCAAGTGCAGGGATCGTTGTGGGGGATATCTTTGGAGCCATGATACCTAGTCTAGGAGTGGTCTTGAATGATGTGAAGATCCGGAGGTTAGCGACTGTGGTGGATGAATTTTCGATGAACACAGCAAAGTCGTTGGTGTTGGTGGAAGGAGAGATGTTGTCGATAAGGGGAATGGTTTTGCAGAATCGCCTTGCTTTGGATGTCCTATTAGCAAAAGAGGGCGGAGTCTGTAAAATGCTGAAGGTTCAAGAGTGCTGCACTTATATACCAGACCGTAGCAAGGATCTGGAGAAATATATAAGTAACATCACTATGATCCACACAAAGATAGTGGATTTGACCGAAGAAGGGGCCTGGGAAAAGGTCGGAAAGGGTTTTGGTCAAGTGGGAGGTTGGTTTGCGAACCTAGGAAAGGGATTCCTTGGGTACTTCCTGAGACCACTGCTTATTTTGGTGGTTTGTGTGGCTGGCTTGTGGATTATGATCAAGGCCTACAAGTGGTATCGAGCAGGCAGAGTCAAGAGAGCTTTGAGGGAAAATGACATGAGATTGGCAAGATTGCAGGACAATCAGTATCAAAGGCTCAAGAGCATGGAGAACTTCAGATCAGGGAAGATGGGAACAAGTTCTGTTTAGGTTGGTTCCTTCTCCGAGGAGTAGAATGAGATGTGATGACAGGAGTCATCAAAGGGGGAACTGATAGAGCGAAATGTTCTTGTGAATTGTAGGGGTGCATCATAATCACTGATAGGCCGCACCCATATGTATTCAGACATATATTCGTTTATATTCCATTGTATACCCATGCATGTTTAGTAAAGAATGAGTAGTTCACTGAGACAAAGTGAACTCGGCAGTATAATGGTGCTAGGATATTGATGTAATGTAATGCTTATTAAATTGTGTGAACTTAATGCATAGGGAAATTAGTTCGTATGTGTAATGTAATTGCAGTAGTTTAAACGTGCACCATATTAAAGTTGCACATGTGATTCAGTGTTTGCATATGAATCATAATGAAAATGCTTATAGGGAAACATAAGATGTGTGTTTAAAAGTTATATGTAAAGGCCTGACTACATATATGCTTAGGGAAGGCCTGGTTTATTCTTATGTTAGCTTATTTTGTAGGCAGTGAAAAGATTCTCTTGGTAAGGCTCTCTGGGTACAAACGGTAGATTTAATTTGCACAGTAGAAGGTTTCTGTTGAAAGTATCTTTTGTTGCAGGTGCAAGGACACATGTCTCGTTAGTAAGACTAACTCGTTGTTTTCGAAAGCTAGAGAGAGGGGAGGCATGGTACGGGGAGTGAAAAGGAATGTAGGGATGATACTTTCGGCGGAGAAGGTGCCTGGGACTCAAGGTCAACGCAACCGTCCAGGATGAAGTAACCGTTTCGATGGAAAAGCACAAGAAAGAAGACCTGGCCAAGGAGGCGTGACAAAGGCGTGTACAATTGTATTGGGGTTTTGTATTAGGGATAGTGCCCTGAGGGAGGACGCCAGAGAAGAGGTAGGGGAGACCAGAGAGAAGGACAGAGCTGAGCTTAGGTATTATGTGATTGCACTTCTTAGGAAGTCCTCACAGCTGACACCTTTTATTCTTTCTTGCCTGGGAAAATCGTTATGCAGGGATGTCACTTAGCGTTAGTGTAGGGACAGCAATTGATTTTAAGCTTGTTTAGGCCAATGAAGAGCAACTTAGAAATAGGAGCAATCATAGTCTGGTTGATCCTTCTAGAACTTTCTATTCTCCTTATCCTGAGTCGGATGAGATTCTTGCGTAGATTATTATTTGTATTAGTGCCCATCTATTTCTTTAACCTCGTGTTGAGGTGCTTGCACGTTCAGTTATTTTTGGCGATAATAAATTCTCAAACTTGAATTCGGAGTCAGTGGTCCTTTCAGATAAAAATGAATGCTGATGTCTAACCTGATGAGATTCTCTCCTTTACACTATTCAACAGGTAAAAAGATCTTGGCGACCAGAAGGTTCTTATAGATAATTAGATAAGAATCGGCGTTATCAGACTGACTCTCCTCACAATTTTGCTGGAAAGTGAAGGAATGTCATGTACATGCCCAAGATTACAAGCACAAAAAATATCAAACCGGAAAAAGATTCTAGCTTTTAATACCAAACTAGAAGCTACAGAAGAAAAAACACAATGGTGTTGTTAAAAATATTTGATATGTGTATGTTTTTGAATGCTTCGTGATTTTGTGAATAAATAGTGCATAAAGAATTTGCCTATTCACATATGTCGTGCTACATGTATCGCACTCAATGTAAAGCATTCTACAGAAAATTATCTGAGGTTAATCCATAGATAACCTCTTTAGGGACAGTGATCACCTTCCCAGTTTAGTTGACTCAATTTCCGTAACTAACCTACTGGGACATTTTATGTTTACTAGAAAAATGCTCTCAGCTTCAATTAATGTGATAAAAAATTATTCGAACTTTAGGACATTCAGGATAGGGATGTGTGCATGCATATCTGAAAGCATGACATTCAAACGCCAAATCGTATCACATATAATTAGCATTTTTCATGCTAAAATTTGGAAACACCGATGAGGGAAGAGTTCGAGAAAAAATAGTGGAAATGTGTTTATTTCACTTTTAACTTTAATTGAGAGGCAAGTTTGAGAGTGAGGACGCTAAAATAATACCACTTAAATCGGAGTCTACCCTCTCAATCGGACTGTTTGCATGTAGGTTTTTGTAGCGTGGCCTCGCCTCCTCTCGCGGTAGCTTAAACTGAGGGAGTGAGATCAAAGGGTCGCGTTATTAGTGGATTTCATTACCTCGCTGGGTATCGAATTACAAGCACAGATGCCGCTGCCACGTACACATTGCGATGAAAGGTTTCACATTCACCAGGAAGTGCCGCCTCCGCCCTCCTTGGTGTTCAGGTTTTTCGGGGAGGGTCTGAGGCCTTGGCCTGGATTTCAAGGTGTGAGTCATGGAAGGACTGAATTAACACTGTTTGCTGTCTATGTGCGCTCCTGAGAACACAATTCCATCATTTCCTAAATGCATTTAAAGCTAAGGGAATGCAGTAATAACCTTAGATGAGTGGTGGTGTCCATTCCAAGATGGCGGTCTAGTCCCGTATTGTTTTTGACACTGTTTCATTTCAAGGTGTCTGAGTCGTTTGTGCTACCCTTTTACATTCGTTCCAAACATATTTTTGAGGTCTGACAGAATAATTAGGATGGGTGCCAATATTAAACTAAGCTGGGCAACAAAACGGAGTACTAATAGACCATTTGAATGCGCGGTTTACTTTCACGATTTGGTAGTATTTATGAATATACAGTTTGACTCAGATTAACACTGTTCCTTCAAAACAGAAAGCGAGGACAAGATGCTGAGTAGTAAGTCGTGGCGAACAATATAAAACACAGCTGAAAAGTCCAGGAGAATACGAGGACATTCTTCACCTATGTCCAGCAATTGTTTAGTAGTCTATGATTGTCAATATATTGGGTTAGTAGTTTCATTACATATTTTTCAATACGTTTTGCAGCTAAAGGTAGGCCCAATATTGGGTGGTAGTTTTCATTCCGTCTGGATCCACTTTAGGGCTTATGACTTGCTGCTGCTCCCACTTAAAATGTTCTTACCAGACATGTGCCACACACTCAATCACTTACTCATTCTCTTACTCATATTATGAAGCTGTACATTCATGCTATTTCTCTTTCACATAACCTGCTTTGCCATTTCTCCTCCAAATAACCTACCTCGCATTGGGGGGTCAATCATTCACTTACAACCGCCTTCAGCTATATAGAAAGAGCAAAGACCGGCAAAATCAACAGGTGAAAGAAATCAGGCTTAAAGCCCCTTTGTGCATTGGGCTCACGCTACTGCATTCTAAGCCGACTCAGCATTCCAACATTTCCAGTTCAGTTAATTGATTATATTGGGTCATGGCAACACCTGTTATTTACTGCACTTAGACTGCATTTAGAAATGGGAGGAGTGAAGTATTAAGCAGTACATAAAAATAAATTATTATTGGATAGTCAGTAATTCAATCAATTTAATATATTTTATATAAAGATAGATAGATTGATAGATAGATAGATAGATAGATAGATAGTATAAGATAACAATATACCAATACAACAAAATGTAATAAAGATAAAATAACTCTTGTACAATCATCAAGCATGAATTTTAAATTCCATAATAGATCATTTTGTCAGCCCATCTATAGGTTTAAAGCCAATCCTGAAAAGCTCAACAACATACCACTACCCTGAGGTGGTTATACTCTTGTTTCCTTTACAATCTCAATCCCTCCCGCCCACCACATAATCAAACAAACATTGGCAATGCACTGTGGGTCACTTTTTAAACACATGGAAATGACTGTACTCACCACCACCCTCACCATCTCGTTCCATTTAGATTCCATTGCTTACTCCTCACCTCTTACACATGACACCATCTAGATTTCACTAACAGATACCCTCAACATTATAGCACCACTAAAGAAAGTCTGGTGCTCCCTAATCTGAGCTACTCAATATGAGCTACCCTCCTTTATATCTCTGCATTTATTGGGAAAACCAAAGAATCCAACCATCATTTTGAATGAAAATGACTTCTGACACCACAGATGACAGATGGGCATTCCAGTGACAAATCAGACACTACAGGACAACCACTCACCCAGCAAAAAAAAACACTACACAAACAGAACAGCTACTACTAACACCAGAAGAGCTCTATAAAGTAATCTCAGAGTTTAGCATCCTAAAGGCTGAAAGCTCTGTACACACTGGCCAAACACTTCACAAATAAAGTTAAAAAAATACAGCACCACATCCCTGAGGTATCAACTCACCAATCCATCATTATGGTGATGGGCCCATCTCTTCCCCCTACTACTGCCTAACAGGTCCTCAGATACTTGTTCTTTTTCATCCTTTGTCATCTAGCACCCTGCGTAGATGAGCACAATCCAGTAGATCAGCAGGATCTCAATGGAGGATCTAATGGAGATTAGACACTTGTACCCCAGCTTTCTTCGAAGTTCTGCAGGCACACCCAAGTATTGTAGAGCCTTTCCTGTCCCTCTTCAACAACTCCCTAAAACAAGGGAAGGTTCCATATCAATTAAAAAAAAGCTCAAATCGAATTGATGCTCAAAAATCCTCCGTACCCCCTTTGGACCCCTCAGTCTCCAGACCGATCTCCAATATTTCCTTCCTGGCAAAAATACTGGAGCAGCGTGTTTTTAACCAATTTCAACTCCTAGAATTTCACTCCCTCTTCAATCTAGCACAGGAAGGATTCAGACTTGTGAGAGGGACAGCACTAGTCTCCATTTGGGACCATCTGAAAACCATGGCAGACAACAATAAAACATGGATCCTCATTCTCCGAGACTTCACTGCAGCAATAAACAGAGTGAACCTTCAGATCTGCTCACCAGAGTGAGTGTCCCAGGGACCAAGGATTCTGCTATAGCCTGGTTCACATCTTTTTCTCAAACATAACTTAAATCAAACTCTTAAACCTTCCTCACTTAAAGAACAGCCCAGTGACCTATGGAGTACCCTGAGAGTTGACATCTTCACCATTTCTTTTAAATGCATACAGGATACCACTAATCTACTAATCTTTTTCGATGTGACATGCTAGTACTATGGCAACGACACAAAGACTGACCACCTAAAAGTACCAAAGTCACCAGAATTAAACACACAGTCTTTCTCACATTCCTGCAAGAGATCCATTTTTGGATGATCAAGAATCATCTTAAACTTGACCCTCACAAAACTGGCATCCTGATCTGCTATGGCATGATCAGAGTGGTGATGACTTACATTGACCACTCAACTTGGGCCATGTGACCTTCCACTCTAAAACATTGAAAACCTTGGTATAATTATGGATTCAGAACTCTCCCTAGAGCCCAATGTTAACAAAATTGTACAAACATGTTTTTAGCATCTCCACATCCTCTATCGCATATTCCCCTACCTGGTGTACCCTAAAAAACCTTAGCCTGAAATGCTCTCTTCCTGGGCTACCCAGCACATCTCAGAAGAAGACTCCTAAGAGTGCAAAAGGCAGTGAACAAGTTCCTTCCTCACCTCATCCGCACAGGACACATCTCCCCTGCCACCTAAACTTTACATTGGCTCACTATTATACATATAGTCAAATTCAAAACCATGTGCATTACTCATAGAGCCCACTGTGGCAAAGGATCTGAAATCCTCTGTCTCCAAATCGCTAATATGAACATTATTGCACTCTCAGAGCCAACAGTGCTCATTTCATTAAAAAGAAGAAAAGTAAGGAGACTCTTGCTTGACTGTGCTTGCCACTGGTCTATCTACCTCTCTCTCTGCCCACTATTACGCTCAAACCCTCTCCACCTACTCCTTGTGTTGGAAAGCACATAGAAAACCAATTCACCATTCACTAAATTAAACAATACGTGACCCACTCAAAATAAGTCAACAAATCACTTCAATCCCACTAAATTTCCTCTTCCCCAACAGCTGCGGCCTGTGCAGGTAAGAGCGCTGGGGCCGGGTGGGGTGGGATTTCGAAAGACGATGAGGAGGGAAAATTAATTATTTATTTAATTTTCCCTCTTGGTCATCTGTCTAATCCCCCCCAACCCGGCCCCACCGCTCTTACCTGCACGGGCCGCGTCTGTTCTCCAATCCTTTTCTTCTAATATTATCCTTTTATCTATCTCTCATCTGACACCCCAACCCAAACACCCAGCTCAAGCAACTACTGAGCAATACACACAAACCTACACAACACACACACTAAATCTCACATACATATTCCAATACCGTCTCACATACTCACACAACATTACTCCTAGAACCCACAACCAGGATTACATTCCAACAATGTAACATGACTCTGTCTCCATTCTCCTATTCCTGCTCCTTACCACACCCTACTTCACTCTTCATATGCCCATCAGTCCTCTTTTCTATCTTAAACCAACCTCCCTAAACACAAATACACATACAACTGACCACTGTAACATATCCTCCTATCCCTTTCCTCAACCATCTCCATATAGCACCTTTCTCAATCCCATCATCAATTTCTACATACCTACACACTACATCCTTATCACCAAACAGCACACAATACATCACATGACAATATAATCTACAGTATGCCATACGATGCACTGTACAGACACCACATATCTCCAGCACTTCCCCACATAGGCCAGTCCCAGAAGCCTAGTCTTTCTTTATTCACCGTCTTGCTTCAACCCAACTAACCATGACACTATACTACACCAATACAAAACCTCACCTTCTGCTTCACCACAAACAACTGAATGCCTCGATTACACCTATGCATTTCGTAGGGAGCTCTCCACAAAGTTTAGGACGTGTAATGTGGAACTGGACTCCTTTAAATTCCCTTTGCACAGACCTTGGTTTAACTCATGGACAACCTACCAGTCTTACATTAGGCTATTCGACCACCCAATGAAGTGTATCTCAAAATTCTAGAACTCCTAATGTGGAGCATACCTTTAACAAGGATTTATGGGCTGTGCCTGGGGAATTTTGCGCTCTGATAATTGATATAAAGGGAAACATTGGCCAGGGAAATGAGCTAGAAAGAAACCAGACATGAATAATACTTGAAAAGCAGGACTTGAAGAGTTAACCTAGAACTAGCATAGTGGACACAAATCAACAAGACTAGATACTATTTCTTCACCAGCTTACTCCTTTCCCTGAGTAGATCAGCCCGGAGAACAAACATAGCACAACTGACCACTTTAACTACAGAGAACTATTAGAACAATACAATAATCACTAGCCACAAGAGGTCTGTTTGAATCACACTTGCTACAAATGACCATCAGCTGACACTGGATAGGTGGAGGGCCAAAGGTGACAAAATCCTACTGCAAACCATCACACCAAGGCAAACTACCCCACAATGACACAGGTTTGATTTGAAAGTCGTGAGCCCCCTCCCTTATGTATCACTCCAAAAGGAACACTCTCATCCTCCAAATCATACACACGCCTTTATGATCATTCATGCATGACACTGAAATGCTCTCATCTGGGGTTCACAGAAATACAACATTGCACCCACACACTCTCCATTGGTCTAGCATGCTACCTACTCGAAAATGAGCTTCCTTACTAGACATAGTGGTCTGACGTGCTATATAAATTCTACAATACGATACCATGCAATGTGCTTTGTTGCTAAAGCTGCTGGATGCTCATTTTTAGGGGGTGCAACTCACTCTCCGTTTTTTCGTGTTTGTGTATTGTTTTTGTCCCTCAAGGTGTCCTATATTTTTTTATCTGCTTCTGGTCTCTCTCCCATTCTCTCGCTATAGTCTCCGCAGTACCCCTCATCAGCTGATGCTCTCTGCTATGGTCACTCATTCACACCTCTTGTGCGGGCCTTCATTTTGCTCCTGGCAGCTCTAAGAGAATGTGTCTTTGTGCCTCTTCCGAGGTCAAGGTCATTTAAAAAAACAGAAGTGGATTGCTTCTAAGGCTAGATTAACTGTGTTCTGTTGTTAAAGCTGATAGAAGCTCATTTTCAGGGGCTGAAGCTCAATCTTTAGTCCTTTTAATTCTATATGTGTATTTTCTCCTCCGTCAGGTGGTCTTTTCCTCCTTTTCTGCTGCTGGTTCCCCTTCACACCAGGCCCACACTGCATTGTATGCCCAACGTCTGCTGCTCTAACCTGCCCTGGTCACCCTTCCCACCTCTTGTGCCGGCCTGTCTTTTGCTTCTGGGGGCACTGAGAGACCTTGTCATTATGTCTCTGCTGACCTTGAGGCAATTTGGAAAAGCAGTTGTGAACTGCTCTGCAGGGCATATTTACTGTGTGCTGTTGCTTAAGCTGCTAGAAACCCATTTTAGGGGTGGCAACTCAATCTGTCATTTTCTTCCTGTTTGTGTATTCCCCCCCTCAGGTGGGCCCTTCCTCCTTCTCTCTTGTTGGTTCCCCCTTACCCCTGACTCCACCTGCTACAGCTTCTTGCCCTGTCACCCCTTCTAACCTATTGTGCGGGATTTTCTTTAGCTCCTAGTGGCACTGAGAGAACTTGACTTTGCGCTTATGCAGACCTTAAAGACATTTGGAAACGTTGTAGAAAATTGATTCTCAGGTTACATTAACTGGGCTTGTTTGCTAAAGCTGCTGGAAGCCAGTTTTTCGGGTGTGCAGCTCAATCTGGCTATACTTTTTGTCCTTTATGTGTATTTTGTTTTTCTCTCTGAGATGGGCCCTTTCCCCTTCTCTGCTGCTGATTCCCCTCACATTTCCCTTGCCCTAAACTCGACTGCACCTATTAATCCCTCCATCTCCTTGCTGCCCTGGTCACCTCTTCCAAATGCAGTATGATTGCTCCTCTTACTGGCTACTTTGGACACCTTACAAACAAAAGCTTATAAGAAAGTATTTTCCTTACCTCGTACTTACTCCCCGGCCCAGGTGAGGTTAGAGTTCGGGTTGCAGCAGCAGCGTGGGCAAAGACAATATATTACTATTAAAACATGGTACAAGATTTGGTCCAATCGGCAAAATCCAATCAACAATGCACTATGGAGGGCTCTAGATAATGATCCTCACTCTGCCTACACTAAGTACTTACGATCATCTCTAAAACTTACAAAAACTACAAACCTTTGGCAACTGAATCTTCCATTCTCTTCCTTTCAGCTAACGCTAAAGAAGGCGGCGATGAAGCATTCACTAATGGAGGACAAAATAAGCTTGATTAAGAGATCCCACGCATGGATGGTTGTGCAATCATATACCAAACTACAACCGGCAATTTATTTAGGTCACACATATGCCCCGTATCTAAAAATAAAGTTCCTAGCACTACATCTTGGCTCAATTCCATCAAACGCCGAACAACCAAGCTGGCAATATAAAGGCCCGAAAGCATGCAGTCTTTGTGGAGCATTGAAGAAGGACCTAATACATTTAATTTGTATCTGCCCTAATCTAAAGCCAAATCGCCTTTGGTTACTGAAAAAACATTTTAACATAAGTGGCGTTCGCACTTGCAGAGCAGCAATATTAAAATGCCTTGATCCAAATGATCCACAGCTCAATTGCAACCTGGTAAAATCTTTAACCCTGTATGAAAACTAATAGAATATGGCCTAAAGGGAGTCACAGAATAGCATATTGGAGGGCACATACTCTACAATGGCCCTCTGCCAGTTTTAACCCATGTTATGATGCTGCATTAATATCATACAAAGGACAATGAATGTAGACTGCACCTTACAAAACAGGCTATGTTGGTATGATTTTTACGCCTTTCCCTGTCACCTTTTCTCACACTCTCAAATGGACTGTGCAATCAATGCACTCTGAATCAACCGATGTTTTAAAAATGTTTTGTATAATTCTTTTACCTAAGCATAATTAACTAAAGCACATTGTTATGCTTTTAATTAACTAAAACAATAAAGAATTTTGAATTTTGAATTTGCTCCTCTTACTGGTATCCTAGCTCAAATTGAAGCAGAGTGAGTCTCATTTAACTAAATTGTCTTTGTTTTACTCCGAAATGTAAACCCCTACTAATATTGAAAGTAGACGTCTGGGGGGGACACTTTAGAAGGGAAGTAGTACGCCTCCTCATGTAAAACTAGAAAGTGCAAGGGTGTCTGGGATTTTAGAAAAGTATAAGGATTACTTGGAGAGGTGAGGACAGAAGTGCAATTCTGGGCTTACAGATTTATTTTTTGTACTGCCAGGGCAGCAACCTACCAAGCTCTTTGTATCTCATATGTGCAGGGTGCAGGTCTGGCCAGGGATTGAGCCATGAATCCACTAGTGTTCACCTGCATTTAAGAGCTTTCGAGATCATAAAAACTGCATTGGTTGTGAGCACGTTCTCAAAAGTTTGGCCTTCTTTGGTCTTGCAGGAGTAGGTAAAATCTGTGCCTTTTAAGAGAGTGTGTAATTTCTGCTTAATTTTAATTATTATTACTGTTATTAATGTTATTGTTGGTTTGCTATTCATGTTATTGGTAAAGTGTCAGAGGCCTGGAACAACTGTGGCAGATGAAGGTAGGGTTGCCAGGGCTGGTTTATGCAAATGATGTTCGTGACAGCATAACTCTAGTCTCAGAAAGACACCAAGTACCAGAGCAAAGCAACAACCCCATCAAGGTCTCCAGAAGGATGCTAAATCGTCTAGCCTTCATCATGTTCAGTGCTTTAACATCCAAAACCCACCAACCCAGGACGCCTTCACTTCTTTGGTGTTCGGGGGTTTTCAGGAACTGGAAACAAAGAGTGAAAAGAACTCCTTTCTGGCTATGGGAAAAGGCCCAAATGCCCTGCTGTACCAAAATACATATAAAATGTGGCTGGGGAGGCCCTGCAGCTGTCAAAGGCTGGCAAGGAGTCTACAATACATGTTCTCTTACCGTAGTGAAATATGCTTTTTTCAAGGTGTACAATTGTACCCCCATGTATAGTGCAGTTGTACTTCGGCATCAACAACACACAACATTTCAACATGACTGTAAGAAATTGGAGTATTCAATTGATGACCATGAGAACCCACCACATAATAATCCCAATCCTTGTCAGGGTGAATAACAAAAGTCACTAATGAAACCTGTGCTCCACCTTCTGGGAGTTACAGCAGAGAGCAGCCAACCTTAACTTAGAGACAATGTGTGAAGTATTTATGCAGTAATCAAACAGTAACAAAATGAAAACACCAGAAGAAAAATCCCCAAATAATTTAGAAAAGTAGAGAATATTTTAATAAAGAAAATTACACCAAAATGACAAAACTCCAATAAGTAGAACCAGAGAGATGAGTTTTTAAAGTTTGAGTTCAAAATAGTGTCTAAAAGTGCTAAGCTCCCACCACGGGTATCTGGTTGCCCTAGACCGTGTCAAAGTCAAAACTTAAGACTAACTCGGATGAACTGCCGGTCAGATACAGGGACCAGGTTTGCCCTGATGGAAAATTTACCTTCTGAATTAGAAAGTTTTCTGAAGAAAAAAAGTAGTCTTTGACAAGTTGCCCACAGGGCAAGCTGCAAGCTAGATCTGAGGAATGGTTCAACAACGACAGGGAGCTGCTGTGTGAGGTCTTGAGACATTAGAGAGTGCTTGGTGTCGGGCTTGGTGAAGCCGTCAACGAAGGTTGGTGATGTTGCTCGGGTGCTACTCCACGCCGAGCCTGGTGAAGTCATTGATCGGGTGCTGCTTGGCATCAAATCCGGTGAAGTCGTTGGCGAATGTAGTAGGCATCGACGCGCGATATCAAATCTGGTGAAGCCATTGATGAAGGTTGTTGGCATTGTTGCTTTGCATTGAATCTGTTGAAGATACTGATGAAGGTTGTCAGCGCCGATGAGTGGGGTTGAGTCCAGTGAAGCTTACAATTAGGCAGAGAGGAGTACAGGCTGACCACAACCGAGTGTCCTTGACAATGGGGGCAGTACATGGGGCCCAGGACTCACTTGCATAGAGGCCAGCAGAGAGGTAACCAGGCGAAGTCCAGTTGGCACTGGCCAGCTGGAAACAAGAAAAAGCCTCTGGAGGCTTTCTGTGTACCAGTAGGTCAAACTGGAGGTCAGCCAACTGACCCTTGGAGTCACTTCTGGGGCCCTGAGTTCAGGCAATTGGGCCCAGCCTTCAGGTTCTTCAGAGAGCAGGACAGTCCTTATTCTGATTCTTCTCAGGTCCAGGAGTGTAATAAGGAGAGGTTTTGGCAATGCCACTTTTATACTCAGTGCCAGCCTGTGGGTGGGGACAATTCTTTATCCACCCTCTAAACCAAATCTAGGCAGTGTTCACCCTCCCACTTGGGAGTCAGGCTGGTTCCCAGCTTGGAACCAGCCTGACTAGAAAGACAATAAGGAGGAGGGCCTAGGTGTGAGCTTCATCTGCCAGTGACAGGGCAGGCCTTCTTTGAAGCTCAGAAAGAGACTGCACAACGCCCCCAGGTAATCCTCTTAAGGAGGCAAACTCCCTCTCCACATGCAGGACTCTTTGTCCACTGTCTGGTAGCAATACACATCTCACCGCAGGGGAGCTATCAGTAGTCATACGACGGTTGGACACCGACAGAAAGGTCTTTTGGTTTTAGGGAGAAAGGAAAAAACGTTTTAAAAGTGTCCTTTCCTCAATAGTAATATAAAATCAGACTTTACCATTAAGTTAGATTTTAAATTACCAATAAAATGTGCCTTTGGATCATTTTTCTAGCTTCTCCCAAACTGAAATAAAGCATTATAAATTGGTGTAATGAAACCCAGTGTTTTCCGATGGCTGTCCTTGCCACAGCGAAAAATGACTTTGGGGTTGTTTTCACTGCCAGGACATGAAAAATCTTAATTTCTACATGTCCTATTTTTAGATACCATGTGCACTGCCTTATTGTGCAATAAGGCCTAGCTTTGGGGTGACATAGATATAACAAGCATTGGCATAGCCAAATAGGTCTCGCCTTTGGGACCTTATAATAAACATGTAGAGAAGAAGTGACGGGGGAGGGGAGACAGGGGACGAGGGAGGTGAGACAAAGGAAGGGATTGTCAAGGGAAGTGCGGGAAAGAAAAATATAGAAAATTAGAGGTATTTCGATTTCCACAGCCGAGCGACTGAAATGTAATTCTGTATGCAGGCCTCACCAGTGAGTCCGAAGATTTTGCCAGCGTCTTCTTAATAAGAAACTTTACATAAGGCCAATGAATAGTTATTATGTCAACACTATCAAATCCCCTTAATTAACTTACTGGTCTGGTCTGCAGCTCTTGGGGCTGTCTGTTATCTATCTCTGTAACAATAGCATCTTCCGTCTGTGCAAGTGAAAAAGATACATCACTTGTGCAAGCAAAGGGTGGGTGGCAGCTAACAAGGAGGCAGTGCTCGCTCCCGCAGGCAAAACGACGTGGGATGCGAGGAATGCAGCTGACCCCCTGCGCGCCCCTGCTCGCTCCCGACAGCAAAACGTCTGTACTGACAGCAAAGGGGGGTGTAGAGTAAACTTACGCGTCCTTTTCACCCAACTCTCACACCCACGGCTCCCCAGCTCTGGCCCCTGGCCCTGCCCCCATTCCTCGACAAACACTTTCGAGGCACAGAAGTAGCTTTAGAAAGAAAAAAAATAACAGGTAGACGACTGGAAACATTTCACCTTTAGTAAGGCGCCCTATTAACACAACAAACGGAGATTGTTTTAAAGGTGAAAAAAGTAATAACATTGTGAACCCTGTGTGGTAAAATCCTGAGGACTAAATAAACTACACCGGGAAAAATCACGGGCACAACAAGACTGTGTTTTATTGTCACATATTCTGAGTGGCCTGAGAAAAAGCACCTAAACAACATTGGGGAGCCCCAAAGCACTCTGTTGCACCTCACTCTGCGCATTTCTGCTAGGTCTGGCAAACCTTAGAATGTCGGTGAGCTTTCATAACTAAACACACCACGAGTTCCGAGAAACACATACATATACATATATATATAAAATGAAGATAAGAAATGTACATAAAATGTATACAGAAGCTAGATAGCGATCTTGAATGCACGGTAGGGCAAAAGAGAGTGCAAACAAGTGGACTTCGGGAAGGGCCGTACCTCTGAGGCCAAGGTCCCCTGGGCGCCCCCGCCCCTTGGCATCGCAGAGGAGTTTCCGATAGATGTGGTCCCGAACACTCCCTACCTCGAGCGCTAGCATGACGGCTCAAGGAGCGAGGCCTGGTAGCTGTGCGCCGCGGCCCTGGGGTCGGTGTAACCCACCCGGCACCCCCGCCCCTCGTTACTGCCTAACAATGCTGGTTGTATACCTTCTCCGCCCGCTCCTGCAGGGGGTGTGGGGGAGCGGTGAGGGGGCATCGGAGAGAAGTAACCAACTCCAAGGTGGTAAAGAGCAGTAAATAAACATACGCCAACACAGTGAACACCCATTCAGCCGTGGGAATAGGGAACTGGCTCTTCCAGGTCAAACCCCCCTTCCAATAAAAGCTCGCTCACTGCAGAGAATTCACCACCTTGCCCAGGCATATTAACAAAGGCAAATTAACAGATGCCCTGAGCGCCCCAGCCCAGCAGCTGTTTGTTGATATAACCGGGGCAAGGGCGGGGGTATTTTACAGAGCCCCATGCCACGACTGAACAAGCATTTCAAAGAAAAGCACGGCGGCGCGTTAAGATCAATTATTAACCTGATACAGGATCCAGGATAAGGTATGCAGCTGCCACCCTGCGCGCCCCTGCTCGCTCCCGAGAGCAAAACGCCGTAGGAGTGACACATTGGAAAGGAGGTGGGACATGCACCTGTCTTTGGCCATTTGCGTGCTTTCATTATTGAAAGCCACATGCGAAGGCCAATCCAATGTGTCGGAGGTGTGTGGGAGGAGTCAGACCCACTAGGAAAAGTTTGGAGTGCTCAAAAGAAGCCTCCCCATAGAGCAGGGCATGCACGCTGCGCTAGGCTCGACCTAAAAAAGGAAGGTTTAGGCCTGTCTAAATGGGTGACTTTGACAGGTCGAAATGGCAGTTTAAAACTGCACACACACACAGCCGGCAGTGGCAGGCCTGGAGACATGCTTTAAAGAGCTACTGCAGTGGGTGGTAGAATGAGTGCTGCTGCTGACTAATAGCTGCTGACTAGAAGCTGCTGACTAGTAGCATTAAGTATACAGCCCCTGGGTACAGGAGTACCATATATGTAGCAGGGTAATTTAACAAGCAATCGCAATGCAATCGGTCTCGCATTTGTGAATTTTTAGTTTCTTGCATTGTAAATTATTTTGTTTCTTATTTATGTTTATTTGTTTGCAGTGGAGTGGATGTATGTTGTTTGTTGTGGAATTATGTGCTTTGAATTCGAATCAGATATGGAATTGTGTGGTGTGTAGTGTATGTGTATTGTAAATACGTGGTATAGTGATTAGATAGGGGTGAGAAGTGTATAAATTAGAAAGAAAGAATGAGAGGGATAGGTAGTTTGTGTATGAAGTGGTAAATGAACTGAAGACAACACATTATAAATAGTGTGTGAGAAAGAGAGATAGAAGGGGAGATAATGTTATAGATGCATAAAGAGGCTGTGGTTGTGTATGTAGAAGATAGTGAAAGAAGAGGAGGAGAGTGTGTGTTTGGTTATTATTTGAAAGTTATGGTATTGAAAGTGTGTGGAAAGATATGAAGGAACTAATAGTATAAATGCTGGATTCGTATGTGAGAGAACGAGATAGTGGTGTGAGTGAGTATGAGAGAGAGCGAGAGAGAGTTGTGTGCAATATATGAGTTACAGCATTTTTTTTTTAAGCAAAGAAACAACAAGAGCAGAAGCAGCGGTGGACGCACCCTCTGTTTAAAGGAAACGCTGCATTTGTGTTAAAGGACTGAAGCAATGTCGGGAGCAAAACCATTTAAATAAAAGTCAGCACACTGAGCTCCATAGTGCAGCCACCTACCTTAAAGACCCGCTGCTCGCCTCTCAAGTTTCTGCGGAGCCTGAATTTGTGTTGGACGATGGTGGGAGGGCAGAAGCAACGACGGGAGCAAAGCAACCATTTAAAAAATGACCCTTAGAGCTTCTGACTTTGGACCTGGAGAAGCCGGTTCGAGTCTCGGCCTGGTAAAACTGTGCATAAAAATAAAAAGGTAAATAAATAAGACGTGCAGCCTACATTATTTAATGTAAATTAAAAATAAAACAACGAGTTAAGCGCCTGCTGTAAAAATAAATTGGCCGTGTTGTTGTTTACATGAAAGCCGGCCTGAAACCTTAAGCACGGCGTCCTGGTCACGAGGAACAGAGAACTGATAAGCAGTCCCGGTGAAAGTCCCCCCGGATGGAGCTCAAAGTTTCATGTGGTTTGTGACTATAATCAAACACAAGGACATGATGGACGGAGTGCTGAAACTTTTCAGACACTCACCCCCGTCACAGATCTGGGTTGAATCCATCATCGTTCTTTAGCTCACTTCGCCACCCCAGTTCAGACCCAGCTATCTGCAAATCAGTCTTGACCCAGTGCCTCGTGAGAACAGTCCAGCCGGAACTGCCAACCCAGGTCTTCCCTGGACCAGAAACAAGCATCCTGGGACCGGTTTCGGGGTAACACCCCTCATCAGCCAGGCTAGCTTGAATCCAGTGGCAAAGTGAGCAAGGGAGCCACGTCTGGGCAAACCCTGCCAACTTAGGGCGAACAAAGCAAACACAAGGAGACGATGGACGGAGTGGTGAAGCTTTTCAGACACTCACCCCCAGTCAGAGATCTGGGTTGAATCCATCATTGTTCTTTAGCTCACTTCACCACCCCAGTTCAGACCCAGCTATATGCAAATCAGTCTTGACCCTGTGCCTCATGGGAACAGTCCAGCCCGAACTGCCAAGCCAGGTCTTCCCTGGACCGGAAACAAGCATCCTGGGACCGGTTTCAGGGTAACACCCCTCATCAGCCAGGCTAGCTTGAATCCAGTGGCAAAGTGAGAAAGGGACCCAAGTCTGGGCATACCCTGCCAACTTAGGGCGAACAAAGCAAACACAAGGAAATGATGGACGGAGTCCTGAAACTTTTCAGACACTCACCCCCAGTCAGAGATCTGGGTTGAATCCATCATCGTTCTTTAGCTCACTTCGCCACCCCAGTTCAGACCCAGCTATATGCAAATCAGTCTTGACCCTGTGCCTCATGGGAACAGTCCAGCCCAACCTACCAAGCCAGGTCTTCCCTGGACCGGAAACAAGCATCCTGGGACCGGTTTCGGGGTAACACCCCTCATCAGCCAGGCTAGCTTGAATCCAGTGGCAAAGTGAGCAGGGGACCCACGTCTGGGCCTGGCAGTTCGGGCTGGACTGTTCCCATTGGGCGCAGGGTCAAGACTGATTTGCATATGGCTGGGTTCAAACTGTGATGGCATGGGGAGCAAAAAAACGATAGATTTAGGCCCAGATCTCTGTACTGGGATGAATGTATGATATTGTTCTGCATTCTGTCCATCAATTGTTCTTTTTGCACTTGTCACCCTGAGTGGGACGGATATGCCCAGACGTGGGTCCAGTGCTCTGCATGCCACTGGAGTCAAGCTATCCTGGCTGATGAGGGGTGAAACCCCGAAACCGGTCCAAGGATGCTTATTTCCAGTCCAGGGAGGACCAGATATCTGTACTGGGGTGAATGTATGACATTGTTCTGCATTCTGTCCATCAATTGTTCTTTTTGCATTTGTGACTATAATTACATAATTATCCGGAAAGGGAGAGACCCTTGTGTGCGCTGTGATGCGCAGAGGAGCTGCAACCCAAGTATCCTTCTCACAGTCCCAGTAATGGAAGAAACATACCGAGCCAGGCCGTTCTGTCACTCACCCTCTTATTACAAGTGCGCTCTCTGCAGACAGCCCACGCCCATGGATTAGCGAGGGGCTTTCCTTAATAAAGTCTTGGAACAGGGCTTCTGCGTGTATTATTTCTGCATCTGCGATATGGCAAACGGGTGGAAAACTCCACGGAAGAACGACCGAAAGCTCACTTGTGACGCAGCTTAACTGAGGCGGGAGCTGACTGGAAACTGAAATTCATGTCTCCTAGTGGTGGGTCAAGATTGCCTTGCATGCGTTAGTTTATCTGACAATGTATAGATTGCTTCCAGCTGCCACACCAATGCCCCTGACTGAGTGTGCGGCATGGGAGCGCTTATGGCAGCTTACAAACCTGGCAACTCCTGTTTAAACATACTGTGGGGTTTTAATTTGTTTCCTTGTAGCAAATTGAGTTTATAGCCCGGTTTAGAGGCCCGTCTTTGAGATTCCCGTGCCTTCTTTCTTTTTCTGGCTAGATCAGCATCCCTCATAGAGGGACGGCTGCACCGTGAGCACGTGACATAACAGACATTGATCAGAGAGAGTGAATATTGCAGCTCTATCCTACCACGGATGGGCGTGGGAAATGCAAGAGTACGCTTTCAAGGCTTTCTCAAGGCAAATCGAACAGTCATTTTCCTGCCCAGGGAAACCAGAGACGCAGACTGCATCAGAAGTGGCGACACCAAGGGATGTGCTTAGCAGGCATACATACTGTTCTGTGGATAGTGTTACCTCGCCCATGTAACAATGACTTTAAGAGCCGAGTACTAGATAAGAATTAGCTAAGTGCTGAGCACGGTAATTAATAGTGATGAGTGTGCTATAGATAGGAAAGGAGGGTCAAAGGCGTTTATTACGATGGGGGCAGGGGGCGGAGGGGCAGTTGAACCTGTTGAGGTAGTTGTTGACTAGAGTTCCTGGTATGTCCCGAAACATACAACATCTATTGAACCATAGTTGACACTTGTTTCCTATCTGCCTTGTGAACTGGCAGCTACTAATGGAACAGACTGCCTTTCTGCAAAATGGCGACATGTACGTGTAACTGTCACAGAATACGTGCAAACAAAAACCCTATGGGTTTGCATCACTGAGAAGAATTTGTTCCGTTTGAGCAGTCCCCACACTCCTCAGGTAAAAAGCACAACCTTGAAATCCGGCTAACGCCGGCCACCATGACTATAGTTTAGAATTCATGGCTGTTATGCGGTTACAACCCAGGACACTTTCGTTAATTACAGAAGAGTGTCCCGCCAACCTTGGGGGCGCGCTGAACCTCTTTTGGCTCCTACAGTCCACTAGCTTGGATTTAGAAGAAACAGCCTGTATGTGGAGCAGAGAGCTGATAAGCGGTCCCGGTGAAAGTGAAAGAGGGCATGGCCCACGTAAGCAAAGCACGTCCTCGTGCCTAATGTGGGAGAAACTAAATAAAGGAAATAGTACACGTGCTGTGTAACAACCAAGTAAAGGGGGCAGTAGGCATGGGAGGTTACAGATGAAGACATGGCTGTACTAAGGAGGGACTAACAAGCCTATTTAGGAATCAGAAAACAGCATTTAAGAAGGACAAAGACAGAAGCCAATGAAAAATATGGGCGGGGCAGTGGGCGTGGCTTCTCTCCCGTACTGAACTACAACAGATCTTCACCAGAGCAGCGCTTGCGCGTTGACTCAGGCTCGACCTAAAAATGAAGAAAAGACAGACTGCTCTTTGGCAATGTGAAAACAGTTTTTTACTGTCACGACAGGGAGAGTGGCAAGTCCATACCAGAAAACAGCTGGTCTCAATCTGCTGCTTCACTGCCAGCTTCTTTTATACAGAGTTGAACAATACTTTATTATAAAATGTCAAAGAATGACTCATTACATAGTTATACATTAGTTGTGAAAAAATCATCATCCCACATGTGACCCTATGACCCTAAAATTTAGCCTAATTCACTACACATCCTTTATTGCAGCTCTAACAATGCTTAACAAACTAAGTATTCTTCTACTTTTGAATGGGTGTGTATTTGGGTTGAATGCATGTTTGTTGGTGTGTGTGCTTTATTATTTTGCCCCTAATACCTCTTATCAGATTCTGTCTGTTCTTGGCTAATTCGATCTCCCACTCCTATTGTCTAATCAGTTTCCAATCTATTTAAAAACATAGAATTCATGCTATTGGGCCTGTGTGCTAGGGCTATAAATTCCAAAAAGCTTGCTAAACACAAGTTTTTCTTTAACTATGACCTTACAGGTCATGCACTCTGTCTGAAGTAAACTCTTCACTTCTTCCTCATCAACACGTTTTTGGCCTTCACTGTTCTTTTACCACGTATAACTGTGTAACCTCTCTACTGTTATCTGCTGTTGCGCCACATTTTCACATTTCCCATAACATATACTAGAGACGTACAAGTAAATTAAATGTGCCAATCAAGTGTATGTCTATTTTACCATGTTTAAAAAGGAGAGCACAAACACTTTATGCCCCACCCGGTAGGGAGGACTGCCTATGATCTTGGGAGTTTTCATCGCTAAAGCAGAAAATGGTCAGTACCAGGATGATGTTCCACAGTAAAATCCATTCCCTATAGGGAGATGGAGCACTTCAACAGCTTTGGATTCTCATCTCCTATTTGTATCAGCCATCTTAGTGGTCTATAGTCTGTCTGAACTGGGAAGTGAGTCACAAACAAGTATGGTCTCAACTTCTTCAGTGCCCAGACCAGTGCAAATGATTCCCTCTCAATTGCATTCCACCTCTGTTCCCTGGGAAGTAGCCTCCCACTGATGAAGGATACAGGTTGGTGCAAATGCTTATCGTTTAGCTATGACAAAACTGAAGGAATGTATTGTATAGTGACCTATTGGACTCACTAATGGATCTCTGTGGAGCATTCTGTGCAGAGATGCATATGCAAGGGCTGAAGGATATTGCTGGGACTAGGGTAACTCCATATTCAAAGGTATTCGAAAACTGAATTTATCATCCCTCATTGCAAGGCTCCGTTCTGCTGCCAAGCCAGCCGCAGACACAAGAACATTCAACCATATCACTTTCAAATGTCTTTGAAATGGCTCTTCTCTGACGTGAAGACCATTTATAAACTGGTTTGCATCATGCATAAAACCATGTCCTTGGGAACCTCTAACTAGCTCATGCGGAAACTGGCTATCTCTGGCAGACAGCACTACTGGTGCCATGTCGAATTTGTTGGGCTGTAGCTGGTTCAGAGCCTTCTGTGGGTAGGATGCATCTCCTTCATCATACTTTACCCACAGATGGGATGCTGGTGACAATGTATTTTGTGGACATACATGTATGAAATTGTATGTGTGTCCCTTATATTAGTGTTTGAAGGATATAGACCTGTCAGAATTGGCAGAGTGCAGTGTGCCTTCAGCTTTAATTCTCCCTGGCATTCTTATGTGTCTGGAACCGGATCCTTTATGCTCAAGTAATGTCCTCAGGGATAGCAATAGTGAGTAGTTTGACAACAGCATGACACTACCATCATTTATGACATCTCCAGATATTTTCATTTGATTTGATTTGACTTTTTTTTTAATTGAAATTCTTTTTTTTTGGTCCTCATTCTGCAAATTCTCTTGCTGGTAGTGCTCTTATCCCAATTGCCAAAGCATGGAGCAGAGCCTTTCCACCCAAGAAGAATGCTGTTTCCTCTTCCATCCCTTCACCAGTGTGCGCGTAGCAGAAAGGGACCAGGACCAACAGCAATTTTGGCTTAATCATCGGACCTCCTGGAGCATTGGCTCCATTCGACCAACAATGCCCAAACTTTTTCCTGGCTTCTAGAGTCGCACGCCATATCAAACTGACTTGTGGAGATTATATTTTTAACACAATCAGAGAGGCAAGGAGGACTTCCAGACTTCCAGCGCATGCAGATCTCTCGTCTCGCCAGGAGGATCGAATAAAAAATAAATCTAGAAATAACAGCATTTATTCGAGTTGAACCATCCCGATATAGCCCAAAAAATATAAGATTAGGGCTTACCTTAACTTGTTGACCAGTTACTTCAACCAAAAACTTACACAACTCAGTCCAGTAACAGGTGATCTTAGGACATGTCATAAACATGTGTATATCGTCCGCCGAAGGGTGCAAACATCTTGGGCATACATACGGGTTTCCTGTAACTCTTGACAACTTAGCTGGAGACCAATAGACTCTGTGTGTGGTAAAAAGATGGTTGCGCTTAAGAGAAGCGGGTTTCACAACCGCACGTAGAATCGCAAAAGAATCAAGCCAGACCTCTTTAAAGTTTTCACCCACTAATTCTTCAGCCCAAAGCTTTGAAATATCCACGTCCAGCTCATCGTCCGCCTCTACCAAGGCCTGGTACCATAAAGAGACTTCCTTTTTCAGGGGGCCTGTTCTCATCGTGTGGTCTAGCCAGGAGTCCTCTTCCTCCTCCATCCAAACCTGCCTTGCCCACCAGGAGGAGACTTGGGAGTATTTAAATCTAGTTAGTTGACCCCTGGTGCAGTTACTCAGAGCTTCCCAGCTAACCAAAGATGATGCCGTTTTAAGATCCCCCCAACAAAATAGCCCTGCAGATGTTAAAGGCAGACTGAACTGATCTCTCAGACACTCAGGGGTTCCCGGAGAATCCCAAATCGGGGCCCGAGAAGAGTAGTAAGGAACTCCTATTTTTTTCCGGAAAAACACCCAAGTTCTTAAGGCCCCCTGCAGGATCTTCAGCCTCACCTTCTTAAAGAACTTCGGGTCTCCATATTTAAAGAGAAAATGACTCTGCCCATCCCTCAGATCACTTAGCATTGCCCCAAAAAGTAATCCCAAGGGAGACCGGTCCACCTTATTTATCAGCATACGAAAGTTCTTAAACTGAAATGGATAACAATATGCCAAAAGATCGGGAAGAGCCAGCCCCCCTTTCTCCAGCCTCCTCCTCAGCTTTTTCCAGGATATCCTCGGTCCCTTGGAGGACCAGATAAAGCTGCAAATCTTCCCTTGCAGTTTAGCTACCTCTCCTTTATCAAAAGGTAGGGGGATAGAATTAAAAAGGAAAGTGATCTTTGGAAGGACAATCATTTTAATAAGGTTAACCCGGCCATATATATTAAGAGGTAAATTCGCCCACCTTACCAAAAGCCTCCTGATCTCTTGACTTGCTTTCTTCCAATTAACTCTACGGACATCATCCAACTTCTGCGTGATTATAATGCCCAAATAACGCATTTGAGACTTAGCCCCTGGGCTTTGCCTAGGCTGGTTCCACTCCATGATTTCAGTTTTCCCGCTATTCACCTTATACCCCGAGATCTTCCCAAAAGATTACGCCTTGGCCATTAAATTGGGAATTGCCACCTCTGGGTTAATGGTGTAAAGTATAAGATCATCAGCGTACAGGGCCAGCTTTGCCACCAAGCCAGCAAATTTGAACTGAAAAATGGTAGAATCTGCTCTAATCAAGGAGGCAAACGGTTCTATATAAAGATTAAATAAAAGTGGGGACAAGGGACACCCCTGCCTAGTACCTCGTGTGATATTGAACCAATCTGATAGCTCCCCATTGATCAAAACACTGGCTCTGGGCAGATGATACAGATTTTGAATAGCCCTTACTATATTCTGCGGGAACCCAAAGATCTTTAAGGCTTCCCATAGGTAAGGCCAATGGACTTGGTTGAACGCCTTTGCAGCGTCTACAGCTACTACTGTTACAGGTAAATTCTGGGTTTCCGCCAAGTCAACGACCCCAAGCATCAGAAAGGTAAGCTCGTTAAGCTGCCTCCCGGGGATAAAACCTCTTTGGTCCTGATGGATATCCCCTTTGATGACCTGGGCAACCCTAGAGGCCAATATCCCTGAAAAAACCTTATACTCAGAGTTCAAAAGAGATATTGGCCTATAAGAGTCCGCTACCAGAGGGTCCTTGTTTGGTTTCAGGATTAAAGTAACGGTAGCCTCGGCCCAAGACAGCGGAACTTTTTCACCTTCCAAATATATGGCGTTAAATAGGCATTTCAGCACTGGTACAATAGTATCTAGGAGTTTGGAATAAATCTCGACGGGGAGGCCATCAGGCCCAGGAGCCTTCCCCCCTGCCATCTTCCTGATCTGTGCCCGGACCTCGTCCTCCGTGATCTCTGGCTCTAAGAGCCACTTTTGGTCATTGTTTAAACTTGAAAGCTTAATCTTCTCCAACCAGGCCACTATACTCTCCTTCCCGGGCGAAATATCATCACTGTATAAACTACACATATGCCTACGGGCCTCAGCACCCAATTCCAAGTTGGTGTCTAATAGAGCTCCTGTTACAGCATCCCTCAAGTTTCTAATTAAATTTCTAGACTTATCGGTTTTTGCTTTCCAGGCCAGAAGCGAACTACTCCTCTATCCATATGAGAAATGCTGCAACTTACTTACTCTCCACCTGTCGAGTAATCTTTTATCTAGTTGCCTCTGATATTCCCCCTGGAGATGTTCTAGCTCTTTGCTAAGAAAAGAAACTCTACTGGAGCCTTCCAATGATGCCTTTTGGAGATCACGTTCCTTACACTTAATCTCCTTAATTTGTTCCTCCTCTTGCCGCTTCAAGGCCCGCCTCTTTCCCACCATTATGGAGCTAACTATTGCCCTAAAAAAAAAGCTTTGAAGGCATCCCAGATGATTTGAATTTTGGCTGAGCCCTTATTGGCTTGAAAAAAACCAGAGGCTTTATCCCTTATACTTGATATCACTCCCTCGGCTAACAAAATGGTCCTATCTAAGGTCCACCTTTTCATGCCAGGTTTATAATGATGCCTAAGGGACAGGAGAAGTGCCGAATGATCTGAAAGAATAGCGGGCAGATGTTTAACCTCATCGACCTCTGCTAATAGGTCTTGATCAATCAAGAAATAGTCAATGCGGGAGTGGTGACCATATTTTTTGCTACAAAAAGTGAAGCCCCTTGCCTCCCCCATCTTACTCCGCAAGATATCTACCAAATTAAGCTTGCGGATCATGGACTTCAAAATTGCAGAAGTTCTAGGGGGACTGACATATTTGACTTTAGAAGTTCTATCCAGGTCCTTATTTTGCACAGTATTGAAATCACCTCCGATTATTACCGGAGCGGTAGCCTGTAAGAGGCACAATTCGAGCTTAATTAGGGCTTCTAGGACATCATCATTCGGACCATAATAATTGGCACACACTAGAGGCATCCCCTGAATCATCAAGTTAGCAGCTAACCATCTGTCGGAAGAATCCGATTCATATCTTACCAGCTTCACACCTGAATTGTTTCTAATTATAACAGCCACACCTCTTGAGCTACCTCTCTGGTCCGAACAGACCACTTCCTGGACCCAACCCAATTTATTGAAGGAAGACCTGCACTCCTCCCGTTCCAAATGGGTCTCCTGGAGCAAAATAACACTCGCCTCGCTATTCTTAAGAAATTCAGAGACCCGGGCCAACTTCTTCCTGGATCTAAAGCTGTTCACATTCCAGGATATGAAATAAAGCGGGTTTAATCTACTCATCTTCAAATTTCAGCCCCCGGCTCCCATAAACCCCCTTTGACCTATCATCATAATCGGCTACCTCCCCAGAGAAGGTCAAAAGACCCACAAAAACTAGAAACATACGGGCATAAGACAGAACTAGGACATTTTTTTCTATTTTTCCCCCATGCTCCCACCACCCAGTGCACCCCACCACCCACCCACCTCGGGGAACCCCCCTTCCTATCCCTAGGCGAAGAGATCGCCTTTTGCGACCCCCCGAGCTTGGGGAGGGAATCAAACATAAGAAAAAAAAATGATTAATAATAAAAAAGAAAGCGCGGCTAAAGATCAAAGTTATATTTCTATATAGATATAAGTTCATCTCAACGTGGCTGGGACTAAAACTCTCCAGGCCTCTACTCTTCCACTATTCTGATCCTTCCATCTGAGCCAGAAAGGAATCTACCTCCTCTGGATCTCTGATGTTATGCATTTTGTTCCGCCACATTATCCTCAACATCGCAGGGAACTTCATCTGTACCTGGGCTCCCTTGCTGCGTAGGTCGTTCATTTTTGAGCCAAGCTCCCATTGCCTCTGTGCTGTTCTCTTACCAACATCTGATCGTATTTGATAGCTAACGTCCCCATATTTCAGGAAGCGTTCCTTCAAGGCACGCCCCAGCACTAGCTCCTTAACCGTGAAGGAAAGGAAGTTTATCAGAATTTTCCTTGGTGTCTTCCTTGCGGGGTTCAGCCTGAAGGGGTCCCTGTGCACTCTTTGGATTTCTCTGTCCCAATCAATATCAGGCCTGTCCTGGAGTAGACCTTCCCCCAGAAGCTTACAGATAAAGCCTTTAATGTCATTATTCTCCGAATTTTCCGGAATATTAAGGAGTCTTACATTATTACGCCTGGCATGTAGTTCAAGCGTCTCCAGGTCCTCCTGTGTATTTTGAGTTTTAAGAGCCACAATATCACTAGTATTCGCAGCCAAGGCAGTTGACAAAGACTTTACCTCACCTTCCAGGACTGAGCTACGTTGGGCAATTCCGTCCAGTTTTTCTGCGAGTATCCCACATTTTTCTTGAATGCCCTTTTGATTACCTTCAGAGATCTCAAACTTTACCAAAATGTCTCTTCTCAAGGTGAAAAGTAGATTCTCTACCTGGTTTGTTGGGGAAGACACCTCTTGGGGGCAATGATCCGACCCAGGCCCTCCACCATTGTCTTGAGTCAGACTAGGACTATTAACCGCAGCCCCCCACCCATTATGCAATCTTGGGTTCCTAGGGTGTCGCCTTGATTCTCCACCAGCAGGGAGAAGCGATTTTCCAGCAACAGCGGTTCAGCTTGGGAGAGAGACTCAGTGGCCTTACTTCCTACTCCCTGCGTGGAGACAGCAACCTTCTCCATGATTTTAAAGTAAGACCTGAGGGAAGGGGGAGGCTTAGGGGGTAAACGCCCTTCTTTTGGCCCACACCTCTTAGTTCTCACTGTCCCTTTAGCCACTTTTTTAACAGGGGACACTACCGAGGGCTCTCTGACTGTAGGATCTTTTGCTCGCCCAGTTACACCTTTCCTTCCTGGAGCCGAACGTAAAAGATACCTGTTCCTTACATGGGGAGTTTGTGGCTCTCTAGCTGAGAGGAGGTTGTTGGCCTTATCATTACCTTTAGAAGCCTGTGCAGAAACTCCTCTAATACATTCACCCCACAGCTCTTCATTCCCCACGCTCATAGGGAGAGAAAATACCTGAGAGGGGAGGTCACATTCCATCCACCCCCGCTTTACCGTGGCCCCCCTCCTTGAATGCTGCTGCTTCTGCTGCTGCTTCTGCTGCTTCTGCTGTGTTGATGTCTCCTCAGGAACCCTCGACGCCGGGCCAACGCTACTTGCTGCTAGATTCCCATGGGCTGCACTGCAGTACTTTCTCTCCGAACACAAGGGACCAGTACTGACTCTGCCACTCCCGAACCGGAACCCAGCCAACGCCGCGCGGGACCTCCGCAGCAATGTCGCCGCCCAGCACCAATTCCCCCGGAAGAAGCCGGTGGTGATATCTATATCGGTGCCCATACGCACTTCAAGACAGGCCCAGTCAGGTAAACTTTTCACACTTGCCACAATACCGCATATACCGCAAAGCCCATTGTCGCTTCACGCTTTCCCATTGTGGATTCCCTCGCTCCTTCGCTCAGAGGCTCTCGCGACCGGTGTCAACCAGCCGCCATGTTCCCCGTCACGTGACCCCCATCCTCTTGTCGATTTGATTGACATATTTGTAGAGCGCAGCGAATGCCCAGAGGCGTCTTGCCGTTAGAAACTGTAGATTTGAGCGGTGCTGGCGGAGTAACCAGGAAGAATCAGTTGTTGAAGAGCCAGGTTTTCAACGCCTTTCTGAACGACAAAAGTGATGAGCTGCTCTTTATGGAGATAGGAAGCTGGTTCCAGATCTTAACTGTCCCTGACAAAAAGCTTCTGCCACCCCATCGGGCCTTCTTAAACTTAGGTGTCTGCAAAAGTTTTGTATGGGCAGATCTTAGGCTTCTAGCCGGCGCATACCATTTCAGGTGTGTCCTCAAGAAATGCGGCCCTGAGCCATGTAGAGCTTTAAAGGCCAGACATTGAGATTTAAACTCAATCCTTTTTTTCACCGGGAGCCAGTGGAGGGCTCTTAAACCGTGGGAGACTGATTTCAACCTCGGAATATCTAGTACTAATCTGGCTGCAGCGTTCTGCAAACGCTGCAGTCTTAGTAAATGCTGGGATTGAATTTCCAAGTATAGTGCATTCCCATAGTCCAATCTCGAAAGGGCCAATGCTGTGACCAGAGTTTTGATTGCATCGGGAGGGATAAATGGGCGGATTTTTCTGATCATTTTTAGAACAAACCAGACGGTAGAGGAGAGCTTATTGATCTGGCTACTGAATGTTAGTTTGTCATCAAAGATGACTCCAAGATTTTTGACGTTGGGCACTGGGGTTGGGCACTCGCCCAGATTGGCAGGCCATCACCTGGGCGACCAGAACGTTGAGTCGAGGCCCAGCAGCAAGACCTCGTTCTTTCCACCGTTCAATTTCAGGCAGTTGGACTGCATCCATTGGTTGACTTGTGACATACAGCTGTTAAAACGGTCGGCGGTCTCCTCCACGTTGCTTGAGACTGACACCACCAACTGGGTGTCGTCTGCATAGGAGACGACCGAAAACCCAAACTGCCTAATGATCGAGGCCAGAGGAGTCACATATACATTAAATAATGTGGGGCTCAGAGACGAGCCCTGAGGCACCCCACAAGGCAGTTTGAAAGATTTAGGTGAGAAGGCTCCCAGTTCAACGGAAAAGGTTCTGTCGGCTAGGTAGGACAATAACAGTGAGAGGGCGGAATCTTGGATCCCCAGCTCCACTAGTCTACTAGCTAGTATTTCGTGGTTCACTGTATCGAAGGCCGCCGATAGGTCTAACAAAATCAAGGCGGCCTTGCCCCTGAATCTAATATTGTCCTAAGTTCTTCCGCCGCCATGACCAAGGCTGTCTCCGTTCCATGTCCTTCCCGAAACCCGTATTGTGAGTGATCTAGGAGATTCCCGGAAGAAATATGTGCAGTAAGTTGTGCATTGAGAAGTTTCTCAAGTACTTAAGCAGGGAATGGAATTCTGGAAATAGGACGATAGCTGCTGGGGTCCTTGGGGTCAAGGTTTGGTTTTTTTAAAAGAGGAAGAAGTGAGGCTATCTTCCAAGGGTCTGGGAAGAAGCCTGACTGAATTATCTTGTTGAACACCAAACTTAGGTGTTCGCTTAATACTTCCGAAAACAGATGAAATACTTTCGGAGGGCAGGGGTCTGTTGGGGCTCCTGATTTAGAAGTTTTCACCACCTGAATGATTTGTTCTGGTGTAGGGTGGGAGAAGGAGAAAGCTGATATGGTGGCAGTGGGCTCTGAGGCTGTTGGAGTGATCTTGGCGACTAAGCTAACACTGTCCCTGAAGGAGTTATACACCGTCTCAACCTTATCTATAAACGACTGACCCAGTAAGTTGCAGAATTCGGCGCTACTTTCTGTCTGAGCCATTACTGGTAGTTTAGCTAGTTTTTTAACTGTGGAGAAAAGCTCCCTACACGAATTCCTTGCCTCACGGATCTTTGTCGTAAAGTATTTACTTTTTTCCTCTACAATCATTTTCTTGTAAGCTGCCAATGCTTGTGCATACTTGGTTTTCTCATCCAAACCATACTTTACTCTCCACTTTCTTTCTTTTAAAAAGCTATCACTTAATGTGGCTCGGTGGGTGAGCCCTGGACTTGGACCACATCTTCAGCCATCAGCTGCAGCTCCTCATCAGATAATGGGTCCCTTTCTGTCCTTTGTCTGACACGACATTTTGATTTCGGTAGGACAAAGTCTGTTCGGACAGTGCTGCAGGTAAACACGAAGTATGTCTCCCAGCTACTTCATAGGTTTGTTGTACCACATGCATGGCGACTTCAGTGGCCTGTCTTAATATCTGCGCTTGGGAAGACTACAATGGATCACCATGCTATCCATATAGTTTGCATTGTTTATGTTGCCCTACACACGTCTGATGTCAGCACACGCTCTAAAATTGTGTGTCTGTAGATAATGCCAGGTTACCATTATCCCATTTACTGCAAAAAAGTTTAAATTGAAGGGTTGTATCCCAGAAGGGAAGGGTGCTAATCATACATAACACAAAATCATAGTCAAACTGCACACAATTCTAAATGAGGAGCTATACAGGAGCTAAAGTGTTTCAGCAGGCAAAGAAGTTGGCAGATGAAATTTACTGTAAGTACTTTTTTCTCCATTAATATCTGTCTCCCCCCAGATGTTTTGGGCCACCATTACCCTTGTCATGTCTCGCTTAGACTGTGGAAATAAGCTGTTCATAGGTGTGTGGCTCCTAACATTTCAAAGACTGCAAATGATCCACAATTTTACAACAATGCAACTCATATACATTCACCTGTGTGTCCACACCCTACTATATCTCCAATCAGTGTATCAGCAATAATTAGCCACACTAAATGCATTCAAGGACTGTCTACTGCCCACAGGATCATTTATGGCAAAAACCTAACTTTCATTCAAGGGAAGCTGCAGAGATGCTCACAAAGCAGAACTCAACCCTCTGCTCTGGACTGACACCTCTGCTGACTGTTCTGTTGTACAGGAAGAAACATCTTTGGAACTTCCTTCTAGTAATTACAGAAAAAATGAAATTCTCAAAGCAAAGTCAAGAAACATCCATGGCAGTGAAGATCTGCTTAATCCCAACAGATGAAGAAGGGTGACACCAAAGAGAATAAAGAATTATTCACTGGCACAAGGAGATAATGATCAATACAGAACTGAAGATCATACCCATTCTAAAACTGCAACCAAATCTCCGTCAAGGATGGAAACTCTCTCTCTCTCTCTCTCTCTCTCTGCTCCACTCCATTCATAGGAGCGGAAACATGCTTGTAGCAGCATGATATTACTAGTCTCTACCAATCACGCGCAACACCGAAACACTTCCCACATAGTCCACACTGCTTTTCCATCCAAACCCTTCCATCCAAACACAATGCTTCATAAGCTGAAGTGTCCTTTCACTTACTGCTTTATCTCCACAACACACTAAGAGACAATGACACATAACATGATAAGAACACAACTCTGGTCCACACTGTCAGCAGTGAAAAACTTACTGCATGAGGCACACTGCAAATTCAGACCATTCAACTAAGCCCCTCATACGTAGTCGCCTGCTACCCATAGACAAGGCATATAATGTTTCGTCTAGGTTATGAAACTCTAAATACAAGCAACTAAATGCACTGAAATACAATATAATGCAATAAAATAAAATACCTACATTTGGAAAAAATAGTCAAGCGAATACAAAGTACAATTATCTCGTAAATCCATTGTCCTACTGATAGTACATTTACTTTCATCAACCACTGATCTGTTTTTACTTATGAACGTTATTCTGCATATTAATTAAAGCATAAGGAAGATACAATTATTTCTAAAGTGTTCTGTTAATTAAAGCTATGTTTTCCTGTTTTTCGTGCTCTTTTTTTTTAAAGAAATCATTTAAGATAATTTAAAGAGGGCTTTTATCTACTTATCTGGTTTATTGTCCTATGCCAGACGACAGCGCTCAATTAATTGGTCACACTCCAGATCTTGCACATTTCATTGTATAGCCGCATCTGCTGCTTTATGTCTGGGATGTTAATCCTTTAGCATAATGAATACTAAATGAGGGCAGTCAGTTTGAATTTCTTGTGATGCACCAGTGGTTGGCAGCAAGGAAAATAGTGCACTATTTGGCTCTTTTTAACCTTTCCTCTCCAACAGCCATGGGGATTTTACTAAAAACGTAACTTTTTATGTCTCTGGGTGCATTATTCATTAATTGGGAAGAACAACATAGAGTAATTGTACCCAATCCGTAGATTTACTTTTAAACAAGACATTTTTCCTTCAGACCTTTTGCATTTCGATGACAGAATGGAATGTGGAAAATAACTTGGCTATTGTACATGATTTAAACCTGTACGTCTGGGTGACAGCTTAACATCACTGTGTTTGACTGACATTTACAATTATAATGCAACCAGGGGGATGCCACCACATTGTTACCTGTATTTCATGATGTACGGGAATTGTTCTGTTTATTTTGTACTTATTTCTGTAAAACATAACATTCATTTTTAAATTCTTGATACATGTTCTAAACAAATACGAACCAAAAACTCTAAAGGTTTAGATCATACATTTTATTTGGTGCTAGTTAAACCTAATTAAACCATCACCCCAAGTAACACACATATTTAAAAGAATGAGTGCCCCTGCGTATATTCTGAAAGCATCTAGAAGTCATTGTGGCGCATGGCAGAATGGAAACACTTAATGGCATTGTCTTTCAGATTGAAATTAGAAATCTTTCATTCTAAAAATCTAGACACAGTTTTAAACAAACAGCTATAAAAACGACACATTTGTGACGATTTGTTACTACCGAAAAATAGATTTTGTACCAAAATTACAATACTTTTTGTACTTTTTCCTTTTCTTGAATTTTTTTTGTAACAAATGTATTTTTCACCATCTACTCCCAGTACCAATCAGAATATATTTTTAGCTTAATTTAATTATTTTGTCTTTGGAATTGTATCTCTGGATACTGGCTCGTTGGTATGTACATTTTGTCTGCACATGTCTGAGGACAGTGTTGAAGGTGATTATGCAACAGTTAAATCCTCTGATATAAAACCTCGTTCTTATACGTATCTTAAGAAAACAGGTAAGAAAGTAAATGCCTGCACATGTATTTTTTTTTCTTCTTTTTGCAAATGCTAAATTTTAAATAGCTGAGTTTTATTACTTTTTTTGCATTTATTTTGTTATGCTTACAAAATTTCAAAACAGAATAAATAAAAAAAACTTTGGGGTTATACAGAACAAAGAATTAAAAGAGAAAACAAGCTATTAATTGCAGCTGGGAGAGAAGCAAAATGGTACAAGAATGAATGAGCGTAGTTAAGGGCTTAAGAAATAGGTTGGACAGGTAAAGATGAGGAAGACCACACCAAAGTGCGGTATGCTTCGTTCAGTCCTCGTTTATATAACAATTTTGTGACACCCACTTTCTTTTGGAAAATCTTTACTTTTTACGCACAGCCCTCACTCTAGAATGATTTCTTTGACTTAGTGGTAACGTTACTCTCCATTAAAAATGAGGAAAGTCATAAGTAGTAGCTTCATATACAGTTTGAATTTTCTATCTATCAGTGTATGCATTTAGTGTAGCGCAAACTCCTTAACTCAATTGCTTCTAGGCACTTGTGAGGGTGTGATTTGGGAGCAATAAGAGAAATCCTGTCATTTAGAAGAGGTGAGTTTTCTTTTTTTCACTTTTTTAAAGTCTTTATATAGCTCTACATACACCAAAGTATTAGAGAAGCTCTGATTTTATCATAAACTTAATCCCTGGCCTAACAGTTTTATCTTAATTCTGATATTTCATGAAAACTCACTGGAAACACTTTCAAAAGCAGAGTCAAAGACTGAACAAAAATTTATACCAATGGAAAAAGAGAGGAGGTGGGCTTGATTGATTGAGGGTTTTCTAGCATAGGCGCTATTCTGAGCAACATTGTTTATTTCCTAGTTACCTGTGGAAATTGCCCCGCACGAGGATAATCAATAATATGCTTGTATTTCTGGTTTCCATCAGAACTGTATCATGCTTTGCAGCAGTATTTTCTTTCTAGTTTAATTTTACCAACTGCAGAAGTATAATGTGCACTTTAAATTATCCTCTTGTTTATGACATACTTTAGGAAATTAGCATCTTTTGTGCGGTGTATTCCCAGTTTTTTCCCTATTTGTTTCTACTGGCTGTAGAATTCTGTGCATTTTACCCCTGCCAACCAGCAGTAGAGTGCCTGTGCTCCCCTTTAAACATGGTAGAATTGCCATCACCATAATTGGCATGTTTAACTTACTTATACGTCCCTAGTATATGGTACAAAGTGTTCACAGGGCCTGTACATTAAATGCCACTAGTAGACTGCAGCACCTGTTGTGCAATCCACTACAGGGGCAGTGCAAATATAACTTCAGCGCCGCCTTTGTAGCCTGACTGAAGCAACCTTTGAACTGCAATTCACCACCCTTCTCACTCCGAAAAGGAAAATGTCAATTCATGACACCAATGCTACAATTATGATCCAGAAAGAGATAGATGACATCATAGTTTAGAGGAAACGGACGTGTATTTCGGGTTCATGGACTGCAGATGAGGATGTTGTGAACCTGCCTCTGACCGTGGAGACCTAGCTTTCTGGCCGATGCCCGGTGAAGCTACTTGATAGCTAAAGAGGAGATGGGCTGTGGACTACCCCCTTCGGCCGTCACCTACCCAGCCGGACATTGGGCAGACCTTACTTCGTCTCTCCGTCGTACTCTCCCTCATACCTCTTTACTCCACCCACTTTCTCCTTTATGCTCCATTTTTCCCTCCTCTTTGCTATCTAATTGTTTTCTCATTGAGACCTAGCTGCTTGACTGATGCATTAGTTCTGGGGATCCTGGCAACAGACCTCTAATTTGGGAGTCCACCTGGAGCACTCTAATAAGCGATAATAATATTTCTGTGCCCTAAAGTGTCTTTGGCCCTGCATGCAGGAGCCATTCTCAGAGAAAGAAATCCACCCAAATGTCCTGCATCTTTAAATGTGGCTGATGCTATCTCTGCCACAACCAGTTTGGTTTGGTGCCAGTCTAGCAAAATTAAACTTACCTGGAAACTTACGCAGAAGGGATGTGCAACACTACCATTGTTTGGGTCATCTTCTAAATGCTGTCATCATCTATTTAGTTGCCAGCATTCCACAGTCATACATCTTCGCAATCCGGCTCCATACTACTCTTGCCTTTATGAGCTATATTTCCTTCCTCTCATTGAGTGTCACTTGTATTGGCTTGACTATTATCTGTTTATATTTTCCAAACCCCCATACCATGTCTCAAACTCGGTGAATATTGTTGTGCTGCTATTGTGCCTTGTAATTTAAATGTGCGCTCTGGTCTCATTTGTTCCCCTTGCAGAATGGATTCTCCTCTGTGTATCATTAAGGCGCCACAGCGAGAGAGCAGACACGCTTAATTGATATGACCCGAGGTATGTGGTGTCTGAACTACCTTATTAGGTAATATTCAGAGCTCACTGAGAACACTTCAGTTATACTAATCTTCAGTTTTCAGGGATAAAGCTCTGCCGCCATCCTCATCCAACTCAATATGTACGTACCACTAAGGAATCAATTAAGTACAGGTACATAGTTAACTTCATTATAGGCATGGATGCAGACTGATATGTTGTGGATGCTTCTGCATATTAAATGAATGATAAAATGTGTTAGGTGCAGATTATCTACCATCTAGATATCTTGGTTTATTTACACTATTCTTTTGGAATATGTGCCCAGATTCTTGCTTTTATCCTGATCATAGTCGGCCTCGTTTATTTGTTATTGGCCCTGAAATCTATCTCCAATGTGTATATAAAATTTGAAATATCACACCTGTCGTGATTTGAACACTTGCAAATTGTATTATATTCCATTTTTCAATCCACCTCATTAACTCATCTTCTACTGACCTATTCACCTACACTGGGATCTTTCGGTGCTTCACACCAAATCGTGTAATTTTGTATATTCTACAAATATGTTTGAATACAAATGAGAAAAAAAAGTCTGGTTTTGCTTTTTGGTAAATACATTTTATTTTCTTATGTCCTGAGCCAAGTGATTGTCTCCTACCATACCTGACTTCCAAGAAAGCTACAGTTATGAGAAGTTCATTTAAATAGAAGCTAATAACATATCAAAAAATAGTTCCAAAAGCTTCACAAATGAATGCCCTTGGGATTACTTTTTGGGTAGCAGTGGTATGGGAGAGACAGAGAATCTTGTTTTGTGATGAGCATAGGGCCTGTTGTGATCTCACACTGTGGCAGACTAGGACTGTGTGCCTGAAATGTCATCAGCAGCTATGCTCTATTCTATTTTAAATTCCACACATTCATTTAAATGGGCATGGTTGTCATCTATGCTCCGTCTTGATTCATTCCGAAGGCGAAGTCACATTACTCACAATACTTTTGGAGTAGTTTCCTGTTTGACCAAACTTTTCCTAGTATACTTTTCATCATGTCATCTGCATATATTGTCTCTGGCAATTAATGACCAGTTGCTTTTTGTTAGGCAAGCGAAGGAGGCTTGTGTTTGACTTAGCAAAATGTATTAACTTTAGTAACCTCTTCAACTTAGACGTCAACTACGGATCAGTAGATTAGCTACTACGCTAAATTTGGTCTTTGCTACCACTGGAGATGTAATTACTATCCTTGTAGTCAAGGTGAAGAAGGCAGCAGTGCTTAATTTGTAAAAGAATGAATGCTAGGTCACAAGATTTTCCTCAGATCTCAGTGCTGGCGCTATCGAATGTTGGGGGCGCCGAATACCAGTGCTGCGTATTCTTTATTCCAACTCATGTCCCTTTCATTGACCACCAGACACTCCCTGTCCCTTTATCTCACTTGTTCAGTTGTTTTTTCATCCCTGATTTCTACCTTTGTCACTCTTTTTCCATCATTACCTATCTCCCTATTAACCTATTTTGTGTTTTTTTCTCTCTCTTTCTTTGGGTCAATGACTGATGAGGAAATATAAGTGCCTTTCGCCAAACATGAGTGCCGGTGAGCCTCACCTGCAACCACCGAATCAAATTAAGCACTGGAAGGCAGTGGCACAAAAAGAAAATCAACTGAGCTTTAAAGGGCCATGTTAACTTTCTGTGCTTCCAACTCATAGATCTTCTCTTATAACCTCAGCATCTCACTTTCACTATCATTGCCATTTTTGGTGTTTAGATGTAATCGTTTTGCACATTTATTGCAGCAGATGCATCCTATATGGACCTGAAAAAAAGTGTGTCATCGATGTAGGGGTGTGCTGCTTGACTTGCTTCAGTGACCTTTGAAAATGTACTGGCTAAAGAATTGTACAGCTGCTTACGAGTCCCTATGCTCTTGCTTTGCTTAGGGGTTAAAGTACCTCTTTGTCATAAATGATGCTTTAGACAATGAGCACTTCAGTGACTACCACTTAGATCATTTTATTTTTAATTTATTTTTTCTATTTTCCGTGGTGCTATTGGCGATAGATGAGGTTAGTATAACCACATACTGTCAGAGCTAAGACCTACATCTAGCCACAAATTAAAGTAATTACTGGAGACAGCTGTTTTTGTTGTCAATGCTGGCATTGATTTTCTATAGACTAGTTTAGCTGTCTATAAAATACTAATAAATTATTCAGAGACAGTCGGATAAATGAAGCCTCAAAAACACAGCTGAATAAATTACATTTGTACCCGGAGTCCAGCGCTAATAAGGGGGCATAACACATGCCGATAGTAATTGTGCTCATATGGAATCCACCATTGGCCCATTTATTTAACATTTAAAACGGGCATTTATCACTAGGCAAAAACTCGTGGTAAGTGCCTGTGTTAAATATGGGGCTAGCATTGTCTGGGCTCAACCCCTGGCGGGAGCTAGCGCTACAACCTGTGCCATTTGACAGGGTTTTGAAAAGCATACTGCAAAACTCAATGAGTCAAGAGATCTCATTTATTACAACAAGCAAGTATTTATGGATCTGAATGGTAAACATTGTTGAAAACAAACTATCAATCCTTAGATATTTAAGTTTCCTGTTTCAGCTAGTTAAATTCTATGTTTTGGTCACAGACACAAATGAGGTGGACCCTCATCAGTACTCTGATTAAATAAATATATATATATATATATATATATATATATATATATATATATATATATATATATATATATATATATATATTTATTTTATTTTTTTCACTGAAAAACCATAGGTTTCAGGGATGTTATAGTTAGTTGGACATTTCACTCGTACAAAACCTGAGAAATTCTGCCGTTATAGTTAGTTCAGCTAACTATAACTCGCGCCCCCGCAATGCACTGCTGATGACGTCACATATTACATTATTCATGACATGGTCAGTGACATCACTGATGACATCACTGATGACATCCCTGATGACATCATCCAGTGACTGTGTGTTTCCATAAAGTTTAACCCCTTCCATGCTCATGACGGAATGGTTCTGTCATGAGCACAAGTTCTAGTGTGCTCATGACGGAACCCTTCCGTCATGAGCACATGCTCAGGAAATCCCTCTGCTGCAGACAGCAGAGGGATTTCCCTTTTTTTTTTTTGCCTGGGCAGGTTGGGAAGAGCTTCCCCAACCTCCCCAGGCATATTTTTGTATTTCCTTGTAATGACGATCGCGCGCATGGCGCGCCATCGTCATTACAACGAAATCGAAACTGAAACTTAGTTTCATTTACTCAGTTTCGGTGCTTGTGGGGTTATCTCAGCCCCCGAGCACCGAAAAAGATGGGAGAGGTATCGTTGGAAAGGGAGAATCTCCCCTTTCCAATGGTACCCTTCCTAGTGGATCCCTGCTTGGGATCACCCCAGGAGGGCGATCCCCAAGCAGGGATCCACCCACTAGCACCAGGGAGGGGGGAGTGGCCCCTTGGGCAAGGGCCTTTGCTCCCCCCATTTTCTTTTGGGCACAACAGTCTTTCTGCCCTCCCCGGGGGGGCAGAAAGCCCACTAGACACCAGGGATTTTTTTTTATTGACGTTGGGGTGGGGGCTGCCAAAAAAGGGCTTGGCAATGCCCCCCCCACAGAAATGTCAGTCTTTCTGCCACCCCTGGGGGGCAGAAAGCCCACTAAAAACCAGGGATTTGTTTTTTATTGATGTTGGGGTGGGAGTAGCCCAAAAAGGGCATGCCAATGCCCCCCCAAGAGAAATGTCAGTCTTTCTGCCCCACCAGGGGTCAGACGGGGGAAGTGGCCCCCAATCTGCCCCCCCGGGGGGGCAGAAAGCCCACTAGACATCAGGGATTTTTTTTTTATTGACGTTGGGGTGGGGGCTGCCCAAAAAGGGCATGGCAATGCCCCCACCCCCACAGAAATGTCAGTCTTTCTGCCCTCCCGGGGGGCAGAAAGCCCACTAAAAACCAGGGATTTTTTTATTGACGTTGGGGTGGGGGCTGCCCAAAAGGGCATGCCAATGCCCCCACCAGAGAAATGTCAGTCTTTCTGCCCCCCAGGGGGCAGACAGGGGCATTAGCCTCCAATCTGCCCCCAGGGGGCAGAAAGCCCACTAGAAACCAGGGATTTTTTTAAAATTGATGTTGGGGTGGGGGATGCCCAAAAAGGGCATGATAATGCCCCCCTCCAGAGAAATGTCACACTTTCTGCCCCCCCAGGGGGCAGACGGGTCAGCAGCCCCCAATCTGCCCCCCGGTGGGGCAGAAAGCCCACTAGAAACCAGGGATTTTTTTTTTATAATGTAGGGGTGGGGGCTGCCCAGAATGGGCATGATAATGCCACCACCCCAAAAATAATTACCAGAGTCTTTCTGCCCCTCCCTGGAGGCATATTGGGGCAATAGCCCCTCATCTGCCCCCCCCAGGGGGGCAGAAAGCCCAGTAGGCCTCAGGATTTTTTTTTTAATTCAGGGGTGAGGTCAGCCCAGAATGGGCATGCCAATGCCCACATCTCCCCAAAAAAATGCCACAGTCTTTCTGCCCCCCCCCAGGGTGCGGATGGGGTAGTGGCCCCTGATCTGCCCCCGGGGGGGCAGAAAGCCCAATAGGCGCCAGCGATTACGCTGGCTTTTTTTATGCGCGGGGGCTGCCCAGAATGGGCATACCAATGCCCCCACCGCCAAAAAAAGTAGCCACAGTCTTTCTGCCCCCCTTGTTGGCATATCGGTGCAACCCTCCCCCCCCGGTTGCCCCCCAAGGCGGCAGAAAGCCCACTAGGCACAGACTTGTTTTTAGCAATGTGCCTACCTGTGGATTTTGGGCCCTAGCGCAGCCGGCACATAGGGAAACCTAGCAAACCTGTACATTTTTTAAAACTAGACACCAAGGGAAATCCAGGATGGGGTGACTTGTGTGCCTCTCATCAGGTTCTGTTACCCAGAATCCCTTGCAAACCTCAAACTTAGTTAAAAAAAACACTTTTGCCTCACATTTCTGTGGTGGAAAGTTCTGGAATCTGCGTGGATCCACAAAATTCCACCCACACCGCATTACCCAAAGTCTTCCAAGAAAAATGGTACCTCACTTTTGTGGGTAGGCCTTGTGCCCGCGACAGGAAACGGCCCAAAACGCAACGTGGACACACCACATTTTCATAGTGAAAACTGACCCTTTTTTTGCAAAGTGCCTAGCTGTAGATTTTGAACCCTAGCTCTGCCGGCACCTAGGGAAACCTAGCAAACCTATACATTTTTGAAAACTAGACACCCAGGGGAATCCAGGATGGGGTGACTTGACTGGATCTCACCAGGTTCTGTTACCCAGAATCCCTTGCAAAAATGGTACCTCATTTGTGTGGGTGGGTCAAGTACCCGTGACATGCAAGGGCCCAAAACCTATTGAGGCGACATCAAAATTACCTATCACAAAACAACCTGGTTTTGCAAGGGGGTCCCATGAGTTTTTGGCCCCGGGCTCGGCGACCATCTAGGGAAACCTACCAAACCCACACATTCTTGAAAACTAGGCACCCGGGGCATTCCAGGGAGGTATGGCTTGCGTGGATCCCCTGAAGTTTTCTTACCCAGAATCCCCTGCAAACCTCAAATTTAGCTGAAAAAATCACTTTTTCCACACATTTTTGTGTGGGAAAGTTGTGGCATCACCGGGCTGACACAAATTTCCTACCACCCAGCGTTCCCCAGGTCTCCCGATAAAAATGGTGCCACACTCGTGTGGGAGGCCCAAGTACCTGCGACAGGCAAGGGCCCAAAACGTATTGAGGCGACATCAAAATTGCCTATCACAAAACGACCTGGTTTTGCAAGGGGGTCACCTGGGTTTTTGGCCCCGTGCTCGGCGGCCAGCTAGGAAAACCTACCAAACCCACACATTTCTGAAAACTAGACACCCGGGGAATTCCAGGGAGGTATGGCTTGCGTGGATCCCCCAACCTTTTCTTACCCAGAATCCCCTGCAAACCTCAAATTTAGCTGAAAAAATCACTTTATCCACACATTTTTGTGTGGGAAAGTTGTGGCATCACCGGGCTGACACAAATTTCCTACCACCCAGCAATCCCCCAGGTCTCCCGATACAATTGGTGCCTCACTCGTGTGGGAGGCCCAAGTACCCGCGACAGGCAAGGGCCCAAAACGTATTGAGGCGACATCAAAATTGCCTATCACAAAACGACCTGGTTTTGCAAGGGGGGTCAGTTTTTGGCCCGTGCTCGGGGGCCAGCTAGGGAAACCTACCAAAACCACACATTTCTGAAAACTAGACACGCAGGGGATTCCAGGGAGGTATGGCTTGTGTGGATCCCCCAACGTTTTCTTACTCAGAGTCCCCTGCAAACCTCAAATTTAGCTGAAAAAAATCCCTTTTTCCACACATTTTTGTGTGTGAAAGTTGTGGCATCACCGGGCTGACAAAAATTTCCTACCACCCAGCATTCCCCCAGGTCTTCTGATAAAAATGTGCCTCACTCGTTTGGGAGGCCCAAGTACCCGCTACAGGCAAGGGCCTAAAACATTTTGTGATAGGCAATTTTGATGTCGCCTCAATACGTTTTGGGCCCTTGCCTGTCACGGGTACTTGGGCCTCCCACAAGAGTGAGGCACCATTTTTATCGGGAGACCTGGGGGTACACTGGGTGGTAGGAAATTTGTGTCAACCCGGTGATGCCACGACTTTCCCACACAAAAATGTGTGGAAAAAAAGATTTTTTCAGCTAAATTTCAGGTTTGCAGGGGATTCTGGGTAAGAAAACGTTGGACGATCCACGTAAGCCATACCTCTTTGGAATCCCCCGGGTGTTTAGTTTTCAGAAATGTGTGGGTTGGTAGGTCTCCCTAGCTGGCCGCCGAGCACGGGGCCAAAAACCCAGGTGACCCCCCCTTCCAAAACCAGGTCGTTTTGTGATAGGCAATTTTGATGTCACCTCAATACGTTTTGGGCCCTTGACTGTCGCAGGTACTTGGGCCTCCCACACGAGTGAGGCACCATTTTTATCGGGAGACCTGGGGGAACGCTGGGTGGTAGGAAATTTGTGTCAGCCCAGTGATGCCACAACTTTCCCACACAAAAATGTGTGGAAAAAGTGATTTTTTCAGCTAAATGTGAGGTTTGCAGGGGATTCTGGGTAAGAAAACGTTGGGGGATCCACGCAAGCCATACCTCCCTGGAATCCCCGGGTGTCTAGTTTTCAGAACTGTATGGGTTTGGTAGGTTTCCCTAGCTGGCCGCCGAGCACGGGCCAAAACCCAGGTGACCCCTTGCAAAACCAGGTCGTTTTGTGATAGGCAATTTTGATGTCGCCTCAATACGTTTTGGGCCCTTGCCTGTCGCGGGTCCTTGGGCCTCCCACACGAGTCAGGCACCATTTTTATTGGGAGACCTGGGGGAATGCTGGGTGGTAGGAAATTTGTGTCAGCCCGGTGATGCCACAACTTTCCCACACAAAAATGTGTGGAAAAAGTGTTTTTTGAGCTAAATTTGAGGTTTGCAGGGGATTCTGGGTAAGAAAACGTTGGGGGATCCACGCAAGCATACCTCCCTGGAATTCCCCGGGTGTCTAGTTTTCAGAAATGTGTTGGTTTGGTAGGTTTCCGTAGCTGGCCGCCGAGCACGGGGCCAAAAACCCAGGTGACCCCCCTTGCAAAACCAGGTCGTTTTGTGATAGGCAATTTTGATGTCGCCTCAATACGTATTGGGCCCTTGCCTGTCGCGGGTACTTGGGCCTCACACACAAGTGAGGTACCATTTTTATCGGGAGACCTGGGGGAACGCTGGGTGGTAGTTAATTTGTGTCAGCCCAGTGATGCCACAACTTTCCCACACAAAAATGTGTGGAAAAAGTGATTTTTTCAGCTAAATTTGAGGTTTGCAGGGGATTCTGGGTAAGAAAACGTTGGGGGATCCACGCAAACCATACCTCCCTGGAATGCCCCGGGTGTCTAGTTTTCAGAAATGTGTGGCTTTGGTAGGTTTCCCTAGCTGGCCGCCGAGCACAGGGCCAAAAACCCAGGTGACCCCCCTTGCAAAACCAGGTCATTTTGTGATAGGCAATTTTGATGTCGCCTCAATACGTTTTGGGCCCTTGCCTGTCGCTGGTACTTGGGCCTCCCACACGAGTAACGCACCATTTTTATCGGGAGACCTGGGGGAACGCTGGGTGGTAGGAATTTTGTGTCAGCCCGGTGATGCCACAACTTTCCCACACAGAAATGTGTGGACAAAGTGATTTTTATTCAGCTAAATTTGAGGTTTGCAGGGGATTCTGGGTAAGAAAACATTGGGGGATCCACGCAAGCCATACCTCCCCGGAATCCCCCGGGTGTTTAGTTTTCACAAATGTGTGGGTTTGGTAGGTTTCCCTAGCTGCCCGCCGAGCACGGGGCCAAAAACCTAGGTGACCCCCCTTGCAAAACCAGGTCGTTTTGTGATAGGCAATTTTGATGTCGCCTCAATACGTTTTGGGCCCTTGCCTGTCGCGGGTACTTGGGCCTCCCACACGAGTGAGGCACCATTTTTATCGGGAGACCTGGGGGAACGCTGGGTGGTAGGAAATTTGTGTTAGCCTGGTGATGCCACAACTTTCCCACACAAAAATGTGTGGAAAAAGTGATTTTTTTCAGCTAAATTTGAGGTTTGCAGGGGATTCTGGGTAAGAAAACGTTGGGGGATCCACGCAAGCCATACCTCCCTGGAATCCCCTGGGTGTCTAGTTTTCATAAATGTGTGGGTGTGGTAGGTTTCCCTAGCTGGCCGCCGAGCATGGGGCCAAAACCCAGGTGACCCCCCTTGCAAAACCAGGTCGTTTTGTGATAGGCAATTTTGATGTTGCCTCAATACGTTTTGGGCCCTTGCCTGTCGCGGGTACTTGGGCCTCCCACACGAGTGAGGCACCATTTTTATCGGGAGACCTGAGGGAACGCTGGGTGGTAGGAAATTTGTGTCAACCCAGTGATGCCACAACTTTCCCACACAAAAATGTGTGGAAAAAGTGATTCTTTCAGCTAAATTTCAGTTATGCAGGGTATTCTGGGTAAGAAAACGTTGGGGGATCCACGCAAGCCATACCTCCCTGGAATCCCCCGGGTGTCTAGTTTTCAAAAATGTATAGGTTTGCTAGGTTTCCCTAGGTGCCGGCAGAGCTAGGGTTCAACATCGACAGCTAGGCACTTTGCAAAAAAGGGTCAGTTTTCACTGTGAAAATGTGGTGTGTCCACGTTGCTTTTTTGGCCGTTTCCTTTTGCGGGCACTAGGCCTACCCACACAAGTGAGGTACCATTTTTCTCAGAAGACTTTTGGGAACGCGGGTGGGTGGAATTTTGTGGATCCACGCAGATTCCAGAACTTTCCACCACAGAAATGTGAGGAAAATGTGTTTTTTTTGACAGATTTTGAGGTTTGCAAGGGATTCTGGGTAACAGAACCTGATGAGAGCTAGTCAAGTCACCCCATCCTGGATTCCCCTGGGTGTCTAGTTTTCAAAAATGTATAGGTTTGCTATGTTTCCCTAGGTGTCGGCAGTGCTAGGGTTCAAAAACTACAGCTAGGCACTTTGCAAAAAAATGGTCATTTTTCACTGTGAAAATGTGGTGTGTCCACGTTGCGTTTTGGGCCGTTTCCTGTCGCGGGCACTAGGCCTCCCCACACAAGTGAGGTACCATTTTGCTCGCAAGACTTTGGGGAATGCGGGGTGGGTGGAATTTTGTGGATCCACGCAGATTCCAAACTTTCCACCACAAAAATGTGAGGAAAATGTGTTTTTTTGGACAAATTTTTAGGTTTGCAAGGGATTATGGGTAACAGAACCTGGTGAGAGCCAGTCAAGTCACCGCATCCTGGATTCCCCTGGGTGTCTAGTTTTCATAAATGTATAGGTTTCCTAGGTTTTCCTAGGTGCCGGCAGAGCTAGGGTTCAAAAACTACAGCTAGGCACTTTGCAAAAAAACGGTCATTTTTCACTGTGAAAATGTGGTGTGTCCACGCTGCGTTTTGGGCCGTTTCCTGTTGCGGGCACTAGGCCTACTCACACAAGTGAGGTACCATTTTTCTAGAAAGACTTTGGGGAACGCGGGGTGGGTGGAATTTTGTGGATCCACGCAGATTCCAGAACTTTCCACCACAGAAATGTGAGGAAAATGTGTTTTTTTTGACAATGTTTTAGGTTTGCAAGGGATTCTGGGTAACAGAACCTGGTGAGAGCCAGTCAAGTCACCCCAACTTGGATTCCCCTGGGTGTCTAGTTTTAAAAAATGTATAGGTTTGCTAGGTTTCCCTAGGTGCCGGCAGAGCTAGGGTTAAAAAACTACAGCTAGGCACTTTGCAAAAAAAGGGTAATTTTTCATTGTGAAAATGTGGTGTGTTCACGTTGCGTTTTGAGCCGTTTCCTGTTGCGGGCACTAGGCCTACCCACACAAGTGAGGTACCATTTTTATTGGGAGACTTAGGGTAACACAGAATTGTAGAGCAACTGTTATTACCTATTGACTTTCGATGCATTTCTGCCTTCCAAATGAAAGACAATGTGTAAAAAGAAGTCATTTTGAAAAATGACCTATAATTCTTATGCTAGTATGGGTACTCCCAATTTTGGAAATGTGAAAATATCTACTGTTTCTAAACTCTAGATTTTGTTCCCATTTCAGAAATACATAGGTGTCTTTCATACCTATTTTTCCATGTATACATTTTCCCAAAATAATTGCTATATACCCGGTACATAATAAAAAACCATTGCAAGACGCTGCTAGTTATTGGCTCTGGGTTCGTGGGGTTCTTGGTGAACCTACAAGTCCTATATATCCCCACAACCAGAAAGGTCCAGCAGATGTAACAGTATATTGCTTTCAAACAGCTGTCATAATTAGAAGAAGTTACAGGTGAAAACGTTGACACAAATGGCTGTTTTTTTCAACTAATTTTTAATTTTTCCTATATTTAACTGTTAGTTTCTATAAAGAAACCTTGAAGGATCTACACAAATGACCCCTTGCTGAATTCAGAATTTTGTCTACTTTTCTAAAATGTATAGCTTTCCAGGATCCATTATTGCTTTCATACCCCTTTCTACCATTAACTGGAAGGAGGTTGAAAGCACAAAAAATAGCAAAAATAGGCTATGTCCCAGAAAAATGGCAATACTGTGTAAAAAATTTTGGTTTTCTGACAAAAGTCTGCTTGTCCCTGAAAGCTGGAAATATGGTGATTTCAGCACCACAACCCCTTTTTGATACCATTTGCAGGGAAAAAAACAGACGCTTTCATCTGTAGCCCTTTTTCCCCATTTTTTTTAAAACAAACCAAAATTTAGCTGTATTTTGGCTAATTTCTGGGTCCCCTCCAGGGGAATCCACAAACCCTGGGTACCTTTAGAATCCCCATGATGTTGGAAAAAAAGGACGCAAATTTGGCGTGGATACCTTAAGTGGTCAAAACGTTACAGGGGCCTAAGCACGAACTACCCCAAATAGCCAAACAAAGGCTTAGCACAGGGGGGGAAAAGGCCTAGCAGCGAAGGGGTTAAATATGTTTTATATATATGCCAAGGTGTATTGAAGAATGAGTGGGTGTATAAGTGTCTGGATGGAAGAGTTAGTAGGTGCATGACTGACTGTATAAGTGAGTGATTAAATGTGTCTTACTGAATGCATGGGTTAGTGACTAAACTGTGTGAATGTCTGTATCAGTCTGTGTGTTGTTGTGTAAGCTGCTGCATGGGTTGGTGAGTAGCTACATGAGTGTCTATATGGGTTATTGATTGGTTGCCTGAGTATTTGTATGGGTGCCTGAGTGTATGTGTGGGTGGGTGGGAGGTGTGTGACTCTGTGCATAGATGTGTGAGTGGTTGATTCACTGGGTGTATGGGTTCAAGAGTGCATGTGGAAACAGCTGTATGGGTGGGTGAGTGTGTGTATGGGTGTGTTGGTGAGTGAATGTATATCTCAGTGGTACATGTCCAAGTAACTACATATCTAAAAGGCAGTGTATGTGAGAGTTGGAGTACATAAATGACTATACGTGAGAGTCAGTGATTGTGAGAGTGGCTGTATGGATGAGTGTGTACTTGTATCAGTGATTGTATAAGAGAGTAAGTATGCGTTAGTATCTGTATGAATAAGTGAGGTGGTGTGTGTATAACTGTATAGGTGAGTAAATGGAAGTGTGATTAATTCTTTGCATGACTGACTAGGTGTGTGAGTAACTCTGGATGAGTGGCGGTGTGTGAGTGTCTGTATAGGTGTATGAGTGCATATGATAGTGTTGTATTGATGAGTGACTTATGTATGAGTGACTGTATGGGTGAATGAGTGGATGTGTGTGTAGACCTAGGAATCAGTGAGTGCATATGTAGTAACTGGTATTGGTGTGTGTATGGTTTCGAAAATGGTAGTCTGTATTTTAGAGTGGGTGTATCAAAGGATATATTAGGATGTGAGGAGGTGCATCAGATTTTCACGTGGATGATGTCATCAGTGATGTCAACAGTGATGTCATTTGAGATGTCATCAGTGATGTCACTGACCATGTCATGAATGATGTAATATGTGACGTCATCAGCAGTGCATTGCGGGGGCGCGAGTTATAGTTAGCTGAACTAACTATAACGGTGGAATTTCTCAGGTTTTGTACGAGTGAAATGTCCAACTAACTATAACGTCCCTGAAACCTATGGTTTTTTTCAGTGAATTTCTAAAGTTTTTTAAATGCTAATTTCTAACTATAACGTGCCTGAAACCTATGGCTTTTCAGTGAATTTCAAAGGTTTTTTAAAAGCTAATTTCTAACTATAACGTCCCTGAAACCCATGGTTTTTTCAGTGAATTTCAAAGGATTTTTAAATGCTAATTTCTAACTATAACATAGCAGTCACGTTTGCAGAGTGGTGGAGAAAGGTGAGCGTGGCCTCCAAACACCTTTTAGCAATCCCACTGTGGGATTTAGTGAAGGAAACAGGAGGGATAGTTAGCCCCCAACGTCAACCTTGGGGGCCAACTACCCCTTTTATTAACTCCAGTAAGTCCCACACAGCAGGATTGCTAACTTGCTATATCAGGCCCACCCCCTCCCTGCACCACTGTGCAAAGGCGCCCCCTGGCGCGTTGTAAGTTGGGGGATTAAGTCCCCTTGAATCTTGAGGGTCCCTGGGGGCTAAGTAGCCCACCAGGTACCACCAGTAAGCACCACAGAGCTGCATTGCAGAGAGGTGTTCCGAGGCCACGTCTATTTTTACACCACGCTGCAAACACGGCTTCTGGTGCACTGCTGCTCGGAGGATGAAGTCCACTTGTGTCCTGAGGTCCTCAGGACACAAGAGGACCTCATCGCTCCACCAGCAGTGCACCAGAAGCCGCATTTGCAGAGTGGTGTAAAAAGGGGCGTGGCCTTGGACCACCTCTCTGCAATGCAGCTCTGTGGCGCTTACTGGAGGTACCTGGTGGGCTAGTTGGCTCCCAGGGACCCTCAGGATTGAAGGGGACTTAATCCCCCAATTTACAACGTGCCAGGGGGCACATTTGCACATTTATTATGTCAGGCCCCGCCCCCTCCCTGCACCACTGTGCAAACACGCCCCCTGGTGCGTTGTAAATTGGAGGATTAAGTCCCCTTGAATCCTGAGGGTCCCTGGGGGCCAACTAGCCCACCAGGTACCTCCAGTAAGCGCCACAGAGCTGCGTTGCAGAGAGGTGTAAAAAGGGGCGTGGCTTCGGACCACCTCTCTGCAATGTAGCTCTGTGGCGCTTACTGGAGGTACCTGGTGGGCTAGTTGGCCCCAGGGACCCTCAGGATTGAAGGGACTTAATCCCCAATTTACAATGTGCCAGGGGGCATGTTTGCACACTTGTTATGTCAGGCCCTGCCCTCTCCCTGCACCACTGTGCAAACGCGCCCCCTGGCATGTTGTAAGTTGGAGGATTAAGTCTCCTTGAGTCCTGAGGGTCCCTGGGGGCCAACTAGCCCACCAGGTACCTCCAGTAAGCGCCACAGAGCTGCGCTGCAGAGAGGTGTAAAAAGGGGCGTGGCCTCGGACCACCTCTCTGCAACGCAGCTCTGTGGCGCATACTGGAGGTACCTGGTGGGCTAGTTGGCCCCCAAGGACCCTCAGTATTCAAGGGGAATTAATTCCCCAACTTACAACGCGCCAGGGGGTGCATTTGCAGAGTGCTTCAGGGAGGGGGCACGATGCCGGCTTATTTTTTATTTAATTTTTTTTAGACGGGGGTTGTGTAGCCCCCCTTCTTTTACAATATTTGGGGCCCTCGGGACCCCATCCCCCAGGGCCTGACCTGTTTTTTTCTAGAAAAATAAAAACGGGAAGGGGGCCAATTTCGGCCCCGGGGCATGGCCACATATTTATTATTTAAAAAAAAAAAAAATTTAAGGAGGGGGGCTGCGTGGCCCCCCTCCTGAGGCCTCTATTGGCCCCGGGGACCCTATCTCCCGGGGCTGTGCCTCTTTTTGAAATGTTATTTTATTGAGGGAGGGGGGCCACGTGGCTCCCCTCCCAGGCCACTTCTGGCCCTGGGGACCCCATCCCCCGGGGCCGGCCCTTTGCATTGGGGACCATGGGGGGAGCCCCAATGCCCCCACGGTCCCGCCGGCTCCCCGCCTCCTGCGGGAGCCGGCATTGCTTTTGAGCAAGGGGAGCTGCTGACAGTGGTGAAGGGAGGGGGTGGGGCTTCAGGTGACATGTGTGCAAACAGGCCCCGTGGTGCATTTTAAGATGGGGAATTAAATCCTCTTCAATCCTGAGGGTCCCTGAGGGCCAACTAGCCCACCAGGTACCTCCAGTAAGCGCCACGGAGCTGCGTTGCAGAGTGTTGTAAAAGGGGCGTGGCCTCTGTACACCTCTCTGCAACGCAGCCCCCTGGCACATACTGGAGGTTCCTGGTGGGCTAGTTGGCCCCTAGGGACCCTCAGGATTGAGGAGGAATTAATTCTCCAACTTAAAACGCGCCACAGGGCGTGTTTGCAGACATGTCACCTCAGGCCCCACCCCCTTCCTTCACCATTGTGCAAATATTCCTCTAAAATCAGCTGAACTACGAATTCCGATTTACTCACCTGTTATCAGGAGAGACCACAGTGCTGCATCTTTGAGCCCAGTACTAATCCGGAAAAGTAATTTTAACCGTACTTACCAGTAACTTGAATTTCCTTCCATAGGATATCATTGCCTGCTTTTTGCTGAAAAAGTTTCTGTGTCGATTTTTGAAACTTAGAAATATTCCTCTAAAATCAGCAGAACTACGAATTCCGATTTACTCACCTGTTATCTGGAGAGACCTCAGTGCTGCATCTTTGAGCCCAGTACTGATCCTGAAAAGTAATTCTAACCATACTTACCAGTAACTTGAATTTCCTTCCATAGGCTAACATTGACTGGTTTCACTTGGAAATTCTTCTAAGTGTGGAGTTTTGGAACTTTATAATATTCCTCTAAAATCAACCGAACTACGAATTCCGATTTACTCACCTGTTATCAGGAGAGACCACAGTGCTGCATCTTTGAGCCCAGTACTAATCCTGAAAAGTAATTTTAACCGTACTTACCAGTAACTTGAATTTCCTTCCATAGGATATCATTGCCTGCTTTTTGCTGTAAAAGTTTCTGTGTCGATTTTTGAAACTTAGAAATATTCCTCTAAAATCAGCAGAACTACGAATTCCGATTTACTCACCTGTTATCTGGAGAGACCTCAGTGCTGCATCTTTGAGCCCAGTACTGATCCTGAAAAGTAATTCTAACCATACTTACCAGTAACTTGAATTTGCTTCCATAGGCTAACATTGACTGGTTTCACTTGGAAATTCTTCTAAGTGTGGAGTTTTGGAACTTTATAATATTCCTCTAAAATCAACCGAACTACGAATTCCGATTTACTCACCTGTTATCAGGAGAGACCACAGTGCTGCATCTTTGAGCCCAGTACTAATCCTGAAAAGTAATTTTAACCGTACTTACCAGTAACTTGAATTTCCTTCCATAGGATATCATTGACTTCTTTTTACTGAAAAAGTTTCTAAGTGTCGATTTTTGAAACTTACAAATATTCCTCTAAAATCAGCCGAACTACGAATTCCAATTTACTCACCGGTTATCAGGAGAGACCTCAGTGATGCATATTTGAGCCCAGTACTGATCCTGAAAAGTAATTTTAACCGTACTTACCAGTAACTTGAATTTCCTTCCATAGGCTAACATTGACTGGTTTCACTTGGAAATTCTTCTAAGTGTGGAGTTTTGGAACTTTATAATATTCCTCTAAAATCAGCCGAACTACGAATTCTGATTTACTCACCTGTTATCAGGAGAGACCTCAGTGCTGCATCTTTGAGCCCAGTACTGATCCTGAAAAGTAATTTTAACCGTACTTACCAGTAACTTGAATTTCCTTCCATAGGATATCATTGTCTGCTTTTTGCTGAAAAAGTTTCTGTCGATTTTTGAAGCATACAAATATTCCTCTAAAATCAGCCAAACTACGAATTCCGATTTACTCACCGGTTATCAGGAGAGACCTCAGTGCTGCATCTTTTAGCCCAGTACTGATCCTCAAAAGTAATTTTAACCGTACTTACCAGTAACTTGAATTTCCTTCCGTAGGCTAACATTGACTGGTTTCACTTGGAAATTCTTCTAAGTGTGGAGTTTTGGAACTTTATAATATTCCTCTAAAATCAGCCGAACTACGAATTCCGATTTACTCACCTGTTATCAGGAGAGAACCCCGTGCTGCATCTTTTAGCCCAGCACTGACCCTGAAAAGTAATTCTAACCGTACTTACCAGTAACTTGTATTTCCTTCCATTGGAATCCATTGTCTGGTTTTCAGCAGAAAAGTTTCAGTGTCGATTTTCACAAACTACAAATATTCCTTAAAAATCGCCTGTATGACTTAAACGCATTCTTTCAACTGTTTACAGGAGATGCACCAGTGCTGGATCCAGGATCCACCACTGAGTAAGAAAAAGTAACGATAACACTACTTACCTGCTAAGTGAATTTCCTCCCATAGGATAACATTGGTGATTCTATGTGAAAAAGTTTCTAAGTGTCAACTTTTAAAATACAATAATATTCCTTAAAAATCACTACTGTAACCAAAACGCTTTTACTCAACTGTTTACAGGAGATGTCCCAGGACTGAATCTAGGATCCAGTCCTGTGGTTAGAAAAGTAATCCATAAAGTAACTAATTGCATTTAACTAGAAATTCACATTGAGCTCAATGTTGCATTGTGTTTGAAATTGTGTTGCCCATTGCAACAACTGTAACTTCTGTACTTAAAAGTCTATTGCCTATTTGCAAAGTATTTAAACTAAAGTAATTCATTCTGAGAAAGTATATTTTGTAATGTAATGTATAATGTAATTACAATGTAATTTAAAAAATAAAATATGTAAAAATAAATAGTTTAAAAAAATGTAGTAAATCAGTATCAAAAAAAATAAATATAACAATTAATACATTTAAAAATTGTCATTTACAAAACCTTTGAAATTCACTGAAAAAAACAATAGGTTTCAGACATGTTATAGTTAGGAATTAGCATTTAAAAAACCTTTGAAATTCACTGAAAAAACCATAGGTTTCAGGCACGTTATAGTTAGAAATTAGCATTTAAAAAACCTTACAAATTCACTGAAAAAACCATAGGTTTTAGGGACAGTTATAGTTAGTTGGACATTGCACTCGTACAAAACCCGTGAAATTCCCCCGTTATAGTTAGTTCAGCTAACTATAACTCGCGCCCCGCAATGCACTGCTGATGACGTCACATATTACATCACTCATGACATGGTCAGTGACATCACTGATGACATCTCAAATGACATCACTGATGACATCACTGATGACATCATCCACATGATAATCTGATGCACCTCCTCACACCCTAATATAACCTTTGATACACCCACTCTAAATTACAGACTGCCATTCGCAAAACCATAGACACTCCAACACCAATAACTACATACCCACTCACTGATTCTTAGGTCTACACACACATCCACTCACTCACCCGTACAGTCACTCATACTTACGGTCACTCAGTACAGGACTATCATATGCACTCATACTCCTATATAGACACTCAAACACCGCCACTCATCCATAGAGGTACTCACACACCTAGTCAGTCATGCAAAAAATTAAACACACTGCCATTTACTCACCTATACAGTTATACACACACCAGCTCACTTACTCATACAAATACTAGCACATTCTTACGCTCTTATACAATCACTGATACAAGCACACACTCATCCATACAGTCACTCTCACAATCACACACTCTCGCTTATAGCTATTTATATACTCCAACACACATATATACTGCCTTTCACATATGTAGTTACTCACACATGTACCACTGGGACATACATTCACTCACTAACACACTCTTACACACACTTACCCACCCATACAGTCTATCACAGATGCACTCTTGAAACCATCCACCCAGTGAATCACCCACTCACACATCTATGCACAGAGTCGCACACACCCCACCCACACAAACACTCAGGCACCCATACAGATACTCAGACAACCAATCAATAACTCATATAGACACTCATGTAGCTATTCACAAACCCATGCAGCTACTTACACAGCAATAGACAGACGGATACAGACATTCACCCAGTTTAGTCACTAACCCATGCATTCAGTAAGATACGTTTAATCACTCACTTATAGAGTTAGTCATGCACCTACTAAATCATCCATACAGACACTTATACACCCACTCATTCTTCAATACGCCTTTCCCTATATATATTAAAAATATTTAAACTTTACAGAAACACACAGTCACTGGATGATGTCATCAGTGATGTCATTTGAGATGTCATCAGTGATGTCATCAGTGATGTCACTGACCATGTCATGAGTGATGTAATATGTGACGTCATCAGCAGTGCATTGCGGGGCGCGAGTTATAGTTAGCTGAACTAACTATAACGGGGGAATTTCACGGGTTTTGTACGAGTGCAATGTCCAACTAACTATAACTGTCCCTAAAACCTATGGTTTTTTCAGTGAATATATATATATATGAAACACCTGAAAGGAGAAGAGAGATCATTTGGAATTCGATGGGCGAGCTGCTAGGTGCCAGGTCAGCAGAGGCATGACCAGTGGCTTAACGCAAAATGATGAGGCCCCCCCACCCTGCAGAATGTGATGAGCCCCCGCCCCCTCGAGTCTCTCATGTCTCACAGATATTCATTAGCCTTGGGCTAAATGGGGCCCCTTTGAAGGTTTGGAGCCCCCTGGAGGGCTTGGGCCGAACTGCATTGCAGGTGTTGAAGGGGCCTCTGTCATGCCCTAGGTATGGCATCCCCTCCCCTGGTGGAGGGCCACCATTCATACCAGAACCCTCACCTGGTGGAAAATCTCACTACTTCAAGGGTAACCACCAGTGCCTGTTGGCAACCTGCTTCATTACATTTTAATGTTTCCCTATTTTGTGTTTTTTATTCTATTAAAACGTTAAGAGTCTCTATTTATTTATATGGTTTTCCAAAGGCACTCGCCACTCACCTGCTCCCTTTTACGTTGACGCGTTGTAAATGTGTTTCGCTTTCTGTTTTCAGCAAAATTTGCTAATCTGTAAATGTTTGGGTCCTTTATTACTTTTATAAATAGAAATAATACCTTTGAAACATGACAAAAATTGGAAGTGCACTCTACGGTTTTCCTAGGCCGAATTGCATGTCTGTATTTTCTAATTGGGGCAGATGTTGTGACATCTTTGTAAGGGAATAATTGCTGTTTTAGTTTTTCTGGTTCTGTCGTGAATAACTGAACACCTATTACATGTATCATGATAATCTTTCCTTCCTTTTTCCTGTCAGAATATAAAATATTTGCTAATCCTCAGTCAGCACAGTCCTTTAATAAATTATCAAAATATCGAAATGTTTTTTGTAAACTACATGTTAACCCATAAATCACATTAGGTAAATTTCTTCGGCAAATCATCTTTGAATTGAATTATTCATCCCTCTTTCTACAATATTAAAGAAATAAGCTGAATCCATTAACATTTTTCACCAAGAGTCTGTCCCTCTCTCACCCTGGAGCCTGCGGGCCCTCCTTTGTCAATTCTTTCCACCACATGCCCTGGTGGACTAAGGGTGCCCCCCCATGGTCCTGATGAAGACCCTTCTGTAAGGAGTAGAATTTCCTATACTAACCCTGGGTCGAAACGTCGACAGCTCTATGTTTTGTTTATCAAATGTAGACCACAGTGATGGATTCACTGTGTCTCTTCTGACATTCCGGTTTTGTAAATAATTGAGCCTTGGTTAAGGCTGGACAGGCCTTTGATGTTTTTGATGTATATACTGTTCACTGTCCTCCCTCTCTCACTTACCCTCACTTTTGCACATTGCTGAACCATTCCCTCCCTCTTCCCCTTTTGGGGCACCTATGCACAACTTTATTCACAAATGTGCTCTGTTGAACATGATAAAATATATGTTCAACTTGATTAAATATTTTCAACATGAATAAGTATTGATTGTAATTGATTTAAAAGGTGATGTTGATATTTATGTAATATTGTGTTTCCACTGGGACCACCCCCTTTGTATATAGGTAATCAGCTCTGATTCAGTAAAAGAAATCAACTGTCTTAAGGAGTTCAACAGTATATCTAGGCTTTCCTGTTTTCAAATTCTATTTTTGGTAAATTCTGGTGGGGTTTTTTCTGTGTTTTCAGTACCTTAAAAAACAGTGGTTATCAGTGGTGACACATTTTCACGCCATTAAAAACAACAGAAACAGTGTTTTCCCGGTGTTTATGGAATGTTTTGCTCTTATTATTGATTGCTTTCTGCACTGATAGTGCATGTGTATACACAGTGTACGTACAGGGTATATGAGGTTGAAATACACTTTTACAAATCAAACTCATTGTAGTACACCATACAATACTTCTTTAGTGAGTCTTTGGTCATGCGCGCTCGCTCTTTCTTTCCCATGCAAACGTTAATCTGTGAAAAGGCCCTTTCAACATTGGCACTTGAGACGGGCAACACCAAAACAGCCTGTACACAATTTGCTAACTCTGGCTGGCCATGGACATAGCTTCCCATGCAAATACTGGTGCACCTGAACATTGCAATTCTCTGGGACAGGTTCTGCAAAATATGCGTTGAACTGGGCGCATATGCCCTCAGAGTTATTGAAGCAGTCGAAAATAAAGCAGTACTTTTCAAAGTCCGGAGAAAATTCCCCTTCACAGAAGGGATCTAGAACTTATGCAGAGTACCACAGTGAGGCTTCATTGACTTCAAATGCCATGGTTGGCGAAGGGACATTTCTATGCCTCATTGCAAGCCATTTCTCATACATTGTAACGTAAAATTTCCTGAATTGCTCCTCAACATTTCTTGCTTACCAACTGTCAAGCATTCTAACATGGAAGATGTTGCAGTGCCAGAGTCACTAAAAGTGTCATTCAGCCTACTCTCAAGGAGATGTTCACATCTACACCAATTACGATGAACACTTGGTAGACAAGGGTGTTTTTGGACTCTAGTTGTTTTTATTATGTACTCTAGAGCAGTCTTTTTTCCTGTAAAAATCTAAGAATGCAGTAGAGTGTACTTTTTTCACGTAACTACCAATATGCGACTGAAGAGCCTCACATTTCTTGCCTTTAGCATCATCACTAATCAAAAATTCTGGAAATGGTCGCCACATGGATAATATAGCATTCACGGCCTCTAGGACAGAGAATCACCGGCTAAACAACGCAGTTGGGATGACTCTTTTTTTGATGCCACACAAAGCTAGATATATTTGCATTTTAGTTTCCACACGTAATGAAATAGTGCACCAGAACGGACCACAAAGTCAATAGCATTCTCCATTAACTTTGAAGATTGTAAAGATGCTTTCAGCATACCATCTAGCAAGTGGCAAGGATCTCTTACAGGGAAGCACTTCAGCTCAGGTATCAATGTTGTCATTGCATAAGCTTTTCATATACGTAGCAGAATCACTGCAAATATAAACAATATCACTCCAATCTTTGTTGGACTTGGTAAGGAATTTTTGCAGCAGCATTCCAAGTGACACTGCATTCCATGTTTTCCAAAAGTCTGTTGTCATGTTTTCACCACTATCCCAGATGCTTGGTGACAGCACTCTTTTCACATATACCTGTCACTACTAGGCCTGGGCGGAAAACTACGCTACGCTCGTGTAGTTTGCGAAGTTTGCGTTACTTCGCACTACGCGAATTGCACGTAGCACAGTGCAAACACGCGTAGCGTAGTGCAGCGGTCATTTTTTGCTTGCTCGCGGTCCTCAACGTCAAGTTGGCGACCGCGAGCAAGCAAAATGACATCCCGGCGAGACTTTTTCCTCGTTCGCGATCAGCAACATCAAGTTGCCGATCGCGAGCATGGAAAATAAACCTCCCGGCGAGATTCTCAACGCGGGGAGGTCAGGTTTCTCATTGCGAGTGGTCGCGTATGCTCGCGACCGCTCGCGATGAGAAACTACCAGTCCGCGTTGAGAAAGCTGCCGCTCGAGTAAAAATCTACTCGAGCTGCAGTAAAAGACAGCTCGCACTGTGCAAGATGCCGTTTTCAATGATTGCACAGTGCGGACAAGCATCCGGCACTGTGCAATCATTGCGAACACGCACTACGCAGTTCGCGTAGTGCTACGCGTAGCTCGCGTAGTGCGAACTGCACTTTGCGTACCTTCGCGAAGCGTTACTTCGCGAACTACGCCCAGGGTTAGTCACTACACCGTGCATTGAATGTTTAAAGCCTGGGGTGGTTGGCAATTCACCTACTAGCAAAACTAACTCAATAGAAAAGAGGGCTGATGTATCAAAGGGTTTCACCCATTCTCTGTCTGTGCGCAAATGTGGTGGTACATATTGGAAATGATTCTTATGAAAACAGCCATTTTACCTATTGGTGAAAGAGTCAAATGTAGCTAAAATATCAAATATGATTTTGACATTTCCTGATTCTCAATAGTTTCTAAAATAATTAAATAAGACCTATAACATGCTTTTAAACCCTGCATCTTTAGAACAAAGTCCACAAAACTGTATAAAGCAAAAGGAAGACGAAACAATATTTTAGTGACATCCCTAAAAAACAAAGCTCAAGCAGAATAATGTTAGCCCAGTCTTTCTTGCTGCTGCCTTGTATAACAAAGTTACATTGTATGGGCCCCTTCAGGGAAAAAGAAAAATGACTCTTTTACTCACCTTTTCCTTTTTTTGAATAGCATTTAGTTTGTAGTTACGAAGGTGTTTTTTCACTGTTTATATGTTTACACTGGTGAGGGCTATTTTCCTTTCAGTGGGGTTTTTATCATTTATTATAGGTTTAAACCTAAAACAGGATATCATAAGATATCTGTATGAGCTTAGTTCCATCTGTGCTTGAGCTTTTCTCTATATGTGCAAGGATCAGTACTATGTGTGCAGGGACTCAGCTGTATCTGTATTGAAGCTCAACTCTACATGGCATAGGGTTCTGTTTATGACAGAATCCCACCCTTTCTGCATGTGCATTAACTAATTTATTCAGTGCAGGAACTTTCCAGCACTATCTCCAGATACACAGAAATGCGCTTCTAAATCCCAAGCAGTCCAAATCCTTCGATTGGTGTATTGAGTGAAGCAAAACACCAGGCATGTGATGCTTTGCACTGCAGATGAACCTCTCATCCCAATTTACCTTGTCTTCTAATCCACTCTCTACTGCAGACTCTCACCACTCCCCATCTTCCTCATCATCTACGCTTTGTTATGAATGTCTTCTTGACAATCATTGTTTTTATGTCATGTTGGTTTTCTTTTTGGTCTATATTTGTGGTGGTGAAATTTAGCAAGAACAGGATAGTAGAATCAGAGTGAAAAGGCATGGTAAAAAAAAATTAAAGACAAAAGTAAAATGTAAAGAGTGGGAGTTGGCAGGTGGACAAAAATGAAAAGGGAGGATGACTGGGAGCCAGAGAGGAGTCAGGGGCATGTGGAGAGTGATAGTGGGGACACAGAGCAGAATGAACAGTGCTGAGGCCCAGGTGATGGCTAGGGGTGGGTGGAACTTGTGGAGTTTTACTCCTCTGAATTCCGCGCAGTTACCTAAAAACTCTGCAAGATTCTGTGGAGTTCCACGTGTTGCGGGATTCCGGTCCGTCACGCTGCTCCCACTGATTTTTGCATAGGGAGTTTGTCCCATGCTTTAAAAGCAATGCAAACGGCACCACGTGATGCACCAGAGGGTGCTGCTTCTTACTGCCGTTTGAGTAGATTTTCTACTCAAGCTGCAGCTTTTGCAACACAATCAGCAACTTTCTCAACACTGTGGTCTAGCGCTCGTTTTTTCTTGCTCGTGCTAGCCAGCTTAACGTTGGCGAGCCACTTGCAAGAAAAACTCCTCCACGAACCAATTGGCAGAGTTTTTGCTGAACTCCGCACTCCAAGCGGAGCGTGGAGTGGGCGAAATTCTGTGAACTCCATCGGTGGAGCGGAATTTACCGCCCACCCCTAGTGACAGACTATGGTAGATGCGACAGTAGTTGAAATGCACAGGAGCACATGGGAAGGTAGGAAAGAGCAGGCGTAGGCAGAAAACGCAAAATGCAATGAACAAACATGTATAATTTTAACTTTTGTCTCTGGGCACCAAGCCTGAGCTTTCAAATCCACTGCACATGCAGACATTGAAAAAAGGAGAGTCACCTGAACTGTGTATTAGCAGCAGGTTTTTTAACCCAGGGAACTACACTTACCGGTTTGATATTAGCATAGAGCAGCAGAAGGTGAAGCTGGCCCCAGCTGACTGCAAAAGTGGATTAGCTTGAGAAACAGCAAGGCCCAGTGACTGCGCAGCCAGTATGCATTTCAACAGAGCATTTGAAATGCGTGTGTGTCTCATATTTAGAGCACAGTGCCCTTCTTTTCCCTTCAGCTTGAGGTTTGCTAAGCACCAACTGCCACTCATAGAGATGGTAAAGAGGACCAAGAAGCTGACCTCATGAGTTCCGAGCTGTTTCAGGCATACATGCTGCTGCAGCAGAAAGATTATTTGGGAGCAGTTTCAGGTACTGGCCATGCATAGTGCCATGCTGATCTGTCTCTTCAGTCTATTAAGTGTTTGCTAACCAAACACAAAGAGCAACAGGCATACAAGTGTTGCTCGAATATGAATTTACTTTGAAAAAACAAAAGACAAGAATAGATTGGCTTAACAGGAACAGTTGGTTTAATTAAACACTTCAGCCGGGAGCACAGTTACAGGAGCGGGTCTGAGGACTGTCTCAAAGTACAATCAATCTGAACAGGGTTTTATACATTTCTTTGGATATCATAAAGTACTTCCGTAGATCTTTTTTGGGAAAAAGAATGCAGGCCTTGTCTGTGGAGTCATAAATAAGGCCTCTGATAAAAAAATGCAGGTAGGTCTCGACCTTGCGTGGACACAGTGTAGGCCAGTGGGTTACATGCCCAGATGTCCGGTATGAGGGGCACTGATCACTGTGTGTACTGTGTGCTGAGTCCTGATTGGCTGTGTTTTCCTAACTTCATGTGGCATCTGACTTTATGGTGTTTTGGGAATGCGTGCACCCCCCTGGCCATGTGTGCCTTATTGGGGCCAATCTCCCTGGACCATTATGGTGTTGTGGCACTTCTCTGGGGGATGGACCTGAGTTTCCTGTTCATGCATTTGTCTACCGGCTACGTGCCACCCCACTTGGGACCTGTCAATCAGTAACCTCAGGCCTAGGTTGCAGATCCTAGGATTCTATCAGTGCCAGTATTGTCGTAACCTCAGTATAAGTAACTGGCATGTTTCAATGTTAAAAAGGTGGTAGATATTCAACTTGCACTAAAAACAGGAGGGAAGGAGGGTTCCTTGCCAAGTAGCACTGCGAGGATGCCAATCACCAAGGACCTGATTGGTCCAGCCTCCACAGCAGTGTGTCATAAATTGATGGCATGGGGGATGCTGGATTTGGCTGGGTTCCTATCACTACTGACATCTATCACATCTGGCTCACCGGGAGATCTTATTCCTGCTGCCAAGATTAATGTCCTATATTCAGACAATCTGCAGTTCCTGGTGGGGCTCCTTAATTCTTCTTTAAAAAAGGGACATGCATAGAAACATGCCATGATCTGGCCCTTTTGAAGAAACCTAATCTAACCCCTGATAATTTTTCTAATTATAGACCAGTTTCTATGCTTTCCATCATGGCCAAGATAATGGAGAAACATGTCAATAGCAAACACAAGGAGATGATGCACAGAGCGCTGAAACGTTTCAGACACTCACACCCAGTCACAGATCTGGGTTGAATCCATCATCGTTCTTTAGCTCACTTTGCCACCTCAGATCAGACCCAGCTATATGCAAATCAGTCTTGACCCTGTGCCTCATGGAAGCAGTCCAGCCCGAACTGCCAAGCCAGGTCTTCCCTGAACTGGAAACAAGCATCCTGGGGCCGGTTTCGGGGTAACACCCCTCATCAGCCAGACTAGCTTGAATCCAGTGGCAAAGTGAGCAAGGGACCCACGTCTGGGCATACCCTGCCAACTTAGGGTGAACAAAGCAAACACAAGGAGATGATGGACGGAGCGCTGAAACTTTTCAGATACTCATCCCCAGTCACAGATCTGGGTTGAATCCATCATCGTTCCTTAGCTCACTTCGCCACCTCAGATCAGACCCAGCTATATGCAAATCAGTCTTGACCCTGTGCCTCATGGGAACAGTCCAGCCTTAACTGCCAAGCCAGGTCTTCCCTGAACTGGAAACAAGCATCCTGGGACCGGTTTCGGGGTAACACCCCTCATCAGCCAGGCTAGCTTGAATCCAGTGGCAAAGTGAGCAAGGGACCCACGTCTGGGCATACTCTGCTAACTTAGGGCAAACAAAGCAAACACAAGGAGATGATGGACGGAGCGCTGAAACTTTTCAGAGACTCACCCCCAGTCACAGATCTGGGTTGAATCTCCTTGTGTTTGCCTTGAAACATGTCAATAGACAACTCTTCAGTTTTATGGAGTCCCAAGATTGCCTTTACCCTTCTCAATCTGGGTTTAGGAGGGGACAAATTACTGAGTCCACCCTGCTAGGAGTCACTGAACATCGTAGACGACTCTTGAATGGGGACGAGACGGCTGCGCTGATCCTACTCGATCTCAGTGTGGCCTTTGACACTGTATTGCACGTGACTCTCTTAGAGAGGCTGCCGAGTTGGACTTTAGGGAATGGCCCTTTCTTGGATGGCATCCTTCTTAAGAAACCGGTCTTTTCCAGTGTTCTCAGCCACTGTTTCCTCTGAGCAGCATGTCCTGACTTAAGAAGTTCCTCAAGGATCGTCCCTAAATCTGGCACTATTTAACATCTATGTGCGCCCACTGACGGATTTGGTGAAAAGTTCTAGTCTCAATTTATATTCCTACGCAGATGACACTCAAATCATCTTCTCATTGTCATCTGTGCAGAGACACATCTCGGAGGCCTTGAACTCTGTCTGGGCTTGGTTGTAGAGTGGATGAATAACTATTCACTCAAGCTCAACGGAGATAAGACCGAGATACTTGTGTTGGGAAAGAATCCGTCCCTTTGGGGTCCCTAACACTGGCTGGAAAGCCTGGGCCCTCTTCCGGTGTCAGCCCCCAAGGTAAGAATTTTAGCTTTGTGTTGGATGACAATACACTGTCCGTGAAACCCTAGGTGATGAAGGTGGCGGCTACATGCTTCGCTGTCCTGAAATGGCTGCAGAAAATTATTTGGCTGCCTCCATTTCTAGCTCAAAGAACAGTGGTTCAGGCACTCATTATGTCGAGGCTGGACTACGGCAACGTACTATATCTGGGAGCATATTAAGGCTCCATTCAATGGTTGCAGGTGTTCCAGTACTCGGTGGTTACGATGCTCTATAGACTCCCGAAAAGTGCCTTGGCCTCTTGTCTTCTACGGGAACTACACTGGCTTACAGTGGAGTAGAGAATTCACTTTAAAACCTTGTGCTATATGCACAAAGCAAGAGCAGAGACTGGCCCACAGTATCTGCATGAATTTGTTAAAGCCTATCAACCTTCCCGTACCCTCCGTTCCAGTGAACTTTCCTTGTGCGTTGTCCCTTTAGTTAAATGCACACGTATGGGAGGCCAGTCTTTTGTGTTTCAGGGCCCGAAGCTGTGAAACGCTCTCCGAGAATCTCTTAGAAATTGTCCCTCACTGACGATCTTTCGAAGACAGCTGAAGACCTGGCTGTTCTGAATTTAGTGAGACTGGGAAAGATCTGACCTGACGTTTGTAGCACAGGAAAACCTCATTGGGGTAGCTGAGCGCTTTAAAAACTTCTAAATAAGTAAATAATCTGCAGATTTTAGCAAAAAAAACAATTTCTATGTCAATCATATCAAAAGGTGCTGAACATGCTGCTGCGCAGTGGCCTTACACATGGGTTGACTAGCCAACTTTAGTTGCGTATTGCTGTACTTGGGTGTTAAATTGATACTAGTGAAGTGAAACCTTAGCTCAGGTAAGGTAAAATGACAAAATAATGAAGTAATACAATCACAAAATATGCTACACTACTCTGCTTAATTTCTCTATTGTTGCCGCATAATTTAGTCAACTCCGCCATATCATTTGGTTAACCCCTGTCCCATAATTCCTGTGGCCCTGTTGATAAGTTCTGCTGTCACCCACCACCAACCACCGGAACAAACCAAGTACTGCCCACACACCTATTTGCTAATATCATTTGGCATTTTCTTATTTTATTTGCCACTGTTTGGATTCATTTTAGAAGCAAAACTACAAGCCCTCTCATCTCACCTCAATACAAGATACTATTGATTGAAAAGTCTGGACTGCCTTGTGGGCACCTAATAACTGTAACCCCATTTAAAAAAAGAAAAACTTTCTCCACTTGTTTGTACTTATACAGTGCTTTCTACCCCTCGTCATGGGTAATAAGCGCTACATATAAATGCAATTGCACACTGTTGGATTTGGCACTTTCTGCAGGGTCATCCCCAAATGTTTGCCTTCACTCCTCCTATTTTTGCTGAATTCGTTTTGTTGGCCTTAGGACTCTGCACACTTTACCACTGCTAACCAGTGCTGAAGTGCTTGTGCTCTCTCCTTTTAGCATTGTAGAATCGGCTTACATCCAATTGGCATATTTAATTTACTTGTAAGTCCCTAGAAAAGTGGAACAACATGTACCAGGGACCTGTAAATTAAATGCTACTAGTGGTCCTGCAGCACTGACTGTGACACCCACTTACGTAGCCCTTTCAAACATGTCTCAGGTTTGCCATTGTTGTGTGTGTGTGTGCAATTTTAAACTGCCATTATGACCTGGCAAATTAAACTTTTTGCAAAACCCAAACCTTCCTTTTCAATACATTTGAGCCACCCCTGGGGTAGGCCCAGGGTGCAGTGTATTTAAAAGTTGAACATCTACTTTTTAAATTTTACATGTCCTGATAGTCAAAAACTCTTACGTTAGTTTTTCTCTACTGCAAGGCCTACTTCTCCCACAGGATAACATTGGAGTTACCTTGATATATTTAATAGGCTGTATCTTCCAAATCTGAACATGTAACCAGCTCATGTTTGGTGTCTTTGGAATTGTAATGAAAAACCCTCTCTTATGGTAAAGCCAGATTTTAAATTACTATTTTGAAAATGGTACTTTGGAGAAATTGGCATTTTTCTGCCTTTGTCATTTAGTGCCTGCAGTCTGTTTCTGGGTTACATGACTGGGTGTAAGTGACAATTGGGCTTTATGTATTCCTCCTAGACAGCCACACGCAATAGAGAGCTTAGGTATGTCTGGATGGGTCATACCTGGCAGGATGGGAGGGCAGAGGTGGGCACAGCCCTACTCACACTTGAATAGGCTGTGTCATGCTTCCACACATAGGGCTGCATACCCCTTGTAGTTAGTCTGGACCCAGGGGAGGCAGGAAACTTGTGCACCTCAAAGGGAAACCTTCTATAAACTTCTCCCACTTCAAATGAGGTACCTGGTATAGATATTGGACCTCAGACACCAACTCTTCAGTATAGTTTTGGACCTGTGGAGTGTCTGCCAGGAACAAGGACTTCTGTGATGCTGAATAGACTGCCACTCTGTTGGATTGCTGTCCTACTGGACTACTGCCTTGCTGGACTGCTCCCTTGCTGGATCGCTGCCATGCTGCCCTTCTGCCTGAGTAAGAAGGATTGGACCTGCACTTGAACCTAGGACTCCCAGAGTGACTCCAAAGAATAGTCTTCTGGCCTCCTGTGGTGCCACAGGGACATAACAGGCTCAAAACCACCTGAACCAGCACCCAGATCCAGCTGGAGCAAGCCCCTGGCCCCCAAGTGGTGCCCTTTGGGTCCTGGACCCTTGGTGTGGCCTCAGTGGAGCTGAATCGAGGTTTTTAGGCTATTTGCAACTGCGAACAGGCCAGTTGGTACCAAAACCATGATACTCTCACTGTATGCCAAAACAAAGTTCCGTCAACCCAACCCTTTGTGCTACAGCCTCGACTGCTCGTGGGGAGCACCATTGCAAAGCTCATACCCCACTGTTTGTGACAACAGGATCTTCATGCTACAGTGACAACCGTCCACAATGCCGGGCCTGCTCTTCATGCTACATCGATGATCGTTCACGACGCTTCCCTTCTCCTCAGGGCCCCCTCCACTGCAAACGGGACTCTTTGCGTTGGAGTGAGAAGGTAACTTTTCACTGGGACTAACCTGGTCCCTCGATCCGACCCGCACGCCATTGCAGTTGGCCTGAACTTGTGACTTTCTCCCAATCTCATACAACCAAATAGCCGTGAGTCGCGCTTTGGGCTTATTGGCACTATTTTAACTTACATTGTTAAAGTTGCATATCTCCGGTTCTACTGATTGGATTTTTGTTATTTTGATCTTGATTTATTTACTAATTATTATATTGTTGTTCTTTATTTCTAAATTGGTGTGGGATCTTTCTTGTGCTGTGTTTTCACTTTATTACTGTTTGAAGTGCTGCATAATACATCATACATTGCCTCTAAGTTTAGAAAATCTACCAAAGGGTTGAGCAGACGTTAATTTGGGGTTTGCTCGTGCCTCACCCTGACAAGGAGTGTGGTGGCTGTTTGAGTAGGGTTTCCCTCTTCTCAATCAGTAACCCAGTGTCTCACACATACAATAGAATCTGTCATTTTCTGCCTTGTTTGCTTGGAAGCACTCAAAGGGTACCGGTCAAGTTGAGGAGAGGGCAGATATCACAGTTCAAAAGCAATAGGCAATCACTAGCTCTCCTTAAAACAACAGTGAAGTCTAAAATAAGTCTGGGCAGTGAACTCCGCTCCGCTCGCGGAGTTTGCGGAGTTTTCCGCACTCCGCGTTACATGGAGCTCGTGGAGTTCTGAAAACGTCCGCTTCACGGAGCGGAGTTTTTTTCCTCACTTTTGTTCGTCAATGTCAAGTTGGCAAGCGCGAGCAAGGAAAATCCACCTCCCAGTGAGATTTTTCCTCGTTCGCGTTGGCGAGCGCGAGTGCAGAAAATCAACATCCCGGCGAGATTTCTCAATGCGGGCGGTCAGATTTCTCATTGCGAGTGGTCGCGTATGCTCTCGACCGCTCGCGTTGAGAAACCGTCCGTTCGCTTTGAGAAAGCTGCTGCTCGAGTAAAAATGTACTTGAGCGGCAGAAAGGAAGCAGCGCCCGCTTGCGCTGTGCATGCTGCCGTTCGAGATGATTGCACAGTGCGGACAAGCATTTGGCACTGAAAATCACCGCAAACGGCATTTATTAAACGCACTCCACTGCTCGCGTAGCGGAACTCCGCGAACTCCGCCTAGGCTTAGTCTAAAACACATTGCCATGCACAGTGAGAGCCCTTCTCTGGGGTCTATCCCCTAGGATTTTTTGAATCACCGGTGACCTCCACCACTTCCTGTAAAAACAGCTTGTAGCAGCAGGAGATGCTGAACTGTCTCTTTTTAAATAAAAGTGAAATGTTTGGTGTGGGGGCTAAAGCCCTTTTAGCCCAATGGCGTTGGGTGTCTGGATAGAAATATCAGCTCGCACATTCTATGTACAGATTGTAAAGCACCAAGTACATCACTGGAATGCAGATTTTACGATCCAAGAGAATGTGGTTCGAGCTGGCACAGAAAGGAATTATTTAGGTGTGGCTTCTTCATAACTGCAATGGTTTCTGATAACCGAGAAGGAAACTTTGCAACCGAGCCTGCCTTCTTGGTGAAATAAAAAAAACTTGATGTGCAAACACTGGGTTTCTTAAACAGATACTCTTCTTCCCTTGTTTTGCAATCTGCCATTCAAAGTACAAACCTGTTGGGTCACTTGCCGGTCTGAACTGCAAGTTTTGACGGTAAATATTTCAGCTGTCAAATTACGTTGTATCATGTTGAAGAATTAAAGGGGTGGTGCTCTGCTACCGATAAAAAATGAGGCCAGCGAAATTTATTTTATCGTTGCAAAAACAAGGCATATTAAAAATTCCAAATATGCAATTTAATGAGCTAGTACCATAATTTGCAATTCAAATGAAGTCGCCTCCTTCGAGCCTCACAAAGAAAGAATGCAATGGTATTTGATGGCGCTTTGAAAGCTTACATTTTCTCGGTTTTGAAATCTTTCCTACGACAATTCCAAGAATTCTTTGGTGTTTTCTTGACTGTTTTAGCAGAGGTGGCAGGGTTTTCTAAATGGTGAGGGATCACTGACATAATATCGAAACCAACAATATCGTGTAACAAAAATATTGTGTCAAAAATATCATTATCAAAAATATTTTTTCTCAATCCTTATAATGGTAAGTACATAGATATCAAATAAGTTAAAATCATGCAAAAATACTGTTTCTTAATATATATATATATATAGTTTAAAGTAGTACATCTCAAATATTTTAATATATACCATTACTTTAATGTTAAACAGTTAGTGGATAGTATTATTATACCCTACCTCAATAGCTGTATCGGTTGCTCTATCACTGTAACTGATAGGATACCCAAAGGTAAATGAAGCTGGCACTGTCACGTTCAACTATCCATTGGTGGCACCAGATGGCAGGCTAGTACTGACACTAAGGGGCATATTTACGTTCCCTGGCGCATCCCTGCATATCAGCAGGGATGCGCCAGGGAAAATGCGTCACGCAAGTTTACCCTTGCGCCACGTCCGATGCGCCGCATTTACAATGCGGCGCATCGTGGCGCAAGGATAAGCAGATGAGTGACGCATCTGCCGGCGGAAGGTTGGCGCAGTGCTGAAGTCGTGTCGCAAGCGCGACGCAACTCCAGCACTGTTCCAGCCTTCCCTATCCCTAACATGGTGCGTCAATCCTTACGCCTGCTTGAAGCAGGCGTAAGGATTTGGCGCACCAGCATCGAGAAAAGTGACTGCGTGAAATCTTGTAGATTTCACTACGTCACTTCTCCGAGCGCTACCTGCGCCTGAACGCCCCTTCCTGCGCCGGTGCGCCCACATGAAACCTGACGCAGGTTTCATGTGGCGCAGGGGTTTACTACGTGACGCATCTCCCTAGATGCGTCACGTTGTAAATATAGCGCAACGCGGCGCATGGTTTGCGTCGCCGCTGCGTCCCTTGCGTGACGCAACGGCGGCGCAAAAGTGGCGCAAGGGGCTTGTAAATATGCCCCTTAGTTGCAACAAGGAAAAGATAGCAGTGACCACTGATCAACTAGGGGAAGTTTTGACCCTTGCCCTAAAAAGAATGAGCCACCGAATACCCCTCATGCACATACACTATGCAGGGGTACTGGAAGGGGGGATATGACAGTGACTGTGGTGGCAGAGGAGACACCCTGCATTTTCTTTTTCTTTAATGGAGTTAGTGGCCAATTGAAGCAGCGGCTGAATGCTGTTTCATCATTTGCAATCAGTTTTTCTATTTGTAGCATATACCTTTAACCCAGAATTCCCTTATTGGAAAAAAATAGTGGGAAGGTTCTAGCTCTCTGAAGCAGCTGCCTCTCATACGGGATGAACTGTTATTAATCTGGATTTCAATGACGTTGCCCTTCCTATATGGATGATATCTCTGTGTTTTGTACAGATGAGCAGTTCAATCAATCAATCAATCAATCAGGGAATTGTAAGCGCGCTACTCACCCATGAGGGTCTCAAGGTGCTGAGGGGGGGGGGTCCGCAGATCTGTTTAGCCGAAGAGCCAGGTCTTGAGGGTCTTCCTGAAGGTGTTCAGGGAGGGGGCGCGTCTGATGTCTGCCGGTAGCTCATTCCAGGTCTTGGCTGCAATGTGAGAGAAGAATCTTCCGCCTGCTCTGGCTCTGTGGATGCACGGGGTTTCGGCCAGTGCGAGGTTGGAAGATCGGAGGTTTCTTTTGGGTACGTGGAAGTTGATTCTGTCGTTGAGGTATTTGGGTCCGTTGTTGTGTAGGCATTTGTAGGCGTGAGTGAGGATTTTGAAAGTGACTCTTTTCTCCACTGGGAGCCAGTGGAGACTTCGTAGGTGTTGGCTGATGTGTTCGTGTCGGGGGATGCCGAGGACGAGCCTGGCGGCGGTGTTCTGTATTGTCTGGAGTTTGCGGAGTAGGGACTTGATGCCGGCGTAGAGTGCGTTTCCATAGTCCAGTCTTCTGGTGATGAGTGCGTGGGTGACTGTCTTCCTTGACTCAGGGGGGATCCACTTGAAGGTCTTGTGGAGGATGCGGAGGGTGTTCAAGCAGCTGGAGGTGACGGCGATGACCTGTCGGTTCATGGTGAGTGATGAGTCGAGTATGATGCCGAGGTTCTTGGCGTGGTCTGAGGGGGTAGGTGGGCTTCCGAGGGCGGTCGGCCACCAGGTGCTGTCCTATGCAGAAGGGGTGGTACCGAGGACTAGGACTTCTGTCTTCTCGCGTTGAGCTTCAGGCAGCTGTTGGTCATCCAGACTGCGACGTCTTGCATTCCTTTCTGGAAGTTGAGTTTTGCAGTGGTGGGGTCTTTGGTGAGGGAGAGGATGAGCTGGGTGTCGTCGGCGTAGGATACGATGTTGAGGCCGTGTTGTCGGACGATGGCTGCGAGGGGGGCCATGTAGATGTTAAAGAGGGTGGGGCTCAGTGATGGACCCTGTGGGACTCTGCAGGTGATTTTCGTGGGGTCGGAGAGGAAGGGTGGGAGTCTGATTCTTTGGCTTCTTCCGGTGAGGAATGATCGGATCCAATCCAGGGCTGTTCCTTGTATGCCTGCGACGTGTAGTCTGGCGACTAGTGTGCGGTGGGAGACGGTGTTGAAGGTCGCTGAGGTCGAGTAGGATGAGGGCTGAGGAGTAGCCTTGGTCCAGGAGGGTGCGGATGTCGTCTGTGGCAGCGAGTAGGGTGGTCTCTGTGCTGTGGTTGCTTCGGAATCCGGATTGGGACGGGTCGAGGACGGCGTTTTCTTCAATGAATCGTGTCAGTTTCCTGTTGCCTGTTTTCTCTGCAACTTTGGCTGCGAAGGGGAGGAGCGAGATGGGCTGATAGTTCTTGAGGTCGGTGGGGTCAGCTGTGGGCTTCTTGAGCAGGGGTCTGACTTCTGCGCGCTTCCAGTCCTCTGGGAAGGTGCCTGTTTTGAAGGTGGTGTTGATGGTGCGTTGTAGTTTGGGTGCGATGGCGGCCGCGGCTCTGTGGTAGATGTGAGGGGGCAGGGGTCGGAGGGGCCCCCGAGTGGATGCTTTTCATGGTCGAGGCGGTGTCTTCGGCCAGGATCGGTGTCCAGTTGGAGATGGTGGGCTGGCTGGTGTTTCTGGGGGCGCGGGGGCCGTCTGTGGCGCCTGGTGGATGGTCGATGAAGTTGTCGTAGAGGATTTTGATCTTGAGGTGGAAATAGGTTCCAAGCTTGTCGCAGAGGTCTTGGGATGGGGTGCTGTCTGTGGCTTCGCTGCGTGCGTTGGTGAATTCCTGAATGACACTGAAAAGTTCCTTGGAGTTGGTGGAGTTGGCCAGGATTTTGTTATGGATGAAGTTCCTCTTGGTGGCTCTGATCTGGTTGTGATAGTCCGTCATGGCGTCCTTGTAGGTGGTGTGGTTTTCGGTTGTCTTGGTGTTCCTCCAGTTCTTCTCCAGGCGTCTGCAGGTGCGTCTGGCTTCTTGGAGAGCGGTGGTGAACCAGGCGGCTTTCCTGGGGCGTTGTCTGTCGGGGTTGCCTAGCGGGGTGTAGATGTTGTGAGGGGTCTATGAGGACTTTAGAAGAGCTCCTAGGACAAGAATCTAAATGGCTTGTGGATAATGTTTTGCCAATCACTCCCGATGAAAAGCATAGGAAGCACATAATTCTGAGATCCTGAATCAAGCAAAAACTGGGAACCTGGAGAACTTGGATCAGCACAGAATAGTCAGTATTTGAACACAATCAAACTAGGCGTATCTTGGTGCTAATTAGCATGTGTTCATTGCTACCTAACTCAATTATACTGATTTAATTGACCTCAGAATAGTAAACAGCAGTTTGGACCTTCCAGAATAGATGCATAAGTCCACTGAGCAATCATATAACACTCAACAAGTACAAACATGAGGTTGGGGTTTCACAGTACCAGAATAATTGCATTTTAAGGGAAGGGAATGGCGCTCAGGAGCGAGGCATGGATGCGACTAGGTGTGTGACACAAGGTTATGGCCCATTCTACCAATGACAGCCCAAGACATCAACAGGATAGCTTTTACTTCATCTACAACTCCAGGATGTGAAAATAGCTCTGATATAGTAAGAACACTATTCAGAGCTCTATCCTCAGCCAGAGGCAAAGTTCCGATTGGTGCAGCAGGTGCATGGGCATCGGGGGCCAGAGCCAAGACTGGCACATTGAATCCTGATAACTGCTATTTTCTACCACCCCAATAGCAAAGGGGCAATTTTCCATACTTGCATCAGAGCCCATGGCATCCAAACTACTCTACTGTCCTTACCAGATCTCAGTTTCCTTAATGTTCCCTTATTTAGGGAACAAAAGTAAGGAGCCAAACATCATGGAACCCAAGCTATTATTGTCTGGAACACTCATATATTACACATGGGATAGCATACAAATCTCTCTTTTTACACAAAAACTTCAATTCTAGACCTGGTCAGATCTTTTCATGACCAATTAGAAATGTATATGACATCATTTTGTAGATGATAACACAGTGGGCCTTAGACCTACATGACAAATAAATGTGCACATGTTTCTTTTCTCAGTAGGATGGAAAATAAAATATTATGAATTAGATTAAACTGCCTGGCTTGTTGGTCTGTTATCTCTTTCCATTCCTAACAAATGTAACATTACAAGGATGAAGTCTGCAGTGTGTTTTGGCAGAAGTGCACATTTTCTCACATTGTTATATTTTATGCTGTTCTTACTTTGCAACCTGAAGAATGTGCAAGATGATGTTGTGCAAAAAAATGAATTAACAAAATATATTTTAACTTTGTTATTTTCCATCTTCTGGAAAGTTATGTGATGTAATAAATGCCCACACAGAAAGTCATAGTGTAGTTAGTTTATTTGCATTTTAGAAAGGTACAAGTGTATGTAGGGAAAGCAATGTAACATTATTGAAGTTCCTTCCTGTTGCTGACAGAATATTATGTAATAAATGTGTTACAGATATTTGTAGTTTTGTATTCGTGAATTGTTCAAAATCCTATGAGAACACCCAAATTTGTTGCAAGTGACACACACTTTGGTCTTGTCCTGCAGAACACTCTGTTGCACAATCTAAAGATTTGGCTATGCTCTAAATGATTTGACTTGCATATTTTTTCTTTAGGCAATTAATGTGCCCTGAGCATACTATTTTACTTATGAATGGCACTTAATCTTGCTAGTTACATTACTACTATAATGTTTACAATATTTACTGAATAAATCTAATACTCTGAAAGACCAAGTGAGTGCCTTTGGTGGAATTCTTCATGGTGGTGTTTCTGAGTCTACTTTGGCTCCCACTGATCTTGCATATCGACCCTTCTTGGCAGTACACAATCGTCAACATATACACTCCGTCCATCATTCACTCATTTCCTCACTCATGTTTCACTGGCGTCCAAGGTTTCCTCCACTATTCCTTGGCTTGTCTTTGAGCCAAATGCGATTTTAAATTGAGACTTTGCAGGATATTATAGCTTCCCCACTTGCTCTTGCCATGTGAAGGAAATTGGGCTAGGATCAGTGTGGATATTAATTTCCATACAACAGAAACCTTTCAAGGTAATGCAAGGTATTTCATAATTAAACCTGGAATGGATCATCCCAGCTTTTTAGATCCAAAAACTATAAACAGGCTGACGAAGATCAGGGGCACAACTTGCTGAAAGCAGGACACCGCCTCCTCTGCACCACTTCTTCAGGGTGTCATATGTTGCACGATTTTTCTGTATGGTTAATAATGATACGCTTCACAGGCCTTGATGCATGTTAACATAGTTCTTGTTTGTGCACTGAATGAATTTGCGTGCATGGAAGAGGAGCTTCGCCTAAGACTCAGTGTTTTATTAAAGTGGGCTTCTTACCTCGTAGCATCATGTGATGAAAGAAAATATAATATAATTAGAGGTTTACTAAACATGATAAGGAATTGTTATAAATAAAGTTTGATGTGTATTTTGCTTTTACCTTGATTTCATTGTCTTCTATATGACCCGCAGATTTAAGAGATCATCTGACAGGTTTGTCTAACTCTTAATACCTTTCCTCTGCAAGTAATGTCTACTAAGCACAATTAATCATTACCCTATGCCTTTGTTACCATTCATGCCTTCCGCCATAAATCATTACATTTCCTGAGGTGGTTTAAATTTGATCATCTTTCAGGAATAGACTTTTCGCGGGACTCTGGTAGATAATTCAATGAGTACTTTGAAAACGTGTACAGCCACATTTTTATTTTGGGTATGGAATCCTTCCATTGTATATAATAATGCAGCGTTGTGATTGGTCTGAGCGACGTGCTGTCTAGCATAGGATTTGTAGAGGAGGCATACTCTCTCAGCACAAATACTTTGCATAGACAAACTCAAAAAGTTGTTACATATTTGATGTGTGCTGTTCACTGCAGCACACGTGCATGCATTGCTTTTCTGAGAAATAAACACATTTACTCTTTTTTGAACCTGCATCAAGTAGTTGTTAGTTTTTTGTGCAAAGCACGGTATGACTGTTCAAGTAGATTGGGCTTTACGGAAAACCCTATGGGTGTTTCTGTTGATCAAACCATGTACACCCCATTGACCAAAAACATCAAAGTGGTGCAAGGATGTTTTGGTGCTGTGAAAAGTTCATATTTCAAATCACCTTTTGCATTGGATAGTAAATATCATGTGTTGCTTTCCACTAGCTCTGATGTATGGCAAATCTGGGACCTGGTTTTTGCATGTCGGGTGTGCTCAATCTGCAGAGCATCTTCCTGAGCATAGCCCTGCATGCATGCTTGATTCTGATGCTTGTAATACTTTTCATATGAAATGACTATTCCACAAAGTGTAGCCTTGAAACAATCCCAGATTATATCTGTGTTTGCAGACTAATCATTCCTAAGAAATATCCTACAATGTCTTTATAAACCATTCTGATCGTGTCTACCCCCAAGATTCATAGGCGGTGGATGGTACGCTAGCTGAATAAGCATAACATGATTCGTGAAGCAGTGAGTACAGTCCCAGAGGTATTATCTATTACTCCTCATATTCCATTTTTTAACCTATTGAATGTGTTGGAAATTATGATACATCTAGCCTCCCTTTTAATCAATGCTTATCTCATCTTATAACACTTGTGAGAATGTGACTACAGAGCCGGTCCCGCCACGCACCCTATGGGGCTTATTTCTTCCCCTTCTAGAAATAAGTTCTTAAACAAATGGGTAATCTGATGCTACATTTTTATGACCATGCTTTTTATCTATTTCCTGTCTTTGCCCTGCTATGTCTGTGTGACATGTCTCACTTGAAACACCCTCACATTTGGCATTTTGCAGTGAAATCACGAGAGATTCACAAAAGTGTGCCTCACCTATGTGACACTTTTAATGATTTTCAAATGCCTCCTTACCCTGCTTTTCCAGATGACTAATGTATCCTCTCATGTATGTAAGTCTGCACGAGTGTGTGTTTTTTCTTTCTTGTTAAAAACTATAACCTGAGAATCAATACTGGATTCCTGATATATTGTTTAGGGTTTTTTATGGTCCTGATGAAGGCTGCCTGACCCACATGGGCAATGCAACGATGGTCATTACTTGTAGATTGGAACAGTGGCTCGGAGGAGATTTATACCCTTCAGTGTCCAGTTACAGTACTACTTCAGTAACAAGTGTTTTTAGCCTGATCAGAATAACCATCATTATGGAGTCATGCGATCACGCTTTTCAAGATGGCTGCCTCCCGGTAGTTCTCCTGCAATGCCCGCATTATCAATGATTTTTTAGCCGCTTGTGGGCTTACCTTACCAGTGTCGGAGTGTCACTTTTTCCTCTTTGTGGCCAGCGCATCTGGAAAGGTTGTTTTTGGGGCTCTGGCTCCATTTTTTGAGGGCTTTCTGTCGTGCTGTGTCCCTGCATCGAGCTGACCTGTGAGGTGCTGCTGGAGCTTCCTGTCAGGAGGGCGAAATATATAATGGAAAGGATGTGGCTGAGGCCTAAACCACACCCACAGCTGGTTCTAGCTGCTGCACAGTTGCCTGCTCTGGTGATATTTTGTGTAATTTAATTTTCTCTGTTTTTGAAGTGTTTTGATGCTATTTATATATATTTTGCTTGGAAAATTCTAATATGGAAGGAAAGAATTTACATATAACAACTAACAAACATAAACAAACAATTTCTCCTCCACTAGTAAAGTCAAAAATTGTGGACTCTAATGAGCCTTCGTTAATAACTTTATTGGAAGAGTTACAAGCAGTACACTCTTATACAGATAACATTGTTTTGGAAATTAAAAATATCCGCAAGGATATGGCTGGCCTTTCAATGAAAGTCTCTGACAATGCAATAAAAATCCATGCTAATAAGGTAGAAGTTTACAGTATGTTGCCCCTCACTGCAAATCTTGAGCCAAGGAATGCTTTATTACTTGAATTAAAAAACTGTAATAGGCAGTATAATTTGCGCATCTTTAATTTGCCGGAAGGTGTAGAAGGCAACGACTGTAGTCAATACTTGGAATCCTTGATACCTGGTCTTTTACAGTTAAAATTCTCAGAAAAATTCAAAATTGATAAGGCACATAGAATTCCCTCTCATCGTAACCCAAGCAATGTTAAACCACGTCAGGTGATTTTTAAAGTTTTGCTTCACCATCATCTGGTAATGATCCAGAAAGCGGCAAGAGAAATCCCAACTTTAATGGTTAATGGTAATAACATTTTTATACATCAAGACATCGCCAAGAAAACTGTCAAAAGTCACAGAGAATTCACTGAACTTAGACCTCGAGTAAGAAGCTGTGGTTTTAAATATGGCCTTTTTGATCCTTCTGTCATGAGAATTTGGAAGTATGGTATCTCAAAATCTTTTCAACGTCCTGGGGATCTTCGTGCGTTTTTAGATCAAAATTCTCTGCTCTCCATGGAAACAAGTTACCAATTCAACATGAATCATACATTTGAATATTCTTGATTCTATCCTATTTGTCGATATTTTTTGTGGGGGCATTGTCTAGGCAGGTCAATCTTGCATATGTGTGTGTGCAATTCTGGAACATTATTTATGTTTCTATCTTGTCTTTTTATGTTTGTCCTTGTCTTTCCTTTTTCTCCTCTCTTCTTCTTCTGGAGCTACTCTTTAATCCTTTAAGTTAAATTTTTTCTTTCTTTTTTCTATCTCCTTTTTCTACTGATTATGGATAATAATAATAAAATTAAAGTTGTATTGTTTAGTGTCAAAGGTTTAAGAGAACTAAAGTTTTAGATTATTTAGCCAGACATAAAGTAGACATTTGTTTACTTCAAGAAACTCATATAGATGATACAGTTTTATCATATATGAATAAACAATAGGTTGGTAACATCATTTCCTCTCCTACAGTTAGTATAAAGAATGGTGTTGCTATCCTTTTTGCAAAAAAGTTAAATGTTCAAATACTATTTAAATATTCAGATACAGAAGGTCGTTATATTATAGCGAAAGTTAAAATTGATACTAATATTTTTAATATAATTAATGTTTATGATCCAACAAATGATGAGCCTAGATTTTGGTCTCTTTTTACCTCTGAAGTGATTAACTTTTGTTGGTGGCAACTTTAATTTAATCTGTGAATCACTGTTGGATAGATATTCTCAAACTAAAGATTGTTCCCCAAAGGCTTATTTTATTTTAAAGTCTTTTTTTAAATCGACCAAATTGGTAAATATTTGGCGTCTACATCACCCAAAAGAGAAACAGTTTCCTTTTTTCTCTAACCTCACAATTCTTATTCTCGTATTCATTATTTGTTAATTTCCCATTCATTAATTTATTCATTTTCTGATCCTACAATTCACAATATTGATATCTCTGACCATGCATTTATTTCAAGTGTTGTACAACTTAGCGTAACTCAACAATCCCATTCTCACCAGCGTATGAATATGAATATTTCTCTTAATGACAATAATAAATCAAACTTTTGTCAGCATTACATGATTATTTCTCTTTCAATCCAGAAGGATCTACTTCACATGTAAATAGTTGGGATGCCTTTAAGGCTTATATCAGAGGAATAACAATATCAATAATGGCACACGATAACAAAGCTTTTAACGCTAAACTTAAAGAATTTGATAAACAAATAGCAAAATATGAATGGCTCTTTATTTCGACTAATGATAATAAATACAAAATGCAATTACAGAAACTCAGATATGAGTTAAACTCTTTGTTAAGTAGAAGAGCTGGTATACAAATTTCGAATAATAAGGTAAATTTCATTTTAAAGCCAATAGATCTGGGCAACTCTTGGCAAATTATTTACGTATTAAAAAAGATAAAATCCAAATTAATGCAATTTATGGCTTAAATGGTAAATTGGCATTATCGCATATAGAAATTGCTAATGAATTTTTGATCTACTATTCAAATCTATACAGTAATCCCTCAGCTATAAATAAGTTTAGTATTGATACTTTTTTGCAATCCTGTGGCCTACCTAAAATTACCCAATCAGTGAGGGAAAAATTGGATGTACCGATTTCATTAGAGAACTTAATTCTGCTATTAAATCTCTCAAACCGGGTAAATTACCTGGACCAGATGGTATACCTGCTGAATTTTATAAATAATTTTCTCCTTATTTGATGCCTCATTTACTTAAATTATTTACTCACTTTAGTATATCAGGATCCACTTCAGGATCCTTTATTGAAGCTTTGATTATAGTTCTTCCATAACCTAATAAAGATCCCACTATTGTATCAAATTTCCTTAATTAATCAAGATTGTAAACTTTATGCGAAAATTCTTGCAACCAGATTGACTTCTGTGCTTGACACTATTGTTCACATTGATCAAACTGGTTTCATGAAAAATAGACATCCTGTGAATAATACTAGATTATTATTTCATGCAATTGTAGCTGTGTCATCTTTATCCCTTCCCGCTGGTGTCCTTCCATTAGATGCTGAAAAACCGTTTGACAAAGTACATTGGCAGTACTTATTTAGCACTTTATCTGATTTTAATTTTGACAATTCCTTTATTCGTATGATTTCAGCTCTTTATTCTGGCCCACCTGCTAGACTTTTCTTTAATGGTCAACTCTCTAATAAATGTTTCCTTTTTAGAGGCACCTGTCAAAGTTGTCCCTTGTCACCTTTACTTTTTCTCCTTGCCATTGAAACTTTACTCATTGCCATCAGACACTCCACAGAAATAAAAGCTATTACTATTAATGAGGTTACTATAAAAACTTCAGCTTATGCTGATGATGTATTATATATTAGTAATCCAGATTCCTCTATTCCACCCCTATTAAAGATGCTTCAGTCATTTTCAAAAATTTCAGGTTATACTTTAAACACAAATAAGACAGAATTGTTTCCCTTAAATGTGCACTGTTCCCCTGATATGCTCCCAAACAATGAAATAATATGGTAAAAAGAAAAACTTAAATATCTTGGTATCCTATTCTCTTATACCGATTACATTGAATTGTGAGTATATTCTTAATACTATCAAAGACAAAATTCATAAGTGGTCTGTTTTACACTTATCTTGGTGGGGTAAAGATGATTCTGTTAAAATGGTTATTGCTCCAAAAATATTTTAGCTATTGTCTACCCAACTTCCACTTAAGTTCTATAAATCTTTAGACACGCTAATGTCTAAATTTATCTGGAATAAGAAGGCGCCTAGTATAAGCTACAAAAAATTGAAAATTGCAAAATGTAATGGTGGTTTTGGTTTGCCAGATTTTTTTAATTACCATAAAGCGTTTATTTTAAAACAAAGCACCTTTTGGTTCACCAACACAGATTTTAACAATACACCCTCATGGCTTCGCATTGAAAAAAGTTTGATATCATTGTTTCCTTTACTTACTATGTCTGCGAAGATCTGCAATATTGAAATCTACAAAATTAATATTACAGGATTTAGATTCTCTCTTTCAAACACCTATTTCTCACACCTTAAATATATCCTTGTGGTTCAGTCCTATTATAAAGCTTAGTCACAGCATACAATATTGGCAGTCTTGGATAAATGTGGGTATCTTTTACTTAAAAGATATATATCATATTAATACTTTTTTATCTTTTGAAGAGCTGCAACAAATGTTTTTCCTGCCCCCTTCAGATATTCCTAAATATGAATTTTTATGCAATTCTATTCTTGATTCATTTCCTAGCAATTTTCCAATGGAAAATGTATCTGATTTAGAAATGTATATTCAAGCAATAGCTTCTTCATCTCATGCTGTGTCAATGTATTATAAAAAATTGAAAGCTGACCCAATGCACTCCGCTCTGGCAGGGCGCCCAGCTCCCAGAAGTGGCGGGACTATCCGGCTTCAGGACATGGGACTTAATCGGGATCTCACAGTTGGGGGATGTCTGGAAGGGGGGACACATCCGTACTTTTCAAGACCTACAACATACTTTCTCTTTACACCCTTCGCAGTTCTATCGCTATCTACAGCTGCGACATGCCATCCAATCACACGTCCCGGAGGGCACGATTCTGCCGGACTACAGCCCGCCGGAGGCCCAGGTTCTGACTGGCAACTTGGGGAGAGGGGGATCTCCCGTATCTATCGCTCTCTTACCAACCATACCCCCAACACACTCTCACAGCTCAGAGTCCGGTGGGAGGGCTGGGTCGAATCCTTAGACGACTCTGACTGGCGCAACGCCCTAATGGCCCCTAAGTTAATCACTGTCTCAGCGCGGCTCCGATTGGTACAATTATACTATTTACACGCTGCCTATCTCACGCCGCTGCGCCTCCACCAAGCAGGTCTTCGTTCAGAGGCGTCATGTCCGCGCTGTTCACATCCTCAAGCGGACTTCTTCCACATGGTATGGTCATGCTCACTCATCACACATTTTTGGGAATCTGTGCTGGGGGAACTCAATGAGGTCCTGGGATGGGAGGTGCCTCTTAACCCCACCAACATACTCCTAGGCATTACTGAGGGACTGGATGGCTCTCGCGCGGATAAGCTCTTCCTAAACACGGCCCTGGTGGTGGCAAAGAGAGACATTGCACGAGGCTGGTTGAATCCGGCAGCCCCTGCCCTGTCACGATGGTGCAGAGGAGTGGACTGGTGCGCCGCGCAGGAGCACTTTGTGTATGAAGCAAGGGGTTGTCCTAAGAAATACCGTAAGGTGTGGGGTAAATGGGTGGGGGCGATAGACGACTAACATTCTGTTTGGACATAGTGGAATGTGGTGGGTGCCAGGCTCAACCTCTTCAATCACTAGATATTGTTGTACGGTGTTATGGAGTATAATGTTCTCAGGTGCACTGCACATTGAACCGACTGTGTATACTTCGTTTGTGTTGTATGCTTTCTTCGAAAATCAATAAAATTGGTTATCAAAAAAAAAATTGAATAATTTTGACAAGAACAACATTCATTTTATCTCTTATTTTTGGAATAATGAACTCAATCTTTCTTTTTCTCAAGACTTATGGAGGAAAATATGGATGAAAAGTGTCAATGGATGGTTACCAGTGTCCTTATATCAAACTAATTCTTTCATATTAATTCATTGTTTATGGACTCCATTAAAAATGTTTAAGGCACAACTACTAAATTCTCCCAATTGTTGGCACTGTAATTTGGCTCCAGGTTAACTAAAACTTATGCTTTTCGAATGTAATATTGTCTTCAAGTTTTGGAATGAGGTTTGGGATGTTATTACAAAACATTTTCATTTATCAGATAAACCTTCATACAATTTGTTGATTTGTAAATCGGTATTACTCTCAACAAAACTGTCAGATTCAAATAACAAGCTATTTGACTTCTTAAAATCTGCTGCTATAAAATCAATTACTGCCAATTGGAAAGACGCTTCATTATTATCAGTACATGCATGGTGGTCATGGATAACTTTTACCAGAAAAGGGAGCTGATTTGAATATGTTGGGTGCTATTCATAATACGTCCACTTACCAATTGTTTTGGAAACCAACTGATAATTATATAGTATTATACTATTAATTGTTTTATATTATATATTAAGTACAGTTTGTTTGATTTTAATATGTGGCTCCGTTACGTTATACTTGTTACCAATAGTTATTGATTCCCCCCTCTTTGATTTTTTAATTTTAGTTCCTATTATACTGAAATTCTCATGGTATAGGTACAATTTTATCATAATGTAATATTGCAAATTTAATGTACTTCATCAGTGCTCCTTTTTGTTTGGTCTTCTGCCTTATTATAAACTCAATTAAATATTTTGAACACAAAGAATAACCATCATTGCAATTGTTCTGTGTGTTAACACCCTAGATAATTATATCCTTTTTCATCCCTACAATATTGAGCACTGAATTTGTTTTTTAAGAAATTAGATGGTATAGTAGGCAGTTTTATTTGGGGGTACAGGCGGGCACGACGGGCTATTAAGCTTTTAAAATATCCATTCAGCCAAGGTGGTTTAGCACTTCCTGACTTTAAATTATACTATTGGGCTTCATTTACGAGTAGATTCCGTAGTCTTTTTTCCAATAAGGACCAAGATTTTAGCCATAGGCTCTTGCTAAATCAAGACTCTAGTAGATTTCTCCATCGAATACAGGACCCCCAACTACTTTAAGAGGGTACGTTTTAAGACCCTGAGGAGCATAGCTATGGTCTGGCGAGACATATCTACTACGTATTCTGTTCCGATCTATTTTTACTAAGTTCCCGCTTTGGGATAATCCATTTCTTCCAGATATATTTCGGGATAGTATAGCTAAACATTGGGCTAGTTTTGGGATAGATAAATTGGAAGATCTATATGATCTGGAGGGTTTTCGTACTTTTCAAGACCTGAAAGATTTCTTTTCTATACCACGCCAGCATTACTTTAAGTATCTTCAACTTAGGGATTATTTTATGAGATCACAAGGACTTAGGGTGGTGGAACCTCACCAACTACTAAATTTTCTACATGAACCCTGTCAGGGAAAATTAATCGGCGCTGCGTATCAAATATTCAGTCAGGAAAGATTGGATTCTATGGATCTTTTAGCTGAGAAATGGAGCGCAACTCTTGCGGAGGAGATATCAGGTACAACCCTTGAGACAGCACTATTTATAGTAAAAGAGGCAGTATGGTCTATTAATTTAAGGCTTCAACAATTTAAAACTATAACTATGCTGTACTATACACCTGATAAGGTAGTTAGGTGGGGGCAAATGGCCACTCAGCATCTAAGCAATAGGACGGACTGTCCTAAATGTGGGGAATATGGAGCAAATATTGTTCATATGTTTGCTGAGTGCCCTATGCTAGTGGTCTTCTGGCAAGAAGTTTCGAATGTACTAAGAAATCGACTTGGATTGGAGGTGGTCTTTACTACAACCGAGATAATGTTGGGCTACAGAGACAATGTTGATAGAGCAAAGAGAGCTCTAATAACTATAGTCATAGTATCTGCAAGATTAGCTATAGCCCGGGCATGGATGTCTCCGAAGCCTTGTAATGTAATGGAGTGGTGGGGTATTTTTACGGAGGTTTTTGAGCGCGAAAAAGCTCTGGCTAGGGTCAGAGGTCCTAAGGCACTACGGAAATTTAATGCTATTTGGCATGGTATGATTCAGGATTAAGGTGCTAAATATTTTTATGTTTTGTCTTCGCACTGCTTATTACTTAGTTAATTTTCTTTTATCTGGTTGATGTAGCTCTACTGTACGACTATTATCCCCCTAGAAAAACGAAATGTAAATGAACGTGTATGTAACAGGTTATTGTTATTGTATGTATATTTTGTGTTTGAATCCTTTGCAAAATAAAAATACATTAAAAAACAAACAAAAAAAACAAAAAACAATATTGAGCACTCTAAGACCTCTGGCTGAGGTCACCCAGATTTAACACATTCTGGGTAAGGCGTCCAATGATGAAACATTCAACAAAACCTTTATGGGGGAGGGCCCCTTTATAACCTTAATTGGTTATTCATGTAGGGCCAAGGAATCATACTCTCTTGATTTTTTCTGTGCTAGGGTTACCTTGCCTCCTTTGCTTATGCATTATTTGTTGTCATTTCTGATGTTTTAGAGCAAACATCTGTGAAAATTGTGGCCCATATTTATCATTTTTTCATGCACTGCAATGCAGCAAGCCACTTTGCTGCGCTGTACTGTATGAAAGAGGAAGGGCAGGAATGCACTGTAATTAACATTATACGGAGCATTCCTACCCTTTCCTAGCGCTAGTGCACTTTTGGCTGCCTAACGCCAACTCAGGCACCCTTGCGTCATGGTGCAAGGGTACCTGCATTGTATGAAGGATTGTTTTCTTTGCAGGAAGGAGCACCTTCCTGCACAAAAACAACCCTGAGAGGCATTTTTCTCTTTATGCTTGTGCTGCAGAATGCAGCACAGGTAGAAAAAGGAAAAACCGAGAAGAAATATAGACATTTTACCTCGTTGCGCCTCACCTGGGGAGGTGTAGCATTTTGACGCATTCCCAGGTCTATCACTAATGGTAAATCTGGGAATACGGCAAATTCCATGAGTGGATGCATGGGAACACCCACGCTCCACCCATGGAACGCCTTCCTGGGGTAGAGTAATGCAAGGCAGTGATTTGCGCTGCCTTGTGTTACTTTAAATTGATTAAGCCATGTAGGGCCACACAAGGTGGCCTTGCGTGGATTGATAAATCTCAGTTTTTTGTGTCAAACTTGTACCCCTTTGCACCCCCTTGCGCTATGCAAGGGAGACGGAAAACCTTGATAAATCTGGCCCTGTATTGGTGAAACCGGTTGTAATGATTTGGCCAACCTGGGCGTTTTAGTAAATTTGAACTCCTTCATATAAAAATGTCTTGTCACCTTTGGAACAAAACTATCTGTCTGTGATCCTCAGCAGATAATTCAATAACTAATGTTTAAATTACATTGTAACATAGTAATATTCAGATATACATGTTTACCTATTTATTTCCTAAAAGGAAGTATTTCTTACACACGTGAGTTGTTTGTGAAATGGTGTTCTCTAATTGTTCTACTACATAAATTATTTTATCCTTTTGTACACCTGATAAAAGATATAACCTTTTAAGCTGGAAACTTGAAACAAACTCAAGGATTATTAGACATAGATGCCTTTTTACATGTTAAATCTCATGTTTAATTATTATTATTATAATATTGATTTATTCGTGTTTTATGTAGCTCACACATGGTCAAAGAGTGTTACAGCACTTTTGCACATGGTCACACGTCATGTGGTCAACAGCCTTTCTTACACTGTGAACGCAAGGTGAGCAGGAATCCTCCAACTCTGAGACGTTGCAGGCCATCATGTGCTTTCTATCCTCCCAAGGTTTGAGTGGTGGTATCAGGTTTGAAGCCTTTGTGCTTTTGGGAAGGCTTAGAGTGGCTGCTAAGGAGGTGTTGGGTTCAAAGACCTTTCCATACTTTCAGGGTCTTGCCCCTTCATAACCCCATCTCACCTCTCTTTAGCCTCAGCCGTTGAAAATATATTCAAAATTGGCAGGTCTGTATGAGTCAGAAAGAAAAGTGGATAGAGGAGAAGAGTTAGACAAGTGTATATGACAAAGGCAGAAAAGCAAGAGAAAAGAAGTGATCAAAAGAAGATTTAGATTTAAAGGACAGCTTCAGAGGAAAAAATTAACTGCACATTTTGAATGGTGTAAAGTATGGGGTTCTGTTCTGATTTAGTCCCGTGGATTTTTACCAACACTGTCTCACTCGCTGTAAGTTTTGGGAAAACAGTTTTGAGTGCTAACCACTAGTGCCTGCTTTTAAAATAAGGTCATCTGCTGTGCAGATTGGGCAAGAGGCTCTAGACTGGTTACAGGTGATCATGTGTGCATACATGTGTGCATCCACGTGTGGGCTGAGCAAGTGGGACCACTGTCTAATTTAGCCCAGCAACTGCGCACAGATAGTCTGTCGCAGATTGGATCTTAAATAAGTTGTTAATTACTCTGCTGTCCAGCATGTAGATCAAAGCCTTTCCCACACAATCGCCAACTTTGGGGGGGGGGGATTAAGATTCTTTCTGGGAGTGGAAGAGGGTGGGGCAGAATCTACATAGGTTAATTGCACTGAATTTGACAAGCCTAGGCATTCCCTTCCCAGACAAACAATATTGGTGCAGCCAAAACTTTGTCTCCATTCTTTCCTGGACATCCCTATGAAATTTTGATAAGCAGTAACATGTTTGGTAATGATATTTGGGATCGGGTGTAGGGTTTCCAGAGAGCTCTGACCATTGATCATTTGAAGTCATTATCTTGGAAAGTCAAAGATGATATTCAGTAGGGATGGGATGGGTGGAGTGATGAGGTTTTCCTTTTTCTTGGACAGAGTTGTCCAATTTCTGAAACTTTCCGTCCCTATTTTAAAAACCCTGGATCAGGGAGAGCCTTTGAGGAGTACTGGAATCTGCAGGATACATGAGCGGAAGGACCCCTCCTAAATGAACGCCTGTCAGGAATGTTAAGACACACTGAACTTGTTCTGTATTGTCTCTGTGGATCTGTGTCTCTTGGGTCAGTTGCACTAGCCTCCCACTCCTTCTGGGAAACAGTAGAGGGTAGTCTTGCTGAGGAGCCTGGAGGAGAGAGCTCCCCAGGAAGTTCTGTACATTGCTTTTATGGGTGGGGACAATTCGAAAAGGGGGACTTCAGAAATCCTGATTGGCACACAGGCGCCCTGCAAGTGGAGAGTGCAGGCAGGGATGATAACCTTCAGTGAGAACAATGGGGCACTGCTGAGTAAGACCCCGGGCCAAGGAGAAGTATCAGGAGGCCAGATAGAGGAACAGGGCAACACTATCAGTTTTAAATGGCTCTGGGGGCTACTAGGCGACCAAATGGCCCAAAAGGAGCCTCACTGCCATTCTCTATGTTAAAACACTAAGGGCCAGATTACGAGTTCGGTGGTCCATGGGACTGCCAAACCCATGGTGGCAGTCTGTGGACTGCCAGACTGGCGGTCCACCCGCCATATTACAAGTACGGCGGTTGGACTGCCACTGGACAGCTGGGATCCTTGATCCGGTGGCGGTGGCACAGCAGTCTGAGGAAGTAATATGCTGGTGGTGCTGCAGCGGCACCACCGAGCACATTAAGAGTTTCCTCACTGCTCCTTTTCATGGCAGTGAGCCCACCATGAAAAGGGTGGCAGAGAGGAAACTAAGGGGACCCTTACAGGGCCCCCTGTCTCCTCAGTGCATGTGGGTGCATACAGGGGGGCACCTGTATTTTTACACCCCTTGTTCCTGCACGGAAAGAAATGCACAACATTATGCTTTTCTTTCCATGCAGAAACGGGCTGCGGCGGTCTCACGGCGGTGCATGTCTAAGGCACACCTATGTGCCTTAGATACGGACTGCCGTGGGACCACCGCCGCAGGAAAGCCCGACCTGGATTCCAATAGAAATACAGCGGGTGGTCAGATTTCATGGGTGCGGGCGTGGCGACCCGCTGCTAGACCGCCAAACTCGTAATCAGGCCCTAAGTCTTCCAATGGAGAGATTTTATTACCCAGGAAAGGTTTCCATTGGTTTTAAGCACTTCTGGAGCTGAGACTTTTATTCTTATGGCTCTGGGGTGCAGGGAGCTTTGTTTCTAAGTCCTGTAGCTTCTTTGTTGCGAGTATGCAAGTAGAATAAAGATTTACACAATGCACAGTATTGAACATTAAAATCTATATTAATTATAACAGTGTTAAGAAAGAATCATTGCACATATTGTTGAGCATTAATGAAAGGCGGTAATCATGTTTTCATATAGTTTGCACAGTGTTTTGACCTGATAATTCTGCGTTTAACTTTTGTGGAGACACTTTATCAATGCTTGTAGGCATGATTTTTATTACCTGCACTCACTATGTTATGTTAGGCTGAAAGGGTGCATTGAGCTTTTAGGGTTTAGGGTTTGCTGGTGCACAGACCATTAAAGATGTATCCAACTCAAGGGAAACAGTGTATGCACAGGGGTTACCTGATGTTTGGGACCTGTCTTTAGTGTGTGTCCCCTCTTAGCTGCAAGGTCTTTTAGAGTGTTTCACCATAGGCATGTCCACCTGCTTTACATATTTGTAAATGTGCCCATAGTATTTACCAGTGTGTGTAATAAAGGATTTTTTACTGACTGGACAGTGATTTATTAAGTGTTCCATTGCGGAGTGCTGAGTCTTTAGCCCACAACACCTCCCCTGACTAATCCTTGGACTGATCTGCCTCGTTATCCTGAGTGACATATGCTAAAAAGGGGTACTAAGTTCCTGGCTAAGGACTATGTAGTACAAGGGCCCCAAGATACCAGTGACGAAAGACCTCAGTTGTTACAGTTGGTGCCCAGTACCTCATGTCTGCCCTGGGACCCTCAGACCCAGATCCCTGACAGACGATTCTGTTACAATCCATTGTACATATTACAGTATTTCATACTTAAATGATTTAAACTAAATGGAATCATTACATCCACATCATCAAAACATGCTTGAAGTCTTGATTATACTACATATGCATCATACCTGCCATGAAGTCCCATGTCATGAGGCACCTTTTGCATGTCCTGCCTTTTTATTTATTAGTATGTATTAGACCTGGCATCCTTGGCGAGGTTTCCATTGACATTTTTGCTTTCTGACCTCCTGTTTTGCTGACTTCATTTTTGCTGGCTTTAGGACTCAGGGCACTTTACCACTGCTGACCAGTGCTAAAGTGCATGTGATCTGTACTTAAAACATGGTAACATTGGCATATCCACAATTGGCATATTTAACTTACTTATAAGTACCTAGTAAAGTGCACTACCCCTTACACAGGGCCTGTAAATTAAATGCTACTAGTGGGCCTGCAGCACTGATTGTGCCATCCACGTAAGTAGCCCTTTAAACATGTCTCAGTCCTGCCACTGCAGAGCCTGTGTATACAGTTTACTCTTCCATGTCGACCTTGCAAATTAACCCTCTTGCCAGGCCCAACCCTTCATTTTTAATACATATAAGTCACCTCTAAGGTAGGCCCGGGACATCCCCCAAAGGCAGGGGGCAGTGTATTTAAAAAGTAGGACATGTACTTTACGTTTTACATATCCTGGAAGTAAAAAACTCTTCCATTAATTTTTTCACTACTGCAAAGCCTATCTCTCCCATAAGTTAATATTGGGATTACCTAATAATGCTTTATAAGTTTAATTTCAAAAGATAGACTTTTTGAGTTGGCGTCTCACGACTCACAGTTTAAAATCACAACTTATGATAAAGTTGGATTTTAAGTTGCAAGTCTGAAAATGCCACTTTTAGAAATTTGATATTTTCTCACTTTAACAGTCCTGTGCCTTCTGCCTGTCTCTGAATACACATTTGGGATGGATGACAGCTGAGCTTTGGGCATTCCCTCTAGACAGCCGCACCCAAAGGGAGCTTAGGTGTGACTGATGAGCCATCAACATTCTGATGTGTCATCCAGGATGGGAGCGAGGAGCTGAGACATGCACCTGAAAGGGCTGTGTCTGTCCCCACACAAAGAGTTGCATACCCCCCTGTAATAAGTCTGGAGCCAGTGCAGGAAGGGCAGGGACTTTGTGCACTTCAAAGGCCTCTCTTTGAAGTCTACCCCACGTCAAAGGCACAACTGCTTATAGGTACTGGACTTAAGACACCACCATTTCAGTACACTTCTGGACCTGAGGATACTCTGCCAGGACGAAGCAGTGCTGTGCTGCTGAACGAACTGTCACTCTGCTGGGCTTTGTTGGATTCCTGCTTTGTTGTGCCTGACCTGCTGCCCGCCTTGCCTGGGAGTAAGAAGGACTGGACCTGCATCTCTATACTCCAGAAGCAAAGTGATTCAAGGGCTTGCTGGCTTGCCTCCTGTTTTGAAGTCTCAGGGACATCAAAGACTTTCAACAATCCTGCTACAGCACCTAGACTCAGCCAACTGTGCCCTGCCAAGTGGTTCCAATCCAGTCCTGGGCCCTTGGAAGTGGGATTTTCTGTGCTGTACCTGCAAACTCCATGAAACGCTGTTGTGCCGGTCGGAACCGACGCATCTCCCCTTGACGCATCGCAGCTGCCGCCGAAGATGAAGACATCACATCACCGGTTGGGCGGCTTAACAATAATGCATCGCCTACATTAAGTGCTGCTTGACGATGAGCCATATCCGAGTGCTTGGCTCAATGACGACACATCGCCTACGAATCCTAAGGTTTGGAACCGACGCATCGCCTCTCTGCTCCTCGCATCTCACCCTCGACACATCCTCCAACTAAGGTACTTTTTCAGCGGGACATGGCTAGCCCCTGTATCCCACCCGTGTTCCATCGTGGTCTGCCTGAACATTTGGACTTACCCCGATCAAGTGCAACCAGATAGCCCCGGTTAGTGCTTTATATTTTTAAGCACTATATTTGCAGATATTCTTCAAAAATTCACAACTCCGTTTCTACTGATTGGATTTTGGTTCTTTTGGTTTTGTTTTGTTCAATAAATCAAGCTCTATTTTCTCTCCAGGTGTGGTATATTTTTGTGTGGTGTTTTCACTGTTTTACTGTTTTAAGTGTTGCACAAATACTTTACACTTTGGGGCACATGCATCAAGGTATGATTTTGCGAGTCCTTAATTGCGATTATTAAGGAATCGCAATTAAGGACTCGCAAAATCCTATGCATGTAGGAATCGCTATAAAAATAGCGATTCCTAAACATTCCTTAATTGCGACTCGCAAATTGCGAGTCGCAATTAAGGAATGGCTTCCCATCCATTCCTATGGGCCTGCATGCCCATAGGAATGAATGGGAAATTGCATGCGCAATTTGCGAGTACCAATTGGTACTCACAAATTGCACATCCAATTTCAAGGGTGCAAGGGTGTCAAAAGGACACCCTGTTGCACCCCTGAAATTGTGGTGTGCACCCATGTTGCGCACACACATGCCCAAGGGCATGTGTGTGTACCCTGAAACTTTGAAAAATGAACTTTAGTGCATTTTTCAAAGTTTTTGCAAATTACCGAACAGTTACATTTCTCGGTAATTTGCGGCCACAAATAGCGAAATCGCTATTTCAAAGTGCTTCTTGCATTGCATTTAAGGAATCGCAAATTGCGATTCCTTAAATGCAATCGCAATTTAGGAAATCGCAAGAAATTGCGATTACCTAAATTGCGCCTCCCCAACATTTTCATGCATCGCAAAAGGTCATTTTGCAAACGCAAACGGACGATTTTTGCGAATCGCACCGTTTGCGCTCACAAAAACCTTTGATGCATGTGCCCATTTGCCTCTTAAGTTAAACCTGACTGCTCTGTGCCAAGCTACCAGAGGGTGAGCTCAGGTTAATTTAGGGTGTGTATCTGACTTACCCTGACTAGGATTGTGGTTCATACTTGGACAGGGTGCATACTTCTGCCGAGTAGAGACCCATTTCTAACTATATGTTTCAGTCTAAGAAGTCTTTGATTTTTGCTTTTAACATAATAAGCAAAACTCCCAGCATGCAAAGTGCTGTTGAAGCCAGATCTAGCTGAAGGTGTCACACATGACAAGGGGCCTCTTGGCTGTGGTGAATATACTTCAATATGTTGTAATAGGTATAAATGCTTTAAAGTTTTAGCAATCTTTCATAGGTATACCACAGCTTATTCAACTTTGTGGGATCGAGATGTTTAACAGACCTACCTTTTCTGGCTCCACTACAACTACGACATTATTACAGACTGCTTGCGGGATTGATTGGAAGAGATGCTGGGTTTCAGGATGTCTAACACTGGTGGCTTTGCGGGGCGGCACCTGCAACCCATGCTACACTTGTTCAAGGAAGGAACTATTTCAGGTGCTCCACCTCAATTTCACCAAACCGGGCTGAGGATGGGCTCCGGGAGCGAGGTGCCAGCACATTGTGCATCTTTTCTCTGTCTCTTTTGAGACACATCTAACTGCTGCTGCACACATTGCTCAAAAAAATAACGCCTTCTATACATTGCTGGTTCTCCAATGTGTGTGATGTTAGCTCATTAGCAGTGAGATGCCCACATCTGCATTTGAAAGAGTGTATCTGCCCTCGCACCCACTAACCTGTTTAACCTGTAACTTCTAAAAAAAACAAAGGTAGAAAGTCAAGAAATACATTTTGTTTTACATTTCACAAGTCTGCCAGTTGGCACTCTGACATATGATACCATCAGCAATTCATTGTTTTTCTACCAACTGCATGTTGCATGGTGGGGGCTGTAGTTTTGCTTTTAGCAGTTTCATTATGCGCTCAAAACTCCAGCATACTAATTGCTAGTGGCTAAAATACCAGAATTGGCCAAAGGTGTTATACATGACGTCGAGTCACTTGTTAGCTATGTTTTATCATTTGAAAAAGCTGTCTGATATTTTTCAAAAACTGCCTGTTTCACACGTAAAACCAAATGTGTACTGCTCATATATTTTGTGAAGATTCACTCTCTTTCACACCTTGCCTTAAAACCAGCATAGGAGATGCAAATCATTTTGTCTTTCGTTTTGTGGTACTTTTTACATGGAGTTTCCCAACACAATTGAGGTACATCAAGGACAGCAATTGAGCAACCTTCTGTAATATAGGTGAAGGACAGGTGGCAGTAGGCAGTAGCAATGGACCATTACCTGATTCTCTCGCACACAGAGAACAGGTACAGCATAGATTGGTAACACACTAAATAAGGAGAGGGGGGGTTTAAAAGACGGTTATATACTATCTGTGAACAGACGTAAATATAGAAGAAATACAAGGCTCCAGGAAAAAACAGGGAAACCACTTATGTAATTGCCATATATTCTTGTACTCATGTAGAATGATGAGCTCCTACCTAGTGCGGCATAATTTAGCAGTGGCTTCCAGATCTAGCACTGGAAAGCATCCAAGGGTACTACTGTTCATTGTCTTTATGGACTCTCCGTCATGAGTCTCCTAGGTTGGGTGAGATTATGTCCCATATGTCGACATTTATGTCCTCCCTTTATCAGACCTGTATTTAAATTGTGTGTGGGTGAGATAAATATGTTTTTGCTGATGTCTCCCTACTACAAGAATAAAAACAGTGGGCTCAAACAACGGACCCTACTACTCTTTTCCATCAACATGTTTTGGCACTTGAAGATTGTCCCTACGAGACCCAGCCCGTTGCTTGGGACTGTATGTATCTCACATTAAATATTGTAAAACAGTCCCTGGCTCATAGGCCATATTTTCCAAGTACATTCAATGTACCCATTGTTTGTCTTCAAGATGGACAACAGCATGGAAAGTAGAAACAACAATTGATGGACAGAATGCAGAACAATGTCATATATTCACCCCAGTACAGAGATCTGGGCCTAAATCCAGCATGGAAACACCCAGACTCCCTAAAACAGGTACCCCTTTCGGCAGAAATAGTGCAAGCTTCCTTCCAGCAGAGGACAGGTACTGCTAGTGCAGTAGCAGCGCAAGCTTTCCCCATTACAGCACTGATACAAATAGGGCTGCAGCAGTGCCAGCTTTGCTTCCTCACAGAGCAGGTACAGCATGGCAGGAGCAAAGCAAGCTTCCCTCTCTCACAGAAAGCAGAAATATTATTGTCCCTTCCACACAGAACAGATAAAGCAGTGCAAACTAGTACAAGCTGTCATCGCTCACAAAACGAGTACAGTTAAGGCATGAGTAACATGTAGGTTACAGAAAGATCACTGAAACAGGTGTTTATGTCATTGAGAGGAATGTGTAGGTGGATGAATGAGTGAAATTGCAAGTTCAGACAGCATTCTTGCTTAGGTTATATTCCACATTGTGGTCCTGAAATTCCTGCTGCTGTCACTTGGAGACCTACTATTTATGCAGATTATTTGGTCGTCCACATATTTAGAAGTAACTGTTATGTAGTAGGTATTGATTTTTTAGGGTAGCCCAGTCACAGCCTAAGAACTATGCACTAGACTGGCAGAGAGTTGTCACCTCAATGAAAGGTGCTCTGCAAACTAAACCCTAGTGCTGCACCTGTTCTGGTGCCTAGTCTATTGAAATGCGTTCTATACAGGTATTCCAAAGAATGTTACAGACTACAAGGACTGCAAAATCAGGCTGAAAGGATATGCCTGCATCTGCAGAACGTGACTAGTGTTATGTCCCGTATAGAGGCCCTAATGTAGGCCCGTTCATACATGCCCTAAAATGGACGTATTCGTATTTGCCCTAATACGGTCATATTCGTACTTGCCCTATTATGGTCAATGCCGCATATGCCCTATTACGGTCATATCTGTACATGTCCTATTATAGGCATGATTCCTTATATAGGCATGATCTTTCACCTACATTAGTCCTCGCAAGTACACAACGAGCTCTGAGGGCTGAACGTTATCAATCCTGTGGTTTTGAATACAGCAGGGTTTTTCCCGAACACAGGCCCACACTGTACTCATCAATTATGCATGACTCTCTAGGAATACACCACCTGCATAATATGTATGTACAAAGTTCACCCCTGACGTCTTCCTCAAGCCTAACAAGGCCCAATACAAACCATACGAAGCAACTAGAATCTTCAGGGTATAAATACACCACATCTTACCCCGGTAAGACAGAGGGAACCGAGACTTCCATGCTGACACACTGACCAGAGACGCTGAGGCTCCTGCATGCAGTCGCTCCAGCTGACAGCGGTCTAACACAGCCCTTGCGGGGTGTCCAACTCGAGACCAGGACGGGGTCCCACACTCTCTCTATTCAGGTAATGGGGTTCGACTATATCCTAGAAGGATTCTTGGCTCTTAGGCTTTTAGACCTACACATATGCTAGGTACACTCAGGTACATCGAGTTAGGCATCGTAGGAGTACGCGCACTTTCATAATGCTTCTTATATTCATGTATGTATTCATGATTATTGCAATATGGTAGAACTGTTCTACCCCTTCACTTTTATCGTACTGCTGATAATATATCTATGCTATTGTCTGCTGGTTGTCGCAGCACATATATTTTACACTAGAATAACAACTGTTCAATAAATACTTATTGAAACGCCCAGACTGTTTATTCTGTGTAACTCTCTGAGACAAACTGAATAAGTAAGCACGAGTGACTGAGCGAAAAGTAGTACATTATTTCCACGATTTTGAGGGATCAGGGTTGTCATGATCTAAGGTTGCCAGGAACTAATCTCTCCCCGATAAGAGGAGATTCTAGTGGCACTGTGAGCTAGCTAATGCAAATCAGGCTAACATACGCGGTGGGGGTGCACAGAGCCAGTCTATCACCAAGCCCACAGTTTATGTTATCCAAACGCGCAGGTCCTGCATGGGTACTATAGGAACTACACGACATGGCGCCACCAACGTTGGTTGGGTACTTATTTAACAGTAGAATCTGAGTAGTTCAGTCGTGCTATTCTCAGAGAACCTACTCACAAAACACCAGAGACGTCTGGAGTGGGTGGGCACAAAATCCGCCGCAGCTGAGTAGTACGAAAATACTATTTATTGGCTGTTGGTTAATCAAGCTTGAAAGGACATTTAGTTCCTAAAGAATTGTGCATAACACCTTATCTTAGTTCCCTGTGAGCACTTCTTCCTCAAAAACATGCCTGATTCCGGGGATGAAAGAGTTGAACTGAATTTTTCAGAAGATGGAGAAGATCCTCCGGATGCAATACAGATTGCACCAAAATTCAGAATGACAGTCACCCTAAGACTATTAGAAAATGGTTTACAAGCGAGGGGTGGCATGGTTGTTTTCGTGATTGAGGCACACGAATCAAACAAAACATAGGTGTTCTTTTCATGGGTTATATTCCCAGCAGCAAATGCCATAACAAAGACATTTCACTACTATATAAAAGGAGATGCACCACAGGAATATTGTCCATTTGAGGACATAGAGATTCCACTCACTTACCAGGAACATTATTACTGGTTTAATGGCGCCCTACCCTACGTACGACAAAAAGTAAGATTAGGCCGGCTCGGAGGAGTCGGAGCCACATGGCCGATACTAGCGGCTTATACACCGCATCCTGACATTGGCACAATGCCACAGCCAGAATTACTCATACAACACAGATATTTAATTAAAATCTACAGAAACTTAACATAATTCGTCATGTGGACGTTAACAATACAACCTGCACAAGGTGCAGCAAATAGTACTCCAGCTCAGGGTACAGGAAATAAAATTACTCCTCAAACATTACACGCAGTAATGGGCAAAATGCCCGCAAAACGCGAACAAATACCATTCTGGATAGCTCAGAAAATAACTCAGCTTGAGGCGGTATTCCCGAATACTTCCACCTGTGATAAACACAGAATTCTAACAATCTGCTTGCCCATGGGGATCACACCACAAGTAGAGGACTGCACCTCTTGGGGTTCAGTCTTCGCTGCCATATATACCAGAACACATGGTATCCCGTTCTTAGCAGTAATACCTGACGTATTGAGACAGATACAAAATGAGTACGGAGCAGAGCCTGCCCTTAACTTAGGGATGAAGTTACTAAATAACTTTGACCACGTATCAGCCATAATACTAGCTAACATTAAGGGGGAGGCAGCTTCAGTGGCGATCCGCCAACGCCTAAGGGAGTTCAGTCCAGTAGATCAACAACACGAACTACCCAAAATAATTGAAACTGCATATGCAGAACTAGGCAGAGACAGTTTAGGTGGGAAAGCATTAAAACCACAACTGGTGGGCAGTTCTGAAAAGGACACTACAAAGCAGACACCTACTTCTTCTAAAAAGAAGTGGGAAAATAAAAAACAACAAAAGTCTAAAGACAGAAGATCTCAATCCAGAGGTAGGTCTCATCAACAGGAGCCCTCTGAAAGGAGGTATAACCTCAGGAATAAGGATAATATTAAAAAACCTGACAGGTATCAGGATACTGATACTCGTTCCTCTTGTTCCTTTCAGGGTTCATCAAAAAACTCCGAGAGGGAAGGACGGTCAGAACACAGACAAGAGGAGCGTACAAAGTCCAGAGACACGCAACGCGCTGCGGACTACGCACCTAAAAAAGAAGATAAACAAAAATCAAAACCTCAGTTCAAAAAGTAGAAGGTAGCAGGTCTCAAGATCAGACACGCCCAGAATTCTGAGGACACAGCTTCTGAACGGGGAATGGGCTCTGACGATGCTAGACAGCGCGGCAGAAGTAACAATAGCTCACCAGAACCTGAAGGAATTTCTGGTGACAGCGGAGTTGAGTGAGTATATCAAGGTGGAAACACCTGATACTCAGGTAAGTGTCCCACATAAGTTACATGAGATAACACTCCGGATGGAGGGGGACAAGCCCAGGAAAATTAAAGGTCTCTTTTGGAAAAATCTGTCATCAGGTTATGACATTCTATTAGCAGAAGAAGACTGGCCGCCAGCATTCGTCATGGAGTGCCCTAGAGGAGAAACGGTAATTTTTCCAGTATTTTCCGACCTCGTTCCCATACATTTAAAACATGCATATGCGCAGGAGTGGGCGGTTGCCCTAGCTCCAGCATTGTACAAAAATCATGTTGGTTGGGATGAGAATTCAACCCACCACGTTCCCCAAATGCTCAAAGGCAACACCCTATAAAGCAGGTAGCTAAAAAACAAGTCAGGGAGATCCTAGATCAACTAGAATACCAGGGGGTGATTGAAAATTGCACTTCACCTATGAACAATCCTTTGTTTCCCGTAATGAAACCTGACAACACATATTGTTTAGTTTTGGATTGCAGACATTTAAACACTTGCACAAAGACATTTGCAGTTCAAAATGCACACAGTGCCGCATTAATGAATAACATTGTGCGGAAAAAATACAAAACAACACTAGATATCTCAAATGGATTTTTCTGCCAAAATATAGCGCCTGAAAGCAGGTATTTGACCGCATTCTCAGCGCTAGGGTCCCAACGGCAATTTTGTCGACTCACCCAAGGGTATAAGAATAGCCCGGGGGTGTTTTCAGCAAGAGTAACAGAGTTACTCCAAAATTTGGATGAAGAAGCATTGTCCTATGTGGATGATATTTATCTGACGGACGATGACTTACCGAGGCACTTGACCAGGGTGAGCACCCTTATTATGGGATTCGCCTCTGAGGGCTATAAATTTAATTTCAATAAATCAAAAATTGCCCATCTCAATGTCCTGTTCTTGGGGTATAAGCTGTCAAGTGAAGGAAAAAGCCTAGCAGCTAACTTTTTAGAAAAGTGTGCGCTGCTCCAACCTCCAAAATCATTAAAGAATTTACAATCAATTCTGGGATTCCTAAATTTTGGTCGAACATACATTTTGGATTACGCAGAAAGAGTAAAACCTTTCTACGACTTAATAAAACCTGATTTTTCAGTCAGACAATGGACACAGGAACATACAAACATCCTACATTCACTGCAAGAAGACTTGATAGCTTCAAAACATTTACAGACACGCATAAACGTACGCAACTTAGTGATCCGAGTAATAGCGGGTCAATGCGGGTACACTAATTTAACTTTCAATGACGGCGAAACAGTACCAATCGCATACAAATCCCACCTGTACACAAACGCAGAGATGCGTTTTACTTCAACAGAAAAAATCCTGACAGCAGTGCAGACCGCTGTAGCAAGAGAAAGAGCTCTGGCTCAGGGAAAACGCATAATAGTCGTGACCCCAGTACCAGCCTTAGAGGCTGTTACAAAGGCTAGCATTCCAAATGCGAAAGCCTTACATCCGAGATGGATACAATGGGCTAATTCTCTTACTGCAACGGATGTTAAATACAGATTTGATCAAAGTTTAAAAACACAAGCATTTCTGCAATACGAACAAGAATATCCTCTACCAAATGAAATTTTGCCTCTAGATCAGTATGAATACATTATTTACACTGACGGATCTGCTCAACCGGCCATAGGGAGTAAGCAAGCTTACAGCGCGGCGTGTGCAATCGTTAAAGGTCGCATGCGCGATGGAAAGTTCCATCCTAGTTGCACTAAAACGCAATCTCTAGGAGACTGCACGGCTCAGTTGGCAGAATTAAAAGCACTGATACTGGCACTGGTAAATCCGGAACACGAATTCCCCACACTAATTGTGTGTGATTCCTTTTACTGTGTACAGTCGTACAATGAATACTTACATCATTGGGAACAAAACGGGTTTAAAGACGCAAAAGGTGGCACAATTAAGCATAAATTGCTATGGGAACAGGTAGTGGAGTTGAGAAACGAACTACCAAAGGCTCACGTGATACATACACTGAGTCATCAGCGTGATGGCGTTCACGTTGAAGGGAATTCATTGGCTGATGAAGCCGCAAAGGGGGCCGTTCGCGCGGCTTCCGTAGCTGCAATCACTCATTCAAAAACGAGAATAGACGGCGAGATTTTGATAGCTGTCAATGCTTCACGCAAAGGCAGCACACCAGTACCTAAGAAATTTCCACTCAAGTACTCCTACAAGTTAGATGCACAAAACATTCCATATGCTCAGATTCCTGGAGTGGGGGATAGAGTAATACCAAATATGGATCGTAGGCAAAGCTTAATTCTAGCAGCACACGAGGGTTTGGGATCTGCGCATACAGGCATCACAGCGACTATTTCTTTACTGAAACAGCGCTACTGGTGGCCAGGGTTAACAAAGCAGACCAAAGACTATGTCTTAAAGTGCGACATCTGCCAGTAGATGAAAGGCTCCACCGTAACACGCCCAGCACAGACACCATTACTGAAATCAGACAAACCTCTCGCATGTGTATATTTGGACCACTGCGGACCCCTACAATCTGATGGGGCCAAGAAATATATCATGGTTGCAGTGGATTCCTGCTCTAGATTCCTATGGGTTTGGCCTCAGCGCTGTGCTGACGCTCGAACTGTTATAAGAGATTTGCGAGTCTTTATCGGCACATAAGCAATTGGCACGTTACATTCTGACCGTGGCCCGGCGTTTAGCTCTCGGGCTTACAAAGAGGCCACGGAAGGAATGGGCGTAGCATTGCGGTACTCCTCTCCGTACCATCCTGAGGGAAGTTCCGTTGTGGAGAGGAAAAACCGTGACTTAAAGCAATCTTTAACAGCTAGGGTATTTGGCAAAGGCGGTAGATGGGTCGATCACCTTTATGGGGTCCAACGAACAATAAATAATCAGCCAAGAAGCTCTCTAGGGGGTGTCACTCCTTACGAGGTCCTATTTGGGACAAGAATGTGGGTACCTGATCTTGACTGTGAAGGCACAGTGGTGGATGAAAAACCATTTGATATCCATGATCGTTTGGCTGTTTTACAGGATCTAAATGAATCCAGGACACACCAAAGCAACGTCCACTTAAAGCAGACCGCCACTGAGGAAGTCAAGGCAGTAACGGCAAGACCTGTCTGGATCCCAAAAGTCGGGGATCTGGTCAGAGAGAAGATTGCAGACAAGAAAGAATTCGGACCATCCTACAGGAAGCCTGTACCGGTCCTAGCAATCCAAGGCACAAGAACTGTACTTCTGCCACCTCTTGCCGGAAAAAAGGAGAAAAGATTTGTCTCAATCGACTTAATCAAACCACACTATGTGGCCGATACTAAACAGTAGGCCTCGTGGACTCCGCAGTAGCAGACGCCCTCCTTTCGCTACAATCCAAGAAGTTCAAACAGAGAGACTCATCACATTTGAAGAGCCACCTGTACGGAATGAAGGACTAAGCAACAATGCTATGGAACTCGTTCCACTTCAACAAAATGAAAATCAACTTAACAACCAAGTTGCAATAAGACCGACTACAGACGTCTACGTCAACATTCCTCGTCAAGAGCAAAATCCGATTTCAACAAATCCCGATGCAATTCCAACAATCGATCGAACTGCTTCTGGCTATTTCATGAACTTTGATACGTTTTCACTGGATCCAAGCGAGCCGGAAACGACGCCAGCCAAAAAATCACACAAACAGAAACTCATTGACTTTTAGCACTTTTTTAGAAAGACTTACCTGGTGTCACCTTGGATAGAACTATGGTATATCACTGGGATTTTATTTTTTCTTTTCTGGCTAGGTTTGATTATAACTTTTAGTATGCTTATTAATGGACGATATCTCCAGCAGAGCTCTACAGCCCAAAGAGTCAATTTGATTTTAAAGCCACACCAGTCTTCACATCGTGAACCAAGAGACTTGTCTTCAGTGAACATCACAGCAGTTCCTATACCGGACGGTATAGTATGGGACAAAGTTGATTTTGATATATTCGGTCCGACTGAACTTTTAAAGCTTAAACATGTATTTAAAATTTCTTTAAGTGATATCATTACCTCCAGTACATTTTCTGATGATTGGGACACTGAAACTGAATAATATAATGTCTGATTTAGAAAAAACTGCAGCATTTCCGAACAATGAAATGTTAGAAGGTACTGCAGACTATGATACATTGTACTGTTACCAACATTATGGTCATCATTTCTTGCACAAATCTATAACACCGAGCAATGTATTTGAATACCACCAGTGGGAACACTGCCCAACACCTCCAAATGTAGTTCGCAAACTTTTGCACAGAAATTCACATACTTTTCAGGGTTTAATACATCTGACCCGAAGTCATTTTATTACAAAGTGGCAACAACATCAGCACAGAAAATTATGTTGACTAACACCAAACAGATTTACTCTGCTTCCTTTATGGCCCAGTTGTCTACACAGGGTTTCGACCTATGGAAGGACACTATAGATTTAAAATCAATCTGGGGTTCTAGGGACTGGCAAGTCCAGGGAACAGAAGCGCTTTTAGAGCATGCCTCATTCCACAGCAGATGATATTTCTAAATGACACTGTGCAACAGACATCCTGTCTTGGACTAGCCAAGAACAAGGAACTGAACTCCCCGGGTTTCCTACACCATCACAGATGGGTGGGGGCAGAATTCAACCATACAAGGGGTAGGATTAGATGACATTCTCCAGTACAACAGATCAGATCCTGATTGGACGAAATGGCTGGTTTGGCCCATTGACACAAACACCTGTCAACAGAGATTTATGAATACCACCGAAGGGTTTAGTATCCATAGGCCAGATACACGCTATGTACAGAGACAGCACCCAGGGGTAGTGACATCCTATAGTGTTGGGAAGTTGTGCCTTCATTGGCTAGAGACCTCAACACTCACAGAAGTAAAACATCACTTGAACTTACTCACACCTGATGTAGACCTTAGGGATTTCTTGCTAGGCCCAAGGAACAAACATCAGAAACGTTTCATATATGCTGGCATTTATGCCTATTATAATGAAAACTGGAAAATATCCCAACAGGAGGCCGCAGAAAGAATACGGGAAATAGACCGTATTAACCTAGAGAAGGCATCAGCTGTAGTGGATAATGGGTTAACAACTTTGACCTCAAGGATTTACTCCTTAGGCAACATTGTGTCTTCGGCAATCGACATTTTAGAACAAGATTTGGCCTTGCTACAACACGGGCAATCTCAGCTACGTTCTATTATGATGCTAAGCTGGACGCTGCAATCTTTGCGTGCAGGCTATGTGCCCTGGCGTTTCATAAACACCACGTCTCTGTTTTCAGAATACAATCTAACTGATAAACAGAAAGAAATGGCACAAAGGGGAGCCAAATATACAATGCTGCGTATTGAGAAACTGGAAAGGTTACCATTCACTGTAGCCGAATCACCATCAACTGAATGGCTAATTCATGGCCAAATCCCTCTGCCGGTCACTACGTTTCAGTTTCAATATTGCCTTGAGCAAAGGCAGGCAGGCAAATGTGAAAAGATAGGTAAGGGTTACATTAAGGAAACTTGGGAGTTACCATATAGATACCGATGCCGGAATGGGGATCGAGAAGTGTATCTGAGTGGTACAAACTGCAAGAACGCTTTAAGCGGTTCTCTCATGTGTCAGGATATTTCTCTACATGGAGCCTGTAGCGGTTCAGTAGCAAACCTATCGTGTCACATGACTGGGACCCCAGCGGCCATGATCACACCGGTTTTCCAGCTGCTCTCGAATGGGAGTTACTTGATGCTAAATGAACAAGGTTGCTGTGGGATGCTTCCGGGCGTCGCCTATCTGGTCACCGTTAACTCCAGGGTTACTTGCTGTATGCAAATATTGTTTCCACCACTGAACACAGTCAGGGAGGTGCCGTTATGGCCTTCGTTGAATGTTTCCTTCATACAATTTGATACTTTGAGCAGACTAAAGGCCATGCTTTTACAGCAAACCGTGCCCTTAACCTCCGCTCGAGAAACCTATGAACTTCAAGTTGCAAGGACCTCGACTGAGATACAGGCGCTTATACGTACGAACTGCCCCTTTCATTTCATAGAAATGGTGGGACGTACCTTCAATATGTCTGATACGAGCAGTATTGTACACCTATTTAAGACCATAGGGTCAGGACTATTAAGCACATTTCAGACAGTCCTCGGAGTAATCCCAAATTTTATACACTCTGTATTGGGAAGCGTATTTGGAGGACTCCCGCTTATCCTATTGCTGATTGCAGGGGTCCTATTTATAATAGAACTGCTACGCAATGGACAGCCCAATTCCCGAGGGAATGGCGAACATGCTCCTGGAGCGGAAATACCGTGAACGCATGGTACAACTTCTGGGCATTTCTTGCCTGCGAGAACTCAATGCCTCCTGGTTTCTATCCTTTCGACCAGTCTGGGTATACTGCATCTTACCTGTTCTTCAATGCCTGTTTTGCGGAGAAGAATGCACGTTGGATCTTTGTCTAACGTTTCCATCAGATGCGCCTCCGGACACGGATGCAATGCTGGACCCCATAAAGGCCCATGCTCTGCGTTGTCCCCAGCGGCTTCCAATTCTGATGAACGCATTGCTGGAGAATCCACAGGTGCCGTTTGCTCCTCCTGGGTTAGGTGACTCCTCCACAGGCACCCAGGTAACAACTGCCGCACAAGCTGCCGCAGCACCGACTGTTGGCAGTGCTGAATTCCATCTATGTGCGATTGACGTTCTCTGTGAGGCGTTGGATTTGTCGTCTGCAGTAGCTCACACTGATAATGTGGTGCTTCCCAGCCAGGACACTTAATCTCAAATTGGCTCATCGTGTCCTGGGAAAGAATTCGGCTTCTCCACTCGTTTTCATAATAAGCGAGGAAATTTGGAACATTTCCTAAATTGACACTTTCGCTTGAGAAAAGCATGGCCTTCTTCCGCTTGAAGTGAAGCAACTTATATGGAGAAACAAAATAGAATTTTTTTTTTTTTTTAAGTGGCAATTGAAAAAATCTGAATTGTGACATTTTTGAGAATTTTTTTAACAATTTTAAAACCATGTTTTTACTTGCTTTTAAAATGTTTTTAAATTGTCCAGATTTTAAGTATGGTCATTGTCATCCTGTTCGGAAGAGGAGTGGGTGTTATGTCCCGTATAAAGGTCCTAATGTAGACCCGTTCATACATGCCCTAAAATGGACGTATTCGTATTTGCCCTAATACGGTCATATTCGTACTTGCCCTATTATGGTCAATGCCGCATATGCCCTATTACGGTCATAACTGTACATGTCCTATTATAGTCATGATTCCTTATATAGGCATGATCTTTCACCTACATTAGTCCTCGCTAGTAACAACGAGCTCTGAGGGCTGAACGTTATCTATCCTGTGGTTTTGAATACAGCAGGATTTTTCCCGAACACAGGCCCACACTGTACTCATCAATTATGTATGACTCTCTAGGAATACACCACCTGCATAATATGTATGTACAAAGTTCACCCCTGATGTCTTCCTCAAGCCTAACAAGGCCCAATACAAACCATATGAAGCAACTAGAATCTTCAGGGTATAAATACACCACATCTTACCCCGGTAAGACAGAGGGAACCGAGACTTCCATGCTGACACACTGACCAGAGACGCTGAGGCTCCTGCATGCAGTCGCTCCAGCTGACAGCGGTCTAACACAGCCCTTGCGGGGTGTCCAACTCGAGACCAGGACAGGGTCCCACACTCTCTCTATTCAGGTAATGGGGTTCGACTAAATCCTAGAAGGATTCTTGGCTCTTAGGCTTTTAGACCTACACATATGCTAGGTACACTCAGGTACATCTAGTTAGGCATCGTAGGAGTACGCGCACTTTCATAATGCTTCTTATATTCATGTATGTATTCATGATTATTGCAATATGGTAGAACTGTTCTACCCCTTCACTTTTATCGTACTGCTGACAGTAGCGGCCCGTGGAGGGAGTTCCGTGGGGCGGTGAGGCAGGGCGGGGAGGGGCAGGGTGGGGGGTAGTAAACACCAGAATATGGATGAACGGAGGTAAGTAAACAATTAAATAAATAAAACGAATTTCGTTGCGCGCGCTAATGCGATGCAGCGCGTGCAACGAAATTCGTTTTATTTATTTAATTTTTACCTCCTTTCATCCATATTCCGGTGTTTACTACCCCCCACCCTGCCCCTCCCCCACCCCGCCTCACCGCCCCACGGAACTCCCTCCACGGGCCGCTACTGACTGCTGATAATATATCTCTGCTATTGTCTGCTGGTTGTCGCAGCACATATATTTTACACTAGAATAACAACTGTTCAATAAATACTTATTGAAACGCCCAGACTGTTTATTCTGCGTAACTCTCTGAGACAAACCGAAAAAGTAAGCACAAGTGACTGAGCGAAAAGTAGTACATTATTTCCACAATTCTGAAGGATCAGGGTTGTCATGATCTAAGGTTGCCAGGAACTAATCTCTCCCCGATAAGAGGAGATTCTAGTGGCACTGTGAGCTAGCTAATGCAAATCAGGCTAACATACGCGGTGAGGGTGCACAGAGCCAGTCTATCACCAAGCCCACAGTTTATGTTATCCAAACACGCAGGTCCTGCATGGGTACTATAGGAACTACATGACACTAGGACACCATCCTTCCATTAGATCACTGTGTATTTAGAACAAGACTTAAGATGCTCTGGCCTTCGTTTGGAGTTGTATGAAAATACTGGGAGTGGGTGCAAACACGGTTTGCGCCATAGCCCAGTATTCTGAGCTTTGGGGCAATACAGAACTCTTAAGACATTTCCTCATTCATATTTGGCCAGGTAATACATAATTACATTTGCACAGTAAAAAGAGATAAAAAAGAGGGGAAATTAGTGAGATTCTGGTTTGCAAACTTCGATCCCACAGTTTATCATCATTCTGATCTCTAATACTTGGAATAAGGTGGTCAATTTGCCACAGACTAATACCACAAGCTGCATTATGAGATTTACCCTGGGGCAAAATTCCTAGATGGAAAATCCAGCCAACTCATAATGACACCCTCTATGTCATTCATAGCACATACTGGAACACAAAGGCCTGCCCAGAAGAGTTGGCTTCTCATTATTGCCACCCCATCAGGAACCTCCTCTTGACTACCTGTCATCAGATTCATCAGGAGGCAGAAACATGGCTAAAACTAACTACCTCTATTCAGGACAGACTTGCCTATTGGGCAGTGATACACCAAGTACAGCCTGGGGTTGTATGTGGCCCTCCTGACATTTACATGTGGCCCCCTGGTCAACAGCAGCTCTGGACTCGACGCAGCACGAGCATTAAAAAGATGTTAAATAAACAGGCAAGCACTTATTTAAAGGTTAATTTAAGTTCAAGAAAGTAACTAGGGTGTCCTGCACAGCTTAAATTTAGAAACACCTTTATCTTTAAAGACATCTTTCAGCAAGTGTAAAATATGATGTCTGTTCAAAATTCAAAAAGTGTATACCATGCAGAACCGTTTCACCTTAGTACATCAGATTATATCAGTGCATTAAGAAGTATTTTTTTTTAAAGTGATAGTTATTCAAACATGGATTTAGGAACTTTTATTCGCCACCCCCACACCCTGACAACAATGCCAATAGTGAACAAGAGGCAAGTCAGTTGTTATGTGCACTATTTGGGTGGCCTTGGTTTATATTATACATGAAAAACATTATGGTTTATTAAATCAAACACAGGAGAAGGTTTTGTACAGCACACATCCAAAAGTCATGTATTTCGAGATCCTCATATGTGATAATGAAAAAGGAGGGAATGTGAAATAAAACAATTGCCTAGAATCACACAATTTAGTTAAGTGGAGAAGCCAGGATTAATCGCACATTTTTGGTTCCACATTGTGCAATTCAAACACTAGTTGTATATGCTTTGCTTCCCCTACACCCACCTTATTGCCAATGCCCCCCAACTCCCGACCGCCATCCCGCTGGCATCAACTTGGCCCTCCGTCACATCACAGCCCAAATTTTGTGAACCCTGGGAAAATGTTTGCGAGTAGCTATGCTATAGGGCAATCATGTAGTGGCTCAAGGGCTGATCGGACAAGCCATTATGTGGGCTAGATTTTTTTCTTTTTGTGGGCCTGTTTTATTGTCTGCTGGGCCAGTTTTTACTATTGATTCCCCTGATATTAAAACAAATATCTGCAGCAAGCTCAAATCTATGCAGTCTTTCATACCTTGCAAAACAGTATACAGCGTGTCTTTACAAATTCAAATTTGCCCCAATTTGCAAACACTGGCCACTTTTTTGGCTATCTAATTTACTGATGGGGGCACTTTTATTTTGGTGCCAAGCTTATTTTCTGTCCAAGTCTGACTCTGACTCTATTTTAAGAAACTCTTCAGAGATGAACTTTTCGGACGTGTATTTGAGTGAAAAACAGCCTCCAGGCTGCCATTGACGGTTGTCTGATAAGGGCTTCTCTCTCATTCGTCTAATGCTAACTTCTCTTCTTCTCATTCTGCTAATCAAAGCGCTTAGAAGTTAATATAGGTGATCTCAAGTGCTATAGAAAAGACACAAATAAATAGGTAATTAATAGCTATAGAAGCTATAGTTCTCTGTGCTTATATGGGAATTGCAGGCCACTTTAATGAATACATGGTAAGAGCCCAAGGCCTTCAGCTTATTCCTAAATCTGTCTGCACTATTCATAGAAGAGGTTACAGTCCAGTTAGTCAGGGTTTATTCATCTTGTTAGGAGACAATGGCTGCTGTGTTCCCACACGACGTGCAACATTCCCTATTCTAGTTACAGACAGCTGTACTGCCTAAAGACACGATTTTGTAAAAAGAATTTTGAATCTCTGAAAATATAGATTTTATATCTACTCCTTTATCATTATCCGAACAAATAATTGTAATTCATTTGTAATGATCACTGCTATCCAACAGGTAAGACGTGAATGACTTGAGTAATTTAAGAGACATCTGTTTTGCACTTTATTATTCTTCCAGCACATACAGTGCTTGAGTGATGCTTGGCAGCAGCCCAAAATAGTGTGTGATGGTAGTAGAAAAGCAACATATGCCTGCCACACACCTAACCATTCAAATGGGTCTTTGTATATCCACTTTACAAGGCACAGGGAAGGACTTTTTAAACTGAGCAATGGTTTTGTCTTTGCTTCAGGCCAGGGACGAGGGAAGAGAAAAACAGTGTGTGCGCCAAAGAGAGAGAAAGACAGAGAGAGAGAAGTAACGTTGTGGAGACGAAAATGAAAGAGAGGGCCGAGGAAGAGTGGCAAGGGGAAAAAAAGAGTGAAAGTAGGAAACAGAAAAGGAAAAGAGGAAGAAAAAGAAAGAAAGATAGAAAGAAAGAAAGAAAGAAAGAAAGAAAAAGAAAGAAAGAAAGAAAGATGAGAGAGGGTTAGTAAGAGACGTGGCAAATGTAATTGTTATGCAGCCAGTCAGTGTATATATGTCAAAGTAGAGAGACAAGAGAGAGTTTTACATACATTTTGGCACTGTAACCAAAACTACACATTTTTTACTTTCGTGCTCATGGTAAACAAGGCCCAGATTTACTATTTTTTTCACACAGTGAAGCATCCAGATTAATTTACTGTGCTCATTTGTGCAAGGAGTAAATAACAGTGCATCCCCTGCGCTGTCACACAAACAGGGCTGCCCTGTACGACAGGTAGCTTCACACCAGGGTGCACAGGGGAGTGTGAGCTGTCTAGCATAGGATTGTACATTTCCAGCACAAATTTCTATATGTAGACAAACACAAAATGTTGCTACACATTGGATGTGTGCTGTGCACTGTAGCACACATGCAGTGTGTCATTTTTTGGGGAAATGAACACATTCCCTGTTGTTTGCACTTGCTTTAAGTAGACATTACTATTTCAATGTAAAGACTGGTCTGGCTATTTTCGTAGACGGTCCTTGAGTCTTTACTTTAAAATCTTTATATGATCTCTTTACAAACAGATCATAAAAGCACAGTCAATCGATGTTTTACCAAGCACCCCATTGAATAATGTATTTAAGCTCAAGGAGAATAAACAATAATTAAAAAATACAATATACAATTTTTTCCAAAAATCATTTAGAATCAATAAAAATCACGTAGTTGTTTGATTACCATATAGAGCAGAGCCAGATATGTATAAACACTATTGCCACAAACATTTTATGCCGTCACCCCACCTCGCACCATTCGCTTTTTCATACAGGCCCACAGATAGGTGGCTACTGAAAAACAAACAAAGGGGTCAGGTAAAGATTTTAGGAAATAGAGTGCCACCCTACATTGGCTGAATTTATGGCGCCAGGAGTCAAAACATATAACTCTTTGCCCCTTGACACAAAGCAGGACCTTCCATTTTTTACACTGTGGAATGTGTGTAGGAAAGTAGGATCTGCTTCTTATGGTTACCCCCACTTGTCGCTTGATGTTACACTGTTTTGACTAGTCTGACTGGGATCCTGCTAATCAGGACCCCAGTCTATCTGCTTTCTCCTTTAAATTGTTATGCATGTACTTTGGTACACTCCAGATTGGATACTGGGGGTACCCTTATAAGTCCCTAGTATATGGTACCAATGTACCCAGGGCATAGGTACCCAGAGGCCTCCCATTGCCTGAAGCATGTATTATGCCACCCATGAGAGGCCATGCAAAATGGAACTACAGGTCTGCTATTGCAACCTGTGTAAGCTGGTGCTTGTACCACTTACTTTAGATATAGGTTCACTATATCTATAGGTCACTACACTTAAAACGTATAAGTCACCCCTATAGCAGGCCTTAACAATCCTGAAGGCAGAGTGCTGGGTTTTACGTGAGAGGGTGCCCCTGCATGAGCAGAGCCCCTCTGCAGCCTTCGGAGACCATTCTCCCGGGTTGTCTGTGACTCAGCCGGACATATAGGTAGAGGGGCATTATAACCTCGTGGTAAATGCTATCTCAAAACGGCTTCATAGAAACATATCGTGTTTGGTATCAAACACCTTGGAATCATAACTCCACACCGGTAACCGGTGTGGGAGGTATGATTCCACCCTTCTGAAGCGAGCTTTGTGGGGTCACTGGTCTATCCGGTGCCAGCCTTCTCAACCCGATCAGCACAAAATGGATGCTGCCGACCAGAGACACATTTTTGCCCTCCTGCTGCTGAGCCAAGCTCGAGCAGAGGAAGGCAGCACAATAGGCATCGTATCACAGGGAGGTGTGACCACCTTCCAGACAGGATTTAGTGTATTGGGGCTGGGTGGGTGCACTATGAGAGTGCCTGAAAGTCAGCACCTGGGGCACATTTGGTGTCCCTGTGCATAGTCCAGCTCAAACTAGTTCTGGGAGCCGTTGACTCCTGCTCTGGCGTGAAACTGGAGAAAGGACATGGGTGTAACCACCCCTCTGTCCTGACCCTCCTCTAGGAGGGGCCCGCAAATCTGTCCAACCCTCTCCGGTGGGTACAAAAGGGCTTACCTGACTGTAGCTCCTTAAATTTTACGTAGACAAAATTCTACAAGAAGAAACCACTGATCTTCGACCGTCTAGACACTCTGGACTTCGACTGGGCCCGACTTCGTCTCCCTCTCCGTCGAAAGCTTTGTCTGTGCCCTTGCTCCATACAGGCTCCGTGCAGGACCTGTGGTGCACTAAGGACAACTGAAGAATCCCCCTTGGGGTGAAGGAGTCACTCCCCTGCATTCGCAGGCACCATAATGCAACTGACTGGTCTGCTGATCCTGAGCTCCTGCGGACTCTGAAGGCTCCAGCAACACAGGAGGTAAGTTACGATGTTCCCTGAGGTTGAGCTGCCCTCTCACCAAGTTTGAGGCCAGTATCCCTTGTGGGGACCCCATAACCTGAACCCCTGTGCACCGCGTACATTTGCACGTGCATATGCTTGTTGGCAATTCCCGAGCTTGTGCATTGGACTCTGTGTAGTCCTGACCCCGAGCAGTATTTCCACCAAAAAGAACTCCGGCCTCCTCGCACCGAGTGCTCCGTGGGCTGGTACTTTGTGATCTTGCTCGTGTTCCCCTCGTGACTCCTGGTCATTCGACCTCCTGAGGGTCATCTTGAACTCTCTTGAGCTTTCCTGGTTGCTCCAGATGTGCCCTGACTCTCCATTGCATGGAAAGTCCCCAGGACCTTGCTGGTCCTCACAGTAACCTGCTTGACCTTCCTGCGTGGGTTGCTTTTGCCAAGGCTTGTTGGTGCTCCAGCCGGACACCGACCCCTCAACACTCGACATCCTTCGTGGGACAGCTCGCATCTGGCTCCTGGTTGTCCTCGACATCTCCTGGTCCTCGTGGCTGCAGAGTCAAGCATCCCTTCTTCGCACCTGAAGCACAGACATCGGTGGGCATTCTGCTCCCGAGCCCCTGGTCACCCTGAAGTGACCCAGACTCTGTCCCCTCTGCTTTCAGGTTCCTTTCTTCAAGAATCCATCCTTGGATTCCACGGGACCCTTTTCACCTTCACGGAAGCAGCTCTTCTTCGCAGCCCTCCATTAAGAACAACGGAGGCTTCCAACACCACTCCAGGCCTATGCACCCGGCTCCTCTGGGATAGGTAACGCGGGTAGTACGGTATCCACGGGTGGGGTGGCTCTCCAACCTCTTAAGTTCCAAAGGGTTTCCTCGAAGTCCTCCTAGAAGGGTCCTTAAACTGTGAAATTGAAACTGTGACGTCCCCATAGAATTGTACAGAGCCCGCGTTCGTGTAAGCACACTGCACCCGTCCTCCGTGGGGCCCCTATCTACTCACTTTGGGTGGTTCCTTGGGGTCCCAGTGATTCTACGTGCTCCAGACCTTGTCTTGACCCGAGTCGTGGTTGTTATACCATTATTTTAGTATATGGTTTGGTCTCCCCCTGGAGCCCACTGTGTATTGTGCTACTTACAACTGTTCTATTGATCTCGTATTGTGTGCTTTGTGTTCTATCCTCGGATAGAGGATACTAGAGAGTGTTATGTTAATAAATACATATTTTTATATAACTACTGTGTGGTTCTCCTTTCATTTAGTCAATATAGGAGGTGATATTCTGGTAAAAAAGCTGCTTTACATTCCTTCAAGATTAAGCCTGAAGGCTGCTCCCCACAGCTACCACTAGGATAGCTTTCTAAAGGTTATCTTTGACCTCATATATCATAAGGGTCGTTTGGACTGGTGAAAGGTGCCCACTTTAATTAGTGGACAGCATATACCAGGCCAACTTCTCACATTGGTGTGCAGTGGTTGGGATTCAAGCCTGCATTGTTTTACCAGATAAATCTCTTTGTATTCATTAACTGAAAACCACTAAAGTAGTAGGCACATATAATACTTAAGTTTAGAATAAGTAAGTTCTACTGAACTTGGGGTTGGGTAAGTCAAGGGTCAAGCACACTCTTTCTCCAACTTAAGAGAGTTTAGTTCCCACTAGGTTAGGTAGGTGCATACACCACACCACACTTAGTTATGTCTTCTAAAGGAGAATCCAGTGGCTCTCTGCCTTCTAGGTACAATGAATTCACATTCCAGGAATTGAAAGCCATGTGTGTATCTAGAAAGCTGAAGACAGGGAGAAATGCCAACACCCAACGTTTCATTGAGGCTTTACTGCTTGATGACATTAGGAAGACCCTTGGGTCAGATGAGATAGAAAGAGTGGGTGGGGCAGGGAATGAAGACAGGTCAGGAGGTGAAACCTTATATGACCTAGACTCAAACCCTGGCCAGGAGGATCAAGATGATTCTCACCTGGACAACTCAGATCTTCAGGAAGAGGGTGGAGAAGGCCACAATGGCCCTCTCTTTACTCCTCCTGGAAGAGTGCTGTCTTCCACTGAACAGGCCCTAGATCCTGAAAAGATGGACCAGGTGCCTTCCAAGAGTAGGAGCAGGAAGGGTAAGGCAGTGTCTTCCCCCCAGACTCAGAGTGAGGATCAGTCTCCTGAGGGGGGTGATCCCAGTCCCTGTGAAGGAACTGTCTCAGATGAACTGGAACCTGATCAGGTTGAGTTCTTGGGGACAGGGGGCCCTTCCAGGGCAAATCTGAGTCAGGAGCAGCAAACCTGCCCCTCTCTTGAACCCCTCAGACAGCAAGCTGCTGCTGAGGCTGCTGGGAGTGTCAGTGGGTCCCCACAGGATCTACTGGGATGAAGGACTCCTTTACTCAGAGGGTAGAGACCCCAAGCCTGGTGCCACCAGGAGGTCGGTCATACCTCTGAAGTTTAGGGGCTTCCTACTAACACTGGCACATGATATCCCTTTAGCAGAACACCTAGGCCAAAGCAAGACTTGGGACAGGCTTGTCCCTTACTTTCACTGGCCTCACATGTCTGAGGACACCAAGGAGTTTTGTCGCTCCTGTACCACCTGTCAAGCCAATGGTAAGTCAGGTGATACCACAAAGGCCCCCCTGATACCACTACTTGTGGTGGGGGTTACCTTTGAGAGAGTTGGGGTTTACATAATTGGTCTCATGAACCCTCCAACTGCATCTGGGCACAGTTATATTCTAGTGGTGGTGGACCATGCCACTAGGTATCCAGAGGCAATACCCCTTAGAACCACCACAGCTCCTGGTGTGGCCAGGGCCCTCCTGGGAATTTTTTCCAGAGTGGGTTTCCCTAAGGAGGTCTTAACTGGCAGAGGTGCAAACTTCATGTCTAGTTACATCACTGCAATGTGGAAGGAGTGTGGAGTAAATTTCAAATTTACCACACCCTATCATCCACAATGCAATGGGTTAGTTGAAAGATTCAACAAAACCCTGAAGGGCATGATCATGGGCCTCCCAGAAAAGCTTAGGCGAAAATGGGATGTCCTGTTGCCCTGCCTTCTCTTTGCCTACAGAGAGGTCCCACAGAATGGGGTTGGCTACAGCCCTTTTGAACTTCTGTTTGGGCATCCAGTTAGGGTTCCCTTGTGTTTGGTGAAGGAGGGATGGGAGTTACCTCTCAAACCACCTAAGCAAGACATAGTGGACTATGTACTTGGTCTCTGCTTCAGGATGGCTGAGTATATGAAGAAGGCAAGTAAAAACCTTGAGGCTAGCCAAGAATTACAGAAAGCTTGGCATGACCAAAAGGCTGTACTGACTGTATATCAGCCAGGACAGAAAGTATGGGTGTTGAAGCCTGTGGCCCCAGCAGCTCTCCAGGACAAGTGGAGTGGACCCCATACAATTCTTGAGCAGAAGGGAGAGGTCACCTACCTGGTGGACCTTGGAACTCCCAGGAGCCCCCACAGGGTGCTCCATGTGAATAGGCTCAAGCCATATGTGGACAGGGCAGACATGGGCTTGCTCATGGCTACTGATGAGGGACAGGAGGAAGAGAGTGACCCACTCCCTGACCTCCTCTCATAGAACCCTGATGATGGCTCAGTTGATGGTGTAGCTTTGGCAGGCAGCCTCACTGAGCAACAACAGACTGATTGCAGGAAGGTCCTCAATCAGTACAGACATATGTTTTCCCTGACTCCTAGTCAGACCACTTGGTGTACCCATGAAGGGGACACAGATGAGAGTCAGCCTGTTAAAAATAAGATTTTCAGGCAACCTGACCATGTCAGGGACTGCATCAGGACTGAGGTCCAAAAGATGCTGGAACTGGGAGTGATTGAACCCTCAGATAGCCCTTGGGCTAGTCCAGTGGTCCTGGTACCCAGACCTCATACCCAGGGTGGTAAGAGAGAAATTAGGTTTTGTGTGGGCTACAAGGAGCTCAATGCATTCACTAGGACTGATGCTCACCCTATTCCTAGGGCAGATGAGCTCATTGATACTTTGGCCTCAGCCAAATTCTTGAGCACATTTGACCTCACTGCTGGATATTGGAAAATCAGACTAGCTGAGGATGCCAAACCCAAAACAGCATTTTCAACCCCTAGTGGGCATTATCAATTTATTGTGATGCCCTTTGCACTTGTGATGCACCTGCCACATTTTAAAGGTTGGTGAATAAAGTTCTCACAGGCCTGGAAAACTGCAGTGCAGCTTATCTTGATGATATTGCTGTCTTTAGTTCCACCTGGGAGGATCACCTGGTCCAGAAATGTTCTGGAGGCCCTGCAGAAGGCAGACCTCACTATCAAGGCCACTCAGTGCCAGATAGGGCAGAGTAGGGTTGTGTGCCTGGGCCACCTTGTGGGTGGAGGCCAGGTTCAACCTTTGCAGAGCAAAATCCAGACCATCATGGACTGGGTTGCTCCAACTACCCAGACTCGGGTCAGAGCTTTCTTGGGCCTGACTGGGTATTACAGGAGGTTTGTTAAGGGATATGGATCTATAGTGACCCCCTTAAATGATCTGACCTCTAAAAGAATGCCTAAGAAAGTTCAGTGGACAGTTAGCTGTCAAAAGGCATTTGATTACCTGAAGCAGGCCATGTGCACTGCTCCCATTCTGAAAAGTCCTGACTATTCCAAACAATTCATTGTTCAAACTGATGCATCTGAGTTGGGGTAGGGGCTGTGTTATCACAACTTAATGCAGAGGGTCAGGATCAACCAGTAGCTTTTATCAGCAGGAGGTTGACCCCCAGAGAGACACGTTGGTCATCCATTGAGAGGGAAGCCTTTGCTGTGGTTTGGGCTCTGAAGAAGCTGAGGCCATACTTGTTTGGCACTCACTTCATTTTTCAGCCAGACCATAAGCCCCTCTTATGGCTAAAACAGATGAAGGGTGAAAACCCCAAACTTTTGAGGTGGTCCATTTCCCTACAGGGGATGGACTATACAGTGGAACATAGACCTGGGAGTAACCATGCCAATGCAGATTGACTCTCCAGATATTTCCACTTAGAAAATGAAGACTCAACTCGTCAAGGTTAGTCTCATCTCCTTTCGTTTGAGGGGGTTGTGTAGGAAAGTAGGATCTGCTTCTTATGGTTACCCCTACTTTTTGCTTGATGTTACACTGTTTTGACTAGTCTGACTGGGATCCTGCTAATCAGGACCCCAGTCTATCTGCTTTCTCCTTTAAATTGTTATGCATGTACTTTGGTACACTCCGGATTGGATACTGGGGTACCCTTATAAGTCCCTAGTATATGGTACCCATGTACCCAGGCCATAGGTACCCCAGAGGCCTCCCATGGGCTGAAGCATGTATTGTACCACCCATGAGCGGCCATGCAAAATGGAACTACAGGTCTGCTACTGCAACCTGTGTAAACTGGTGCTTGCATCACTTACTTTAGATATAGGTTCACTATATCTATAGGTCATTACACTTAAAACTTATAAGTCACCCCTATAGCAGGCCTTAACAATCCTAAAGGCAGGGTGCTGGGTTTTATGTGAGAGGATGCTCCTGCATGAGCAGAGCCCCTCTGCAGCCTTCGGAGACCATTTTCCCGTGTTGTCTGTGACTCAGCTGGACATATAGGTAGAGGTGCATTATAACCTTGCGGTAAATGCTATCTCGAAAACGGCTGCATAGAAACATATCGTGTTTGGTATCAAACACCTTGGAATCATACCTCCACACCGGTAACCGTGTGGGAGGTATGATTCCACCCTTCTGAAGCGAGCTTCGTAGGGTCACTGGTCTATCCGGTGCCAACCTTCTCGACCCGATCAGCACAAAATGGATGCTGCCGACCAGAGACACATTTCTGCCCTCCTGCTGCTGAGCCAAGCTCGAGTAGAGGAAGGCAGCACAATAGGCATCGTGTCACAGGGACGTGTGACCACCTCCCAGACTGGATTTAGTGTATTGGGGCTGGTTGGGTGCACTCTGAGAGTGCCTGAAAGTCTGCACCTGGGGCACATTTGGTGTCCCTGTGCATAGTCCAGCTCAAACCAGTTCTGGGAGCCGTTGGCTCCTGCTCTGGCGCAAAACTGGACAAAGGACATGGGTGTAACCACCCCTCTGTCCTGACCCTCCCCTAGGAGGGTCCCCCGAATCTGTCCAACCCTCTCTGGTGGGTACAAAAGGGCTTACCTGACTGTAGCTCCTTAGATTTTACATGGACAAGATTCTACAAGAAGAAACCACTGATCTTCGACCATCTGGACACTCTGGACTTTGCTGGACTTCGACTGGGCCCGACTTCGTCTCCCTCTCCGTCCAAAGCTTTCTCTGTGCCCTTGCTCCATACAGGCTCCATGCAGGACCTGTGGTGCACTAAGGACAACTGAAGAATCTCCCTTGGGGTGAAGGAGTCACTCCCCTGCATTCGCAGGCACCGTAACGCAACTAACAGGTCTGCTGATCCTGAGCTCCTGCGGACTTCGAAGGCTCCAGCAACACAGGAGGTGGGTTCCGAAGATCTCTGAGGTTGAGCTGCCCTCTCACCAAGTTTGAGGCCAGTATACCTTGCGGGGACTGCATAACCCGAACCCCTGTGCACCACATACATTTGCAAGTGCATATGCTTGTTGGAAATTCCCAAGCTTGTGCATTGGACTCCATGTAGTCCTGATCCCGAGCAGTATTTCTACCAAAGAACTCCGGCCACCTCGCACCGAGTGCTCCATGGGCTGGTACTTTGTGATCTTGCTCGATGTCCCCTCGCGACGCCTGGTCATTCGACCTGTGGGTCCTACTGAGGGTCATCTTGAACTCTCTTGGGCTTTCCTGGTTGCTCCAGATGAGCCCTGACTCTCCATTGCGTGGAGAGTCCCGAGGACCTTGCTGGTTCTCACAGTAACCTGCTTGCCCTTCCTGCGTGTGTTGCTTTTGCCAAGGCTTGTTGGTGCTCCAGCCGGACACCGACCCCTCAGCACTCGACATCCTTTGTGGGACAGCTCGCATCTGGCTCCTGGTCATCCTCGACGTCTCCTGGTCCTCATGGCTGCAGAGTCAAGCATCCCTTCTTCGCACCTGAAGCACCCGACATCGGTGGGCATTCGGCTCCCGAGCCCCTGGTCACCCTGAAGAGACCCAGACTCTGTCCCCTTTGCTTTCAGGTTCCTTTCTTCAACAATCCAACCTTGGATTCCATCGGACCCTTTTCACCTTCATGGCAGCAACTTTTCTTCGCAGCCCTCCATTGAGAACGCTGTTTCCGACACCACTCCAGGCCTATGTACCCGACTCCTCTGGGATAGGTAATGCGGGTACTACGATATCCATGGGTAGGGTGGCTCTCCAACCTCCTAAGTTCCAAAGGGTTTCCTCGAAGTGCTCCTAGAAGGGTCCTTAAACTGTGAAATTGCAACCGCGACTTCCCCATAGAATTGTACGGAGCCCGCGGTCGTGTTAGCACACTACACCCGTCCTCCGTAGGGTCCCTATCTACTCACTTTGGGTGGTTCCTTGGGGTCCCAGCGATTCTACGTGCTCCAGACCTTGTCTTGACCCGAGTCGTGGTTGTTATACCACTATTTTAGTATATGGTTTGGTCTCCCCCTGGAGCCCACTGTGTATTGCGCTACTTACAACTGTTCTATTGATCTCGTATTGTGTGCTTTTTGTTCTTTCCTCGGATAGAGGATACTAGAGATTATTATATTAATAAATACATATTTTTATATAACTACTGTGTGGTTCTCCTTTCATTTAGTCAATATAGGAGGTGATATTCTGGTAAAACAAGCTGCTTTACATTCCTTCAAGATTAAGCCTGAAGGCTGCACTCCACAGCTACCACTAGGATAGCTTTCTAAAGGTTATCTTTGACCTCATACATCATAAGGTTCGTTTGGACTGGTGCAAGGTGCCCACTTTAATTAGTGGACAGAATATACCAGGCCAACTTCTCACAATGTGCACCTTTCCAATGCAAAACAGCTGGAAAGTAAATAGAATGCATGCTTTGCATCAAGCTACCACTGACACAGTCTCACTAAACCTGGGCTCAAGTGTACTTTTCTGCAGATTGCTGTTGTTTTAAAACGTGATAAACAATAAATGTTACGGTGTGAGCGAACTTGTTTCCTGTGAGGGTTTCAGAGAGAAACAGGCTGGAGGTTTATATGTTCCAGGGGAGCTGCTCCTTTCATTTGTCAGCGTTAAACATTAGACCTTCCTAGTGGCTTCTTTAGTTACTTTGTTCCTTTTCCACATGCAAAATGCTTTTTAAAATTCAATAATATTATCAAGTTGAAACAGTGCATAACAAAAATGGGAATAAGAAAAAAGTGGCTAATTGAGTGGTGTTTTAGAGGGAAACCGGGAACCATACACTAAGGGGCATATTCTCAAGGAGCTATCGCCGAGTTAACGGCACTTTATCGCAGCCAAAGTTGCGATAAATTCATCGCCCCATTCACAAGCTGGTGTTAACAGCCCATAACACCAGTTAACCCGCGATAGCAGCCGCAAAAAACATCGCCATAGATGACCCCGGCAACTATCGCTAATGAGATGCAGAGTAGGCGTACCCGTGCAAAAAGCCGCGAAAACACCACTCCGCAACTTTCTCAACCACCAGCCAGATCTGCGAAAAGACCATGAAACATGCGATAATGCGCGCTAGCAGCAGGAAATTAACACCTGCTCTGACCTGGTGTAAAGTCGGACGGCAGCCTGCACCACAAAAGGGAGCCCAGCCCACAGCCACACCTGAAGACCAACAGATGCCATGGAGCCACTGAACATGCGGTCCGGACACCCAAGAGGGCCCCAACACCCACCGCCACCACCCCCAGGACCACCCCCCGGACACCCACCCCCCCGGACCAACACTGAGGCAGCGCAGACAAAGACAGCGACCCTCCGAAAATGCACCAACCTCATAGACCCAACACCAGAGAATGTCATTGCCCACTATATGCCCAAAGGGACAACTCTCCTCCGGTTCCTGACCACCATTGCCCACAGGCTGAAGGTACCAACACAGCAGACAACCAACATCCCACCGCAGACAAAGCTGCTGGCCATGCTGCACGTGTTGGCCTCTGGTACCCTCCAACCAACATCCGCCTGAGATGGAGGAGTCACACAGCCAGGCCAATCCAAGTCCCCCACAACGGTCATGGATGACACCATCAGTTTGGTACCCCACTATCTTTACTTCACACACACTGCGCAGGAACAGCCGGAGACCAAGCAAGGCGTGTACGCCACAGCTGGCTTCCCGCACGTGTCAGGGGGCAATTGACTACACACATGTTCTACTAGTGGCCCCTGGCGACACTGCACACAATAAGCGCAACAGAAAGCACACGTATCCCACCAATGTGCAGGCAATAGTGGACCACAGTGGAATCCCCGCCAACGCTGCCACCAACCACCCAGGCAGTGTGCATGATACCTGCACCTCCCGACAGTCCATCATCAACCTGCGCCACCAGGATGGCACCCACGGAAATGCACTGCTCGTTGGCCAATACCAAATGCACACACCACACACCTCAACTCCACAATCATGCAACACACAACACAGGAAATGCACACATCACAAGCTCACATACAACATGCACACCCACCAGACATGACAGCACAACTCACTGTGAGAACCTGGGCCAGCCATGTACATGAGCCATCAACGGCATGGCACCTCGGACACACAATAGCAGAATGTCGGAAGAGGTGGGGACCAGGCATGTGCGAAGGAGGCAAGGGACCGATGAATGAGAATGTACACAATGCCAAGTGTTTCGTGGATGTGCTGGCCAGACTGCAGTATGCAGACCACACACATATCCATGTCGACACACACCGCCGGTGTTTGGAGTGTAGTGGACAGTGGACGCAACCATGTCACCCCAGCCAGTGGGGAAGATCGCGGAAATGTAGCTTGTGACGTCCCCCCCGTAAGCGTGAGCGGAGTGGGCTGGCCCGGCGTATGCCAGGCCAGCTTAGGGGTGTGAATAAAAGGCACGTAACTCTGGGCTTGGTCCTCTTCCGGAATGCCCAACGTCTCTGCCAGGGCGGCGCCTCTCACCCCGCCACGAGGCCGACGCCATGAGCGGTGTTGCCAGCGATCCTGTGCGCCTGCTGCACCCCGGGACACTGGTCCCCGAACCAGTCCTGCCCGCCCCTGCGCACCCAGGCCTCAATGTCCCCCTTCCGACACCAGCATGTGTCGAAGAGGGCCCACCACATGCCGGTGCAATCTCCAAGCCCGAGGCCTGCGACCTTGGAAGTCTCCTCAGACCATCACGGCCTCCGCAACACAGGCCCGCAGTACTCCATGCTCTCGTTGACGTACTCCACCGGCATGCACAGCGGACAAGTAGGTCACACATTTGGAACTGAGTCTTGATTACACCATGGCAGAGCACATAAATCATGGCTGAGTGTATGTCACTATAAACCCTTCGATGTGGTGCCAACAGGTCTTAGTGTTACATCACAGCCGCAAGATTCTGTGGGCCCACGCGGACTACTGCTCTCGGCCTACGCTGCGCTCGAGTAGGTCACAGAATTGGAACTGAACATCGATTATTCAAAGGCAGAGTACGAATCATTGCACGCAAGGAGAGGCATAAGAGGATGACGCGTTGCATTTGGGAGGAAAAAAGGATAATCGTTATGGAGGTGATCGAACACTACTGACAACTGCCCTGATGTCACTAACTCTGTGCATCGCGAGCCTACGACACGTGGCTGTGGCCCACTGCTGACCACTGCCTCCAGCCTACACTGCGGTCCAGTAGGTCACAGAGTCTTGATTCGGCAATGCCGGACTACATATCAGTGTACCGGCATCATCGCAGACTGCATCCCCTTTCAGCCCCTGTGCCACTAAGTCTGTCCCCCGACATTCATGGACACTCTCTGGTCGTACATTGGTGGCGTCTGAGTCTATGGACTAGGGGGTAGTTTTCATCCTCATGCAGCTGATGCCGAATTGGTGGTGGCAACGAGGCAGTTGCTTTCCACTCCTCCATTTGCTGCTTCCGGATGGCTTCTGCCCTCTGCATCATGCCCTGGAGGACACCTTCCACTGTCCCCCGCAACCCTCCACCACATTCACCTTCGACATCGACGGGGACCCGCTCAGTCTGCGTGGCCCTACCTCAGTGGACCGCAAGTCACCGTCCCATGGCGGTGTGCCTGTGCCTGCCGCTGTGCATCCGGGGCCACCAACTCTGTGCAGCTCAAGTCAGGGACCCTGTCTGAGTGAATATTGGATGACCTCTGTGACGGTGGTCTTGGGGTCATCGACGCCATGTGCATGTGGCCCTGCGCTGTCCGCTGCCTCCGGCCTCAACTGTGGACCACCAGGGCTCACACATCATATCGAGTCCTGACCGGCCCGAACGTCGCATCACCGCAGGAGGCACACGCCACCATCGCCAGGGCCAACTCCAACCACCATCTGCCAGAGTCGAAACAGTGGTACTGGCAGACTAACGGAGTTGCTCAGACCTGTCGTGGATGCCATCATCTGCCTGATCCCCTGCTCAGCACTCCAGGTGCCACTGACTCAGTGCACTGCAACCCATGGACCGTTACTGATTGAGTTTTGTGCTGTGGAGAGGTTGCGCAGCAATGTCACCTCCGGCTGTGTGGGAGACCTGGGACGTTGATGAGGAAGTTGATGCAGGTCTAACACACCCCACTGCATCTGCATCAGGAATATCCCGAATGGACACAATCCTAGTCATTTTCATCACATTGCGCGCTCAGCTCTAGTGCCCCAACCTCAGTGCACTGCAACTCACGGACACTTCTGTTTGTATGTTGGGTGACCTCTGTACTTGCTCCGGCTCCCTCCATGTTGCTCAGCAGTTGACTCTGTTATGCAGGTGTTTTCTGTTTCCATTGCACTGGTGTCCACTGTTCAAGTTGTTGCCAGCACCAAGCACTCCGTGCGGGCTGGCTTATGCTCACCCCACACACATCCAGCACAGGCGTCACTGTACATGTGGCCCTGCCAATAAAGGGGCCGGGCGCATGTGCCTGTAGCCAGTTCAACATAATATCTGCGTGTGTCCCTGTGGTCTTGTTGTATGCATGAGGGCCCTGGGCCCTACGACATTACAGCAGACATGTCACCGCAGGCAGCGGGTTACAGCTTGGACATGTGGCTTTGTCTTCACCCACTCAATTCGTAAGGGGAGTGGACTGGGCCGTCGTACGCAGAGCCAACGTGGGTGTGTGACTGATATGTGTGTGCCCCTGGGCATGGTTCTGTACTGGGAATGTGCATCTGCATGTGTCTCTATGGCAGTGTGGGTCTCCTTTGTGGGGTGTACGTGGTCCCTGAAGGGTAATTGACACCCACGTATGTGATCTAGTTCGCCTTCCATGGGTTCGGACCACACCCGCACCTGTTCGGCCACCTCCTTTTGGCGTTCTGACACTTGGCATTGGGGTGCCATGTGTGGGTCGGTGAAGTGTTGTGAGCCAGCCGTGCATGCGGGTGCTTCATACTGTGTGGTCTGTTGCAGGGGCTGGGTTCTCCTCTGAATAGCTTGTCTGCCCTGGTCCTGGTGGTGGGTTGCATGAGATGTCCATGGGCTGTTGTAGAGCGAAGGTGTCGCAGGTGTGGTGGTCGTCTCCGGCATCACTGATGGGTTGTCTGGTCTGACCTGCTGGAGGTGTTGTTTGTCCCTCTGCAATGTGAAGGGGAGATGCATGTTGACATTGTGTTGACATTTATGTTGGTGCATTGTTCTTGTAGACATGCAGACTGTGTGACAATGTACATTGTGACTGTTTGGGCGGTGCTGGCAATTTGAGGGGGGACAGTGGACATTTGGACTACATGACTGATGTGAGGTTGTACCCGTACATATGCATCTCACAGTTCCCTGCTCTGTCAAATGTGATTGGCCTGTTTCTGCGCATGGGCGGACCCAGTTGTGTCCCCTGTTCTGCAGTGTCGGTGTTGCACTTTGTGCCACATTGTCATGGGATGTGCTGTGATTGCCAAGTGTGTGTGCTGCAGTGTGCCACGGGGATGGGGGACATGACTCTGGGTAATTGTGGGTGTGCAGTGTGCTACACATCCTTGTGCATGTGTGCCATTGTGCCCATCTCCCCCCGTCCCCCCAGTCCCTGTTCGTTACTCACCCTGTTGTTGTTGTGTCAGGTCCTCTCGAGCTGTGTCCATACTCCCACCTCCTTGCACCGTCTCCACACTGATGACTGGCCTCCATTTCCTCCAGCTCCTCCTGTGGCGCAGGACTCCCACCTCCTGTCGCCGTTGCTGCCTTCCTGTTGGCAGCGGCTTTGGGCCTGGTTTAGGTTTTCACGTCATGCCAGCGCCTCTTGGCCTCCTCCATTGGCCTCCTCGACACTCGGGCTGCATTCAAGGTAGTCTGATTGTGGGTCAGTTGCTGGTAGTGTTCTGTCACATCCGTGACTCTGGTCTTGTTTTCCTACGGACTGCACCCCGTCTTCCTCTCCCTCTTCTCCTTGGCCTTCCCCGACCCCGTTGGTCCTTGCTGGTGGTCTGTGGGGCTTGTGGGGTTCGCGTTGGCCTCTGCGCTGGGTCAGGATGCATCCATGTTGCTACGCACTTTGGATTGTTTCTGGTGTGTTGTTTTTGTTGCTTTTATAGTGCATTTTCCCGCCAGACGCGTGGGATTTGCAGGCCTGACGCTGGTTTTCCCCGCTTTTTGTATCGCGATTGGCCTCATCGCAGCTTTTTTTGCGTTCGTGTTTCGCATTTTTGCGGCGTGGCGTTGATTTTAACGCGGCCATTTGACGCGTTATCTGGTGACTATCGCATAGTACCGCCGTGTTGTGAATACTTGGTTAACACGGCGTAAATTTCCCGCGATATACTGCGATGTTGGAGGTTGCGTTAAGTAACTTTTGCGATGGTTATCACACGTTCTTGAGAATATGCCCCTAAGTGTAACTTTACACGTCTCCCTCTCTATGATATTTGCGTTGCAAGAGTGCAAAGGGTCCTAAAGTAAGAAAGCAAAATGGGCCCACCACCCTGTTTGCTAGTAAACGACATCCATAATTAGAGTGAATTCCCCCCCTTAAAACCTCGGCCCCGCTGCCACTGCACCTGCTGCACCATGGATAGCTGCCTCTTTTTTTCTCTCTTCTCTCTCTTCTAGTTTTATTACGTTTTGTTGTTCCCAAATTTACACTCGAGCATGTCAGATTCGTTAACATCTCAGACGTAGCGTTGCTTTAAATTGAAATATATATTCCTGTTTTTTTTAGGACTCGTGCTTATTTGCATTCCACATGGGCCACACTATATGTCGTGAAGAGTGCATTCGTGAGGACAGAAAGGCAGATTTTTTTTGTGTGTCGTTCGGTTGGCCGTTTTGAGAACTTCCTTATTTTGGTTTTCTTCACTAACAGGAAGTCAGCCGCCGCTCTGAGCGGGCCCCGGTAACCGCCAAGCCTGGCATGTAAACAATGAAACCCTCGGCCTGAACTTGAATGTTTGCCCTGGGACAAAGCGCCCTCTGCAACGTACGTTCAGCAAAGGCAGCACACGTCGTTTAGAAAAAGGAATGGAACAAAAAGAATGTCACGGGAAGCAGCAGCAGCAGCCGGTTCTGTATATAAGCTAAGGATGGCATTCCCTTCTCTTTTAATGATGTCACGCGCCATCGTGGAGGGCAGGAAATCAAACAGGCTGCTTCACTGCCGTGTGAGCGCGACCCGACGAGCCGGCTCTGCAGCTTTTCACCTCAGCTGCCTTTTTATGTACACAGAAAGCCTTCGTGCCAGATAGAACCGATCTGCAAGTAATCTGATCTTTTTGCGATCTTCGAACATCTTTCTTCTTTTTGCAAGATTGAAGAGTAGAAGTACAATAAAAAAAAACATCAACTACAAGATCAAAATAATAGCTACATTGGCTTTACCTTGTCCTCAATCTATATTATTTTTTAAAGACAGATGTCATGGGGCTTATTCACAAAAGTTTTTATGAGTACGGGACTTAGTCCTACGCTCAGGGGCGTAACGAAGGACCCCTGCGGCGTGAGCGGGCGGGAGGGGGGCATTCAGGGGCCCCACACGCTTCAGACGGGCCCCATTCCGCCCAATGCCAATGAATATTTGTGAGATGTGGAAGATTCAGGGCCACTCTTCACATTCTGCAGGGGTCCCCATCACTTTTCGTCCCCGCGCTCCGCCCCCACTGGGTACTCTGATATGTGCTCTCTTTTGCGTGCCACGGTGCCACACTGAAATGTCAAACTCCCTATCAGTAAAAGTGCAAGGCAGACCCATTCCTTTTCATTAGTAATAACTGTGTAGGAATTGTCTCTGAATTTTCTTATTTTAGATGTTTTGAGTCAATTCATAAAAACATGTAAGAGTGTGGAAAATAGTACTACAGTACTCCAAAATGCGTTCGTGAATAGGCCTCCCAAATGTTCCTAACTGGTCGGGAATTAGGCGAAAGTCCCACCTCTGCTGTTTTAAGTATGAATCATTGCATCACATACTGGGCCCAATTCACAAAGATTTTGCTGCGAGTACGAGTGATATGCACTTGTACTATTGAGATTTGCAGGAGTAAGTCAGAAGCAGTCCTGTCTTACTCTTGAAATTCTGTAGTGAGTGAGGCCGCATGGGTAAGTCACAGCAAAATGTTTGTGAATCGGGCAGTGTCCATGTTTTGATACCGAACACACCATTACAATAAACCCACTTTGAAAAAGTTCGGAGATGACTCAGGCAGGGATACAAGCCAAATTGGGTTTGTGTGGGATAAACATCCCTGTAGAGGTATCGCTTTTGAAAGACATTCTGTGATGCACTTACTTCTTGGTTTTCTCATTAATCTACTAGGGGACTATGTACCTGCTGGGGGCCCTGGGTCAGCAGATGCCAAGGGCCAGCTTCACAAATATTGTATTCGGACTTTCACTTTAAGTACTTTCAGCAAAGACTACTGGTATACTCCTGGAGTTCTGTAATAAGCCAGGAGTTCTAGAAGACAAAGTCACACACAGTTATTTATTTTTTTGTTTGGAGTTTTATATAGCGCGGACTAGACCCGGAGATATCAGAGGCTTTACATTAGCAGCAGTTACGTAACAGACGGACACATTCATTTTTTTGTTAGGCACGGGGAGATAAAGTGATTTGCCCACAATCACCGAATGTTGAGCGTCCCTGCCGAGACTCGAACCCGGTTCCACCATCTCCAAGGGCAACCGCCCTAGCGGTTAGGCCACGTTCTTTCTCTCCCACTTACGTCTAAATCTTTGCAAATCGAGCCCTACTGATTATTTCACTGGGAAGCTTTTATGTTTTATTATTTGGAGGTCTAGCTTGAATTTGCTCCACTGGCAAGGTATACCTATAGGGTGCAGGATTAACATTGCGATGGTATGGCTTTGATTGCATAGAAAGCTATGTTCGAAATAAAATGCATTTTAAGTTGTAAAAATGATTCCATTGGACGTTACTCCTCCAATTTGTATTTTAGATAGTATTTTATAAAATGATTTTAATAAACCATCAATAAAAATGCATCTACGCAATTGGCTAGTCCCAGGTGTTACATATATGCCGCCCCCTCCCAGCTCTGCACAAGACACCCTCCAATCACCGTGAATCGTCTCGAGACATTTTCCACTCAGCCCGAGTGTCTCCCCGATTGATAGAATGCAAACACAGAGCACAATAGGCCTTGATGGAGGGCGATTACCCAGAAGCACCTGCTGTCAATGGCTCATTGTCTCTGGTGACTAAAGACTGCTGGAGTTCGCTGGCAGGAAGGGAAGGGCTCTGCTATACTTGGTTGGACCATTTCGAAGAACTGACACCCCGTCCTGGCACTCCCTGCTTCCTTCATCTTCCTAACGTGTGGGAGTGACAGTTTCATGGAAAATAAAGGGTGCTGCCATTTAATGTTGAGAGATGTCAACATCTCTGCTTTCCCAAGAAATAAAAAAAATAAAAAATAAAAAAACTAGGACCTACTGGGGAAAAACAGACTTCTTTCACCGTTTACGCGATTTGCCTCGAAGTTGGGCGGTTTCTTTCTCAATCATTTTATTTGTTGCAAAAGCTGCGTGCTGCTGCTGCACCACAAGAGGCCTCTGTCCTGCTGGAATACCCGTCTAATATGGAGCACGAGGAGCGCACTTAGTTCTGAGAAATAAATATATTGTGTATAGAGCGTTGCTCACTAGAGACAAAGACATAATTTGTTAATTGTCGCATGCCTGAAAGTTTGTGCTGCACAATTGTTAATATTGCATTTTAATTAAATGAGGCAATGACAAAGAATCACTAAGTGAGAGACTAGCACAAAACGAGTTTGTCACTTTGTAAAAAAAAGTTTTGTGGCGAAGGAGTGGGAGTGTATTTATAGATCGCCCACAGACTGGAGTTAAATGCCTGAGGGCAAATTGGGGTTTAATTTGATGCACACGTTGAACACGAATGTAGGTTAAATCAGCGGGTATTAGAAAAAGTACACCAGCAAAAAGACATGCTTAAAACAAGACTAAAAGTAGAATTTTCGAACAAGAGAAAATTAGGATTTTGGCATTTATGTGCTAGGAGCTTTGTGTAATGCTTAAAGTGCTGAAAACAAACGCTACCTACATCCTTGACACACCGCATCTAAAGAAAGAAATTAACACAAGGCAGATTTCCCATGTCCAGTAATTGAAAAGCATTACACAGCATGGGAACTGTGATCCTGGGTGGGGTCAGGTAGCGCTGGGGCTAAAAGGAACACAATAATCTGCAACTAATTTGTTGGCCTTCCACCTCCAGGAAAATAGATATAAAATGTAATGAGCATCCCTCAAACGAAAAATACATGCACATTAAAGTAATCAGTGGAAGTGTACAATAAATATACTCTTTACTGTTTGAAAGCACAATTGGCTAATGAGCTCACTGTAGATGTCAGTTTGTGTAACCGGATAGTCTCAGAACTGAATCCTGGTTTGCACAGTGGGGGATAGTGACATTTATATTTATAGTGGTATGAGGTTCCAGCCTGTGACTGAAAGCACTGTCACTATGCAAGTCATTATTTTAAAATTGTATGACACGCAGTAGATACAACAATAGTATCTAGGATACAAGTGTTTCAAAATGTAAATTTTTAGTGGTATGCAATCAGATTGTACCTTGTGCAAACCCTTTTTGTAAGTTTCCTTTAAAAGAACTAATTTCCAAACTCCACTGCTAACACCCTTATGTTTCCTCTCAGAAAGGCTATCTTTGTCACCAGGAAGCTTGGAGTAACTCCATCAATTAAAACCTTTACTTGCTCCCAAGCAGCTTTTCGATTTGCTGATTAACAACTGCACAAATCTTACATTTCTTTCAGATAGCAGGCCCCCAAATGAGACATCTTATTTCTTCTATACCTGCCGGCTTCTCCCTTTGTTTCACAAGTACATGAGAGCCCTTCCCAAAGCTGGAGGCACCTGAAGGTCACCATTAACTGTCCAAGGACGATTGTTTTTCAACAAGAAGTAGGGAACTCTTTTGTAAAATTAAAAAAGATTGACAACGTCATTCCCTGTAGATCTCCCTCACTTCAACCAGTGCCCATGACAAACTTCTAGTACTTATGTAAAACAAGAATGACATGGGACTGTTGAGGGCACATTTATTGAAAGATTAGTGCAGTTTTATCATTCAAATTTGTCTGTACAACACCCTTTGACAGAATGTGGTTTGTCGGTGTCTGTAATATTACTGAGACGGTCCTCTCACTGTGATTACATTTTAGAGGGGTTATGTGACCATTGGTATACAATAGAAATAAGTTATATGTAAAGATGCACTGTTATAGTCAGAACTAGTTTTGGGTAAAACTTAAATATTGCGTTGAAATGTCCAAATTTTGCTTTATGCAAAGTTCCCAAACATCCTGAAATTTCGCATTATATGATTTCACACAATTTTTAGCTGAATGAGACTAGTTAATGCAGAAGATATCTCACATGAGAAGGACTATCTGCTCAAACCTGGCGGTGTCTCCTGTGACTTTTTTTTTTACACAAGGTCATCGCTTGCATAAAATGTTCACTCGATTATCTGATAAACCACATTTCAAATAATTTTGTCTAATCATTGCAAGATTTTTTTTACTATTCCTCACAAAAATGTAAAGATTTTACAGAGCTGAGGCCTTAACATTTTGTTATAGATTTAGCTTTGTCAGAACCCCTTTCATAGGATCACAATGAGTTCTCAAAGGGCCCTCACTCATTGTCTCGAAGGACTTTATGCTGCCAGTCAGCGCTACCACTGAATCTCCATTTTTGGGCTGATTCATGCCCAGTTAAGGAATCTGACACTCAACCGTGAGACCCAGACCAATTGTGTTGAAAATGCACAATTTGTCATAATTTTCTTGAAAATGTCTTGCAGCAGGTTTAACCCAAACACTCCCAGGATCGTCTGGCTTATTTGACACATCATGAAAGTACCTGAACATTTAATGAATGGCATTCAGAACCTAAGACCTTCTAGTAAATGGATGTGAAAATATTCTGATAAATGTGTCATTTGGTCCCAAATATTTCTAAATAAGCATTGGTAAACACAAAAGTCTGGCTTTGGCAAAAGTGCAATGATGTATAATATTTTTGATGCTTACATATGCAGTATAAAAATGCTAACATAGAAAGGCCAGCAGCCAATGCACACCTCCAATGCACCCATGTTCTGTTAGCTGCACACATGAAATCAGACAAACCGCTGTCACCCACAGTGCAAGACATCCAATGGATGAAATAGGCAGACCAATTGCCCTGTGCTGTCTGCTGTAGTTGGATGGTAACAAAAAAGTAAAAGACTCTTGAAAAGACCAATGGATGAAGAGAGCCGACTGAAAGCCCCTGTTTGTATTTGTATCAAGATTTATTGGAAAACAGGAGGCTAGTGAGACAGCTAAAACCTAAGCCTGACATAAATAATTCTCATAGGGAAACCTTCCCGAGCCCTACCAGAGGAAGTCAGGCTTGCTCACTGCAATTTAGGGAAAATAATTATGCCCTATCATTTGCAAAGGCCACCATCATCCTCTTCTCCAGGCCTTTATCATTGTGTACATCCCTCTATACTACAACAGTGGGAGAAACTAAATCTCCCTCAAGACACTGATTTCGTGAATAAAAAAATGAAACACTGTGTAACAGACTCCGGTTCTTGTGGCAGCACACATAGAAGTTGCAAAACGCCATTTTTTTAAATGATTGTTTTGGTGCAGGAAGGGACATCTTCCCACATAAACAATCAATGGTGTTTTACTGTTTCCATGTGTGCTGCACAACGCAGCATACATGGAAACTGTAAAAACGAGGAGAAATTAGGCATTTCTCATTGTTTCGCCAGGGTAAGACCAGGTTTTCCCTGGTCTTAATTTTGACGCTATCCCATATTTACACCACCCGATTCCTAAAGGTCTCCTCATACGCAGCGCATGCGCGCTGCGTAGGCGAGACCTAAAAAGGTTAAAGCAAACACAAGGAGATGATGGATGGAGCGCTGAAACTTTTCAGACACTCACCCCCTGGCAGTTCGGGCTGGACTGTTCCCATGAGGCACAAGGTCAAGACTGATTTGCATATGGCTGGGTCTGAACTGAGGTGGCGAAGTGAGCTAAAGAATGATGATGGATTCAACCCAGATCTATTCGGAGGAGGAGCAAGATGGCGGGTTGACGCCGCAAGGGAGTGCAGGCATACGAGTTGGCTCCCGGGTCTCCTATACTCTGCTCGGCTTCACTGTGCTACAATGAGTAACAAATCGGCTTAAACTGTATGTGAAGCTTACAACGGAAGGCGGACACTAGGAAAAAGGAAAGCAACTGAATTTTGATATAATCAACGAGACGCGACGAATGCAGGTTGCAGTCTATTGTGGGATTCTGCGGCTGCTTTTTGAGGTTCGGATTGCTTGCCTCGTAGCTACGAGCCGATCGGTCATCTACTGGCAGAGGCTAGCCTTCGGGAGATGAGTTGGGTTGAAGTCGGCGTCTTCCGCAGATATGGCTCCACCGAAGGCAACGACCAGGGCTACACGAGCAGGCAAGACGCCGGTGAACACGACCGGCATTGTACCTGATGAAGGGGTCAACGAAATGTAAGAGCTGCCGAGGCAGCGAGGGGACGCCGCTCCAAGGGTCAGTAAACCGTTATTGCGTCTTTTGCAATCTGGGAAGGCGTCGAAATTACTTGCAGCGAGTGTTACCTCTGGGCTTGCTAACGGCAAAAATATGGCAGATATTCTCTTGGAGGCAATCCCAGGGCAACAATGTAGCACTGAATCTGTCATTCAGCAGCGTGGCAGTAACTTTAATGAGTTGGAGCGTTCAGAGCGTCTAGAGGTAGAGGCGGCTGTGGCAGCTCCACATGCAGAAGCAGATACGATGAATTCTCAGCTTATCAGCTCTTCAACTTTAACGGGGGACACGCTTGGTGAGAGCAAGGATCTAAATGAGACTGCTATGGTGAATAACACTAACAGTATAGCTAATTCTGGCAGCATCTCAGGCAGCACCACAGGCATAGGGACTGATGATACGCTGGGGTCTGAACAGAACGGGGCAAATAGATATGCGCTTGGTACAACCTCTAGCGCAATGTATTCGGTGGTACCTTCTAATGTATGGTCGGACATAGAGCCAAGGGGCGACATACAATCTACATTAAGGTCACCGGAGGTTAGTGAAACAGCCAGTAGTGGGGGTCAAGCTGAGATACAAATGGCTCTAACCCTGGGGAAGAAGATGGAACAGGCATCCAACATATCTAACATGTCTAACATGTCCAATACATCTAATACTTCGGCTAAGAAGAAAAATGCCAGAAATAAAATCGCTAAGGGTAACAAGAAAACTCCAATCAGGGGAGACCAGCAACTTACTACTTCTCCTTGTAACAAGGATGCCTCTGCTGTTACCCCCCTACGACGGTGGGTTCAAGCGAAGGGTGGAGTTAAGTCAATTATCTCTCGATTGTCGGGTACTAGCCCAACAGAGGCCGGCCCTGGCCCTAGCAACATAGAAGGGTTGGAAATAGCCTCAGAAGGTCTGGTGCCTGGACTTTCTTTTGATCCGCTATCCAACTCGAATTTGGGGAGCTCTTCATTGGCATGCGACGTGTTACAAACACAACAACAAGGAAACTTGGCTCAGCCCAATGAGTCACTGTGTGTTAATGCAGAGCCATCACTTGCCTCGATCTTTCAGGTCCTACTGGCACAGAGACAAGAAGCTCAGGAGCACTATGCTCAAGCCCGTGCCGACAGTCATGGTATTAAACAGGCATTACAGGAGGTAACATTAAAGGTTGGGACACTCGCGAATGAGGTCATGGAGCTACAGCAGCGGGTAGCAGATGCAGAGGAAACTACTGTACAGGCTGTAGACTCGCTTCAGACACATGATGCACATATTACAATGCTCCAGTTAAAAGTTGAGGATTTGGAGAATCGCCAGCGTAGGCATAATCTAAGACTGTTTGGTGTTCCAGAGGGGAAAGAGGGGGCCGATGCTAGAGCCTTTATAGTACAATTTCTGCAGAAAGCCTTCCCGGACTTAGGGGACTGGGATTGGGATTGTCAGATACAAAGGGCCCACAGGCTTCCATTAGGGCAACAAAAACAAGGTTCTCGTTATCCGCGACCATTCTTGATTTTTTTCTGGTAATTACCTGCTTCGGCAGGCTGTATATTTGAAAGCTCGTCCTAGCTCTCCAGTAATGGTTGATTCTATTAACTTTTTTGTACGGTCAGACTTATGTAAGACATCTATGGACAGACGTTGGCAAACACGACAACTAATCGAGCCATTGAAGGCCGTTGGTGCACAAGTGTTCCTACAGGAACCTGCACGCTTGAAGGTTTTTCGCGGAGGTCAAACGCATTTTCTTTTGACTGTCAAGGATGTAAAAGAAGCTATCGGTAGATGGCAGAGTGAGGGGGGGAAAGCATGAGGAGTATATCGTTTGCATATTTTCTTATGTAACTGCTTTCCTTTCCTTTTCCTTTCCTTCTTTTTCCGGCTTTTTCACTCTTTCTGCTTCTTTTTTTCTCTGTTCCCTATTTTATTTTACTTAATTGATGCTGGTTAGGCTCGGGAGCCACCGTAGGAACACTGCCTCCAGGTAGCTGCCTATCAGCAGCAGCTCCATAAAGGGGAGGTTTCCTCCTTCACGATACGGGGTGTGGGTGGGGGTTGTCAAGGGTCTGAGTGGGGTTGGTAGGCAAAAAGAAAAAGTCAACACGAGGGTATACGAAAAATGGGGATGTCATTGTGTGGACGAAGATGAAATAAAGGGTATCAGAATGGAAACTAGTATTTTTCTAGTGTTGGGTAGTAATGTATTTGTAATGAAAAGTATGGGTAATGGATCAAGTTAAATGTTTAGCTTGGAACGTAGCTGGTCTTAATAGCAAACTTAAGAGACAGCTCGTCCGCGAAGAGATAAAAATGTATAATCCTCAGTTAGTTTTGCTAACAGAAACGCATCTCTCGTTTAAGGATCGGCACCTTCTCCAGCATTTGGGATATGAAACTATTGTATGTACTTCACAGAATTGTTCGATAAGGGGTGCTGCAATATTAAAACATAAACGTTTTTCATGTGCTATAAATAAAACTATAGCAGATCAGGCGGGTAGATGGGCCATCACACAGCTAGAAATAAGGGGGCAGAAATATGTATTCTCTGTCCTATACGGCTCTAATTTGGATGATCCTTCAGTCATTGACTCATTGAATATGGAAATGTTAAACTGGGAGGGTGAACGTGTGGTAATGGGCGATTTTAACTGTATTATGGATTATGACATTGATACAACCAAACGTGGGGCCTTCCACAGAATGCGTAAGACACAGGCTGCTATAGTAGAATTAGGGAGGTTACATCTAATCTGCGATGTCTGGAGAGAATTATATCCAGCCATACCAGGATATACGTATTATTCTGTCCCACACCAATCATACTCTAGAATTGATATGGCATGGGTTTCGGATAAGATATTGTCGATGTCTGATCTAGAAGTATGCCCACGTGTTACCTCGGATCACAACCCCATAATGTTAACATTCCAGATGATAATAACAAGTAAAATAACTAGACCTTTTTCTTTCCCAAGATACTTGTTATCTGATGGGGTTTATATAGCTACTATTAGGAAACAATTAGAACAGTTTCTTAAAGAAAATATTGGGTCTGCCTCACCATTGATTATCTGGGACACTTGGAAAGCATTTATCAGAGGTGTTACTCAACAATATATATGGCGACAGAATAAAGAAAGGGCAAGTACAACTAAGGAGGCTATCCAGGTTATGCGAAAAGCGGAAGAACAACATGCAGAGGCAGTTCTGCGGGGTACTGCTGATTGGGAGCAATTGCTCCTTTCTTTAATTGACCTTAGAGTAGCTACAAAAAAGATCTTTAGGGAAAGAATAGCCGCCAGATTTGATAAGTATAGTTTTTCACAATATGAATATGGCGAGCAAATAGGCAGGATTTTAGCTCATAAGGTTGCAGATGATCGGGCAAAAACTTATATTAAAGGAATAAAAGGGGCAAATGGTGTATTTTATACACAACCGCATGAGATATTAGAACAGTTTTTTGCATATTATAAGGAGTTGTATACTGCAACTATAGCACCGAAAGAGGAGGATATACAGAGGTACGTTCAAGATAGACACTTATCTATTCTGTGTGAGGAGACTGCAATATCAATGGATATGGAAATCACAAGGGAAGAGATCGATCTAGCAATATCGACTTTGCCATCTGGGAAAGCTTCTGGGGAAGATTCTCTACCCCTTGAATTCTATAAGGTTTTTAAAGATATCCTAATGGAACCTTTTAGACTTGTTGTGCAATATATTGGTATGTATGGTAAGGTACCAGAATCATGGAACATGACTCAGATAGTCTTTTTAAAAAAAAAAAATAAACCCCCTGATGAATGTGGTTCATATAGACCAATATCACTTATCAATGCGGATGCTAAAATCTTTTCTAAAATACTTGCTAATCGTCTTGCTCCTGTCATGCCGGGGGTAGTAACTCCCCATCAACATGGTTTCATTCAAGGTAGAGAACCCACCGAACATGTTAACACAGCAATCTCTGCCTTTGATATGGCAGGAAAAACGTCAACTCCTCTTGGTATGATATTGTTAGACGCGGAAAAAGCGTTTGACAGGGTGGGGTGGGATTTCTTATGGTGTGTACTTACGAGGGTTGGGTTGAAGGGGATATTCAAACAATGGATTCAGGCTCTATATAAAAAACCCCAAGCAAAGCTAATATATTTTGGCCTACAATCATCAGTCTTTCCCATCCTTCGAGGTCCACGGCAGGGATGTCCCCTTTCACCCTTGTTATTCGCTTTATATATCGAACCATTTATTTATGCTCTACAGTCTAATTCTAAAATCATCCCATTGATGTCTGGTGCTACTTTGTTAAAAGTCATCGCTTATGCTGACGATATTGCGATCTTTACAACTGAACCAACTAGAGCAATCAAGCAAACCGAGGATGAAGCGGCTAAGTTTGGTACTTTATCGGGTTACAAATTGAATATTTAGAAAACACAAATAATCCTTAACTTTAAATCTAAGGAACAGATTCATGGTGTTTGCTCTGTGGCCACTTATTTGGGAATCAAACTCTCTTCACGGATAGACAAGATAATTTCTTTGAATTACGAATCTTTAACTAAAGATATAGCTGTATTACTGAAGAGATGGCACAAACTACCCATCGGTATTATCGGACGTTCTAATATTATTAAAATGAAGGTATTACCTACATTTCTGTATCTATTTAGATCTATTCCTTTGCGGGTTCCCAACAGTTTTTTAAAGAGATTAGAGGGTGTCTTAAGCAGTTTCATTTGGGGTTACAAAAAAGCTCGGAGAGCTATTGATTTGTTAAAACTTCCATATAAGCAGGGACGGATCGATTTCCCTGACTTCAAAATGTACTTTTGGTCCGCTTTTGCTGCTCGCTTTCGTAGTCTCTTAAATCCCATGCATACCACCTTTTTCCATCAAGTTATGTTGGCAGAGGATAGTGGTATGTATTTGTATAGAATTAATGACCCAAATTACTTTAAAAGAGTAAAGTTCAAGACTGTGCGGGATATTACGTATATATGGCATACTATTTTTTCCAGCTGTAAACTTTCAATTTATCATGAGAGACTTCCCTTATGGGGTAATCCCATATTCCCAGAAGTATTTCAGGATACTGCTGGTAAACATTGGGCTAATTATGGGATTGCCTCTCTCGGAGATCTTTATGATCATAGTGGTTTTATATCCTTTAAGAATTTACAGCTACTATTTAAATTACCAGATTATATGTTTTTTAAATATCTTCAAATTAGGGATTACCTATTGAAACATTTAGCCTTGACAAAGGTCTCCAACTCGGAGGTCTGGGAACACCTATATAAGGAAGCGACAAAATCTCTTATAAGCCACACTTATACATGCTTTATTCGTCAAAGGAAAGGGGATGGGGAAAAACGGGTGGAACAGTGGAGTAGGTTTTTAGGGACAGATATAACGGCAGGTGCTCTGGAACAAGCTTTAAGCGTTATTGGAGACTCAGTTCATTCTATCAATTTAAGATTACAACAATTTCGTACGGTATGCCTGCTGTATTACACGCCGGAAAAAATAACTAAATGGGCATTACCTGGCTCAGTCAGTACTCGGACAAAATGCCCTAGGTGTGATCTGTATGCTGCAAATATAATACATATGTTTGTAACATGCCCGAAATTGAGTTTATTTTGGCAGCAGGTTGGTCAGGTTTGTTCTCAAAGATTGGGAATAGGTCCAAATTTTTCGATTAGGGAAATTATGATTGGTTTAGAGAATAGGAGCTATAGACTTGCTCGGTTATCCCTAATCCAAATTGTTGCTGCCAGGGTAGTAATTGCCCGGGTCTGGATTAGCCCGAATCCTCCCTCTATAAGCGACTGGTGGATGTTAGTTAAGGAAACATATGAAATGGAGCAGGCATTGGCTAAGGCTAGGGGCATTCAGTCTATGATTAAATGTAATGCTATTTGGGGGCTTTTATTTTAGGGATCCGCATATCTTAAAACTGCGAAGATTGAATTCGATGTTAATTTTATGTATGCTTGCAATTTTGTTTCGCTCTTTATTGTAATTTTCTCTTGGTGATTTTTATACATGTAAATTATGTGTTTTACCCTCTTGTTGACAAATAAAAATATTTTTTTAAAAAAGGATTCAACCCAGATCTGTGACTGGGGGTGAGTGTCTGAAAAGTTTCAGCGCTCCGTCCATCATCTCCTTGTGTTTGCTTTATAAAAAAAGGCTCCCATTTAGGAAGATATTGGGGAGAGTAGTTAGTGGTCCCTGATGCTGCAGTTAAGATTCCCAAAAAGGAAGATGTTCCAAACGCACTGGTTCACTACTGCAAATACTCCCTTTGAGGTGTTGGTTTCCTATCAATGCTTTTCAACCACATTTGCAGTCTCAATCCATTGATGACTTAATCTCAGACTCACAAATAGGAGTCCGGCATCCTTTTCATGGCCCTTTTGATTCGTAATTTGTATAGGGTTGCAAACGCCCTTTTAGAAGTTGGAAAGACCTTTCCGCCTCATAAAAGGCTTTTATGAACAGCAACATGAATTTTGTGATTCCAAACCTCTCTCTCCCATTGTAAAATCCCTGACTTCTACTGACTGAACTGACCCTAACGTCCACTCCACACATTAGTAAAGATACAAATTTCTCCACCCTCTTTCTACTCTTCCCTAGGAAGGTCAATAACATCCCCTCAGAACAGCAACTGAAAATTCCTTCATGCTCCTGCATCTCCATATTAAACTTTAAGAACTCTGTATTAGTAAGCATCTTTCAATCAGATATTCCACTTCTCAAGTCAATACTCTAATTAGCAACCAGACTGATCACTTGTGGCCTTAACAATAAAACTCTATACCTTAACAACCCTCCTTTTATGGACGTGCTATCCTGTCCGGCAGACAACAATGCTTGAGGAGCAGGAGCCCTCTTGAAATTAATTTGAAATCAGCAGGCAGTAATTCCTACACCATAAAGTACCCATCTAACCTATCTAAGAACGCGGCCAAAAACTTCACACACAAATTAATCAGAAAAAACCCAGATACGCTGATCTCTGACCCATCCTTCAATCTAAAAAAAGGCATTATTGTAAATGACCTGATATTTTTCACCAAAAAGACCGCGGCGCACTGCCATGACGAAGATGCTCAACATACAAAAAAATAAGTAATATCCCACATGGTACTAAGTTCTTGATCGTCCCTTCACTAAGATTAAGAGCTGAATTATGCATAACTATCTACAAAAATGGTATAGTGCTTATACAAGCAGCCAATAAAGAGTTGAAGAAATTTGACGGCTTTTTTGGAACCCTAAAAGATTGTGTAGATAACACAAGTTCCCAACAACACCTGATCACACAAGCAGACGCCCAGTCTACCACCAACTCAACCACCATAGATATCATAATATCAGAAGTACCCCAACAGCCACACCCTACAACTAGGTCCAGTGACACCCTTGACATTAGCTTCACAGGCCTAGAAGACGAATCACTACACGATGCTAATATCGTCCCTACCCTATTACATCGGTAAAGGTTCATACCTCTTCCCCAGGATATGATTACTCCCACACATAGGCCACTTAATGGGAGCCCCCTTCCAGCAATAATAAAAGGGAGGAAGATTAATCCTCCTGCCAAACCACTCACTACAACAGTACCAATTGCATTTGCTTCCTCACGAAAGTCGTATCCTCCTAGATCGAAAATAAGATCACAGGACAAATGGAGCCCTTCGCATATCATCCTCAGGGGAGGCCCAAGCACAATACCAAATGAGAAAAATAGGAACGTTAGAGAAGACACTGGTCTGAACCTCCAGGACACTAATCCTGCAAGCAAAATACGGAATAAGCATATGATCACTTCTAGTATATCTCCTTCTCCACAAAGGGAAATCGAAACTCTCAAAATACAAGCTGACAGTATGTCACAGGACATTCTAAATGCACTACAAGCAATGAAGAAAATATTAGAAATCACCATAAGTACTCATTCCAAAGTCAAGCTCATTCAAGAATCAGTGCATGAACTTCAAGGAAAGGAAATTGGGTAGCCATGCCATTTTCAAACAGACAGAATCGGCCCTACAAAAATCTTAAATATCTATCGGATGAGGAAACCAATGCTCTACTCCTTTCCTATGAGTCTACTTCCATTAGCAGAGGTGAGGAAATTAGATCAGTCCCGATCGATACAAATAGAACTTCCTTGCCTAATAACAGAAAACTCAATCTTAATAATCTAAAACAAGTACAGTTAACCACCAGTAATCAAGAGATAAACTCTGGTAACTCAGGGAAGCCACTTCTATGCTTACTGCTCAACTGTAGTTCAGCAGTAAAACATGCCTCAGACATTGCTGCCCTCATCATTAGTCAGGCAGTCGACGTGACAATCTTAACCGAATCATGGCTCACTGAATCCTCTTCCCCTTACATGGATCTATTGGTGCCTCCCAAATATAACATTGTGAGGCTAGACAGACTAAATAAAGCAGGAGTTGGTATCGCTTGCATACACCGCTCTGATCTCTCTGTAACCCAACTACAGTCGGACCCCCTTGAGTCTTGTGAATACCTCGGTCTTGCTATAAGAACTGCAGATAATCAAAGATGCAAATTGCATGCGTTCTACCATCCACCAGGTAACAATGCCCCTTTCATAGACCAGTTAATGGAGACAATCACGGCTAATTCTAACATTAACACTAATGATATATTCCTAGATGACTTTAATTTACATTGGGATGATAGTAATGACAAACAGGTCAACGTACTTAAAGATTTCTTAGCAGACCTAAACCTTACTCAAGCCTGCACAGAGTCAACACACTCGAAAGGGTCAACCCTAGACTGGGTTATCTCTAGCGATAAGGATATTACAATTCACTCAATTGCTCCATGCGATTGGTCGGATCATCATGCCATAACCTTCCATATATCTACCATAAAAAAGAATAAGACCACGCAACCTGTCAAACGTAAACAGTGGATACGGGACACTAGAGACCCAAATGTTGAGCAATTAGTAGAACAATGTGAGAAAGATCTAAACCCACCTAACAACAATGAACGTAAGCGAACTCACGGATCACTACAACGCATCAATGACGAATATAATCAACTCCACCATGCCGCTAAGACTGAAAAGAATTCCAGAAAAAGATAAAAACCCCTGGTTTAATGGGACACTAAATGAAGAAAGGCGTAGGCTGAGACTAGCAGAAAGGAAATGGAGACAGCACCCATCATCCCCCCAGCTAAAAACTCTCAGGAAGACTAGAAACGACTACAACAAAAGCATTCTCAGATCCAAAAAGGAATTCTTTAGATCTGAACTGGACAATGCTAAAAACAGACCAAGGAAACTCTTCGAGATGTTAAAACAACAATCCAATAAATTGGCCAAATCTGCTCAGAAGTCTAAAAAAACACAACTGAGCTGTGAGGAATTCTCAGCCTTCTTTACAGACAAAGCCAACTCCCTAGAAAGGGAACTCAGGGTGGCAGCAGACAACCTCTCTAGCCCATCGTCATCACAGAAAGATGTTACCATACACACCGATCAAGCTATGACGAAAAATAAAGCACAATGGTCGACCTTCAAATTATATGACCAGAATACCATTGCCAAAACTCTCTCAGCTATAAAACTGAATAACCATTACAATGACCCCCTCCCCTCAAAATGCTTGAAAAGAATCAACCACATAGTCGTCCCCATATGGACAACAATAATCAATGCCTCACTGACTCAAGGCACTTTACCAGATTGCCTAAAAACAGGTCAAGTCCTCCCCATCATTAAAAAACCTACGGGGGACCCGGCAGACCCAAACAACTTTCGTCCAGTGACCAATATTCCATTACTAGCCAAACTACTTAAAAAATGCGTGCAACAACAACTGAGCCATCACATCACTAAATTCAGTCTGTTGGACGACTGCCAATCTGGATTCAGACCAGGCCACAGTACGGAAACAGCAATCCTGCATATAGTGGTGTCTTGTGGATTGTTACCTGCCTTGTTATGTTGGCCTAGGCCTGGCTGCCATGCTGCTTTTCTTTGCGCACGTTACACTGAGCCGGGCCTCCCTCGCCCTTTGCTCGTGCCAAGTTCTTTTGCACTGTCTGCATTTTCTGTTGTTCACCTTTTTGGGCTCAGTCTGCACAAACATGTACAAGGTCGCATAACAATGTATTTTGGTTCTTCCTGATATGGCCAGTCTCGCGCACCCAGACATAACATTAGGTGCAATTGCCATGAAGAATTTGGTATGCTTTTAATACTGTGGTTTACTAGCGCTTAACACACTTGGAGAAATCCCTTTCAGTGAGAAGAGCTATGATGTCCTGCTGATGTAATTCTGCATCTAGAGACTGAGGTATGGGGGTTCGCTAGTCAAAGCCCAGAGGTCTTCTATTATTATAATAAACTATCTTACTGCAAGGGGAGGGTGGTAATGTAATTTATACGTTTATCCACTGAGCTCCGAGATGCTTTCCCCGTTTGTATTCTATGGAATTGTAACCATGCTGCTTATATTAGTCATATGCATTATGCTATTAGTACTGACACGTGTACTGTACATTAGAGCACGTAAGTTGGAATAAACATTTTAAACTATCCAGTGTCTCTTCCTACGCACCTTGTGGACAAGTACGAGTGAGTGACGAAAGAGTGTTCTTGCTTCTGCGAGTCCTGAGATAAAGATACCGTGTTCTGGGTTGTCCAAACATTAGTACTTGGGTGCTAATGGGATGCTAAGCTAGTTGGGTTGGGGTTTTTGGGTGCTACGGTATATGGTGGCAAACCACTGTATTCCGGGGTCCCATTTTCCTGTGCATAGCTCTGTGTATGTGCAGAAACCTTATGACATGGCACGACCAACGTGGGGCAGCTTATCTGCGAGACGCTTGAGTAGTACTTGTGCTTGTCCACAAACCCCTCGCGTACGCTTCCGGAGGCGTATGTGACGGTGATACCTCCTATATTGAATGTTTTATAGGTTCTTTCAAGCTTGATGTTATTAAAAAGGTTAGTTAACAGACCCATTTTTGTGCTCCCTGTTAGGTTGTCGGATATTATTGTTTAGTCATGGCTGGTGTGGCGATTGCTGCACATAGTCGAGGAGCACTCCGAGACCACTTACGGGTGTATGGAGTGCCTGATACAGGGATCGATTTGGTCTTTGTGGTTCAAGCCGATCCGGCTTACCACTTTGAGGTGTTTTACACTTGGATCACTTTTGAAGCGGTGGAGGCAGATGATAATCTGTTTCATGAATATAAACCCACCGTTATTCCTGCTGCCTATCGACCCTATACCACTCTTGAAGTACCTCTCACGGCTTGGCAGCACCGTGTTTGGTTTAATGGCGCCCTACCACAACCAACTACCGCAGTTCGTTTAGGCCCCTTGTCAATTCAGGGGGCCACTTGGCCTGTATTGGCCGGGTATACCCCGCATCCAAATTATCTGGCATTACCGCTTGCGGAACTGCGCACTATGCATACCGAATTGGTACGAGTGCATCGAGCCCTAGTGACATACGTTACAGGTAGTCTACATGGAGCTGCTCCTGTAGTCGCAGGCCAACCAGCTATAGCCGCTGGAGTGACTATAAGTCCTGTCATGGTAAATTCTGTGATGGGCAAACGTCCACAAAATAAGGACGACTATCCTTACTGGCTTGCAGAAAAGTTCGATCAGATAGAAGCAGTGTTTCCCCATACATCCCCAGTAGATAAACACCGCATCCTCACGATAAGTTTGCCAAAAGACATAATCCCCGATTTGACATCATGTGAAAACTGGGGTAAGGTATTCGCAGCAGTTTATTCAAAATGTTTTGGAACTCCTTCCATGACGGTTCTACCCTCTGTAATTAAAAAAGTACAGGATGAACATGGCCCTGAAGCGGCTGTGGAATTAGGGATGAGACTAGTGGGAGTGTTTGATGTAGTAGCTGAGCTGATCCTTGGAAATGTCAAGGGCGATGCTATGAACTTTCAAGTAGCGAATGCTTTGGCTTTGGTCCCAGAGTTGGACAGGCCCCGCGAATTACCGAAAATTATTGCCCGGGCTTATAAAACAATTGGAAGAAATAGCCTGGGCAACAAGCCTTTTGTAAAAATGCAAACTCAATCGCAAACGCAAGTTACACAAGCAAAAAGTGCATCTGAGAAAGATGATAAACCGGTCTTCACTAAAAAGAGTTGGAGACAGAAAAAACAGGGTAAGCAACAAAAGAAGCCGGGGTCGAGAGGCGCTTCCCCAGTTTCGGTTTCTTCTGAACGTACTTATGATTTACGTGATAGGTCAAGGATTAAATCACCAGAAAGGTTTCAGAGCTCTGATACGCGTTCTCCTCGTTCTTCACAGGCCCAGACGTCGTCACAGGCTGGTGGAGGAGGACGGCAAGATAGAGGAAGGGGCCGAGAGGCTCCCCAGGAGCGAGACCAACCTCGACAACAAGTCAGAGGGAAAGCAGAAGACTTTCATCTTCCTCGACCGCAATTTCAGAAGAAAAAGGTTGCCGCTGTCACAGCGAAATATGCCTCAGACCGTGAGAATGAGACTCCAGAATTGGACGTGGGCAGTGACCCTCCTAGACAGCGCCGCGGAAGTTACCATAGTGCGGGAGGCGCTACGTCCTCATATGGAGGCGACAGCAACTGAAACATTCGTTACTGTAGAGACAGCTGACACGAGAGTGGCACCCCCTGACAGACTATATAATATAGTCATACAAATTGAAGGTGACATACCGCGTGAAATAAAAGGGATTTTTTGGGAAAATCTAACCTCTTCATATGACATTTTGTTAGCAGAGGTGGATTGGCCACCCCCATTCGTTCTCGCTGCACATAAAGGAGAGGAGGTAATCCTTCCAAGCTTCTCACGGCATGTCCCAAAAGACAAAGCTGAAGCACTTGCAGCTGAGTGGGCTGTGTACCTGGCACCAGCGTTATACCGCAACCATGTGGGATGGGATGAAGAATCACCTCCTCATGCAATACCTTTGCGGTCACTACCGCAGCCACAACCCCAATATCCCATCAAACGGCAGGCAAAAGGCCCCGTCTCCGAAATTCTGACACAGTTGGAATATCAGGGAGTAATTGAACCATGCGTATCACCTATGAATAATCCCCTTTTCGTGGTTTCTAAACCCGATGGAACGTACCGCTTAGTTTTGGATTACCGGCATTTAAATACACATTGTCGGAACTTTGCGGTGCAAAATACACACAGTTCTGCGCTTGTAGACAGTCTTGTTCGTAAAAAATACAAAACGACACTTGACCTTTCAAACGGTTTCTACACGCACAACCTAGCCCCGGAGAGTGGTCAATGGACCGCATTCACTTCCGGTGGTAAATTATTCCAGTTCCGGCGTTTACCCATGGGCTACAAAAATAGTCCGGGTATATTCGCCGCCCGTGTTGTTTCTTTGTTAAATGACATTGATCAAGACGCATGTTCGTACGTAGATGACATCTATCTGACGGACGACGAATTATTTCAGCATTTGTCCCGTGTGGACCGCATTATTCTTGAATTTGCGGAGCAGGGTTACAAATTTAACTTTGCTAAATCACACATTGCTGAATTTACCGTTCTGTTCTTGGGCTATGAGCTCAACAACGAAGGTAAGGGCTTAGCCCCCATTTCTTGGAAAAATGTGCACATTTGTGCCCCCCAAATACTCTGAAGAAACTTCAGTCTTTGCTGGGTTTCCTGAATTTCGGGCGTACTTACATTCCCGAATATGCCCAGCGTATCAAGCCTTTGTATGCTTTGATACAACCTACTTATTCAAGGTCTTGCTGGCTGCCTGAGCATACCTCAATTCTGCAGTCTTTGCAGACAGACCTTTTGGAGTCTAAATATCTTTTGACTCGTGATAACCACACAAACCTGGTGATTAGAATAATTCCGGGGGCGGTGGGATTCACATACTTAACCTTTAATGAAGGTGATACAGTACCCATCGCATACAAGTCACATCTGTACACTTCCGCTGAATTGCGCTTTACCTCTGTCGAAAAAGTTCTAACTGCAGTGCAAATGGCGATTCTAAAAGAACGCGCACTGGCACAGGGAAAGCGGATTCTAGTGGTAACACCCTGTCCTGCCCTAGAGGCAGTAACAAAGGCAAGTGTACCGAACTCAAAAGCAATGCATCCCCGTTGGATACAATGGGCTACATCCTTGACGTCTTCGGACGTCACTTTTGTTTTTGATTCTTCTCTGCAGACTCAGGAGTTTTTGCAGTATGAATTCGTTCATCCTCCTCCTTTGTTTTTATTACCGCTTGAGGATTACAAATGTGTGATCTACACCGATGGTTCGGCGCAACCGGCCACTGGGTCCAAGCACGCTTATTCAGCTGCATGTGCTATTGTTGCGGGTTCCTTTGTAGATGGAAAGTTCAAATCCTCTGCAGTGCATACTCGCACACTTGGAGATAGTACCGCACAATTGGCCGAGCTGCATGCATTGCTACTTGCACTTGAGTTCGCTTCTCAGGATGAGACCACTCTTATTGTATGTGATTCTTTTTACTGTGTACAATCTTACAATGACAATCTGTTTTTCTGGTCGAAAAACGACTACAAGGACGCAAAAGGGAGCACAATTAAGCATAAAATGCTTTGGGTTCGAGTGGCAGAATTGCAACAACGTCTGCCCCTCACACAGGTGGTTCACACCTTAGGCCATCAGCGGGTGGGCGCACACGCTATAGGTAACGATCTGGCAGATGAAGCTGCCCGTTCAGCAGTAGTCACGTGTTCAGTAGCAGCGGTTACCAGGTCCATGTCTAAAATAGACCCTGTTATATTAGCAGCTATTGCTGCAACCAAGGAAGGTAATAATTACCCTACAGGTTTCCCTTCCAAGTATTCTTACACATTAAGTCCCGATCAGGTTCCTTATGTAACTATACCTGACGTTGGAGATCGGCTGATCCCCAACGCGGACCGCAGGAGTGCCTTGATATCAGCTGCACACGAAGGCATGGCTTCGGCTCATGCAGGTGTGTCAGCTACAGTTTCCATCTTGCAGCAGCGTTATTGGTGGCGTGGATTGTATAAAGACACCCGTGCTTTTGTGCTTTCTTGCGATGTTTGTCAACAGATTAAGCCTTCAACGGTAACACGTCCACCACAAACCCCGCTCTGCATTGCTAACAGACCCTTTGGGTGTGTTTACTTGGATCACTGCGGTCCATTCTCATCAGACACTGCCTATAAATACATCTTAGTGGCAGTGGACTCGTGCACACGGTTTCTCTGGGTCTGGCCACAACGGAGTGCTGACGCCCGAAATGTAATCAGGGATTTGCGTGTCTTTGTGGGAATTTTCGCATGCGGCACCTTCCATTCGGACCAAGGTCCAGCGTTTGCCTCTAGGGCTTACAAGGATGCAATGGCTTCGCTTGGGGTGCGGGTGAAATTTTCGTCTCCGTATAGGCCTGAGGGCAACTCTATCGTTGAACGAATGAACCGTGACTTAAAGCAATCCTTAACAGCTAGGGTTATAGGTACTGGCAGGAACTGGCTGGCCCATTTGTATACCGTTCAGCGTGCACTTAATAATCTCCCTAGAAGACCTCTGGGTGGGCGGACCCCATACGAAATGCTCTTTGGCATAAGAATGTTTGTGCCTGACCTTGAGGGTCCAGACATCGCGGCGCAATCCGCCAAGTTTGATGTAGATAACCATTCTGCTATGTTACAGGACTTACAAGAAGCCCGAGACAAACTTGCAACTACACATTTGCCTTCAGCCACAGATCCTGCGTTGCAGATTCCGGTAGCCGGCTGGCTTCCAAAGGTTGGAGAACTGGTTCGAGAAAAGGTTGAAAACAAAAAAGAATTCGGCCCCTCTTTTCGTGCACCGGTTCCAGTTCTGGGCTTGAAGGGAACACGTACAGTCATTTTACCACCGCTTCCTGGTCGCAAGGAGAACAGATACATCTCAGTGGAAAATGTCAAGCTACAGCGCCTGGCCGATCCTGAATAGTGTCACACCAGCGGTCTCTTGTCCTGCCATTTATCGGACATATGTTCATAGTCCATCTGCACGAACGATCGCTGATGCTGTAATTGAGATGGTTGATTTGCCTGAATCCTCTACTTTGCCTGAAACTACGATTGATCCCCAACTCTCCACCAATATCGACGAGGACGAGTATACTTATCCTGCATCAGAATCGGTGGCACATCAACCAACAACGCCACTTGGCCCGACTCGTTATTCCTTTGATTCGGATTCCACATCTTCAAAAGTTCCATCCAAGTTCAGTATTTTTATATCCTGGTTTAGAGACAATTTTTTGATTCCACCCTGGACATACATCTGGTTGGTACTTTTCTTGATATTTTTGTTCATGTCCATTGGCTTTGTCACAGTGTTTTTTCTACTAATTAATGGTCACTATTTACCTGAACGCTCTGCTGTAGACTATGTTTCTGGAACTTTGGCTCCTCATTCCTCGTCTCACATCATGAAGCGTGACCACACATTTGTGAACATTTCAGCTTTCCCAGTTGCTGATGGCATCGTATGGGATGCAGTGAATTATCAAATCCATGGTCCGACGGAAATTATTAATGTACCTAATGTCCTTCGTGTTTCAATGGGTGATGTAGTACAAAATAATATTCATTCTGATGATTGGGATGTGCATGCCGTTGAAGCATTGTTTGCCGATTTAAAATATTATGCATCTTTTAATGCTGAAGATTTATATATGAATTCTGCTAATTATGCCGATTTGTATTGTTACCAACATTGGGGTAATCATTTTCTCCATAAGCCCAGTGCCCTGCGTAGTTCTGTTAACTATACCCAATGGGAACATTGTCCAAACCCCTTGCCAGGTAGCTCTCAAACTCTTCGAAATAAGTTTAATTATTTCACTGATTTTAATCGGTCGAACCCTGCATCCTATTATTTTAGACTAAATAACACATCAACTCAGAAAATTATGTTAACACACACCAAATTGCTTTATTCAGGTTCCTTTCTAAGTGCCCTAGCTGTGGGTGGTTATGAGTACTGGGATAATACAGTGGATTTAAAATCTATTTGGGGCTCCAAGCCATGGCAGGTACAGGGAACCGAGGCATTACACCGTGCTTGCCTCATCCCTACACAAATTATGTTCCTCAATGTCTCCATCTATCAGACTACATGTTGGGGCTTAGCAACCACTAAACAATTGAATACTCCATCCATACCATCCCTGTCGAGTTTTCCCAATGAAAGCTCACGATTCAATATGTCCCTCGTGTCCCTGCAGGCTCTATTACAGAATAATTCATTTAATGTTTCTGAGCTGGTTCAGTCACCCTGGTTAGTATGGCCTATATCATCTAACGCATGTCAAATACGTTTTCACGATTCTGGTACTAGCTACACACAGAATAGGCCTGATCCGAGATTTACTGCTTCCCGTACTGTCACTACATATTCTGTTGGTAAATTATGCAAACAATGGCTGCAACATTCGTCCCTTGATTCTGTTAAACAACATTTGTCCCTCCTTTCAGGCAATATTGATCTGTCCGACTTTGTTTTGGGACCTCGTGGTCCCCGACCTAAAAGATTCATTTATGAAACATATAATGAACTCTGGAAGCTATCACAAATGGAAGCTGCTTCCCGTCTTCGGGAAATAGATCAAGCAAATTTGGAAAAGGTGCTTGCTGTTGTTGACAATAGTATTAATACCCTGTCTTCTCGCATTTATACTTTGGAGAATATTGTGTCTTCTGTTGTTGATATTGTACAAGATGATGTTTCTGTGTTATATCATGGTCAGAATCAATTGCGTTCAGTTATGCAATTTGCATGGACTTTACAAACGCTCAAGTTAGGTAAAGTTCCTTGGCATTTTTTGAACACCTCGGCCTTGTTTCTACCTTTTAACTTAACTAACAAACAGCAATTTATGTCCATGAAAGATGCAACTTACACTCTATTACATATCGAAAAGATGGATCCTTTGCCGTTCTCTGTTGCAGAACTCGATTCTGCTGTATGGCTAGTCCATGGGGTTATCGCTTTACCTTTTTCCTTGTTTGAATTTGACTCGTGCATGAAACATTATCCTGTGGGCCGTTACCGGCCCTTGGGCAGTGCTTTCCTGCATGAACTCTGGTCCTTGCCTTTCATGTATAAATGCCTTCGGGACGGCAAGGAAGTCTTTCTCACGGGGGAGTACTGCGACTCGACTATGGGTCATTCGCTTATTTGTAAACACATTAAATTGCATGGCTCATGTAGCGTTTCCGCTCCTAATCTTGCTTGTGTGCTGAAAGGTATTCCTGCTCCTGTTATTTCACCTACTTTCACTCTCCTTTCCAATGGTAGTTATTTACTTTTAAATAACGAAAACTGTTGTGGCCTGCAAGCTGGCATTCCTTACATTGTAACAGTTTCGCACAGGGTTGTCTGCTGCAAAAATGTGCTTTTTCCTCCCCCTCATGGCAAGGTTGATATCTCTATTTGGCCTTCCATCCCTACCATGGAAGCAGATTTCAATAGACTGAGCAGAATAAAGGCACTATTATTAAACGAGGAAGTTATGCTCACGTCCGCCCGGGAGACATTCATTCTCCAGGTGGCGAGTACCCACAGTGAAATACAGGCCCTTTTAAATACTAATCTCCCCCAACATTTTGGGGAGTTAATACATCGTATTTTTAACGCATCTAACACTGAAGGCCTAGTACACTTTTTTAAGGTCGTGGGGTCGGGCTTGGTGTCCTCCTTCCAAACTATTTTTGGTGCCATCCCGGCTTTCATACATTCTATTTTTTCCAGTGTCTTTGGCGGTTTCCCATTGATCCTCGCTTTAGCGGCTGGTGTCTTGCTCTTAATTTGCTTTCTGCGCAATGGCTGCTCCCCGATGGGACCTGCTCGATCCAGAACGCCTCCAGCTGCTCCGTGAGCGCCTTTTGGCCGGTTTTGGTGTCTTGCCATTGGCGACACTGAGTGTGTCATATACTCTTTCATTTCGCTTTGCGTATTTCACTTGCGTGCAACCTGTGATGACTTGTGTCCGCTGTCCTTTCACCTGGACTCTGGATTATTGCCTCTCCAATTCGTCATTGTCTGTTCCGGATTTTGTTCAGTTGATGGGTCCCTTAGAGGCCCATGAGCAGGACTGTTCCGTTGCTGGCTGTATGGCGCGTGCGGCTGCACTGGGGATTTTGGCGCAATGGGATATCTGGGCGGCTGCCCAGGATCTCCTACAACGAAGCTGTTTCAATTATCACGCAAGCTGTCCCGCATTGCTTTTGGATGCTCCCTTTGTTGAGGAGCATTCCTGCTCTTTTGATCTCATGGATTGGATGGCATCTATGTTTTTTGACAATTCCAATGATGACCTCTTGGAGGGTATGGCTTTTCTCTGCACTTACACTTTCATGGATTGACCTGCCCTTCGCCGTTTGGGCGCTCCCTGTGCTCCGACGGCTCTGTTTTTCCTCTGATGGGCCTCTGTCCTGGCCTCTGGACTGACCAGGGGAGGGTGTCTTGTGGATTGTTACCTGCCTTGTTATGTTGGCCTAGGCCTGGCTGCCATGCTGCTTTTCTTTGCGCACGTTACACTGAGCCGGGCCTCCCTCGCCCTTTGCTCGTGCCAAGTTCTTTTGCACTGTCTGCATTTTCTGTTGTTCACCTTTTTGGGCTCAGTCTGCACAAACATGTACAAGGTCGCATAACAATGTATTTTGGTTCTTCCTGATATGGCCAGTCTCGCGCACCCAGACATAACATTAGGTGCAATTGCCATGAAGAATTTGGTATGCTTTTAATACTGTGGTTTACTAGCGCTTAACACACTTGGAGAAATCCCTTTCAGTGAGAAGAGCTATGATGTCCTGCTGATGTAATTCTGCATCTAGAGACTGAGGTATGGGGGTTCGCTAGTCAAAGCCCAGAGGTCTTCTATTATTATAATAAACTATCTTACTGCAAGGGGAGGGTGGTAATGTAATTTATACGTTTATCCACTGAGCTCCGAGATGCTTTCCCCGTTTGTATTCTATGGAATTGTAACCATGCTGCTTATATTAGTCATATGCATTATGCTATTAGTACTGACACGTGTACTGTACATTAGAGCACGTAAGTTGGAATAAACATTTTAAACTATCCAGTGTCTCTTCCTACGCACCTTGTGGACAAGTACGAGTGAGTGACGAAAGAGTGTTCTTGCTTCTGCGAGTCCTGAGATAAAGATACCGTGTTCTGGGTTGTCCAAACATTAGTACTTGGGTGCTAATGGGATGCTAAGCTAGTTGGGTTGGGGTTTTTGGGTGCTACGGTATATGGTGGCAAACCACTGTATTCCGGGGTCCCATTTTCCTGTGCATAGCTCTGTGTATGTGCAGAAACCTTATGACAGTGGATGATGCACTACAGGCACTCGATCACAATGAAACATGTCTACTAGTTCTTCTTGACCTGTCTTCTGCTTTTGACACGGTAAACCTTGAAAAATTACTAGCCCGGCTTGAAGACAGGATGGGATTATCTGGAAATGTGCTGAAATGGTTTAAATCATTCCTACAGAACAGAACGCAAAGATTCATGGTCAACCAGGCGCTGTCGCCGCATCCCCAAATTCGATTGGAGTTCCACAAGGCTCAACTTTATCTCCATCTCTATTCAACCTTTATGTCGAACCCCTTACAGAAATTCTCCAGCACGCCAACATCTCCTATCACATGTACGCAGATGACACTCAGATCTACATAAAGATCTCTTCGCTGGAGAAGATCAAGACAATGAATAATGCCTTAAAGGTGTCATTACATTGGTTAACTAGCAACCATCTGAAACTAAATGCGCAAAAAAACGGAATTCCTATTAATATCCCCCCCAAAAAGCACCTCAGATGTGAAGAAGTGGACCAAACTAATCACGGCGCTAAATTGCACCCCTGTCCTAGTTGACTCGACCAAATCATTAGGAATCACGCTCGATAAGAACCTAGACATGCAAGCCCACATCAAATCAATGGCAAAAAGTGCCCGTTTTCACCTGAACTACCTTAGAAAATTGAAACCACTCCTTACTACGTCAGCCCTCAAATTGGCAGTTCAGTCCTTAGTCATATCAAGAATTGAATATGGCTGTACTACATTAACAGGACTACCTAAGATCTCCACAGCACCACTAAAAGCCTGTCTCAATGCGGCCGCAAGACTCATTACAGGCTCAAGAAAATACGCCCACATTTCCCCACACTTGAAGGCGTTAAACTGGCTACCATATGAAGCCAGAATTCAGCTTAAACTAGCATGTATTACCCACAAAGCGCTCCACTACAAAACACCAATGTACTTAGCACAGAAAATTGAGTTATCAGGTGGAGGCATACCATCCCGGAGTGCCAGAGACCTGATGCTGAAACCCCCCATCTTTCAGAAGAAGAAAACGTATGACAGAGCATTCTCTGGAGCTGCCCCCAGAATCTGGAACTCACTCCCTCCAAACATTAGAAGAATTCCAAACACGTCAACCTTCAAGAGGGAGCAAATTCCTACCCTAAACAACAACTGATCATCATCTGCATCGTGGTTGAGAGATGCTGCCTAGTCCTCTTAGGTATGGATGCATCCTATCCATGAGAGGTCACAGAGACACCATATCATTCCTCACCATCGATTAAAGAGTTGGTACCAATTAGATCTGATATAGGAGTTTTGCCTCAACAGGACAATAACGTATGTAAGGGTAAACTCTCCAGATCACTATGAATGCATTCAGGCTGTACATTACTACAATTATGGGTCCTACTCTTGTTATTGTCGTAACCTGGTACAAAAGGTACGCATCGGAACTTTATGTTTTAATACTACTGCTATATCTGTTTACTCTAAACGATTTTCGACGTGTAACTGTAAAGCGCTCTGATACCCTTGGGTCATGTTCGCGCTATATAAAACTCTGAATAATAATAATAATAATAATACTACCAGATTCTAATATCTTTAGCTAAGAAAATATCCTGGAGACAATGACTTTCACCTTGTAAGTATTAGAACTGAACCTACACTGCCTACCTTGAGAAAGCATATAAAAACCCAATGTTTTTGTTTCGGTCCTGTCTAATTTCAGTGTCCCACACACAATTCCAAAAATTATTTTGGGTTATGATTCATTATCCTCCACTGCCTTCACTGCTACTTTGCAAATTATCCATAGCCACTTCTGTGAATATCTTCTCTTTTATTTGTAATCATTTACTACGCTCCACTGCTTCCAGGGAATTGTTTCAGAATATCAAGGTGAATACTCCTAGTTCCTATTATTCAATGTAATTGTTGGGTTTTCCCTAAAGCACCCTAATACATTTGGTGCAGATGTGCTACATAAGATTGATAAACTAAGTAAAGTAAGAAAAATCAAGGCCTCATACAGCCCATAATCCTCTATAGTATAAAGCAAGTCAATCTTGATGGAGTCAAACTATTATCTCCAGTCTATGAATGGAAGATACAATGGGGCCTTCTTGAGTATACAATACATGGATATTTTTTATTCAAACTTTGAAATTCTGCTCCGCTTTACCAATACCTTCTTTGAATCCAGTCTGAATATCTTCAAGAGTCACATTTTTATCAACTCAATATTGGTTTCTATTCAGCAGCGCACTTGCATGGAGTTGCACATGAAACCACTTTCAAGACTATCATTCACAGTCTTTATTGGGTTTGTTTGAGTCAGTCCTTATAAGGAATGGAGCTTGACCTATTAATTGGGTTTTGAGTTTCCAAGATGACTTCCATCTCTTTGGGAATAAAATCCCATGACCCATTTCTAACATTCAAACCATGCATCTATTGGCATTTTTAATTGGATATTTCTTCATGTATGATTGTTGTCTATGGCAAGAGACTTCAGAATTCCCTGCAGCCTTTCTTGCTTGTTGATTTATTTAACTTATGCAAAGCTGTGTGAATTGCCTCTTGGCATGGATCAGCCATAGTCTCTTCATAAACTGTTCAATCCTCGCCATGTCTGTCATTGGGTAACATTCTTTCAGCATACATAACAATGTAAAATTCCAAGCCCTACAATTCCAATAAACCACCACTAATGGTCAGTAGAGAGGCAGCCATTCTCTTTACTTTTCTTTGCATTCTAATTATCGCACCATGACACCACATGCCATTAAAACACTCCTAAAATCAGTTCTCGGTGCTAGCAGAACAACACACATAGGGGCAACAAAGATGTGACTCTCATCTAACCATGAGCACATCAGAGGCAGAGCCACACCTTCACCAAAGCCCTGTCTAAACATGATGACACAAAATTGGGGTACAACACCACTCTTATCAAAGCCTGAATCTCATAGATGGTTAATCACTAACTTGCTTGGAAATAAACATATCAAAGACAAAAGGCTCAAGTTCCAGAAGGATGAATGCATTCACCTGGACAACCAAGGGCTGATCTATCATTGACACAATGCAAGCTGTTCCATAGGTGTTTGGACAAAACATCAAATTGTAAATATTGGGAGACAGATATATCAAAAATAAAATATATTGATACATAAACATTGTGATGCAAGAATATCACTGACAAGAATATAATTTTTTGAGATCAGTAATATTGTTTTAAATTATTCCGATATTTTTAACATCATTTTCAGCAATACAGTGTTTAAAATAATTCTTGTTAATTATTTTGATGTGCTTTAGTTGATATATTAATTTTATGTCACTATGGTTTATATAAATGTTATTAATTTTTTGTAAAATATAGCAGGTCATTTTCAGTGATTTACAATTGTTTATTTAATTTTTAGTGGTAATTTATAGTGTCTTAGCAAGTTGCTGAGTTTGTAGGGTGACAGGGTCAGAAGTTAATTAGGTAATAAATAATTTTGAATTAATTAATACATTTTATTTAATTATATGATTGATATTTATTATGTAAATTATGTAATACTGATTTATTTTTGTTATATGTTATTTGTAGACTGTTAGGTTTGTAGAGGTATAGGGTGGGAAGTTAATTAATCATTATGAATTGAAAATAATTATTAATTGGTAATTCATTATTTCATTGATTTTAAATTATGTTACTTGGGAATACTTATATTTAGTTGTGGGCTGCTAGGTTTGTTGGGGTCCAGAGTAAGAAGTTAATTAAGTAATAATTATTTAACTATTAATTATTATTCCTAAATTAATCATTTCATTGATTTTTAAATATGAATATCAATGGATACTTATTTATTTTAATTATATTTTAGCTGCAGGATGCTAGGTTTGTAGAGGTTTAAGATGGGAAGCTAATTGCTAATTCATTATTTAATTGATTTTAAATATGTAAATTATGAAATACTTATTTTTTTTAGTTATATTTTAGGTGTGAGTCTCTAGGTTTGTAGGGGTATGGAGTGGGAAGTTAATTAATTAATGATTGAATACCAATTATTTATTAATTGATTATTGTTGAATAGTAATTATGCTACTTAATGTTTTAGTTTTTTTAAATAAATTTTTTCATGCTCATTAATTATTTTCATATTCAGAGTTTAATTTATTTTTCTGTATTCATGGGGTTACTCATGTATGTAGTGTGCTTGAAGTGAAGTATTGTCCCTACTCTTGCTTAAACTGCAGTAGGAATAGTAGACTTAACCCCTCCGAAGTCCTACGCTTTCTCTCCTGCTGCACAGACCGGAGTGGGAATAGTAGATGTTACCCCTCCAAAGTCCAACACTTTCCCTATTGTTGCACTTTTTGAAATGGGAATAGTACATTTTACCCATCTGAAATCCAACGCTTTCCCTGCTGTTGCACAGACTGGAGTGGGAATAATAAATTTAACCCTTCCAAAGTCCAATGCTTGCCCTACTGTTGTTTAGACCGGAGTTGGAATAGTAAGTGTCACTCATACGAAGTCCAACGTTTTCCCTATTGTTACACTGACTGGAGTAGGAATTGTAAATCTAACTCCTCTGAAGTCCAACACTTTCTCTACTATTGCAGTGGCTGGAGTAGGAATAGTAAATCTAACCCCTTTGAAGTCCAATACTTTTCCTACTGTTGCATAAACTAGAGTGGGAATAATATATTTAATATTCTTAGATCCCAATAGTTTTCATAATATTCATTAAATATATTTTATGGAATAATTCGTTTGTCACAAAAGCGATGGAGTATCCTGTTCTCCAAACTCTTGGTCTGCACACCAAATTTTAAGACAAGTGGACCGCCAGGTGTATCCATCAGCGTAAACCGTCCTCTGACGGCCCGAGGTAGTACGGGCTGTCAGCCGTAATCCATCCAGTCATCTGCCCTATTTAGAGTTGGCAGTCTAATGGCTTTTTTTTTACTGTACATCACAGCCAGATGAGAGACAGTAGCAATAATAAAAAATGCCCTCCCCACACTATGGAAGAAAACTCCCATGGTGTTAGGGCCATTAGTTTTTACTTTTCCAAAAACAAACGACCTCTTTTAAAAGTTTGGTGTAAGAGTCCGTCACCAATGACAGACACACTCCAAACTTCTAAATGGCTTTGTATGACCGCTGTGGCTCACTGTAACACCTAAATTCATCTAACATTTACACATTTCAAAGTTCTGCAACATTCATGCCAAGAAAAAACATTTTAACTCTTTTTGTGGTGGAAATGTTTGCATAGCTGGATTTATGTCAATGACTCACTGTAAATCTCTGCTTAAATGCACTTCAGCAACCCTGAATAAGATTTACACCTAGTGGTATGGGTATGTTTTCCCACCCTATAACAAGGGGGGAGGGGGTGAGTGAGGTCACATACAACTCAAAAACATCCGTAAAGTTACTGCTTGTATGGGAAATGCAATATCTGTCTTTGAGTGTGTGTAGAATAGTGTTAGAGGTGAGATGAGTCGTGTTTAGTTTAATAACAATTTATATAGTTGGAATTTTCTGAGTATGTTCATCTATTACATGTTTTATACAGTGATTTGGATAAGTCCTGGAATCTCTGCATGAATTTTATTTTTTATTTTCTTTATCTTATTTTTTTATTCTTTTACATTTGTACAATGTGATGCATATAATTGGATGCAATGTCTACATTTATATGACTATTTTGTAGGTGTTGGGCTTTGTACTGTTATTTTTATTCACAAGTCTCAACGATTTGGATGTGATATCACTTGCAGTATCTCTGCGTGGTCATGTGAGTTAAGTGACTTACTCCAAGGTTTGGCTCGTATAGATTTGAGACTGTTTAGACTGTAGTACTACTGAAGTAGGTGTGGATCTAACCTTAATGAATTGCAACTGACTTATCTTTTTGGAGGTGTGGTTTGCTGTCTCACAAAACCTCTTGCATTTCTCTCCCTATGCCACTCCTTAACTTCCATTCATTCCTCCAACTTTGCAGTAGATAATTCAATTTTCCAGCCGCATCCCCTTGTCATTGCCACATTTACACCTAAAACGTAGGACTGTTTATGCGGAGTTCTACACACTCACCATGGAGAACTTTGTGTGTGAAATATAAGACAGTTGTCAGCATAGATCTACACCTGTACCTCTGTGAATTGAATTTGGGAATATGTGAAGCAGCATTACTTTGCATAATTATAAATGCCTTTTGTGAATTAGGCCTCTAAGTGAAAAGGGGACACCACAGCATCTATAGCTTTTGCAAGGAAGGAGCTGTAATTTTTTTTTTTTGTTGATTTGTAGCATGCTCATACTATCCCTCAATATCTTCACAACACTTTTCCTTGAAGACAGCATGCACTGGACTGCTAAGCTTCCATCATAGGTTTGGTCTTTCAAACCAGGGTAGATGAGTCTTTAGCCCTTTCTGGAATTTTAAGAAGTTGGCATTGGAGTCATTATGTTGTAAGAAAGACATCCAGAGAATAGGTGTGTTATGTTATTTTATGTTTGACTTATTTGTATAGCATTCCTTCTACCATTAGGATGGCCTGACATTGCTATCTGGGTTTGCTGTATTCCGCTTTAGGTGTCCGTATATAGGTTTTCCAGAAACATGTCCTTATATAGGCACAATTCGCATTGCCCTTATATAGGCATAAGATCCCAGTCCTTATTTAGGCATTAGCCATGCTATCCAAATACAGGCATGGTCACTTACATCCGTCCACCCTAACGTCACAACGAGTTCTTAGAAACCAGACCCTTAACCTCTTGGGAGTTCCCCTAGCACAGGATTATTGATTTCTCCAAGAACTCATTTATTATGCATGAACCGCTATACCTTAAGGGTTCATTCCTGACGTTTTCCTCTGCCCGACTTTACGTCAATGCTAACATTCCAAGGCACCTACCGGGTATAAATATACCTTCCCTTGCCCAAGCAAGTAGGAGGAGACCTCGACTTTAGAGGAGCCCGTGTCCCGGCCTGACGCACTGACAAGAGACGCTGTCATCCCTGCTCGCAGAGCATCCAGCTTCCAGTGTTCTGACTCCCTTTGCGGGGTGTTAGAGTTCGAGACCCGGAAGGAGATTCCCACCTCTCTCATTCTCAAGGTATGGAGCTGACTAGAACCTAGAGGGACTCTTGGCATACCAGACTCTTGGCATACTAGACTATAGCATACCATACTATAGAATACTTCACCTACTTCTTACCTTGTACTACACTTAGGTTAGGTACACTGGGGTAGAACTAGCTTAGAGAAGCATCTTATGAGTACTCGCATTTTTAGCTTATGTTATTTATGTATATGAATATATGTGTCATAGCTAAAAGATAATGCTAGCGCAGTATTATTTCTTTCTACTGCTTACGCTGTACATTATATATCTCGCATACTGTCTTGTGATCATAACAGCTCATATCTCTTACACGAGAAACAAGACTGTTCAATAAATCCTTTTATTGAAACGCCCGTCTATTCTTTCTGTGTAACTCTGAAGAAACTAAGCATGCACGATTAGCTGAGTGAAACTGTTATCTATTGTTTCCACGATTCTGAGAGTGTTCCGATTCTAAAGGGAAACAAAGTTGTCATGTTTATGCGGTTGCCAGAAACTACTCCCTTCTTGTTTACAAGGAGTTTCTAGTGGCCTCTGAGTTAGCTGGCACAAACTAATTAAGTTTAATATACTCGATAGGGACATACTGACCTCTGTCCTATGTCAAATCTATAGGGTATATTATTCCAATGCGCAGAGCCTATTAGGGAAATAGGAACTACACTACATGGCGCCCAACGGTTTGGTAAGGCATTAATTTAACGCTAGATACTGAGTAACTCAGTCGTGCTTTTCTCTCAGAGACCCCATCTCACATACTCCATAAGACGTCTGGAGTGGGTAGGGTTAAATATCTGCCAAAGCTAAATAGGACAAAAATCCTATATATATATTAGCTGTTTGGTTTGTTCAACGTTGAAGGATACAGTGTTCCAAAATATTGTGCAGCTTATCTTTTGTTTCCTTGAAACTTGTTCTACATTTTTCAAAAAACAATGTCTGACGCCGAGAACGGTGTAGCTGCGGCTGATCCAGTCGTAACAGTTTTTAACTTTACAGGTTTAAATTAAACCGATGAGGGTGTTATAAACATCCCTCCAAACTTAAGGAGAGCCATCACTCTAAAACTTATAAAACATGGCCTAACACCAAGAGGTGTTAGAGCAGTTTTCGTGATAGAGGCACACGAATCCTTTCAGACAGAGGTATTCTATTCATGGATAGTATTCCCAGAATCAAATCCAGTAACAAAACTATTTCACTTCTTTAAAGAAGATGAACCACCAGAGGAATATATTCCTTTCGAGGATATTGAAATTCCACTCACATACCAGGAGCATACTCTCTGGTTTAAAGGCGCCCTAAAACATCACAAAAACATTACCAGGCTCGGTCCACTAGGTAGACCAGGAGCAACATGGCCGATTCTAGCCAGCTACACACCTCATCCTGACATCGATGTAATGTCAGACGAGGAATTACTTACTCAACTACAAGAGTTAAAAAATTTTTACAGACAATTAGTCCAATATGTCATGTGGACTTTCACAGTCCAACCAACAATGACCATTCCAAATCAAACCCCTCAACAGGGGAATACACTAAAAATTACTCCACAGACTTTACACGCAGTCATGGGTAAAATGCCCACAAAACGTGAGCAAATTCCATTCTGGATAGCTCAAAAAATTACTCAAATCGAAGCAGTATTTCCTAATACTAGCCCTTATGAGAAACACAGAATCCTAACAATCTGTTTACCAATGGGGATCACACCACAACAGGAAGATTGCACCACTTGGGGCACAGTCTTTGCTGCCATCTATACTAAAACACATGGTGTTCCGTCAATTGCAGTAATACCAGAGGTCCTGAAACAAATTCAAAACGAATACGGGGCAGAGCCTGCTCTGAATTTAGGTATGAAATTACTGAAAAACTTCGACCAGGTCTCAACAATAATATTATCTAATATTAAAGGGGAGGCAGCATCAGTGGCGATCCGCCAACGCTTAAGGGAATTTGATGTAACAGAACATCAACATGAACTACCCAGAATAATAGAACAATCTTATGCAGAATTAGGCAGAGATAGTTTGGGTGGAAAACCTTTGAAGCCAAAACTATCTGAAAGTCCTGAGAAGGACTCTATTAAACAAAATCCTACATCTTCTAAAAAGAAGTGGGAAACTAATAAACAAAATTCAAACGAGACACGTTCTCAATCCCGAGGTAGGTCTCCTCAAAAGGAGCCCTCTGAAAGGAGGTATAACCTCAGGAATAGGGATAATTTAAGAAAACCTGACAGGTATCAAGATACTGATACACGTTCCTCTCGTACCTTTCAGATATCGTCACAGACATCAGAAAGAAGAGGACGGTCAGATCACAAAGAAGAACGCGCAAAATCCAAAGACGATAAACACGTTCAGAAAAATAAATCAAAACCTCAATTCACAAAAAAGAAGGTAGCAGGTCTGAAGATCAGACATGCCGAGAATACTGAGAACACAGCTCAAGAACGGAGAATGGGCTCAGACAATGCTGGACAGTGCATTAGAAGTCACAATAGCTCACCAGAACCTGAAGGAACTTCTGGAGATAGTGGACTTGAATGAGTACATCACAGTAGAAACTGTAGACACCAGGGTTAGTACTCCACAAAAGTTATATGAAATAACACTCCGAATGGAGGGAGACATACCAAGAAAAGTGAAAATGCTCTTTTGGGAGAAACTTTCAAGGGGTTATGATATACTTCTAGCAGAAAAAGACTGGCCACCGCACTTTGTCAGGGAGTGCCCACATGGTGAGGACATCATTATGCCAGCCTTCTCCAACCATATTCCAATTCACCTAAAATATACTTATGCCAGGAAATGGGCAGTTGCCCAGGCCCCAGCATTATATAAAAATCATGTAGGATGGGATGAGGACTCACCTCACCACAAAATACATCTAAAAATCAACCCACTGCACAAAGGCAGTACCCAATAAAGCAAGAAGCTAAAAAACAGGTCAGGGAGATCTTAGATCAACTTGAATACCAAGGGGCGATTGAAACATGCACCTCCTCAATTAACAATCCTTTGTTTCCTGTATCCAAACCAGACAATACATTTCGTCTAGTTTTGGATTACAGACACTTGAACACTTGTTCCAAAACATTTGCAGTGCAAAATGCACATAGTACAGCATTAATGAATAACATTGTGCGTAAAAAATATAAAACCACATTGGATATTTCAAATGGTTTCTTTTGTCAAAACATAGCACTTGAAAGCAGGTACTTAACAGCTTTCTCAATAATGGGGACCCAGCGTCAATTTTGTAGACTCCTACAAGGGTTCAAAAACAGCCCGGGGTTATTCTCAGCGAGGGTAACAGAGTTACTACAAATTTATGATAATGAGGCATTGTCATATGTCGATGACATCTATCTGACAGACGATGACCTGGATAGGCACTTGAACAGGGTGAGTACCATTATATTGGGCTTCGCCTCTGAGGGCTATAAATTCAACTTTAAAAAATCCAGAATTGCCCATCTCAATGTCCTTTTCCTAGGATATGAGCTTTCAAGTGAAGGCAAGAGCCTGGCAGCTAACCTTTTAGAAAAGTGCACGCTGCTCCAACCTCCAAAAACGCTGAAAAATTTACAATCCATCTTGGGTTTCCTAAATTTTGGAAGAACTTACATTCTAAATTACGCAGAAAGGGTTAAACCTCTCTACGAATTAATCAAACCTGATTTTTCAACAAAACATTGGACACAAGAACACACAGAAATCCTGCGTTCACTCCAAGCTAACATGTTAGCAACAAATCACTTACAAACACGCGTAAATCAACGCAATTTGGTGATCCGAATAATTTCGGGTCAATGCGGATTCACCTATTTAACATTTAATGAGGGTGAAAAAGTACCAATAGCATACAAATCACATTTGTATACACAAGCAGAAATGCGCTTCACTTCAACTGAAAAAATACTGACAGCAGTTCAAACTGCAGTAGCAAAAGAAAGAGCTCTAGCCCAAGGGAAACGCATTATTGTCGTAACCCCTGTACCAGCCTTAGAGGCGGTTACAAAAGCGAGCATTCCAAATGCAAAAGCTTTACATCCTAGATGGATACAATGGGTTAATTCTCTTGCTGCAACAGATGTTGAATATGTTTTTGATCCTGATTTAAAAACACAAGCGTTCCTGCAATATGAACATGAATGTCCTCTGCCCACTGAAATTTTGCCTCTAGATCAGTACGAATTTATAATTTATACTGACGGATCAGCACAACCCGCTACAGGGAGTAAGCAAGCTTACAGTGCAGCGTACCCAATCGCTAAAGGTCGCATGCAAGATGGTAACTTCAGACCAATGGTCACTAAAACTCAATCTCTAGGAGATTGTACAGCTCAGCGAGCTGAACTACAAGCATTCAAACTGGCACTTGAAAATACAGATCGCGAATTCCCCACACTTATAGTGTGCGATTCTTTTTACTGTGTTCAGTCGTATAATAAATATATACAAAATTGGCTTGAAAACGGGTTCAAAGATGCAAAAGGTGGCACAATCAAGCATAAAACGCTTTGGGAACAAGTAGTTCAGTTGAAAAACGAACTACCAAAAGCTCACGTGATACACACGCTGAGTCATCAACATGATGGCGTTCACGTTGCAGGGAATTCATTGGCTGATGAAGCCGCAAAGGGGGCTGTTCAGACGGCTTCCGTAGCTGCGATCACTTGTTCAAAAACGAGAATAGACAGTGAGATATTGTTGGCTGTCAATGCTTCAAGCAAAGGCAGTGGAGCAGCGTTACCAAAGAAATTTCCACTCAAGTACTCTTATGTAATTGATGCGAACAAAGTTCCTTTTGCTCGAATCCCTGGAGTGGGGGATAGGGTAATTCCAAACATGGAACGTAGATTAGCAGCACATGAAGGGATAGCCTCTGCCCATGCAGGTGTTTCTGCAACAGTATCTTTACTTAAACAAAGATATTGGTGGCCTGGCATTAGGAAACAGACCAAGAACTATGTTTTGGAATGTGAAATATGCCAACAGATGAAAGTCTCCACAGTGAATTGTCCTGCGCAGACACCCCTGTTGATTTCAGACAAACCATTAGCTTGTGTTTACCTGGACCACTGCGGTCCCTTGCAAAGGGACGGTAACTATAAATATATAATGGTCACAGTGGATTCGTGCTCAAGGTTCCTATGGATATGGCCTCAGCGCTCGGCTGACGCTCAAACTGTTATAAAAGATTTGCGAGTCTTTATCGGCACATACGCAATAGGCACACTACATTCTGACCAGGGCCCTGCGTTTAGCTCTCGGGCTTACAAAGAAGCCATGGCCAGTTTGGGCGTAGCATTGCGGTACTCCTCTCCGTTTCATCCTGAGGGAAATTCTGTTGTGGAAAGGAAAATTCGGGACATAAAGCAGTCTATAACAGCTAGAGTATTAGGTTCGGGTGATGGGTGGGTCAAACATCTTTATGGGGTCCAACGCTCATTAAATAATTTGCCAAGAAGTTCTCTAGGGGGGGTCACTCCATATGAGGTCCTATTTGGGACAAGAATGTGGGTTCCTGATCTCGAATGTAAAGGCACAGTGGTGGAAAATAAACCCTCTGATATCAAAAATCGTTTGGCTGTTTTACAGGATCTAAATGAACTAAGATCGAAACAAAGCAACGTGTTCCTGAAGCCAACCACCACTAGGGAAACACCGGCAGTCCCAGCAAGCCCTGTCTAGATCCCAAAAGTTGGGGATCTAGTCAGAGAGAAGATTGCGGACAAGAAGGAATTTGGACCTTCTTACAGACAACCAGTAACTGTCCTAGCCGTCCACGGAACAAGAACAGTACTTCTGCTGCCCCTTGCTGGAAAAAAGGAGAAAAGATTTGTGTCAATCGACCTCATCAAACCACGGTATGTGGCCAATACTAAATAGAAGGCCTCGTGGACTCCGACCTAGTAGCAGACGCACTCCTCTCGCTACTATCCAAGAGGTTCAGACTGAAAGACTCATAACCATCGAGAATTCAGCAGTAACAGATGAAGGACTAAGCAACAATGCAATGGAACTCATCCCTCTTGAAACTCAAGTAACAGTTCATCCAGATACACCTGTCTACACCAACGTAACACGTGATCAACTGGTTCCAGCGATTTCAACGAATCCTAATGCAATTTCAACAATTGACCGAACTGCTTCTGGCTATTTCATTAACTTTGATACGTTTTCTGAGGATCCGAGTGAGCCTGAAACGACGCCAGCATCAAAAACTTTCAAGCAACAAGTACAAGACCTTTTTCATTTCCTGAAGGAGACTTATCTGGTTTCACCATGGATTGAACTTTGTATTATTTCTGGAATATTTTTCTTTCTGTTTTGGCTAGCTTTGGTTATGACTCTTAGCGTGCTTATAAATGGCAGATACATCCGTATGGACACTGAAAGTAAAAATGTGAACTTACTTTTAAAACCACACAAATCTTCCCATCGTGAAACAAGAGACTTGTCAGCAGTGAACATCACAGCTGTTCCTATACAGGATTGTATAGTTTGGGACAAAACCGATTTCGACATATTCGGCCCGACGGAACCTTTGAAGATTCCACATTTATTTAAAATTTCATTAAGTGACTTTATTACCTCCAGTACCTATTCTGATGATTGGGACTTTGAGACTGTTAATGATATGATGTCTGATCTAGAAAGGTCTGCTGCATTCTCTAACAATGAATACTTAGAGGGTTCATCAGACTACGAACAGCTTTATTGTTACAACCACTATGGTCATCATTTCTTGCATAAATCTGCAACACCTAGAAATGTGTTTATGTTTAACCAATGGGAACACTGTCCTACACCACCAAAGGGTAGTTCAAAAACGTTTGCAAATAAGTTTCCATATTTTTCAGGGTACAATACATCTGATCCAGAAATATTTTACTATAAAAATGTAAACAAAACAGGACAGAAAATTATGTTAACTAATACAAAACAGATTTATTCTGCAGCCTTTATTACCCAACTGTTTAGACAAGGATTTAAAATTTGGAAAGACTCAATTGACACAAAATCTGTCTGGGGTTCTAAAGATTGGCAAGTGCAGGGGATAGAAGCTTTGTTTAGAGCCTGTATCATCCCACATCAAATAATGTTTTTGAATGACACTGTGCAACAAACGTCTTGCCTTGGTTTAGCCAAGATCAAAGACATGAACACACCTTCTGTACCAACACCTGCAAGTAATAGCACTACACAGGGAGCGGTCACAGTAGACACAATACTACAAAACAACAGATCAGTTCCTGATTGGAAAAAATGGTTACTCTGGCCCACAGACACAAACATCTGTCAAGAAAGATTCCTGAATAGAATACAGGGCTTTACTATCAATAGGCCAGACCCACGTTATGTTCAACAACAACATCCAGGGGTATTAACAACATACAGTGTAGGGAAATTGTGCCTCAACCGGTTACAAAAATCTACACGCGAGGATGTGAAACAACACTTATCTTTACTTAAAGAAGACGCAGACCTTAGGGAATTCTTGCTAGGACCAAGAAAACCGCGTCAAAAACGTTTCATATATGCCGGCATTTATGCTGCTTATAATGAAATATGGAAGGTTTCACAGGCAGAGGCCGCAGAAAGAATACGTGAACTTGATCGTATTAACTTAGAGAAATCTCTCACTGTGGTCGACAATGGGTTAACAACTTTGTCATCTAGAATTTATTCATTGGACAACATTGTATCCTCTGCTATTGACATACTGGAACAAGATTTAGCCATGTTACAACTAGGCCAATCTCAGTTACGTTCTATTATGTTATTAGGCTGGACGCTGCAATCCTTGCGTGCAGGCTATGTGCCTTGGCGTTTTATCAACACGTCGTCTCTGTTTGCAGAATACAATCTAACGGATAAACAGATCGAACTGGCACAAAGGGGAGCAAAGTATACAGTGCTGAGCATTGAAAAACTGGAAAAATTACCATTTACGGTAGCAGAAAAACCAGCTACAGAATGGCTTATTCATGGCAAAATAACTCTGCCTGTCACTACTTTTCATTTTCAATATTGCCTCAAACAAATGCAAGCAGGCAAATATGAAAGGTTGGGTAAGGAGTACATTAAGACATCCTGGGATTTACCTTACGATTACAGATGTTGGAGTGGGGATCGTGAAGTGTTTCTAAGTGGTACACACTGTGAAAATGCACTAAGCGGTTCACTCATATGTCAGGACATTTCTTTACACGGGGCTTGTAATGGTTCTGTGGCAAACATGTCCTGCCACCAGCAGGGTACACCGGCTACTGTGATTAATCCAACGTTTGGCCAACTTTCTAACGGGAGTTACCTCATGTTGAATGATCAGAGTTGCTGTGGCATGTTGCCAGGCATCCCATATCTGGTAACGGTCAGCTGCAGGGTTACTTGTTGTATGCAAGTATTGTTCCCCCCAATAGACACAGTCAGGGAGTCGCCTCTATGGCCTTCATTGAATGTTTCTTTTATACGTTTTGATACTTTAAGCAGAATGAAAGCCATGCTTTTGCAACAGACCGTGCCTTTGACCTCGGCCAAAGAAATCTATGATTTACAAATTGCAAGGACTTCGGCTGAGATACAGGCTTTAATTCGTACAAACTGCCCTATACATTTCGTGGAAATGATGGGACGTATCTTAAACATGTCTGATACGAGCGGGATTGTACATGTATTTAAGACCATCTGTTCAGGACTGTTAACACCTTTTCAGGCAGTCCTCGGAATCATTCCAAACTTCGCACATTCGGTGTTTGGTGGTGTGCCATTAATTCTAGCACTGGTTGCGGGAATCCTGTTTTTATTCCTACTACTACGCTATGGCAAGCCTATCAACTGGCGTCACTTCCAGCAATTTGGAGAAAGCTCTCCTAGAACGGAAGTGCCGTGAGCGCATAGTGCAACTTTTGGGCATACCTCGTCTACGGGAACTTAATACAACATGGTTTCTGTCATTTAGACCAATCTGGCAAGATTGCATCTTACCTGTTCTACGCTGCCTGCTTTGCGGTGAAGAATGCGTGCTAGACACCTGTCTAACACTCCCATCAGTCATGCCAACGGATATCGATACTCTGCTGGACCCAATAACGGCCCATGCTCTGTGTTGTCCCCAGAGGCTACCAATCCTGATGACGGCATTCCTTGAGATCTCACAGACGCTTCCTGCTGCTGCTGAGGTACGAGATGGATCAACAGACACACAGGTAACAACTGACGCGAACATTGCTGCGGCATCCTATGCTGAAGGCGATGCTTCACATCTCTGTGCAGTTAACCTTCTAAATGAGGTATTCCAACTGTCACCGACATCGGTAGACGATCTTTTGTCTACAGAAATAGATGATTTCATGTTTACACCAGACCCATACACTGACTTTGATTCGGCTCACAGTGTACCAGGGAAGCAATGAATTTGGCCTCCATATTTTCAAAACAGATCAAAACTTGGAACTCTTCCTAAAAATTGAACTTTTTCTTTTTCTCTATTTTTTGAGAATACATTGTAACTCAATCTGCTTACAGTAGAACTATTCATATAAAACGGACTTCTTTGAATACTTCCAGGGACACATTGTCACCTTATTCTTCTATAATTTCATTTTAGCACCATGTTATGAAATGGCTTTGATTTTTGAAAACTTGTCATCCATTTCGTCATATGTATATATTTCTATTTATTCTTTTCATGCTGCATTTTCCAATATATGCTTAGAATGAAATAATGCTTTAAAATGTACAGTACCTATTGCATTCAACAGTTTATTTTAAACTTCTTTTAATATGCTTTTAGAAATGTTTTTAGCAACATGTGGTACTCCGTTTAATGTTTAGCATTTAATGTTTAGCATTTAGTACTATCGTTCATTCGAAAGTAGAGTGGGTGTTGTATTCCGCTTTAGGTGTCCGTATATAGGTTTTCCAGAAACATGTCCTTATATAGGCACAATTCGCATTGCCCTTATATAGGCATAAGATCCCAGTCCTTATTTAGGCATTAGCCATGCTGTCCAAATACAGGCATGGTCACTTACATCCGGCCACCCTAACGTCACAACGAGTTCTTAGAAACCAGACCCTTAAGCTCTTGGGAGTTCCCCTAGCACAGGATTATTGATTTCTCCAAGAACTTATTTATTATGCATGAACCGCTATACCTTAAGGGTTCATTCCTGACTTCTTCCTCTGCCCGACTTTACGTCAATGCTAACATTCCAAGGCACCTACCGGGTATAAATATAAGTTCCCTTGCCCAAGCAAGTAGGAGGAGACCTCGACTTTAGAGGAGCCCGTGTCCCGGCCTGACGCACTGACAAGAGACGGTGTCATCCCTGCTCGCAGAGAATCCAGCTTCCAGTGTTCAAACTCCCTTCGCGGGGTGTTAGAGTTTGAGACCCGGAAGGAGATTCCCACCTCTCTCATTCTCAAGGTATGGAGCTGACTAGAACCTAGAGGGACTCTTGGCATACCAGACTCTTGGCATACCAGACTCTTGGCATACTAAACTATAGCATACCATACTATAGAATACTTCACCTACTTCTTACCTTGTACTACACTTAGGTTAGGTACACTGGGGTAGAACTAGCTTAGAGAAGCATCTTATGAATACTCGCATTTTTAGCCTATGTTATTTATGTATATGAATATATGTGTCATAGCTAAAAGATAATGCTAGCGCAGTATTATTTCTTTCTACTGCTTACGCTGTACATCATATATCTCGCATACTGTCTTGTGATCATAACAGCTCATATCTCTTACACGAGAAACAAGACTGTTCAATAAATCCTTTTATTGAAACGCCCGTCTATTCTTTCTGTGTAACTCTGAAGAAACTAAGCATGCACGATTAGCTGAGTGAAACTGTTATCTATTGTTTCCACGATTCTGAGAGTGTTCCGATTCTAAAGGGAAACAAAGTTGTCATGTTTATGCGGTTGCCAGAAACTACTCCCTTCTTGTTTACAAGGTGTTTCTAGTGGCCTCTGAGTTAGCTGGCACAAAGTAATTAAGTTTAATATACTCGATAGGGACATACTGACCTCAGTCCTATGTCAAATCTATAGGGTATATTATTCCAATGCGCAGAGCCTATTAGGGAAATAGGAACTACACTACAGGTTTGGTAACTTCTCCCCCTAATTTTTATGATTCCAATATTGACTGAAACTTAGATGAAATTTTGAGCTGTAAAGTCAGTAGTGTATTTGTGGTTCAGTAGTAGTTTGTGGTTCTGATCCTGTTTACAATTTGTGTATTTTATTAATTGATATATGGATAGGTTAAGGAGAACTGTGGGTGTGGTCAAAGATCTGGGCAAAGCCTTTAAGCATTGCCTCAGTTATTTAGCATATTATTTGCCATGCAGGTAGTTATGTACAGTGATTTATTTATAAGCAGGGTCAGTGGAATTCTGCAATTCTGCAGACATGGTGTTTTCTGCATGATAATGAATTTACAGCACTTGGCACAAAAGCCATCATCTGCTGCATAATTTGCAGATTTTAACTGAAAATTGTTTCATGTTATAATGGATCAATAGTTACTGTTAATCCTGTCACATGTTTTGCTGCGCAGTGGCAGGCACTTTGCAAAATATATCAGCTCACTATTAAGTTGCTAATTGCTGTATTTAGGCATTAAATTGATAATACTGAGGTGAACCATTTGCCCAGAAAGTGCTAACATACATAAAAATGACAAAATAATGAGGTACAAATACCGTAAAATGTCCCACTTTATACCACATAATTTCCCTTTTCTTTCACATAAGTTAGTCAATCCTGCCACATAATTTATATAAAATGTGTGCCCTTTATAACTATGGGGTTGTTCTAAAACATGCAGCTTAGATTCTCTTATGGTCTTTCTGGCCCTCCTGGTTTTGGTCCTCCAGGTCCTGGTTGTCATGGTACTCATCATCATCCAGGTCATCCTGGTTTTTGTTTTTATGGTCCTCACCCTCCTGGTCCTGTTCCTCATGGTACACCTAGTGCTTGTCCTCCTAGAGGTCCTGGTCCTCTATGTGACCCACCTCTTCCTGGTTTACTTAGTCCTTCTCTTACTGATGCTCCTCCTTGCACCACTCGTCCTTCACCTGGTCCTCCTGGCTCATGTCCTTCTGGTTTTCCTTGATTTGGTCATTTTGATGCTGGCCTCATGGCGGCCCCCTCTTTGTTCACCTAGATGGTCAGCCCAAGTGTTCCCAGCCCTTATCTTCTCCTGCTCTTATAAGTCCTCCTCCTCGTGGTTCTTCTGGCCTTGCCGGTCATCCTAGGCCTAGTTTTCCTTGTTCACCTGTCCCTGCTCCTTTTAGTACTGGTGGTCCAGGTCCTTTGTAAAGCTAGAAGTTGGTGATGGTGGTCAGATATATGCATCACTTTAAGTTGGCCGAAAACAATACAGGTCCCTTCTGAGGAAGTGCCCTAAGAAGTATATTTAAGAACAGTTTATAAGAGGTGTGGTCTTTGTAACTCCAGACTTGCCCTAATACATGTGGTACAGAATCACTTCTGATCCTCCTAGTCTTCATGGTATTGCTCTCTGTGGCCCTTGTCCTCACCCTCCTAGTCTGCTTGGTGGTCCTGGACCTGATCTTCCTGGTGGTCCTAATCCTTGTGGTAGCCCAGGTCCTACTGATGGCCCTTCTCCTGCAGTTCCTGTTTCTCCTTGCCTTCCTGACCATCTCAGTCAAAGGTATCCTTGCCCAAAATTGTTGTCCTTATCCTCACCCGCTTGATAGTCATCTTTCTCATGATAGTCTTCCTCAACCTCCTCCTGATCCTTCTCCTTTTCCTGCCCGTGTCCCCTACTGATATCCCCTCCATTCCCTGGTCATCCAGTCCCTGATCCTTCTGACGATCCTGGTCTTGGTCAACCTTATCCTGGAGAGTAAGTCCAGGTTTTCCTGGACATCCTGGTCCTCCTCCTTCTGCTCTTACAAGTCCTCTTCCCCTGGTCATGCTGGTCAACCTGTTCTAGTCATTTTTGCCCTCCGTGTGCCCCTGGTCTTGTCTTGATTCTGGTCTCCTTGTCATGGTTGTCCTGCTGGTCCTGGTCTTGGTCCTGCAATTTCCTCTGTTATGATGTTCCTAGTCTTTCTGTTGATCATGGTCCTCCTAAACCTACAAGTCCTTCCCCTCCTGGTTTTTCAGGCCACCTCATTTTCATGACATTCCACTTGGTCCTGTCCCTCACCCTGACCCTCCTCCTTTCTTTCTTCCACCTGGTCGTCATGGTCTCGATCTTCCTGGTAGGTCTCATTCCCCTGGTCTGCCGCCTCTTCCTCTTGGTCTTACGACTCCTGGACTTTTTGGTTATTGTGGTCCTGGACTTCCTGCTAATCCTGGTCCTGATACTCCCGTTCTCCATGCTATTGGTCCTCCTGGTGGCCTTAATCCTCCTGGCGGCCGTTGTCCTTTTCCTCCTGGGCTTTTTGCTCCCCTGGGCGTGTCTAGTCCTCGTCCTTCTGTCCACCTCCTCCACTTCCACATTTTCCTCTTCTTCATCGTCCTGGCCCTCTTGCTTCTTCTTTTGATCCTCTTGGTAATCCTGGTGCGAACAGGAAAAACATGTTCACCTACAATGAAGTGCCCCGGAACCAGCAGGGGGCCCACCCAACCGCATTAGTCTGTGTTTATGGCCAGTCCCTGGCTCCAAAACGGTCTCAGTTTTATTTTCTGTTCTTTAACTGGACTCCGATTCATTCTTAGGCCATCATTTTAGGTTGGGCAGAATAGTGTGGGGTACTTATCACACATGGTAATTACTATTAACTCAGGACAAATTATTTACCACATGGCAAATTCCTCCTAATCCAAGTTTTCAACCTGAAGTGGGACATAATATACCAAATTGGTTATTAACACACCAAAATCTGCTTGGTTTGCCATTTTTTCTGGGCCTTTTCCCCTGATAAAATTTAGCATGTTTAACCTGATGGATTCGTATCAGGGATAAACTGCAAGGGTGTGATAATTATCTCACAGATTGTAATTCTGAGTGAGGGCCTGACAAGAGTCCACAAAAGAAGGCAGGGTAGGGACCAATGTCAACAGCTGGGCGCTGGCACACATTCTCCCACTTAAACACTGTATACATCCCATACATCCCTACAGATCTTCCTTTACTTCCTTCCTGCTTGAACTTATGAGAAAGATGTTCAATGTTAGAAGTTGTACACCAGGGTGTTCCACCTCCCAGTTATATAATATATACAGGTTCACACCTCACATTTCCTCCTTTATCTGACAATGGAGTCAGTGCAAGGCTGTCATTGACAGTTTCAAAATTGCACAACAAGGGTTGGGTGACTAAGAATGCAACCCAGGATATCTTAGGTAACCAATAAACGTTGTGTAGCAGGAAATGAAATCAGATTCGCAAGCTGTTTTTCGTCTGAGCAGGAAGTGAAGAAAGTTATTTCAGTCAATAGTTCAAAGCACTAAACAGTGGGCTGATTCTCGATTAATGTTGAATTGCATTAAAGACAATTTTGTATATACACACAGGTAGCACCAGATATGCTGGTATATATCACCTGAAATCGTGTTATTATCACAGCAAGGAATGAAGCACAGTAAGATATGTCTCAAATAAAAATGCATAGTGCTGTCTGATGTTAATATGGCGAGTGTCTGTTTTTATCATTTTGAATGTTTATTGAAAGTGAATCAGCTCTAATTATTACTTTTGTTAGTCCTCATATTGAGACCGTAGTCATAATATGTGAACTAACAAAATGACTAATACCGAAGACTTTAGACCCTTGAGATAGTTTGTCAATGGGCACATTGTACCTTTGCTTGTGAATACACCAGGGGCTGTATTGTGCAATAGTGCCACAGGGGCACAACTGGCTGGTGCGCCTGCTTTGTGCACCCAGGGGCCCTATGATATTATAGAAGGTGCTGCAGAAGCTTGTGCGGCCCCCTTTATAATACTATAGCACGGTGCCCCCTGAGGGCAGCTCTCTAGAGGGGTGAAAGGAGGTCCCTTAGACCCACCCCCCCAGACATCCAGCTTCAGGCCAGTGCAGTTACTCACTGCATGCGTCGTGGGGGTGTAGTGGTGGAGGGACCAGCATGAACTCGCAGAGGCGTCGTTTAGAATCCAGGAGAGCTTTATTAGAATAAAGCAAATAGGTACATGCAGTAGGGAGCCCACGGCAGAAGCACCTGCACGAACAAGTGACAAGCAGCAACTACCGGGGGTAGGGTAGAACATAGCACAACACAATACAATAAGAATTCCAGAGAAAGCATTCTAAGGATTAAAGGCACAGTGAGCAACTTAGTGAGCAACTTACCACATACCCTCCCCCTATGAACACAAAAAACTAATACAAAACATAGTCGTGAAATTTGATAGGTAACCTACAAACCCGTTGATTGCGTGCAGCTCCATCCTCAGGTGAAGAATGGGAATGGGAAGGTAAGACAGCATTTGAACGGCATGAAGATGAAGCAGGTGTGGTTGGAACAAAATTATCACTAGGTGCATTCTGGAAATTTATGATGTCAAAACCAGGACCAAAGGTGAAATCAGAATCATCCTCATCAAACCTGTTAGCATAAACTTTGTTAAAGATCTGAACTTGAGTGTCTGTAATTTTGACGACATTGTTCTTGTTCCACCAACCTCTGTTTTCTAAGAGGACAGAAGGCTTGGTGACTTTGACAACTCAAACAGGTAGAGTGAATCTAGACTGACCTTTGCATACCTTATAAGGTTTCTTGATGAGAACCCAGTCGTTAACTTTGAGATCAGGACCTTGGGATTTAGAAGCACCATCATAGGATTTCTTCTGCAGTAACTGCTTTGCGGTAACCCTATTTTTGGTTAGTTGGGGATCTAGCAAAGTGTTTCTCGTTTGAGACAAAGCAGAACCTACTGCTAAGTCATTGAACCACTTAGGCATGAGCTTAGACCTAGCTTCTCTACCCCTGAGAGCTCTGAAAGGTGTAACATTAGTGGTGGAATGAGGTGCTGTCAGATAAGCCCACACTTTCCTTTGCAAGAAATCACCCACATCGACATTGGATGCAATAGCAGTGTGAACCCCTTCTTTGATGAACCGATTGGCTCTCTCGACAAGTCCATTGGAGGACGGACTGTATAAGGCAACTTGACAATGTTTTACCTCAGAACTTTCCAGAAAACTTGCAACCTGATGAGAGAGAAATGGTTGACCATTATCAGTGACAACACAATTCGGAGTGCCCTCAATCCTAAAGAGACTTTGAAGAAAGGAAACAACAGTGGAGGAATTGGCTGCTTGCACAAAAGAATAATAAATCCACTTGGAATGATAATCAATAGCAACTAAACAATATCTTTTGTCTGAGGGTAACAAAGTGAAAGGCCCTGGAAAATCCAAGGCAATTTTATCCCAGGGGAAATCGGGAAATGGAACTGGGAACAAAAGTTTTTTGTTGGTTTTCCAGTGTTTGTCAGAGGCAACACAGCTTGGACAATTATCCACAAAAAGAGCCACTTGTTTGTCTAAACCTGGCCACCAGTAGATACTTTTTAATTTTTTGCAAGTGGCAGAAATACCTAAATGGCCTTCATGAGCGATGTTGATAATTCTTTCTCTCAGGGAAGCAGGTGGAACAAAAAGACCATTCCTCACACAAACTCCGTTTTCAAACGACAATTCCTCATTGATTTGTGCAAAACATTTTAAATCATTACTTAGGCTCTTATTAGCAGGCCATTTGCTCTTGAAGAACACCTCTACTTTCTTAAGAGTCTCATCCAGTGCCATGGCAGATGCCCATTCATCTTGTGAGATGCTGCCACAACACATGGAAATAGCATCTATTAAACCAACAACACAATCCTTGTGAAAATCGTCTTCACCTTCCCTACAATCAGGAAGAGGAATACGAGAGAGACAATCTGCTCGGACGTTTTTACCTCCTTGAATGTATTTGATAATAAGATTATACTCTTGTAACTTAGAAAGTAACCTCACTAGCCTTGCAGAGGATTTACCTAATCCATTACCTGACAATAAAGATACCAAAGGCTTGTGATCAGTGAACACCTCACAACGAACTCCCCAGATGTAAGTTTTAAACTTCTGAACAGCCCAAACAATAGCAAGGGCCTCACGTTCGATTGTGCTGTAATTACATTCAGTGGGTGTCAGGGCACGGGATGCAAAAGCAATAGTGTTTTCCTTACCATCCACCCACTGTCCAAAGACTGCACCGAGACCTTTTTGACTTGCATCTACAGACATGAAAGAACTAGCATTAGGAACAAAAGGATGTAATGCGGGTGCGCTTATAACTAAAAGTTTCACCTTCTCAAAAATATCTCGAAGCGTGTCAGTCCATGCAAATTTAGTACCCTTCTTAAGGAGACACCTTAGGGGTTGGACTAGTTGTGCATAACCAGGAACAAACCTAGCGTAATATTCACAGAGTCCAAGGAACGACCGTAAGGCATCTTTATCAGCTGGAGGGGGAGCATTACATATTGCTTCAACATTGCAAAATTTAGGTTTGATACCTTCACTTGAAATCATATGTCCAAGGTACTCAACCTCGCCAACAAGTAGTTTGAATTTGCTAGCTTTTACGGTCATACCTTTATTTTGTAAGATCGTTAGTACCTTGTCAAGAATTTGCAAGTGTTCCTCCCTGGTTTCTGTGTGGACTAAGATGTCGTCCTGAAACGCTTGCACTTGTGAAAGGTCACCTAAAAGACTGACCATGAGCTTTTGAAAAACGCTCGCAGCTGAAGCGAGACCAAAAGGTAGCCTCAGATACTTAAAGGCACCAAAAGGAGTCACAAAAGCAGTGAGCGCTTGATAGCTTGGAGAAAGTTGGATTTGGTGGTAGGCGGAATGCAAGTCGATTGTAGAGAAAAACTTGGATTTACCGATATTGGCTAGCATTTCATGGATATGAGGTAAAGGGTGACAATCGACGAGAATATTTTGGTTAAGAGATCTTAAGTCCACACATAACCTGAGATCCCCAGTCCTCTTCTTCCGTAAAACCACTGGAGAGATCCATTCAGAGGCATCGATGGGAGAAATGATACTCTCGGACTGGAGATTGGATAGTAACGATTTTAAATCATCTCTGACACTGAGAGGCACAGGTCTGACTTTATGTACAATAGGAATAGCATCTTTCGTGAGCATACTGGTATGTTCATAACCTTTGACAGTACCTACAGAATTTTTAAACACATCAGGAAAAGATTGCACTAGTTTATCAACAGTCGAGTCCAGTTGGTTGACAGAAAGAATGTTGGAAGGAAGGTCACCCAAAATTATGGGAGGATCTTGCCCGGGACACAGAATGATGCCTAGGAGAGCAAGGTCCTTCCATCCTATGATGTCCCTTCCTTTGATCACCACATAAATCTTGGTTTTAGCGGACCTGCCTAAGCACTCGACTGTGTCCCAAAAGTAACCCAACAGATCAATATCTTGTTCCCCAAATGCTTTGGGACTGATATCAGGAGTAAGAAGTGGCATACTGTTGGGCCATAATTTGTAAAATGTGCGATCTGCAAGGATAGTGACAGGGGCACCTGAATCTGCCATAGCTAAAATAATTTTCACATCGATAGAAATATCAACCAACGGCCCTTTAATAGGTTTATCAGAAAACTCAGGAATATCCACAGTGACTATAATGTTAGCAAACTGGGAAGCACAATCTTGGACGTCAGGGGTGTCCAATGAAATGTTAGAAACTTTAAGCCTACTGGAGTTACTGTTGGACGCTGTGTTCATACCTCCCCTACATACACCTTGAAAATGTCCAAATTTCCGGCACTTAACGCATTTCTTTCCTATAGCTGGACAGGTAGGATTGTTTCCTATGTGGTTCCTGGAATCACAGCGAAAACAAACTACTTGGCTTCTAAAAGGTTGATTTTTGGAAAACCTTTTGTCAGAAGTTTGCTTTGAGTTGATGGCACAAACAATATTCTCGTCAGAAACAAAATTCATAGTAGGAGGAAGTGCAGGATGCCTGGTGGACTGTGTGGGAGAAACCATAACTTGGTTAGGATGACTAGATAAGGCTTTAGATGTAACAATTGATCTCTCAATGCTTTTGGCAATGTCAATTGTCTCAGCTAAAGTGGGATTGCGAGAGGTGAGAAGGCGCTCTTGGATCTTCTTGGAGTGACAATAGAAGGCAAATTTATCTCTTATATAAGTGTCGACATTTGTACCAAACTCACATTTCTCAGCCAAGACCCTTAAAGTTGCTATATAATCCTCTACTGATTCTTCAGAGGATTGTTTACACATAAGCGAAATTAAACCTCTCTAAGAGGACACTTGTGGAATCAGAATATTGTTTTCCCATATGTAGCTTAGCTTCAATAAAAACGTTCCATACAGTATCTTCAGATGCAGGTGCAGGAAAGCATGGAAGATTATCAAAGACTCTACAGCCAGCTACTCCCAAATGATTTATTAATAAGGCCAATTTCCTTGAGGGAGAGTAACCATCGGCATCAATGGCAGTAAGATAGTTTTCAAAGTCCTTCAGCCATTCTGTCCACTTCAAGTCAGGCTTGCCTGGTTTCTGCAGAAAAGGGGCAGGCTGAATGACACCTTGAGCAGTTGCCATAGCAAGGTGTGGCAAAAGAAATACGAAGAAGAAATAAAATGTACTGCAGAAATTACAAAGTACAATGGTGTGTGAATCATCGAAGGATGGAGGTGTCACAACAAGAGCATATAGTAAACAAAGAAAACAAAAGTGGTGTGTAAATCACCGAAGGATAAGGTGTCACACAAATAGTACGTGAAACTCACTCACTTGTACAGCAGTGAAGATGAAAAGAAGGTGTGAAAATTACCGAATATTGCGCCGCACACAGTAGTAAACACAGAAGACGAATTTGTTACAGATGAGGATGGTGTGCGAATCACCAATTGCAGCGTCGCACAGAAAAGGAAAGTCGTTGGGGTAAAGTCAAAAGAAGTTGAAAGAAATCAACTTCACGATTTACCCAAAATGGCCACCGTGCGTGTGACGTCAACACGCCTCCCACAATGCACAGCGGAACTTCGTCCGTGTTGCGATGACGTTGAGAAGACCAGAAGAATGGAGAGGCAGAAGCCAGAACTCCGAGGCTCCAGGAATCCGAGATGACGAAGGTGAGGGTGAGCTGTGCAGCAAGTGATGGTTTGAAAACCAGGGCGCGCGGGCAACCAACGGAAGAGAGAGTTGGAGGCAGCAGGAAAAGGTACAAATTCGACCCACCTTGTAGAAAGGGCTTCAAATGTCCCGGCCAGAGTCGTAGAAGTAAAAGTAAATGCAGCAAACACAGACCGGTGGGCTCCAGCAGAAGGGTTAGGTGATGCAGGAGGATGACTACAGATCCACCCCACTCCTGGTACCAAAATGTAGTGGTGGAGGGAAAAGCAGGAACTCGCAGAGGCGTTGTTTAGAATCCAGGAGAGCTTTATTAAAATTAAGCAAATAGGTACATGCAAGAGGGAGCCCACGGCAGAAACACCTCCACGAACAAGTGACAAGCAGCAACTGCCGGGGGTAGGGTAGAACATAGCACGACACAATACAATAAGAATTCCAGAGAAAACATTCTAAGGATTAAAGGCTCAGGTAGCAACTTAGTGAGCAACTTATCACAGGGGGTCTCTCTATCCTCTCTTTAAAGTGCAGGCGACTGCCGACTGCACTGTGAAACACACAGCGGCTTGTAAGCAGCCTCCACATTTTCCAGTGAATGTGCTGCCTCCCAGAAGGCAGCACATTCATGATAATAGGGCGCACTGTCCTGGTGTGCGCCAGGCGCACCATTTGAAAGGTGGGCCGCGCGCAGACCAGGGCAGTGCGCACGTTCTGATATCTGGGCCCAGGAGCTCTTTAGTTCATTTTGGATTTTGCGCATTTTGGGGATTGAGTTAGCAAGCACTTACTTTTAGCGAGAGACATTGGAGATTTGAATGATTCTGTTGACAAATCACAAAAACAAATATGTAAATGTATGGTCATGTTTTCCTTAATACAATACTCAGTGTAACCGTTTCATCTCTTAAAATGGATGTCTATTAAAGTAGAACTCTATCCTACTAGTATATAAAAATACAAACGTTAGTTGGCCTAGGGCTGTTTTATTTTAAACCCTTGAAATGTGTTATGAGCACTTTAAAATGCCGAATCATTTACCTTTGGGAATCGCCATATCAGGTGACTGGTACTTCCTGCCTGATAATATTTTTGGTAAACATACACCTTTAAAAATCCATGCGTTTGTATCTAATGCGCAAACCCAGCACGTTATTTGCTAGATCAAATTCTATGGTTCCGATTCTGCGTGTGTGAGAAGTGTAGGTGCTGTTTATTGCACCCAATAAAATCTGACACCATGGGGTTTTGAATTTAACTGATGCGGTAAGTAACACCTATATCGAGTTTTGGGTAATAGCATGGAGATTTTGGTGCTTACCAGCACCAAAACCCAAATGGTGTGATAAATACAGTATTGTGTTCCCCTCTTAACTTCATATTTGACCTGCTACATTTTAATGAAGGGTGAGGCATTTAATCTACTTCATTAATTACCGGGTGAGGTAAATACCACTCAACTCGGAATTCCAACCTTTTTGCTCAGGGGTTGGAAAACTCTGACAAACTTGGAATCAGGCTCTATGGCTTGTAAATAACTGCAAAACAACTCAAAACCTGAGTACTTAAAACTTGGAACTCAAAAGCTCAAATGTATCACTACGTTTGGTGACCCCAAAGCCTACAATTCTCAAAACCAAAATCATTGGGAAAACAAAAATGTGACTTGCAAAGTACTCAAGGCACATTATGATCTGTAAATGTCTTTGCAACTCGCATGGTACACATTTCCACTCCTTGCAATGTGGGAGGAGGAGGGAGCATGCAAGGCCTCTCCTGCCAATAAACAATGAAAAGTATCAGTATCTTGTGCAGTCAATTGCAGTTGCAAAAAATTAAGTTGATATTGTCAAGGTCAAAGAAGGGGATCTAGATTCACAAAGTTGTCCATGAAATGAAGTATTCTTTTTTGTTAATGCCAGATGCTGACCTTGGAGGGAGCAGGAAGTTGACTGCCGCATGCCCTCATGAGGTCAATTTGCACTAGGCTTGAGTATTTAGGTCTCGCCTGCAACAGTCCATGTGCAGCATGCACTCTCACTTACGAGAGGTATTGTATACAACAATGGGCTTGGAGTCCGCCCATCGCTTTCTATTCATTGGCTTCATTGTAAGTCTTATTTTCTGCGTCCTAATTGGGGAGCGCCTGCAAGCTTAATTTTCTCTTCTTTCCTCCGGAGCATGGACAAAGTTGCATGTAGAAATTTCTCTACACAAAGGGTAACTGCCAGCCATACATTACCTGGAAAAACAATGGCAGTCCCAATTATGAGCCGTACTCTACTACATCATCCCTGCAACTACTCCCCTTGTCTAGAGAAAGTTCTGTATTGTGTACTATTTCAAAGGTCACATCATATAGCAAGGTGCAATGGATATATGTACATACTTATCAGTAATCAAGCTGAATCAAACATACCTGTAGTAAACTATCCTGAAAGCAATTGTCAACAACTAATTTTTGGAGCAAGTGCCCACTGCTATGTTGAATGGCTGCACCTAAATTCAAATGACAATTGCATACCATGTTAACCAGTGTATGCACTTAACATAGCAGACATTAAAAGAGTAAGCAGTAGTTCCTGCCCCTATGCTGAAGAAAAATATATACTGCACATCGTTGAATGAAAATTGCTAGAAATCAAATGTTTGCAAAGGAAAATTAATAGCAGGACTTACCTGGTCAAAATAAAAATAGTAATTTAATATCACAATGGAGATACCTCTCTCAATATGTCCCAAAGAAAGGGAACAAAAACAAAGCCAAATGGCAGTCCATTTCAAATGTCTACATCCTGCGGACTGTTGTGCTGCGACACGCTTGCCTCCAAGAACACTGCCGGGGAACATCCACAGGAAGGGGCATCTAGTGGGAAGTGCAGGCACCTCAATGATGTCACTTGGGAGGGTGGACTTGGATTTGGGAGGGGTGGATCTAGTATTGGGAGTGGGTGGATTTGCTTTTGGGAGGGTTTTTTTTATTCTCAGGGGTAGGCCTGGGTTTATGAGTGGGGGAACAGTTTTGTGAGGAGTGGATTGGGATGTGGAAGGGGTACTTTAATGTTTGGGAGAGGGGGTCCGGCTGTGACAGGGGTAAGGCCAAGGGCAAATAACATACTCTCATGGGGAAAATTGGTAGGATGCTCGGGAGGGAGTAAGGGTTGGGAGGTAGAGGGAGTGGGAGTGGAAGTGTCAGGTGTGTGTGTTGTTGGTGCAGGTGTCTGAGTGCCTGATGTATCTTGTGCATGTCTGGGGATGTTTTTTAGGTGTCTGTTGTGTGGGTGAGTGTGGGCATTTGCGTTTTTTGGGGGTGAGAGATGTGGAGGTGCTGGGTATGATGGGTGTTATGGATGTGTCTGTGGTTGCAGGTGTGGTGTCTGGGAGTATGCTGGGTGTTGTGGCTGTGTCTGTGGTTGTGGTGTCTGTAGGCATACTGGGTGTTGTGGATGTGTCTGTGGTTGCAGGTGTGGTGTCTGGTGGTATGCTGGGTGTTGTGGATGTGTCTGTGGTTGCGTGTGTGGTGTCTTGGGGTATGCTGGTTGTTGTGGATGTGTCTGTGGTTGTGTGTGTGATGTCTGGTGGTATGCTGGGGGTGGTGGTGAGGGGGTGAATGTCAGGTGAGAGGTTGCGTGCTTTTGTGTTTTGTTGTGTTTCTGTTTGCGTGTGCTGCTTAAGGCTGTTGAAGTGAGTGCATGCATATGTGTGAGTGTGCTTTGACAGGCATGGGAATAGAAAATTGGGATGGGAAGAGGGGGAGGTGGGGGGAAGTTTGGGATGGGTCGAAGGCTGCCGTCAGTGAGGGGCCAGAGCTTGAAAAGATCTCTGTAGGCCAGACATAGCACTGTGGATGCCTTCTTGGTAGGCCACCATATGTTGCAGATGGCTGCCTTGCCCCTGGATGGCATTCAGTAGTGATGTCTGCCCTACAGAGGTGTGTGTAGGAGGTCAATAGCCTTCTCACTCAGGGCAGCAGAGGGGACAGGGGCAGGGGCTGAGGTGCCTGGAGAAAATGAGATGGCTCCCCTCTTTGAGGAGCGGGCCTGTCCAAATGGGTGGGAAGCAACAGGGAGAGTGGAGATGGAACGGGGGTGGCTGACAAGGATGGTGTTGGTACTCTTCCTGTGTGGTCTGCCACCACTAGGGAGTGTCAACTGGAGGTTGACTCTGCAGATGATGTTGAGTCTGCATCCTCCGTGTCACTCCCCTCACCCTCTGGGCCACTGGCTCCCTCGGTGTCTGTAGTGTCACAACCAGAACCACTGTGGCTAGCTGCTTCCCAGCAATGTTGGCCCTGTCTCCTCTGCTTGCTTGGGATGATCCTGAAATGACATTTAAAATAGGTTTACTGCATCTGTGTGAACACACTGGACCAACAGCTTTTACCACAGAACATTTAAAAAGTGCACAGATGACTCCAGCTACAAGGTCCACTATAGTGGCTTCAACATTAGCATAGCACATGCATGTATGCTACATGACCTGTAAACAGTTGCTCACAGTGATGTCATAGCCACAGACAGCTCCAATAGCATGAGGGAACTTGTCTCAACTCCATCCTCATGCATGTACTAGAATACCTGATCACCTTGTATACTTTAGCCCTAGTCCAGCCTGAACTACCAGGCCAGGTCCTCCCTGGACAAGAAAAAAGCATCCTGGGACCCGTTTTGGCTAGGCTAGCTTGAATCCCGTTTCGGCCAGGCTAGCTTGAATCAGTGGCACAGCAAGTAAGGGTCCCACGTCTGTGCATACCTTTGGTCACTTAGGGCAAACATAGAAAAGACAACATGATGATGGCCTAAGTGCTGAAACTTTTCTGCAACTCACCCCCAGTCAAGAGATCTGGGATGAATCCATCATTCTTTTGCTCACTATGCCACCCCAGTTTGGACCCGGCCATATGCAAATCAGTCTTGACCCTGCTCCTCATGGGAACAGTCCAGCCCGAACTGCCAGGCCAAGGGTGTGCCCAAACGTTGTCCCCTTGCTTGCTGTGCCACTGGATTCAAGCTAGCCTGGCTGATAAGGGGTGATACCCAAACCCGGTGCCAGGATGGTTGTTTTAGGTCCAGGGTGACCTGGCCCTGCAGTTTGGGCTGGACTGTTCCCATGAGGAGCAGGGTCATGACTGATTTGCATATGGCTGGGTCGAAACTGGGTTGGCATAGTGAGCAAAAGAACAATGGATTAAACCAAGATCTCTAGACTAGGGGTGAGTGGTTGAAAAGTTTCAGCACTCCGTCCAACATCTTGTTGTGTTTGCTATTGAAGGCTAACCAACTTTTGCATCATTGTACTGACACCTTCACAGCTAGGCCCATTGACTTGATGACTACAGTCCAAAGAGCCTGGTATCCTAGTATAGACTACATCCTATGACTGAGGTCATATGATAGGGCTGCCATGTGTGTCAGTGAGAGCTTGCTATCTGGGGATGTGTGGACATGTGTACCCATAGATGGTATCATACTACAAGTGATTGAGTATGTGTGGCACATACTAGCATCACAGGACACACCTTTTGCCCCATATGTGGCACTATTACAGGGAATGCATCAACATACCAATGCATGTCCTGTTGGATTGGTTGAATATAAAAAAGCTGGTGATTCACCTATACAACACCTGTTATGAAGTAACCAACTACCTGCACTTTTAATATGTCACATCTGAGATAGGGCTGTACCGTGCACACAATACTCATGGAACTGTAAAAACAGGCCTGTGGAAGTAAGGGACCTGTCATTAGGAAATCACACACCTTGGAAATGTAGGTCAATGGACTGAAGTATCAAGTGAAGGGGTAACCGTAATCACCATTCCAAATATAGTCCTTGTGATAACAATCTTGGGTATTATTGTTTGTGACTACTCAATTTGTGAGCATCCAAGAACCTACAGGCCAACAGGGATGTAACTCTGTGCATCAGTTGTATTGCCACAGAGACTCAACCCCAGCCTGGCACATGGTTCTGACTGTGCACAGCTTATTGTCAGGCCTTGCTCTCTGCAGGCTGAGCATGATGTCACATGATACCACATTTCCAACATTTCTAAATGAACAATGTCAGCTTAAGGCCGTCCAATAAGTGACCTCAAGACTGTGTGGCACTCTGAAGGGGTCTGTGAGCTATTGCCAGCTCCCAGGCAACTGTTTGGAGAGCCCTGATTTTGGCTGAGTGATATGTGGGACTGTACACATAACTAACAGCATCCTCATCTGCTCCAGACAGAGTACATACACAGCTCATGCTGTAAAGGCTATACAATTGTCTTCACATTTAGCATTATCAGAGTTTAATCAACATCACAGATACCAAGAAATTTATGAATGCATAGATGGCTACATACGCACCAAGTAGAATCTAGTCCTTTACACACACCACACATCCCAATGGTGATGTTACATTCACAATGTATAGTGCCCAACAATCCCTAACATGAGTGTCCTATGTAGGGACCAACAAATGACACAACACTAAATTGACCTAACTCTGGAACTCAGGGGCACATTGTAGCCTGTGAAAATGGCAAAGAGGGAGTTACGCAGAGTAATAAATGTATGTCAGATAATTACCTATTCCTCTGGTGAGCCATAGAGCTGGCCATACAGGTAAAGGACCTCATCAGTCAGCATATCCATTCCTCTGCAGAGAAGGCAGTGGCCCCCTGACCTGCTTGGCCTGGAGTAATTGCTCCCAGAGGTGGCAAACAGCAGCTAATGTGGAGGAGCGTTGATACCAGCAGTGTCAGGAGGCAAGTGAGGTATTTTTCAAACCGCAATGTACATGTACGCGATGCATGCGGTAATCAGCGGAGATTGACACATCCATTGGCCCTCTACCACCACAATCACCAATGTTAGCCTATGGCTGTTTTCCATTGTGGATTAAAACGCCCACCGTGTGGTCGACTTCCGCCGGCGGCGCCAGGTTCATAATGTCCAATATGTGAGGTTAGGCAGCCGCCATTTTAGTTGTTGAAAGTACAGTATTGGTGACTGTTTAGTAAGTCACCACCACTCCAAAATGAGGGGTTACATGTTTAAAAATGGACTACTCCATTGCCATGTAATTTTCATGTGTAGAGCATTACTGTGCATAAACGTTATATTTGCGCAATGCACTGTACACCGCCGTTGATTGTGTTTTGACCGAAAATATCCAAAACAACAATATAAAGGTGCTAATAATAAATTTTGGATGTATAATTTGTACATGTATGTTACAGATACATGTGAAGGCCACAATGGGAATCATTAGTGGATTTTAGACAGTAGACAATTAATATGTGAATAGTGTGTAATGCTTTCTGAAATAGTTATGTTTTGTCACATGAGTTTTGACTTACTCTTCACATATGTTACTGTGGACACTGTGACCAATGTTCAAAATTGTTTTCACTCCACACATAGGTACCCTGGGAGAGGGAGGAGATGACAGCCTCTAGTGTACCACCCGTTTCCGGACCTTCAGATCATGGAAGAAAGGGATATTATCAAGAAGTTTCAATTGAATAGGCAAACCATTCTGGATTTATGTAATCAGTTGAGCCTGATCTCCTTCCTCACAACACTATTCCCACATGTATCACACCAATTGTGAACCTTATGGTATTATTGCATTTTCTGGCTACAGATTTTTTTCAATACACTGTGGCAATATCTGATGGTATGTCACAAACAATGTTCAGTGGTGTACTACAAGATGTGCTTTAGGCAATTATGAGACACATTGACAGCTACATCCAGTCCCCAGACATGAGGATTTAGACAATGTGAAGGTAGACTTCTATGGATTTGCTCCCCTACCACATGTGGTTGGAGCCATTGATGGCACCCATATTGCCTTAGTACCACCGCAAGCCAGGGAACAAGTTTACCGTAACAGGAAGCACTTCCATTCTATCAATGTGCAAGTTGTCTGCTTACTGGATTTGTATATCTTCAACGTCTGTGCCCAGTTCCCTGGATCAGCCCATGATTTCTTTGTATTGCGGAACAGCACCATACCTCAGCTGATGTCACAACTACTACCGGAAAAGGCCTGGCTTGTTGGTAAGTGTGATCTGTCCTAACTTTGTGTGGGTAATGTCAGGTCAAAATGTGTGTAACTTATTGTTGCACTTATGTCTGTCTTCCATCTAGGAGACTCAGCCTATCCCAACTAGCCATGGTTGTTGGCACCGCTGAGGAATCCAACAATGCCAGGGGAAGTTCACTTCAATGAGTACCATGGAAGGACACGGCGGCCAGTGGAGCGAGTTTTTGGGCTCCTGAAGGCCAGATTTAGATGTCTGGACAAAACTGGGGGAGCCCTCCTCTACTCACCCGGGAAGGTGTGTCAAATCACAGTGGCCTGCTGCATGCTACACAACATCGCCCTGTGACGGAACATCCTGTATATCGCAGAGGATGGAGACCATTAAGAGCCACCGGGTGAGGATCCTTAAATGTCAATTTTTTTCTTTTTAAGCAAGCTTTTATAAAGCGCAATGTACACCTATACAGGCATCATGGCGCTGGCATACTTCCTGTCAAAACATAAAATCTTATCAAGTCTTAAACGAAGGGTTTGGCCAGAACCAAGATTCTACTTAGGGAAAATCCATGTTTTTAGGCTCCTCCTGAAGCTGTACAAATTTCCATTATTTCTAAGAGAGGCTGGTAATTTGTTCCATAGCTGAACTGCCTTAACCTGGAAGGACCTACCGTCAGACCTTGCCTTCTTGAAACTTGGGACACAAACTAGCTTGGCTGATGATGATTGAAGGCATAGCTGAGGCCTGTAGTGACTTAATTTTCTTTGTAGTAGTGCAGGCCCCATACCATTTATGGTTTTAAAGACTACACACATTGCTTTAAAGACACATCTCTCTTTAACTGGTAGCCAGTGAAGCTCTCTTAAGGTGCCTGAGGCAGAGTCAAATCTAGATTTTTTAAGTGCACGTTTCGCAGCCATTACTTGCACCCTGTCCAATTTTTTAACTAAGTAGTCTGCGGCTCCAAGCAGAAGTGCGTTGCAATAATCAATTCCACCTAGGACTGTGCATTGTACCACCAGCTTCCTTGCCGGCTGTGGAAGAAGTGGAACAATCTTTCTTAGGTTTCTCATCAGCCCATAACAGGTAGTTGCTGTCTTATAAATGTGGGTTTCCATTGATAGTTTTTCCTCCATAGAAATACCCAGATTTCTAACTGTCTGTGCTGTTTTGGTGTTCTTAGTGCTGCTCCAGGGCCAGAAACTGCTTGGCAATGAATAGGACACTTTTGAGGAGGGGGCAGTATAAAAACTGTATTTTACTCCTGTTAAATTTCACAGTGTTCCTCTTAAGCCACTTTGCATCTCTTTTAGGCAGAAGTGTAGTCTCTCTAGCTGAGTCGTACTATTATTATCTAAAGACAGGTTTAACTGGGTATCATCTGCATAGTTCACAAACGAAATCCATCATTAAAGGACATAAATACACATTAAAAAGAGTGGGGCTTAGCATCGAGCCTTGGGGTACCCCATGGGTAACTTCCATAAAATCTGATCGAAAAGGCGGAAGTGCAATTACTTGATGTGTATCTGACAGGTATGATTTCACCCAGTTCAGAAAAGTACCTTCCACCCCTATCTCTTCCAGTCTGCTAAGTAGCATTTGATGGTTGACAGTATCGAAAGCAGCTGGCAGATCTAATAAAATCAATACTGCCACCAGCCCTCTGTCGACCATCATCTTCAGTTTGTCAATTGCCTCAATTAGGACTGTTTCTGTACCGTGTTCTGATCTAAAGCCAGTCTGTTCAATTTCCAGGATGTTGTGTTTTTCTAGATAATTAGCTAATTTTCTGCTAACACATTTTTCTACAATCTTTACAGGGTATGGAAGCTGAGGGATTGGTCGGTAATTACTGAGGTCATTTCTGTCCGCTGGTGGTTTCTTCAGTGACGGGGTAACTAGTGCTTTTTTTCAAGCGGATGACACTGTGTCAGTGGAGAGGGACTGATTGCATACCATTAATAAACCTGGGTATAGTTAATCAGCGCTTTCTTTCCAGAGCAAAGGTGGGATTGGGTAGCAAACAGCCTGAGGAAATAGGCATAGTCAATGATCTGAACTCTTCTTCTCTCATAGTATCCATATTTTCTTGTTTGCTACAAACCCCCTCCGGTTGGTCGTAAATAGCGAGGTCCAACTAGTAGGCCTGTCATCTGACCGAGGTTCATAGTCATCTTGAGGATCATTATCGTCCTTTAGATTATTTATAATTGACTCAATTTTCTTATAAAAGAAGCCCGACAGGTTATTACATAGTTCCTGTGATGGCTTCACTGTTTGCTTAACACAGTCGGGATTGGCCAGATCTTTCACTATGCCAAATATTCTTTTCAACCTATTTGCATCTTCCACAATGGTCCAAGTGTAGTACATTTCTTTGGCTTTCTTAATTTCTTTTTTTGTGGTTGTTTAATGCAATTTTTAGATGCATCTTGGCACTCTCTGAGTAGGTCCTACGCCATTGCCTTTCAAGCTTCCTACATTAGGATTTGCTTTCCTTCAGAGTTATTGTAAATCAGGGTGCTGATTGTTCAAGTTTCACAAACAGAGCTTTCATAAATATTATACTAGCCAAGGTCTCGATAATTGATTTCTATAAATATATTTGTACTTTTTGTCCACTGTGTCCATCTTGCTAAAGCAATTCTGTGCGTCAAATAGCTTTCTCTCTTTTATCCTCCTTAACTTAGACCAGGCTCTTTCTTGTGCAGTTTCCTTGGTTGTTGATTCTTCTACCTCTATTTTAGGTCTACCTAGTTCAAAGGTCACTAGTGAGTGATCAGACCAACCTACTGGGGTCAGTTCCTTAACTACAAACAAATCTGGTGGCATGATTATTAAATTCAGGGTATGGCCTCCTTGGTGTGTAGGGTCATTAATCAGTTGTTTCAGGCCTAATGCCTCACAAGAGCTTAGAAAATCTCTGTTTGATTTGTGAGGTATCCTCAACCCAAATTGTAAAATCCCCCAACATCCAAAAATTGTCATGGGTCAGAGTCAGATTTGTGTCTAAATCCAAGAATGGTTGAGTAAAATCCTATAAGGTTCCTGGGGGTCTATAGCATAAAAGTAAAAGTCCAGAAAAGATTGTTCCACTTCTTTCCTTTAGAGAGAAACCCAATAGTTCAACTCCCTGTATTTTGTTAGTTTGGAGAACAGTTACCTCCTGCTTTTCTTTAAAAATAATTGCTACCCCTCTCCTCTTTTTCCTATTCTAGGTTTACGTATAACTTTATAACCAAGAGGGCACGTAGAACCCAGGTCTACTTCTGAGTATGCGGGGATCCAGGTCTCTGTGATAAAGAGAAGGTCCCACTCATTTGAGTCCAGTAGGAGATTCAGTCCGGGTGCATGTTTTACTAACGAGCTTGCACAGTGATAGGATGGAAGTTATGAGGAATTCATTGGACTTGTTCCTTGTCATGTGGTGGTCCTAACGCAATATGTGTGTCATCATGTGCTCCAACAAAATGTTGTTGTGTAGCCAAATCATGCTATTCTCCCTTCACATTGGCTAAATCCTTATTGAATTTAAAGTGTATGTACCTGTTTATGTGTCTCCTTATTGTAGGGCTAATTACTTGTGGCACACCACAGAACTTTGCTTATCAGATTCCACCAGATACTGGAACAATGGATTGGAATGATCCTGTGATCAGAAAATGTAGTACTGCTATGCGTTTGTCTATTGGTGTAATTGATGTGGGATTCCGTGTATGAGCTAGGCAATATAGCTCCAGCTGATGACATTGACCAATTTTATTTTGCCTCTTCAATAGGAAATTGTCTGATGCAACACCTCCTTCCATGTTGTTAGGGTCTGCAATTGAAAATGTGACCACTGGCATAGATTATTGGTGTCATGTATGATTTGCTATGTTTATGACATAATGCCAGCCTATTGTTGGTTAATGGAATAAAAATGATATATGAGAACACACTTGGATGTATGTTTTAGTGAGACATGGTTGTGACCCTGAGCTAAACATTGTGTACATGCAACATATCCATGCTTACACAAGTTGATATTTTTGCCTTTGCAAAGTTCAGATGGGACTACATATATACATTTATAGATGTGAGATATACTACAGCAGTCAATGAGTTTCATACTAGTGGATTTATTTAAGTGAACAAGGAGAAAAGAAACATTGTGAAAACCAAACAGGAAAAGTGAAGAAGTCAGTCATGGTGAATGAAACAATAGTTGTAGATGCCAAATTGTTTGTAGTCCCGTTTCCATAATACTACTGCCATCAAAAAGAAATATGTCCAGAAATAGTCCACAGAGTGAATGTGTTACACACACTGGAGGAACTTAGGTTCGAGGTTTCTTGGTGCTGGTGGTAGAGGTCTTGCCATCCACACTCCCTGGTAATTTGCATGGACGTCCCTGCTTGCTAGTGTAGGGGCATCCACAGCTGCAGGGACAAGGGTGTCTGCATATGTGTCTTCCTCTGGCAGGGCCTCCCTTCCTGTGGCTACCGCAGATGTTGATGGGCCTGATGTTGTTTGACTATAGGAAGTGGTACATGGTGCTGGAAAAGCCTTGCAAAGGTGTGTGAATGTTCTGCAGCACCCTCATTAGGGAGACCATGTTGGTGTTGTGGGCCTGCATCTCATGGTGTATGTCCCTCTGCAGCTGCTTCATCTCCCGGGGTTCAATGAGTACCTGGCCCATCATGCCATGGAACTTCTGATAGACTCCCAAGACTTGGTCGATGGTGGCCTGGGTGTGAGTGGCATCAGTGGCCTCACTCTGCCACCCCACAGTTACCATCCCACGACCCCTACCCCTACAAGCCTGTGCCCTTGGCTCAGGGTGCCCACTCCCACTGGATCATGGCTCCTCTCTTGCGGGGTTGGTGCTTGTCACATCAGGATCCCGGACTGGGGGGCACAGGTTGGTTGAAACTGTGCTAGGTACACAGGTTGTAGAAACAGGTTGGCTGAGCTGTTGCAGCTGGAGTGGAAGGTGTTGTTGTGGCTTGAGTGAGACTCACTGCTGCTGTCTGCCCAGGCTGACCAGATGTACCAGCACCATCATCCATGTACAGATCACCAGGAGTGTTGTCATCAATGAGGTCTTGATCCTGGGGTGGAGTGGGTGTCTCTTCTGTGGCCAAACTCTGGGCAGATGCTCTGCCAGATTGACCTGTTGTGAAATAGGGAACATTGTTTTGGTGGAAGTGTGGTGTCTACACCCAAACATTTTGCAACACAGTAAGTTGAAACCTAGGAAAAATAAAATAGGTAGGGATTACTACGCCAAACGCGTAATCAGGCCCTAAACGTTTGAAAAGTGGAAGATGTTCACGGCATGCAGGTTCCACTGCGGGAGTGGCAACTTTGGTCATTCAGAATGTAGCTGGAGGAAACAGGATGCTACCCTATGGGCTGATGCTTCCTTCTCCCAATGCGTGTTTTACAGTGTCTCACTTCATTTTGGTACGGCACCCTCTGACCCTTTAAGAGAATGGAGTTTCAGTACTGGCACTTTGCAAATCAGACCTGTGCGAGAGGAGAGGACAGGGCCTTGGAGGGGCAGGATCTTGACTGCAGTATTGCTGGGAGTATTTTTAGAGTGGGATGCTTCCATCAGTGTTACAGTGTGTTATTATGAGCTTTCGTATAGGCGAGATGGACTAATAATCATTCTAAAGCACCTGTTTGCAATCTTTGTCAACCTTTGTTTCATGTGCACTATTTATGCTTATCATTAGGAGAGGCTAGAATAAGATATTTATTTCTTATAATAAATAGATACAATTTGGACACACGTCAAGCTCTGATGAACTTGCTCAGGGATTCTTCTAATGAACAAATTTGTTTCAAATTGTATAATTTATTTCAGAGATTTTACTTTTATTGTAAATGAAATGTGACCATATGATATACAGAGGTCTTTTCTGATTGTGTATTGTTTTAAAAAAGTATTGTTATGTTGGTAAACATTTTACATGTGCTTCGCATTTTTAGATCAAAGCCTACCAGACAGTGCAGTGGTCTGGTTTGCTAAAGGCATCTTGGGGACATTCAGAAAGTTTCCCTGGTAATGCAATCCACCCGTTGCTCACCATTGGCTTTGTAACTCACATTTTCTGGCTTTCTATTTGCTGGCTTTGTGTGCTTTAACTTATGCAGAGTGAGTTCGTCCCTCCCAAGGAGCAAAGCCTTTTCCAACTACCTCTCCTTGTATTCTTCCATAAGTGCTCCTTTCTGTAAACAGGCCTGTAAATCTTGTTCTTTTCTTGCCACATTTGCTGTGCATTCAAAGACAGAGGCCAAATGTGAGTCTCTGTCTTCTGCGGGAGCTTGGTGTTTACTTTGCTTTCTCTGACTTCAAAGTGAGAGGATTTATGTGACAATCATGCTGGATACTGGGGGTAAGAAAGGTTTTTTTTCCAGCACACAACATTTAAATGAACTCTGCAAGTATTTTTTAAACTGTTTAGTTTTATTATCAAAACTGTATGTCTTTGCAAATGTAATGGTCATTTAAATTAAAAATGTGTTGGCTGTAATGGCAGTGTGCTACCACAACAGGCCTACTCCACTTTACTCCACTCCACTCTACACCACTCCACTACTGCACTGTACTCTGCACCACTCCACTTTACACCACTCCACGCCACTGCACTCTACTCTCCTCTGCACCTCTCTACTCTATGTCAATGCACTCTACACCACAGACTCCACACCACTGCACTCTTTGCCACTGTACTCTACACCACTTAATTCTAGGCTACTCTACTCTGCACAACTCCACTTTACTCTATGCCACTCTGCAACACTGCACTCTACGACACTGCACTCTATGCCAATGCACTGTATTCTGTACCACTCAACTCTATGCTCCTGCACTCTATGCCAATCCACTGTATGCCAGTCTAATCTACTCTGCACGACTGCACTCTATGCCACTACACTCTACACCACTTTATTCTATGCCATTACACTCTACGCCACTTTACCCTGCTTCACTCCACTCTGCTCTGAAACAATCTACTCTACGCCACTGCACTCTATGCCACTCTACTCCACTCTATGCCACTGCACTCTATGCCACTCTACTCTAAATTGCTGCACTCTATGCCACTGCATTCTATGACACTGCACTCAACACCACTGCACTCTATGCCACTCTACTCTGCAGCATTGCATTCTATTCCAGTATACCCTGCGCTGCTGCATTCTATGCTAATGCACTCTATGCCACGCTACTCTGTATCATCCACTCTACGCCACTGCACTCTGCACCACTCTATGCCAATGCACTCTCTGCCACTCTACTCTATGCCATTGTATGCTATTCTGCACCACTACACTGTACCAGTGGTGGCTGCCACAAACAACGGGTGGTGTGGCGGGTGGAGGGGAGAGGGAGCGCGGGGAGAGCGTGCGGGGGGGGGGTGTGTTAGAATATAAAAATATATGAATAAAAAAAACGTATCTGAAGCCGACGGTCGCCTCCCAAGTCGCGCTTCCTCTTCTCTTCCTGGTCCCGGCAGCCTCTGGGACAGACTCCCATCCAATACCCGCGCTGCTCTCCTAGGAGAGCAGCGCAGGGATTGGCCTGAGCGGGCTGAAAAGACGCTCCGCTCAGACCACGGAGTCTGAGGGGGTTTCTCCAGGCCAGCTGTTCAATGCAGCCAGGCTGGAGAAACCTAAGTGCGAATGTGTGTTTTGGTCGACCTGAGAAGGCCGTCCAAATACATATGCACACTTAGGGAGTGCACATAGCACTCCTCCTCCCGTGTCCCGCCCCTCCCTGCACAAGCTGGCTCTGAGCCGGCAAATGAAAAATAAAATGATGCTAGAACATCGTTTTATTTTTCATTTGCTGGCTCCGAGCCAGGCAGTGAGGCGACGCTCCTCTGCCATTCCAGAGGAGCCGCCACTGCACTGTACGCCACTGTTCTCTACACCACTCTACTCTACTCTGCACCACTGTACTCTATGCCAGTGGTCTCTGTGACACTCTAGTCTACACCACTGCACTCTACGCCAATGCACTCTACACCATTGCACTCTACAACAGTCTACTATGCAACACTGCACTCTACGCCACTCTACTCTGCACTGCTGAATTCTATGTGAATGCACTCTGTTCCACTTTACTCTGCATCACTCCACTCTATGCCACTGCACTCTTCAGTACTCCACTTTATGCTACTGCACTCTGCACCACTCTGTGCCAATGCACTCTCTGACACTCAGCTCTAATCTACTCTGCCCACTGCACTCTACATCACTGTTCTCTATACCACTGCACTCAATGCCACTCTACTCTGCACTACTGCACTCTGCACCACTGCGCTCTAGTATGCACCACTCTAATCTACACCATTGCATTCTACGACACTGCATTGCACGCTGCTGAATTCTATACTGCTGCACTCTACGCCACTATACTCTATGCCAACACACTCTACATCAGTCTACTCTGTTCCACTGTACGTCACTCTATGCCAATGCACTCCACGTCACTGCACCCTAATAAACACCACTGCACTCTATGCCACCCTACTCAGCACCACTCTACTGTACGGCACCGCACTCTACATCAATTCACTCTACGCCACTCTACACCACTGCACTCTATGACACGCCACTCTGCAACACTGCACTCTATGCCCCTCTAGTCTGCACTGCTGCATTCTATACCAATGCACTCTACACCACTGCACACTATGCCCTCTAGTCTGCATCGCTCCACTCTACCACACTGCACTCTGCAGCACTCCACTCTATAGCACTGCCCTATTCGCTACTCTGCACCACTCTATTCCACTCTACTCTGCATAACACTATGCCACTGCACTCTTTGGCACTCTACTCTACACCACTGCACTTTACGCCACTCAACTCTTGTATGCACCACTGCACCCTATGCCACTGCACTCTACTATGCAACACTCGAATCTATGCAACTACATTCTACGACGCTACATTGTACACCGCTGAATATTATGCCACTGCACTGTATGCTCTTATACTCCGCAACACTCTACACCAGTCTACACTCCTCTACGCCACTCTACTGTACACCAGTCTAAGCAACTCCATTCTAGGCCACTCCAATACACAACACTCTAGGCCACTCAACTCTACAACACCCTACTCCACTCATCAACATTCCACTCTACGACACTTCATGCCACTCTCCTCTACACCACTAACTTTTAGCCATGCTGAACAGCAGCCACACTGGCATACAACATGGCTGACCTATTGGCTTTGCCAGTGCTTGGTTTTCTATAGGAAATGTGATTAAATGACATATAGGGCTCTTTTCTAACTATGTGCTGGTTTTTAAAAAAATAATCGTACGTTGGCCATATTTTATATTGATGGTATAGATTGTAGACCTCAGGTGAGGTCAAACTTAATTAAAACAAACTAAGCTAAGTTAAACTACATCACTGAAGTCATAGGGATTCAAAAAATCCAAGATTCACACAAAGAAAAAGTATAGCAAATGAGTCATGCCCATTCAGCAGGATAGTGGTAGAGGTGTGGTGTGTAGCCAGTAGTACATTTTGGGGCATACTGTCAGAAATACATTTCTAAAGCATGGTGTGGTAGCTCACCGTCATTTACAGACAGCACATTTTCAATTGAAATGGCCACACAATGCGCACTGACATGTAGTTGTACTGATAAATCCATATAGTGCATAAATTACAATGTGTGGAAATTGTTTTTCAGCAAAATTGTTTACCATTTGCACATCACCAAGTGTCTTGATTTGTTTTGATCCCATTAAACTTTTGTTTCCACCACACTTCAGAATTACCCAAAAAATATTCATTTGTGCTTTCCTGACTGATGATAGGTTTTGAAATATTTGTACAGGTATTTTGCAGGCACATAAACGTTTTTGTGTGTTAGAAAAAACTGACTTCCTACAGCCTTTCCTTTCACACTCCCTGTACCCAAGCAAGACTGACAGATAGTTCACTTTACGAAATACTCCAACTCGGCAGTCAGAGAAAGAAAAGTAAACACCAATTTCCATGTTAAAAGAATAAGCAGCAATTTGTCAAAAGGTATAGCTTAACATTTGTCTTTGGAGCACAGCAAATGTGTCAAGAAAAAAGCAAACTTCAAAGGCATCTTTATTGCTCAATCACCATCTAAACTCCAGCATGGTTATTTTGGGGGTGCTGCGGCAATCTCCACACTTCTACTTCCAGCGCCTGTGTTTGACTGGGGACGGGATTTTGAGCCCAATCCATCTGTCCAACGATGGACGGGACAGGGCCAAGGAGAGGGGGGTAGGCGATAGAGCTCACCTCTACCTCAGCACACCCTTCCATCCTCTCTCAAACCACTATTTAACAAGCATTGGCATAGCCAATAGGTCTCGCCTTTGGGACCTTATAAGTATTTAGTTATGCAGTAGAATATCCTTGGCGCAACAACATCAACTGTTGCACGGCTAAACACTTATAAGGTCCCAAAGGCGAGACCTATTGGCTATGCCAATGCTTGTTATTACAAGAACTTGGCAGAGAACTACCAGTCCCTCCTAAGAGGATGTAGCAAGGATTATCATAGTGCAGATCTTCTATCCCCAAGGTTTGTCAAATGTAGTAACCAACACCAAAATCCTCCATTACTACAGTAATGCATGTATCAAAAGGTCTTTTTATAGGTACTAACACAGTGTATTTTCAATCCACCCTTAAAGGCCTATTTGCTTTAAAATGCGATTTTCACAATAAATAAGTCAGGCCTACTGCTTTTCTTGTGATTTTTCATAATAATCAGATCAGTCCTACGATATCGGACATAACTTTCCAAAATGAACCAATCAGGCCAATAGCCTTTATTGTTGGCTCATCACCATAACTAACTCAGACCCACTGTATTGAGCACTACCTTTTCCACAAAGCAATCATCGATATACAGTCATAACATTACAAATATGTACAAAATTACAGCTGCAAACCAATACACAACCTCCTTAAAATGACATAACAAGGATTACCGAAACACAAATCTATCCGCAGGGTTTGTCATGGGCTGTACCAAGCAACACCAAACCCCTGCCCACTACAGTCATTAGTGAGATTCCTTGCAGCAAAATACTTGTCAACCAACCATCTTTAACTCAGTGTAATAAAAATCCACCATTTCAGGCATATTGGTTATATCATTTTCACTATAAATAAATTGGGTTTACTGTCTTTGTCATAACTTTTTACATTAAACAGATTAGTTGTATGGCAACTAGCATTCTTTTCTAAATGAACCAATGAGGCCTATAACCTGCTTGTTGGCTTATATCCATCACCAACTCAGGGCTACTTTAATCAACCATAAACTTTCTTGCAAGGCATCCATTAGGCAAACATGAAAATTGCAAATTTGTATAAAGTTACAGTGGGCAAAACAATATAATTAACAACCCCAGAGGCTTATCTGAGGGGTTTACTAAGACCATTGCTTACAAATCAATCTGTGAGATTCTATGTAACAAAATACCAGACTACAGCCTTCAAGATAGTGTCATACAATCCACCCTTTAACCTTTATTGATTTCAATAAATTGATTTCACAACAAATAAGTTAGGACTATTATCATTGTTGTAATGTTCCATTATAAACACATCAGACCTATGGCATCTAGCATAACATTTCCTAATGCACCAATCAAGTCCATTGCATTTATTATTGGCATGAAATTAAACCAACTGAGGTCTCCTTCATTGCAAATAAGCTGCCAACCATATGGCACAGTAAGCACAACAATTGGTTCTGACGTACCTCTTTTGGAGACCAAAGAGGCAAAAAGACTCTTCAAATTAATTTACTGAGTCACTGAGTAACTTTTCTCGTGATTACTTTAAACAAGACAGTAAAATACTCTCCAAACATACACCAGAGAGAAAGACAAAACAACTAAATTCAAGAGACAAAATCTTCTTTATATATTAGTTACAAATGTTGCATAATCAATAGAACAGAAAACAGTTGTCAAAAAATGAGTGGTGCAAGAAAAGTGCTCATTTGTGAGGTGAGAAGAAAAAGGGGAAATCGGAAAAGAAACAGTTGGAGATCATGTTATCTTAATTTTACACAGACAGCACTGGTCAGGAGTTTTGGACTGACCTGGCCTGCCTTTTTAGGCACCCACTACGGTTGTCTCTTTCATTTCTATTGTCCTGATGAAGACCTGCATGTGGAGGTTTAGATTTACCCTCATCGCTTAAGTCGGGTCGAAACGTCGACACCCCTCATTCTACGGCCTGGAATATACTATACTTGTCCTTCCAGCAACTGGATGGTGCATTCTAAAAACAATAGCATCATTCTGTAAAATGGACATGGGAGAATATAAAGAAATTGTGTTGTAAACAGGCTCAAGAACTCTGGTTTACTTTTTCTTAGCATCATTGCAACCAGTGTTGTCTGTGTAAAATTAAGATACCATGATCTTCAACTGTTTCTTTTCTAATTTCCCCTTTTTCTACTCACCTCGCACATGAGCACTTTTTTGCACCTCTCATTTTTTGATAACTGTTTTCTGTTCTAATGATTATGCAACATTTATAACTAATACATAAAGAAGATTTTGTCTCTTGAATTTAGTTGTTTTGTCTTTCTCTCTGGTGTATGTTTGAAGAGTATTTTACTCTCTTGTTTAAAGTAATCATGAGAAAACTTTCTCGGTGACTTAGTAAATTAATTTGAAGAGTCTTTTTGCCTCTTAGGTCGCCAAAAGAAGTACGTCAGGACCAATTGTTGTGCTTACCGTACTGTACCCAGGTCCTCTGACGTATTCTGGGTTACCCCATCAGTTTGTAATGACCATATGGCACAGGCATAAAATTACAAATATATACTGAATTTTAGTTGGCAAAAAAAAAAATACAACCCCTCTGAAAAGGGCCTACCAAGGATTATTAAGTTGCATATCTTCAACTCCAAGTGTTCGTCAGAGGCGTAACTAGTACCAAAATCCTTGCTTACTAGAGTAATCTATGAGAGTTCCTGTATCAAAATATCTGTCTACAGCTTTTAACCTAATGTTTGCATAATATAGAAAAACTGCAACATAAGTAATTTTTAACAAATAGTACATTTTCAGCATATTTCTGGGTTTTCTCGCCTACTAGAATTGTAGTGGTGACAGGGTGGCGTTGTATGTGTTCAGTGTAATGATAGAGTTGTGCGTGTAGGGTTTAGTGATTGATGGCTCCTAATGGCCTAGCAGGAAGACAACTCGGGGGTCTAATTGACCTTGACTACCTGCTTCATGTGTTGCCTGATGCCTTTTAGTTATGATTTACATAGTTGATACGTGTCTCCGTGGCATGCAACCTTACTGATACTGCAGATCATCACTGATGCGATTTGAACAAGGTGCTTGTAAGGGCACTGGCTGTGGGAGAACAGGAGGCTGTGCTGGAGGCCAGGGATGAGGTGTAGTGGAAGAGCTTCTTGTGAAGGCGTCGGCATTGCAGTAGCAGAGGGGACAGTCTTGGTGAAAGGTGGGATCGCATGTTCCAGACCTGGGTTTGACTTTACTTAATTCACCTCTGAGCAAGTATGCTGATGAACTTTAAAGAGAGGACCTGAATACAATGATTTGTGGCTGTCCCTATGTGAAGTTGACATATTATAAAGTTCCCAGGGATGCCGGGCATTTACCAGTACTTCAGTCGGGGTGGGTGCGGAGAGACAAGTCGTGTAATTTCCTGTGATCACGGGACAGGGGAAAGTGCCACACGATATCATCATTCTGTTAATTATTAGTTTTAAAAACTGAAACAGCCTCTCTCCCTTTGGTCACAGAATCCTTGCAAGGGTGCTACTGTAATATCACCAGCCTACCCGCCCACCTGTACCACTGTCTGCGGGGGTGGAAAGTCCCTGTCACTCCTTTTATCCATAGGGGCCTAGGTGGGGGCGTGTCGCTTCCTCTCTGTGGACAGGGAGACCCCAGTCTCGCCGTCTTCCAGGAGTTGGGAAATGCACATTCCAACCTCGGGAGGGATGTAGATGATGTTTGAAGACAGTACTCCTTGCTTGTAGATAGAGTGACTGCCCACCCCCTGTCATCCCATGTAAATGCCGCCGCAGACACTACACAGACCTCAGTTACAGGGAGCTGTAAGGCTGCTGCCTTGTTTACACGTGAGTTGCAACCCTGCTCCCAGCTACGATCCAATACCTGAGCTTCTCCGGGGCGCCACTCTCACGGCCAGTCTTCGCCCTCCATACACAGCAGCGGGAGCAGGAACAAGCATTTGAAGGCACGCGAGGGGAGGAGGGGGGGCGACGCGAGTGGTGCGCGCGCCTCGCGCTGAAAGTTAAAATAAAAAAAATTAAAAAATGAAGCTGATAGCCGCGCGGCCGTGAAAGTGACACGGCCGCGCGGCGCGAAAGTGAAAGGAAAATGAAGCTGACGAGGAGGGAGTGGGAGGAGGGGGGAGGGTATTCACGCGCTGTAGTGCACGTCGCGCGCGCTTGTGCGCTTGCGAGCAGCAGGCGTGACCACACGCTCGTGCACCATGGCCTTTTGCTTGCGCGTAACCGCCCGAAAAAGGCCACGACGGACGAGCGTGTGGTCAGCTTTCGAAACCCCTTACTTAAAGTCTCGCCAGAGCAGCGCTTGCGCGCTACTCGAGGCTCGACCTAAAAAGAGGCTTCTTAGACTGATGCCAGCATCCCTGGAAGAATGCAAAACCCATGATAGACAGCTGAGAGAGCATCGGCACATGAACTGAAACCCCGCTCTGAGCAAGAGTTTCCAGCTCTCTTTGTGGTACCAACTCTTCACTGTGAAAACGCTTGAACTGTTTGGTACATTGTGACGCACGGTTGAAACCTGTGAGTAGGTGGATCTGGCAAATAGATGGATAGAAGTCGGCAGCCACGTGCAAGTCTCATATTCAACATTTGTAGCCAGTTGCTAGTTGAATGCTCCCTGCCTCCGGCGGTGTAAAGAAATTTGAGCCCCCCCCGCCTGCAAAGTACGTAGAGCCCCCCCCCCCCCAACCCATCAGGAGCTCTCAGGCCAGGGGCCTGCAACCGGTGCACAATACCGGAAGGGGCCCCCTGGAGCTTGGGGCCCCCTCGCACCACGGGGCTTTGGGGGCTGATGTTACGCCACTGCCTGCCTCATGAATATTTTTTAGGGTGATTTTCTGCAAGTGCTGGTGAAAGACTACTTTGTATTGTGCTGGACTTTTACATCTGACAAAGCTCACAGCTTTTCAAGGTTGCAACATTTGTCAGCGTCGCATTGTAGATACTGCGTAAAACAGTGCTGCAATGCAGCCCTGACAATAATACATCTGTCCTGCAAATTCTTTGTCCGTTGTTTAAGTTGGCATGCGTTTTATTTTAAACATAAACGTACCAGTCCTATGCATAAAGCATTTCTTGACATGAACATGAATCCTTTGCACCCAACATACCACAGATCATATGGAAACGACGTAATCAACTGGGCAGATGCAAATAATGTGCCATGCACGAATGTCATTACATTGTGAATGGTGCATCTGTGCATCGCGCAATTAACTTTCCACATTATATTGCATCACGATGCGAATGACAAAAACACCTTGAAATCTAAAAAGACACAAGTGTTTGAAGAAGGTTGTTAAAGCGTTGTGTGAAGTGAATGAATGGCAACTGGAGAATCCAGAAGAAGATCTCTATCAACATATCCCAGATTCATATCCAGGAGTTAGTAGGCATTGATGGAAGAAACAAGAAAATGGCATTTTTTATAATAGAGAATTGCAAATCCTCATCCCCGAAGTAAATAAATGCAAAATCAAAGCTTTGGTAGCTCTTTGATTTCACCAGCAAAAAATGCATTATCAAAAGACATATTTGCAAAAAAAAATCAGTGTTTTAATCCATCCTCGAGAATCCTGGATATTAATTAAAACGTAATATGACAAAGAAAATTTCAAAACAGGAGACTGTCTCCAGAGTATATTGCTGAAGGCCCTAACTCCCAGACGAAGCTGACTACCAATAAGGTACAGGTTACAGGAACCTTTGCTCCAGAAATGGCTTACCAATTAGAAGGAAGTGATACCACAGATACAGAGCCAAAGGAAGAAGCCACACCAGGCAAGCACAACAAGATTCTGGGCTGGCTACTGTTTAACAAACAAGTATGATATGAACTGAAGTGTTGCAGGTTTAGGTTGGTAGTAGCTCACTTTCTAAACTTTCATACATGAGATCTGGGATCTAATCCTCCCATTGGCACTTGACACAAACATGTGCGATTCTGAACTAATGGCCTTTACTCTCTGTGTCTACATTAAGTGTGCCTAAATTGCAAACATATATAATTGTTTAATTGTTTAATGTGCAAAATGTGTTATGTTAAAATGTCTATGCTGTATGTTACTATTACATCTTCCTACCTCCTCACCATCACATTTTGTTTTCTGCAATTTGTTTTCAAATGAAAACCACACACACAGACACACACTCCACAACAAAAACCTAAGAAAAATATAGCTCAGAATGGTGATTAACAAGACTTTTCACGTGAAGGTAGCGTGAACAATGTCATAGCGTGAACAATGTTAACCCCTCTTATCCATTAATTACTTTTCCAATGACACACAGTAGCTGCTCTTAGAGATACTACATATTCCCAGTACATCTGCTGTTGTACCAGGACAAGCTATGCAATGTCTGAAACGCAGACGCTTACCATCTCTAACTTACGTTGCACTGAGTGCCACGAGTGAAACCGTGGAATTTGCAGCTGCAACTGCATTTTCCATTCTACCTTTCAAGGCCCACATCTACGGTACATTGAAAATGGGCTGAATTCAGACCAGAGTATGTTGAGAACCTTATGTGTGACAGCTAGTATGAATCAGTGACTCTGATACTTACCTCATCACAACAGAATGGGAGACATGACAGGTAACTGTCTAAGAAGTACACCATATTGTCAGCATTCAATAGAAGTCACATATGATGAAAATATTAAGCCATGCCCCTGGATATGCAATTCATCTTAATTCCAAGATGCCTCACAAAAGTTTGTAGTGTGTAAAATTCCTGTGAGGCAGAAACACAATGCCATAAAGTGGCACCCAATACAGCAAGGAAAGTGAAATGCTAGTGCCTAAAAACAGCTTTGCGAGGATGAAAACACTGTTGTTACCTCACTTTGAAGAATTTCCAAAATGGAGAATACCAGCTTGACAAAACTAGACTGACAAACATTCCATAGTGAGGAATTGAGAATATGAAGAATATCCATTTCCAAGAAAATCGTAAACTTTTATGGATAAAATATATTCTGAATCAGAGTTTGAATCCCAGGTCAATTATATACAAAAACACAAACAATAAGTACAATTCCTAAAATAATAGGAACTGCAAGAAAAATTAAAATTTAAAAAAAAGGAGAGAGAGAAGGGATAAAGGGGAACGAACCAAAAGGCAATAGTTGCTATAGTCTATTTTATATGTCTACTACAATCAAGAAAAAAAGAGGACAACAGGAAATGGAAAAACAGGATGACAGCCACAAAAGAGGTAGAGGAAAAATGGGACAAGAGAAATAGAAAAGATGGAGGAACGTGTTAGGTGTTCTAGATGCTAATAAAAAAAAGGAGAGATGGGGTAAGGGCCTTGCCAGCATTGCAGGAGTGTTGTGAAGAGTGGGGTGGCAATGTGTTGCCTCTTCTTTTCTCTTTGGTAATTTAACAGCTATTTACACCAATGTATCCCACTTATGTTTTCTGAACATTTCTATGTGTGTATGTTTATATGAATTACGAGTCTTACTTATCTGCTGCTTAGGCAGTTCAGAGTGCTTCCTAAACTACAAATGGAGCTAGATAGAGGGGTATGATAAGGATACTTGAAAGGGTTAATGTACGTCCCAGATGTGCCCCATATTTCTTAAGTCTATCCCAGTGTCCAGAAATGTTTCTGTATATGAACAGCTTGTTACAGTTTTGAAAACGAGGGTCAAGTGAGCCGGCGCACTCCTGTTAGGCTGCTGCTGACACATTAATCAGTCAATCTCTCTCTGTCAATTTCTCTCTCTCTCTCTCTTGTATGAGGTCCAAATTATAAAGAGGAAAATCATGGAGCCTATCAAAGCAACTTCTGCTGTTAAGCTACATCACACCTGATCAATAATAATTTGTATGATTTCATAGCTTAAACATAATTCTGCCTGAGATATTCTGGAGCAAAAATAAAATGTAATTTTGTGTTATATTTTCTGTACATAATTACTGCAAAATTCTTTTTTTCTGGTGATGAGTGAATTATTGCAGTCCTTATTCTATGTCAGTAGGTGTTCTCATTTTAATATTACTTCTATATCTACACTGGACGTAGTTTTTGATTTTAAAAGATTCGTGTGGCATTCTGTAGGAATTTACCTCATTGTTTGTTTGTTATGCTCAGTATCTGGGACTGACATTCCATTTAGGAATTGGGAGCCGGGGAAGAGGGTTAATGCTTTTACCACGGCAACTGGACCTAGCCTGACCGTAGCAGGGGTTCATTATATTAAACCTACAGCTTTCACTCACCTCTTATTCTCGTGCCATGCTTTCTACACTGGCAACGATGGATGGGATTATGAGGTGTTGTGAACCTCAACACTTCTCCTGAAGCCACTGCCTGAGTCTTTTGAACTGTGTCATAATGGAGAACCCTCGACTTTGCAGGCGGTGGTGCCAAGTTGTAGCCGCCGGGAGAACAGTGCTGTTGAAGTGGTGTGGAGATTCGGGTTGGTGAGTACCTTGGAAGTCCCTGTGTTTGTTTTTAAAAATTCAAAAAAAACATTACGGTGTGAGGCGCTGATGAAGAGGTGCAATGAGGTGCCTTTTGTATAGCTCCTGGAAAGCTGGAAGAATTAATGCGTTCCAGGTGGAGTAATGACATATGCTATGCATCTTAGAAGAAGGAAGGGCCGTGCCCAGGTGTCTGATGCATTGCCCCTGGAACGCATCGAGTGTTAATGTGTTCCAGGTGGAATGACGTCATGCACCTTGAAGAAAAGAAGTTTGAGTGTGACCCTGGAGCTCCGTGGTCTACTCCCCTTCAATGTATCAGCTTTTGAACAATAGATGAAATCGGAGACATGTTGACATGGTAGCATCACACTAGGGCATCCTAAGGTGGGATTTTGCCACTGTGTCCACTGTATGGCGCCTTCAGGCAAGATAGTTGTCACGCTGTCAAATTAATTTCTGGTGAAAGTACAACTGTGGTTGCTGTAGTTTGTGCAAAATTTGCAGCGGAGGAGCTGTATATGGCAGTAAGAGTTGGTGTATTCTTGGAAAGGAACTTTCATTTAAGAAAAAACAAACCCAAACATAATACCTCTGCCTTTTTTCCCGAGCAACCCTGGTGAACCACTGTTGCAGTGGAATAAGTGGAAAAGGGTATATTTAAATTATCCAGGAGTTTAAAGAATCAATTTGGGTGTTGAAAGAAAATGGCCTCTATTTTTACATTGTCTGGAGGTGGAAGGTCAGCATGTGACTTATCTTCAGAAGAAGGAAGAGGAGTGAATACGTTTGAAATATGTCTAAAGAAATGAGACCTTCATTATGAACCAAGGGTGAGCACAATCATGGAAAGGTACCATTTTGGAAAACGTGCTCAGAGTTCATCTGAAACTGTTGAGGACTTTGCCACTGAGTTGGGGAAGCTTGGTAGCTTGTGTACATTAGGAGGGAATACAGAGGAGTGCATTTGGGGCCAATTTGTGTTAAACTGCAGCTGTGATAAAACTCAAGAATAATTTTTGTTAAAGGATGAACCACCACTAGCTGATGTTATAATTATTGAAAAGAGTGTCAGAGGGATAATATGTCGATGTCATTAAGAAAGATGATGTTAAAGTAGAAGTGGTATCCAGCAAGACAAACGTGAAGTCTATAGATGTAAAAAAAAAAAAAAAAAATTATAACAAACAAGAATGTGGAAACCCTAAGTAAAGTTGCATGCTTTAGATACGTTAGGCCAGGTAATTATAAAGCTTGTCCAGCTTTAAAAGCCACTTGTAATCATTGGGGTAAAAAGTGGTGGTTATAAGTATGTTGTATAAACAATGCAACACAAATGTACTCTAAGAGCTTCAAGGATGTCAAGGAGGTTACAGATGGTGTGTAAAGCAGGCAAACATCCTAGTGACTGCAGATTATATCAATATCAGGATGATGTTTGACTCTTGCTTGATGCTAAAAATAGTTTCAGAAGGTGTTTACAAAACTTTTTCAAACTAAACACAAACTCAAAGGATTGGGGGGCTTATTTACAAGCCCCTTGCGCCACCGGTGCGTCACTTCTAACATGTGAAAAAGTGGCATACGAGCGGTGCAAGGGCCTTGTAAATTAGCCTCTGGATATTCAACCTGGAGGATATGAGTGTCAGGAATACAAAATGTTGGGTTGTTTTGAAGGCCTTTTGGAACACAGACGTGAATGACTGTAGGTAAAATCTATGTGTTTTTGAAGGTGAATGTATCATCTGGTGGCCCCATCAAAAAGAGGGGTTTTCTTTGATTCCAATGCTGAACCACAGATTCAGTTTAAGGAAGTTGTGCATGAGTCAGAAAATGTATAGAGTGGATGCAGTGATTCTGAGAGTAAATTTCCTAAGGTGTTCAATGAGACTCTGGGTTGTTTTAAAAAAGATGTGCATTGTATTCGATATTCGAGTTAAAGAGGGTGCAAAACTAATATACTCCCAGTTAAGAAGACGTCCCATTGGTGTTAATGAAGATGCCACGAAGGAACTTGACAAGTTATACAATATTGATGTCATTCCCATTGAAGCCTCAGAGAGGTTGGCTCTAGTGGTTGTCACCAAGAAGGCATCAGGTGAGATTAGGCTCTGCAAAGATTTTAGAACTTTAAATTGAGAGGTCATTGTTAGCAAGTTTCCACTTCCAAGCATAGGTGAGCTTTTGTCTGAGCTCCATGGTGCTATATGTATTAAACATTAGATTTAGCATCAGCTTGCCACCTTGTTCACTTATATTAAATTTGTCAGGCTTACACTGCCTTCATTACACTTATGGGGTCGCACAAATTTGTTCACATGCCATTTGGGTTGATCTTAGCTGCTTCAGTGTTCTACAGGTCTATGACATCTATGCATGGGGGGGTTGAAAGGAGTCATACTCACCCAGGGTGATGCTTGATTTTTGGTAGAACCTAGGAGTAACACAATGTGAGGGTGCCAGAGGTTTTAAGTAGATTTGAGAAACACGGGATGACACAAAGAGCTAAGAAATGTTGCTTTGGGAAAGAAAACATTTCTTATCTAGGTCATACTATTTCTGGCCAAGGCATAAAACCAAAAGAAGTTACGGTGAACACGTTCGACAAAATTCAGCCACCAGTCAATAAAGATGAGCTGCATTTGTTTTTAACAATGGTAGAGTTATATGGTAAATTTATTGCACAGATGTCAGATAAAGTACATGGTATGAGGGTCCTGTTAAAAAAGAGAGTTTGATTGGAACAAGGTATGTGAGAGGTTTTAAAATGACCATAGATTAACTCAGTTGTTCCCAAACTTTGAAATCATAAGTACACGGACGAAAATGTATTGTTACTACTGATTACAGTGCCAAAGGTTTGGTCACTCTCCTGACTCATGCCAACAAAGGGTCGTCATTTGGCAGTTTTCTGGGCCATAAACAAATTCAGAAATTTTCTTTGGGGTGAGACTTTTATTGTATGCAAGGATCACAAGCTGCTTCATGAAAACTTTGAAAGGAAAGGTTTAGATGTGATTTCTGCCAGAATACATAAGTGGGTAATTAGCCTACAAGGGTATACCTTTTGTGTTCGTATCCTCGTAGGGCACAAGATATGGCAGTGGATTATTATTTAAGACTGATTTTAGAACAAGACATAAAGAATAACGACAAAGAGGAATTATGGGCTACTGAGAAAGTATTTGTGGCTAATGAAGGGGCCATTTCTGAGGAGTTTTGGAGGGAAGAGTTGGAGAAAGATAAGGCCTTCAGAAAGTTATAACTATATTAAAAAAAAGAGTGGTTGACTAAGGCTAACATTTACAGCTGTTTTGGCTGGTGCAAGATGATACATCAGAAAAGAATGGTTTGCTGTTCCGTGGCACAAGATTATTACCTCCTACTGTTTTGTGAAAGTGTATATTTGAGCTGGCTCATTAGGGGCATCGAGGTGTGGTTAAAACTAAGAAAGCCTCAAAGCAGATTTTTGTTGGCCTGGTTTGGATACTGAAATTGAGAAAGCTATGAGGCTTTGTCATGAATGTGCCAGGATTGACAAGGTTTTGAAGACAGCTACCCTACCAATAAGTTGCAAAAAATTACCTGAAGTTCCATGGGAAGAATAATCCCACAAAGGGAAGCATTCAGACTCAAGTGTAGTCCTCATTTCCCTTGTCACATATTCAAATTAACAAAATTCCAAACGTCCGTTACGCTTAGATGTTATTAACATTTATATTCAGTCCATCAATAAGACTCAAACGTCATCGATTGTAAATCAGTATAATCAATATTTATTCTTTATTCTTTTTAAGAAAACATAGTGTCAACACAGCCAATGTGTTTCATCCCTACATGGGACTTCACCAGGAAGCTTTACATCTGGTGGAGCCTTTGTCAGGTGAAGTGATGTTTCCATATATTTTTGTGACTGTTGATCTTTTTTCCAGATGGCTGGAGGTGAAGTGGGTACATGATATCAGCTCGAGTGCTGTAAAAAAATTCTTGTCAGAATTGTTCCATAGAGAAAGGTGTCCGAAGCCTAGTCTCATGGATAAAGGAGTGAAATTTGCTCTAGGGAGTTGAAAAGGTTTTTAGATTCTCACAGAATTGTACGAAAGAAAAATGCACTTTCCCATCCTAAATGTAATGAAAAGGTAGAGGGGCTCAATGTAACCCTAAAGGGAGGCGTCTAGTTAGCAAAATTAACTCTCTGGACTAGAAAGATGAGTTGGTGAAAATAGTTAAGGTTTACAGGTGTTTACCTCATCTAACTACTGGTAAATCCCTGTTCAAAGTGTTTAAAGGCAGAAGCCTTAACTGTAAGCTTGTTCCAGGGTGGATGGATTGGAGGAAGTGTTGTGTGGTGGTGACAGAAGACAATTCATGGAGAACATGTGAGGAAAAATTACAAACTGACTGTTAGCATAACTTTGACAGCCGTAAGGTTACCATGAAAGTTTCTGTTTGCAGTAGGAGACTTGGTGCGGATCAAAATTCCTGTTTGGCATGAGAGATTTTCCAAACTCTCAAAACCACATAAAGTTGTCAAATTGTTTAACAATACTGTCAAAGTAGATGATGGGAGATTTTAGAGTCTTAGCAGAGTTGCAAAATGTTTTGATCAGGAGTTTTTGGATAATGTGATGAGAATGACAATTGTCCTAATTCAAGGAGTATCATTGAAGAAAGCCCTTTAACAGAAACAATGTCACGAAAACCTGGTTATCTTAAGGATTTTATGTACTGTTAAATTTTAATCTATTATAGTTGCCCAGTGTTCTTTTAGCACAATGTGTATATTTTGTACAATGCAAATTATTTCTGGCTTGTTAACTAATAAGGATATGTACTTTTCTTTATGTAAAAAACCCAATATATTGTCTTTGTTTGAAGAGGTAAGATATGTGGTATTCTGTAGGAATTTACCTTATTGTTTGCTTGTTATGAATTCCAAAGGAGAGCCACTGTGAAGTGAGCAGTCATCGTTGCTGTTCTGAACGGGTCATCGCCCATGTGCAGTGAAGAACCTGCGACCCCATATGCCAGGAGGGGCCACCATGAAGTGAGCTGTGACCCAGTGGCATAGCTAACCTTGTGCCATCCGTGGCGATGCCTGCGGTTGCTGCCAGCTGCAGCCACATATAAGAGTGGGGGGGGGGGTGCTGGCGATTCCTGCGACGGCCACAGGTAAGTGGGACGGAGGAGGCCGCCACCCCCAAAACTTGTGCCGCCTGGGGCGGACCTCCCCGCCTGCCACCCTTTGCTATGTCACTGCTGTGATCATCACTGTGCCTAACGGGTCATTGCCTGTGTGCATTGAGAGACACGCGATCCTGTATGCCAGGAGGGGCTGCTGTGGACAGATTGCCATGCCGAGTGGGCCTAAGCCTGTGTGTGGTGGTGAGCTGGTGAGCTGGTGACCCCGTATGCCAGGAGGGGCCGTCGTGAAGGAATCTGCTGTGCCGATTGGGTCAGAGTCCTCTGCAGTGGAGAGATAGTGACTTCATATGCCAGATGGGGTCACCGGGACCAAGCACGAAGTATGACCTATTTGGGATCGCCACTGGAGGAGGAAGGCCATTCTGAGGACCTCTGCAGACCTGCACCGTTAGGGAGGATAAGCACCAGGACCTTTGCACTTTTTCCAGAGACCAAAGAACTTACCCAACTTGGAGGAGCCACAAAGAACCTCCGGTCGCTGCAGCTGCATGGCTGCGTGTGAGGAACTTGAGAGCTGTTGAGTGCAGCCTGTCTGGGCCATGTGCAATAAACTCACCTGAGCCAGCTGCTTCAGTGCCTGCAGAGGTCGGTGCACTCAGGAATTCTGATCCTGCAGGTATAGGTAAAACTGATTTTGGGCCAGTCATCCCCAGGGAAATTTGCTTCCTAGATAGCGCTTCGGCACTGGAACCCTTTTGGCTTTAAGACAAAATTGAAGTGGATCTCTTGAGATATAGACTACTAGTGGGGCTTACCCTTGATGTTGCCTATAGTGAGTAGGAAATCACCACAATCCCTAGAGCGAGGAGGAAGTGGGACACTGGGAACTGCCTGAGAAACACTAAAGCTTTGACCTTAAGGGGACTGTGAAAGTTGTTTGTTAATGTCATAATTCCCTTTGTGTTGGTAGTGGTCAAATAAAATACTTCTTTTTTCATAAATGTGAGTATTTTGCTGGACAATAACTTATAGCTGTCTGTGCGTATTTTCAGTTGTAAGCCTCTGTTTACCCCTTGTATCTACCTTTCTGCTACTGAGGGTGCCTTGGGGTGCTCGACCCACATTACCACTGAGAGTCAAGTGCTGAAGGGGTACTTGGCCCAATTGCTCAGGATCCATAGTAGGTCAGGCCCCAGGACATCAATGGTAAAAGGCCCCAACCCCCCAGCAACCCCTGCTTGCCCTGTGTCCCTCTGAACAGAGGTCTGATACAGGGTATTTCACGTGTCAGCCCTGCACTCCGGTCTGTAGTCTCCAAAAGTGGCTTCTGTTCTTAAGACAAAATTAGGATGCTTGCCACTCAGATCCCAGTGCTGCACCTACCTAAAACCTATGGATCAGTTTCTAAAGTATGGGGATCCTATGGGCAAATGTGGTACACCTTCAAAGGAACTTGACCACTCTAATAGTAGTGTAACGTCTTAAGAGCTATTTTGATGTGGTCATGATTCTGAACACAAAAAGTCAGACTTCATTGCCTGTACATTTGGCTTGACAACGCTTCAGTCTGCTAGATCTAGAATTACCTGGTCTTTAAAGTATACAAAGAGTGGTGAACAAGTTACAGAAAGTAAACAACTTTAGACAAAACAAGAAGACTTGACTGACAATCATAGAGTGAATCACATAGGAAAATGGGATCAGTCCATATCATATATGTATCCTTGTCCAACAATATTTTGTTAACAACTCAAGCAAAACAAGATTGTTTACATTTAGACTCCAAAGAATAATTTGAGCAGGGTCTTCATCAGGACATGTAAGGATGCACCTGCCATACCAGCAAAGTGGGTGCCACTAACACAGAAGAAATAGGGGAAAGAAGTGACTTCAACTCAAACAATACGCAAACAAGGTGTCAAAGATCCCTAATGAAGGAACACATGGTCAAGAGATCCCCAAAATATCCCCAGATGTTCCAGTGCCTGTTCTCAGGATAGAGTTGAAAATGATGCTATATTATTTATAATCAAGCAGGATCACAGATTCTGCTCTTTGGATCGTGGCCCTGGGATGGCACTGAAGACCATTTACCAAAATCCCAGAGGTAATGGAAGTGACATCACACCTGGTTAAAACTCAGTTATATCATATGTCTGGTCCATTGTCTTGTGCCTAGCACCTCAAAAGCCTCCCATTTACTGTTGGGGCTGAGCGAGGCAGGGAAAGAACAAGGAATGAAAACTACAGAAAGTAAACAGAGCTGTTAGAACTCTGTTTGCTTTTTGTTCCTGCTTCTGCTGCTGTCATGACCCCTGAAATGAGGAAAATCAATAGGAATGCCACGTCTACCAAAGGGCAAGTCAGGGGTAGCAGCTTTTACCCCAGGCTAACGGTAGTTGACTTCCATTTTGGACAGTTTCTCTAAGGTGCTGACCAATAAAATGAAATCAGACCGATAGAGAAGTTGCCTGGCACTAGCATCTATGGGGCAGATTTACAAGCCCCCTGCGCCACCAGTACGTCACTTTTTGTGACATACTGGTGGCGTATTTCTCTGCCCCATATTTACAAGGACAGGAAAAGCCACCCTGCGTGGCTTTTCCTGTCCTTGTAAATATGGCCCCTTTACACTCAGCACTTTGAGTGAAAGGGGCGTTCCATGGGTGTTGCTGTGGGTGTTCCCACGCAACACCCATGGAACAAGACACATTTCCAGATTTACGAGGAATTGTAAATCTGGAAATGCGTGTGAATGCTACGCCTCCCCAGGGGAGGCGTAGGGAGGCGCAACGAGGAGAAATGTTTTCATTTCTCCTCGTTTTTTCCTCTTTCAATGCGTGCTGCATTCTACAGCACACATTGACAGAGGAAAATGCCTATAGTGATTGTTTTTGTGCAGGAAGGTGCTCCTTCCTGCACAAAAACAATCTCCCCATGACGAAGGCATCCTTGCACCATGGTGCAAGAGTGCCTGCGCCGGCGCATGACAGCTGTTTGTGCGCCAGCGTAGGGGAGAGCACAGGAATGTGACATATTATTGTAAATATGTTGCATTCCTGTGCTTTGGAAGTGCTGCAGCGTGGCGCAGCCAAAGGGCTTGCGTTGCCGGGCTGCAGCACTTCCTCGTAAATCTGCCCCTATGTGCTTTCCAGAAGTCATGTCAGTAAGGTGTGCTTTTAACTATGTTTGAATGCTTCCAAAAGAGGTGTGTGTCGATCTCTTCTTGCCCCAGCAATCTTCACACCTTAGCACATTGCACCTCTGACTGTGCATCATCAGTACTCGTTTGATAGTATTGAGTGAGATCTAAATTTCTGGAGTTGGCGCCTTTTTCTTCCGAGCACGCCATGCACAGTTTTACTAAGGGACGACATGGTTATCAGGAGTGCAGAAGGTGCAGTGGCACTGGGGCCCAGCTGTAGGAGGCCCCATTACACCCCAATTATCGTATTCCGCTACCTAAACATTGGGGGCCTCATTTATGAGGTTTTGCCGTAGGGAAGCGCAGCAGGCCTTCCTGCTGCGCTTCCCTACGGCAAAAGAAAAGGGCAGGAATGCGCCGTATCTATAGGATACGGCGCATTCCTGTCCTTTTCCCCTGCGCCGGCGCACAATGGGCTGCCGTGCGCCAATGCAGGCACCTTTGCACCATGGTGCAAGGGTGCCTGCGTTGCAGGGATGATTATTTTTGTACAGGAAGGGAAACCTTTCTGTACAAAAATAATCCCAAGAGGCTTTTTCCTCTTTCTTTGTGTGTTGCAGAATGCAGCACGCATAGAAGAAGGAAAAACGGGGAGAAATAAAGATATTTCTCCTCGTTGTGCCTTCCTTACGCCACCCCTGGGGAGGCGTAAACTTTTGGCGCTGCCTCTGGGGCAGTGTCAAAAGGCCATGGATGTTGCTGGGAAGGCCCCCCTGCATGCAACACCCATTGCACGCCCCTTTAACGCAGAACACTGCGTTAAAGGGACTGATATTTATCAGGCAGCATTAAGCCAAAAAAAGTGGCTTAGTGCTGCCTGATAAATATGCAGGCTTCTGCGCCACGGAACGTCACGTTCCGGAGGCGCAAGGAGTCTCATAAATGAGGCCCTGGGTGTGGGCCTAAAGTCCTTAATCACACTAGGGCTTCTGGCCGTATTGCTACGCCATTGATTTTACTGTAAACTTAATTTAATTTGGTGCCCGCCTATGAACGTCACCAAAGCACATTGTTTACGTTTAACGGGCACGAGCCATAAGTGGATTTTCGAGGAGCCAGTAACGGACTCCAGTACATAGTAGCACGTTCTGTTACAGCGAAAGACGGTTAACTTTAAAAGCAATGCTCATTAAAGGCCGCCATCTGAAACATCTTTTTTTTTAAGCGCTCCTTAACGAGACCAATGCGTGTTTATAACAAACAGTTCTAGTCTCCCAGGCGTCCCATCGCTTGACTTGCATTTCAACAGAAGCGGCCTACTGTATGTAACATTTGCATGTCTTCCATCATTCTCCCCAGTGGGGGGGCCAAATCCCTCAACCTGCGCTCAAGGATGCAGTACACCAACCAACGTGCGATATAAAAACAAACGGCCTTTAAATGCACACGATAATGCACACATTTCTTTTCTAATGGGGAAGGAGAGGCCCTTTATGGGGCTCAAATTCAAATGACAAATGCGAACTGATGTTATATTACTCACTTCCAATCTTTTAAAAGGGATTACAGGCGGCTGTGTGCAGCCTGCGCGTTAATTACCATATGTAAGCCGGTGCCCCCCGGGAGACAGTTCAGCCGAGCATTGTGTTTGCAGTTGCTTGCAGAGAGAGCTGGCTTCCTGCTTTAAAATACTCCACCGAGAAAAGTCAAACTCGTGTTTTTTTGGGGGGAGATGATTGTGGTGTTGAGGATCACCTTGCAAACACTGGTCTGCCCTCCCGTTTTGCGTCGACCTACTCCATATTCAGAATGTGGAAGTTACATTCTGTATTTTTGGATAAAGTTCATACTCTAAGTACAGGGGAAATGTAAACTGCAGTGCTCACCGAGAAAGACCTTGTTACCCAGCCTCTATTCTCTCCTGGAGGGGATGTCACTGAGAAGCTGCTAAGGTTACCAACTGGCTAAAAATAGACTGCTTCTAAGTAATATTCAAAGGCTACGAGAAAGAAAATATAACAGACAAAGAAGGGACATGCCCTAAAAGAAAAAATACAATAAAAAATAATGATTAGGTGTTTCTGTAAACTCTGTAAACAAACAAATCGCTTTAAAAACCACTCTCATTATTGAACCCTTGGATATTTAGAAACAGAAACACGTATTTTAGAAATTTGTAACAAGCAGATATGTTTAATACGTTTTGGGATGTTAATTGCACCCCGTGTCTCACACTTCATGTTATGTTAATCCTTGAAAAGATGCACATAAACATTTATATACTGATTTCCAGTTGCAATGTTACTAAATCCACATATACATTTTAAAATGCCACTTTTAAAGTTTGTCTCGGGCAACTGTATGCACAATGTTTGGATCAAGTCAAATGAAATTAAGGGAAACCGTCGTCAAAATATGTTTTAGCAGCCACCAAAATAACCTACTCAATTGATATTTGTGAACTATATTGCAGGAGCAAATGTTGCTTGGATCTGTTTGTAGTTTTTCAAAACAAAAGATGTCCATGGAAAACTGTGATTTTTTTTTCGTGCAACCATAGCAACACGTACAATTAGGTTTCTATTGGGCGAATGAATGGTCAAACACAGTTACTCACTCACTCACAGATCCCAGAATACAGTGTCTCCCTGTTTTGGTGGTGTGTTGGAGAAGAGTCTGCCTCAATACAGCATTGGATAACACTTTATCCAGCACTGCTAGCCATAGCACTTAAATTGTGCCAGTGTCTGCAGGTGGTGGGTCCGGGCGCTCATTTTTGGGAAGCTGGGACTTATTGTTCATCATTAGTCTTTTAAAATGAAAGGCAGAAAAGGAGGAAGGGAAAAAGAGGAAAACAGTAGAGGGAGAGCGCAAAAGTGAAAAAGAATTAGCAAAAGTGAGATAAAAATAATGGAAGTGTAAGGTGGTAGAACAACGAGATATGAGACAGAAACAAGACTAGCAGCTTCCCCAGTAGTGGACTCCTAAGAAAAACTAAGAGCCCCTGTGTTTTTTTTGTTTTTAACAAATTAAGCACTGGTTAACAGTGCCTGTTAAGGGCAATTGTGGCATCTTTTATGCTGCAAGTCCCCTTAACCCCTTCGCAGCTAGGCCTTTTCCCCACTGTGCTAAGCTTTTTTTTGGCTATTTGGGGTAGTTCGCGCTTAGGCCCCTGTAACTTTTTGACCACATAAGGTATCCACGCCAAATTTGCGTCCTTTTCTTCCAACATCATGGGGATTCTAAAGGTACCCAGGGTTTGTGGATTCCCCTGGAGGGGACCCAGAAATTTGCCAAAATACAGCTAAATTTTGTTTTTTGGGGGGAAAAAAGTGCTGCAAATGAAAGCGTCTGGTTTTTTCCCTGCAAATGGTATCAACAAAGGGTTTGTGGGGCTGAAATCACCATTTTCCCAGCTTTTAGGGACTGACAGACTTTTGTCAGAAAACCAACATTTTTTTACACAGTTTTGGCATTTTACTGGGATATAGCCTATTTTTGCTATTTTTTGTGCTTTCAACCTTCTTCCAGTTAACGGTAGAAATGGGTATGAAAGCAATAATGGATCCTGGTAAGCTATACATTTTAGAAAAGTAGACAAAATTCTGAATTCAGCAAGGGGTCATTTGTGTAGATCCTTCAAGGTTTCTTTGTAGAAACTAACAGTTGAATATAGGAAAAATTAAAAATTAGTTGAAAAAAACAGCCATTTGTGCCAACGTTTTCACCTGTAACTTCTTCTAATTGTGACAACTGTTTAAAAGCAATATACCGTAACATCCGCTGGACCTTTCTGGTTGTGGGGATATATAGGACTTGTAGGTTCACCAAGAACCCGACGAACCCAGAGCCAATAACTGAGCAGCGTCTTGCAATGGTTTTTTATTATGTACCGGGTATATAGCAATTAATTTGGGAAAATATATACATGGAAAAATCGGTATGAAAGACACCTATGTATTTCTGAAATTGGAACAAAAAATAGAGTTTAGAAACAGTAGATATTTGCACATTTTCGAAATTGTGAGTACCCATACTAGCATGAAAATTATAGGTCATTTTTCAAAATGACTTCTTTTTTACACATTGTCTTTCATTTGGAAGGCATAAATGCATCGAAAGTGAATAGGTAATAACAGTTGCTCTACAATTCTGTGTTACCCTAAGTCTCCCGATAAAAATGGTACCTCACTTGTGTGGGTAGGCCTAGTGCCCGCAACAGGAAACGGCTCCAAACGCAACGTGGTCACACTTTATTTTTACAGTGAAAACTGACCCTTTTTTTGCAAAGTGCCTAGTTGTAGATTTTGAACCCTAGCTCTGCCGGCACCTAGGGAAACCTTACAAACATATACATTTTTGAAAGCTAGACACCCAGAGGAATCCAGGATGGGGTGACTTGTCTGGCTCTCACCAGGTTCTGTTACCCAGAATCCCTTGCAAACCTAAAAATTTGTCAAAAAACCCACATTTTCCTCACATTTCTGTGGTGGAAAGTTCTGGGATCTGCGTGGATCCACAAAATTCCACCCACCCCGCGTTCCCCAAAGTCTTCTGAGAAAAATGGTACCTCACTCGTGTGGGTAGGCTAGTGCCCGCGACAGGAAACGGCCCAAAACGCAACGTGGACACACCACATTTTCACAGTGAAAACAGACCCTTTTTTTGCAAAGTGCCTAGCTGTAGATTTTGAACCCTAGCTCTGCCGGCACCTAGGGAAACCTAGCAAACCTATACATTTTTTAAAACTAGACACCCAGGGGAATCCAGGATGGGGTGACTTGACTGGCTCTCACCAGGTTCTGTTACCTAGAATCCCTTGCAAACCTAAATATTTGTCAAAAAACCACATTTTCCTCACATTTCTGTGGTGGAAAGTTCTGGAATCTGCGTGGATCCACATAATTCCACCCACCCCGCGTTTCCCAAAGTCTTCCGAGAACAATGGTACCTTACTTGTGTGGGTAGGCCTAGTGCCCGTGACAGGAAACAGCCCAAAACGCAACGTAGACACACCACATTTTCACAGTGAAAACGGACCCTTTTTTTGCTAAGTGCCTAGCTGTAGGTTTTGAACCACCCACCCCGCGTTCCCCAAAGTCTTCCAAGAAAAATGGTACCTCACTCGCGTGGGTGGGTCAAGTACCCGCGACAGCAAGGGCCCAAAACCAATTGAGGCAACATCAAAATTACATATCACAAACGAACCTGGTTTTGCAAGGGGGGTCCCATGAGTTTTTGGCCCCGGGCTCGGCGGCCATCTAGGGAAACCTACCAAACCCACACATTTCTGAAAACTAGACACCCGGGGAGTCCAGCGAGGTATGGCTTGCGTGGGTCCCCCAACATTTTCCTACCCAGAATCCCCTGCAAACCTCAAATTTAGCTGAAAAAATCACTTTTTCTCAAATTTCTGTGTGGGAAAGTTCTGGAATCTGCGTGGATCCACAAATTTCCTACCACCCAGCGTTCCTCCAGGTCTCCCGATAAAAATGGTACCTCACTCGCGTGGGTGGGTCAAGTACCCGTGACAGCAAGGGCCCAAAAACTATTGAGGCGACATCAAATTACCTATCACAAAACAACCTGGTTTTGCAAGGGGGGTCCCATGAGTTTTTGGCCCCGGGCTCGGCGGCCATCTAGGGAAACCTACCAAACCCACACATTTCTGAAAACTAGACACCCGGGGGAGTCCAGCGAGGTATGGCTTGCGTGGGTCCCCCAACATTTTCCTACCCAGAATCCCCTGCAAACCTCAAATTTAGCTGAAAAAATCACTTTTTTCTCAAATTTCTGTGTGGGAAAGTTCTGGAATCTGCGTGGATCCACAAATTTCCTACCACCCAGCGTTCCTCCAGGTCTCCCGATAAAAATGGTACCTCACTCGCGTGGGTGGGTCAAGTACCCGTGACAGCAAGGGCCCAAAAACTATTGAGGCGACATCAAATTACCTATCACAAAACAACCTGGTTTTGCAAGGGGGGTCCCATGAGTTTTTGGCCCCGGGCTCGGCGGCCATCTAGGAAAACCTACCAAACCCATACATTTCTGAAAACTAGACACCCAGGGGAGTCCAGCGAGGTATGGCTTGCGTGGGTCCCCCAACATTTTCCTACCCAGAATCCCCTGCAAACCTCAAATTTAGGTAAAACAATCACTTTTTTCTCAAATTTCTGTGTGGAGAGTTCTGGAATCTGCGTGGATCCACAAATTTCCTCCCACCCAGCGTTCCCCCAGAAATGTGTGGGTTTGGTAGGTTTCCCTAGATGGCGGTGAGCCCGGGCCAAAAAACCAAGTGCCCCCCCCCCAAAACCAGGTAGTTTTGTTATAGGTAATTTTGAAGTCTCCACAGTACGAGTTCGGCCATTTCCTGTTTCAGCCGCTATGCCTACCCACACAAGTGAGGTACAATTTTTATCGGGAGACCTGGGGGAACACTGGGTGGTAGGAAATTTGTGGATCCACGCAGATTCCAGAACTTTCCCACACAGAAATTTGAGAAAAAAGTGATTTTTTTCAGCTAAATTTGAGGTTTGCAGGGGATTCTGGGTAGGAAAATGTTGGGGGACCCACGCAAGCCATACCTCGCTGGACTCCCCTGGGTGTCTAGTTTTCAGAAATGTGTGGGTTTGGTATGTTTCGCTAGATGGCCGCCGAGCCCGGGGCCAGAAACTCATGGGACACCCCTTGCAAAACCAGGTTGTTTGGTGGTAGGTAATTTTGATGTTGCCTCAATAGGTTTTGGGCCGTTGCCTGTCGTGGGTACTTGACCCACCCACGCGAGTGAGGTACCGTTTTAATCGGGAGACCTGGGGGAACGCTGGGTGGGAGGAAATTTGTGGCTCCACGTAGATTACAGAACTATCCCACACAGAAATTTGAGAAAAAAAGTGATTTTTTTCAGCTACATTTGAGGTTTGCAGGGGATTCTGGGTAGGAAAATGTTAGGGGACCCATGCAAGCCATACCTCGTTGGACTCCCCTGGGTGTCTAGTTTTCATAAATGTGTGGGTTTGGTAGGTTTCCCTAGATGGCCGCCGAGCCCTAGGCCAGAAACTCATGGGACCCCCCTTGCAAAACCAGGTTGTTTTGTGATAGGTAATTTTGATGTCGCCTCAATAGGTTTTGGGCCCTTGCCTGTCGCGGGTACTTGACCCACCCACGCGAGTGAGGTACCATTTTTATCGGGAGACCTGGGGGAATGCTGGGTGGTAGGAAAATTGTGGTTTTTCTGACAACAGAATATTATGACACAGTAATGCAAGGAAAATGCGTGACTATAGTCACATTTTGAGGTTTGCATGGCGTGAGTAAAAAAACTTATTGGGATCCATGAGAGGCCCACCACCTAGCACTACCCATTTTTTTTTACTTTACAGAAATATCTAAAGTTGGTAAATTTTCCCTAGAGACAGACTACACCTTAGCACAGAAAGACAAATGAGACAAATATGACTGCCTATCCACCTGTTCCTGAAGTACACACACATACTGGTTGGATTTGGCACGAGGGTGAGTGAAAGGTTCAAAATGTATATTTTATTAACAAGAGATTTCACAAAAAGGAAATGCACTGTTAATAATTAAAAGGTTAAAAACCTGAACCAATGACTCACAGCTCGTGAGCTGTAAAGCCACGGCAAGACACCAACCTCTTTACAGGCCATTCACACACCTTTCATACGTGACACACAAGACCATTCACACCGCCAGCCGCGGGCCCAGCACATTACAACATTCACATCAACAGACAGCGCCTTTCAAGGGCCAATCACTTTCATACGCCCACATGACTTACACAGCAATCACACCGGCTGGTGGTTGACATAGTGTCTGCAGTAGGTGTTGACTAGCAGAGTGTGTAATGACCAGCAGCAAGTCACTACTCACACATTGCCAGCCAAATGCCAGCCCATGCACACCGCCAGCCAAGCACCATCCCACCCACACTGCCAGCCAAGCGCCAGCCCATGCACACTGCCAGCCAAGCGCCAGCCCACGCACAACGCCAGCCAAGCGCCAGTCCACGCACACAGCCAGCCAAGCGCCAGCCCACGCACGCCGCCAGCCAAGCACCAGTCCACGCACACCATCATTAAAAAATTTTTAACAAGAAAGAAAACACAAACCAATTGCAACTAGATACAAAACTATAACTACAAAAACAACAGCAGTAACTAAAGACATCATTCTATTGCCAAACGTGAAACTGAACAACAACTATATAAAGCCATACAGACCAGGCAGTACACTATTAGACTCACGGTTGCTCCCAAAAACTCTTTTGAGTGTGATACAATCTGAAACATGTGGGCACACACAGCCCAGGATTAGAAGGGCAATCGGCACAGTGCATATGACTCTCCTTCCGCATACCTCTTCGCAGGCAGACTCTACATCTCTTACAGGGATTGTTTTTTTGGGCTTGGGAGGAATTAAATCAGGAAAGTGGCGATCTTTCAATCTAGCCACATCCTCCACCACTCCAACTCTAGGAACACTTGCCTTTTTCACAACAACAAGGCTGCCTATCACAGACTCCTGAAACTGAACAAAAGTCATCTTTGACACAGGAGAACACTCCTTGAACACAACAAAAGCATTGAAAGTTGCTAAATTGAAGAGATGGATGGCCAACTTCTTATACCAAATGTAAGCCTTACGAACAGCAGTGTAAGGTTCCAACCTCTGATCTACTCTATCGACACCACCCATGTGCTTCTTGTAGTCTACAATGCACACAGGTTTGCGCACTTCAGCATCCTGACCCCAAACAGTCACAGGTGAAGTACTCTCATCATGAATGGTAGTCAGCATGTACACATCCCTCCTGTCCACAAATTTCACAGCTAGCCGTTCCTCACTACGCAAGGCACTGCACTGTCCCCTTTGAAGCTTTTTGCAAACAAGCTCTTTTGGGTAACCTTTACGGTTAGAGCGGATTGTGCCACAAGCAAAAGTGACCACTTTGAACAATTCCTTAAACAATTGCACAGCAGTGTAGAAGTTATCAAGGTACAAATGGTGGCCTCTGTTAAACAGTCCTCTAGCAAGATCCCACACAATTTTCTCTGAAACTCCAAAAGTGGACGGACAACCAGGGGTGTCAATAGTGGAATCCCTACCAGTGTACACCCAGAAATTATAGATATAGCCTGTCCTACTCTCAGACAACATATACATCTTAATTCCATAACGTGCCCTCTTGCTAGGAATGTACTGCCTAAAAACCAAATGGCCCTTGAACAGGACCAAAGACTCATCAACAGCTATTTCTTTCCCTAGAGTATAGATCTCTGAAAATCGATCTACAAAGTGATCAAGAACAGGCCGAATCTTAAAAAGACGGTCACAGTCAGGGTGATCTTGTGGCAACGCCAAAGCATTATCAACAAAATGCAGCATCCGAAGCAAAAGTAAATACCGATCACGACTCATAATTGCAGGAAATATGGCCGTTGCCATCAAGGGACTGGTAGACCAATATGAAGCCAGGGACGGCTTCCTTATCAAACCCATCAAAAAAGTCAAACCCAAAAACTTCTTCATCTCATCCTGATTTGTGGGAGTCCACCGGGTAGCTCTAGAGCGGGGCCTAAGTCTGGCACTGTTGTCCCTCAAAAACTGTTCAGCATACAAATTAGTCTGCTCAACAATCTTAGCCAAAAATACATCATCCATAAACAACTGAAAAAACTGTAAAGGCAAAAAATTTTCACAATCCACTCTACACCCTGCATCACCACTAAAGGCAGGCAACACCGGCTGCACCATGTTTGGATCAACCCAGAGTCCAGCACTTCCAGTAGGAAGCCTTGCAGCCTCAGGCTGCAATCCCGATGTCTCTTGCTGCACCATCGGCACATCAGTGTCCTCCTCTAAAACAGGCACTTCATCCGCACTGAGAGTAGCTTCATCCGCACTGAGAGTAGCTTCATCATCAGATGATTCCTCGTGGACAGAAAACTCACTGCCAGAATCTTGTGCTCCCTCCTCTCCCTCAGATACACTGTCAGTCCCATAATCCTGCTCAGAGGAAGATTCAAAAAGCATACTAACCACCTTCTGAGCAGTAATTCTACGGCTAGCCATAATACTTACTAATAAAGGTAACTTGTCAAACAAGTCAACAACAACAAACACTTTGTAAAATAAGTAATAAACTAAATGTGGCTTTATCACAAAGACCTATATACTCCAACACTATACCACTCACTTGCCAGAAGCAGCTAGACTCACCACCACCTAGTCTGCACAGACACAGTAAGGACCAACAGTATCCCACTAAAAAAGAAAAAGAAAAGAAAATTACACATAAGACAACGCAAAACACATCGCAAAGAATTTCATGCTCAAAACACTAACTAAATATGCTGCTATTATGACACCACTTAAAAAAATTCATTCATGAATGACATTAATACTCATTTGGAGTAAACACAACAAAAATGTTTTTCTTACCAAAAAAATGCAACTACGCAAAACTGCAGATCAACCACTGCCGAAACCGCAAACAAGAATCAAAAGCTTTGCACTAGAATAAAAAGGAGAAATAAAACATTACAATCACATATGCAAATAATGCCCCAGGCGCGATCGTGCAGCAGGAATGCTTTTAAAAAGACATCGGAGGAAAGGAAAACCCTTTCCTTTCCTCCGATGCCTTTTAAAACATACCCCCCACCCTCCCCGATGAGAAACTCACCTGCTCTCCTCCGGACGCACTGGAAGCAAATGGCGTCCATTGCATCCGGTATCCTCTAATGACGTCAGCGCGCCTCGTGCGTTAACGTCATTAGATGACGTGGAGGGGTGCAGGTGAAGGGCTTCCCCTGCCTTCCCCGGTGGGGGCAGCTTCAAGGGTGGCCAACAGGGGGAGCGCCAGTGCTTCCCCCGTGGGTGGGTGCTAGGACGGCCGGGAGCTGTCCGACGCACACGCCCACCATGACGTCGGACGGCTCCCGGCCGTCCGACGCATGGAAAGGGTTAAGAATGGCAGCGTGTGGCCTAATGAACGAGTGGAGATTTTTGAATTCGAATTTCTATAAGAAGCGAGTGCAGTTGAGATAGAGCGGTGGTGTCATCATATCATCCGTTTTATATATGCTGGCCCCCAAGCTAAGTTCTGCAACAGCTCAAATGTTGATAATAATTTGACTTGAAGGCCTTCGACAATGGCATTGCACTTGCAAAAATGTGACGAGTGATAAGTTGCTGATGAGTTTAGGTCTGCATGGTTTAAGAATGTGTAATTTTTGCAGACAGTGACTACTTTAGGTGAAAATGTATTCTCTTACAACAATCGAATCCCTAGTATTCTTTTGCAGTAAAGATAATGCCATAAGCATGTGATCTTTCCCCTTTAGTCACACATGAAATGCTCCACCTGTTGTTTATGAATACCAATCGTGTTACCTTGCATGCTTGCACCTTCACTAGTGAAAATATAACAGAGTAAACCAGCTGAGCACAGCTTCTTCTTTCTTGCACCTAAACAAGAACAAAGGAACTTTTTTTCACATTTGTGCAGTACTCTTGTCTGATGGCATTGACTTTTATTGATCTCCCATTATTTAACATTGATAATGACGTGTATCCACTATAGTTTTCCTCATGGTGTTGTGACTTTTTTCCAAGCCCATCTCCAGTGTTCTTGAAGAGTATATGAATAGGACTTCAGAAGTGGGTCTATAGCTCATAATTCTTTTCTTGAAGCGAATCCCTACCAACGATGTGTTGCAAGTCTATGCTGCAGTGCTCAGAGGCTCTCATTCTGAGTAACCTTATGGTAACCATACCCCCTGAAATTATCGATACCTGTGGTATTGGTAACTCGGAGTGTGGGCAGAAAACGTTAATGGGTGGTTGCAATTGGGAACCTGTGGATCCCCTGAAAACTAAACTACTGTGGGAATCAGTAAATTCGGGTTTGGTTCCCCGGGTAATTCCTGCTTTACCTCTGGAGTTTCAACTAGCGATTTCGTTTGCTTTGAGTGGTTGTATGTCAGCATATTGAAGACAAAAATGTCTACCTTTGCCAAAATATCAAATAACAGAATATCACGAATGTAAGTTGATATAAGTAAGTATAGATTTTTTTCTCCAAATTCCCCATCTACGTATCTTGAGGATGTATTTACCATCATAGTATATAGATGTGGTGTTAAGTATAGTAAGCCTATTCTAGCCTATATCTTTCCACAATATTTTTGCTGGTCAGTAGTTAAATCTTGATATTCTGGTAGGAACCTCTTTGAGGAGCTGAAATCTCCAGGTGAAGCTAAATGGATGCAGGGTGTTGCTGCAAAACTCATAATTCCAAGGGGTCTGATGTCTTTTGTTATTGGCTGCATCAGAATTAGGAGGCCACTCATAATAAGGGCTTTAGAATTAAGTGAACCGATTTTTGTTAAGTTTTTAAACAAGAGTGAGCAAGGTGAAAGTGCGATCATCTAAATAAGCCTTCTTAGGTCTATGAGATGCAGGTGTTACAAAGTTAGGACTTATAGTGCACGTTTCACGGTCTCTGCCCTGATATAATTTATCCATGCCACTAATGGAGATCTGCACAGTTGTCATCTGATTTTTTGACTAGCATACTATTGTCAGGGTCTATTCTAGTGGAAAGTTAACAATAAATAGCAGCCAAGATAGATATTTGGGGGATACTAGATTGCTCCTGGAAGTTCCTCCTCGTGTAACTGTATCACATAAGAAGGGATTGGCAAAATGTCATTTCATGTAAAAATCAAAACCAGTTACATTAATCCTGACTATTGACGTCACAGTAATTTCAGAGCTGATGCACAGTTTAGTCATATTACATCACTGACTATCTTTCTTCAGTTTATTTGTTTGCGATCTTGTCTTCTTGGATTGCATACAGCTTGGAATTCTATTAGAATGTCAAATTAAGAATAGCACCACATGGAATTGCTACGTTTCATGTCCAAATTTTAGTTCCCTCCCTTGTGAACCATGCTACAAATGAGGTTGTAGGACTTGACGGCCCTATTTCCTAGATATGAAAAAGTCTTAAACTGAGATATAGCAGCAGAAGAGAGCATAGCATTGGTGGTAGCGAAGTGGCAGGCATGTTGTTTTGTGCAACATTTTGCTAAATGCCTAAAGGGTCATGCAACTTGGGTATCTATGAATCTTCTTCACTGTTAAATCAGAATCACACACAACATGCCCTGAAGATACATTCCTAGTCACTTGGATATAGAAAAAGATAACCTTTTAGCTGGGGAAGTCAAATGGTGATTTTTCTGAGCGTGATAAATAGCTTTTTATGGAACAAAGATTCATATACTGTAGAAAATGGAGGGCGTAATTTAGGGTTTAGCAGGTTTACCTCTGTGAGGGTGGCTGGGAACATTATGTTTGCTATCCTGATGGGCAAAGGATTACCATTTTTAATGATCACACATGTTCTCTATCTTCAGAGGAACACAGGGGTTCCTCTGAAGGCTTGGTGAACATCGATCTTCTGTTTTGATGGCCATCAATAAAAGTATTTTTTTTTCAAAATAAACTTCAAAAGTGGGAGTTTGTTTTTGAAAAACAAATTATTAATGACTTGCACAGCCAGGGACTTTTTTTACCTGGCTCTGTGGGTCATTACTTTACTTTTCTATTTGTCACCGCCATGTTTTCCCTGGTGGTAATGGGCAGAAAAAAGGACATCACTCCTGTCTCCCTAAATAGGGTGCGTGGTGTGATGACATATGAAAAATCATAGCAAAAAAACCTAATAGTCAGATGTTTGCAAATTTATGTTATTTATAATGATTAAATGCATGAGTGAAAATGTACATGCTCTATATTATGTGAGGCGGAGCAGTACACACAAGTTTGTGAAGTATAAAAATTGACCACATATAACAATTCAAAGACAAGTTATTGGCTGCTGATTATGAGCATATCAACGGCAGAGTTAAGGCTCCATAAGTTATACATGCTCATTATAAATACAGTATAAATGAGGTTCAAGAAAAAAAGTAGTGTCAGTGTTTTGACCCCTTAAAACATTAGAACTGGAGCCTTCATCAGGAGCTCTTACAATTTTACTCATGTCTCTGATCACTATAAATTATATATATTTGCAAGTATTTGACTAAAAGTTTTTTTACTGTGAGTTTTCATACATACTGTTTACTTACAATTCATAGGCACAGGCCTCAAATTGCTTAAATCTGCTAAATATTTTTTTCTGAAAGAATCATTGTTTTTCTTTACTATACACATAACCCAAGTACTTTGGACCAAAGGGTATCCTCGTGTATCCCTTTGCTTACTTCATCGGCCAACAGGCAGTCGGGTTAAGCTTACAATGGGCCAACAGGTGTACCGCCAACAGAAAATTGGCACTCCTTCCAACTTACATTAGGGTGGGAAGACCAAGAGTTTGGTGGACATGGTAGTCTGTCACATTTGTGATAAAATTTGAGATCACAGACAATAAGCAGTTAATGAAGCTTGACGACTCAATCACAAATCTTTGGCTTTTTTAGCAAATGGGTGAGGAATTTAAGTGCCTTGGACTCAGTGTAGGGGGCTTATAGGGTGCTTGCACATTACAGCATTCATGTACCATTTCAATGTCCAATCTGGAAACCAAGACACCCAATCTGCACCCTCTACCTGTAGACATAAATACCTTAACTTTCCTGGGTAAAAGAAGGTGCCCTTATAACACCTACAACAATATTATCAGGTAGCTACAATCTGCATGCAACTTAACGCAAGATCACCTGTTGTAGAACAAGAAGCAGTGCTAAGACAGCTGAAACGATACCTATGCCCATTGACTAAGGACCCCACACACAGTTTTTGCAGTGTTCTAAGTGGTAGTCATTTTTTTTATTTTATGTAGTTTTTACCTACTACTATGAAATTTATGGGTGAACCTGGAAGGCTATACATTTCTGAAAAGTAGACACAATTCAAAATTCAGCAAGGGGGTCATTTGTGCACACCACTCATGGTATCCTCAAAGAAACTATTCACTGAAAATAATACTACTTAAAATATGTGGGGAAAAATTGAAATAGGTGAATGATTTCAACCAGAATAGTTTTTACCTGGATTGGTAATTTACGTCAGGAATATACCATTATGACGCCAGACTCTTCTGGTCACAGGGATATACAACATTTCTTGGTTGTCCAAAAACAATTAATACTCTGAACTATTAACTGAGATTCAGCTTATGATTTTTAATTGTGTACTGGCCATGCATCTATTCATATAGTAAAATCTAATGAATGAAAAATGGGCAATAGGTGTAGCATTTTTTAAATGTACCCATGATAAAGAGTTTAGGAATAGAGGTTATGTGTACTATGTTACCGATAATAATATCTAGTGATTCAGAAGCCATTTTGCAAAATCAGTTCTTTCGTATACACTGGCTTACATTTAGAAAGATGTTTGGTGCTTTAGAGGTGGGGTACAAGGCCAAATGCCTGGATGATATGGCCCCCACCCGTTTTTATTTTGAATCCAACCCAGCCATCCAGTTAGCTCTGCAACCCAAGGGGCAGAGTTTAAAAAATAATATCCTGGTATCCAGTGTTTTTTCTGCTCCCACGGGGGACAGAGTGGGGCAAATCCCTCTCGCAGTGGGGTAAAAAGACTATTTGGGTGGAGGTATGACCTGATGCAAGGATGGGCCTGCCCACACCCCATTCTTTTGTTGAGGGGGGGGGATACTTGGCCATGCCTGGGAGGGGGGCTTACTCCTTCAAGCCATCCATGGTGGCTAGTATGTGGATCTCTGCTCAGGGACTGCCCTGAGATGTGTCCCGTAGTACCGATCAGAATGACAGTAGCCAAAGCAGCCAGAGCTTTAATGCTCCAACTCCTATCACAAACACTCTCTGTCATGTCAATGCCTATGGTGAGCTGCACATCACAGAGAGTGAAACAAAACAATCTCACCCTGCAAGGGAAATCTTCAAAAAACCTTTTTAAAGGGGGAACAGCTGGCCATGCCTGGGGGTCGCTCCTCCCTTCAAGCCATCCCTAGTGGGTAGTGTGTGGATGCTTGCTCGAGGGCTGCCTTATTGCCTCAACCCCCGAGGAGGAATCCATTAGATAGAGGCATCATTGGAAAGGTGACATTCTCCCTTTCCCTTGGTACTTTTCCAGTGGTGATTGATGCTCGGTGGGCTGAGAAATGCCTCTCAGCATCAATCACAGTGAAACCAGCATTTCATGTCGGTACATGTGAAGTGCTGTAGATCATAGAAAGTGAAAAAAGCATCTCAGCCCGCAAGGGAAGCTACTCCATTGCTGCTTCAGATTTTACTAAAAACAGAAATTCCACCTAGTGCCAACCTTCGGTGGGAGGAAGAGACGTTCATGCACTGGATAGGTTGTGCAGAGGATGTGAATGCCTCATTGTTAGAATTGGGGGTCTCTAGTTGGCACAGGTAGGTACTTGTGACAAATAGGGACCCTCGCCTCCAGTCAGGGTAGGGGGGTACACTCCTAAAATAACCCCTGCTCACCCCCTTGGTAGCTTGGCACGAGCAGACAGGCTTATCTCAGAGGCAGTGTGTTAAGCATTTGTGAACACATACAGTAATCCAGTGACAACACTACAGATGGACACCACACAAGGTTTATATCAAAAATAAGTATTCTTTATATAGTTTTAACACAAGACCATAAACGACAAAAATCCACAATACTGTACTTAAAATGGTAGGTTTAGCTTAGTTCTCTTAAGTTCTTAAAATGCGACACTTTGAGTCAATGTACCTTACGATGCGGCACGCTTCTACAACGAGCAAGTGTTGCAGAGATGGAGATGCGACAAAGTTCTGGTGCAAAGAAATAAAGACGTCAAGTTCTTCCTGATGCGGCACGCTTCTCCGATGTTGCGAGAAGGTCTCGACTCGATGCGTCAGCTGCAGCGGCGACACCCTTGTTCCGTGATGCGACGACAGCGGCTTTGGCGGCGACACTCTTCTCCGACGTTGCGAGACGCTTCCGCTCGATGCGACGACTGCAGCGGCGACACCCTTGTTTCGTGATGCGATGGCAGCAGCTCCGACGGCGGCACGCTTCTCCGTGGATGCGAGGCGCTTCTCTTGATGCGGTGCAATGCGACAGCTACAGCGGCGACATCCTACGATTGCGACGGCAGCGGCTGCGACGGCGACACGCTTCTTCCTCGTTGCGAGACTCTTCTCCTGATGCGGTGCAATGCGACAGCTACAGCGGCGACATCTACGATGCGACGGCAGCGGCTGCGACGGCGACACGCTTCTTCGGGGTTGCGGGACGTTTCTCGAGATGCGGTGCAATGCGACAGCTACAGCGGCGTCATCTCCGTGATGCGACGGCAGCAGCTGCGACGGCGACACGCTTCTTCCTCTTGAGTCGCGCTTCCAGCTCCTTGCGACACGCAGTCCCTTCAGAAGGCCCAAAACAGCAGCAGGCACTTCCAAAGGATTCTTGGGGAGCTGGTGGTTGAAGTCTGTTGTCCCTGAGACTTCAGCAGGAGGCAAGCTCTTTTCTCAAGCCCTTGGAGATCCTTCACAAGTTGAATAAAAGTGCACACAAAGTCCTTTCTCCTTCCTTTGGCAGTCAGGCAACCACTGCAGGCAGATCCCTCTAGCTTAGGGATAGTCTTCTCCTCAGTTTCTTCTTGGTTCCGCTCCTCAGCAAAGGTTTCTTCTTGTTTCCCAAAGTGATCTAATTTCCTAGGGGTCTGGGTCCCCTTTTTATACACAGTTTCTCTTTGTTCTCTGAAGGCAGAGAGGCCTCTGCCTAGTCCAAAACCAGTTCTGGTCAGTCCTGGAGCACTTTATTTTTCTGACTCCTTCTTTCCTTTCAGAATGTGGGGCAGAGTGCTCAGCCACCCGGCAGGAGGTGGAGCCAGCATTGTGGAAGGCAGGCACAGCCCTATTCAGACCCAGGTGCAACTCCTCCCTCCACTCTGGATGCAGATCTTTCTATTCAGCCCTGTGCTGACTCACCCTGTCTCCTGTAGCCACCCCCAGCCCCTGTCACTCAATCTCCAGACAAGGAATACACAACCTAGCAGAGGCAGGCTTGGAAGTTTAGGCAAGAAAATACCCACTTTCTAAAAGGGGTATTTTCAAACACAGAATGTTAAAACCAACTTCACTAAAAGATGTATTTTATCATTCTGAGTTCAGGCATACTAAATTCGTTTTTCTACCATGTTCCCTGGGTCAGTTCTGACTATAAGGTGTAATAGTCAGTCTGCCCATTCTGGCCTATGGGGAGCAGGTAGCCTTGCAATAGTGAAAAACGAAAATGGCTGTAATTCACTATTAGGACATGCCACACACACCAGGGCATGTCCTACCTTATACTTACAATGCACCCTGCCCTAGGGCCTACTTTAGGGGTGACCAACATGTAGTAAAGGGAAGGTTTAGGGACTGGTAAGTGGGTGCACTCACCAAGTCGACATGGCAGCCCTAGGCTGCACACAGGCTCTGCGATGGCAGGCCTGAGACACATTTTACAAGCCGCTTCTGTGGGTGGCACAACCAGTGCTGCAAGCCCACCAGCGGCATTGGATTTACAAGCCCTGGGCACACTCAGTGCACTGTACTAGGGACTGACAAGTAAACCAATCATCCAATCATGGAGTCACTAATACATCACAATTTATCATAGGGAGAGCATATGCACTTTAGCACTGATCAGCAGTGGTAAAGTGCCCAGAGTCATAAAACAGCCAACAACAGGTCAGAAAAAATATAGGAGGAAGGCAAAAAGTTTAGGGATGACTCTGCAAAAAGGGCCAAGTCCAACACAACCCCCTTCCAGCCAAAAACGCAGGGGAGACCAATCACTACCCTGATGGGCTTTCCTGCTTTGGGCGATAGAACTTGGACCCTGGCCCACAACAGCAGGGGCATACTCCAGTTCTACGCCAATCTGAACCTATTGGAATCCCTCTGTCCATACTCTCAGGGTCCACCAAGCTAATCCATGGGGAACCCTTCTCCTCACCTGTGGACACCATCTGTGCAGCACCTAACCTTAACTTGCTCACAGGTGTGTCCCAACAGACAGAAAGCAAGCCACAGTGGCCACTGACAGTGGGCAGGGATGAGACCCAGGCCTTATGCCTCTCAGGGCTCTCAAACCTCTGTGGCGTCAGAGAGCGGGGGGCAGTAGCCCCAGGTGCTTGGCACCCTTTGTCCATTCTCCCTCCTGTCAGGTCAGGTATGACATCCTGACACTGATCTACCAGCCCCGGGCCTGTACCCGGCGGCTGGACTGGAGACTGGGGTGGGCTTTCCCACACCCGGTCCTCCTCCTTGGGGCTCTGTCCCCTCCCACCTGGAGCGGTACCCCCTTCCAGAATTGTCAGGGCACCTGTGGCCGGTGTCCTGCACAATTCGCCCACCAGTTCAGGGGTTTTATCCTGCAACTGGGCGTCCAGGTCAGGGGGGGCACCCTGAACCTGGTCCTCCAATCTAGGGTCTAAACCCTCCAGTTCAACTGGGGTCAGAGGCGCGGACTCCCTCCCTCTGCAACCCCTTCCAGAGTACTGCCCCCTCCCATCAGGAGCGGTACCCCCTTCCAGAATTGTCAGGGCACCTGTGGCAGGTGTCCTGCACAATTCGCCCACCAGTTCAGGGGTTCTATCCTGCAACTGGGATTCCAGCATAGGGTCTGTACCCTTAGACTGGGCAGAGGCCAGGGGTGAGGCTGTCCTCTCCCCGCCCCCCTTACTGGGGTCCTGCACCCTCTCACCTGGAGCGGTGCCCCCAGAAGACAAACTGGTAGGGGCACTGTTAGCAGCTGCCCCTTCCTCCAGGTCAGGGGGGACACCCTGGACCTGGCCCTCCAACCCAGGGTCTGTACCCTTAGGCTGGACCTGTGCCTGGCAACCCAGGACTTCCGGGAGGGTACACCAACCCCCCCCAAGGGAAACACAATCCTCTAGAGCTGTGTAAGAATCTGCCTGGCGAACCAGGACTTCCTGGGGAGCACGCATGCCCCCCCCAGAGGGTAACACATCTCTCATGTGTTGTGTGGCAGTCTGCCTGGCGCAGATCTCCCGACCCCTGTCCATCTGACAGTGCGTGAAGATCCCCCAGGACAGAAGTGGTGTCACCATGGTCATTCACTGGGGACTCAGCCCTTCTGGCTGGTCCCTGACCCACTGGTTCTTCCACTGGGGACTCTCTCCCCCTCTCACCCCTCACTATGGACTTCTGCCCCCTCCCAAGTGGAGCGGCACTGCCAGACATCAGAAACACTGGAGCTTCATTTACAGACGCTCCAGGTTCTCTAGACACTAGGAGATCCTCCTCAACGGGCGGCCCATCAGGGCAGCCTAGGCTCCCTACCTGGTGTTCCCTTAAAGAACCATCCAGGCTCTGAGACTGGGTTTCGGGCACCTTGGGACACGCAGCCCCACACTCACTCCTTCTCCACTGAGACAGGACGTGAGTCCCTACACCCCTCCCATTACCACGGGACCTAGCTGGGCTACACTGAACCTCTCCCACCACTCTGGGTTGGAAGACACCTGAGCCACTCCTCTTAGGGTCACTCCCCAATGCCTCTTCAGACCCTCTGGAATCCACCAAAAGGTCTGCCTCCATTGTGAGCTCCCTGAGGTCAGAGAACTCACTCTCCAACAGGTGTTGGCATAGCTCTGGAAAACAGGGACTTACAATATGCTCTCCCACAATTGGATCACACAGCCCCCTACAAGGGTTAACCAAACTATCCTTCACCTCACCATCCAATGCCTCGCACACGTACCCCACACCACTCTCCTGAGATTGACAAGACAGCATCTGACTGTCTCTGTCATTCAACCCACACTCTTCTGGGCGGTCTTCACACTCACATACCAGGACCTCAACTGTGGGGGAACCCCTCTCCCTGCACCTCCCATCTAGAGTCAGTAGAGTGTCCCTCCTACTACTAGGACCATGAATCCCTGTGTCAGTTTCCCTATTCCTCTCAGGGACACTGCGCACTACTGGAGCTACCTCATGTCCTTGAACCTCCTGGTGTATGTTAACCCCCTCCAAGTCAGGCACCACATCTCTGGGTGTGTGCACTACTCTCTCAGCACTGGATAACTTAATTTTGCTGCCACCATCTGAGCTGGACTCCACCTCCAACTCAACAAAGCTCACTTCCTGAGCTGCCCAAATTTCTTGTTGCTGGGCTGAGACACTCATGGCCTCCAGCCTCTCGAGCTCTAAATCAAGCTCCCTCATTCTCAACTCATGCTCCTGATCCATTCTTTTCTCTTCTAGGGCCAATTTCCTAATTTCCAATTGCCCATTCATTTTGGCCAGCTCCAACTCATGCATCCTATTTCTCTCCCTGTCCTCCAGCTCTTCTGTGGACAGACCTTTGGCAGAAACACTGCTACCTGCTGGGGAAGGTGCCTTCCTTTCCCCTGGACCCAATGGCCCTTCCAGCTGCACATCTGCATCATTATCCCCTTCCTCATTCTCAGGGGTTTTCCTTGCTTCTACCCAGGCCCTCAGCGCCTTATAGAACTCCTCCTTCTTGGTGAGCCCGGTAATTGCAACATTAAATCTTTTGCAGAAGTGCTTCAGCTGCCTTGCATTGTAGCATTCTAGTTTCTCCTCTTCCCAATCAAAATCAACAGATGCTATGGATGCTGGTTTCATGATGGCTGAACTTGGCTAAAAATGGAAAGTCCCAGAAAAAATATTCTACCAAAAGTATGTGGTCGCGTTTTGGTCTGCACTCACTAGTAGTGTTCACCAATCACTGTACATGAGTCACAAATGCAAGTCCAGAATCCTCACCGCTGACCACCAATGTTAGAATTGGGGGTCTCTAGTTGGCACAGGTAGGTACTTGTGACAAATAGGGACCCTCGCCTCTAGTCAGTGTAGGGGGGTACACTCCTAAAATAACCCCTGCTCACCCCCTTGGTAGCTTGGCACGAGCAGACAGGCTTATCTCAGAGGCAGTGTATTAAGCATTTGTGAACACATACAGTAATCCAGTGACAACACTACAGATGGACACCACACAAGGTTTATATCAAAAATAAGTATTCTTTATATAGTTTTAACACAAGACCATAAACGACAAAAATCCACAATACTGTACTTAAAATGGTAGGTTTAGCTTAGTTCTCTTAAGTTCTTAAAATGCGACACTTTGAGTCAATGTACCTTACGATGCGTCACGTTTCTACAACGAAAGTGTTGCAGAGATGGAGATGCGACAAAGTTCTGGTGCAAAGAAATAAAGACGTCAAGTTCTTCCTGATGCGGCACGCTTCTCCGATGTTGCGAGAAGTCTCGACTTGATGCGTCAGCTGCAGTGGCGACACCCTTGTTCCGTGATGCGACGACAGCGGCTTTGGCGGCGACACTCTTCTCCGACGTTGCGAGACGCTTCCGCTCGATGCGACGACTGCAGCGGCGACACCCTTGTTTCGTGATGCGACAGCAGCAGCTCCGACGGCGGCACGCTTCTCCGTGGATGAGAGGCGCTTCTCTCGATGCGGTGCAATGCGACAGCTACAGCGGCGACATCTACGATGCGACGGCAGCGGCTGCGACAGCGACACGCTTCTTCCTCGTTGCGAGACTCTTCTCCTGATGCGTTGCAATGCGACAGCTACAGCGGCGACATCTACGATGCGACGGCAGCGGCTGCGACGGCGACACGCTTCTTCGGGGTTGCGGGACGTTTCTCGAGATGCGGTGCAATGCGACAGCTACAGCGGCGTCATCTCCATGATGCGACGGCAGCGGCTGCGACGGCGACACGCTTCTCCCTCTTGAGTCGCGCTTCCAGCTCCTTGCGACACGCAGTCCCTTCAGAAGGCCCAAAACAGCAGCAGGCACTTCCAAAGGATTCTTGGGGAGCTGGAGGTTGAAGTCTGTTGTCCCTGAGACTTCAGCAAGAGGCAAGCTCTTTTCTCAAGCCCTTGGAGATCCTTCACAAGTTGAATAAAAGTGCACATAAAGTCCTTTCTCCTTCCTTTGGCAGTCAGGCAACCACTGCAGGCAGATCCCTCTAGCTTAGGGATAGTCTTCTCCTCAGTTTCTTCTTGGTTCCGCTCCTCAGCAAAGGTTTCTTCTTGTTTCCCAAAGTGATCTAATTTCCTAGGGGTCTGGGTCCCCTTTTTATACACAGTTTCTCTTTGTTCTCTGAAGGCAGAGAGGCCTCTGCCTAGTCCAAAACCAGTTCTGGTCAGTCCTGGAGCACTTTGTTTTTCTGACTCCTTCTTTCCTTTCAGAATGTGGGGCAGAGTGCTCAGCCGCCCGGCAGGAGGTGGAGCCAGCATTGTGGAAGGCAGGCACAGCCCTATTCAGACCCAGGTGCAACTCCTCCCTCCACTCTGGATGCAGATCTTTCTATTCAGCCCTGTGCTGACTCACCCTGTCTCCTGTATCCACCCCCAGCCCCTGTCACTCAATCTCCAGACAAGGAATACACAACCTAGCAGAGGCAAGCTTGGAAGCTTAGGCAAGAAAATACCCACTTTCTAAAAGGGGTATTTTCAAACACAGAATGTTAAAACCAACTTCACTAAAAGATGTATTTTATCATTCTGAGTTCAGGCATACTAAATTCGTTTTTCTACTATGTTCCCTGGGTCAGTTCTGACTATAAGGTGTAATAGTCAGTCTGCCCATTCTGGCCTATGGGGAGCAGGTAGCCTTGCAATAGTGAAAAACGTTAATGGCTGTAATTCACTATTAGGACATGCCACACACACCAGGGCATGTCCTACCTTATACTTACAATGCACCCTGCCCTAGGGCCTACTTTAGGGGTGACCAACATGTAGTAAAGGGAAGGTTTAGGGACTGGTAAGTGGGTGCACTCACCAAGTCGACATGGCAGCCCTAGGCTGCACACAGGCTCTGCGATGGCAGGCCTGAGACACATTTTACAAGCCGCTTCTGTGGGTGGCACAACCAGTGCTGCAAGCCCACCAGCGGCATTGGATTTACAAGCCCTGGGCACACTCAGTGCACTGTACTAGGGACTGACAAGTAAACCAATCATCCAATCATGGAGTCACTAATACATCACAATTTATCATAGGGAGAGCATATGCACTTTAGCACTGATCAGCAGTGGTAAAGTGCCCAGAGTCATAAAACAGCCAACAACAGGTCAGAAAAAATATAGGAGGAAGGCAAAAAGTTTAGGGATGACCCTGCAAAAGGGCCAAGTCCAACACTCATCTTCTGCACTGTAAGCATTAAGAAATAGAGCTTTGAAAAAAAATCTAAAATGCATATGTGTCCAGAGAAGCACACCAGAGGTGCATGGTGAAACTGATTACTCACGCCAGGATGTTCCTAATGATGAGATACACGGAACTCTTTGACTGCAACTGATTAACGTGGCTGGTAAGGACTGCACATGTACTGGCGACCTAAGAAATAGAACAAATCAGAAAATGCCAGACAGGTCAAATGAATTGAAACATACAAAATACAAATTATCAAAGGGAAATATCTATATTCACTTACAGTGTTCGGTATCAAAAAGGAATGTGCAAAAGACAAAGCATTAATAAAATATTATTTTGAACCACTGTTTAGAAAGCGAAGCAGTCATGTATACCTGAAGAAAATAATGATCATTAATATAAAAAATGTACCCTTGGGGAATTCATATACCTTTAATTCTACTAAAGCAAAAAGAACAGATAATGGACTGCATGCTGAACAAATCAAACAATTCTACTAAGGGAACAAAAAATTATACTAAAGCACCCTATTTAGTAATGAAAGAAAATTGACATCCTATCAGGCTATAACTTCGAGGACGACTGCATAAAATAGCAAAATAGAAGTGAATATATCAATTCATATAGATCAGTACCAAATGTCAAATCCTTTACAAGTGTTTCAGGTTGCCAGAAATTCTCCACCGGGACTTCAACATTTAATATATATTATGGGCAGCTACAGTCAACACTATGTCCTTCATTACAATGGTGGGCGGACGCTGTTGCGGATTGGAACCGCCCGACCATAGGTCGGCAGTTCCGACCGCAAAATTTGGGTGTGACCGCCCTATGGGCATTGGGAAACATCCATTTTTCATTGGCAGCTTGTGCGGCGGGCGGAAAAGGCCCGCAGCACAAACTGACATTGAAAAATTGATGTTTTTAAACATCCCTGCACCGTGTGGTACTGCAGGTGCACTGTTTTTAATCCTAACACTAGGAGTGAGCCAATAAAGTTTTTTTCATTCTTATTAGTTAGTTTTAGCATCACTTAACTCACACTTTGAGATTCTTTTCTCTGCACTGCGCCCGTTACCGAACCTGTTATATGTTTCACATCTCGAGGATTTTAGTATATCCTTTATAGAGTAGGAATCTTAAAACATCCCTGAGCTCCTCCCTCACAGTGAGGGGGTTGTAGCCCTTGGCGGGGCTAGGAGTTTCCGCCAAGAGGAGAATCCCAGATGATGAAGCATGCCACCTCTGTGGGTGATGGGATTTTGTCCTAATTAAAGGACTCCCCCACTAGCAACAAGATATCTCTGCTGTAGTCCCCTTTTGGTGCTCTTCTATCACTTCAGACCCGAGGATTCTTTGTATTTTGCAACCATGTGGTGCCTGCCACAAAGTGCAGGGATGTTTTGCAGGGCACCTACGTGCCCCCCAGGTCCCATAGTGGAGGCCGCGGAGGGACCGGGCAGCTGCTAGGGGCCCCCAAAGTCACTTTACGACAGCCTTTCCATGTCGGCCTTTCCGACATGGACAGGCTGTCGGAAAGTGATATCATAATCCCGACAGCGGAGCTGAGGCTGGCTCCGCCGTCACTATGGGATTGTGATCTTTCCGATGCTCCGACGGGCTCCATGAGCCTGTCGGAACAGAGCCGGACGGTCCCTCTTCCTGATGTCTTCACCCACCTCATTGCAATGCAGGGGCAGATGGTGGGCGGACCGCAACTGACGGTCAGTCAGTTTGCTGTCCACCCGAAATCGTAATGAGGGCCTATGTTATGTAACAAACATTGGCAAAGTCAATAGGTCTGGCTTATGAATGAAAGTGCCATCTCTGTCATTGATGGGTATAGGCACTCAATAAATCATCATACATGCACGGTGTTACTCATTCTTGCACTCATTCATCCCTTCATCAATTCGCTGATTTATGTTTGCATTCACCCTCTGACCCAACCACAACAAACCACACACAAACTCATTAAGAAATGCAAATTTAGTTAAAATGATTCATACCTAAGTCTGTCAGGCCTTCCAAAGAGATTTTAGCAAGAATTAATACAGTGCAAACATTCTCCTGTTAGTGTTTGTCAAATGGTGTAACCAACACAATATATTCCCCTGCAAAGGTAATCTGTGAGATAAGATGTAACAAAATACATGACTGCAGGCTTTACAATGGTGCAAAAACAATCCGCCCTTAAAGACGTATTGACTTTAACATATGTGTTACATAGTAAATAAATCAGAGCTACAACTTTTGTTGTAACATTTTATAATCGACAGATCAGATCTATGGCATCTGAAATACGTTTTTCCTAGTGAACCAATCAGGCCTATTGCTATTATAATTGACTTGTCATCATAATCAATTCAGACCTACTGTATTGCTTTCCCACAAGGCAACTATCAGGCATTTAGCATAAAATTACAAATTTATAAAAAAAGTACAGTTGACAAAGCAAAATACTGTCTCTCCAAAAAGCCCGACAGTTTGCTCGGGTGGATAACCAATATCAAAAAGCTTACCCAATACGGTAAACTGTGACATTCCATGTAACAAACAACCTACCTACAGCTTTAGTACAGTTCTTTTACCCATCCTTAAATGCCTATTGCCTTTAACACGTGCTCTTCCACAATAATTAAATCAGGTCTACTCGCTTTGTCATACTGTTTTAGAATAAATAGATCAAACCTATTGAACCTGGCATGTCAAGTCAAATAGCTTTATTTCGATATAAATATCATAAAAGCATCAAACAATTCATCAATATGAAAAGGAGAAAAATACATCTATTAAAATTAATAAAATATGAAAATATTTTAAAACAATCGAAGTATGAAGTTATTTCCTCCTAGTTTGAAAATTTCATTTCTGGTTGGAGTGATAAAATCTATAAAACATATTTAAAAGTGAGATGTTTGATATTTCTTATCAGGGACAATATAGCGTTTCGAAATACATTTATCCTCCCCTTTGGTTTCGCTATACGTGCTCACAGGGGTTCTAAATCAAGATCAGTTTGCCCTTCGTATAGCCCTGTGCCTGATTATCCATGCTCGGCCTAGGAACTTGGCGACTCCGCAAACAAAGAGGGTTCTCGAATCAGATTTTAGTATGCGTAAGGCAACTCGATGGTCGAGAGTGCCTAGTTGTTTGCAGATTGGCACAAGCCACCTAGACCTAACACTTGCGTACCCTGGGCAAGCAAACATAAAATGTGCAACACTCTCTTTTGAGGTCCCGCAGGAAGGGCATTCTTCAGTAGTCTGATAAGGGGGGCACCACTTTGCGGTAAATTCGCGGACTGGAAGTGACCCAAATCTGAATTGGGTATATAATGCCCTATCCCTTGGGATCTGAATTGTGTCCAAGTAAGGTTCGAGGCCTCTAGATTGTTTATGCTGGAAGAATTCTTCCGTAAGCCTACCCATGTTTGGGTTATTGAGGTGTCTAGCGTCTATCCAGTCCCAATAGATCCGTTTGAGTTCTACCTTTCTTGGCGGATTTTGAGTGTCCCAGGATTCCTTAAGGCCAAGTGTTGTCATTAGTGCCTTGAGATTGGAAATCCATTTAATCCCCTTGTTGGTGTCCATACGCATTACTTCTGTAAATGCCTCTGCATAGTTAGCGAGTTCCGGGGTGCTCCTAAGGCGAGCCCAATAAAGCAGTGGACGAAGTTTGGCCAGATCCTTAAATTGGCGCCTGCCCAGGTCGTATATCAGGGGGGTTAGAGGGACGCCCTGAGGTAACATGATCAGGTCCCTAAAGAACTTGTGTTCTGACCTGCTAATCTCATCAAGGTTGTCAAAACCCCATAGCTCGGCGCCATACAGAGCCGAGCTAACTGCCTTAGCTCCATACACAGTGAGTGCTGGGGCAACAGGTCTACTGAATGATGAGCGATGTTCTTTGCTCAGTGCCCCGGCAGCGCGTTTGTGATTCAGGAGCATTTTATCGAGATGGGGTCTCCACTGCACTTTTTCTGAGAGGCGTATCCCAAGGTAATCAAAGGTGGTAACTCTCTCTAGGTGTGTCCCATCTAGGGTGATGTTATTCCTGAACGATTTGTGGGGATTGAATGTCATAAATTTTATTTTAGATGTATTTATGACCAACCCCCGGGTGTTGCAAAAGATTTGAAACCTGTTCAGGAGTTTTTGCAGGCCTGCTGGGGTCTTGGAGATCAGCAATGTGTCGTCGGCAAACAGGAGAGTTGGTACCGTGTTACCTGCCAGGGCCGGGGCATCAGTTGGTGTTTCTTGCAAAAAGCTGACCAGCCCGTTCACATATAAGGAGAACAGGGTGGGTGCCATCACACAGCCCTGCCGAACTCCCCTGTTTACTGGAATCTTTTCAGTAAGCTGCCTTGGGACCCCCATCTTATCTGAGCATAGTTGCCCTCGTGAAGCCTTACTAAGAGGTTAAGGATTAATGGAGGGATGCCCATATCTCGCAGTGTTTCCCATAACCTATTCCTGGGGACCAGGTCAAAGGCAGTCTTTAGGTCGATAAAAGCGAGATAAAGACTACCTTTGCCAATCACTACCACTTTCCAATAAATCAAGAGGAGCCTGAAGACCTGGTCCACCGTTCCCGTGCTGGTCCGGAATCCCGCCTGGTATTGGGAGAGGATATCCTCCTCCTCAGCCCACGATTGAATTCTCTGCAATACCACCCTGCCAACTATCTTCTGCATTGCATCTATGAGGCTAATTGGCCTATAATTGGAAGGGTCCTCTCTAGCTCCCTTCTTATAGATTGGGACTACCTCCGCACCCTTCCACGATTCTGGAACTGGGCATCCTCTGGAGATGGAATTAAAAAGAAGGAGGACATACTCGGCCCATTTTTCCCGATCAGCAAGGAACAAGTCTCCAGGAAGGCCATCTGGTCCCGGAGCCTTAGCAGGCACTATCCTCCATATGGCAGACTCAACTTCATTCAATGTGAATGGGTCACTGTCGACATTCCCAAGATTAGTTGGGGGAATGTCATATTGGCCATCCTCATTTGCGTCATTAGACCCAGAATAAAGCTCACCAAAGTGGTCGTGCCAAACCTGAGATGGAATGTGGTTGGAGATTTGATCTACTTCCCCCTTATTTGCCCGTCTAACCAGTGTCCAAAAGAGGTTAGTGTTCCTTGCTAAACTGGCGTTTTTAAGGTCTTGCCAGCGGGTTTCATCCCAATCTAACTTTGCTTGATGCTGGGCTTCTCTGTATTCTTTCCTTGCGGCCTTAATGGCTGGACCATTCTTAGCTCTGATAGCTACTACCAAGGCCTTCCTCTTGAGTCTGCACTCTTTGGTATACCAGGATTGCCCTCTCCTTGATTGTACTACAGACTTAGTAGGCCTGTTAGGCACTTGGAAATGGGTGCTAATCTGATCAATAGTACGAGTATGTATAATGAGAGCATTAGTTGGCCCAGCTACTATTCCTTCTCGTAGCTCGTTGGTATTTTTATACAGTACTTGTCTAATGGCCTCTAGTTTTGCGTCTTGTAAGGCGACCTTGTGCCATTTTAGGGCTCTTCTAGAGTTTGAGGGAATCACCTCTTTAGTCACAGAGTGTATGTGGGGGGTCAGTGTAGGGCAAGGAAGTGCCCATGGAAACCTCATGGATATACAGAGAGGATTGTGGTCACTATCAGTTGTGTTCCCCACCACCATATCTAAAACACGCCCCCAGAACCCAACGTCTACTAAAATATAGTCAATACGAGATGGGCAAGTTGCTCTATTATAAGTAAAGGCTCCCTGAGCATCTGACTTGGTCCTGCCATTCACTGCCCTCAAACCATATTCCACGGTGAGTGCATTTAGTTGGATAGCGACTTGTGACTATCTTTTTATCGGGGGTATAGTTAGTGGGGGAACACCCCATTTTCTGTCTTCTTCCTCTATCCCCATTAAGTCCTCTGTGCTAAGAGGCTCAAAGGTACTGTTAAAATCACCTGCGAGTACTACTCTAGACTGGGACAAGCAATTTGACAAGCCTTGTTCAAGTAGTGTAATGGTGGATGAGGCTTTGCCCCCGGCTGTTCCCCTTATATAGACATTGAACAAATCCATCATTTCCCCCCCTCTTGAGCCCTTAAGTGTAAGCCTCATAATGTCTGGGCTCAGAATTTGATGATTAGAGATTCTACAGTTAAGGGCAATTTTAACCCATACAATCAGCCCTCCCGAGGGACGACCCTTCCCTATGGTGGTAGCTGGTGTGTGATAGCAGCTATAGCCTGATTTATATAGAGGACCCAAGCTCCACGTTTCCTGGAAAGCGCAGATGTCATAGCCCTCTACTAGATCGTTCCAATGGGGTAGTGATAGTTTACTACTAAGACCAGCAACGTTCCAGGAGATGATTTTTAGCTGATGGGGAGGGGCTAGATCTTGAGATATCACTGTAGTAGGTTCAAGAGGATGGATTGGGTCATTTATAGAGATGTGGTCAATGACTAAGGGAAAAACCTGTAACAGCTGCTCTATCTGGGTCGCATTTTGTAGTCAATCATTAGATTCTAATGAAGACGAGCCTCCAATAGTCCCTGTCAAGTGCATATCGCTTGGTCTTTCTGAAGGTGGTGCTATTGGGAATCGCCTAAGCTGTATTGCTGAAGAGTCAGGGGAGCAGGTGCGAAACTCAAGTAGGAGAAGGTTTTCTGTCAGATCTGCGTTAGTCAGAGTAAGCTCAATGTGGTCCAAAGGCTGTGTGCATGATGTACATCTCCTGGCCCTGACAATATCCTCTCGTATGAGTGAACAACATCCCCTGACGTGACGACTACAGTGTATTGACTTATTAATTAGTGAATCCTTGCTTTCATAGCCAGCCACGACGTTTAATTTGGGGACGTTGACCATGAAGACTTTTTTTGCTTCTGGATGAGAGGTTTGCGATGGGTAATTCCTCTTTGGAGGACTAACAATCATTGGGCGCGTTATTGTTGGTGCACTTAGAAAGGTGGTACAATGTACAGGAGCATGCGAGGAAACTAGGTTCTGGGGGTGAGATTTTCAGGTCGCAGACTGTCCTGCGGAGGGAGATGATGATACTTTATTATGCGTTATAGAAGGGAGTGCAGATGATCTACCACCTATTTGGTTTCTTTCAGCCTGACGAAGGGGATAGGTTCGCTGGGCCTGTGTGCGCTGTTCGACCGCAAGACATGAGGACTGCTTGTGCAAGGTGTTACTCAGGGTTGAAATTTTAACCGTGTTAACAAGCTCATCGATCTTGGCTCTCATGACTCCAATATCCTGCCTGAGAGAAGCAACGAGCTGGTAAAGATCTTGCAATGATAAAACCACCTCCTCGCTGCCCGGGTAGGAGGCAATGAGAGCGTGATCTGAGCCACCGAAGTATCAGTAATGTCTGCCAAGACAGCGAACCTATTCGTACAAGGAATGGAAAGGCCAGGTTGGCTAGTTTTGGGTGGCGAAGTTAGGGATTGGGGAAGTGTGTCGTAAGTGGTGCGATCTATCGTCTGTGCCTCAGTGGGTTCCTGTGATGTCTCGTTACTGTGCTTCAGTGCTTCCTTCCTAGGTTGCTTATAAAACATTGAGGGAATGGTAGGTGTGTGTAATGTGCTGGAGTTTTGGGGTATTGATTGTGTGTTAAGATTAGGTGTTGGTGTTTCTGTACCTAGAATATCTTCGCACTCATGGATAAGGGTGTCTATCCTATACACCACACAGTTATTAGCAGTGCGTTTGTATGACCTTTTTGCTTTTTTCCCCTTCCCTACCCCCCATACGGGCCATTACTCTGCCCTACGCCCTCCATTGCTTTCCTTTTGCCCATTTTGTTGCCCCAGTTGAGTTGATGCGTCACACAAGAGACAATGCGTTACAGTAGGTCCCTAGAATGTTTTGCCCACAATACACAGGGTTATACGTTCAATTGAAGTCAATTTCCCACAAAAAGTTCCAGGGAAGATTGCAGAGTGATGTTAAAAAATGGCCCCAGGTAGAGTGAATGTCATGTAACACAGTACCCTCTAGTTTGTTGGTGGTGTGCGACCCAGTCCGGCAGGTGGATGAAAGGGGGGTTGCCCTGCCCTGCCTCTTCCTGGCAATGACGGGCAAAGACGGACCCGCCCTTGGCCCGGGCTTCGCCCGCGCGCGTCCCACGCCGCGGTGAGGGAGGCTGCTCTTTGAAGAGCGATGGGAACTCCTCCCCCTCACCTGTGGCAGCTGTGACAATGGGGGCGGAGATGGTGTTTTCTCCCGTTGCACCCTGGGACCTGTAGTCCCACCAGGGTGGATGGCGACTCCAGTGGCTGCTACGGGGTCAGTTGTTGACTGGTGGTGGTTTGTAGCCCTGGGCTTATGCTCCCGCCAGGGTTTTCGTGCCGGGAAACGAGAAACAGTGGGCAGCGAGTCCCCTTTACTTTCAGCGCGTCCCGCGCCGCGGTGAGGGAGGCTGCTCTTTGAAGAGCGATGGGAACTCCTCCCCCTCACCTGTGGCAGCTGTGACAATGGGGCAGAGATGGTATTGCCTCCCGTTGCACCCTGGGACCTGTAGTCTTACCAGGGTGGATGGCGACTCCAGTGGCTGCTACGGGGTCAGTTGTTGACTGGTGGTGGTTTGTAGCCCTGGGCTTATGCTCCCGCCAGGGTGTTCGTGCCGGGAAATGAGAAACAGTGGGCAGCGAGTCCCCTTTACTTTCAGAGCGTCCGAACCTGGCATGACTTTTGACAATGAACTGATAATGCCTATAGTCTTTACCATTGCCTTGACACTGTAACCAATAGACCTAATCAAGTGCACAGAAACCTGCAACCATCACACATACAGTTATAAAACTACAAGTTTGTAGAAAATGACAGTTTTCAAAACAATACACAACCCATCTCAATAGGGGCTAACAAGGATCATTACAATGAAAAACGCCAGTCAGTGGTCAACAACAAACCCTTACCTACTACTGTGATCTGTGAGATTACATAAAAAGAAACACCTGTCTATAGCTTGTAAAACAATGTGGTAACAACCCACTGTTAAAGGCTTACTGGCTTTAATCAACACTTTTCACCATAAATAGGCTAGGCCAACTGCCTTTGTCATAGCTTTTCATAACGAGCAGATCAGACCAATGGCCATGCTTAGTTTGTAAAAGAAAGAGTGCTGGTGCCTGAAAAAGATTGGTGGTTCCTGAAGCTCTCCTCAGAAGCAGTGGCCAGTGCAATTATTTGTCAGCGCCCCAAATACCAAGGCTGAATATTCCTGAATTCTCCCCAGGCCTCTATAATCCACTACCAGACACTGCTGCCCCATTCCCTCACTCTTGTCGGTCTCTGCTTTCTCCCGTGGTGAAGGTTTTTCCCTCATTCTCTTCCTCCTTCTTCCCCATTTGTGTCTTTTTCACTTCCTCGCTTGCGGTCAATATCTGATATGGAGAAATAAGTGCGGGTAATCAACAATAAGTGCCATGGTCCCCACCGGCAACCACCATCTCAAATTAAGTGCTGACCAATGGCATTGGACATAACCTTTCCCCCGATCAGAAAATGGACACAAACTGCCTTGCAGCTCCAGGCTATAACCCTCGAGTATGGGCTTAGGGCAGCTAATGGTCACACCAATTCTGATAAGATGGGGGCCAACACCTTCAACAGAACTACCAATATGAGCGGAATCGACTATGTATTGATAGACGTGAGGTTGTGGCCGGAAGTGCTGGACATGGTGGTCGGGAAAACAATAGACAGCGACCATAACCCGCTTGAGCTTGCCATGACCTCACCCTGGATCAAAAATAATGGCAGTTCTGGCGCAATGCTCACGTCCAAGGAACTATGTCCCACGAATGATAACAGACGATTAAAATGGGCGCGTGTAGCAATGGATACCAATAAGACCGAAGCCATAAAGCAAACTCTCCTAGAAAACATTAATAAGCTCCAAAACAGAGCCAAGCATCAAGATGAGCTTGCAAAGGTCACGGACATTCATACGTCATTTTTCACGCAGTTAGCTTCTCATTTTAACTGCCCGAGATCTCATCGTAAGAAGTCATCAATTAACTTGCAGCATTCCTGGTTTAATCAAAAGTGCAAGGAAGCACGGTCACATTTGGTAGCTGAGATTAAAGCCAAGAACGTAACAAACATAAGATTAGCTAGGAGATCATACAAAAAAGCTCAGACGGAAGCAAAAAAGGAGTGGGTCGAGGATCGTTGGCTACAGATTCGCGACGCCTGTCGAAGGAAAATTCCCAGCAGTTCTAGTTGCTTGTAACAAGGGGAGACGCTGATAGACCTAGACCACCGACTAATAATATTACAGAGGCTGCTTGGTTTGACCATTTCTCTGCAGTTTACTCAGGAACAGGTGTGACGGACATCGAAGGCCCTTACAAGGATTACACCAGTATGCAGCCAGACAATGACCTATTCTCCTCAGCCGATATCATCCAAAGTATCAACTCCATAGTTAAAAACAAAGCATCAGGTCCAGATGGAGTGCCCGGAGATGTCTTTCTAATCGACATTTCTAATTGGTCCAACTACATCTGGACATTAGCAAACGGAATTGCCGCTGGGGCCCCTATACCTCCATCATGGCAAGGAGCAGAGGTCATTCCGGTCTATAAGAAGGGGGATCGTTCGCTGCCTTCCAACTACAGGCCAATTAGCTTAATAGATGGTGCCCAGAAGGTTTTCTCCCTTGCCCTACTTACCAAAATCACTGACTGGATGGAGGAGAACACCATACTATCCCCCTTCCAAGCAGGGTTCAGGAGGAAAATCAGCACGATCGACCAAGTCTTTCGCTTCACTCTACTGGCCTGGAAGACAGTGACATTAGAGCAGAGGAGTCTTTACACTGCCTTTATCGATTTAAAGTCAGCCTTCGATCTTATCCCCAGGGCCACACTCTGGCAAGTCCTACAAGATCTAGGGCTCCCACAGGACATCCTGGCACTCCTAGTATGGTTGCATGAGGGAAACTATGCAAGAGTTCGATGGGGGGATCAAGGGCAATTGTCAGATCCAATAAAAGTCGTAAGGGGGGTAAGGCAGGGCTGTGTTTTAGCCCCCACCCTATTCTCGCTCTTCATAAATGAGGTGGTGAAACATCTAGCGGAAGTCCACACAGACGCTCCCTCATTGGGGAGCGTAAAAATAACTACTTTACTGTTTGCGGATGATACGCTATTAGTTTCTAAAACCCCCAGTGGCCTTCAACTGCTACTTGATCGCTTTATGTCTTTCTGTGGAATGAGAGGATTAGAAGTTAACACCTCGAAGACAAAGCTCTTGCTAATGAATCCCACAAATCATTTAGAGGCAAATTGCTATTGGGTGGGATTCCATTAGAAAGAGTGGACACCTTCAATTATCTCGGTGTAACCCTCACTGAGAAAATAGCATGGAAACAGCACATCTCTAAGCGAATCCTCCAGCAGAGGAAAACTACCGGGGCTCTGATTATAGAACACAGGTCGTCAAAAACCAGACCGATCGCAGCCCCGCTTCAGATATACGACCAGAAGGTGGTAGGCTCAGCCCTATTTGGGGCTGAAATCTAGGGGTTTGATAACTTGGAGGGCTTACTTTGCACAGAAAACCAATTCTTAAGATCACTTTGCTCCCTTCCCTAGAGCACCCCGCTTACCCCATTAAGGTTAGATATGGGTAGAACTACAATAGTAGATAAGGCGAGGCTTCGCCCACTTTTCTTTTGGCTTCGTCTAAAACAAACACCCGAGCTTATCCACTATGCAACTGCCCTTGATGAAGTCCTCAAGCTCGATCGCTTCAAAGAAATTGGCTGGTTTAGTAATATCCAGACATCATTTTCTGCAATAGGTCTGGGGAACCTGTGGGATGTGACAGATATCAGCTTACTACCTAGCAGAGAGTGTGTAAAGTCTTACTATTGGAATTGGGTGGCAGAGAGAGCCGTCACACATACATTAAGAGGCCGCCTCACGATAGCATTTATGGAGCACAAGCTGCTTGGTGTGTTCGAGCCGTACATGGAGTTCATTACTATCCCACAAGAGAGAAAGCTATACATCCAATTTAGATTTGGTTGCCTCCCCCTGAAATCGTTCACAGTGTCATGGAACAGGGGCTCTTCGGCCACATCATGTCACTGTCCATGCTGCTCTGAGACTGAAGAGACGACCAAACACATTCTTTTTGCTTGTCCATTATACAAATCTCCAAGACTCAAATGGCTAGCCCCTGCCTGTAGACAAATGGGAACCCGATGCCATCAAGAAGCATTGCTCAACCTCAAAACAGATACAAGGCCATTGGTAGTCTGTGCAGTGGCCAAATTTCTGGGTAAAATGTGGTTCATTAGGAGGCAGGCACAAAAAAACCGATCAAAGTACACCCTCAGATCACATCCCAATCCCAACCCAGACAACCAACAGCCTTACTTGACAATTTCGGCATAAATAACTACAGGATTCGTGTCTAAATTATTGAGAACCTGCCCATGGGGCATCCGCAACTATATAAGGTTCCGTTCTAGGTGAACTACGATAAACGCATTTGGCTGCACTAAAACACATTATTCAAACTGTCGCTTATATTTGAAGGCTCCACTGTTTACAACAACTGAGCTTTTCTATCCAAAAATTGTAACCAGTGCTTATACTGTATATACAAACACGTATGTAATATTGTAATTTTGCACGCTATGCATTTGCACTTTATGTATTTTTAAGGTTTTCTTTGTATCAAATCGGAGCCTCCTCTTAATGCTATTTTTCACCTAGGTCCCTACCTTTATGCCCCACGGATTTAACAAAGCACCATTTACCACGAATTGCTGTTTTAAACTTGAGATCTTACCTGACGGACTTATTTTAAAGATAAAGGAGCATTGTACTTTTATATTTCAAAATCGTATATGCATATTTGGACTTTTAAATCAAAGGCATGGGCGCTTTTATGTATTTCCTGTTGTATTTTACTTTATGAGAATTCTTTTATCAGCCCATTTCTTGTTCTTAACTACGATTTTAGTAGGTAAGCTGTCATTTTTCACTGTCACTCAATTAGGCTCAAACAAGGAAGCATGACAATGTTCGCATCACTAAATACACTGTACTGTATGCCCTTGCACTTTAATGGTCGTAACGACCGAATAAAGTTTGATGATGATGATGATACCAACGAGCACCTGTCTAAACACCTCTTCGATGCATGGCAACCCTCCAGTACCATCTCATCTGTCAATAAACAAACCAGGGCACTCCCCGAAGTCACCCCGAACTAACGTAATTAGATGCCAAATCAGCAAAGGCAGGAGAGGAGGGGCCTGGGCCCTAATGGCATTCCCCTGGTAACCTTTAAACATAATGCGGAATTCTGGGCAAAAGCACTGGAACCACTCTTCTCCAAAATCAGGCTCTGCTGCATAATCCCGGCCTCCTGGAGCAGTCCACTAGTATCTCCAATATAGAAAAGCGGGGACAGGTCCCTTCCAAAAAGCTATCCTTTAGTTGCCCTCATCGGCAACAAAACAAAACAAAATATTTTGCAGGGACACTATTGGAGGAACTCTCAACGTGGGCAACGGAGAAAGCAATAATACCACAAAACCAAATTGGGTTCTCAAAAACCTACAGCACTACAACTAATATCATGGCCATATCACTTCTTATAGATAATGCGAAAGCTTTAAAACAGCCACTTCATCTATGCTTCATTGACTTAAGGGCAGCTTTCGACCATGTGGAGAGGGCCAGTCTCCAGAACAAACTAGCATACTGTGGGATTCCGCAGACCCTGCTTGACTTGATAATTGCTCTTCATATGGATACATGGATGCAGGTGAAGCTGGGAGAAGGAACACATCTCTCAAGGCAAATTCCAACTAACAAAGGGTTGGAGCAGGGGTGCTTCCTGGCTCCCACTTTGTTCAATCTGTTCCTGGCCGACCTGAATGCCTGTAACTCCCACACCCCGAGGCTAGGGGGTTTAGTGCTGTTAAGCTTCCTGTATGCAGACGACATAGTCTTAGTCAGCCACACTCAGGTAGGCTTACAGCACCTCCTTAATGCAACACAGGAATACTCCTACAAAAATGGATTGAACATCAACTTTGATAAGACACACACTATGATGATTAGGAACAAGAGGAGAAAGCCATTGGCATGGTTCTGGAGCAAGACATGAATTCAGTCAGCAACATACTATAAATATCTAGGGGTGATCGCCGATAAAGCAGAAACTTTCGTGCAACAAAGGAAGGCATTACAAAGACAAGGGCTGGCACTGGCAGTGTCACTAAAGAACTTAAAATAAATCAAAACTAAACGGGCCATCGGTATCCCCACTCCTCTGGGTAATGCAAGCCAAATATTTGCCAACGATAACATATGGCAGTGAACTACAGAGAAGCAGGGATGCTAAAATACCGGATAGCACCCTAGTGAAAGCATTTAGAATCATCTTTAGTCTACCAAAGTATACCTCACCAGCACAGATCAGGCTGGAATTTGGTTTGCAAAAGTAATCTCTGGCGAGGCACGGATCCTTCATAATCATCTGGGTTAAAATCAGCAAGGCTGCCCCCGGCACTCTGAACTACTACTTATGGCAGGAGCTCCAACAGAGGGATTCATTGCCTGCCAGAACGTACCTCAAGGAATCCCTGACCAGCACAGGGTTGACTCAACTATGGGATGCCCCAACCAGCCACTCCGTGCTCCAAAAATCAGTATGGAAATCAATAAAACTCCTCTCATTACTGGAAGACAAGGCATGTTTTTCTGGAAGAGCTCATGCCTAGATGTCATAGAACACCTATAATGCACCAGCACCCCAGAAATATTCCAGCCTAAGTTACTCCAGACACAACAAGGAGCAATTCTTGAAACATCATCTAGGATTACTGTCTTGCTCATTGCACCTTCCACACTGGCAGAGAGAATCCATAACGAAGGACTGCCGCCTGACTGGCACAGACACGGAGGATTTGCCACACTTGCTATGCACTTGCAAAGAGCTATTGCAGGAAAGAAGACATCCAAGAGTTCATTTTAACCAAAGAGGGATGCACTCTTGGAGACAGGCCATGCTGGCCTGCTCTGTCCCTGATGATCCACAGCTGAACTATCGACTAGTTAAATTCCTTGCACTGGTGCATAAGAAAATGGCAAAGGAAACACCAAGCTGCCCGACTATGATTCTTTCAGGAACTAGCCTTGACTGCCTCTGCTATAGTACCATCGCTGAAACAGCAGCAAAGGCTGTGCACTCTGCACTTTTTGATAATGAACTCTTGCACTTGTCCCTTTTGAACTTGGGTCCTATGTTTGGTCATTGGTGAGGGCCTCTGGTTTCCACCTCTTGTGTAGAAGCTGCTTAACAGGACCTTCCAGGGCTCCAGCCTTGGCAGTCTTGGTTATCACCCCATTGCTGAAACAGAAGCACTACTTGATCACAAACTCTTGTACTTGGCACTTTCTGAACTTGGACCCTAAGTCTAGTTGCTGGAGAGTGTCTTTGGTTCCCAACTTTCGTGAAGCAGCTACTTACTAGGACTTTTCTGGATTTTAGTCTTGGCTGCCTTGGTTATCGCCCCATAGCTGATACAGAAGCAATAGCCTTGCACTTGGCACTTTTCAGGTCACGATCTCCTGCACTTGGCACTTTCTGCAGCTTCAAGGGGCGCATCTGACACTTTTTGTATACTTTGCACCTTGGCACTTGTGCCCAGAAACAGGGTGTAGAGTGGGGGTCTGTGTCCTCAGTTTATGCACAGCAGTTTCAAGGGGCCCTGCTGCTTTTGTTACTGGGGGCTGGTATTGCAGCATCGCTGCAAAACCGGCCCCCACCACTCCCAAACCGCCCCCCTCTGCTCTAAAACTGGCCCCCACCCTTCCAGCCTCCTGAGCAAACGCCCAATGCCCGCTATGGCCAGTCCAGCACTGGGTGCACTTAGCAGATAATTTTGCACTTGGTCAAGTGAACGGAAAGAGAAGCTCTTGACAGTATCATTGATCTATCTGTACCCAGGCTCTTATGAACTTGAATGGCAATCATACCTTGATTCTAGCACTGGTCCTGTGCAAGTGTGGAGGTTTGGACATAGATGATGTTTTTTCAATGTCCAGGGTTTCATTAATTTTGCTTGGGGCTACATCTGCCAATGAGACTGATTTTTAATATTGCAAGAGTAAAACATATTTTTTAATATACATGTATGGTTTTACTGTTTGTTGTTGCTATTGCAATTATGTATGTCGATCAAACCTTGCTTTCAGCATCTGGACCTGAGAGGGAATAAGGGTTGGACAATGATTTTGGTTTTAATAATACTCAACATTTTAATGCGCCAATTTGCCCATGAGAATGATTTTTATTTTCACATTTGTGTAATATGTTGCTGCAGATATTTAAGGTTTATGTCTGGTACTAATTTTGCAGTGGCCTTTTATTAACCCTAGCTGGCCCCTGTTCACGAAAACGATTTAATTTTTTTATGCGTGTAACATGGTTTTGTGTATGCAATTAATGTTTTATTCTCTGGTGTTTTATTGCAATGTTTTTTTTGTAACTATGCAAATAAAATAAACTTGAAATTTGAACTTGAACCAAAGCGTTAACATGCTCATTGTCAAAATGTTTCACAAATACTCGGTCACATAAATTACAGAAATTAAACAGGTTACGATGTACAAATCAATAAACAACACAATTAATGTTGCACACGCACACACAATTTAGAAAACGGTCACAAGAATATCGAGGTGTGTTGATGGTTGACCACAAAGGACACCAATAAACAAGAGTAAAAATCGCATGAAAGCAATTAAGTGCATGTTACCTACTTTTAATAATTGGAAAACCCTTCCTGGCAATAATTGTATACATGCAAACATTTTGAAAAAGCGCTAGTCACGATTGTGCGCTGATAAAACATTGCCCACTTACCTCAAATCACATTGGGGGATATTCTCAAGAACGGGCGATAATTATCGCCAACCTAGGTTAACGCAATTTTACATAATGCAGTCTATCGCGAGAAACTAACGCCGTGTTAACAGCGTATTCTCAACACGCCGGCAACAGGCGATAGTTTCCCGATAACGCGTCAAATGTCCGCGTTAAAATTACCGGGACGCCGATAAAAAAGGAAACCCGAACGTGAAAAAAGTGGCGATGCACCCAACAGCGATAAAAATATCTGCGATAAGCAGCGCCAGGCTTGCTATTCCCACGTCAGGCGGGAAAAATCACCATAAAAGCTGCAAAATAAATAAATAAATAAAAACAAAACCCAAACAACTGAGAAGCACCATGGAGGAAGCTGGAGCAACTACAGAGGCCAACCAGAACCCCACAAACCCCCCGGAGGACCAGCCAGGGACTTCGGGGAAGGAGAAGGGCAAGGAGAAGAAGAAGAGGAACCCGCGATTCAGTCCGCAGGAAAACAAGATCCTGATTACGGAGGTGATAGAACACCACCATCAACTGTTCATCATTTCCACTGTGTCATTGGCAACTAAAAATGCAATATGGCAGTCCATCTTGGCCAAGGTGAATGCAGTCGGAATGAAGAGAAGGGAAGTGGACGACTGCAAGAAGCGCTGGAATGATGTGAAGCGCAAAACCAAGCTGAAACTCGCTAACAACCGGAAAGCAGCAATGCAGACTGGAGGTGGGAGTCCAGCGCCACAGCAGGAGCTGGATGAGATGGAGGAAATGGTGTCCACAGTCATCAGTGGGGAGACGGTGGCAGGAGTTGGGGGACCGGACACTGCTCAACATGACCTGACCCAACAGCAACAGGGTGAGTAACGACCAGGGACTGGGGGGACGGGGGAGATGGGCACAATGGCACACATGCACAATTAAGTATAGCACAGTGCACACCCACAATGACTCTGGATCATGTCCCTGATCTCCTTGGCATACTGAAGCACACATAGAAACAGCAAGTAGGCCCCCGTCGACAATGTGCCCAGAGGGGGCCCTCCCCACACATCACTAATCTCACAACAAACCCATGCACATGTGCTGAACCCAGCAAAGCTGCGGGTCCGTGAGTCACACTGACAATGCAAGTGACACTGCATGACGATTAGCATGGCTGCAGTCCAATTATCAAGACATGGTGCACGCCACGACACTGAGGTGGCTGAGTGTGGACCACATCCGTAAAGGAGCAGGTCACACTCTGACACATCCACGTGCACAAACAACCCCTGACGTCAACAAGTCATCTGCGGACAAACCATGCCCAAGAGTCCCAACTCCCACCAAGAGCCCAATTTACCCAAGTCTGCAACATCTCAGCACTGTATAAGCACAGAAGTGAAAGGCACACCGCCTGGGAAGTTGGCGATGATATTGGTGAACAGTCCCCGGTGGTCCACTATTGCCTGCACATTGATGGAATGCGTGTGCTTTCTGTTGCGGTAATTGTGTGCAGTGTCGGCAGGGGGCACAAGTAGGACATGTGTGCATTGAATTGCCCCCAACATGTGCGGGAAGCCAGCTATGGCGTAGAAGCCTTGCTTGGTCTCCAGCTGTTCCTGCGCAGTGTGGGGGAAGTGAAGGTGCTGGGGTATCAAGCTGATGATGGCATCCAAGACAGGTGTGAGGAACTTTGATAGGGCTGGCTGTGAGACTCCTCCGACTCTGGCAGTTGTTGGTTGGAAGGTACCAGAGGCCAACAAGTACAGCACAGCCAGCAGCTTTGTCTGCGGAGGGATGTTGGTTGTCCGCTGTGTTGCTACTGTCAGCCTGTGGGCAATGTGGGTCAGGATGCGGAGGATGGTTGTCCTTTTGAGCCTGTAGTGGGCAATGACATCCTCTGACGTTAAGTCTCTGAGGCTGGTGCGTTTTCGGAAGGTCCGCTGTCTTGTTCTGCGCTGCCTCGGTGGTAGTCCGGGGGGGGTGTGGTCCTGGGGGTGATGGCGGTGGGTGTTGTGGCCCTCTTGGGTCTCCAAGCTGCATGATTAGTAGCTCCATGGCAACTGTTGGTCTTCAGATGTGACTCTGGGCTGGGCTCCCTTTATTACTGCAGGTTTTCGTCCTACTTAAGACCAGAAAAAAGCAGGTCTTAAGTCACCACTGCTGACGTGCCTTATTGCCTGTTTTTGGACCGCATCGCCGATCTGGCTGGTCGTTGAGAATATCGCCAAGTGGTGTTATCGTGCGTTTTTGCACGGGAACGCCTACTCTGCATATGATTAGCGTTAGTTGTCGCTGTCAGCCTTGGCGATGTTTTTAGCGGCAGCTATCGCAGGTAAACTGACGATGTCAGCTGTTAGCGCAGGCTTGTGACTAGGGCGATAAATCTATCGCCACTTTCGTGGCGGAAAAGTGCCGCTAAATCGGCGATGAGTCTTTGAGAATATGCCCCATTGAATTAATTAATCAGACAGGGTGGTTCCTACAGAAATTACAGTCTATAGCAGAAAAATTATGTATACCACTAACACAGCATATCTGTCATATAATCTACTCTTAGGGGCTGATTACGACTTTTTGGCAGAGCGGTGGCCCGACCGCCTGCAAGATTACGACTTACAAGTAGTCTGGCAGGCGGGTGGTGTGGCGCTCCCATGGCGGTGCCTCTTTTAAAGGCGGCAGTGCCATAAAAAAAGGCACTGCAATAGGACCACACTACTAGGTTCCTGGACTCGAAAGTCCATGCCGTGCGGGAACCTATGTGCATGCACACAGGGGAGCACATGTTATGCCCCCCTTTGTGCATGCACATGCGGTTGAGGCCTTCGTTTCCTCTCCTCCAAGGTTTACATGGAAAAAGAACCTCCATGTAAACCCTGGAGGAGATCAAACTCGCAATATGCTTGACGGGACCGTGGCGGGCCCACTGAGGCATATTGTGGCCTCTGACCGCTGCTCCTATGCCAGGAAACAGCGGTTCCCTGGTGGAGCTGGCGGTTGCCAGGGCGGTCCGACTGCCCAAGTCATAATAGGGGGTCAGACCGCCAGTACGACGGTGGCTGGATCTGCCACCACCGCGCCACCATGAGTCCGGTCGGTCCTCGGACCCCCAGACTCTTAATAGGACCCTTGGCGTTGGTGGTAGATTGTGACTTCTTGTCTTCATGGTAGATTGTGACTTCATAGTCTATTATGACCTAGCAGAAATGATCTGCTTGATAGTATAGTCAAAAAAATATGGTGACCCAATAAACCATAGGGAGCAGGGATTAACTGAAATATAAACATTGTTCCGGATGGGAAGATTATAATGATTTTGGACTGTCAATCAGGACTCTGTAAGGGAAAAAATGCATTGATTAATCATGTGTGTATTTTTAGTTCTCTTATTCTATATTTTCATATTTTGAAACACACTCCATTGACATTTTCTCGCATATGCCCAAGTATCGATGGAAATGTGGCAATGCATAAACAAAGAATAGTGCAGGTTGCTCAGTGATAAGTAGTAAGGTACTAAGAACATCATTACATACACAATGTAAATAGAAGATCAGCTGTTGTGACAATTAGAAACATTCAACGTTTACAACATTTTCAGGAAGAATCAGCCAGCGTTATGGGACACTCTATGTTCCCCCTTCATGTGTCAGTAATTAGTAGTGGTCGTCATGAGGTCTGTATTTCAATAGAGCGACGTTTCTCGTAAGAAAACAAGAGACCAGGCCACAAAAGTCACTTATATGTAGAGAGGATCAAAAAGTGTAAGTTGGAAATAGTAAACCGCATTCAATCGGTGCTTAATCACCATTGCGTCCTATGTATTTTCACAAAATTTTGAAGAAGAAATAATAAGGTGTTGCCCAAATGGTTGTCGTGTATAGCATCAAAAAGTGCACTGTCTTCTTTAATGCAACATCAAAATAAGGTACCGCCCAGTAGGTCAGCATGCATACAGGGTCAATGAGAAGAATATGCACTTTGTACCAAAAAGCGCCTCAAGAATCGGTATGTTGGAGGTTCAGATCTCATCATTGTTCTGAAACTGTAAAAATGTATAAGTGAATAAGTAAGTTGTTCTAAAGAGCTAGCCAACTTAACTCTTCATGAGCAGGATAGTATGCAATGCTCCTTACCTCCTACTTAGCTTCAGATTTCATATGATTGCATGGCCTAGTTGCCAAAAATGTGTAAACTTTAAATCCAGAAAATAATATTTTTCCACTTCTCATTTGTATAATACATAGAATTATGGATGGGTAACAGTGACTAACAGGATCTTTTTTTACCGAGGGGTTCTGAGACATATCAAATAGACATCAAGAGCCAAGCTTGAGTTGCCAATAATGTCACTCAGAACAACGAAGTAAAAAAAATCCCCATTATTCACTTTTTATACATATATAATTTTATATTATGTATGGCCGCCAAAATAATTTGCCTCTTCCTTTAAGTGCTACGCAAGGGCAGAGGAATAAAATGGAGGCAATACATAACAAGGCTTCTCCTCCCTGACCCAAATGGTAAAAAAACACTATCTGACCTATAGCCACCCAGCCCACCACCCTCTGTGCTAATCCACCTGCTCCCCCTCCTGAAGGTGTACCCTCTGCCCTCCATCTGAGCAAAGCCAGCGCTGCACTGACAGGTTCATAGAGAGAGGCCTGTCAGAGCAGCCCACAATTCCTGTATGGGAAGGAAGGATAAAAGAGTTTATTTTTTATGTTCAGGCATTGAATTATTTTCTTTCCGTGAAGAAGCATAGGTTCGTTTTTAATTTCCATGATATCTGCATAAAGTGTTAAGAAGGTGGTTGTTTACCCATTGCTATGCATGTAATATTTAATGGTTCATTTCGATTTACACTAAACTCAGACCAAAGAATATTTAATCTAATGTAATTTAGGTTAAAACTGTACTGTTAAAACTGTACTCACTAAATATGCTCTGCTAATCGATGTGCTGTATACTAGGAGAATAAGTTATCAGTTGAGCAGAGAAAAAGGGAGACGGTTATGACTGTCAGAGAGAAGACAAATACAATTAAAACAAAACATCTTGGCAAGGTTATTGAGCTTCACGTGAAAACCTCGTGTCACTACTACATTTAGGTACAGACACATGATTTTCTTAGTGCATAATTACAAAGTCTAATATTCCAATGGAGTTTCGAGTTTGTAGGCATTTTGAAAGTTGGCTCTTACTACACAAAGTTAAAATAACAATTTGGGAAAGTAACATACGAAATGGGAAAATGTATGTTTATACACACTAGGATTTAGGGAAAGGTAAATAAAAAATGCAGCCACTTCAGTATTTTACCTAAAAACATTCACTTCAAACTGTTCTCAATCTGAGTGAAGGGTAAAATAAACAATTAAATCAGGGGATGAACACACAGTGATTCAATCACAATACAGATATTATATAACATCATGCTCAATAACAGTTTACACCAAAACTGTGATCTTAAGAAATCAGGGAATTCCTAGAAAACTGTCCAAATCTTCAAACTCTTACCAGAACCTTAATGATTAAGGTAGAGGTTAGGAGTCTTCCACTCCTTGTCAAACAATGTGCCATAATGTAGATCACAGAGAAGACCGTGTAAGTGAATAAGTGAGAAGTGAAATAGTTCCAAGTTACCACTAAGTCCTAGTACTTGTACTTCTGGCACATTGTTTGAGAGACGCACAAGGGCTGACACTTGGGATGTATTCTGGAAATAATTCTATACTCTGTATTTGTTTTGGATCCTCTTTATATAATTAAAAACTTTTTTACCCTTTTTTCACTTTTCTCTGCATTTTAATTACTACTCATGATCACGTTTTTCTTTTATTCCCCTTTTCTTTAAGCTTACTTTGGTTGACTTAACACCATACTATCTATAGAGAGGGGTAGCGGCCTAGATAGCTATGGGTTTCATTTGTCTTTTTGTAGCCCTGAGGAAGTCGGTGGGATATTATCCACAAGACGAAACACGTGTTGGCTACAGTTGTGGTTTTGGATTGGCTGTAATATTGCTGACCTTGAAATAATGCAACACTGAAAATAAAGTGAAGAGGTTTCTACGACAATACATTGGTGGACATGTTTTGAATTGGACAATTGCTCAGGATAAAGCCTTATTTGTAGGCCATAGATGTCTTTGACCTTAAAATATGCTTTTTATTCCGTGGCCCTATTTTCTTAGATTGAGAGGCCAAACCGGGCTGGGGAATCATTTACTGCTTGTTCATCACCCCTCTTACAGCCTTTTCGATGTGAGTGGTTTTACAGCATACATATATTTCTAACGATAGACATCCAATGGGAACCGTTGAGCCCCTTTCTAATTTAGAATTGGCTATCAAAGAGAAAGGTGACACTTAGGGGCCGATTACGATCTCGCTCGGAAGGGCTCCTGACGGCACCCGTCAAGAGCGAGTCCGAGTCGTAAGCGCGATTTCCGGACGACTTGTACTGCTGTACGAGCGAGCAAGTACGATACGAATATAGCATCGCACTCCGAGCGACTCGTACCCGTCAGCGAGGCCCTCCGGGCGACTCCGACATGGCCGACGCGCACAGCGCAATGGGGCCGATTTCCGAGCGACTAAGTACGATGTGAGCGTCAAGCAGCCGGATCGAGCCGGAGCCTCCGACTCAAGACAGCGTTGGGAAGCGGACTTAGGGGGGCCGTAGCGGGCCCCCCTTCACCCATAGCCCTACGACTCGGTCACTGGGGGACCCCCTACACATGCATGCACGGGGCGGCAGGCACTGAGGCCTCCTTGCGACAGGGGGCGCCCTTTTCCATGACCTACCTTTATTCTCTATGGGAGCCTATGTACGCTATGTACAACAGGCTCCCATAGACTTCAATGGGACTCCGTGTGACCCAAGTCCGTCAGCGCTCAATTGCATCGTACTCGGTCACTCGGAGCCTCGGAGCGCGAGTCGCTCGGGAAGCTCAAGGGGACCGAGTCGGCCGTAGGGCTTTCCGAGCAAGATCGTAATCAGCCCCTGAGAGAGGAATCCCGCAATTAGACCTTGCACCAGAAAAAAGATGGTTGGCCCTTTCTACGCACCTTTTGAGGATGGCGATAAATTTAGGACTTAGAGCTTGTAATGGCTGTTCCCCCTCAGATGTAGCAGATACGTGCACTTTTAAGAGATTACTTCAATCAAGTAGAATAGATGATATTATGCTAGATCTCCAACTCTGGCCACATATGGTGGATATGAAGTTCCTTGAGAGAAATGATAGCGACCATAAAACCCTACACCTTACGATGAAAGGGTTTTTGTTAATCAATTTCACTGAACCTAGCTCTAGAGATTTTGGTGAGTTGAGCCTTTCGAATAACAAGGCATTAAAATTGTCCTATGTAAAAGGCCAACCACAGCTAATGTCCCATATCTACAACAAAGTTGCAGACAAGCTGAAGCAAAAGGGGACTATGGGTGGAACAGGTGAAGGGGTCATACACTGAGGGCCCATGAAGCCCTGTTTAATTATTTGAGAGAAACATTTACTAGGGAGTGTAAAGTACCATCTAAAAACAGACCGAAACATCTATGATATAAAAAACAGTGCAGCTTAGCTAAGGTGGCCTTTATTAATTCTATCAAAGCTAAAGATCGAGAGCAAATAAAAGTTTCTAGAAGAAACTATAAGATTGCGCTAAGTAAAGCCAGTCCAGAAAAGAGACTTAAGTATGGCATGATTTGGCCGCTGTAGCCAGAGTAGGAGACAACAAAATATTTTGGAATATAGTAGCCCATGGAAGTCGTCACTCGGTGACCACTGTTGACTTCCATGTCCAGCTTCAGGCTTGAGTTGAGCACTTTAAAGGCTTATATCTAGAAGCCGACAAAGTGTACAGTGGGACATCAGAAATGGATCTATTTATGCAAATTGAAACACTAATTCCATTAGTGATCACACTCAAGGAGTCCTTTAATGCTCTCAATGGGATAGTCTCTGGGAAGGCCCTAGGGCCTGATTGTATACCTGGAGATCTGTATGCCTCTGAACCCGTTGCATGGAGCCCTTACCTCAACAAGCTCACAAACTGTATCCTGGAGGGTGGTGAGTTACCAAAATCTTGGCAAGAAGCCGAGATTTACCCTATTTTTAAGAAGGGCAGCAGTGAAAACCTGCGTAATTTCAGGCCTATTAGTTTGATGGCCTGCAGAAGCTTTTATGCAGACAAATATTGGGACAGCCCACAGAGTGATGATAACAGAATTTTATCAGACTTACAAGCAGGGTTACACCCGAAAATATGCACAAACGACCAGATATTTCTATTATGTGCAATACACTGGAAAACCGTGACATTGGAGAAGGGCCATCTGTACTGCCATTCGTTGATCTTAAGTCAGCTTTTGATCTAATTCCACAATACAAGGTCTGGGGTGTCCTGGGTGCCTTGGGAGTTCCTGGTAATATTTTCTCTATTCCAAGGTTACATGAGACTAATTATCCCTAAGTGAGAGGGGGCAAGACTAGGGGCGGGAGTTTGAAATGTCTGCGTCCTGACCCCAACTCTCTTCTCTTTATATATCAACGATGTTTTGAAATGTTTGGATTTCCCAGGTGATGATGCCCCCAAAATAGGAGTTTTGAGAGGACCTGCACCAGTGGTCGAAGTGGACGGGATCGGTGGGGCACAACGTGCTCATACTTTTTAAATTTAAGGATAAACAGTTCCCCTACCTTCTGTGAAAAGATGACCGTCCTGGGACGGTTCATTCCGAAAGCTGAAAGTCTTCAGCTGCAGTGTAAAGCAAGGAGTCTACTGTGTGAAATCAAAGGTGGGCAGACAGCAAAAGAAGCCTTCTTGCCAGGGTGCCTTCTTACCAAACGAAATGTAAATGTGCACAACGGGTCAATCTGCAAAAATAAAGGGAGCTCGGAAGCCGGTATTGGTTTAGATTAATGAAATCGCTTGACTCTTCCTGATGATACAGATTTGTTCATTTTGAGTCGTATTGGAAAGGAGTAACCAGCTGAGCTGTTAAGGGTGTGCTTTTTAAAGGGGCAAAACACAGACCCCTGTGTTAGCCCCTAACTATTCTCCACTGCTCCAACCAGGATTCAGATCCGGCTGTCTGGTTACATACACAGACCTGTACAGTACATTAACTGATAGAGGTTTCATAAAGTATGATAGTGCGTTTTCCACTGATTAACTTAACTTTCATTTATTTTACATTTCAGCTGTGTGTTATTTTAGATGTAGATATCTGAAGATGAAAGAACGAAATAAGTTACAGAATATTTAGTTTTTTTTAGCTATGCCTTTGACCTCGCCCCCACGCTTACTCGCCCTGCCCCCAGTGTGCACAGCATCACAGCTTCCTTACTTTTTTTAATGCACTTCAACCGCTGACCAGCGATATTGTTTGCTCACAATACGCTTCTTATTTACAAAACTCCTGCTGTGTTGAAGGCTTAAATTGATTGTTTCTTAATATTTTGCATGGAAGGGCGGTTGGAGCTAAATAGAAAAAAACGTATACATGTCTTTCAACCCCTATAAATCTTCGAAGGTTCATATAAAAGCACATAATTAAATATTTGAGCAAGTCCTGAATTTATATTATCTAGAAATTAGATTAACATGTAACAGTTCTTGGATGCAGCAGATTAATAAGAGTGCACTAAGACTACAGCAGGAATCCAAGGCTATTTCAAAATTATATAAGAAAACAAAAACAAGAATTCTTTCACCAACCTTAGAAATATATAATGTTAAGGCTAAGGGGACGGCCCTATATGGATCTGAGTTTTATGGGGATCGGTAAAGGATATAAGGCTAGTGGTGGTTGAAAATAAATGTATGCAATCTTTATTAAATCTTCCACAGAGGGCTCCTTTTACCTCAATTAAGTGATTTAGGTATGTACCCGATCACCAACACAGTTAAGTTAAGAAGTCTTTTTTATTGGTGAAGATTGTGGCTAACAGAAGAGCTACACCCATAATGGCTACACCTTGATGAAATATTGCGCTCAAATGGTTATATGAGAATTCCATGGCTAGCGTACGCCAAAGACATGCAGTATTTGGACAAAATATTGAGTTTTAAATATCGGTTGCAGAAATATCAGGAAAAAAAATATTGTGATACAAAATATTGTGATGCAGAAATATAGTTGTCAAGAATATCAATTGTTTAGGGAAGTAATATAGTTTTCAAGAATATCATTCTATATATCGTTTTTAATAATATAGTTGTAAAAAATATTGTTTATAAATTATCTCTATGTGGGTTAGTTTACATATTAATTTTATAGGTCATTATTGTTTATATAATTGTTAATAATATTTTAAAATACAGTTTGTAATGTTAAGTGATTTATAATTTTTAATTTAATTATAATAGTAATTTATATTGCTGTAGCAGATTGCTAGGTATGTAGGGGTGTAGGGTGGGAAGTTAATTAAGTACTAATTTTTAATTCATTATTAAATATTTAATTGATTCATAATTATGTTCATTGTGATGTCATTTGAGATTTCCTCAGTGATGTCAATAACCATGTCATGAGTGACGAAATATGTGAGGTCATGAGCAGTGCATTGTGGGGGTATAAGTTATAATTAGCTCAGACAACTATAACTGCTGAATTTCAATGGTTTTGTATGAGTGACATCTGAGCCTAACTATAACGTCCCTGTAACCTTTGTTTTTTTCAGTGAATATATACATGTATCATTTCCTCTGTTTTGTTGAATTCCGCTGTGCTTCCAAAACGGGAGCTATGTGGCTCGTAGCAGGATCAGCTTTTTGACTTGGGCAGTCACAAAATCCTTATACCACGCTGCAGAGAAGGGAGCCGCACCACAAGATATCAGTCAATTAACTTTTATTTTCTGCTATCGCTTGACACGTTTCGGCTGTCTTGCAACTTTGCTCACAACAATGGTGCCATTTTAACCTCACTTTTTGAAAGTGCATACGTGCTCAGTGATAATAGATATGAAAAACATACTAAAATTGCAGCATCACATTCGTCTTTTTTCTAGTGCTATTTTCCACTTCTTTTGCCCCATATTCATAACTTATCACATATCTGATCAATTGATTCGAGCCACTCATATGTTTATAATCATTCATATTGTCTGAGCAGTGTTACCATAGTATTCATGAATAGCGTCCTAGTGGGTGTATCTCATATCTTGCACATCAAGCACCTATCTCTTAAAGGCATCTCTCAAGCCATTCATGCATATTCATTTATCAATTAAGATTAATAAAGTTAAAAGAACTCAACGCTTTGGGTTAAAATATTAACATCCAGCTATAAAATGCATAGATAAAATCTTATAAAGTGCAAAATCTATTATTGATATATGACAACAAATTCCACCCCAGTGGGCTATTGCACATATTATCTTCCCCAAAGCATAATACTACTTTCTTTGCATAACTGCATGGCATAGACATGTCTTAAGGCAATTTCTTATTCTTACAACGCTGTGTAAAGTACTCATTATGTGCATACCTAAAGTGCAATTCAAAAGTATTTTGTGCAAATAAAACTACTGAAAATATAATTCATTTGTACGCCCTATCTTTGCTGATGTCCAGGGAGGAGTTTAGCTGTAATCTTCATCATAAATGTGTGTGCAAGTCTTTTTCTGCATTCAATCCTGCTGGTACCTTTGTATTGAGTTCTATGATGTATCTTGATTCTAAAAACCTTAGTGCTTTCTCCCTGTCTCCACCTCTTCTATTTCTAGGAATCACATCAACAACATAATACAGTAGCATATTAGCATTACTCGCATTGTATTCCTTAAAGTGACTTGCTACAGGGTAATTCCTGTCCTTATTTTTAATTTCCCTGATATGCTGTAGAATTCGTTTGTGTACCTGCAAGGTTGTGCTCCCTACAAAAAGTAGGTTACATGGACAGGTGAGCATGTATACAGCATGATCTGTTTTGCATGTATACTGCCCCTTAATCTTCCTCGATCTCTTTTGCAGTGGTATCTCCTACTCTTTGGTGTGCCTCCCATGGAGGCATGCTTTACACTTGCTACATTTCCCGAATCCCTGATCTTGATTCAGTCATGTTGTCTTCTTTGTATCTTCTGGACTACTTCTGACAATGTAATCTCTCATCGACTTAAAGGCAGCCCAGGTCTTTTAGGTACTAGTTTCCCTATGACTGGGTAATGTTTGATATGGTGTCATCTCTTTTCAAGATCTTCCATATCGCACCTACTTACTCACTGTACATTGTAATCATCAGACAACTAGGACCCTTTTTAACCTTCCTAGGCTTATAGAGAAGATGTTCCCTCGTATCTTGGCTGACTTTTCTTCTCGCATTATCTATACAAACTTTGGAATATCTTCTTTCTTCAAATCTCTCTGATAGCTGTGCTAATGCTTTCTCAGATTCTTTTTGGTCACTAGAATTCCTTATCATTCTTAAGTTTTCCTCATAGGGGATGCTAGATATTAGATTGTGTGGGTGGAAACTACTTGCATGGAGAAGGAATTCCCAACAGACGGTTTCCTAAATATTCTGATTTCCAATCTGTTATGCTTGACATAGGCTTTGAGATCCAGGAAGTTTACCTGCTGTTTACTAATCTTGTTTATAAATTTTAGATTTAAAATATTCTCATTAATGTTCTCAACGAATGCCTTGGCATGCTCAACCGATCCACTCCAAATTACAAACAGGTCATCAATAAACCTACACCACAAGACAACCGGATTTAACCATTTATCTGGGAATTGTACTGGGGGCACCTGGTCCTCCCACCGGCCCATATCCAAATTTGTATAGATGGGGATGAAGCAGGTGCCCATAGCAGTACCCCTCACCTGTCTAAAGTGGTCACCACTGAACAAGAAAGAGTTGTTATGCAAACCAGCATGCAAAGTGTTGTACCTTGTTGCATGTTCGGTGCCAGCGGTAGTGCCATTCGCAGCACCACCAGCGATCTGCAGCAGCCTGGCAACTGCAGTGCTTTTTTCAGTATTCCACGGTCAGCGTGCCCCCGGACACAGGAGTGGAGAGACAGAGATAGTATCAGTGGCCAGAGCAGATGGGAGGGGTTGATGCGGAGAGTTTAGAGACCCCACATCATATCCTGTCATCCTGTGGCAAGCCCGAACCTGCTCAGGATTCTTACAGGTGTTCAGAGCTGGGCACCAAGGAGAGAATTTTAACGGTGACTCCTAACAGTGAGGGACATGACAGAGAGGTAACTGCTGGCAAAATCACATCAGACAATAGACTCAGCAACATTAAGCAGCCTCTCGTGAGAGAACATATTCAAACAGGCTGAAGACTCCCTTTATAGCAGTGTTTTATTACAGCATCATTATGTATCCATTTGGCGTGGAACTTGATACATTGCTGCTTTCTATAAGCGTTAGAAAGTTCTGTTGCTTACTTGGGAGATGCGTGGACAGAAATTGCTTGAATATAACTGTTTCAAAGTACTTCTGATTTTCACCCCACATCGAGAACATTCTGTTTGACAGCTTCAGTTGTTGGGAGTATCTGTCTTTCATTGTCACTGGGGCCGAGACAATGAATGGACTTACTGAATATGCACTGCTACATTTGCGATAGCGTTGAGCGAATTTATGGGTCTGTTTCTTTTCAGAATACATATAACATCGAAGGGTGTAGAGAAAAATACATTTAATGTGAATTATTGGTCTTTCAGTTGCCAACAGCAGCGTTATGTGTGGTATCATGGGACTTATCCGTCATGACTTTTCGATACCAAACACCCAAAGTTAATCACAAACGTATCTGTTGTGAAATGTTATTTATTCATTCATGTGCTTTTATAAGATGTTTTTGCCACATTGATGTAATTATGTTTTGAGGAATGCTCAGTGATGGAGGATTTCTTTTATGTTTGTGAGTTGAAGAATATTTAAATACTTTGCAAAATGGCGCTACAGAGGTTGACAAAGGCTGGTTCTCCAGACGAAACGCATTCTGTTTTGTCTGATGTTATCCTTAATAAAGGTTGCAAGCTCCTTGTCTTTGAGTGCCGGACCCCTTGTATGTTAGGTGTTGTACCTTGTTGCATGTTAGGCACCAGCAGTAGTGCCATTAGCGGCACCACCAGCAATCTGGAGCAGAGCAGCAACTGCAGTGCTTTTTTCAGTATTCTACAGTCAGCGTGCCCCCGGACCCAGTAGTAGAGAGACAGAGACAGGATTAGTGGCCGGAGCAGATGGGAGGGGTTGGCGCGTAGAGTTGAGTGACCTACACAGCAGATCCTGTCATCCTGTGGCAAACCTGTTCCTGATCAGGATTCTTACAGGTATTCGGAGATGGCCACCAGGGAGATAACTTTAATGGTGACTCCTAACAGTGGGGGACATGACTGAGAAGTAACTGCTGGCAAAGTCACATCAGACAATAGACTCTGCAACATTAAGCAGCCTTTCATAAGAGAACATATTCAAACAGGCTGAAGACTCCCGTTATAGCAGCATTTCATTACAGCAGTGTTATGTATCCATTTGGCATGGAACTCCTTCTCTTTCAATCTGGGAACAGACCCAGGGGATACTACGAGACAAGGTGTGTGTAACCCATCACAGCACCCAGAAGATATCTCTCTTTCTGTTATATATGAGACCATAATGACACACAGAGACGAAACCTGTTTGGAAAGTCAAAAAACACAAGGTGCTTGCCGCAAGCTCCAAAACTCACTACGTCGAGTAGCTAAATCTTGCTCGGAATTCGCTGAAAGGATATCTGAAGCAGAGAATAGAATCTCCACATTAAAGGATGAGATGATTGCTCAGAAAGCCACTACTGATACTCTGGCGCTTCAGAAGAGTGATATTGCATGGAATCTTGAGGACATGGAAAATCACCTCCGCCGTAACAATTTAAGAGTTCTTGGTCTACCAGAAGGTGCGGAAGGGTCTGATCCTTGGAAATTAATTGTGGAACTCTTTGCAGAAGCCTTTCCTGAACTTACGCAATGGACCTGGGTTACGGAGGTGCAACGGGCCCACCGGTTTCCTTTCCGGCAGAACACTTGCTCAGTATCTAGTCACTCTGTCCCCAGACCCAGAGCGTTCCTGATTTGTTTGTCCAATTTTTTGTCTAGACAGGCCTTGTACGATCTGGCCCACCCAGATAGGAAGAGAAGGGGGAAAGGTTTTGAGTTTTTTGTTTGGCCGGATTACTGTCACACGACTGTCGAAAAAAGGTGGCAATTCCGACAGCTAATTACTCCATTCCAGACCAAAGGAGCGCAAGCTTTTCTCCTCAACCCTGCTAAACTTAAGATCATTTATAAAGACAAAACTCAATTTTTCACCTCTGAGGCCAAGGCCAAAGAACTCCTACAGGGTATTAAGTCTTAGGAAAATGATCAGTATTAAACAAGATAGGGGGAGGGTACAGGGAGTGCACAATGAGGTTGGGTGTGTTATTACAATTTGGGGCTGTAGCTTTCTTTTTTCTGTTTTTTCGGGTGGTGCCCTCCTCTTCTCTTTCTTTTCTCCTGCATTATGCTGTGCTCTCTTTCTTTTTTTAATTACACTTACTGGGCTGGTTGTATTTGGGAGGAAGGGGGGGGGCATTGGCCGGTGCTGCGAGGCTCTCCATCACCCAAGGCACACAGGTCTATTTGCCACCATGATTGGGGTGGAAGGGGGGCTTCTGCTGGCAGAGGAAGTGCTGGGGTGGGGCTGCTGTGGGGTTCTGGGGGGAACTGAAAAGAAGCCAATAAATGAAGTAGATAAAACTGAAGTAAAGCATTGTGTTCACATATATGCTGTGTTTAATTGGATGGGGGAGATTGTACCGCTAGAGCAATTTAAGGTGGGCTGAAGGTGGATAAATTGTCTATTTGCTCCTTTAATGTATGTGGTCTCAATGATCGGGCTAAACGGCAAAGAGTGGCACAGGAAATAAGAAGGATATGTCCAGATGTGTTGTGCCTTCAAGAGACACATATACCCTGGGGGAAACACAAGGTGATGACTGAGTTAGGGTATAAGCTTCTAGCTTGCACAATGCAAGGCTCTACTACAAGAGGTGTGGCTATTTTAGCTAAATCTAACATACAATCCACTGGCAGAGCTCTTGCTGACAAATATGGCCGGTGGGCGATAGTCGAATACTTAGCCGGTAATAGGAAACTCACAATATGTTCTGTGGACGGATCTAATTTTGACGAAGCTTTGATATAGACTATCTTAATGTAGAGCTGGCTTTTAACATCCAGCTAGAAGAGGTTACTCTACATGCCGATAGAGATAAATACATTGGCGAAAACCCAAGGTCTTCAAGGCCCTGCAGCACCTTCTATATGAGCCCTGCTTAGCTGACGTCTGGTTCAAATTAAAATATCCAGATCCGGGCTACACACATTATTCATGTCCACATCAAAAGCTCGCTAGACTAGATTATTTTTTTGTAACTAAAACATACTTAGTGGGGGCACAGATACAGGTTTTCACCAGGGCCACATCAGATCATAATCCATTGCTGCTAAAACTCGCAATACATGGTCTGGTGTGACCCCATGGGTCATTTTCATTTGATAGGAATCTACTGCTTAACGAACAATTTATATGTCACATCCGGCAGTGGCTGAACCAATTTCTTTCTATTAATCGTAACTCCACCACCCTTAATATAGTCTGGGATGCTTTAAAAGCAGGGCTCCGGGGGGAAATTCTTAGTTTTGGCCTGTATGTTCAAAAACAGCAGAGGCAATTCATACCGGGTCTATATGAGAATCTTCAGAATGCAGAGTATAGCCTTATACAAGCTCTGCAGGGAAACCTAGATATAACTCAGGTGCAAACTGAGGTGGCCCGCTGTAAGGCCAGGAAAATGCGCAATTGACTAAAGATAATGCGAATAAATACCATCTTTTAAGAAGGGAATGTAAATATGGGGAAGCAACAGGCAGATGCTTGGCAAAAAGATTAGATGTAAGGAGGCCAAATGTGCAATCATTCTCAGTATACAATTCTATGAAGAATTGTATACTGAGGACCAAAGTGGCCATGAGAGTAGTGAACCCTTCTTTAAAGATCCATATAGAAGGATGCTGAGTTTAGAAGACCGGAGGTACTTGGAGGAGCCTATTACCCTAGAAGAGCTTGTGGAGGCTGTCAATTCTTTAGCAACAGGCAGGGCTGCCGGCCCAGATAAACTTCCACTACAATTTTACAAAACCTTCCTGTCAGAGTTAAAATTAGAGATGCTTACTACATTTCAGGAAGCACAAAAAGGGGATGCCCCTGAATCCTGGGATGTAGCTAACATTATCATTTTTTAAACAAAAAATAAACCTCCCACACTACCCAGGTCTTATAGACCGATTTCACTTTTAAATTGTGATGGTAAAATATATGCAAAAATTCTAGCTACGCGACTCTCAAGAGTGATTACCTCCTTAGTCTCTGCCCATCAACATGGTTTTATCCCAGGAAGAGGCACGGTCAATCACATCCGCAGGGTAGTCACCCTGCTAGACTCAGCCAATGTTCAACAAGCTCCATGTGGAGTAGTGCTACTTGATGCTGAAAAGGCGTTTGACCGTGTCTCTTGGGAATTCTTATGGGCAACTATGCGCTGGCAAGGCTTAGGACCTGGCTTTGTCAGTGCAGTTAGAACCATGTATAAATCACCTGCGGCTAGAATATGTGCGCTCTGGCTCGAATCTGATTTAGTGACAATTAAAAGAGGGACCAGACAAGGCTGTCCATGATCCCCTTTATTATTTTCTCTTTATATTAACCCATTTCTGAATTTATTGGAGAATAGCTTAAGTATTCAACCAGTGCGGTTTGGGCGGGAGCAGTTTAAAGTCCCTGCATACGCGGACGATATAGCTGTAGTCTCCCCGGACCCAGCTCTTGCACTGTCAGAAATCGAACGGCTAGCAAGTTTATTCGGGCAAAACTCTGGCTATAAACTAAACATAGCTAAGACTCAAATTATATGTACAAACTAAGCATCTTTTACCGATCCTAGGGTTACAGAAGAGGCAACCTATTTAGGGGTCTGAATTAGTGCATGCCTGGACAAAATGGTACTCGCCAACTGGGACCCCATGTTGCGGAACATTAAAAGTGAGTTGGATAGAATAGAAGGCCTACATCTCTCAAAGGTTGGAAGATGCAATGTTTTAAAGATGAACATTTTGTCCAAAGTTTTGTACTACTTTAGATCGGTACCCCTGGATCTCACTAGGAAGCAACTCCAGAAATTGCAGTCTATTTGTAGCAGCTTCATGTGGGCTCAAGGTAAAACCTGCCGAGCAATGAAATATATGAACCTACCACGATTTAGCGGGGGCTGGGCGGTACCTAACTTTATGTTTTAGTACTGGGTATGCTTACTCCAGCATAAGGGAGTCTTACTGGTTGGTGAAGATGAAACTGAGGTAGCTGAGACCCCGCATATTTTTCAAATGTTGCTGGGTGCATAGGCAGAGAGGGGGTTTTTCCAAAATCTAGAACCCAGTTATTATAAGAAAACCCACTTCAAGGTGGTCCAGGCTGCTCACAAAGTATGGCAGCAGGTTCAGAGGCGCTTGCAGATTGGTAGGATTAACCATTGCACGCCCACCTTTTCTCCAGCACTACTACCACCCATTTTTTGGGACACCACTATGGCTAGATGGAGACGACAGGGTATTGTCACCTTGGGGGATTTAGTGGAGAATAGTGGTGTCCGGTCTTTTCCTCTCTGGCCTCGGAATTTGATCTGCCCAAAACGGATTTCTTTTAATATCTGCAGATTCGGGATTATCTACTAAAGAAAGTAGATGTAGAACGTTTAGCCCAAAAAAATAACCTGATAGAGGCAGTTAGGGGGCACCGGAAGATCGGTGTCCTATACCAAGCTCTCATTGAAACACAGCCAGATGATCTGGAGGCACAAAATCTCAAATGGAACATTAGATTGTCTCAGAGAGGGGATATCCTTCGAGATTCCATCTCTCTGGGCGAAAAGATTCTGATATCCTCCAGTCTCAAAACACAGCACTACAAGACCATTTTTAATTTTTACACTCCTGCTAAAATCTCACAATGGGGTGGGCTCAATGATGGCAAATGCACACGATGCGGGATGAATCTGGCTGATAGCCTGCATATGTTCTTTGCATGCCCAGAGTTGAGACAACTGATCAGCGGGATGGAGGTTTTCTTAACAGAAATTACAGGGGCACAGACCACGATTACACCGAGGGTTATGCTACTGGGAGTTCTGGAAGATTCAATGATCAATCACAAGATATACCAATACAGATACTTAATCTTCATAGCAGTGGCCGTCGCCCGATTATGTATAGCGTCACGATGGCGGCAAAAAGAACCACCGTCCTTTGAAATGTGGAGAGGAAGGTTATATGCCACGTGCAATTTAGAGTACAGTCTTTATGCTCTTAAGGGGTCGCAAAAACGCAGACTCAGTATAAAGATATGGGGTGCCATTGTCGATCATTTGGCACTATCTATGGCATAATGTTTCCTCTGGGCTTTATCCTTTTCTATCCTTCTGTGTAATCTATGTATTGTTATTCTTGTTGGACTCAATTAGAGCTATCCATTTCATTTTAGGAAACAACGAACTGTTAAGACAACAATGATTGTACACAATCCTAATGTATTTTTTTCTCCTTTTCTATATTATGAACTGCTTCAATGTCGAAATACTCTATTTTGTATGAGCATATTGTTGTTTATTGGCTTATCAAAAAATAAACAAAAAAAAAAAGAACGTTCAGTTGCTTACCTGGGAGCTGTGTGGACCCACTCAGACGCCACACAGGCACTCTCACAGCCATTTACAGACCTACACAGGCAGTTACATACTCAGAGACCCACACAGCTACTCACAGACCCACTCACAAACCCACACACCCACTGACACACCCATGCAGGTACTCACACACCCACTCACAGACCCAAACAGACACTCACAGACCCATGCATCCACTCACACACCACTCACAGACCCATGCATCCACTCACACACCCACTCACAGACCCACACAGGCACTCACACACCCATTGAGAAAGCTATGCAGATACTCACAGAACCACTCAGAGTCCCACGGAGGCACTTTCACACCAACTCAGAGACCCACACAGGCCCTATTACACCCAATAATAGACCCACATAGACATTCACACACACACACTCACAGACCCACACACTCACTCACACATACACACAGACACTCACACACCCACTCACAGATACACACAGACACTCACACACCCTCTCACAGACCTGCACAGACACACACACCAACCCACACACTCATACAACTACTCACACACCCACACAGGTACTCACATAGCCACTGAGAGAAGCACTCACACACCCATTCACATACCCACAGAGCTACTCACACACCCACTCACACACCTACACAGTTTCTCACACACCTACTACCACACTCATACAACCATTCACAACCCCACTCATATACCCACAAAGCTACTCACACACTCACACATGCATACAACCAATGATATAGCCACTCACACCGATACAACCACTACACACCAACTCACACACCCATACAACCACTCACACAGTGAATCATATACCCCTATTACTACTCACACAGCCATTGACACACCCATTCACACATCTATCTAGCCTGTGACACCCCTACTCACAAACCCAGACAGCCAGTCAAACACCTACTCACTCACCCATTCACACACTCACAAACTCACACAGCGATCCATACCACCACTCACACACTCAGTTAGAGACCCATACAGCCTCTTATACACTCACTCACACAACATCAAAACCCCTTACACACCTACTCACAGACCTGTACAGGCAGTCCTACACTCTTCCAGAAACCCATTTAGCCAATTATACACCTCCTGTATTAAATGTGTTGTTTTACATAAATGGTTTTGGTTGAGGAAAACCGGTTGCTATTATGTGTTGAATGTGCGCTTTTGGTTTGGGATCCATGATGCTCAAAACACTAAATTATGACCCACAATCCACACTATGTCATCACTTTGTTTTCTTGGTGGTGGTGTATTTTCCTCTGCATCCTCAACAGGTTCTAGATGTTCAGAAGAAGAAGCTTCAGCCATTCTATGAAAGCAGAGCACCACTGTTTCTCAATCCTCTTTCTACAGAGTTCACTGGAGAAATAACAGTTTTTAGGTGTGGTTTTACATATACATGAGTGGGGTCTTAATGTACCCAATCAAAAGGCAAGGTTTGGATGTGTCGTTGAACTACTTCGCGAATCCGGTCCGTAGATTTGCAGATTTGCGAAACTCGTAAAATGAATAACTTTCTTAAAAACCAGATATGTGGGCCCATATATATATTTGTAAATATGTTCACACTGATGTCAATAATGAAAATAGAGGGAGGTAGATATGCAAAATAATTTTTTACATTTTTGATGAATCCGCAGATCCGAATTCGTGGATTCATTCTGATCACGTGATCGGAATTAACCACGATAGAGTGCTTGTGGTCCCGTCTATGTTTTCAGACCCGCAGAGATACCGTGGACACAGTACCCTCTAAGGTGTGCACCTGCGCGGCCGCTCATCTTCATTTTTGATTCCGCTTAGAGATGGATTTACAGGGCGCATACTTTTTTTTTTTTTTTTAAGTTTAAGTTTATTCATCAAAGATCAATAAAATATAAGAAAGTACAACATGTACCTTAGAGTACAATACATATGAAAGAAAAAATTATTAAAAATCATTCTATGAGGAAGTGGGAAGGGAAGAAGAGGGGGAAGGGAGAAGAAAAGGCGGGGGAGGGAAGGGAAAGGGAAAATACATCTACTATTATAAACATTACACTATTATAATCTGGAAGGAAAAATAGCATGTAGTAGATGACTGATAACTGCTTCTTCGCCAACATTCTCTCACTGGTTTATGCGAGCTGGTAAATGGTTCCACATTAGGCCAGCTTTCCTTTTATTTAAACTGTAAAGGTTTCAAAGTTCAGAATGGAAAAGCAGCATGGCTAGTTTCTAAAAACATGCAAAGCACCACAACAATCAAAGTTGCTGCTCTGAGTTGCACATGAGGGAGAAAGCAGTGCAGTCCTGTTTATTTTTTTAAATGGTCTGCTGCTGCTCACTACCCCTGTGCTGGGACATAAAATGGTTGCCATGGTGCAGAGGTGTGCATGTGCTGTCTAGTTTAGGATTTATACTATAAGTATATATTTGTAGTACAAACTCCTGCCAAGACAACTTTCTAAATATTCCACACATTGTATATGTGCTGCACAGTGCAGCCACATGTAATATGTGGAATGTTTGCAGAAATGAAAATATTTCTCCATGTTAGCCCCTGCTTCAAGGAGGCATTATTTTTTATGCAAAGCCTAGCTCTGAATCTCTCAATACAATCAATAAACTTTATTCGATTTTATGTTAAAAATCATAAAAGTATACAGACCATCTAGGTTCATACATAGGAAAATACAACAAGTGATAAAAAGAAACCTGATACAATAAAACAATCATTGAGCTGTATACAGATCATCAATTCCAAAGGTAAAAAGGTGATAGAAATACACAAAATACATTAAAAGAACTATCCCAGGTAAGACCAGTACATCACAAAAAATAGCCCCTCCAGCTGTCAACATCCTATTGGTGATAATGCAGAACTCCTGCTAAAAACCATGTCACTTAAACACAAATTTTACTCTATGATAAAAGCTGCAAATATAAGAGTGCTGTAGCCTGTCTAAAGTGCATGGGGTGTAAAAGAGGCCTGATAAATCTATGTCGAAGAGAATTAAATCTCGGACAGATGAGTATGATGAGCATAGTATCACATATAGAAAGGTTATCGCAAACACATGCTGGGAGATTGGAGCTTTTGTACCAGGCACCATTCGTAAACATCAACTGATGATAAATACCCAGCCTGAAGTGGGTCAATAAACGTCGTTGGTAGTTGGACATCCCCAATTGCAAGTTTGGTTCAGTGTTGAGTATTGTCTTAACCATAATGTATGGCGGACAGATTGCTTAGTTAGAGCAGAGGACTAGTGCTCCGCAGCTACTCTGAGAGAGAAGTTCTCCTTCAGCCACACCAGATCTTTTTTAACAATACGGTCAGGATACAGAAAGAGCTCAGGTTTCCCAAGGTCCTTGAAATTGGACTTTATGTAGTGGAATCATGGGGTATGCATCATATTGTCCAAACACATACAGTACCTAGTAATGTGCCTGTTTAACAGTAATACCTCCATCACCGATACTGAGAGCCAAGTAAAAGTGAGCGTAGTTGTATGAAATCCGAGAGATAACCCATTCCCAGCTCCTCATGAACAATCATTGAGGAAGTACCTTGTGCAACACTTAAGAGACCTCTCATGAAAGTGTTCTCCACAACCTGGAGTGGGGCAATTGTAGCACACTCCCAGAGTTCACAACCAAAACTGGCAATCGGAATACACTTGGCTTTGTATACATCAAGAAGAATCTTTAACAGCTTTTGCTCCAACAGCCTTGAAAAATCCTGGTGGCTAAAAATAGCTCTCTTGAATTAACTGTATTCCTCTTCATCAAAGAATGCCAGCTAAGGCCTGAATCTACTAATATGCCCAGATAAGAAAAGTTATCCACTTTGCTCAAGATGTGGCTGCTGGTTGAGAAACCATAAGATCTAGTGGTCTTGTGACTTTTTAAAATTGGTGGGCAAGTCCATACTGTCCATAAAATCTATAAAACAATCTAAAAGGCGCTTGAGACTCTTTGTGGTGTGTTTAATTAAAACCACGTCATCCGCGCATAAAAGAGCAGGGAGCAATCTGCCACCCACCTACGGGACCTCACACCCTGGCTAACATAGAACCTGTTCCAAACGATTGATATGCAAGATAAAGAGAAAAGGAGCTAGGATGCAGCCTTGACGCATGCCTCTTTTTAGTTTAAAGTGTTTTAGAGGATTTCCTGGAGGGACCATACCTAACAGATGCTAGTAGGCCAGCATAGGGATTCCTCAAAAGCCTAAGCAGAGCTGGGTCGACACACACCGAGCCTAGTTCATCCCAGAGCTTCGATCTATTCACCCTATTAAAGGCCGAACTGAGATCCATGAAGGCCATATACACCACGCCTTCCTTGGCCCTTGTATAGTTGCTTAGTAGATCAAACGTTGTGTGAAAAACTATGGGTGCTTGCGCTAAACACCCAAGTAACACTCCCTCGATGCAAAGGAGTGCAGAGCTCTATTTGTGCTGAGAAAAGGCCACCTTTCCAGTGTAAAATATTTTTTGCACCAGAAGGTAAATACCCTTGCAAGAGTTAACACTTTGTCAGTCTCAAACCTTTAGTAAATGTGACTCTAAGTTTCTGTTAAGCATGCTGGGCTGGTAAAATAGAAAAATAAGAAGTTTTTTTTAATGAATAACATTATTATAGCAGGAATCTCGACCGTCTCACTCACTTTACAAGGGAGCCGCTTGGGAGCTGGCGGCTGTGGGCATATGGGCCTGGGCAACTGCCCACTTTACCCATGCCATAAAACGGTCCTGAAATTGATACAGTAAAATGATATAAAGCAGCCACAGCTGCACACACAGCTGATATGGTGAGTCCATGAAGGCAAAATAAAACAGGACAAGTGGAGGTGGGAAAGGCACTCTATTTTGATTTGTGAGTGGATCTGGAATCTAGGGCAGGATGAAAAATCAAGTGTTATTTGGCCGCCCTCCACATCATGTTTAAAAAGGGGCCTTGCTGTGTAGCATATTCTATTTTTATTGTAAACTGTTTTTAAGGATATTTCAACTGCATAAAGGAGGATGTTTGGATATTCAAAGGGACAAAGTCTTATGGAGCTTTCGCACAATTTTAAAATTGGTTGCGTAAAGATTTTTATATATGCGCACATGCACTTTATATATTGGGTTGTGTGATTATTTCCAGTCACGTTTGCTTTTAACCTCAATTTGTACAGTGAAATTATAATTGACATGCCTTCGATCGCGCTTTATTCAGTTATCAAGAATACTATGATGCGATACATTGTACATTTCTTTCATTTCTGTACATTTTTATGTGGAACTCATTGGAGTTCCGAATCATAAATAAACATATTGATTGATGATTGATTTGTGAGTGATTATTGATGTCTATGAGGGCAGGACTGTCTCGAAACGTGATGAAGTGAAGCGAGGGAGGGATGAGGAGGTAATGCTTCGGCTAGTTTTCTATTGTAGTTGCATTTATATTGGCTTCATATTCTTGATAAGGTGCTGAACAAAGTGAGTTTGCAGGCAGGTAGCACCATGGCTTTAAGTGTGCCAGGTACCTCGGGCTCTCAAACCCGTAGTAATTAAAAACGGACATTGAATGGGTTTCATCCTATTGGCCACGGTGGTCAACTACATAGGCCACGCCCATTTTAGAGGGCCCACACCCTTTTTGATAGTTTATTCAACATGCTAACCAATATTTCCTGATCCTGTGGGCATTTCTGCAGCACAGTTAACTCCGTGTTCCTCATGAAGTACTGATCCAGCGCGACTCCAATATTTTATCAGGGATCAATACTCAATAACATCATAATACAATGGCCCATACACATTCACCCAGAATCCCTGATGCGCTGGGTCAATTTATATGTACGATCAATTCTTTTCTTTTCATAGATTAAATTATGGCATCACAACTAACTTTTTTACATCAACTTTCCTTCCACTTGGTCGATGGACCAATTAGTTGAATAGTTGAAGGCAATGATAACTTCTAACTTACCAACCATTTAATTAATTAAATGATCACATACTCTCGGTGAAGTTAATAATGAATTTTATCTCAAATAATTAAGGATTATGCTCAACTGCATTTGGTCACAAAATACAAACACTGAATCTCACGAAAGGAGAAATTTTACATATGCAGCCCAAATGAAATACAAACTCATCCAAACGTAGCAATGACTTTATGCACTGAAGGAGTGGATAGAGTAGGAGACAAAAGTTTCAGCAAAATGTGTGCGAAACATCATATACCTAACGGAGGGGATAGATGAAGAGACAATAGTTTCATCTAAATAATAAATATCATTGACGGAGTGGATAGGTGGAGAGACAAAAGTTTCAGAGACAAAATACATCAATAAGTTAAATTCTGAGAACGAGTTAGACTAAATACAAACCTATTGGTCTGTAGGAAAACCAACCCCTCTGCCTAGGAGAGGGTGGGGGTTCCCCAAAATAGGATCAGGGAACAAAGGATAAAAAGAACAGGATCGGGACAGGTCAGGAACAGTTAGTCCTCTCTGCAAACCGACGGACAGCGACGCATCTCCCCTCTTTCTCTCCTGCCAGCCTAAGCTTAAACCACACCCCTAAAGGCACCCTAATTATACCCTAAAACTAACATGTCCGTCCCACAATTGTTGCAAACTTTATTAAATCTCGCAAAGGGATTGGTGGGCTTGGGAGGTGGCGTTGTCACACCACTGTGACTTCACCTTTATTTCAACTACTTCATTGTTCACCATTCGTTCCCAGGGTATGGTTCTCAGCTTGTTCTCACTTTATTTCATGTGATACAAATTTTAACATTTTTCATTCATTTTTTAACATCATCCGCAATCTGTGCCTCCGGTCTCACGCCTGGGCATTTCTTTTGGCAGTCGTTTGACACTCTGGCCTTCACCCTTCTCATGTCATCTGCGGTGCACTGCGCGTCTGTCTTGCTTCTGACAGAGCAAACTCACTCCTCGTGTTTTCCCCCTCCCACTTTAGCCAAGTTTAGAAAGATGGCTGCTTCATCTAGCACACTAAAGTAAATGAAAATGAACATTTATTAATTATATGATAATGAAACCTTCACTGTTTACCACCCACCTTGCCCTATTCCCCATTAATGTTACCTAGCATAAGCTTTGTACAAAAGCGGCATTATTTATTAGTTCAAAACAGGATGCAACATGCAAATTACTGAAGCATATGCGGCCTATTCATCCAATGCTTCTCGTTTTTCTCAAAACACAATGTTATTACAATATTATTTTGTTTACGTGTTAGTTCAGACATGCGCAAAGCAATTTCCCCTGTGTTCGTGTTGGGTGTACATTAGATTTTCAACAACTACTTACTGTTAGTACGTATTATGGGGGTATCAATTCGAGCAGGTTTCATTTTTGCGAAACCCTGCTCCATCAATACTCAAAATGCATGTTGCTCTTGGCCTGTAACAGAGATAGACAAGGTGGCTCCCAGCTGCTATTTTGTTCTCTCGTGTTAGTGCTTCTTCTATTTCACTTGATTCTTCTCTGTGCGCTCAAAACGGGGAACCTGAAAAGCAGCCAGAGATTTTATTTAGCAAACAGCTTCATAAACCTCTTGATTGAGCTGCACCTAGCTGAGGCGAACTTCGTTGGACTAAATTCTGTTCACATAGAATTATCTATCGTTCAGCAATCACGGGAAGCCTGTTTGTTTTCTAGCCGCTCCGCCAGAAGCCTATGAAAAACACGCTTTAGAAACTGCGGAGCGCCCCCTAGCGCTGACTGGATTTATATACTTCTGTAAACATAACTAGTCCTTCTACAAACGCCGAGAAACCATTTTCCCATTACGGTTTGTGAGACGGAGAAGATGAGAGTCTCGAATGAATGTGCTCTTGAAACGTGATGCCCATTAGCAAACCGGAGGCCCGCCTCTCACTCGTTTCTTAATGAAAGCCATTTCAATGGCTAATACAATTCACGTATGTCGATTTACATGGATAAAACACACGAGAGGTCTCCATGAACTCACATGAGGTCAACTTTGTAAATATATATTTTACTCCTGCTTTTAACGTAACACACCTTTTATTTTTTACAATATAAATATGCAAATAGTTAGATTTGGAACTGCATATATGTAACTTGTTAGCGTGCTCAGTCTTTCTTGTGTGCCTTTGTAACTGTATATATGTAACTTGTTAGCGTGCTTATTGTATCTTGTGTACCTTATGTAACTTACCTGGTCCTTTTGTAAAGCGCTCTGACGCCTTGGGTAAAGTTCGCGCTATATAAAACTGTATTAAATAAATAAATAAACGAGAGACATACATACATACATACATGGACTTTCTAACACTCACTTATTTTATCTTTTTGTTCAAAGGAAATGTTTTTTATACGCAGACAGGGCCGAGATATTGCGCCTGGCAGTCAGACGTGACATTCCCTTGCAGGGTCTTGCATGTGCCTGTGTCTGTGGTAGTAACAGCTGGCCTGAGAGTGGCGTTTTTACACAGTCTAAGATTATCCCGTCAGCGTCTAAAAGGCAATAATTAACTAGGCCATTTAAAGCTCTCCTTACGCAAGTTTACTGTTGATTGTCGGCTCATCAGCAGTCGCACATGTTTGCCTGAAAAAATGTTCGGAGTCAGACCTAATTAAATTGATAAGCCGGTATTTGCTTCCCTTTGCCACAGCCCAGCTGAAACAACAAAACCAGTCAGACAGCTTCTTTACAACTATGTACCAGATTACTGTGAGGAAACTGTGATCGAGAGCTGCATGTGTCCTGCACTGACACCCTGACCAGTGGCGGGGTTACCTCTTAAAGTGTGTAATTTTGTTCATAAAACGTGGTCATAATAAACTTACAAATATTTTAATTGAAGTACACGGGTATTGTATTGTTAGTGATTAAATGGGCGCTCGTCTTCACAACTTGGTAGCCGGCTTTCATTCTGTTTCTGAGGTTCGCAGGAGGGGTGTTCTGTTTATTTCTCTGTGACGAGTAAGACATACCCCACCCACATTTTTTAAGAAGGCTTCCTGTTTGAGCTGACATAAATGTGTGTGACTTTTTCTTTCACTTTTTACTGTTTTACTTACTCATGGTTGTCAAGGGGTTCCATGTGGCGTGTGATACATTGATCCAGTTCTGGCTTTTTAGCTAACAAAACGTTGCATCCGAGGACTTCTAGTAGTTTTGTTGTAATCGACATTACAATTATGACGTTTATAATCCCCAGAAATGAAATGAAATGAAAATGAAATGAAATGAAAATGAAATGAAATGAAATTTGTACTTGTAAAGCGCACTTATACCCCCAAAGGGGTGTCCTGGCGCTGTACGCATACCACTGTGGAACCCTTCCTAGCTTTTCCCTGTGAAATGTCCACTCCTGGGCACCCCCAGGGTGAAGCCAGGCATCCCAGCGCTGTTGGGGCCGTTGTGGAGACAAAGGGGCATATGTAGGACTTATGTGGCGCAGGGCAGCACAGCAAGTCACCTTGCTGCGCTGCCCTGCGTCACAGGGAAAAGGCAGGAATGCGTCAATTATCCACTACGGTGCATTCCTCTCCTTTCCCCCTGCGCTGGCGCCCTTTTGGCAGCCTAGCGCCAATGTAGGCACCCTTGCACCATGGTGCAAAGGTGCCGGTGTTGTCGTCAGAATTGCTTTTGGTCAGGAAGGGGCACTTTCCCGCACACAAACAACCCTGAGAGGCTTTTTCCTCTTTTTATGTGTGCTGCAGAATACAACACACATAGATAGAGGAAAAAACGAGGAGAAATACAAATATTTCTCCTCGTTACGCCTCTCTTGGGGAGGTGTATCATTTGGGAACATTCCTAGGTTTACGTGTTCTTGTAAATCTGGGACTGCATCAAAATCCATGGATGTTGAATGGGAACACCCACACGGCACCCATGGAAATGCCTCCCTGGTGCAGAGTAATGCAATGCAACGATTTACGCTGCGTTACATTACTTGAGATTTATGGTGGTCTTGCGTGGCTTCATAAATCTAATTTTGCATTTGCGTCACTCTTGCATCCACGTTGGGAGGTGCAAGATCGACACACAGAGGTTCATAAATACGCCCTACAGTGTTGGTGGCATTGATGAATGAAAGTCGCACATGACTCATTGCCACATGTTATTTAAAAAAGTTTATAGTGTAAACTTAGCACAAGGGCACTAGACCGCTTTATAAAGGAACTAGACTATTTTTTTTTTTTTAGACATGGGACGATTAGGGACCAGCTTTACTAAGATTTACTTGCACTTTACGCTGGGTTTGTATTACAAAGGTGACACAAACAGGCACTATAGGGGATATTTACAAGCCCCTTGCGCTGCTGGTGCGTCACTTTTTGTGCTGCACCGAAGGTATCAGTGTGCTGCCCCATATTTACAAGGTCACGTAAAGCCACCGTGCGTGGCTTTTCGTGGCCTTGTAAATACGGCCCCTTATCACGCATCAATTTGCGTGAAAGGGGCATGCCATGGGTGTTGCTCTGGGTGTTCTTATGCAGCACCCATGGATTCTGCCGCATTTCCAGATATACGAGAACTCGTAAACCTGGAAATGCGTCAGAATGCTACACCTCCCCAGAAAAGGCGTAGGGAGGTGCATGTCCTAGGGGACATGAACTTTCATCTTGAGCTCCCAGAGGAAAGAGACACATGAGAACTTCTTGAGGCCACTACAGAATTAGGGCTACAGCAGATCATACACTATCCCACGCATGTAGCAGGACACACTTTGGATGGACTGTTTACTAACAATCCAGCCATCTCTAAGACATCTACTCTCCCTTTGACCTGGACGGATCACTATGCTGTATTGTTTAACTACATCCTCCCTCGTTCTCATGCTGGTAATTTGGCTAGTAGCAAGACTCTCGGCAGGGCATGGCATAAAATTGACCAGAGTATTCTGGATGCCAAACTAGCACAAAGCCAACCCACTTCGCACTGCGAAGCAGAAGCCTCAGCCATAAATTACACTGCATGGCTAGAGTCAAACTTTGCAACGATAGTTCCGACCACAGTTATAAATAAAAATAGAAAAGCGCCATCTGCCTCTTGGTTCTCAGAGGCCTTACAATTAGATAAGCAAGCTTGCAGAAGGCAGGAAAGAAAATGGAGGAAAAACTATGAAGAAGCAGAGAAAGAACTATACAAAGCCACACTGGCTGACTATAAGAAAAAGTTAATTGCGGAAAAGAGTCTGTATTTAACTAAGCAAATTGAGGGGGCAGGCACTTCCAGCAAGGAACTCTTTAAGACGATAAAGACCCTAACCTCAACACCCAAGGACAACACTGCCAGCTCTAACCAAGATTTCTGCGACACTCTTGCCCACTTTTTTAAGTCCAAGGTGGACCAAATTTACGATCAATTCACCACGCATAGATCAGTCACCAATGACGCAGTACAAGTTGTGGCAGGCAAAGGGGATTTCTTAGATTTTTCTCCGGTCTTCCCTGAACAATTAGCTACACTCCTTACTACTACCAAATCAGGATCCCCGGATGATCCTTGTCCCCCCAGGATCCTTAAAAACATCAGCCACATTATTAGCCCTCAGCTAACTAACGTGTTTAATCTGATGCGATCACAAGGGCACTTTACTTCTATATGGAAACAGGCCTGTATTCTGCCTCTTTTAAAAAAAGCTAATCTAGATACAACTGATCCTGCTAACTATCGTCCCATTGCTAGACTCCCTGTACCGGCTAAAATTTTCGAGAAACGGCTTAACACCAAACTCTCTATTTTTATTGCGGAAAACGATATCCTGGATCAGAATCAGTTTGGTTTTAGAGCGGGTCACAGCACCGAAACGGCTCTAATAAAAACGACGGAGGAGATCAGAAAAACACTAGACGGCGGGGGGTCGGCAGCCCTTGTCCTCCTCGACCTGTCCGTGGCATTTGATACCGTGGACCATGCGACCCTGGTCGAACGTCTAAAAACCATCGGGATTGGAGGCAGGGCCCTCTGCCTCCTAACATCTTTCCTTTCGGACCGAACACAAACCGTGCAATTGGGCAATTTTAAATCTGCACCCTTCATCTTGCCATGTGGGGTGCCGCAGGGGTCCTCTCTGAGTCCCACGCTTTTTAATATTTACGTTTCTGAACTTGCCTCCCTGATCAGAAGTTTTAACCTTTGTCCCACCTCTTATGCCGACAACACTCAGTTGGTCATCTCAGCAGTGGACAAGGGCATCAACTACTCAGCTAAACTCCATGACTGTATGGTCTCCTTGAGCGACTGGATGGCTAGGCACTGCCTGAAGCTGAACTCAGGAAAAACGGAGGTGGTGTTATTTGGCAACCTCTCCCCTGAGTGGTCACCAGTGTGGTGGCCGGACACACTGGGCACTACTCCTATACCAGTGGCCAAGGCTAAGAATTTGGGGATCATTATAGATGACAAACTCAACATGAAGTCCCAAGTGTCAAAGGTGGTCTCTTCCGCCTTCCTCACTATTAAAATGGTTTGGAAAATTCTGTCCTTTATTCCTAAACACACTAGAAAAACTGTGATGACCTCCCTTGTATTATCCAAATTGGATTATTGTAACGGACTGTACATCAACCTACAAACCAATATACTCAGAAGGTTGCAGGCAGTACAGAACGCCGCGGCTAGACTGGTCCTGGATGCTCCTAGATACCAGTCCATTAGAGCAGGTATTCGGGAACTACACTGGCTACCAGTCGGCCAGTGAATCAAATTTAAGGCACTTTGCACTGCCTTTAAGGCCCTGCATGGAGAAGGACCACGATTTCTGCTGGACCTCTTCAGCTGGTACTCTCCCAACCGATCGCTTCGTTCAGCCAATGCTTTCCTGATGCTCACCCCCAGAATTAAAAGGTCTAACTGGGGGGGAAGGAGTTTCAGTTATAACACTATAAAGGAATGGAATGCTCTTCCGCTCCTTCTTAGGAAGTCCTCTTCCTTGTTTGAGTTCAGAAAATTGCTCAAAACATGGCTTTTTAGAAACTAGCCGCTCTGACACAGTTCTGGAGACCGTGAGCGCCTAGACACCTCTGGGTAGTAGTGCGCGCAATAAATTGTTATAACATAACATAACATAACAATGAAGAGAAATGTTTTCATTTCTCTTCGTCTTTTCCTCTTTCTATGCATGCTGCTCTTTCTGCAGCACACTTAGAAAGAGGAAAACACCTCTTGGGATTGTTTTTGTGCAGGAAGGTGTCCCTTCCTGCACAAAAACAATCATCCCCGCAATGCAGGCACCCTTGCAGCATGGTGCAAGGGTGCCTGCGTTGGTGCATGGCAGCCCATTGTGCGCCAGCGCAGGGCAGAGCAAAGTGATCCGTCACATCATTGTAGATATGACGCAACCCTTTGCTTCCAAAGTAAAGCAGCGCGGCGCAGCCAAATGGCTTGCGGCACCGCACTGCGTTACTTTGTCGTGAATAAGGCCCTAAGTGTTGTACTGGGATTTACTTTCAAGTGCAAAACAATACTCGCACTGAAATTAGACCTAAAGTAATGAAAACTAGTGCTATGCACTTCTTTGCATCAAGGGAGAGTTCCATGGGTGGTACATTGGTGGTACACTGGTGTTCCCATGCAACCACCCATAGAGCTTGACTCATAGCTCCATCCGCTTTGCACCAAAAATCTACTTCTCCTAACGGCAGACATAACGTTGGAGAAAAGTTTTCTTTTCTGGATGTATGCCTGACACACCACATGAAGCCCCTTGGTGGACATGAATAAGCCAAACACTTAAACCTTAAATAATATGCCATAAATGTCAGCTCAAATAGGAAATGTTCTTAAACAGTTTGTAGTATCTCTTGCACTAACGTGCAAAGGTGTCTGAATGGTGCAAGGCAACCAAAAGAGTAGCAGTGCAGAGGGAGAGAGAGAGACCTATCTTAATAGGCAGGGCACTGTTCTGCTCTACCCCTTTCATCCAACACAGCACAGCCATTTAATAGCTGCTCTGCAATCTGAAAAATGATAGTAATTTGCCCCTAAGTGATCTGCCCAGAATCATAGAATGTTGAGCCCAAGGTTGGGGGCTCTATTTCCCAGGCCTCAACTTCGCCTATAAAATAATGCTGCTCTTGTGTACACTAATGCCATACTGTTTCACATACAGCTGAAGATAGCTCTGCTGCTCAGTTTAATAAAACATATTGAATCATTTAAGGGAGGTGCTATATTCTTTTCAAATTATGTTTTTTTTTTTTGTTGTGAAATGGTACAATGCAATAAAATTACAGCACTACCATAAGTAGTCAATTACAGCAATCCGTCATAGAAGAATCACATAACAGCAACAGTCAGTTGAATATTAACATATTTAGCTCATATAATAAGAACTAACATAAACTTTATCTCATATGCTTAAAAATGTATATTGTTGTTTTTGTATTCAAAATATAATTGCTTCAACTTGATAATATTTCTGATATCCTCACTGCTATATTCGTATTGAGGCTACTTATGCCCCTAGATAATTCGATTCATCCTGCCATCACTGTTCCAGACAGTGCTTGCTCCTCCAGGTGAAGGCTGGAGTCAATGAAAAGTTAATCCATGACAGCAAAATCCTGCTCTATGGTTGACCAAATGCTGTAGGTCTCAAAAGGCTTAAGAAATATCAATACAATGCAATGCAAAAACATTGGGGGCCTATATTTATGAAGCCTTTGCATTGTCCTTGTGTCACGCAAGGGAACACTAGGAAAATGCAAAGGCTTTAGTAATATTTGCAAAGCCACGCAAGGCCCGATTTGCATGGCTGCGTGCAGCTTTGTAAAGCAGTGTAATGCAAGGCAGCTGCTTGCGCTGCGTTACATTACATTTCAACTTGGGAGGCATTCCCGCAGTACATCATGGGCGTTCCCATGCATCCACCCATTGATTTTGGCACATTCCCTGATTTACAAAGACCTCTAAACCTCGGAATGTGTTATAATGCTACGCAGTGTCGGCTGGCACGGATTATGGGGGTTGCGGGGGTGGGAGACGGAGGTAAAAAAAAAAAATAGCACTTACCTCCTCGCCGCTCTCATCCTCATCCCTCTGCTTCACGAGAACAGGAAGCACCCAGGCTCCCCTGAGCCAATTACAATGCTGCAATGCAGCGTTGTGATTGGTCTGAGCACCAATTGGCGCACAGATGGGGACTGGGGGCATGGGCATGCTCTCCACCCAGGCTGTAATGCAGCCTGGGTGGAGAGCATTCTAAGTGTGCATGACTGCTTGGCCGGCCCTAGACGGCCGGCCAAACATTCATGCGCACTTACAGAGTGCCACCACTCCTCCCATTGCTGCTCTGTCAGCAGAGCAGCCCCGCCTCACCCGCAAAGCTGCCGCAGCAGGAACAAATTGAATGATAATAACATTGAGTTATTATCATTTTATTTTTCCTTTATTTGCACTGCTTAAAAGCAGTGGGCGACGTTCCTCCGCATTAGCAGGGGAGCCGCCACTGATGCTACGCCTTTCCAAGTGAGCTGTATCAAGGAGAAATATCTTTATTTCTCCATGTGCTGCATTCTGCAGCACACCTAGAAGTGGAAATGCCTCTAAGGATTGTTTTTGTGCTGGAAGGTATTCCTTCCTGCACAAAAACAATCCTGTCTGTAACGCAGGCACCCTTGCACCATTTTGCAAGGGTGCCTGCATCAGTGGTATACTGCATGGTGTGAGCCAGCGCAAGGAGAGAGCAGAAATGCTCCATATCTGTGTAACCATGGAACATTTCTGCTCTCTCCCTTTCAAGCAATGTAATGCAGCAACTTTGCTTACTGCCTTGCATTCCATGAAAGTTTAGTAAATGTGCGGTTTGGTGACTACTTTGCACAAAGGTGTGACCTTGGGACAGACAGAAAACAAGCTTAAGATTAGACTCTGCCCGGGGACAACAATGGCTAGAAGGCAAGGGTTAACTTTCTGTTTTAAAAGTCAATTGGGTAAATGCATTGACCTAAATGGAGTTTCAAAATATTGTAATTTCAGACTTGCTTTAGTGATAAATGAAGTATTTCTCACTGCTTACTATTCAGTGATATTGATTAACTGATTCATAACATGTAAAATGCAAACATATATAAACATTTGGAATGAGATTTTCAGTTTCAATTATGTTTATAAACCGAGCAAGCTATATGGACTTAGATAATATAGTGACAGAAATAATTTACACGAATGATGCAATAGATGATTGTATTTTTGGGTCATAACATAGGGGAAGCCTTTGGTAATAGTTAAGTGAATTTGTGTGTTGCCCCCAGATGTCCTAGAAAAAGAAAATCCCATAATGAAGCAACATTTTGGGCTACAACAATGTGGAAGCCAGGAGCCGCTTTACTGAACAGACTCCATTAGCAGATTTTTTTTGCACCCTCAAAGAAGAGAAGTATGAAAAGGAGTATAAAGATGACACATGCTGTTAGACCTGGCTTTTTCAGCGAGTTTATCCTCAGACATTTTGCTTTTGGCCTCCTGTTTTTGACCCTGTTTTCGTTGGTTTTAGGACTCTGGGCACTTTCCCACTGCTATTCAGTGCTAAAGTGCATATACTCTGCATGTAAATTGTGTTTATGGATTGGTGTTTCCGTGATTGGCTTATTTGATTTACTACTAAGTCCCTAGTACAGTGCACTGTGTGTGCCCAGGGCCTGTAAATCAAATGCTGCTAGTGGGCCTGCAGCACTGATTGTGCCACCCACACAAGCATCCTTTCAAAGGGTTCTCAGACCTGCCACTGTAGTGTCTGCAGTTTTTACTGGCATGTCGACCTGGCAAATGCATCCACTTGCCAGGCGCTAACGTTCCCTTTTATTACATGTGAGTCACACCTAAGGTAGGCCCAAGGTACCCTTATGGGCAGGGTGCAGTGTATGTGAAAGGTAGAACATGTACTGGTGTGTGTGACATGTCCTGATAATGAAATACAGTGTATTTTGTTTTTCGCTATTGAAAGGCTATCTGTCCCATAGGATAGAATGGGAGCTACGGTGTAACATCTTACAAGTATAACTTCCTATTGGGACAAGATAGGGAAGTGGAGTTTAGTATGCCTGAACTCAGGATTTAAAAATGCATCTTTTAGTAAATATGATTTTTATATTGTGTGTTTGAAAATACCACTTTTAGAAAGTGGACATTTTCTTGCTTAGCCATCTTATGTGCCTCTTTTGGTTTGTGTATTGCCTGTCTGGTTTTGGAGTGACAGGGGCTGGGGATGTGCATTCACTGCAGACAGCCACTAGGGGGGTTGAGGTGTGTCCTGCCTTTCCTGGGTGACTCAGAGTTGGGTTGAATAGACCTGGGCTGCATTTAGAGTAGTGGGAGGAGTTTCACTAGAACCTGAATAGGCCTGGTCTGCATTTAGAGTGGTGGGAGGAGATTTCCCTTGCTACTGAATAGGCCCTGTCTCCCTTGCACAATGCTGTCTCCACCTCCTGCCAGGAAGCTGGGCCAGAGAGGACATAATTGGTTTGGACTGAGCTGAGAGACTTTTGCCACAAGAGAACAAAGGAAAATGTGGTATAAATATTGGGGTCCAGACCCCAGAATTTTAGATTACTGCTGAACTAAGGAACCTACCAGGAAGAAGAGCTGCCAGGAGGAATACTGCCCCTTAGCTGTGTGCTTTGCTGGGTTGGCCTGAAGTTGTTGCTTCTGTCTTGGGCAGGGAAAAGGACTGAACTGTTCTTCCTGCATTCAAGATATCTCCAAGGGCTTGATGTAGAGCTTGCCTCCTGTTGAAAGTCTCAGGGAAATCAAAGACTTCAACATCTTCTGGGTAATGGCTTCTGGAACTGGATGTTTCAGCTGCCACAGAGGAAAAAGGTAACTCAACGCCATCAATGACACCGAACCTGAAGGCACTGCAGAGAGCACCTCCGCACTTTACACCGCAACCCTGGTCTTACCGACGCCCCCGTCTGACAATGCCAACGAGCCGCTGCTTGCACTGTGACCCGTGGGCACCGCAATTTGCACTGCCTCGTTTCACACCGCCACCTTGTTATCCCCGACGCTGCCACAATGCCACTGCATGCATGTGATCTGTGGACACTGCCTGTGGAGAAAACAGAGCACCGTCCCGCTTCACACCGCTGCCCTGGTCTCACCGACGATGACGCTCCAAGATGACATTTCTGCCGCTGCTTGCACCGTGGTTTGAGAGGCACTGTTTGTAGGTTACTCAACACACCGTCCTGTCCCACACTGCAGCCTTGGTGCACCAATGCCAGCTCCATCACCTCCAGATCGTCAACCAACGCCGCTGTCTGCAACGCAACCTGTGGTTCCACACAACGCATTGCCCCATCTCGCACCACAGCCTTGGGTCTACCGACGACAGCGCTTCAGCAACGATGATGCCGCTGCTTGCACCATGACCTGCCAGCACCGCGACGAGCACCACATCACTGCACCACAGCCCTGGTCTCACCAACGCTGCTGGACAACCATCACTGAGCCGCTGCCTGCACCGCAACCTGAGGGCACTGCACGCCGCACCACTGTACTTCACGCCACAGCCCCAACGCCTGCCGATGCTCCTGATGTCAAACTCACGGAGTTCGACCTGCAACGCGTGCGACTTCAAGGGCCCGACGACTCCTGCACCGACCTCTGGAACCGACGCCTTCTGATGCCGAGAGGTCCCCGATGCCCTGCATTTCTAAAGGTACTATTTTGTGGGTCTTCACGACACCATAGCTGGCCTGCGATGCCATGGTCAACCAGAACTGTTTGGATTTGTTTGCTCATGACACTGTGATGGCCCCGGACAGAGCCATCGACTTCAAGGAACTGTGTATAAAGTCTATTTTTGCTTTATTGGTATTGTGGATTACTGTATGTTGGATTTTTTATCATTTTGGTCTTGTTTTACATGGATAAATATTGGATATTTTTCTAAAACTGGTGTGGTGTCCTTTTGTAGTTTTGTCACTGTAATACTGTGTGTTATGTGCAAATGCTTTACACATTGCCTCTGAGATAAGCCTGACTGCTCAAGCCAAGCTACCAAGGTGGTGAGCAGGGGTTATTTTAGACGTGTAATCCCCTTATCCTGACTAGAGTGGTGGATTCTGCCTGGTTTAGGTGCAAACCCTAGCCAACCAGAAAACCCATTTCTAACACATGCCATAAAAATATACATCAAATATTGCATAATGGAAACTTTAGAAAAAAGCACCAGTATTTTGTTGCATCTTTTAGGGAGTCTATATTTAGCACATCTTTATTTTGTGAATAAAACAAGCTGTACATTAAACAGCGTGTTTCGATGACAGCAAAGTAAAATAAATGAATGCGCAAGAACAATAGCATTGTGGATGCCTTAGCGTGTCACAAAGGCAAACAGCCAGCATATCGTAAACGGAAAAGCAATAAATTAGCAAGTACAATGTTGTTGTGTCTGTAAAGGAAAACACATCATAGAACACAGGCTGATTCTGAATTTCAGTCTACATGGAGGACTACTTGAGCTCTACCACCAAACCCTAATGGGAACACAAACTAAACAACATAACCAAGCACAAAACTTTTGTGGTTTTGATAGAAAGGCCATCCAAGCAATGGCAAACCTTGAAAAAACATGAAAAATCCATGAAACCCAATGTCTAAAAGGAGTTGATATAAGTCCCACCCTTTTTATACTTATTGAACATTTTTTATGATGTGGTTGAGACAGCTAAAGCTGTCTGTACCCAGACCTAAGTATGACCTCCATGTAAAAGAATTTGTATGCTATGCCTTTAGAGTCGTGCTCAAGGAAGATTCTGTTTCAATTAATTGAAGGCGATTTTAAAAGTTGTGTTTTGTGAACTGTCCGTTAAAGTTGACATGGAATGTTGGAGAACACTAGAGACTAGGTCAGAATTTTCACATATTGGACCGACAAAGGGTATGGAACAATACTTTTTTTGTAAAATCCACTTGATTAAGGCACCAACGTTTCAATTGTGGGAGAAAGCAGTAAATAAAAGCTCAAGTATAGCTGGTCGGTATTACGCCATACATTTATATTGTGCCCATGTGATACTGGCAAGATGTATTCTTTGGCATCCCTGTAGTCAGAAATTGCATTACTTATTAATGAAATTAGGGCCAGATGTACGACCCGTTTTTGCATGCGCAAACGGGTTTGCGAACCCGTTTGCGCATGCAAAAACCTATTGGGCCATGTACATAGCCTATTTAGCGAGTCGCAATTTTTTGCGACTCGCTAAATAAGTTTCGCGACTTCGCTATTTGGAAGGGCGTTCCCTTCCAAATAGCGAGTCTCAAAACCATGTACAAATGTTTTGCGACCGCAATTGCGGTCGCAAAACACTCGCAATTACCACCTACTTCAAGTAGGTGGTAATGCATTTGCAAATGGGAAGGGGACCCCAGGGGACCCCTTCCCATTTGCAAATGCATGCAAAATTATTTTTTAAGGGCAGGCAGTGGTCCCAGGGACAACTGCCTGCCCTTAAAAAATGAAACGAAAACATTTCATTTTTTTTTTTTAAATGCATCTCGTTTTCCTTAAAGGAAAACGGGCTGCATTTAAAAAAAAAAAAACTGTTTATCTAAATTCAGTCCCAGACATGGTGGTCTGCTGAGCCCAGCAGGCCACCACCCCTGGAAGGGCTGGCATTCCCAATGGGCTCGGAAATTGCGAGAGGCTCATTAATATTAATGAGCCTCGCAATTTGGGACCGCATTGGGAATCGCAAACAGTGTTAAACACACTGTTGTACATTTCATTTAGCGCCTCGCAATTTGCGACTCGCAATGTGTCGCAAATTGCGAGGCGCTAAATGAAATGGTCGTACATCTGGCCCTAGTTCTGACATGTTTAAAAATGTTGATTTGAGAAGAATTTATAACCAAGCTTATTTTTTCTGCGGAAAATAGGGCCTCAATCAGGAAAAATGAAGAGACTGACAAAAAAGTTTTAAAATTAATTATTTAATACGATGAACAGTATAGATGCAGGATAAACAAGCATTTGCAATGCAATAGGTCTCGCATTGGTGAAAGCTAGAGCTCATGGTGTTGAAAATGATAATGTTTTTTACTTTTGTTTTTTTGTATGCAGTGGAATGATATTTGCATAGTGCTATCGCCATTTGTATGACGTTGTGGCGCTGAAGAACCAGAAAATGGGAAATAGGTTATCAGCGAGGGGAGACAAGAGTAATATGCTGGCTGGAAAAAAAAAGGTAACAACATCCTGGAAATAGCAAGCACTCATAGGGAATGCAAGATTAAGTAAAGCATTTGAAATGTAGGCAGGAACAATATAGTTACCTTAACGGTGGTTGTGAATAAAACTAATATGGGCACTTTGCGACCACTATATCTTGCCTTATTTAGTGGGTTTATAGAACTTTTTTTTTTCTCTTCGCCCCAAGGCTGCACTTTCGAATAGAAAAATGTCTGGAAAAGTCGAAATTTGTAGCCAAAGGTTTTGGATCCATTTCACAGGGGAACAAAGCAAGGAGAGGAAAGAGAGGATAAGCTCAGTTTGGTGAAGTCATGGTTTTCAGCAAGTGATGAGGAGCGAGACAGAGACGAAGAGGAAGAAAGAGAGGGGGGAGAGGCAGCAACAAAGCAGGAGAAGTGAACCCTGACTTGTTGAAAGAAAAAAGAGAAAACGAAAGAGAGGGATCCTATGTTAACCCAATGAAGTTCCCTGCCAGCCCTTCACAGACGCGGCGGTCGAGACTGTTCAGCTCCGGCCCGTCATGAAGGGACTGATGAAGGTGGAGCTAGCTTTATAGGTTACAAATGCGTCTTGTGGAACTTACTAGATCAGTTGCGTAGCTAGCCTTATGGTCGCCCGTGGCGGTCCCTGCTTTTGCCGCCCCACGGGGACACCATTGAAAAGCGGAGGGGGTGGTCGAGAGATTCGGCTGTGATTGCCACCCCGCAACAGCCAAAATGTAGGGGGGGCAGCGATTGCCCCCGAGACGGCAGGTAGGAGTGGGGGGCCGCTGCCCCAAAACTCGCGCTGGCCGGGGCAGACCGCAATTGTTACGCCACTGTACTAGATGTCGGTACCATGAGATTGCACTTTACTAGTGAAAGCATGGTTTTCACTTTTTTACTTTGATCAAAAGAAGAGTGACTTTTCAGTTTGGTCCTGATGAATGCCATGAACCTGTCGGTCTATCTAGGCAGAAACATGTCGACCACAATATAGAATAGGAAACTATCCATAGCTCTATTTCATAGTGCTTGTTTTTAATCCTATCCATTGGGGGTACCAGAATAAAAGTTGTCCTCACCCACCAAGAGATAGTTTTAACCCACATATTAGCTTTTTTGTTTGCACCCTGCCCCTCCCTCCCCTACACAATAGAGAGAACTTGTAGCATGGATGACAAAACCCCACCCGCTCCTCTTCTATTGGAGAGTTGTAGCCCACACTGGGTACCGTGCGGCCCCAGTGTGAAGAGGGGACCGTATGATGAAGCATGTCACCCTAGGGTGAGGAGCGTTCTTGTCTTAACACAGCAGTGCTTCCCAGTCCACTTTTTTCCTCATTTGTTTTGTCTTTTTTTCCCCCTTGTTTCTTTTCCTTGTTACCATCCCCATACCTTATGTGAGATAGATTGTAGTGAGTAGTACGTTGGGTGGTGTTAAATACTTCAATAAGGCCCTTCTCTGTGAGATACTACAACCCGATGAAGATCACAGCCCTCGGTTTCAACACACTTTGTTATTTTTGAGCGCAGAATTTAATAACACACGGCAGGCCACGAAGATTTGCCTCTGCCAAAGCCTGCTAGATATTTCAGGGCTAAGTGAATTGTAAACTAACACAACGTTCATCGTGTGAATCCAGTAAATATAAGACTCAGTGCCACACTATACAAAGCTGCGCCAATACAGTTTTAATCGTAAACAGAAACAAACAGGGTTTTTATTGGATTCATTACTGTCTTTCATGCAAGGCAGTAGTAGGCAAGGGCACAGAGGCTGCCAGCAGAACCTAAAATTTCAAACCGCAATGACAGCTGAAACATGGCAGAGACTTCATTCCTATTTCCCCGCCTCGCTGCAAGATTAAAAGACAGATACAATCCCGGGTGATGACACATATGGAGTGGAAGTAATCAGAAATACTGTTCTGAGTTACGGAGGCACTTACAAACTTTTATTTCGGCATGCGCTGTAGGCTCGACCCAACAAGCAGCCACGGAGAGAAAGCAGCAATTAAAAAAAAAGAGTTCTCCAAAAAAACACATAAGGAATGAAACAGGAAGGAAACTGTAATCAGCCGGTGCTCCTCTGGCTTGAATGGAAGTGAGCTATCGGCTGCTAGAACAAGTTAGGATGCTGCAATTAAAAGGGGCACTTGAGGGAACCTATGGCAAGCAGAAGGCAGGCATAAACGTGGTGTAAGTGATAACAAAAGGTCTTGCAGACAGCCCATGCACTGTAGGCTCGACCTAAAAATGATGAAAAGTACCTGCACCCAGGGGACAGGACTTGGAGCAGGAAGAGGAGCAGGAAAGCAGGCATGCAATAGTGGGCGGTGAGTTGTCATTGCTCACTGGTACCTGCTGCTGCTCTCCTATGGTTTCAGAGTCCTGCATTGCCACTACAATCCACCTCTCTGTGAGTGTGGAAGACGGGTATGGGCTGATGTCAGGGTTCCTTCAAAATCAAAGGAGGGAGCAGAAAACCCCCTGCCAAAACTAATGTATCTGTGATTGAGGAAGAGCTTAGCACATGGTAACCTCGAAACCCTCTACACTAATGCTGTTTGGAATTTAAATTTTTCCTCTTTCCATGTGTCTCACTCTCCTTCAATGTATACAGTGTTGTTTTAGGGTGTAAATAGTGCTAAAGAGGCATGCTGTGTGAATTGAGGTTGTTGATCAAGCCACACTGATTGGGTCTCAGTCTCATCTCATCACATACTCTTACTCTTGTCTTTGGCCACTTTACCTTTAAAAGTATCAAATCTGGGTATTCAGTGCTATGTTTTGAACTTGCTTTTTCCAAGATGGCCACTGTTGACAGCTAAATGTCGTTTTGAAGAATGGTGTCTGTCTTGAGCACCGCAGTCTCCTGAAATGGGCACTGGGCTGGTTTGTGATTGGCTAGACTGCAACATTGTTTCAAGTTTGAAAAACCTGGCCTTTTTTAAGCCGTGCCTTATTCACTTTCAAACCTCTGGTGAGATTTCAGTGCGTCCTGCCAACCCCTGCTCCTTTTTGATTGGGTAAACATGCCTGAAAAACATTTGTTTGGCGTAAACGTCAACAAATGTGCTGTCTTAACCCCTTCGCTGCTAGGCCTTTTCCCCCCCCTGTGCTAAGCCTTTTTTTGGCTATTTGGGGTAGTGCGCGCTTAGGCCCCTGTAACTTTTTGACCACATAAGGTATCCACGCCAAATTTGCGTCCTTTTTTTCTAACATCATGGGGATTGTAAAGGTACCCAGGGTTTGTGGAGTCCCCTGGAGGGGACCCTGAAATTAGCCAAAATACAGCATAATTTTGTTTTTTTTGGGAAAAAGGCGAAAAAAGGGCTACAGATGAAAGCGTCTTGTTTTTCCCTGCAAATGGCATCAAAAAAGGGGTTGTGGTGCTGAAATCACCATCTTCCCAGCTTTCAGGGACAAGCAGACTTTTGTCAGAAAACCAACTTTTTTTACACAGTTTTGGCATTTTTCTTGGACATAGCCTATTTTTGCTATTTTCTGTGCTTTCAACCTCCTTCCAGTTAATGGTAGAAATGGGTATGAAACCAATAATGGATCCTGAAAAGCCATACATTTATGAAAAGTAGACAGAATTCTGAATTCAGCAAGGGGTCATTTGTGTAGATCCTTAAAGTTTTCCTTATAGAAACTAGCAGTTAAATGAAGGAAAAATTGAAAATTAGTTGAAAAAAACTGCCATTTGTGTCAACGTTTTCACCTGTAACTTCTTCTAATTATGACAGCTATTTGAAAGCAATATACCGTTATATCCGCTGGACCTTTCTGGTTGTGGGGATATATAGGACTTGTAGGTTCACCAAGAACCCGACGAACCCAGAGCCAATAACTGAGCAGCATCTTGCAATGGTTTTTTATGATGTACCGGGTATATAGCAATTATTTTGGGAAAATGTATACATGGAAAAACTGTTATGAAAGACACCTATGTATTTCTGAAATGGGAACAAAATGTAGATTTTAGAAACAGTAGATATTTGCACATTTCGAAATTGGGAGTACCCATACTAGCATGAGAATTATAGGTCATTTTTCAAAATGACTTATTTTTTACACATTGTCTTTCATTTGGAAGGCAGAAATGCATCGAAAGTCAATAGGTAATAACAGTTATTCTACAATTCTGTGTTACCCTAAGTCTCCCGATAAAAATGGTACCTCACTTGTGTGGGTAGGCCTTGTGCCCACAACAGGAAATGGCTCAAAATGCAACGTGGACGTAGCACATTTTCACAATGAAAAATTACCCTTTTTTTGAAAAGTGCCTAGCTGTAGTTTTTGAACCCTAGCTCTGCGGGCACTTAGGGAAACCTAGCAAACCTATGCATTTTTGAAAACTAGACACCCAGGGGAATTCAGGACGGGGTGATTTGACTGGCTCTCACCAGGTTCTGTTACCCAGAATCCCTTGCAAACCTAAAAAATTGGTAAAAAAAACACATTTTCCTCACTTTTCTGTGGTGGAAAGTTCTGGAATCTGCGCGGATCCACAAAATTCTACCCACCCCGCGTTCCCCAAGGTCTTCCAAAAACAATGGTACCTCACTTGTGTGGGTAGGCCTAGTGCCCGCGCCAGGAAGCAGCGCAAAACGCAACGTGGACGCACCACATTTTCACAGTGAAAAATGACCCTTTTTTTGCAAAGTGCCTAGCTGTAGTTTTTTAACCCTAGCTCTGCCGGCACCTAAGGAAACCTAGAAAACCTATACATTTTTGGAAACTAGACACCCAGCGGAATCCAGGATGGGGTGACTTGACTGCCTCCCACCAGGTTCCGTTACCCAGAATTCCTCGCAAACCTAAAAAATTGTCAAAAAAAACACATTTTCCCCACATTTCTGTGGTGGAAAGTTCTGTAATCTGCGTGGATCCACAAATTTCCACCCACCCCGCGTTCCCCAAAGTCTTACGAGAAAAATGGTACCTCACTTGTGTGGGTCGGCCTAGTGCCTGCGACAGGAAACGGCGCAAAACGCAACGTGGTCACACCTCAATTTCGCAGTGAAAAATGACCCTTTTTTGGCAAAGTGCCTAGCTGTAGTTTTTGAACCCTTGCTCTGCCGGCACCTAGGGAAACCTAGCAAACCTATACATTTTTGAAAACTAGACACCCAGGGGAATCCAGGATGGGGTGACTTGACTGCCTCCCACCAGGTTCTGTTACCCAGAATCCCTTGCAAACCTAAACAATTGTCAAAAAAACCACATTTTCCCCACATTTCTGTGGTGGAAAGTTCTGGAATCTGCGTTGATCCACAAATTTCCACCCACCCCGCGTTCCCCAAAGTCTTACGAGAAAAATGGTACCTCACTTGTGTGGGTCGGCCTAGTGCCTGCGACAGGAAACGGCGCAAAACGCAACGTGGTCACACCTCAATTTCGCAGTGAAAAATGACCCTTTTTTGGCAAAGTGCCTAGCTGTAGTTTTTGAACCCTACCTCTGCCGGCACCTAGGGAAACCTAGCAAACCTATACATTTTTGAAAACTAGACACCCAGGGGAATCCAGGATGGGGTGACTTGACTGCCTCCCACCAGGTTCTGTTACCCAGAATCCCTTGCACACCTAAAACATTGTCCAAAAAAACAAATTTTCCCCACATTTCTGTGGTGGAAAGTTCTGGAATCTGCGTGGATCCACAAATTTCCACCCAACTCGCGTTCCCCAAAGTCTTATGAGAAAAATGGTACCTCACTTGTGTGGATCGGCCTAGTGCCTGCGACAGGAAACGGCGCAAAACGCAACGTGGTCACACCTCAATTTCGCAGTGAAAAATGACCCTTTTTTGGCAAAGTGCCTAGCTGTAGTTTTTGAACCCTAGCTCTGCCGGCACCTAGGGAAACCTAGCAAACCTATACATTTTTGAAAACCAGACACCCAGGGGAATCCAGGATGGGGTGACTTGACTGCCTCCCACCAGGTTCTGTTACCCAGAATCCCTTGCAAACCTAACAAATTGTCAAAAAACCACATTTTCCCCACATTTCTGTGGTGGAAAGTTCTGGAATCTGCGTGGATCCACAAATTTCCACCCACCCCGCGTTCCCCAAAGTCTTATGAGAAAAATGGTACCTCACTTGTGTGGGTCGGCCTAGTGCCTGCGACAGGAAACGGCGCAAAACACAACGTGGTCACACCTCAATTTCGCAGTGAAAAATGACCCTTTTTTGGCAAAGTGCCTAGCTGTAGTTTGTGAACCCTAGCTCTGCCGGCACCTAGGGAAACCTTGCAAACCTATACATTTTTGAAAACTAGACACCCAGGGGAATCCAGGATGGGGTGACTTGACTGCCTCCCACCAGGTTCTGTTACCCAGAATCCCTTGCAAACCTAAAAAACTGTCAAAAAAAACACATTTTCCCCACATTTCTATGGTGGAAAGTTCTGGAATCTGCGTGGATCCACAAATTTCCACCCACCCCGCGTTCCCCAAAGTCTTACGAGAAAAATGGTACCTCACTTGTGTGGGTCGGCCTAGTGCCCGCGACAGGAAACGGCGCAAAACGCAACGTGGTCACACCTCAATTTCGCAGTGAAAAATGACCCTTTTTTGGCAAAGTGCCTAGCTGTAGTTTTTGAACCCTAGCTCTGCCGGCACCTAGGGAAACCTAGCAAACCTATACATTTTTGAAAACTAGACACCCAGGGGAATCCAGGATGGGGTGACTTGACTGCCTCCCACCAGGTTCTGTTACCCAGAATCCCTTGCAAACCTAAAAAGTGTCAAAAAAACACACTTTCCCCACATTTCTGTTTTGGAAAGTTCTGGAATCTGCGTGGATCCACAAATTTCCGCCCACCCCGCGTTCCCCAAAGTCTTACGAGAAAAATGGTACCTCACTTGTGTGGGTCGGCCTAGTGCCCGCGACAGGAAACAGCGCAAAACGCAACGTGGTCACACCTCAATTTCGCAGTGAAAAATGACACTTTTTTGGCAAAGTGCCTAGCTGTAGTTTGTGAACCCTAGCTCTGCCGGCACCCAGGGAAACCTACCAAACACACACATTTCTGAAAAGTAGACACCCGGGGGCTTCCAGGGAGGTATGGCTTGCATGGATCCCCCAACCTTTCCTTACCCAGAATCCCCTGCAAACCTCAATTTTAGCTGAAAAAATCACTTTTTCACACATTTTTGTGTGGGAAAGTGTGGCATCACTGGCCTCACACAAATTTCCTACCACCCAGCGTTCCCCCAGGTCTCCCGATAAAAATGGTGCCTCACTTGTGTGGGAGGCCCAAGTACCCGCGACAGGCAAGGGCCCAGAACGTAGTGAGGCGACATCAAAATTGCCTATCTCAAAACCACCTGGTTTTGCAAGGGGGTCACCTGGGTTTTTGGCCCCGTGCTCGGCGGCCATCTAGGGAAACCTACCAAACCCACACATTTCTGAAAAGTAGACACCCGGGGGCTTCCAGGGAGGTATGGCTTGCGTGGATCCCCCAACGTTTCCTTACCCAGAATCCCCTGCAAAGCTCAATTTTAACTGAAAAAATCACTTTTTTCACACATTTTTGTGTGGGAAAGTGTGGCATCACTGGCCTCACACAAATTTCCTACCACCCAGCGTTCCCCCAGGTCTCCCGATAAAAATGGTGCCTCACTTGTGTGGGAGGCCCAAGTACCTTCGACAGGCAAGGGCCCAAAACGTAGTGAGGCGACATCAAAATTGCCTATCTCAAAACCACCTGGTTTTGCAAGGGAGTCACCTGGGTTTTGGCCCCGTGCTCGGCGGCCATCTAGGGAAACCTACCAAATCCACACATTTCTGAAAAGTAGACACCCGTGGGCTTCCAGGGAGGTATGGCTTGCGTGGATCCCCCAACGTTTCCTTACCCAGAATCCCCTGCAAACCTCACTTTTAGCTGAAAAAATCACTTTTTTCACACATTTTTGTGTGGGAAAGTGTTGCATCACTGGCCTCACACAAATTTCCCACCACCCAGCGTTCCCCCAGGTCTCCCGATAAAAATGGTGCCTCACTTGTGTGGGAGGCCCAAGTACCCGCGACAGGCAAGGGCCCAAAACGTAGTGAGGCGACATCAAAATTGCCTATCTCAAAACCACCTGGTTTTGCAAGGGAGTCACCTGGGTTTTGGCCCTGTGCTCGGCGGCCATCTAGGGAAACCTACCAAACCCACACATTTCTGAAAAGTAGACACCCGGGGGCTTCAGGGAGGTATGGCTTGCGTGGATCCCCCAACGTTTCCTTACCAGAATCCCCTGCAAACCTCAATTTTAGCTGAACAATCACTTTTTTCACACATTTTTGTGTGGGAAAGTGTGGCATCACTGGCCTCACACAAATTTCCTACCACCCAGCGTTCCCCCAGGTCTCCCGATAAAAATGGTGCCTCACTTGTGTGGGAGGCCCAAGTACCGCGACAGGCAAGGGCCCAAAACGTAGTGAGGCGACATCAAAATTGCCTATCTCAAAACCACCTGGTTTTGCAAGGGGAGTCACCTGGGTTTTGGCCTCGTGCTCGGCGGCCATCTGGGAAACCTACCAAACCCACACATTTCTGAAAAGTAGACACCCGGGGCTTCCAGGGAGGTATGGCTTGCGTGGATCCCCCAACGTTTCCTTACCCACAATCCCCTGCAAACCTCAATTTTAGCTGAAATAATCACTTTTTCACACATTTTTGTGTGGGAAAGTGTGGCATCACTGGCCTCACACAAATTTCCTACCACCCAGCGTTCCCCCAGGTCTCCCGATAAAATGGTGCCTCACTTGTGTGGGAGGCCCAAGTACCCGCGACATGCAAGGACACAAAACGTTTTGAGGCAACATCAACATTGCCTATCAAAAAATGTTTTGGGCCCTTGCCTGTTGCGTGATTACTTGGGCCTCCCACATAAGTGAGGCACCATTTTATCAGGAGACCTGGAGGCACACTGGGTGGTAGGAAATTTGTGTGAGCCCGGTGATGCCACACTTTCCCACACAAAAATGTGTGAAAAAGTGATTTTTTCAGCTACAATTGAGGTTTGCAGGAGATTCTGGGTAAGAAAACGTTGGGGGATCCACGCAAGCCATACCTCCCTGGAAGCCCCCGGGTGTCTACTTTTCAGAAATGTGTGGGTTTGGTAGGTTTCCTAGATGGCCGCCGAGCACATGGCCAAAACCCAGCTGACCCCTTGCAAAACCAGGTCGTTTGTGAAAGGCCATTTTGAGGTCGCCTCAATACGTTGTGGGCCCTTGCCTGTCGCGGTACTTGGGCCTCCCACACAAGTGAGGCACCATTTTATCGGGAGACCTGGGGAGCGCTGGGTGGTAGGAAATTTGTGTGAGCCCGGTGATGCCACACTTTCCCACACAAAATTTCTGAAAAAAGTGATTTTTCAGCTAAAATGGAGGTTTGCAGGGGATTCTGGGTAAGGAAACGTTGGGGATCCACGCAAGCCATACCTCCTGGAAGCCCCGGTGTCTACTTTTCAGAAATGTGTGGGTTTGGTAGGTTTCCTTAGGTGGCCGCCGAGCCCCGGGCCAAAACGTCATGGGACCCCCTTGCAAAACCAGGTCGTTTTGTGATAGGCCATTTTGAGGTCGCCTCAATACGTTGTGGGCCCTTGCCTGTCGCTGGTACTTGGGCCTCCCACACAAGTGAGGCACCATTTTATCGGGAGACCTGGGGAACGCTGGGTGGTAGGAAATTTGTGTGAGCCCGGTGATGCCACACTTTCCCACACAAAAAGTTCTGAAAAAGTGATTTTTTCAGCTAAAATTGAGGTTTGCTGGGGATTCTGGGTAAGAAACGTTGGGGGATCCACGCAAGCCATACCTCCCTGGAAGCCCCAGGTGTCTACTTTTCAGAAATGTGTGGTTTGGTAGGTTTCCTAGGTGGCCGCCGAGCCCGGGCCAAAACCCAGGTGATCCCCTTGCAAAACCAGGTCATTTTGAGATAATGTGTTGTTTATTTCTGCAGCGTGAAAATTTTGGCACAATATTGCAAGGAAAATGTGACAGACATTTTGAGGTTTGCAGTACATTGTGGGTACCATAACTTGTTGGGATCCACAAGAGAGATATCACCATGTACTCCCATGGGTGTTTCGTTTACGACAATATCTACAGTTGGTAGGTTATTCTTAGACGGAATGTACACCTTGGCAGACAGACTAAAAAGACAAAGATTACTGCACAGCCATCTATTCCTCAAGCACACACACATACTGGTTGGATTTGGCACGAGGGCAAGTGATGGTTCAGTATATACAATTTTATTAACAAGAGATTTCACAAAAATGAAATGCACTGTCAATAATTGAAAGGACAAAAAACTGAACCAGTGACTCGCAGCTCGTGAGCTGTAAAGCCACGTCAAGGCCCCAACCGCTTTACAGGCCATTCACACACCTTTCATACGTGATACACACAAGACCATTCACACCACCAGGCACGAAACAAACACATTACAACATTCACAAAAAGGGACAAGGTACACCCTGCTTGAGAAAGACAAAAAAAATATTACTGCACAGCCATCTAATCCTCAAGCACACACACATACTGGTTGGATTTGGCACGAGGGTGAGTGATGGTTCAGTATATACAATTGTATTAACAAGTGATTTCACAAAAATGAAATGCACTGTTAATAATTGAAAGGACGAGAAACTGAACCATTGATTCACAGCTCGTGAGCTGTAAAGCCACGACAAGGCACCAACCTCTTTACAGGCCATTCGTACACCTTTCATACGTGTGACAAATACAAAACCATTCACACCACCAGCCGCGGGCCCATCACATTACAACACTCACACCAGCAGACAGCGCCATTCAAGGGCCCATCACTTTCACACGCCCACATTCCTAACACAGCAACCACACAAGCTGATGGATTGCGTGAGTGTCGCTCGGCTAGCAGTGTGTGTAGTGACCAGCAGCAAGTCACTACTCACACACTGCCAGCCGAGCGCCAGTCCACGCACACCGCCAGCCAAGCGCCACTCCACACACACCGCCAGCCAAGCGCCACTCCACGCACACCGCCAGCCAAGCGCCACTCCACGCACACCGCCAGCCAAGCGCCACTCCACGCACACCGCCAGCCAAGCGCCACTCCACGCACACCGCGAGCCAAGCGCCACTCCACGCACACCGCCAGCCAAGCGCCACTCCACGCACACCGCCAGCCAAGAGCCACTCCACGCACACCGCCAGCCAAGCGCCACTCCACGCACACCGCCAGCCAAGCGCCACTCCACGCACACCGCCAGCCAAGCGCCACTCCACGCACACCGCCAGCCAAGCGCCACTCCACGCACACCGCCAGCCAAGCGCCACTCCACGCACACCGCCAGCCAAGAGCCACTCCACGCACACCGCCAGCCAAGCGCCACTCCACGCACACCGCCAGCCAAGCGCCACTCCACGCACACCGCCAGCCAAGCACCAGCCTACACACACCACCATCACATTTAGGATTTTTTTATACAAAAAACAAAACACAAACAAATTGCAAATAGATACAAATCTACTAACACAAAATCAGAAACTAAATACATTGCACTAATGCCAACCTTGAAACAGAACAACAATTCTTAAACATTACAGACCAGGCAGTTCACTTTACCACTCATGGTTGCTCCCAATAATTCTTTTGCTTGTGGTACGCTCTATAACAAGCAGGCACACACAGCCCAGGGTTAGAAGGACACTCAGGGCAGTACATACGAGTCTCTTTCCGCGTACCTCTTCGCCAACAGACTCTACATCTCCTAGTGGGAAAGTCTTTTGAGGGTGTAGGAGGAATGTGATCAGGAAAGTGGCGATCTTTCAATCGAGCCACATCCTCCACCACTCCAACTCTAGGAACACTTGCCTGTTCCACAACAACAAGGCTGCCTATGACAGACTGCTGAAACTGAACAAAAGTCAACTTTGACGCAGGAGAACACTCCTTGAACACAACAAAAGCATTGAAAGTTGCTAAATTGAAGAGATGGATGGACAACTTCTTATACCAAATGTAAGCCTTATGAATAGCAGTGTAAGGTTCCAACCTCTGATCTACTCTATCAACACCACCCATGTGCTTATTGTAGTCTAAAATGCACACAGGTTTGCGCACTTCAGCAATCTGACCCCAAACAGCCACAGGTGAAGTACTCTCATCATGGATGGTAGTCAGCATGTACACATCCCTCCTGTCCACAAATTTCACAGCTAGCAGTTCCTCACTACGCAAGGCACTGCACTGTCCCCTCTGAAGTTTTTGCAAACAAGCTCTTTTGGATAACCTTTACGGTTAGAGCGGATTGTGCCACAAGCAAAAGTGTCCACTTTGAACAATTCCTTAAACAATTGCACAGCAGTGTAGAAGTTATCAAGGTACAAATGGTGGCCTCTGTTAAACAGTCCTCTAGCAAGATCCCACACAATTTTCTCTGAAACTCCAAAAGTGGACGGACAACCAGGGGGTCAATAGTGGAATCCCTACCAGTGTACACACGCAAATTAAAAACATATCCTGTCCTACTCTCAGACAACATATACAGCTTAATTCCATAGCGTGCCCTCTTGCTAGGAATGTACTGCCTAAAAACCAAACGGCCCTTGAACAGGACCAAAGACTCATCAATAGATATTTCTTTCCCTGGAGTATAGATCTCTGAAAATCGATCTACAAAGTGATCAAGAACAGGCCGAATCTTAAAAAGACGGTCACATTCAGGGTGATGTCGTGGCAACGCCAAACCATTATCAACAAAATGCAGCATCCGAAGCAAAAGTAAATACCGATCACGAGTCATAACTGCAGGAAATATGGCCGTTGCCATCAAGGGACTGGTAGACCAATATGAACCCATGGACGGCTTCCTTATCAAACCCATCAAAAAAGTCAAACCCAAAAACTTCTTCATCTCTTCCAGATTTGTGGGACTCCACCGGGTAGCTCTAGAATGGGGCCTAAGTCTGGCACTGTTGTCCCTCAAAAACTGTTCAGCATACAAATTAGTCTGCTCAACAATCTCACCCAAAAATACATCATCCATAAACAACTGAAAATACTGTATAGAAAAATATTGTTCACAATCCACTCTACACCCTGCATAACCACTAAAGGCAGGCAACACCGGCTGCACCATGTTTGGATCAACCCAGAGTCCAGCACTTCCAGTAGGAAGCCTAGTAGCCCCAGGCTGCAATCCAGATGCCTCTTGCACCATCGGCACAGTAGTATCCTCCTCTAAAACAGGCACTTCATCTGCACTGAGAGTACCTTCATCATCCGATGCTTCCATGTGGAGAGAAAACTCACTGCCTGAATCTTCCCTCTCCTCCTCTCCCTCAGACGCACTGTCAGTCTCATAATCCTGCTCAGAGGAAGATTCAAGAAGCAAACCAACCACCTGCTGAGCAGTAATTCTACGGCTAGCCATAATGCTTACTAATAAAGGTTCCTTGTCAAACAAGTCAACAACAACAAACCCTTTGTAAAAAAAAGAAATAAACAAAATGTAGCTTTATCACAAAGACCTATATACTCCAACACTATACCACTCACGTGACAGAAGCAGCTAGACTCACCACCACCTACTCTGCACAGACACAGTAAGGATCAACAATATCCCACTAAAAAAAGAAGAAAAAAATTACACATAAGACAATGCAAAACATCGCAAAGAATTTCATGCTCTGAAAACTAACAAATATGCTGCCATTATGACACCACTTACAAAAAAATTCATTCATGCATGACAATAATACTCATTTGGAGTACACACAACAAAAATATTTTTCTTACCAAATAAATGCAATTACGCAAAACTGCAGAACAACCACTGCCGAAACCGCAAACAGGAATCAAAAGCTTTACACTAGAATAAAAAGGAGAAAAAAAACATTACAATCACATATGCAAATAATGCACCAGTCCACACACAATCCACCAGCCAAGCTAAGGGGTAGGTGGGCCAAAGAGTATAAATAAAATATTCACCCCCGTAAAAGGGGAGCAACCCCTGCCCTTTTGGCCACTCCCCAACACAAAAATTAAAAAACCCTGGTGTCTAGTGGCTTCTGCCCTCCTTGGGGGCAGATGGGCCTAAAAACATACTGCTATTCTGCCACCCAAGGGGTCACTCTCCACAAATAAATGCCTGGTGGACTAGTGGGAAGATACCTTTATCTTCCGCACACAATCTCTCACTACTCAACTCTACTCTCAACTCTATTCACAACTGGATGTTAGCTCACCAACTCATTCTGAATCCCGCCAAAACTGAATTCCTCCTCCTCTCTACCTCTCTCTCGCCTCCTCCTGTTCAATCTTGGATGGATCAGCTGAACCTACTCAACAACAAACCCATCATTGTCGACAGCGCTAAATCCCTAGGTGTCATTCTTGACAAAAGACTCAACCTAATCTCCACATCAACTCTATTGCTAAGAACGCACGTTACCAGTTGCGCCTTCTATGGGGGATCCGTCGGTTCTTCCCGGAGAAAGACTTAAAAACCTTGGTACAATCTCTGGTTCTCTCAAGACTGGATTATTGCAATTCTCTTCTGATGGGCCTACCCAAATCTCACCTCTCCCCTCTCAAATCCATCCTCCATTCAGCAGCTCACTTCATTTCAGGGTCTAAACGAAGCGACCACGTCACTCCTATCCTGTCCTCTCTTCGATGGATTCCGATCGAGGCAAGATCTATTTACAAAACTGCCTGCATCACACACAAAGCCTTACACACGTCCTCCCCTCGTTACCTGGCGAATAAATTGAAATTGTCCGGTGGCTCTCGCCCTTCTCGCAATGCGAAAAAGCTTCTGCTTGAGCCCCCCCCCGTCTTCAAAAGGGAAAGATCGATGGCGCAATCCTTCTCAGGCAATGCGGTGAGAATCTGGAACTCGCTTCCCCCATTGCTCCGTGCCACCTCCTCTACCCGGATCTTCTAAGCTGACCTCAAATCTCTTCTCTTCCAAAGACACTTTCAGAACTAATACTTTCACTCTCAGCCCCCTCTAGGAAGTTCGCTCTTCATTGTAAATTTGTACTTTTTCCTGTACATTCCTCACCCTTGCATGCTGTGCTGGATTTGTGTACCCTTCATTTAATTCACGCCCTCTCTACTCCCTCAAGGAAGTTCTTCCACTATAGGAAATTCTGTACTCCATGCCTATAGAAGTGCCTTCCCAGTGTGTTCTGCCACTTATTGCAGTATTATACCTCTATTTGTATTTTGTATCTCATGTATCATGCACAATTGTCACTTTTTCCTCATGTAAAGTAACGCTTGCTTTTGTATTATGCTCACTTGTAACCTTCTCATCCATGTAATGTTACTGTTCCTATTGTGAAGCGCTCTCACACCTTTGGATAAAGCCCCGCGCTATATAAATAAAACTGCCCTCCCCCCAGGGGGGCAGAGCACCAAAAACATAAGGCCCCCAAAAGGGGAGCGACCCTTGCCCAAGGGGCCGCTCCCCAAAACAGTATTTTCCGTTTTTTTAAAAAGTTCCCTGGCGTCTAGTGGGCATTCCTGCTGCACGATCGCATGATCGTGCAGCAGGAATGCACAAAAGAGGCATCGAGGGAAAGGAAAGGGTTTTCCTTTCCCTCGATGCCTCTTCTGTTTCAAATCCCCCCTCCCCGGAGCCAAAACTAACCTTATTCCCCGACGCGCTGGAATCAAATGGCTTCCAGCGCGTCGGGGAACAAAGGGAAACCCCCAATGACGTCAGCGCGCGAGGCGCGCTGACGTCATTGAGGGGGGGGGGCGAGGGGAGGCAGGGGAAGCCCTTCCCCTGCCTTCTCCCAAAAAAACCCGACGATCGGATTCCCACGGGGGAGCGCCAGCGCTTCCCCCGTGGGTGGTCTTATGACGAGCTGGACTCGTCATGAGCACACGACCACTGTGTGCCATGACGAGTCCAGCTCGTCATGAGCATCGAAGGGTTAAAAGTGTTTTCTGCTGCAAAACGCTCCTCACATATGCTATGTTTTGAACTTACTTCAAGGATAGTGATTTTCTTTGGGAAAAAATGTTTGCGTCCTTAGCATTCCAGTTTCCTGAAATAGCTACTGGGATGGCGGGTTGATTTACTAGCCTCACCCATCGGAGCATGTAAATATACAATCTTTTAAATGGGATACAAGTACCACCTGTCCGGTATTTTTAAGGTTATTGCAGGTCACTAACGAGTTCCATGACCCTACTGAGGAATAAGGCTAAAAGGCCAATTCCTTTTTTATAAGGTCATGTAACTCCAAGGTAACTTTTAATATCCTTAAAATGTACTGCACTGGGTATTTTATTCCTTATTATAATACGTGGTCACAATATCACCCTTCCCTCAAATCACTTAAATCCTTCATGTCTTGCTCTTTCATATGAAAGACAAACTATAGGTGCAGCCATGAAGGATAAAAGCAGTATATAGTATTGATCCAGCGCGAGGCCAATGCCTAATCAGGGATCAATACTCAATAATATCATAGAAGAATGGCCCATACACATTCACCCACATCCCTGATGCGCTGGGGTCAATTTATATATGTTCAATTCTTTTCCTCCTAAGAGTCATGTATGTCATTTTCAAAATACTTATCTAATTTATACATCAACTTTCCTTCTACTTGGTCGATGAACCAATTAGTTGAATAGTTGATGGTAATGATACTCCTTATCTGACTAATCATTCAATCAGCTAAATAAACACAGACTTTCGTTGAAGTTAATAAAGTTTATCTCAAATTAAATGATAAAATGCTCAATGCATACGGTCACAAGTGCAAACAATGAACTCACAAAGGGAGAGAAAAACATCAGCAATTTCAGATAGAGACAAACTCATCAATCAAATAATGACATTGTGCATGAAGGAGTGGATAGATGAAGAGACAAAAGTTTCACAGACAAAATACATTTGCAGGTAAATTGTGCAAGAACGAGTCAGAATAATACAAACCCAAAGGATCTGTAGAAAACCACCCCTCTGGCCAAAGTGATGGTGGGGGGTCCCCTGAAATAGAGTCAGGGGACAAAGATTACATGGACAGGAATGGGACAGGACAGGAACAGCTAGGCCTCTCTGCAAACCGACGGACAGCGACGCATCTCCCCTCTCTCTCAGCCTAGTCAGCCTAACCTAACCACACCCCTAAAGGCACCCCAGTTATACCCTAAAACCTACATGTCCGTCCCACATCAGTTGAAACATTTAACGTAACTAAACAGTTGATTGGTGGACTTTGGGGGTGGTATGTCACACCATCGAGACTTCATTCAGCCTCTGAACATATTCATTGTTCTATACCTATTCCCATGATATCATAATTGTTCCGTTCACACGATTTAATTCATGTTACAATTGTACATAATTTTAAGCAATATCCGCAGAAAGAGTCTTTCTGTCCCACGGTCAGTCACATCTCTTGGCGATGATGATCAAGTGATCATCACATTGGCCTTCAACCCTTGCACTTCTTCTGCTGTGTTCAGCGCTTCAGCATGCCTTTGTCAAATCAATTTCACTCATTTATCCTGCCCCTCCTTTGTCCGGCTAAGTTAAGGGAAAATGGCGTCTCATCCAGCTCACTATAGCAAATGGAAAATGAACATTCATTAATTATATGATAATGTAGTTTTCACTGTTTACCACCCACCTTTGCACTATTCCCTGTTAGCGTTTTTCCTAGCATAGCTTTATGCAAAAACGGTATTATTTATCATTTCAAAGCAAGCTGCAACATGCAAACTACGAAATACACATGTGGCCTAGTCATGCATTGTTTCTCGTTTCTTTCAAAGCATAATACGGTTTTAGTTCTTTCATGCGTTATCTCACGTTAGTGTATGCATGCGCAAAGCAGTTTTCCCTTGTGTTCATGTAAGGTGCACATTAATTTTCTATTACTACTTACTGTTAGTACGTATTATGGGGGTATTCATTCGAGCAGGTTTCTTTTTGCGAAATCCTGCTCCATCAATCCCCCGTTTGATGGCTTTCTGGAGCCATCATAAAAATACCTCCCATACCGAGTGCCATCTTCATTTAACTAAAACTCAGTCTTCACGCTTTTTATGGCACTTTCGTCTAAATCTTTCATCAAATCATAGTATTCTCCTTTCATTTCTTCTAGTTCTATCTCTTCTCTTTTCCTCTTTCTTGCTCTCCTTTGATTCCCTGTTTCTGTTGTTTCTCTTCTTACACTCTTACACTTACAACATTTATATGTTGTTATTATCACTAAGGCTACTATGGCTACTGAAATAAGTGGCATTATTATTTTTCCTAATAAACTACTTCCAAAAGTAGAAAGCCATTTACCTACAGAGGAGAAACTCTTACCAAGTCTCTCCCAAACACAGTCAACCTCCAGTTGGATCAAATCTTCATGTAATTTCGTAATATTCTTTATATATCCCTCAATTCCTTTACTTTTTTCAGGGATATAGGTACAGCAGTGTTGGATTTTCAACATGCCACAGACTCCACCCTCTTTTGCCAATAAGATATCAAGGGCAAGTCGATTTTGTAAAACCATTGATCTGATTGCAACCATTTCTGTGTCAATCATTAAGAAACCACCAGCAGTATCTGTTGATAAACGATCAACCACTGTGGATAACTTCCGAATTTTGTGCGAATTTAGAATGACTCCAACTGAGGGTATCAGCGCACCAGAAATATCACCTACTATTTCTGAGAAACTTGCTCTTTTGTTACGTGTTAGTCCTTGGTTTATTTCATTTAATCTGTTGCTGTTTCGGTCCATGTGATAGACCTTTGGAAAGACAATAGCAAAATAACAACTACCATACCAATGTGCAGGCAATCTATAATAGGCTTTCTTACCACACACATAATAGACTCCTGGAAAGAAAGGATCAATTCCACCCTTCAGTCCCCAACCTCCAGTAATTTGGAAAGTATGCTCACATTCACTAGTACCAATGAAATAATTGTTATAGTTAGTTTTCATTCTAAACAAACATATTTTACCCTTCTGATGCCAGTCCAGGGACATTGCAGCATATGTCTCGCCCTTCTCATAATTTCCTTACCTGAAAGCCCATGGTGGAACCTGCGACTTCTGTCCAGCAGCTTTTCTCTGGAAACTTTCCCTTCTACTTTCTACCATTTCTATGAATACTTTTTCTTCAACCTGCAAACTACATGTTAAATTGTTTCTATAAGCATATTCTATATCTAAAGCCTTAGTAATATGGAAGAACTCTCCCATATAACGTGCATTTTTACTACTCAAAACCTTATTTAGTTCCTTAATAACAGGTATTTCTGAAAACACTAAGGGGCCGATTCCGATTTCGGCCGGAAGGGAACCGAACGATGGTCGGAGCCCTTCCGACCGAATCGGAACGTGCCGGCCGGATTCCTTTCCGACCGAGCCATTCCGTTGGGCTCGGTCAGAAAGGAATCCGACTCGGATTTCCGGATGGCTTACGACGGGCTCGGAGAGCCCGTCCGCCGTCCGGAATCCTTCAGTACTCCCCCGGCCGCCTCTTCACGACCGAGGGAGTACGATGGCAGTATTTCACTGCCTTTTCGTGCCGGTCTTTCCGGCACGAAAAGACAGTCGGTAACTGTCTTTGGGGGCCCCCAGTAGGGCCCCCATGGGTGCGAGCCCGCCGAATGAGCGGCCTGGGGGCACCATAGGTGCCCCTCTGTTGATCCCTGCACTCGGTGGCAGGCACCTTGGGGTGCCGGCCACAGGGTGCAGGGATGAACTGCACCCTGCTTTTCACAATGCAAGCATGCATTCCGCTCGAAATGCATGCTCCCATTGTGAAGTATACGAGTGCGACCGAACAGGGTTCGGTCGCATCGTACTTGCAGGGCCGTAACCGGCGACAGCAGGTCGGTCGGTTACGGCTCCTGGACGATGTCGGACGGACCTGAGTCCGTCCGACATCGGAATCGGCCCCAATATCTATATTAGAATAGTGATATTCGAGCTTCCCCGTCACGTAAAACAAACTTGTTAAGACACTGCAAGACACACCATATGTTAAGGGAAGGTGATGATACGTCACCCCCTCCGAGACAGACGAAGGTAATTGCATGCACACATAACAATCACTCACATTCATCGTATCAATGTATTCATACAACAATTTAGTAAACACATTTAACGAGAAATCACTAATTGATTTATCATGATGGAGAATGCTTCCATCCATTTTGTTCTATGTTGGAATTAGGTGTTCTTTTAGTAACATAATTCTCTCTTTCACTTGTCACATCATTAGTATTATTTCCATTATTAGTTACCATTAGGATAGGTACAAGGACAGTTAGTAATATCCACATGAATGTTAATAACAAGACACTACATAAGCAAGCTTTAATACATCTACGTTTTAGACTAGATTTTAGATGTTCAGTCACCTTTTCTTTAGCCATTTTGTATTCTACCAAAAATATATAAACATTTATCTAAATCTATAAAACACTAAACTTTACTAAAATATTAAAAATTCTAGGAAAATAGTGTAATCCTACACTTCAGACTTTCTTCTTTACCCCTTTCTTTTATTTTTATTTTCTTTAGGTCTTCAGAAATCTTTACTTCTTCTCCCAACTGACAATGCTGCACCTTAGTTTTTTGTCACAGTTCTTTTAAGGTGGTCTCAATTTGCTTTCATCAACATGTTCAGTGTCTGATTTGTCTTTTTCTTCACTTGGATCTGAGCTTTCAATTTCTTCCAAAATTACGTAAGTCCATTGTGGTGCTGTATATTTTCTACTTGGAATTCTTACTCTTCTTGTTTTTCCTACTAATTCTTCTCCTGACTCTTCTTGTTCTGTCTGACTTGAGACCTCATTACTTTGCTCTGGTATTTTCTTTAACTTTCTCCTTACAAGAGTGTATTTCAGTCTTTTCACTCCACCTGGCCAATTGTCACCTTTTCTTGGTTTGAACTACTTTTTCACCTTCTGCATCTGGTTCACAGGTTCTCTTATTTGGCCTTCCTTCTATCTGTCTTTCTTCCTGTTTTTCAGCAATTTCTGTTTCTTCTGTTTCAACAGTTATTTCACTGACTCCTGGCTCAACAGTGAACCCACTTCCTTCTGGTTCAGCAGTGAACTCACTTTCTTCTGGCTCAACAGCAGTCTCACCTTCCTCTGGTTCAACAGCAGTCTCACGAAACCCAGTAGCTGGTGCCCACTTTACTTGACTTGTGCTTGGCTGTTCATCATCAGTTTGTTCTTCAGAATCTTTTACTTTAGATTCTTCAGCTTCACACACTTCAACCTCTGGTTTTTTGACTTTTGTTTACCAGTTGCTGCTCTTCTTGTCTTTCAAGTGGACTTGGGACTTGTCTAGTGTGGCTTGCGTGAATCCAGTTTGGCAGACCACCACACTTTACTGCTGTTGTCGTCACCAGAATAACTTGGTAAGGACAACTCCACCTGGGTTCTAAACACAATTTCCTTACGTGTTTCTTGATGAGAACCCACTCACCAGGACTCAGATCATGAGCTTGATTCGGCTGTGTTGTTGTGGCATCTTCTCCAACCTGGTGAGACACAGAACGCACCAGATCAGCCAATCCTCTGCAACAATCAAGCACTAGATCATCAGATATATTCATCAGTTTGTTCGCTGGTATGTATGCTTGTCTCATTGCTCTTCCCATTAGAATTTCGTGTGGACTCAATCCCGTCTTTTTGTCAGGAATGCTTCTAAGACTCATCAATACAAGATGTAAAGCATCAGGCCATTTCAGTGTTGTGGACGCACACACCTTTCCTAACCTAGATTTTATTGTGCCGTTTAACTGCTCAACCACTCCAGATGCTTCGGGTCGATAGGCACAATGCAGCTTCTGTTCAATCTGTAATGCTGCACAAATCATCCGAATTATCTCATTATTAAAATGTGTTCCTCTATCTGTCTCTAAAGTGACTGGAAATCCATACCTAGGAATCAGTTCTCTTAGAAGTAGTTTGGCGACAGTTAAGCTGTCATTCCTTCTTGTCGGATAGGCTTCCACCCAGCGAGAGAACAAACAGACAACAACTAACACATATTTCAGCCCATTACATGGGGGTAGCTCGATAAAATCCAATTGAAGACGGGTAAATGGTCCTCCTGCTCTTCCAATTCATCCCCAACTAACAACTGTCTTTCTGCCTGGATCTTGCTTCTGACAAGTGATGCACCTCTGGCAAAGGCTCTCTGCAATGACCCTGAACCTTGGGTTATACCATGACTGCTTAAAGAGTCTGATCATTGCATCTCTTCCAACATGTGCAATTCCATGATATACCCTGGCCATATGGGAGAGTAAAGAATCTGGCAAGACTGGTCTTTCGTCAAAATAGACCCATACTTCGTCTTCTGCTCGCTTTCTACAACCTGTATTTCTCCAAATTTCCTTTTCCTCATCACTTGCCTCTTCCTGCATCTGCCTCACTTCATCCCAAGTTTCATATGTAAAGAATCTGGCAAGACTGGTCTTTCGTCAAAATAGACCCACACTTCGTCTTCTGCTCGCTTTCTACAACCTGTATTTCTCCAAATTTCCTTTTCCTCATCACTTGCCTCTTCCTGCATCTGCCTCACTTCATCCCAAGTTTCATATGTGGTTGTAAACATAAGATGGCATTCGGGATTTCCCTTTTCAATTGCTCTGTTTAAGGCCATTAAATTTCGTGCACAGAAACGCGCTATTTGGTCAGCGTATCTGTTGCCCTTTGTCACATAATCATCTCCTGATTTATGTGCGGCACATTTGACCAATGCAATTCTTTTGGGCAATTGCAAAGCATCCAATAGTTCTTTTACAGTTTTGCTGTTACGGATAGGGGAACCTGAAGAAGTCAGAATTCCCCTTTGCATCCATAGCTGTCCAAAATCATGGGCAACCCCAACCCATATTGGCTATCCGTGAATATGGTCACCCTCAGACTTTTGGCAATTTTGCACGCTCTAATTAGAGCTATCAATTCAGCAATTTGAGCAGAGTTTACCCCTTTTAGACAGGATGCTTCTAGAACTCCCGCTATGGTGCAAACAGCATAGGCAGTGCATAATTCACCTTTCTCATTCCTTAGGCATGACCCATCCACAAATATTTCACAGTCTGGTTCTTCCAAAGGAACATCCTCTATATCAAACCTGGGTTTGGTGCACGGTTCTGTCACATCCAAACAATCATGATCCTCTTCCTCTCTCACTTCCTCACAATGAGAATTCGGCAGAAGAGTTGCCGGGTTTACAGTTGTGCACCTCACCACAGTCACATTTTCAGCACCCAGAATCACTCTCTCGTACTTAGTCAGCCGACTAGAGGTCATGTATTGAGTCCGGGTTCGAGTTAAAAGAATCTCAATGGAATGTGGCACATACACTTTGACTGGATATCCCATCACAATCGCTTCACTTTGTTCCAGACTCACACAAGTGGCGGCTACTGCTTTTAAACAGCCTGGTAACGCTGCAGTCAATGAATCCAAAGTAGCAGAAAAATATGCTACTGGACCTCGTGCCATTCCATGTTTCTGAGTTAGGACTGAAAGTGCACACCCATCTCTCTCACAACAGTACAATTCAAAATCCTTTGCATAATCTGGCATTCCCAATGCAGGTGCTCGACAAAGACTATTTCTTAATTTCGTAAAAGCTTCCATAGTTTCAACATCCAGCACAATCGGATCTTTCACATCTTTTCGTGTCAACCTCTGTAGAGGTTTTGCAATCAGTGAGAAACCACTGATCCACTGCCTACAGTATCCAACCATTCCCAAAAACATTTGCACTTCTTTCTGAGTTTTAGGTGGGCTCATTTGTTTGATCACATTAATTCTTTCTGGTGTCACCTTTCTGACTCCCTTTTCTATTTTGTGTCCTAGGTACTGGACCTCTTGTTTACAGAATTGCAATTTTGCTGGTGACACTTTGTGTCCTCCTTCTGCCAAATGGTTCAGTAAGGCAATGGTATCTGTCACACATGCCTCTCGGGTCTTTGATGCCACAAGTAGGTCATCAATGTACTGAACCAAGACTGAATTTCCTGGCATGAACAAAGTCTCCAGACATCTTTTCAGAATCTGGTTAAAGATTGAAGGACTCTCGGTATACCCTTGAGGAACTCGGCACCATGGCAAAACACGGTCTCCGAACCGGAACGCAAAAAGATATTGGCTCTCCGGATGCAAGGGAATCGAGAAAAATGCTTGGCACAGATCAATCACTGTGTACCATTCTGAATCGCATGGAATTTGGTAAAGGATTACTGCTGGATTTGGTACTACTGGACAGCAAAGTACCACAATCTTATTAATCTTCCTTAAATCCTGTACTACTCTATATTTTCCGCTTGGCTTTTTAATTCCTATAATGGGCGAATTACAAGGACTACTCATTATTTCTCTCAAATTTCCCTGTTCAATGATTTGCTCAATCACAGGAGTGACTCCCGCAATTACTTCTGGACTCATTTTGTACTGAGGTGTATTGGGATACACAGCTCCCTCTTTCACTGTACCCTGAATCGGGTCGACATTTGTCATTAGGCCAATCTCTTTCCCCGTAAAGTCCCATACATCCGACCTCACAGTACTTCTAAGTTCCTCAGGCAAACTTTCTTCTGTGAGAAGTGAAAACAACTCATCGACTTCTGTCCCTTGCTTGGCTAACATCATCTTGAATTCAACATCTTCATCAGGCTTCTGAAACGCAATACCATCTGGCGTACAGTAGATGGTACAGTTCATCTTGCATAACAAATCTCGCCCTAAGAGATTTAATGGACTCGAGTCACATACCACAAACCGATGCATGTCTCTGAAGTTTCCAATATGAACTTCTATTGGTTTAGTGACTGGGGTTCTTTTTTGATAATCAAATTTATTTGCATTTAAAAAAAAAAACATACAAAGGACAGCATGTGATTGCGCAGTAAATTAAAGTCCATCTCCGGGAGACAACAAAAACCCCAGCAATGATTTGAAGGTGTCGAGCAAGTCACTCCATTTGAAAAACAGTAGAACGATATAGGAAAGAGAACAAACACATAGCTTAAAACAATAGATTTAGCCATTTGCCCCATATCTTATGAAATTTCTCAGGACATCCCGGGCCTCAAAGAGGGGTTCCTCTTGGGCCGCGCACCAATCCACACCCCGTCGCCACTTTCGTATGGTAGGGTTTTTGGCCTGAGCCCAGGCCACTGCGATGTCTCGTTTGACCACCGCCACCGCTGTGCCCAGAAATCGTTTGTCGGCTCTGGAGCTGTCCAGGCCATCAAATACTCCCAGAAGAAGGCGTATAGGATCGTGAGGGACTTGCCACCCCAGAGTTTGTGTAAGCTCAGATTCAACGCCCGACCAAAATGGAGCGAGACCAGGGCATAACCAGACCATGTGATAGAAATCGGCCGGAGCTTGGCCGCATCGTGTGCAATCTGGGTAGGGGCGCAGCCCTGCCCTATGTAGGCGTGCAGGGGTGAGGTATGCCATGTGAAGATAGTAAAGTTGGATGAGACGTAGTTTAGAGGAGGTCGTCAGAGGTTTGGGGGCCATAATGGCATCGCGCCAGTCTGCCTCGTCCAGGGGACCCAGCCATTCCTCCCAGCGGGTTCGCAGCGAGTCTAGGGTGGCAGGGCCATTATTTACGAGGGAACGATATATCCGTGACACCCCCCTCTGCCCAAGTTTCCCATCATGACCTGAGCCTCCAGCGGTCTAAACTCAGGAAGCGAGGTGCCTGGTGGAATATGTGTAGTAAGGGCGTGGCGGAGTTGTAGATACTTATAAAATTGGGAGGTATGAAGGGAGTGGCGCTGTTGCAGATTGGGGAAGGCCTAATGTGGTCACCCACCCAAACATCCCCAAGGAGCGAAATCCCGACTCGATCCCACTGCCGGAAGCCCTCAAGGGACGATGTTTCCCGCAGCCAAGTGCCGTGCAACAGAGGCGTGTGTTGGGTAAGTCTTTTGTCCCATCTCGTGTAGCGCAGCCAAGCCACTAGTACTGCCCTGGTGATAGGTGGAATCGTTTGTGGAATGGGAGCCCCGTACAAGTAGGCCTGGATGTGCGGGAAGTCCATAGTGCTAAGCTCGGTCCGGTAAGCCGGGTCAGACCAGCCGCCAGTGAACCAATCATGGACGACAATAAGTCTGGTGGCCAAGTAGTAAAGATGAAGGTTTGTCATGCCCATGCCTCCATCAAAGGGAGGGATCCGGCAGCGGGCTAAGGCTATACGTGGTCTCCCACCTCCCCACAGGAATCTGGTAATTACCCCATCAAAGTCACGGAACCAACTACCCGGAAGGTGGAAAGTGATGTTCTGTAGAATATATAGGAAACGGGGGAGGATCATCATTTTAAAGAGTGCCCCTCTTCCAAGGGGGTTGAGGGGGAGGGATTGCCAACGCCTAAGGGCATTTTTGGCCTTCTTGACCAGGGGTGTAATGTTGAGGGCCCATTCCATCTCCGGGAGCAGAGTCACCCAGATCCCAAGGTACTTGAACGATTGCCTCCTTAAAGGGATACTAGACTGCCAATCAAAGCAAGCCCTCGAGGGATGGAGGGGGATCAGAGTGGACTTCGTCGGGTTGAGTCGCAGGCCCAAGGCGGTCTCGAAGGCCTGGAGCACTTCTAGGCAACGCGGGCCGGAGCTCTCCGAGTCAGCCAGGAAAAGCAGTACGTCGTCTGCGTATAGGGCGATTTTATCCACCTGGTGGGGGTCCCAGGACCACCCTCGGATTTGGGGGTCATCACGTATGAGGCAGGCCAGGGGCTCCATCGCCAGCGCAAATAAGATCGGTGAGAGAGGACACCCCTGACGCATGCCTCTCCGAATTGGAAACGCCTCTGAGAAGGCGCCGTTGCTCAAAACTCTGGCTTTGGGGTTGGAGTACAGGACACTGATGAGGCGCCTGAAATGGGGGCCGAAACCCATCGTGGTAAGAGCGTCTTCCAAGTAGCCCCAATCAACCGTGTCAAAGGCCTTCTCAAAATCAATGAGCAACAGGGCCAGGTACGGTGTGAGGAGATGGCAGTGGGCCAGGGCAAGGTGAAGACGTCGTAAGCAGTGCCGAGTGCCGCGTGCCGGCATGAAACCACATTGGTCTGGATGGATCAATTTGTGTAACAGGACGGAGACGCTGGGCCAGGGCTGTGGCAAAGATTTTCATTTCTGTATTAATTAAAGAAATCGGACAGTAGTCCGCGCTGGAGGGAGAAGGTGGCTGGGTCTTTGGGATGACCACTATAGTGGCCACATCAGTCTCAGAGGGAAAAGAGCCCTTCTCGGCCACATGCCAGAAGAGGTCGACCAGTTGGGGTACCAATAAATCTCGATATGTCGCATAGTACTCTTGTGGGAAGCCGTCTGGTCCTGGTGTCTTCCCAGAATGTAGTAGGGAAATAGCCCCATGGATTTCCTCTGGGGTAAGGGGAAGATCCAGGTCCGTCGCTTCGGCCTGAGCAAGGCAGGGTAGCTGGACCCCCATTCGGTCCAGTAAGCCAGCCAGAGAGGCCTCAGGGGGACGGGCTGAATAGAGCTGGGCATAGTAGCCCGCAAAAGCTTGGGCAATGGCCCGTGAGGTACAGTGGTGGGTCCCATCAATGTCCCGAATTTCAGGGATGATTCTGTTAGCCTTGGGGTAGGAGACCAAGTTATGAAGCAACTTTCCGTTCTTGTCGCCCCACCCGTACACCCGGGCCACAGAGGAGCGCCACAGCATCTTGGCAGAGTCCAGGGAGATCTGACGGATCTCATCCCGGATCGCCGCAACCTGTCCGGCGGGCTGAGCGTCTTCCGTGTCTGCGAGGGTCAATTCCAGCCGCAGGGCCTGCGCCTCAAGCTGGGTCAGGCGTTCAGTCTGCGCCGCCCGTTTCGTGTGCACCAGACCTCTGGCTATGCCACACAAGGTAGCCTTACCGGCCTCCCATAGTGTGCCCGAAGTGGGGACCGAACCTTGGTTGGTAAGGAAGTAGTGCCGCAACTCTACTTCAAGCGCGTCCCTAATGTCCGTGTCTTGCAGGAACCACGCGTTCAGTCGCCAGACCGACCGCATCCCATCAGTGGTGCCTCCCATGCGGCAGGAGATGGCGGAATGGTCCGAGATTCCACGGGGGAGAATAGAAACGCTATACACCTGTTGGCAATCGGTGGCAGGCAGGAGGATCAAATCGATTCGGGAGTGTGTATGGTGGGCCGCTGAAGCGTGAGTGTATTGTTTCGCCCGGGGGTTCCAAACCCTCCAGGCGTCACAGAGACCAAGGGCGGCCGACCAGTCGGATAGTCTCTTGGAGCAAGTTAGGCGCGATGGGGATGGGTCACCCGTTGTGTCAAGTGACGGCTGCATAACTGCATTGAAGTCGCCCCCAATTATTGTCTGACCCTGGGGTAGGGCGGAGATTACCTCTGTAAGGTGACAGAGAGTAGAGGTAAGTGTGGCAGGAGGGATGTATGTTGATAATAGATTCAGGACCTGACCTTCAAGCTTACCGGACATGGCAACGTAGCGGCCCTGCGTGTCGGTCGTCACGTGCACCGGGGTAAAGGGAAGACCTCTCCGGGTTAGTATGTCCACCCTGCGAGAACCCAGTGTGAAACTGGAGTGCCACACCCTGTCGAACCCGTACCTGGTGAGAAAGGAGCAGTGGGTTCCCAGGAGGTGAGTCTCCTGAAGGAGGAGCACGTCAGGCGCATGGCGTTGGGCGTATTTGAGGACCGCTGCACGTTTGATGCAGTCCAGCAAGCCATTCAAGTTCCACGACAGAACATGAAGAGACCTACCGTGGGTGGACATCGGGGTAGTAACTGATGCGGTGACGTGGAGGACCAAGGGCGCCCGGGTCCCAGGGGAAGTGGTGCATCGCAGCTAGGGTGGAAAGATGTAGCATGTGTAAGGTGGTGTGGCGTCTGACGGTGGCGATGGTGTGCGCAAGTGGTAGGCTGTCATCAAAAATGTAAAACAATGGCTCGAACATAGCCAGAACAAAAAAGGCTCGGAAGGCACAGCCCCCCCTCGCAACCCCTCCCAACGGCCCCCACCCTATACTTCCTAAAGTGAAGCATCTGTCGCCCTGAAAAAGAAAAATTAACAATAACAATAACAAAGAGCTAAGCTAAAATGTTTAGCAGGGCAGTTCGTGGCAATGATGGACCCCTCCATATAGACGGATGTCATAGTGTCTTCAGCTGCTTAACAACATAAGACAATTTAAGAGTTCTGCCTCAATTCCAGACCCGTGGACCTCCAAAGTCAGATTCCTGTGTCATCCCCAGGTCCCAGATCCTCGAAGCGCGACTTCTAGATAGATCGGACTCCGATAGGACGGGGCTTAAATCAATCAGTGAACTGGCTCGGCTGTGGTCATCAAGAGCCGGAGGAACCTCAGAGGAGATCAACAGCTGGGACTCAGCGCCCGGTGATCATGATGGCCCTCCCCGCCGGTCTCCCCTCCTGCGGGACCGGTTGTGCCTCCGCTGCGGCTTGGGAGGAGACGAGTGTGTCTGTGGAGGTTTCGACAAGGCGGGGGGGAAGTAGGCCGGGTCCGCAGAGGTCGCTCCTCTGTGAGTCAAGTCCAGGCCGCCTGCGGAGTGTCGAAAAAGATTGTTTTACCTTGGAAAACGACTCTGAGACGGGCCGGGAAGAGAAGACCATAGCTCAGTCCCAGATTGCGGAGCTTTTGTTTGACATCCGTATATGTGCGAGGTTGGGCCTGTACTTCTCTCGTGTAGTCTGGGAAAAGCATTATTGTATTGTTTTGGTATTTCAAGGGACCGTGTGCCCGTCCCTCTCCTAGGATAGTATCTCTGTCTCGGAAGTTGAGGATCCTAATGATGATGGGACGAGACGGAGCCCCGGGGGGAGGCCTGGGTGCCAGGGAGCGGTGGGCACGTTCGATTGCGAACCACATAGAGAGAGCATCTTTGGTAAGCCTGGGCGGTGAAATTCGCTACGCTCGCGAAGCCTGCGAAGTTGCGGTAACTTCGCGATTCGCGTAGAACGCGAAGCTACCGTGCGCTACGCAATTTGCGGCGTAGCGTAGCTGTTTTTCTTCGTCGCGCGCTCAATATACGTTCTCGCGCGCGGTAACGACCTACCGTGATTCTGCGTTCGCCGACGCGACTTCCTATCCGTTCGCGGGCGCCACGAGATTTGGAATCCAGGCCGCAAGTTCCCGCGAGAGTGTGCGACCGCGAACACGTCATTCGGACGCGCGATCTGACTTCCGGCGGCAGTGTTGGTAAGATCGCGATCCCGAACACGAAGAAACTACATTCTGGCGATGAATATATCTCGAGCATCATAAAACCTTCTCGAAAAAGATGAATTCGTTCATTTTGCACACAAAACTCCTCAGGTTGTCATTTAGAGATGTAGTTTGGTGAGCAAGGAGTCCTTTTCTTTTTTTCCAAGAGGAAGGAAGTGCCCCTGATTCTCAAACTTCCTGTTCCTGTCCAGCAGGCTCCTCCCAGTGTTTTGTCCATGTGCTGTTCACTTGCATTTTGATTTTGACCTGGAAGGATCACTTTTTGTGTCTGTCTGCTGCATCATATCATTGGATTGGATTTGAGGACTCTTGGATTTGAGATTTTACAAGTAAGTTGGAGAATTGGTGTACTTGTTTGTTTGATTGGGGCTTGTTTTACTTTGTACCTACATTTTTTGGGGGATTTCCATATTTTTTAAATGTATTGTTGTGGCCTGTAGTTTCTGCAGGGGCCTAGTTGTTTTTCTTTGATTGGAATTTCAGCCAGTAGGCCCAGACTAGAGCCCGAGGTACCCATGGGTGCAGGTTTCTGTGATGTCTGTTGAATTTAAAGTTTAAACATCATGTAGGCCGGGCATCCATGGATGGCCTTGTTTACTTTTGAATTGGTAAAAGTGGTTTTTGGGGTGTATTTTATTTTTTGTGGTGTTTGTTAAATAAATAGGCCTTTTCAGCCAGTAGGTAACCCTGGGCGTTCAGCTCGCGGACTTTGGGCAAGTCCGCACTGCGCGACAACGCGGACTTGCACTTTTTAACTTCTTCGCGCGCTCAATGTACGTTTTGCGCGCGCGATAACGACAATTTATGACGATCGCGATGCCGAACACGCAGAATTTACAATCTGGCGAACAATATCTCTCGAGCATCATTAAACCTTCTCGAAAATGTTGATTTAGTTCATTTTGCACAAAAAACTCCTCAGGTTGTCATTTAGATGTAGTTTGGTGATCAAGGAGTCATTTTTGTTTGGTTTTACAATTTTTTCCAAGAGGTAGCAAGTTTCCCAGAGTCTCCAACTGCCTGGTCCTGTCCTTTGTCTTCACTTTTTGTTATTTTGGGTGGCCTGGCCATGTGGGTGGCAGCCATTTTGTGAAGCCAGGCATTGTGCTTTTGCCATAGGCCTGCATTGTCTGTCTTGTCTTCCTTTTCTTGTTGTTGTTGGCGGCCATTTTGTGTGAACAGCCACTGTGCTTTTGCCATAGGCCTCAAAGCTTGTTGCGGCCTAGTGTGGCAGTAGGCCCGGCGGTAGTCATCCTCATGGGTGCATAAAAACTGTTTTTTGTTGTCTGTTGAATTGTAACATAATTGAGGCCATGGATGGCATTGTTTTTAATTGGTAAAAGTGGTTTTTGGAGCGTATTTTCTTTTTTGTGGTGTTTGTTAAATAAATAGGCCTTTTCAGCCAGTAGGTAACCCTGGGCCTTCAGCTCGCGGACTTTGGGCAAGTCCGCACTGCGCGACAACGCGGACTTACACTTTTTAACTTCTTCGCGCGCTCAATGTACGTTTCGCGCGCGCGATAACGACAATTTGTGACGATCGCGATGCCGAACACGCAGGATTTACAATCTGGCGAACAATATCTCTCGAGCATCATTAAACCTTCTCGAAAATGTTGATTTAGTTCATTTTGCACAAAAAACTCCTCAGGTTGTCATTTAGATGTAGTTTGGTGATCAAGGAGTCATTTTTTTTGTTTTACAATTTTTTCCAAGAGGTAGCAAGTTTCCCAGAGTCTCCAACTGCCTGGTCCTGTCCTTTTTCTTCACTTTTTGTTATTTTGGGTGGCCTGGCCATGTAGGTGGCAGCCATTTTGTGAAGCCAGGCATTGTGCTTTTGCCTTAGGCCTACATTGTCTGTCTTGTCTTCCTTTTCTTGTTGTTGTTGGCGGCCATTTTGTGTGAACAGCCACTGTGCTTTTGCCATAGGCCTCAAAGCTTGCGGCCTAGTGTGGCAGTAGGCCCGGCGGTAGTCATCCTCATGGGTGCATAAAAACTGTTTTGTGTTGTCTGTTGAATTGTAACATAATTGAGGCCATGGATGGCATTGTTTTTAATTGGTAAAAGTGGTTTTTGGAGCGTATTTTCTTTTTTGTGGTGTTTGTTAAATAAATAGGCCTTTTCAGCCAGTAGGTAACCCTGGGCCTTCAGCTCGCGGACTTTGGGCTTGTCCGCACTGCGCGACAACGCGGACTTACACTTTTTAACTTCTTCGCGCGCTCAATGTACGTTTTCGCGCGCGCGATAACGACAATTTGTGACGATCGCGATGCCGAACACGCATGATTTACAATCTGGCGAACAATATCTCTCGAGCATCATTAAACCTTCTCGAAACTGTTGATTTAGTTCATTTTGCACAAAAACTCCTCAGGTTGTCATTTAGATGTAGTTTGGCGATCAAGGAGTCATTTTTTCTTTGTTTTACAATTTTTTCCAAGAGGTAGCAAGTTTCCCACAGTCTCCAACTGCCTGGTCCTGTCCTTTGTCTTCACTTTTTGTTATTTTGGGTGGCCTGGCCATGTGGGTGGCAGCCATTTTGTGAAGCCAGGCATTGTGCTTTTGCCTTAGGCCTGCATTGTCTGTCTTGTCTTCCTTTTCTTGTTGTTGTTGGCGGCCATTTTGTGTGAACAGCCACTGTGCTTTTGCCATAGGCCTCAAAGCTTGCGGCCTAGTGTGGCAGTAGGCCCGGCGGTAGTCATCCTCATGGGTGCATAAAAACTGTTTTTTGTTGTCTGTTGAATTGTAACATAATTGAGGCCATGGATGGCATTGTTTTTAATTGGTAAAAGTGGTTTTTGGAGCGTATTTTCTTTTTTGTGGTGTTTGTTAAATAAATAGGCCTTTTCAGCCAGTAGGTAACCCTGGGCCTTCAGCTCGCGGACTTTGGGCTTGTCCGCACTGCGCGACAACGCGGACTTACACTTTTTAACTTCTTCGCGCGCTCAATGTACGTTTTCGCCGCGCGATAACGACAATTTGTGACGATCGCGATGCCGAACACGCAGGATTTACAATCTGGCGAACAATATCTCTCGAGCATCAGTAAACCTTCTCGAAAATGTTGATTTAGTTCATTTTGCACAAAAAACTCCTCAGGTTGTCATTTAGATGTAGTTTGGTGATCAAGGAGTCATTTTTTTTTTGTTTTACAATTTTTTCCAAGAGGTAGCAAGTTTCCCACAGTCTCCAACTGCCTGGTCCTGTCCTTTGTCTTCACTTTTTGTTATTTTGGGTGGCCTGGACATGTGGGCGGCGGCCATTTTGTTAAACCAGCCACTGTGCTTTTGCCATAGGCCTCCAAGCTTGCGGCCCAGTATGCCAGTAGGCCCAGAGGTAGTCACCATGGGTGCATAAAACTGTTTCTGTGTAGTCTGTGGAACTTTGGCATCATTTAGGCCATAGATGGCATTGAATAGATTAAATTGCATTCCGAAATCTGGCTTTTTTTGGAGGGTCTGACTATTTCACTTATTGGGTGTGGTAAATAAATGCATTTTTTGCGTGTGTACTGTCATTAGAATAGTGTTGTTGTAGTGGTTGTCTAACTTTCCAAAGTGTTTTTAGCCATGTGGATTTTTGTTTTTGCATGAAAGCGGTGTGTGTTTTATAAGGCATCCTTTGTCTGCCCATATATAGGCCTGCTTGAGTTCATTGTTTGCCGTGCCTTGTGCCTGTGAGTCACCATGTTTCTGGGGGCCATTTTTTTGTGGTAGTTATTAGTGTGCTGTTTTTGCCAAATAGGCCTGCGTGTCTTTCCATTTTTCCTCTTGTTTTACTGCTGCCAAATCCATCCCCATTGCCAGCTGCAGCTCCCTGATGCTGCTATATAATACATCACACGTGATGCACAAATTTAGGCCAAACATGCTCCAGTACATTTTAGTTTTAGTTCTTTAATATTCTTATTCTTCCAGAGTGTACAGTAGCCAGGAAAGCCCTGGCCTTGTTGTCAACGTCTCACAAATGGCTACACTGTGTGTTGTTGTTGGAAGAGTTTCTGAAATTTAATAATTGAGGCCACCACACACTAAGTTCTATATTCTATTTGTTTGATTTGTGCTATGTTTGACTGATGTTCTGGCTTTTTTGCTTTTAGGTGCACAAAGACTGAGGAGGAGGTGTGTCTCTCAACATTGCCTGTTGCACTTCCAGACAGACATCCTGCTGCTGGACACACAACGTGACGTGTGACCTGACTGACCAGACATCTCTGCAACTGAGTGCTGCTGACATCTGAAGAAGATGGGCCCAAAGAAAGCAGGTACCAGGTCCTCCAGTACCAAGAAAGTTGCTATTGAGAAGAAGAAGGAACAGAAGAAGCAAGTGACACTGAAGTCTGGTGTGCCGGCCAGTACCTTTTTGGGAAAAAAAAATTGCGCCTGCAGCAGCGGTGTCCGGGGGCAAGCTGGGGGCAGCACATCCGCATCAGTGGACCCAACCCACCAACCCAGGGCCAAGCACATGAGTGGAGAAGAGGTAGCCAGCCTAATGGTGGAAAGCAGTGATGCTGAGCCGGAGATAAACTTATCGCTATCTCAAAGTAGTACCCAATCAACGCAGGAGGAAACACAGCAGATAAGTGGTCAACAACAACAGCCGCAACCACCGCCCGCAATAGTAGTTGTTGTTCCTCCTGAAGTAGGGGCAGTTCAGGAAATTGAGCCTCATGCAGAGGTAGAAGAAGAAGCCACTCATTCAGAAGATCCATTGTCTTCCAAATCGCCAGCAAGGAAAAGGAGGGGTAGTCCATCGAGTTCTTCGCCAAGCCCCCTTCTGATGATCTAGATGCCACTTGGAAGCCTCAAACTGAGTCTGAGAGGGAGCCACGTTCCAAGACCAAGCTAGGGAAAAGGAAGGTTCCAGAAAGCCTTACACTTATGGAGGTCGATGTAGAACAGCAAGATGATGATGATGATGACGACGAGCCAGTCATCACGAACATCACTCCCGGCCCCGAGGAGATGGAGACCAACATTCTTACTCTATCCAAAATCGCTGCGAGGGATGTAGCACGCATACCTCCACAGGTAACACCAACACGACCTACAGCTTCCATATTTGCATTAGCAAAGGCCCGGCAGCGACCTACATCCAGCACAACCACCACCTCTGTAGGAGTAGGTAGTGGTACAGCAGCACAGAGTCAAATTCAACACACACCCTACAGATCATCCGGCATTGGAAGTGGCACCTCCAGCAGGAGGCCAAAGTTAAGCTCCCCAGTTTGGGACTTCTTTACGGTTAGCGAAAAGGAGGAGAACATTGCTATATGCTCCATTTGTAATACCTCTGTTAGTCGTGGTAAGCTTGGTACAAACTATGGTACCGGAGGCCAAATGACCCATCTGAAAAAACACCACTTGATCAGCTGGGAGGACCACCTTCGCGACAGAAAAAAACGGCAACCACTGGTGTTGGTGGGGATAAAGGAGTAGAAGAAGATCCGATCACGGTGGAAGAGGAAGGACAGGGAGACATTCTCACTAGTGGTACACAAGGTGTCCCTGACCCCAGCAGTGCAGTCTTAACGTTGCACACATCTTCAGCAACATCTCAGTGGCACAAGAGTAAGAGTCAGCCGGAGACACCAAGAAGTACCAGGTCCGCACTACCAAAAAGTGCGTTGAGCCTAAGAGAAAGGAAAACCATGCAGCCTACCATTATCAGCATGTTTGGGGGTGAGGGGCAGTACGAACGCAACCACCCAATAGCACGTTTGTACAATGCGAAGCTGGCTAAAATGTTAGCACTGGACCTTCTCCCTTTTTCTTTTGTTGAAGGGTTGGGTTTTGTGGAATTTGTGTCAACCATCTGCCCAAAATGGCATGTTCCCAGCCGCTACTATTTTGCCAGAGTTGCAGTTCCAGCACTACATCACGACGTGCTGGAATTGCTAGGAAAGGCCTTGAAGCAGAGTGCTGTTCACAGTATCCACCTGACTACAGACATGTGGACCAGTTGCCAAGCCACAGATTACATGTGCATCACTGCACACTGGATCAGTTTTGTGGGTGTTAGAGAACAGCTATCTGCTGGTGTTGATACTGCAGAGATTTTTCATGCCACTCGCAAACATGCAACTGTAGCCATGTTTGCCATGGAGAAATCTCATACTGCTGCAAACATTTTGGAAGAGTTTAACACCAAGGTCTTTGAGTGGCTGCGCCCAAGAGGGCTTACGATTGGTTTTGTTGCCACGGACAACGGCAGTAATGTAGTTTTGGCCATGCGCAATGGTGGCTATTTCAGGGTCCCGTGTTTGGCACACTGCATTAACATTGTTGTTCAAGACTTTTTGAAAAATGAATCAAAAGTCAGCAACTTACTGGTCACCTGCAGAAGAATATGCACACATTTCAGCCATTCTTTTAAAGCCCGGAAGCAGCTGAGGGTCATTCAACGTGAGCATAAACTGCCAGTCAAAGCGCTCATCCAGGAGGTGCCAACACGTTGGAACTCAACTTATTATATGCTTGATCGTCTGTTTGAACTGTACATACCACTCAATGCTTATGTCATGCAAAGAATAGGGGAACCTACTGTGAGAGGCATGACCGTTGAGATGGCTCAATGGGACCTCATTAAATGCCTGACTGAGATGCTACTTCCTTTTGAGATCTTCACACGTGAAGTCAGCAGGGAGGACTGTACTATGGGCCAAGCTATCCCATTGTTGCACATGCTAGAGCAACAGCTGAAGGATGTGTCTGAAACGTACACAGGTGTGGATGACAAACAAGACGCATATCATTTGGCGGAGACCTTAGCCGCTCGCTTATCGGAAAATACAAGGATTAAAAATAAAATTTTGTCACAACCACATTACATTAGTGCCACAATTTTGGATCCACGGTACAAAGTATTTCTGAACAGCAAGGCAGTAATTCCTTTTTCGGAAGTGGATGTTGCCAACTACAAAACTTTGATAGCTAAGGAAGCAACTATTTTCGAAAGTGAACGGCTGTTAATTACAGGCCCCCCACCACAGGCCATAACCAGTACTACAGGGCATCCAGAGTCAAGTTATACTTCGGAGCCTGAGGGCAGTGCATTTGCCTCCCAGCAGTCACCTACACCAACAATAACATCAAGAACAGGATCGTCCGCAGCACAATGTGCAACTGATTGGTTTCTACAGCAGGGGTATGGTAAGTCCAGTGCTGATGCAAAGGCAAAACCGGCCGAGCACATCCGAGCACCCCTTAACATTGAGCGGATGGTCCAGGCCTATCTGGATGACCCAACAGAGGTCTTCATGGATGGAAACCCATTGGTGTATTGGTATGGGAAAAGAAGCCAATGGACAGTGCTCAGCAGGCTGGCGATAAAGTATCTCGCTTCCCCTGTCGCAAGTGTCTCTTCTGAGCGTGTTTTCAGTGCTGCTGGTGCCATTGTAACTTCGAAAAGGACCAGTCTCTCGGCCCAAAGCGTGGAGAGGTTAACCATGATCAAAATGAATCAGCACTTTATACCACCGGATTACAAAATACGTGAATCACAGCAGGAAGAGCAGAGCGACTTGGATGACGTAAATAGTGCGTTACAGGACCTACTTCTGTCCGAACCACCAGAGTTTGAGGACGAGCTCCTCTTCCCTGACAACTAGGCTTTCAAATTGTTGCTTTCTTCCTTCCTTTATGTGTCTGTGTATCTGTCTTTCTGGTTCAAATCAAATCACAACAAAACCATCACCACCGTCTTCTTTTTATTTCCCTATTGGAGTTGCACGTCTGTGCATTTAACTGTCCACTCTTCAGAGTCCTGCTTCATCTTCCTGTCTCGCACGAGTACATTTCCATCAAGCCAGACATTAGTACAATAAATGTTGCCTTTACCAGTCCCGCCTCCATTAGAAGTGAAACGTGACTACTATAGCTATCCTCCGTTTTGTTTTCAAGCTGAAACTCATCAGTGTCTGAAGGCTACAGCCTCAGCAGGCATCCAAAGGTCCTCACTGTCAGGACAGAAGGTACTTGGCAGAGAAAGACAATAGACTCTTCGAAGAAACTTGCTGACATTTGTGCAAACTCAAATGACCAGCAATGAGCACTACACAGGCCGCGGACCATCATCACAGTGCTGCTGACCATGGGAAGCAACTTAAACTGTGACAAAGGTGCCACAGATGAATACGACGAAAACCGAAACAGCGCCTAACACTCAAAATGAATGTGGACTGGAGTAATAATGATGAGGCCACTGCCCCGCAAAAACAAAAAAAAAATGTCATCACTAGGCATCTGATGATCTGACAGCCAAAGAGAAGAGCAAGACAGGTAATGATGGAATGCATTGGATGTTTGCAGACTGTGAGCGATTGCTGTTGTTTGTTGTTGATGTTGTGCATGAAGTCGAACTCTACTCTACTAGTTAATCTACAAAGTGACTCAAGTAAATAAGTGACAGTCAATGTTTCCTTTCTTGTTGTTTAATAACCAAATTGTACTCCTACTACTGCAGGTGCAGGCCAATATCTGTTGCAATTTTTTAATATGGAATATGGACTTAATCGGAGTCAACAATACAGACTGAGTTGTAGTTGGACAACACGTACCACACCATGATGATGACCATACTATCTTTTCGCGCGCAGTCATTCAGTTGGATCGGAGATGATTCAAGGACTAATTGCATTTCATGAAGTGGCATAAGGTAAACATAAACACAACAATTCAACAAGAAAGTAGTAAACACAGCAGACCTACATGTCCATGTAGTGGTCTAGTCGAGTGTAGTGATGACTGACAGCGGAGCATTGATTTTGTCAGTTAATTAGGAAAATGCTAAGTTGCTGTGTATGCCTTTTGTCTGGCTATGTCAAAAATTAAGGTAAATGGAGGTTGGGTCACGGGCTGGTGCTGTGGTGGGCCTGTTCTGTCCTGTTGTTGTTGTAGCTTAATGCTGTAAACAGAATCTACACGATATATCCAAGCCGCCTCACTCTGAAAGTGTTCTCTCTTCTCTTCTTGGACTCCACCGTAACTGATGTTTTTTTTTTTTTTATTCATTGATTTCTCAATACCCCTTTTGTTTTTCCATCTAGACGTTACAGGCCGGCCTTTACCCTGTGCTTGCTATACTGGGAGACACAACTCACATTTACCTTACCAATCGGCATCAGGAAGGCCACCAAGATTGATGTGCGGAGCGTCCATGGAAGATAGGACCAAGAGGAAGGACGAGATTCAACTCCACAATTTTAGCATGATAATACAGTAACTTTAGTATCATTCATCATTCATCTTTTAATTAATTTGATTCCTTTTTTCTCTGCAATCATTAGGACTGTGTGTTGTGTGTTTGTTTGCTAATTGATCCCTACAAATGTTTGTTAATTGTCTTTGCTATCTTTACAAGTAAGCCCAGTACAACATGGAATTTGGGTCTCTGAGGGCATATTACAGGCAAGGCAAATTGCATAGAAATAGAATATACTGGTGCCCTGTACTGTCTAATTGTCTAGTAGGAGTTATTATGTACTACTCATTAACCATCAAGTTATCTAATCTTCATCATTAACGCATGCATTTCCCTTTTCTCGCTTTATTGATTTTTTGGATAAGATCATGGTCGTCTGCCAAGATTGCGCTTTGCTTTTGTTGTCCATGCATACTGTTTTTCATTTTCAAACCTTTCCCCAAACCCCCTTCCCATCCATTCATCAAACCCTAACCCTCTTCCCCGGGCTGTGATTTATATTGAGGTGTGATGTGACTACATAAAATGTACACCAATTGATCACACGCTTGCTGGGGCAGATGTGGTGAAAGCAACACTAATTCAATTGCAAGGCAGGGCGAGGAGCTTCTTCTGCTTGGCCACCCATGCTCAGTCTATGTGCATTGTGCAAGCCGTCAACGGCTAATAGTAGTACATCATAATTAATTGCCGTCATTGATTGCATTAATCATCAAACTCCTACCACACAGCAGTAAAGGTTACGAATTACGATTGTGTTAAGTTAAGTGACTCACTCGACAGCACAACTGCAGTTTATAACTTCTTGTACTAGGCTGTCCCCGCCACCATTATGTTTAATTTGACTTTAGCAGTTGCAACTGCAATATTGTTTGTTTGGCAGTTGTCTTCTGTACTGTATTTCACTTCGTTCGACTACTCCTCCCACAGTTTTTCTCAGGCAAGTGACTGTCTCTTTTTTAAATTTTTTTAGCAAATGCTACTGCCAGTGTCTACTCTAGTACTACCACCACAACCATGGCATCTTCTACATTCTCTATGGAAACCATGCAGCCATCGCTGTGCCGAACGTAGTCATCATCAATCACAGGTAAGATAAGTTTGGTGGGAGGTAGAATACTAGTAGGACAAATAACTCGGTGAGGGGCACCGCATCTATCTGTTTGTTATACATCATCGGCAGATTATTTAAATCAAACACTGGCTGCGGCCCTGCAGCAGCAAGCAAACCAATGTGACGTTAATTCGTAAAACAGTAACCCCCCACAAAACATTAACATTGTATGTTTAAGTATAAATATAATTTATTACCCTAACAAAAATAAACTATCCCACACCTGACCCACCCCTCTCCCTAACCCCAACCAATGTCCAAAACGAAAAAAGTCCAAAGAATGTCCCGAAACCCCAACGCCCAATTCCCACCCACCAAAACAAGGAATAAAAAGGGGCAAAGCAACAGGGTCCTCGATGTTATAATCGGCGGGCTTTAAGGTGTTTGTCCACCAGGAGTTTCACCCGCTCCTCCATTTGCTCCTCTTGCCGTGCCATCCGGAGGAGAATCTTCTTGCGGAATGCCCTGCAGTGGCATCCACAATGGGGGACAGCAGCAGTGCTGGCTGCTAATGATTTGCGGCGGCTGGCTATCAGACCGCGGCGCCGTACCGCTGGAGTTGGGGCCTGGATGGGGCCCGGGGCATCGGACGAGGCTGCAGCTGCTGCCGCCTCCTCCTCCTCCTCCGCCAGAGCCACCAGCCTCCGGTACTCCCGGCATATGGCCTCCAGTTTCCGGCGCCGGGCCCTGACTGCCAACTCCTTCCGCGATGGTTTGTCTTGGGAAAAGAAAGAAAGAAAATATTGTTGTAACCAGTACTCTTACATAAACAGTAACACAAAATTAATTCAACACATAATGGCACAGTAGCACTAGCAAGAAGCACAGTACATAACATTTGTGGTAATAATCTATCTATCCTCCCACTTCCTCGGCCTCTAACATTTGTGGGAGTTTCAGGCATTATACTAGCACTATGGACTCCAAGCAGTACACAGTACACCAGTGTTCTTCTTATCTCTAGTTTAGGGAAATGACATAACCTGGTTGTAGCCGGCATTGCCAGCTCGGTCATCTATGCTTGAAGCCAAGACAAACATACGAGTCATGACGCAGAGTAACATTAGTTTGATTTACTACTGTTTGCAGGTGGGGAAGCTCGTATTTTTCTATTACGGGTGGCACTGGCCATACTCTCTCTGTTACATGGAGGGCAATTGCTCAATTTCACAGTGCCTTGGCTACTACAAAAAGGCAGATTATATATCTGATCCAATGATCGTTGCTTTTATATGGGACAACGACATAAGGTCAGTAGCGGTCGTTGGTGGGACTCGGGGAGTTTGGCCGGGCGGTGGCGTGGGTAGGGGCAGGATGGGGGTAGTAAACTATGGATTACGGCCAATTACAGGTAAGTAAACATATAAATAAATGAAACTAATTTTGTTGCGCACACTGCATCCCATTTGGCGGTGCAGTGCGCACAATGAAATTCACTTTATTTATTTGTATGTTACAGTAAAGTTACCTGTATTTGCCCGCGTAATACATTGTTTACTACTACCCCCCACCCTGCCCCTCCCCACATCGGCTTTGGTACGCTGGCGCGGTTTCTTTAAAATTACCAAAAACTGAGCAACCCGTGACAGTCTCCACCTATGCTGTCTATGATGAATACAAACAGGCATCCATCCATTCTAAGTAAATGTCAATCATTCTTCTTAATCTCTCCACAAACCTTACTTTGTTTCACCAACAACAACGCATGCGTCCACTCACTCCGTTGCTTGCCTTGGCTTTGAGTTTCACCCAAACACCGCTGATGATTCTTGCTATCCACAGTATCCACCCATACTGTGTCGCCCACCCAGGCAGGCATCCATTCTTCTTTCACCTTCCACCCATCCTTCAACAACACATGCATCTGATTCCTATCAGCCACCTATCCATGCTTCCAACGTATCCTTCTCTGCCAGTCATCATATTAAATCTCGCCCGCCCTTCCTCCTTCCACCCTTCTTTCCCTTTTTGTTCAACACATCCATCAAGGTCATCTGATCTGACTTTTAGTCTCCTCCATAAAACTTTCACAGCTGAGTTGGAGTCAGATATAAGAGGCCATTGGTTAATGAAGTCACGCTGGTAATGCTATTGGTACTGCATTGCTCATGCTGCTAAGTAAAGGGTGTCTTCTTTATTAACCGTTGTATAATGTTCACTACAACTTCATACCTAATAAGTCTCAACAACAGTACAGTGAGTGAAGTCCACTCCACACACCCTTCCAGCTAGTGCAATGTCAATAAGTCATGAATATAACTTACCACCGCCCGCCACTGCTGCTGGCTCACCCCCTGTATCTCCTGCCCCCTCCGGAATGGCCGCAACGCCATCGCCGCTGGCCCCACCGGCACTGGTGGTCGGTAGTACGCCTAGCAAAAACATGACACATTTTTAGATGCCTGTACACCTCCCCCTATTTATTATTTTTCACTAGCAAGATTGAAAAAAGGTTAATACATATTTATTATTATAAATCACATTCAATAGTCCAAATCGGGTACTAGAGTACAGTCAGTAGACAGACACTAGTAGTGTTATTATGGTCCCTAAGGTCATTATTATACTATACTCTACTCTTTGCAAAGTTAGCCTGAGCCATGCAACCATTTTTCGCTTCATGTCTTTTGCGCATGTTACCTCGCAGCTTGTTGTGCAGTAACAGTAAGACGCCTTTTTGAGCCCACATGAGCACATACAGCTACTGTCTGAGCGTTGCGTACAAGAGGTCGGAAAACAAGCCACTTTGTTATGGAGTTCCGTTAGTCCGTATTACTTAGCCATAGGTAACATGTTACAGTTTTTTGGCAGGACTGACAAATGCTTGCATTAAATTTAACACGCACCATTTTTCTCAGGCAGAGGATTCCCTTCTACGAGTACGAACCAGAGATTTGCAGAGCTTATGAATGATGCATGTAACCAGTAATTCTACGTTCTACGGTGAGGAGTCGCCCAGAATTCACACAGATCTTTTGTCTTATATCATCATGCACTTGTTGCAACAATTTTTATTGTTTTAATCTTATGCATTTTGCTGTTGGAGCTGGCTGGAGTACACTGAATTTTATAGAACAACCTACAGAAGTTGTCATTTGAAAATAAACCTTTTGAACTTACACATAGACTATGTGGTATTTGGTGTGGTGGTGGTGGTGGACTTACACGAGTGAGTGAGCGAAAGTGTGTTATGTTCTGGGTTGTGGAATCATAATCATTGGGTATCTTCGGGTGGGGGTTCGGGGACCTAATGAGACACTAGCTAGTCGTTCAGGGGATTGTGGGTTCACTTCTGACTGAGGTGTGAGGAACGTCCAAGTTCCAAACTCTCATCACCAACATCCTCTTTCATTGTGCATAGTTCTGCATGGGGCTGTGCAGAATACAAGTAGTATGTACTATATCCTATCAAAAATAGTCAAATATCTGGTTGTGCATTTTGTTTGTGGTAATTGTCAAAGCCTCAAGATTAAGAAGCCTAGAAGAGGACAACCGAAAGGACTGGACTCAGTGGCTAGAGCTATTAGTATTGGTCAATCTGAGTTTTATTCAAAACCGTACAATAAAGAGTGGCAATGCAAACTGGGAAAGCTTAGCGACAGACTAATATTAGTAGTACAGAGTACAGACATTCATAGCAGAGGCAGTTAGAACTTAGAGGCAGGGATAACCAGAATTTAGAAACAGATAGTCAAGTCAAGATCAAAGAATCTTTTGTAAAAAAGATAATTAGGGAGTGGAGCCAGAATTAATAGTTCAGAATAAATAAGGTCCAGTAAAAGTTAGGGCAATATAATTGTTAATATAACCACTGGAGGACTTACTGGGACCAGCAGCAGGGCCCTCGGTAGAGGAGCGGTCCTCTGGTGGTTGTCCCGCCGACTCGGACCCCGTCTTCTTGCCCCTGGGTGCTGCAGATCAGTGATCATGTAAGATATAATAAAGAAAAAGAAAGACACAAACATTAATGATTGCTGTGAAACAAATAAATTATCTTAAAAAAAACGCTCAAAAAACGTTTTAGGAAACAAAAATTGCTATAAAATTGACCTATCTAATCCGATCGCCTACTGGCTTGCGGAATTCACGGACAGTCTACTTATTGGGGAACACTAATTCAGTGTTCCATTCTGATTGATTCAAATAAAATCCAGAACACTAACTAAGCCTAAGTACCACCTGACCTAGCCCACCTATTCCAGGCGGGCCAATTGTTCATTAAGCATGCATTTCAATTTTTATTTCCATCAAAAATGCATAGGTGAGAAGGAGGACACATGCATAAAGTCAGTGCATAATGCATACATCAAATTGTTGGTTGGTTGCGTCTGATGTTCTGCAGCTGACTGACACTGCTAAGCTAAGCTTACCAGTACCACTCACTAAACAAACTACAAAAGGACTGGGGTAAGCAGCACTCAGTGACAGAGGATGCGTCACGCAGACCGCTCAAAAATTATCAACTAATAGTAACTAAACCTAGTATCAAATCCATCCACCACTATTTGACAGGAGGACAAAGGAAAGACTACAGTCTCTCTAGCAATAGCATTACCTAACTGAAGTTCTCTAAAGTAAACTCTTACATAATAATGACAAGCGAGCGCAAAGTTGCAAAAAAGTAAGAGTACCGCCCAGCACCTGTGTCCTACAATCACAGAAGATTTTGAAACGTAATTTACCTGCAATGTAAGCAGCATTATTCTTGTTATTATTTGTAAAAAATGTATACACAAATCACAATACTTATACTACTATATATATTGGCTACTCACCAAGCCCCACGACCTCGACACCTAGCAGGTCCAACAGGTCCTGCTCCCGGTCAAGAATGTCTGACCACCGGTGGGCCAGCTGGTTATGTGTGCGCCGGACCGCGGAGCAGCGAAACACTGCCCGACGCACCTTCGCCCACCGACGGTGACGCTCCTGGGTCGGGTAACCGGAGCCTGGCCTGCCGCCTGCTGCCAAGGTCAAGGGGAGGTGGCGCTGAATAAAAAAAACAAGGGCGGCCACCTCCTCCTCCGTAAACAGCTGGCGGGCTTGCACCCCTGCGGGGCGCAGTCTGCCGCAAGGCAGGCGGCGATTGGGCGCACGCCCCTTGCCCTTCTTTGACCCGCTGCTGCTACCCTTCGCCATGGTTCTGGGGTGGGAGGAGGTGAAAAAGAAAAGTTAGAAGGGAAAAATAAAGTTAGGGGAAGAAGTAGGAGCTTAAAGAAGAAAGTTATATAAAACAGTTGGAAAGTAAAAAAAACACAGTAAAAAGTAGAAAAAAATGCAAAATATAGACTTAGGCAGAGAGAGAGATAGGTAAGAAATAAAGAAAAATTGAAAAACAGTGTAAAAAACTAAGGATTGCAAAGATTGAGGGAGGATAGAAAAGCAGGCCCAGAACCATAGCATAGAGTGGTAAAACAAGATGGCCGCGCCCATCGCGACCGCATGGGTAAGTTCGCGCGATATTTCTCCCCGAGCACGCACAAAACGTCGCGAACACGTACAACGCGTTCCCGAACATGGAATGCGCATCGCGAGCACGCTATACGCGACCCGGAACAGGAAATAAGGGATCGCGAACGGGCGGGACAAGTGAAAATCAAAATGGCCGCGCCCATAGGCGACCGCATGGGTAAGTTCGCGCCCCGAGCACGTAAACAGCGTCCCGAACACGAACGACGCGTTCCCGAGCAAGAAAACGCATCGCGAACGGGCGCGCCAAGCAGCTACGCACGCTCGCGAAGCTATGCGAAGCTCGCGTAGCGCTTCGACGTCTTCGCGTAGCTTCGCGTAGAGCGACTACGCGAACTACGCCCAGGGTTAATCTTTGGGCATCCATGACTTCACCCAAGTCTCCAAAAAGGTGTCCGCCCGTCCCTGCTCAACTCCCTCAGGGAAACCTATGAGGCGTAGGTTGTTCTGCCACGAGCGGTTCTCCGCATCTTCAGCCCGGCGGTGGAGCTCCGAAGTTTGAGTCTGTAGGCGGGCCACTTGGGTCTTCAACTGACCTAGCTCATCCTCAGCCGTGGAGAGACGTGACTCTGCCTCTGAAATTCTCACCGTGGCGTTGCGTAGGTCCTGGCGGATAAGGGCCATGTCTACACGTACCTCGCCGATCTTGTACTCCACCGAGGCCTGAGAGGCGCCAATAGCCTGAAAAATGGTCGAAAGGTCCCCTCTGGCAAGGGAGGAGCCACCAGATGCTCCCTCCGCTGGATTCCGGTCAGTGGTGGTGTATTGGGCCATTTTAGTTTGAGTCTGCGGAGCAGGTGTCTTCGGGGCGCGGTCTCTACCCATCTCGGCCGTGAGAGCAGGACCCGGGTGTCCAGTCAGGAGGGGGGGTATGTTCATGAGCAGACGGCCTCCGGCGGGAGGGGTCCAGCACCCAAGCCGTCAATGCTCAGGCCCGGGCATCGAAACCACCTCCGCGAATGCCCCTCGACCCAGCCAAACCAAGTCCGGGGACCCCAACCCCGCCGCCCAAAATGACGGCCGAACCAGGAGGAACACACCCCTCCCCAACTTGGAGTGGGCACCGTCAGGCCAAGGGGAGGTGGGGGGGGGCGGCGGAGGGGTCCAGTCCCCGGGCCCCTGCCGCTCGATGAATGCGGCCGAGTCGTCCCACCCTGTGGGCCCTCACAAGATGTAGGCGACCTCCAGGACAGCACCCCCGGGTCAGGAGCAGGGGACCAGGAGACCGATCAGCAGGGCCAGGCCGGGCTCCCCAATTGGAACACCAGGGTGACAAGGTCACAGAGGGGGGCCGACGTTGAAGACCCCACGCCACACGATGCGCGTGGCTGATACTGGACGGTGGCCACTAGCCCTTGGGGCAATCCAGGGCCAGGGCGCAGGACAGGGAGCAGTGGAGGGGCCCACCTCCAGGACCCCGAGCCGCCCAATAAGTGTGGCCGAGACCACCCCTCACCAGCGGTCTCCAGCCCCCGGTGCACCGTCCCACCCCAGGCCGCGAGGCCAGCAGCACGAGTCCGAGCTGTGTAGAGCAGGCGGGGGAGGGGGGAAGCCGTGGGCACAGAGATGACGTTGAGGGCCCCCCCACGCTCCCTGGTCGCATAAGCGGTCAGGCACCCACCTCCTTGTAGGGTCACCGATCATCCAGCAAGGCCGCAGGCCGGGTGCAGGAGGAGCGACCCGCCGCCCGCAGCTCTCGTCCAGGCCAGGCCAGTCTCCGCAGGCAGGCCCCAGCAGCACACCGCAGGCACAAGCGGCAGGGCACCGGAGGCGCGGCGGTCTCAACAGGGACAACGGGATCGTCCAGTCCAACTTCAACAGGAGGGCCGCTTCCACCAGGCCAGGTGAGCCAGCAGCCAGTCCCCGAGGCCCCCAGCCGGACCAGAGCCCCCAGGAGGCATCGCGGGGTCCGGCCGCGAACCGGATCGGCCACGGGGCCCAGACCAGGCGTCCACCACCAAGGAGGGGAAGAAGGCGGGAGCTCGGTAAGTGTGGCCATGACGGCAGCCCAGTCAGCAGTAAGGAACGGGCCCGGCCACCAGCCAGCTGAGTTAGCAGTTGCTGGGAGGCCCAGTCTTCGGGTGGGCCTCCAAGATCGCCCACATCGGCTCGGAAGTGCAAGAAGCGTCCGAGACCCCCGGCGGCGGCCAGGCAGGGCCCCAGGGCACAGGCACCAGATCTCTCGCGGGTGGGAAGTCAGGCTCCAGGACTCCGCCGGTGGCCGATCCGTCCTCCAACAGGGCGCCTTCCCAGGGACCTCACCTCCGGCGCCACGAGGTAGGCCAGTGGCGTCAGCGGGCTCGATCGGGCAGGAGAGGGAGCCCCACACTCAGGGCCAGCACCGGAGCCTCCGGCACTCTGCCTCCACAGCAGCAGGGAGTCAGCAGGGGAGCCCGGGCAGATCAGAAAGCTCTCAACTCCTGCTGTGCTATGCCTTATCACCAGGTGCCGATGTACAGGGAGGCCCCAGGGGATAACACCGCCATCTTAGGTGGAGGCACGCCAGAAGCAAAGTGGAAAATGCTGCCTCTGTATGGAGGTAAGATGGCATCAGCCACCCCGGCGGGCAGCGCAGATCAAGGCAGAGGCCACGGGGGTAGAGGAGAGAACCGTTGATGGGCTGATGGCGGTGGATCGTGGCGCGGATGATGGAGGGGTCCGGAGCACTCCTAGAGTGCGACCGCCATCTTGACGTGCCAAGCCACGCCCCCCAGTGACTGGGGTTCGAATATGCTTATTTGAGACTCCTACAACTTGGATAGTTTCTCCCGAGAGGGGTAGGTTTGGAATTTCTGCTGCTCTCACAGTAGAACGGGTAGCACCAGTGTCCACCAGGAATGTAATGTCATTACCTTCCACCTTTCCTTCAACAAATGGACCTGACTGATCTACTGCCAAAGATGCGCCAAGTACGCACTCTTCCTCCCCCCTCAGGCACCGTCATTGAGATGAGTCTGAATCATTCTCATTGCACTGCAACCAATATTGCGGAACCATTTGCACACTTTGATTCTTACCAATTTGGTCACCTCCGTGAAATCCAGTGTTCACACCGTACCTCTGCACCTGAGCATTCACATTATTTGGCATAGGAGCTTGTGGCACCTGCAACTGTGGAGTAACTACCTGCTGCTGCTGGTTCACAACCACCTCATTCTGCATCTGGGATTTAAATTTTGATTTACCCCATTATTCTTTTGAGCAGATCTACACTCATTCTTCCAATGTCCAATCTTTCCGCACGCATGACAAGGACATTTCTTCCTAGCCTCTTCTTTACTCATTTTACCTCTACCTCTACCTCCATTGGGTACCTGACCATTTTGATTCTGACCATTCATCTGATAACCTGTCTGAGAATTATTATTTACCTATTTTTGCTCAGCTACCTTCACTTGTGCCCACATCATTTTCTCCTTTAATTTCTTATGTCTTGATTCAATGTCATCACTACAATACTTCGCATACCTTAAAATGTCATCAATTGTTTTACTTTGCCAACAGATCAAATGTTGCTGAATCATATTACTATTCTCCGGTTTCAACCCAAACACAAAACGATACACAAAATGTCCCATATCTTTGTCTCCAATCTTCTCAAATCCGCTGTACTGTTTAAATACTTGTAACAACCTTTCATAGTAGGCATGAACTGACTCCTTTGGTTCTTGGGTTGTCCTGTCTATTTTAACCCAATCTGTTTCTTTAGGGGAAATTTTTCTCTTTAAGAAAGTGATTACCTGATTATACTTTTTCATCACCTCTTCGAATGGTGCACCTGTTTTAGGGTCTCTATGATATTCTTCTTTCGGCCAATCAACGGTGATCTTACATTCTGTCCACAAATCTGCCGGAACAACAATCTCAAACAACCCATCTAAATCCTTCAACAAAACTTTTGAGACTTTCACAAACCTTTCTACCTGTTTGTACCATTCAACTGGTTTCTCTCTTAATCTGGGGAAATCATTCGTAAAAGATAATATATCCTGCCTTGACCATGGAACATGAACATATCCACCACCTGGAACTTCCCTCATCGGACACGCTATTTCAACTTGTTCTGTTTCTTTCAATGGAAACATAGATGCTCCTCTACTAGCTGCTTCTTCCTTCTTTTTCACCCATCTATTTTTCCATCGATCTACATCTCCCCATTTCTTCAAAATATTCATCAACTCTTTTATCTGTAACCTTTTTCCAGACGCATTCAAACTCTCCAAATCCTTTTCAGTAAAGGCCAATCTATACGATTTCTGCAACACCTTCGACTTTTCTATGTCTATTCCATATTACTAGCAGCTTCGGATATTTTCTCATGAAGATTCCTTGCTCTCCAAGTAATGCTTTTACACAAAACAATAATTCATCATCTCGGTAAGTCCCTAATCTGTCTGGACTTATTGTTCCCATAATCATCTCCTCCAGATCTACTTTCAATTTACTCACATTTATACTTTGTAGTTGGTGTTTTGGTTTTGTCATTTCCATTATCCAATTATTCAATTCCTCTGGTGAAGGACCTGCTGAACTCCCTGCTATTGGAGTGACATTCGGCCCTATTCACCTTGGATCTATTTGTACACTTCTTCTAGGGGTTTCTGTTATCATCTCACAAACTGGAAGATCTAACAAAGTATTATTCGTGTCAGTCTGTTCACCCTCAGCTGCCATCACCACCATTCCATTCCTGATGTTTGGAACTGATAACGTATGTGCTTTTGTCATATTCTGTTTTTCTCCGTATAATGGGACAATGGGACCAATTGTTACTGGTACCGTTAATGCTTCTGCAGTCATACTTAACTGATTGATTTTCTGAACCTGCTCTAGTCCTGTCTTATTCAACAAATTCACTTCATTTTCTCGCACTACCCTAGCTATTTCAGTGACTTGTGGAGTTAATGGGGTTCCCAATTGTGGGGCACTTGGAGTCACCTCCCCTGAATTTTCTTCATATGGTGGAGGTCGTTTGGTTATAATGTCCTCTAATATCTCATCATCATCAGAATAGTTCAGATCATCCCTTAAACTCGAAGTTTCTATATTCTTCCTTTTCTCTTTACATTTGCCTACCTGTCTGGTCATTAGCAATTAAAACTGGGTACAAACCCTCGGTTACCACAGCTCTCCTCCATCGTTTCATTGTATCCTCTCTTCTCTCAAAAGGGTACTGTTAGACCTGGCATCCTTGGCCTCCCTTCCATTTTTTTACTATGCCTCCACTGTTGTTGATATGTTTTTGCTGGTCTAGATGCTTTGGGCACTTTGCCACTGCTATTCAGTGCCAAAGTCCATGTGCTCCCTATGGTAAATTGATGTATGGATTAGTGACTCCATGTTTGGCCGATTTGATTCACTGTCAGACCCTAGTACAGTGCACTGTTTGTGCCCAGGGCCTGTGAATCAAATACTGCTGGTGGGCTTGCAGCACTGGTTGTGCCACCCACAGGAGCAGCTTGTAAAGTGTGTCTCAGGCCTGCCATTGCAGAGCCTGTGTGCAGTCTGGTACTGCCATGTCGACTTGGTAAGTGCACCCACTTACCAGTCCCTAAACCTTCCCTTTCCTTCATATTAGTCACCCCTAAGGTAGGCCCTAGGGCAGGGTGCATTGTATGTGTAAGGTAGGACATGCCCTGGTATGTGTGGCATGTCCTGATAGTGAATTACAGCCAATTTCGTTTTTCACTATTGCAAGGCTACCTGTTCCCATAGGCCAGAATGGGCAGTTTGATTATAACATCTTATAATCCTAACTGAACCAGGGAAAATAGTTGAAAAACGAATTTAGTATGCCTGAACTCAGAATGATAAAATACATCTTTTAGTGAAGTTGGTTTTAACATTCTGTGTTTGAAAATACCACTTTTAGAAAGTAGGTATTTTCTTGCCTAACCATCCAGCCTGCCTCTGCTAGCTTGTGTATTGTATGTCTGGGTTTGTGAGTGACAGGGGCTGGGGGACTCCAGGAGACAGGGTGAGTCAGCACAGGGCTGAATAGACCTAACTGCATGTAGAGTGGTGGGAGGAGTAGCACCTGGGCCTGAATAGGGCTGTGCCTGCCTTCCACAATGCTGCCTCCACCTCCTGTGGTGTGTCTGATGACCCTGGCCCACATTGACAAAGGAAGAAGGTGTGCACTGGCAGAATGCACCCAGAACTGGTTTGGACTAGGTACAGGACCCTCTGCCTTCAGAGGACAAAGGATTTGCTAGTATAAATATTGGGATCCAGACCCCAAGATTTTAGATCACTTCTGGGAAACAAGAAGAACCTTTGCTGAGGAGAGGAACCAGAGAAACTGAAGGAGGAGACTATCCCTATGCTGTGTGCTGTTTGAGGGATTGGCCTGCAGTGGTTGCCTGATTGCCAAAGAAAGGAGAAAGGAACTTTGTGCCTACTTTCATCATCTTGCAGAAAATCTCCAAGGGCTTGAAGATTGAGCTTGCCTTCTGCTGAAGTCTCAGGGATACAAGACTTCACCAACCAGTTCCCCTGAATTCCCTTGCTGGGAATTTGAAGTGCCTTCTGTTGTGTTGGGCCTTCTGAGAGACTGCGTGTCGCTGGGAGCTGGAAGCGCGACTCACGAAGAAGAAGTGTGTCGCCGCCGCAGCAGTTGTCGTCGCATCGCCGAGAAAGCGTGCCGCCGCTGCCGCTGTCACTGTCGCCATCGCATCACCGAAGCGCCTCGCATCACCGGAGAAGAGTGTCGCTGTCGCAGCAAACGCCGTCGCATCATCAGAGAAGCGTGTCGCAGGGCCTGTCGCGGCTCAGAAGATTCACCGAGTCGCCGCACGGCCATCGGGCGTGCACACATCGCCCCCCTCGTTGTCGCATCGAGAGGAAGACGCCATTCTGTTTCATTGCACCGGGTCATCATCACATCGAGGCGCTGCTGGTCGCATCGCCACAGAAGCGCAGTAAGAAACCGACGCATCACCTCCCCACGCGTTGAAGAAGCGACGCATCACCTCCTCTCCGGTAAGGAACCGACGCATCACCGTCCCCTACGCAGCAGTAGGGAACCGACGCATCACCTCCCCCGGAGCAAGGAACCGACGCATCACCGTTCTTGCGTGTAAGGAACCGACGACTCACCTTCCCTGCAACTCTTTTGTTTGTATCGCGTTACGTATCCAAAGGTACATTGAACGTAGAGTGTCGCATTTATCACCTGCATTTGAACTCAACTATTTTCTACCATTGACAGTCATATTTTTCGTATTGTATTGTGGATTTTTGTCGTTTTGGGTCTTGTGTTAAGTCTATATAAAAATACTTATTTTTATACTACAACCTGTGTGGTGTCCATCGGAAGTGTTGTCACTGTATTACTGAATGTATTCACAAATGCTTTACACACTGCCTCTGAGATAAGCCTGCCTGCTCGTGCCAAGCTACCAAGGGGGTGAGCAGGGGTTATTTTAGTAGTGTATCCCCCTTACCCTGACTAGAAGCAAGGGTCCCTATTTGGACAAAGGTACCTACCTCTGCCAACTAGAGACCCCCAGTTCTAACATTGGTGGTCAGCGGTGAGGATTCTGGACTTGCATTTGTGACTCATATACAGTGATTGGTGTACACTACTAGTGAGTGCAGACCAAATGCAACCACTTACATTTTGGTAGATTGTTTTTTCCTGGGATTTCTATTTTTGCCAAGAACTGGCAAGTGTAGTCACCATGAGCAAAACAGCATCCATCGCATCTGTGGATTTAGATTTTGAAGAAGAAAAACTGGAAAGTTACACTGTAAAACAGCTGAAATACTTCTGCAGGAAATTGAAAGTTGCTATGACCGGTCTCTCCAAGAAGGATGAGTTCCAAAAAGCGCTGAGGGCCTGGATGGAAGCAAGGAGCACCCCTGAGCATGTAGAAGAGCATGAGGAAGGGGCTGAGGATGCAGGAGGGCAGCTAGATGGGCTATTGGGTCCAGGGGGGAGGAAAGCACCTTCCCCAGCAGGCAGCAGTGTTTCTTCCAAGGGCCTGTCCCCAGGAGAGCTGGAGGACAGGGAGAGAAGTAGAGTGCATGAAATGGAGCTGACCAAGCTTAAGATGGGTGGGCAGTTAGAATTGGAAATTAAGAAATTGGCCCTAGAGGAAAAGAGGATGCAAATGGAGCATGAGAGAAGTTTGAGGGAGTTGGAGTTGAAAGCTAGGAGCTTAGAGATTACTCCCTCTGGTGGCAGCACACCGTCCATGCCTGTTGAAGCAAGGGTGTATATACCTAAAGATGTGGTGAAAGAGTTTTATAAAAATTGATGACATTGGGCAATGGTTTAAAGCCTATGAGGTAGCTATGTCCTCCCACTGGGTCCCTGAGAAGGATTGGGGAGCGGGGTTGTTGGGGCGGTTCCTTAGTGAGGGGTGGGATACCTTATTAGACTTGTCCTCTGAAGTCCACAATTCTTATGGTCATATGAAAGAAGCATTGATGTCCAGGTATGGGTTGACTCCTGAGCTGTTTAGGCAGAGGTTCAGGAATTGCAAAAAGTTGGAGGGCAGTACCTGGGTAGAATATGTGACTTTATTTTGCAGAGCATTGGATGGTTGGGTGAAGGGTAGCAAAGTGAATGATTTTGAAGCGCTCTTTGACTTGATTGCATGGGAGCACTTGTCAGGAAATTGTTTTCCAGAGCTACGCCAGCACCTTATTGATAGTAGGCTGACTAACCCTAGGAAGCTTGCTGAGGAGGCGGACCGCTGGGTGAGCACCCGGGTCCACAAGGGTCACGTGGGAGACTCCGCCAAAGGTGGGCAGGGTCCCCAGCAGAGGAGTGGGGGGGACAAGGGTAAACAGAGGGAGTTCCAGAAAGGGCCCCAAAGTAATCCCCAAGGGAACCAAGGGAAGGGTTCCCAGCCTCCCCCTGAAAAGAAGCCAGGGGCCCCGACAGATAAGCCTGTTCAAAGGGGCCCCAAGCCTTGCTTTAAGTGTGGTCAAGTGGGCCACTGCTCCTCGGAGACTAGATGTCCCTTGTATGGAAAATCAGCACCCACTGGTGCACCACCCCGGCAGGTAGCTAGTGTAGCCCTGGGGGAGGAGATGGGTGCCCAAGGTGGGTGGGGTCCTGTAGCAATGTCCTTGGTCTCTTTAGGAGACAGTGAGATGGTCCCCAGGGCCCAACTGCCTGATAACACTAAGAAATACAGGCAGTGGGTGACCATCAATGGCCAAAGGGTGGAGGCTCTGAGAGACACCGGAGCCAGTGTGACAGCTGTCAGTTGTCAGGTGGTGTCTGAAGAGCAGGTGATCCCCAATGCATTCTGCCCAGTCATTGCCGCGGACAACTCAGAGAGCCACTGCAGAGTGGCTCAGGTTCCCTTTGAGTGGGGTGGGGTCTCAGGTACCTTTCCAGTAGCTGTGAGGCCAACCATGCCTGTAGACTGTCTGTTGGGCAACGATTTAGAAAGTTCACCTTGGGCAGAGGTGGAGAGAAGGTCTCATCTAGAGATGTTGGGTCTGCCTGAGTGGGCGTGCGCGACCACTCGGTCTATGGCAGCCAGTAGAGGTGCTCAAGAGGACCTGCAGCCTGAGAGGGTTGCCCAGGTGCCTGCCTTGAAGAGAAGAGGCAGGGGGCATGGGAAACCGGCCCCCGTAGTTCCCACGGTCCAGGAGGAAGCAGAACCTGTGGGGGATGCTCTGGAACCTACAGGGGAGCAAGTGACCGAACTGGGGGACCTGCCTGAGCTGACCCATTGGCAGCAAGAAGGAGGTCCCTCCAGGGAGGAGTTCTGTGAGGAGCAGAACAAGTGCCCTTCTCTTGTTGGTCTGCGGCAACAGGCCACAAACCAGGCAGCAGGTGATCAGTCTGGATCACATTGGATCTACTGGGAGAATGGTCTCCTGTATAGCGAGCCTAAGGTTGCTGAGCCTGGGTCAGCCCGTGTGCTGGTGGTACCCCAGCGCTTCAGAGCCTTCCTACTGGGTGTGGCTCATGGTGTGCCTTTAGCAGGACATCTGGGGCAGGGCAAGACCTTTGAAAGGCTTGTCACCCACTTTTATTGCCCCAGATGCGCAAGAGTTCAGACACTCATTGCAGGACATGTCAGACTTGCCAGGCAAGTGGAAAAAGTGGGAGGAAGCACAAGGCTCCCCTCCAGCCATTCCCTGTGGCCAGCACCCCCTTTGAACAGGTGGGTATTTACATTGTGGGGCCACTGGACCCCAAGACAGCCATGGGCAACAGGTTCATCCTGGTCTTGGTGGACCATGCCACCCGGTACCCGGAAGCCATCCCTCTTCGGACAGTGACGGCCCCTGTGGTGGGACGTGCACTGATGGGGATTTTCTCCCGTGTGGGGTTTCCCAAGGAGGTGGTGAGTGACTGTGGTACAAACTTCATATCCAAGTATATGAAGTCCCTGTGGCAGGAGTGCAGTGTTACCTATCAGTTCACCACTCCTTACCACCCCCAAGGAAATGGGCTGGTTGAGAGATTCAACCGGACCCTGAAGGGCATGATTATGGGTCTGGAAGAACCCATGAGGCGTAAGTGGGACGTCCTCTTGCCATGCCTTCTCTTTGCTTACCGTGAGGTGCCACAGAAGTCCTTAGTGTTCAGTCCCTTTGAACTGCTCTATGGTCACCCGGTAAGAGGACCTCTGAGTTTGGTGAAAGAAGGCTGGGAGAAAGCTCCTAGTAAACCTCCCCAGGATGTATTTAGCTACATGCTGGCCTTTAGAAACCAAACTAGGCGATTCAGACAACTCGCTGAGGCGAATCTGGAAGCCAGCCAGGAGGAGATGAAACGGTGGTATGATCAGAATGCCACTCTGATCGAGTTTCAGCCTGGACAGAAAGTGTGGGTCATGGCCCCCGTGGAGCCTTGCGCACTCCAGGATAAGTGGACCGGACCATTTGAGGTGGTGGAGCGCAAAAGTGAGGTCACCTACCTGGTGGACTTGCGATCTCCCAGGAACCCTTTGCGGGTCCTACATGTCAACCGCCTGAAGCCCCATTTTGAGAGGTCTGAAGTGGGCATGCTCCTAGCAACGGATGATGGAATGGAAGAGGAGACAGAACCTCTTCCTGACCTCCTGTCTGCAACAGAGCAAGATGAGTCAGTGGAGGGTGTGAACCTCTCTAACTCCCTGACACCTGAGCAGCAGGAAGACTGTCGCCAACTGTTGGGACAGTTTCCTGACCTGTTTTCCCTTACTCCTAGTGTCACTGATTGGTGCGTCCATGATGTGGACATTGGGGACAGTCCTCCTGTCAAGCACAAGGCTTACAGAGTGACTGACAGGGTGAGAGCTTGCATCAAGGAGGAGGTCTCCAAGATGTTTGCATTGGGGGTGATTGAGTCCTCTCACAGCCCTTGGGCCAGCCCAGTGGTCTTGGTCCCAAAGGCTGCCGCGCCTGGTGCCACACCCGAACTTCGGTTCTGTGTGGACTACCGAGGACTCAATTCAGTCACCAGGACTGACGCGCACCCCATCCCCAGAGCTGATGAGCTCATTGATCGGTTAGGGGCTGCCCGGTACCTCACCACGTTTGACTTAACGTCTGGGTACTGGCAGATCGCCTTGACTGATGGGGCCAAAGAGAGGTCAGCATTCTCCACACCAGATGGGAACTACCAATTCCGGGTTATGCCCTTTGGGATGAAGAATGCCCCTGCCACCTTTCAGAGGTTGGTCAACCAGGTGTTGGTTGGACTGGAAGATTTCAGTGCCGCCTACCTTGATGACATCGCAGTGTTCAGCGCCAGTTGGGAAGAACATCTGCGCCACCTCTGGGAAGTGTTGATGGCGCTGCGGAGGGCAGGCCTCACGATCAAGGCGAGTAAGTGCCAGATCGGGCAGGGTTCCGTGGTGTACTTGGGACACCAGGTTGGGAGCGGCCAGCTGGCGCCCCTACAGCCCAAGATTGATACCATTCTGGCTTTGGAGCCCCCAAGACCCAGACAGAGGTGAGAGCCTTTTTAGGACTCACCGGGTATTACAGGAGATTTGTCAAGGGGTATGGCAGCATCGTTGCACCCTTGACAGAGCTGACTTCCAGGAAGCAGCCCAAGAGAGTGATTTGGACTGACACCTGTCAGAGAGCTTTTGACGCCTTGAAGACTGCCATGTGCACGGCCCCCGTGCTTCAGGCGCCCAACCTCTCAAAATAGTTCGTGGTCCAAACAGACGCTTCGGAGCATGGTCTAGGGGCTGTTCTGGCACAGTTAAATGAGGAGGGCCTAGACCAACCTGTAGCCTTCATCAGTAGGAGGTTACTTCCATGGGAACAGAGGTGGAGTGCTATTGAGCGTGAGGCATTTGCTGTGGTCTGGGCGCTGAAGAAGTTGAGACCATACCTGTTTGGGACTCACTTCCGGGTTCAGACAGACCACAGGCCCCTCAGATGGTTGATGCAGATGAGGGATGAGAATCCAAAGCTGTTGAGGTGGTCCATTTCCCTACAGGGGATGGACTTCACGGTGGAACACCACCCTGGTACAGAACATGCCAATGCTGATGGTCTGTCCAGATTCTTCCGCCTTAGTGATGAGAACTCCCTAGAGGTAGGATAGTTCTCCCCACATTTCAGCTGGAGGGGACACATGTTAGACCTGGCATCCTTGGCGTGGGTCTCCCTTACATTTTTTTACTATGCCTTCACTGTTGTTGACATGTTTTTGCTGGTCTAGATGCTTTGGGCACTTTGCCACTGCTATTCAGTGCCAAAGTGCAAGTGCTCCCTATGGTAAATTGATGTAGGGATTAGTGACTCCATGTTTGGCCTATTTGATTCACTGTCAGACCCTAGTACAGTGCACTGTTTGTGCCCAGGGCCTGTGAATCAAATGCTGCTGGTGGGCTTGCAGCACTGGTTGTGCCACCCACAGGAGCAGCTTGGAAAGTGTGTCTCAGGCCTGCCATTGCAGAGCCTGTGTGCAGTCTGGTACTGTCTTGTCGACTTGGTAAGTGCACCCACTTACCAGTCCCCAAACCTTCCCTTTCCTGCATATTAGTCACCCCTAAGGTAGGCCCTAGGGCAGGGTGCATTGTATGTGTAAGGTAGGACATGCCCTGGTATGTGTGGCATGTCCTGATAGTGAATTACAGCCAATTTTGTTTTTCACTATTGCAAGGCTACCTGTTCCCATAGGCCAGAATGGGCAGTTTGATTATAACATCTTATAATCCTAACTGACCCAGGGAACATGGTAGAAAAACGAATTTAGTATGCCTGAACTCAGAATGATAAAATACATCTTTTAGTGAAGTTGGTTTTAACATTCTGTGTTTGAAAATACCACTTTTAGAAAGTAGGTATTTTCTTGCCTAACCATCCAGACTGCCTCTGCTAGCCTGTGTATTGTATGTCTGGGTCTGTGAGTGACAGGGGCTGGGGGACTCCAGGAGACAGGGTGAGTCAGCACAGGGCTGAATAGACCTAACTGCATGTAGAGTGGTGGGAGGAGTAGCACCTGGGCCTGAATAGGGCTGTGCCTGCCTTCCACAATGCTGGCTCCACCTCCTGTGGTGTGTCTGATGACCCTGGCCCACATTGACAAAGGAAGAAGGTGTGCACTGGCAGAATGCACCCAGAACTGGTTTGGACTAGGTACAGGACCCTCTGCCTTCAGAGGACAAAGGATTTGCTAGTATAAATATTGGGACCCAGACCACAAGATTTTAGATCACTTCTGGGAAACAAGAAGAACCTTTGCTGAGGAGAGGAACCAGAGAAACTGAAGGAGGAGACTATCCCTATGCTGTGTGCTGTTTGAGGATTGGCCTGCAGTGGTTGCCTGATTGCCAAAGAAAGGAGAAAGGAACTTTGTGCCTACTTTCATCATCTTGCAGAAAATCTCCAAGGGCTTGAAGATTGAGCTTGCCTCCTGCTGAAGTCTCAGGGATACAAGACTTCACCAACCAGCTCCCCTGAATTCCCTTACTGGGAATTTGAAGTGCCTACTGTTGTGTTGGGCCTTCTGAGAGACTGCGTGTTGCTGGGAGCTGGAAGCGTGACTCACGAAGAAGAAGCGTGTTGCCGCCGCCGCAGCAGTTGTCGTCGCATCGCCGAGAAAGCGTGCCGCCACTGTCGCCATCGCATCACCGAGGCACCTCGCATCACCGGAGAAGAGTGTCGCCGTCGCAGCAGACGCCGTTGCATCATCGGAGAAGCGTGTCGCAGGCCCTGTTGCGGCTCAGAAGATTCACTGAGTCGCCGCACGGCCGTCGGGCGTGCACGCATCGCCCCCTTCGTTGTCGCATCGAGAGGAAGACGCCATTTTGTTTCATTGCACCGGGTCGTCATCGCATTGAGGCGCTGCTGGTCGCATCGCCACAGAAGCGTAGTAAGAGACCGACGCATCACCTCCCCACGCGGTGAAGAACCGACGCATCACCTCCTCTCCATAAGGAACCGACGCATCACCGTCCCCTACGCAGCAGTAGGGAACCGACGCATCACCTCCCCCGGAGCAAGGAACCGACGCATCACCGTTCTTGCGTGTAAGGAACCGACGCCTCACCTTCCCTGCAACTCTTTTGTTTGTATCGCGTTACGCATCCAAAGGTACATTGAACGTAGAGTGTCGCATTTATCACCTGCATTTGAACTGAACTATTTTCTACCATTGACAGTCATATTTTTCGTATTGTATTGTGGATTTTTGTCGTTTTGGGTCTTGTGTTAAGTCTATATAAAAATACTTATTTTTATACTACAACCTGTGTGGTGTCCATCTGTAGTGTTGTCACTGTATTACTGAATGTATTCACAAATGCTTTACACACTGCCTCTGAGATAAGCCTGCCTGCTCGTGCCAAGCTACCAAGGGGGTGAGCAGGGGTTATTTTAGTAGTGTATCCCCCTTACCCTGACTAGAAGCAAGGGTCCCTATTTGGACAAAGGTACCTACCTCTGCCAACCAGAGACCCCCAGTTCTAACAGGTACCTAGTCATTACATTTCTGTATCTTCTGCCCCCTCGATATTTCTCTCTTTCCATTGCTTCTACTTCCCATTCCTCTAGCGCTTCATACTGTGTAGGTCAGGGATTTGGCTCTATTGAATTCATTCAATTTCTCAAATTCTGTAAAATCCTCATGTTAAACGAACCATGCTGTGGAAAGGCTATAACACCATCATCCTTTGTATACTCCACCCAATTCTCCAACCATGTACACGTATGATATCCTCGCTCTAACATCATATAAGAAGCAGGCGTTCCTGGAGGGGGAATAAGAATTCCCTCTCTAGTCACAATTGGTTTATCCTTTTTAAAGAAATTCTTTATTTTCTCAAGCAACTTCATTTTCCTGACTCTTTACACTAGCGTATCTCAACAAAACAAACAAGGAAACCTTTCCGTAATTCTACTTATTCTATTTGTCAGTTCTCGTCCTATACCAGCGCGACACACACCAACCATCCAATCAGAGCACCACTACGTAAGTAAAATCTCAACCAATACTAGTGCGGCTCACACCAACTAACCAATCACAGTTCAGTACACGTCTGCTGCCTGACCAATGCCAGCGCTGCTTTTTCTGATGTCAGTATTACTCCTTCTACTGACCCTCCCCTTACAAAATAATACAGCAATATTTTTCTAAGTACACTTAATCGAAAATTCGATTAGTAACAACACAAAACAATGCTACCTTGTCTGTTCCACTAAATAAAAGATAGTTTTCACTTTTCCAAGAGGTTTTCTTCACTACGAGTCCTAATAACGCCCAGCGCTATTTTACTCTTCAAACAAGCTCCGGGTGGACCTATTACTCCTCTAGGGATAAGGCCAAAGTTTGACAAGAGGACTTTTTGGTGTGAAAAGAGGTCTTGGTACTCCCCTGGGGATAAGGCTAGAGTTTCGGAAGTGGACCCTTCGCTATTTCAGACAATCTACTCTCATACAAAATTTCCCTAAATATAATACCTTCAGCCCTACGTAGCTTCGGTATTATTACAACAGACAAAGTACTTCTGCAGTGTGAATTCTTTACCACACTCTTCTTCTGCCTATCTCAGGCTAAATTCCATTCCCGGGATTCCTCAGGTATCTCCGTACCTGTACTTCTAGACAACATAGAACAGGACACTAACTTTTTTGAGTTAAAACATATAATCAATAATCAATAATCATTACCAAACTAATCAATAATTAAACCGTCCTCTGCTGCCAAGAAACTGATCCAGCGCGAGGCCAATGCCTAATCAGGGATCAATACTCAATAATATCATAGAACAATGGCCCATACACATTCAGCCACATCCCTGATGCGCTGGGGTCAATTTATATATGTTCAATTCTTTTCCTCCTAAGAGTCATGTATGTCATTTTCAAAATACTTATCTAATTTATACATCAACTTTCCTTCTACTTGGTCGATGAACCAATTAGTTGAATAGTTGATGGTAATGATACTCCTTATCTGACTAATCATTCAATCAGCTAAATAAACACAGACTCTCGTTGAAGTTAATAAAGTTTATCTCAAATTAAATGATAAAATGCTCAATGCATACGGTCACAAGTGCAAACAATGAACTCACGAAGGGAGAGAAAACATCAGCAATTTCAGGTAGAGACAAACTCATCAATCAAATAATGACATTGTGCATGAAGGAGTGGATAGATGAAGAGACAAAAGTTTCAGAGACAAAATACATTTGCAGGTAAATTGTGCAAGAACGAATCAGAATAATACAAACCCAAAGGATCTGTAGAAAACCACCTCTCTGGCCAAAGTGATGGTGGGGGCCCCTGAAATAGAGTCAGGGGACAAAGATTACAGGGACAGGAACGGGACAGGACAGTAACAGCTAGGCCTCTCGGCAAACCGACGGACAGCGACACATCTCCCCTCTCTCTCTGCCTAGTCAGCCTAACCTAACCACACCCCTAAAGGCACCCCAGTTATACCCTAAAACCTACATGTCCTTCCCACATCAGTTGAAACATTTAACGTAACTAAACAGTTGATTGGTGGACTTTGGGGGTGGTATGTCACACCATCGTGACTTCATTCAGACTCTGAACATATTCATTGTTCTATACCTATTCCCATGATATCATAATTGTTCCGTTCACACGATTTAATTCATGTTACAATTGTACATAATTTTAAGCAATCTCCGCGGAAGGAGTCTTTCTGTCCCACGGTCAGTCACATCTCTTGGCAAGCGATCATCACACTGGCCTTCAACCCTTGCACTTCTTCTGCTGTGCTCAGCGCTTCAGCGTGCCTTTGTCAGATCAATTTCACTCATTTATCCTGCCCCTCCTTTATCCAGCTAAGTTAAGGGAAAATGGCGTTTCATCCAGCTCACTACAGCAAATGGAAAATGAACATTCATTAATTATATGATAATGTAGTTTTCACTGTTTACCACCCACCTTTGCACTATTCCCTGTTTGCGTTTTTCCTAGCATAGCTTTATCCAAAAACGGTATTATTTATAATTTCAAAGCAAGCTGCAACATGCAAACTACGAAATACACATGTGGCCTAGTCATGCATTGTTTCTCGTTTCTTTCATAGCATAATACGGTTTTAGTTCTTTCATGCGTTATCTCACGTTAGTGTATGCATGCGCAAAGCAGTTTTCCCTTTTGTTCATGTAAGGTGCACATTAATTTTCTATTACTACTTACTGTTAGTACGTATTATGGGGGTATTCATTCGAGCAGGTTTCTTTTTGCGAAATCCTGCTCCATCAGTATGAAATTATACACATCAAAAATAAATTAGTAATTTATTGGAGAAGATATTAGCATCAATTTATTGTAATTCAGATGAAAAAAATGATGGGGTGATTTGTGAAGATAATTGCAGAGATATTCAATTTTTTTTGTAATGATCTTTAGTGTGAGAAAAATAAACATGTTCCCATAAATATCTCCTTTCCACTCATCGCTGTTTGTTTGAGAAAAAAGATCAAAAGAATGAAAAAATAGTTTTCGTTTTCGCTGATTTGTTCAAACTGCAGTAATTCTGCTCGGTGAGCTGCCTTTCACCTAGGCTGCTGGCATTATAACTTGACAGCTCAATTGTAATAAATTATTAAAGTTGAGCAGCTACATCAGTTTGTTATCACATGTGAGTAAGCATGTCACAAGTTGTATGCAATAAGGAATATAGAGACAGGCTTTTATACAGGGATAGCAGGCGCCCATGTGTTATAGCCTTTTTCTTCACATTTCCCAGAGCATCCTATGACATGGGCGCATTATGGTAAAGGGAGTCTGAGGTAAAGACAACTCCATAAAGCAACTCCTTTATTTGGGCTTGGAAATGCCCTGGGCAAGAACCCCTGATCCTGTAATGGCAAGCCACACTAATCCCAGCAAGAATGTGAAATAGCGTCAGTCTCCAAGACCTACAAGAAACAGCCCTCGTGTGTCACCCAGAAACAATTAGTTAATGTACATTTTTAATAGTAAACCCACCTGTGCTACATTTGTTTATAAACCAGTAGTTCCTCTATCAGTTCAGGGTGGACCCAATGGGCATTTTTGTAGCTGCCTGTAACCAGTGCACACCATGTACTACCCGTTTGCCACTCTTGAGTAGACCCAATGGGCATTTATCTGCTGCCTCTAGCCAGTGGCACCATGTGCGGCTCCTCTGAATATTCTTCTCCTCTGCCGCTCCTAGAGACTGTATTTCACATTTATTCTAGGAGCCTGTAATCAGTGCATAACACAGGTGAATCCTCTGTTTCTCTAGGGTGGACTATACCAAACAAAGTAGAACATCTACCTACCACTGCCAACTCTTGACGACAAATGGGTGAATGCCATTTTCAAGCTCAGAATTAGGGTATAGCCTCACTTGCACTTTTGCCTTGACGGCGCTGCCAGGAAGCACCTCGAAGCAGAGGGAAGGTGCTTCCCGAGCGGCAAACTCACACCAGAGAGGCGCCAGGTCACCGGGCCAATGGGGGGGCCAGGTGATGGTTTGAAACACCCAATCAGGGGCACCCCCCCTCCCAAGATCAGCGGGAAGAATGAGAAAGGGGGCTATATAAGGTGCCGCTCCCCCATAAGCTAGCACTACTGTATCGTGGAGCTGGGGGAGCGGCGCTGAAGGTTTTTTCAGGACCCACCCACACCTATGCAACAGCAATGTCGCAGTGCTGCCGGAAACGAAGGGTACATTGGTTTTGTTATGGAAGCACACCGACAGGACGGTGTGTAGAAGGAGGGCCGCTCACTTTGGGATGCCTAACGGCAGGGTGAGTAGTCCCGACAAAAAGGGGTAGCAAACGGAGACGGCGCTCGCAGCCCAGACCCCGCCAGACGGCAGGGCACAAAAGAGACTAGCAAGGTAGCGAGTTGGGGCCTATCTCCGGGGAGAGGCTACCCCAACTCGCAAAGAGGCGTGGTAACCAACAGAACAATCTACAAACTGTCAGGATCATTTACGACTCTGATATGCAAATGAGCAATGACAAGCAAGTGATTTATGACCAACAAATGATTTATGGCGGATGATTTATAACAATGATACAAATTTATGACTACTTGTAACATAATGATTTACGATGCACTGATGATTTATGATCCATGATTTATGATGAGCAGCGAATGATGTATGATGATTTATGACCCTGGCCACAGAAAGTATGTCCAGGGGCAGTTACCAATGTGTAGTTATGTAATAAGTAATAAACTGCGGCCAACAACAACCACAAAATTACAAACGACTGTTGGCTGTGTTTGGTAATACATATATATAAGAGTGTGTGCCATCCTGGAATGGGCACAGTGCGGGCGTTAAGGGTATAGCCTCAAATACACTTTTGCCTTGACGGTGTGTCCTTTCACATCTCACTCCTCTTTCTCCCTCACTGTCTCTTGATTTAACCTGACATATCCTTTCTACAAACACTAATGGATGTCACCTTGGTTGACTTCTTAATGATTCAAACATTTTTTAAGAAATCGCAGATCATCTACCATAATCAAAGTCTCTGACTGGAATTATGTGATTCTGCGATTGCATCAATATATGCATAATTATAGATTTGTGATATTTGCCACATAATCTATCATCTGCATAATCTGCCAATGTTAACTAAAAATTTTTGTTTCTAGCTCAAACTGATCAAAAGTTACTAAAAATGTGGTGACACGTGCTCCCGCCCAACGGGAAGCCCTTCTGCAAAAGTTGACTAGTCATCTTTCAGTTGCTTCTTGCTGTATTTGGGTGTTTAACTGGTAGTAATGAGGAGAAATATTTGCACAGACAGAGCTAGTGCATAAATTAGAAAAAATTATGGCCATACTATCAAAAAATGTGTCACATTCTGTCCCATAATTTGTTACATAAATTAGTCATTGATGCCGCATAATTGGGTCCTCTCTTGCCGCATAGTTCCAATTATCCTGACCATAGTTCTCTACCTCGCTTGACTAGACTTCATTGCATATGTTGGTGACTTCACACTGCCACAAGATAGGATTCTATCACTTCTGTTTTGACTCCTTGTGTTGTTTTGTAGTGGCTTGGCACCACAGCTAAGGGCAAGGATTCAGTCATTTCTGAGTTGAATGTATAGTGTTGTTCCTATTGGCTCAGCACTACTACTAGGGGCTTAATTCTGCTGCTTCTGAGATGACTGCAAATAGTATTTCATTGGTAGCACTATTGCCAGGTGATAGCTATGCGCTTGCGTAACTTCTCGCGTGAGTGCTGGCATGATCACTACGTGTCTGCATGCAAATGAATTACTTCATACATAACAAATTGCATAACCTCCTAAGGACACATGCTATGACAGAGTGCATGCTAGTTTGTGGCAGCTTTATATAACAGTTTGCATGACAAATTGCACAGCTTGCAAACTGCGCCAACTCTGTGGCAAAACAGCATCATAAATTTTAACTCCCACAAAAGAATAGAAGGTGCACCAGGAAAAGAAGTCCCAACTAAAGCAATGGAGTCCTTTAGGTTTCTTTTATTTGTTATGACATGATATTCAATAAGACATCTGCCAACGCGTTTCGTTCTTTACAAAAGAACTTCTTCAGGGCTGAAATAATTCACATAGAAAGAACACATATAAATATATACAAACATATATACTGACAACAACATCAATACACAATTAAAAGACATTTCTTATCTTAAAAACAGACTAACTACACATAACATTTCAAACACGACAAAAAAATATATATAAATGCAAATATATAAACAGAACATAAATATATACCAAAAAGTACATATATTTACCATGAATTGTGTATATACATTTGGGTCAAATCCTAATACGACCCCACCATTAGAATATTTAATAAAAAGAAACTATTTTTAGAATGTGACAACAAATACCATAGAACAAACGAGAAAAGAGGGAGAATGAAGGAAAGTTAAGATTAAAAGATAAATAGTAAAAGTAAGCAAATGTCAATTGGAACCTTATGAACACCCAAAGTACCAAGAAAGGGTTTCATAATGCGGTCATGTCCCTTTTGATGCTAAATTCAAGCACAGGGCCTGACCAGATAAGATATTTCTATATAAACCACAAAGCTGCGAATTAAGAAAAGAGCACCCCACCATAGGAAGCCCTGTGCATCTAAGTATAGATAAAGGGTTCTCACCAATACAAATGATTGAAAAAGGTCCTATCCAATCCTGCCTCTTTATGGGGTGGTACGAGAAGGCAAATGCAAAAGAAACAATTGATGGACGGAATGCTGGACAATGCAAACATTCACCCCCAGTCACAAGGATCTGGGTTAAATCCATCATTCTTTTGCTCACCACACCACCCCAGTTTGGACCCAGCCATATGCAAATCAGTCTTGACCCTGTTCCTTGTGGGAACAGTCCAGCCCGAACTGCCAAGCCAGGTCCTCCCTGGACCGGAAACAAGCATCCTAGGACCGGTTTCAGGGCATCACCCTTCTTCAGCCAGGCTAGCTTGAATCCAGTGGTGTAGTGAGCACGGGACCCACGTCTGGGCATACCCTTCCCACTTGTTTCCAGTCCAGGGAGGACCTGGCCTGGCAGTTAGGGCTGGACTGTTCCCATTGGGCGCAGGGTCAAGACTGATTTGCATATGGCTGGGTCCAAACTGGAATGGCATGGTGAGCAAAAAACCGATGGATTTAGGACCAGATCTCTGTACTGGGGTGAATGTACGACATTGTTCTGCATTCTGTCCATCAATTGTTGTTTTTGCATGTGGTACGAGAAGGAGCATGCCTGGGCCCGATGTGCCTCCCCCTGGACTGAATTCATCGTGTTCTGGGGGAGGTACATTGATGATATAATTTGCTTATGGTCAGGCTCTGTGGAACAACTACAGCAATACTTTGCCTACCTAAATGACAACCCATTCAATGTAAAGTTGACTATGTCCTTCCACAAAGATCGTATACATTTTTTGGATATATGTTTCTATGTTGAACAGGGCATAATACAAAGCACTATATACAGGAAAGAGACGGCCTTTAATGCTATACTCCATGCCGCCAGTGCTCATTCAAGTTCCGTAATTAAGAATATTCCCTTTGGTGAGCTCACACGTATATGGAGGAACTGCAGCGAGGAAGGGACTTTCCTATTGAATGTCAGAGAAACAAAAAAGAGATTTCAAAAGAGAGGATATAGTAATAGGAGTTTGGAGAGAGCAGAATCCAGGATACTCTTGACTGATAGGGAATGCACACTTCAGGACAGGGCAGTATCACGGGGAACATCAAAGAATAGGGACAAGGCGAGATTTATCACACAGTACACCACATATAGTGACAAGATTTTTAAGGCCTTTCGCAAACATTGGCACTTATTGACTGAGATTCCAGGACTGCAGGATTGCGTGACTAAGGTGCCTGCAATCACATATAGAAGGGGGACATCTTTGAAGAAACTCTTATGTCCAAGCTATGTTACCTCAACAGAAACAAGTGGAACCTGGTTACCTTGTAAACCTAAAGGTTTCTTTACCTGTGGGAGTTGTAATATCTGTCCCATGGGGAGAAACCGAACCAGGAATTTTTTGTATAACAGCCCAAGAGTGTACTCCGTTAGGCAGTTTATTAACTGTAATACCTGCTATGTGGTGTATGTTTTAGGATGCAGATGTGGGGTAATATACGTTGGAAGCACCACACGGTGCTTGAAACTGCGTATCCAAGAACACCGGAGAGCTCTATTAAATAGGGACCCCAGATACCCCATTACTGAGCATTACAACAAAGAACACAATGGAGTAGCCTCATTTTGGTTTCATGGCATTGATCATGCCCCGATGAGAAAAAGAGGGGGCAATAGGGAGTTGCAACTGAGGCAAGCAAAATCAAAATGGATATGTAGACTGAGGTCTACGACTTTGGGTCACAACACGGATGGGGAATTGCATCATTTCCTGTGAGGTTATCGGTCCTCAAATTAGAGGTTAGGAATAGATGAAACGAGAACTAGGGACGCATGTCCTGACTGGAACTATATAGGATGGTCCTTGTTGAATTCCCCTCTTTTTCGTATTTTGGATTAACATTTGGTGAAATATAGAGTAGGGTTGTGCGGAATTTGCGGAGTTGCGTTCCGCAAAATTCCGCGAAACGGCAAGAAATCTCCGCGAGCACGCGGAATTTCGCGTGCTCATGCGGAGATTTTGCTGCGCCCGTTGTAATCTATGCAGGGTCACTCTCAGGGGCAGACGAGCATCGTCCCAGAATGAATCCTGCCCTGCATATTTGTCCACGAAGATGCCACCGTTTTGTGCAATACCTCTACTCAACTGGAGCACTTTCTACTGGCTAATCAGTAAGTGCTACCTCGTTGGGTAAATGTATAGTGCTTTTCCTACACTACAGCAGCGTAAAGTACCAGAAGAATTGTCCCCAGTGACCTGTGTGTCTGTAACTTTGCCACCGCACCGAAAGCACCGGGGTCCTTTGATTAAGCTGTCCATCATTCTGGGGAAAGGGCGGTAAGACGTTGAATACCGCGAGTGTATGTGGGGCGGGGCCAAGCCAAACGGCGGGGCTTCTAGGCCAGTTCATATGCCTCTTGTTTATAAAGGGTCAGAGCAGTATCTCAGCGGCAGACGAGGAGAAGGAACCTCCTAGTCACAGGAACTACACGAGGATTGCGCTCGAGAAAATCAAGGATGCAAAGACCTCCATCAAGGATTACAGCTAACTTTTCACGTTGGAAATGGAGAGAAGGCACATCTGCTTAACCACGCTCACAAATTCTACACGAGGATTGCGCTCGAGAAAATCAAGGATGCAAAGACCTCCATCAATGATTACAGCTAACTTTTCACGTTGGAAATGGAGAGAAGGCACATCTGCTTAACCACGCTCACGAATTCTACACGAGGATTGCGCTCGAGAAAATCAAGGATGCAAAGACCTCCATCAAGGATTACAGCTAACTTTTCACGTTGGAAATGGAGAGAAGGCACATCTGCTTAACCACGCTCACGAATTCTGCACACCTGCCCTGCATATTTATCCACGAAGATGCCACCGTTTTGTGCAATACTTCTACTCAACTGGAGTACTTTCTACTGGCTAATCAGTAAGTGCTACCTCGTTGGGTAAATGTATAGTGCCTTTCCTACACTACAGCAGCGTAAAGGACCAGAAGAATTGTCCCCAGTGACCTGTGTGTCTGTAACTTTGCCACCGCGCCGGAAAGGCGCCGGGGTCCTTTGAGTAAGCTGTCCATCATAGTGGGGAAAGGGCGGGAAGACGTTGCATACCGCTACTGTATGTGGGGCGGGGCAAAACGGGCGGGGCATCCATGCGAGTTCACATGCATCTTGTTTATAAAGGGTCAGAGCACGATCTGAGCAGCAGATGAGGAGAAAGAACCTCCTGGCAACTGGACCTACACGGGGATTGCGCTCGAGAAAATCAAGGATGCAAAGACCTCCATCAGGGATTACAGCTAATGTTTGGCGGTAGATCTGGGCAGAAAGCACTCCTGCTTAGCCTCGACCTTGCTCACAAATTTTTTGTGCTGATTAATGCGTTACAGAATTTGAGCTTCAACTCGGGAACCTGCTTTATTTAAATCTGTAAGTGCTTCATGCACCCGAATTCCGTTCTGCCCCGGATCGCGGACGTTTCGACATTTCCGCGTTCCGCGCGGAACGCGGAAATGGCGAAATTTTGCAAGTTCCGCGAGCGGAACGGAATTTGCCGCCCACCCTTAATATAGAGGCGTTGTCATCTTAATTCCGCTTTTCTATCCTCTCTTAATATGATATTTTAATATCCATATATTACTTATTTTGTGTTTGAGCAATGGTTGGGTATTGAAGGTGGAACTGGTTCTCGAATCCTTTTCTCTAGTGTTATATACGTGGAGGTGGCAATCGCAGTTGGGACCTTACCCTTCTCAATATGGCGCCAATATTGCTGTGACTTTTGACCTCTCGTTTAAAATACTGAGGAAAGGTAGCGCCGAATTGTATATGGACTCAGGTTTGAGCACCCTGGTTTCCTTGCTCATTTCTGATAATAGTAATCCGCGGGGCGGTCTACATACACCCTTTTGAAATAGAATGGTGAAGACACTCTTTCCCCAAATAAATTTTTTTTAAAAACCCGCTCTACGACGATCTCGTGTGACTGGGCTTGCATTTCTATTTTAGAATTTGTTTACTCGGTTCACAGTTATTTTTTGTTAAATGAGCGAATTAGGGCCTGGCAACATAACTCGTAATAGGATCTTCACCATTCCAATATGGCGCCCGGATATCTTGAGGACGCGACACATTGGAAGTACACTGACGTATTACCGTCCTTACGTGCTTCCGTCCTCCCACGAGTTTTTAAACCGATGCAGATAGATGGTGAGTGATTACTTTGTGCGTGGCGTATGGGCCTTTTTGAAGTCTTCAGGACCCTGCAGGTAAGCGGAATCGTGTTGCTCTCCCGGATGGTATGGTTGTTTGGAGACTTTGGATTCCCGAAACATGGGTTGCCTGTAGGTGCTGTTTTGCGGTCTTTGTAATGGTCGACTTATTAGACATAGGCTGCCTGTATATGCAGCGATGCACCATGGAATTAGGTTGGCATGGTGTGCTTGGGTTTCCGACCCTTATGGTGGGTTCGGGTTTCCTGAACAGTGAGGGCTCCATATTGCCTTTAAACATGTAGAGATCGTAACGTGGGATTTAGTGCGACATGTAAAACCGTCTGCATGTCTCACTTGAATGCACTTCTTATGCTTCCCTGTATCGCTTCTGTAATTTTCAGAATGTGTTTGTACACCACGCGTGAGTTATGGGTGCCGCAAGGGTGATGCATGATTGTAGACATACAAGGTCACTCGCGCTGGGTTGGCGGTTTTGGATCCTTGGACCCATTTCTTTGGACTATTGTGGCATGACTGCTGGGTTATCTTATCACCATGCTTCCCGCAACATAGGAATGTTGGTTTGGAAATGAGGACGTTCCTACTTAATGTGCCTTGCTCTTTGTACATGGACTACTTTATTTTATATATATCTTTTATGCATGTCTTGGACAGAATGGGACATTGATTCTGGAAATGCGCCTGTTTTTAGATATTCTTGCGTCTCTCATTAGTGACTCCCTTTCTTTTGTTTTGAATTAGTTTATTGGGCTGGACTTGACCAACTGGAACTCTGAATTGGAGGTATCCGGATGGGATTTTCTGTAATACTAGTTCCTCACTACTAAATGAATGTGACTGAGGACACTAACTGAGGTGACTATTTTTGAATTATATTTGAATTTCACTTGCCTCTTGGCACCAGGCATATGTATCTGCCAGAATCAGTGGGGGGTTTGATATGTAGATATATGTGTGACTACCCATGAAGAAAACTTCATGTTTGAGTAACCAGTGCTATTTTGTAATTTTTAGAGCATCTACAACGGCGATTTTTCATTCTGAAACACCCGTCAAGGGGGTTACGGTTTGGGATTTTATTTATATCCCGCAACATTCAGGATTGGATAGGACCTTTTTCAATCATTTGTATTGGTGAGAACCCTTTATCTATACTTAGGTGCACAGGACTTCCTATGGTGGGGTGCTCTTTTCTTAATTCGCAGCTTTGTGGTTTATATAGAAATATCTTATCTGGTCAGGTCCTGTGCTTGAATTTAGCATCAAAAGGGACATGACCGCATTATGAAACCCTTTCTTGGTACTTTGGGTGTTCATAAGGTTCCAATTGACATTTCCTTACTTTTACTATTTATCTTTTAATCTTAACTTTCCTTCATTCTCCCTCTTTTCTCTCTTTTTTCGTTTGTTCTATGGTATTTGTTGTCACATTCTAAAAATAGTTTCTTTTTATTAAATATTCTAATGGTGGGGTCGTATTAGGATTTGACCCAAATGTATATACACAATTCATGGTAAATATATGTACTTTTTGGTATATATTTATGTTCTGTTTATATATTTGCATTTATATATATTTTTTTGTCGTGTTTGAAATGTTATGTGTAGTTAGTCTGTTTTTAAGATAAGAAATGTCTTTTAATTGTGTATTGATGTTGTTGTCAGTATATATGTTTGTATATATTTATATGTGTTCTTTCTATGTGAATTATTTCAGCCCTGAAGAAGTTCTTTTGTAAAGAGCGAAACGCGTTGGCTGATGTCTTATTGAATATCATGTCATAACAAATAAAAGAAACCTAAAGTACTCCATTGCTTTAGTTGGGACTTCTTTTCCTGGTGCACCTTCTATTCTTTTGTGAAAATTTACGGTCTGGATCCCAGTGAAGCCCCTCTGCGGCGGACTTCGGAAGTGTGATGCACAGGACAATTACATTGATGGAACGGGTTTGAGGTGCTGCACCAAGGGTCAGCCGCAGTTTGTTTGGAGTTTGTAATGAATACATTTTAACTCCGTCTTCTTGACAAGTGGCGCCCAAGGAGTAGCGTGCTAGTCCGTTGCAAATCACTTCAACACCTTAACAGGGAGAGAAAGCACTATATAAGTGCTGCTAGAACACAATAATTTAACTGTTATTGGTGAATTGTGAATAATGATGATGTCTTTCATAATCAATATGTGCCATCATTTTCTTCTTTAGTGCTTAAATGCCTGATTTTATTATTTTAAACAACAATATTCTTTTTCACACAGGTATGAATATTTAATTTAATTTCAGACACCGAAATATAAATTCCAACTATTAATGAGAAAGCAAGATAAATTTATGATTTTTAGTCACAGGTCTAGACTAAATTATATAGGCGAAAAAATAATACATTAAATTACAAGTTAGAAATCTGTAAATAAAAATATGTAAAATTTTACAACATAACTGTGACTGTGAACTGCACAAAAAAAATTGTTTTACAATACATTGGTACATATGTGCTCTCTCATAATTTCTTGTAGTTTGTAGGATACAAATACAAGCTAGAATTAAAGGAATGTGGTTGTTTTGTAATAGCAATTTAGTGGCGATTTGCAGCAACAATCCAAACCTGTTTAACTGGCCTCATCTACACAGAAAAGAAATGTGAAAATTAAATGTCAGAATACACAAGTGAGGAAGGATATGTGATTAAAACTTTGCAACACTTTGGTCATCTCTTTATTAGCCAAATTAAAGTTTGCTTTACATTGTGATATTCAAACACATGTAAGTCTCAAAATCACTTTTAAAGTGATTTTGTTCCGAGTGAGTTTGAAATGTCTATGCAAATAAACATTCCTGCATTTCTCTGTCCACGTCACAGATGTGTTTGATAGTGTTTGATATACCGTGAGTGGATTTTATTTTCAGTCGATTTGACCTTTGCAGAAGGGAATCTGCTTACCATGTCATATGGAATGGGGATGGCAGATCACCGCACATTTGCACCATATGCTTTGCGGGAATGCAGTACATGATAACAGAGAACATGATGCCTGACATAACAGATACCCTCATTGCCGTTACTGGCCTTGTTTTCTAGCTGTTGTCCTTCGTTGGCTGAAGATGCTCCATGTCTCTGTATTTGTTGGGATTTCTTTGTTTGTAGATGCCTTTTGAGTTAATGAGTTCTCTCTCTGAGTAGCTGGTGAAGTCATTGGTCCTGTGGGTGATGTTGATCCTGAAGGTCCATGGTCGTTACTGTTGCTCAGTGTCATTGTCTGTAGAAACAACTCCTATTGTGTGGCAGGGTGGGAGAGCTGCTGTGCTTCTCGTCCATGGGCTGGGATTTGCTTGTTCTTGTAGACTTCTGTAGGTAATTTGTGTATCAGTGTTTGGTTTTTTGATTTGTGAGACATTTGTCTGATTTCCACTTGGATATGACCTATCTATTTTGGGGATACTGACACTGATTTCAAAGAATGGACAAGTGAGTAGCTGTTTTTTTTAATGTAACTGACTAATGAGCACCAGCTCGCGACTACCAAAATGCAGCCTGTTTCTTCTGTCCACTCAGCTATCTGTGTCCTTTTCACCAGTTTCATATTTTGCCTGACAACTGTTCCTTTGCAGATTTGTCGGTTCAGCTACTTGTAGACCGTTTCCTTTACCAAACCACTAAAATATGTTGATTTGTTTTTTGGGACATTAATGATGATGATGTTCCTTGCATCATTGGCTCTTAAGATGCTTCCTTTGTTCAATATCTTAAATGAGCGCGGGGCATACCAGTTTTGAATCAGACTATGTAGATTCTTGGTAAAGTATTCTCTGTGAAACTGCTCTCCTTTGTGGTCCACTTCTTCCATATAAGCGATGTGGCCCCAGGCCCAGCTCTCACCCCTCTGTCGGGCTCCGAGCTGCTGTGACCCAGCACCTTTACCCTCTGCTGCCTGCTGCCCTCTGCCTTCTCCTCTGGTAACTATGTCTTTGCCCTGATCTCTGTCTTCTCTATCTCTGCTCTTCGTCAGCTCTACTGTCCTTCCTGAGAGCCTTGTTCCTTCCTCTGTGCCTGTTTCTCTTCCTTCTTTAATCTCCTCTTTTGCCTCTTTGTCTTTTGCCGCTTTTCCTTGCTTTCCCCCATTTTGCTGCAGCTCCCATCCTTTTCCACCCTTGTGCTCCCCTTGCTGCTGCTCCCGCCTTGTGTCTTCCTACCTCCTGCTAGCCCCGCCCACCACCACCCAGAATCCTTCTCACCTCCCAGGACCTACGTAATGGAGGCTGAAGGCACACCAAAGGCAAACCCGTCTGCACCTGTCTGTGCCTGGACCGCGCCCAGTGCCAGGAACCCTGGTCCCCACCCCCCGTAGCTACACCACCGCCAAACTCCTCGTCCTGGACCCCAAACAACTCAGCAAACACTACTGCAGTTCCTCATCACACCCAAAGGGAGGGCCTTTCACATGCATTCACTGCATCTTCACATGCAACAACAGCTCGCTCATCAGTATGTCGCCCACCACCACCACGCAGACCATTCACCACACTGCACCAGCACTGTAACAGCTCGCCTGCATCCTCCTCAACATGCGCTCACTCCAAAAGCCTTCCACCAAGCTGTGGGACCTTATCACCACCTTCTCCCCTGATGTCATCTTCCTCACTGAGACCTGGCTTAACCCTTCATCTGCCCCTGACATCGCCACAGCAACACCCGATGAATACAAGAATATACACCGGGACTGCATCAACAAGCCCAGAGGAGGGATCGTCATTTTCCACAAATAAATCATTCAGTGCACCATCACAACAGACAACGCCACCCGAATCATGGAACACCTCAACTTCAAACTCCAAACACATGGGAAGTCCCCCATCAAAGGCACACTCGCCTTCAGACCCCCAGGGCCATGCCCCAGCTCCTGTAACATCATTGCCAACTTCATTGCTCCACTCGCCATAGACTCCAATTACTACATCTTCCTCGATGACCTAAACTTCCAACTTAACGACAACAACACCGCCAACCTCCTAGACAGCATGAACAACATTGGACTTACCAACTCGTCAAGGACCCCACTCACACTGCAGGACATACGCTGGACCCCATCATCACCTGCAGCAACCGGGTCAAGTACAGCCACGTCCCCAAACTCACCTGGACCGACCACTCCATCATTCACTTCAAGATCTCCAGTCCTCATACCGCCACCCCCACGCTGCGCAGTGCCCCCCACTGCAGCTAGAGCAAATTGTAAGAGACCCAATGGACCGATGCCCTCAACACATCCAACCCAAGCCTTGCCACAAACCTGCACCTGGGTGTCAAGAACTTCAGCACCTGGATCACCAACTGCACCAACAGCATTGCCCCCATCAAGACCACCAGACACAGGAGATCCACCAAACAGGCCAGATGGTACACCGAAGAATGCCGAACAACAAGCCACTGGAAAGAAGATTGCGCGCAAGCAAGGACACTTCGACAGGACCACCTTTACGACCTCCCTAAACCTCTACCACCGGTTGCTGAGGAAGAAGAAGAAGAATGTCCTAGCCGCTCGCAACGAATCCAGCACCGACCACAGCAAAGAACTCTTAAGCACCATCAGGGAGTTCACCAACCCTGCAGTCACAAAGAAAAGCATCACCCCCTTACAAGAACTTTGTTACAACCTTACCTACTTCTTCCACAACAAGATCCCCAACATCTACAAAAACTTTGAACCCCAGGCCAAGCCTACAGGCTTCCTCAACCTACAATCCCTCACCGTAACCTGCACTAACCACTTGCTGACCGTCATGAACTCCATCAACTCAGGGGCTCTCAGCGATCCTTGTCCACACCACATTTTCAACCTCGGAAGCGACAGGATCAGCCAAGAACCTACCACCATGTGCAGCACCTCATTAACCAGGGCCACCTTCCCCGAAGACTGGAAACAAGCTGAGGTAAAACCGCTACTCAAGAAGCTGTCCGCCAACCCCAGTGAACTCAAAAACTACCACCCCATATTCCTGCTCCCCTTCCCAGCCATCAGCAAGCAACTCATGAAAAATCTGGAGCAGAACCTTCTTCTCGACACCTCCCAGTCTGGATTCTGGAGCAACCACAGCACCAAAAGCACCCTGATCACAGCCCCCGCTCCCGCCTCCCAGCCTCTTGTCCCGCCACCCCTCCCATACTTAATGGCGGCCGCTGTGCGGTCACACCGCCGGCGCGCCAAAGGTGCGCCAAAGGCAAGCCCATCTGCACCCGTCCACGACCCGACCGCAGCGAGCGCCAGGGACCCTGGTTCACCAGCCATCCACTGCTACGACTCAGCTGCCCTCATCGCACTCAACCCCGGAAGAGACAACAACTGCCAGAAATCGAAACCAAACACCACCCACAGCCAGTTCTCCTGCCGACAATCCTTCACCATCAACAGCCCCCCCACGACCGCAGTACCCACAACGGACGCCCACACCACCAAAGCCCGGACCTGCATACTCCTCAACGTGCGCTCCCTCCACGGACACACCACAGAGATCTGGGACCTGCTCGACACCTTCTCGCCAGACGTCGCCTTCTTCACGGAAACATGGCCCAACACCACCTCCGCCCCCGACATCGCCACCGCCATCCCCGACGGATATAAGATCCAAAGAAAGGACCGCCCCTACCGCCCAGGAGGAGGACTCGACATCGCACACAGGAGCTCCCTCCGACTCTCCACCTCCAGCACGAGCAACCCCCTCTCCAACACAGAGCGCCTCCAGTTCCAAACCAGCCCCAGAACCACGCTGTGCGGGACCCTGGTCTACAGACCCCCCGGACCTCGCGCCTCTTCCGCCACCACCATTGCCGACCTCGTCGCACCCCACGCCATCGCCTCCATGGACTACATCCTCATCGGAGACCTGAACTTCCACCTCGACAACCACAGCGACCCCGACACCACCGCCCTCCTTGACAACCTCGCCAACCTCGGACTGAAGCAGCTTGTCACCACCCCCACCCACAGAGCCGGACACACCCTTGACTCCATCTTCACAGGAGGGACAAACATCCATTTCAGCCACACCACGCAGCCTCTCTGGACAGACCACCACTGAGTACACTTCACCTTCAACACCACCACCGCACCCAAACCTGCCCACGCCTGCCACAAAGGAACTGGAGCAAGATCACAGAGGAACACCTCAACACCACCCTCCTCAACGACCCCCCTCCGCCATGACCGACTCCAACTCCGCAGCCAAAGAACTACACCCCTGGATCTCCGGCTGCGTTGACAAGCTCGCACCCCTCCGCCACCCTGTCAAACAACACCCCCGGAAGGCCGCCTGGTTCACCACCAGCCTCCAAGAAGCCAGGCGCTCCTGCAGACGCCTCAAGAAACTATGGCGGAACAGGAAATCCACCGAAAACCAGAACAACTACAGGAACGCCATGAATGAATACCACCAGCGCATAAGGACCACCAAGCAGACCTTCATGAAGAACAAAATCCACACCAACGCTTGTAACGCTAAAGAACTCTTCAACGTCATACAGCAGCTCACCAAACCCCCGAGCGAAGCCACAGATGTCACACCATCTCAGGATCTCTGCAACAAGCTCAGCTCCTACTCCCACCTGAAAATCAAGGCCCTCTACAGCAACTTCAGCGAACAGACTCCGGACACCACCCCCCTCTCCACCACCGACAACCAGCCGACCATCACCACCTGGAAACCTGCCACCATGGAAGACACCACCACGACCATGATAAACACCCACTCAGGAGCCCCCATGGACCCCTGCCCACCGCACATCTACCACAGAGCCGCTGCAGCCATAGCACCCAAACTAGGCCAGACCATCAACGACTCCCTCGAATCCGGCATCTTCACTGACGACTGGAAGTGGGCAGAGGTCAAGCCCCTCCTCAAGAAACCCTCGGCCGACCCAACGGACCTGAAAAACTACCGGCCCATCTCTCTCCTTCCCTTCGCAGCCAAGGTCACCGAGAGATTCATCTACGCCCAGCTGACCACCTTCATCGAAGAGAACACCATCCTTGACTCCTCCCAATCCAGTTTTCGCAGGGAACACAGCACCAAGACCGCCCTCCTCGCCGCCACCGACGACATCCGCATGCTACTCGACCAGGGCCACACGGCGGCCCTCATCCTGCTAGACCTCTCTGCCGCCTTCGACACCGTCTCAACCTGCACTCTCGCAGCCACACTCCACGACGCCGGTATATGAGGAACCACACTCGACTGGATCCGCTCCTTTCTCTCCGGCAGAACCCAAAGGATCAGACTACCTCCTTTCCTCTCTGAACCTACAGAGATCAACTGTGGAGTACCCCAAGGATCCTCGCTCAGCCCCACGCTCTTCAACATCTACATAGCCCCCCTCGCCGCCATCATCAGACAGTATGGGCTCAGCATAGTATCTTACGCCGACAACACCCAGCTCATCCTCTCCCTCACGAGGAACCCCGAAGACACCAGACTCAGTTTCCAAGAAGGAATGAAAGACGTTGCAGCCTGGATGAACGACAGCTGCCTAAAACTGAACTCGGAGAAGACAGAGGTCCTCATCCTCGGACCCTCCCCTACCGCGTGGGACAGCTCCTGGTGGCCCCCTGCCCTCGGAAACCCACCCACCCCTATGGACCACGCCCGGAACCTCGGCATCATTCTAAACTCCTCTCTTACCTTGACTCGCCAGATCAACGCCGTCACCTCCTCCTGCTTCAACTCCCTCTGCATCCTCCGCAAGACCTTCAAGTGGATGCCCCCAGAATGCAGAAAGACCGTCACCCACGCACTCATAACCAGCAGACTGGTTACTACGGTAACGCCCTCTACGCCGGAATCAACAAAACCCTGCTACATAAGCTCCAAACCATCCAGAACACCGCAGCCAGACTCGTCCTCGGAATCCCACGACACAAGCACATGACTCAGCACCTATGAGACCTCCACTGGCTCCCCATCGAGAAGAGAGTAACCTTCAAGCTACTCACCCACACCTACAAATCCCTCCACAACATCAGACCCAAATACCTCAACGAAAGAGTCTCCTTCCACGCACCCAAAAGGAATCTCCCCTCCGCCGACCTCGCCCTGGCAGAGACCCCGCGCATCCGCAGAACCAGAGCAGGCGGAAGAGATTTCTCCTACGTTGCAGCAAAGACCTGGAACGAGCTCCCAGTCAACATCAGACGCTCCCCCACGCTGCACGCCTTCAGGGAGAGCCTCAAGACCTGGCTCTTCGACTGACTTGGAATTGCACCCCCCCTCCCCCTCAGCACCTTGGGACCCTCACGGGTGAGTAGCGTGCCTTATAAACCCCTGATTGATTGATTCATTGATGCCATCTGAGCCCTCCGAGGCCAGGGAGAGACCGCAGCACTGATCCTACTTGACCTCTTGCGGCATTCAACAACATATCCCACCACACAATGATCGCTAGACTGCACCACATCGGAATGCAAGGGGATGCACTCAGCTGGATCATCTCCTTCATCACTGGAAGAACACTGAAGATCCGCTTACCACCGTTCACCTCTGAGCCCAAGGACATCATCTGTGGTATTCCCCAAGGCTCTTCCCTCAGCCCCACCCTCTTCAACATCTATATGAACCCCGTGTCCAACATCGTCAGATCCCACGGACTAAACATCATATGCTACGCAGATGACACCTAACTCATCCTCTCCTTCTTCGAAGACCCTATCACCACCAGAACCAACTTATACAGGTGCATGACGAACATCGCAAACTGGATAAGGGACAACTGCCTGAAGCTCACCATGGACAAAACGGAAGTACTGATCTTCAGCAACATCACCACTCCCTTGAATGACTCCTGGTGGCCCTCGGAACTAGTACCATCACCCACATCGACTAACCATGGCAGTTACTCGGCATCATCCTGGACAGCAAGCTGACCATGAGTTCCAGATCAACGCAGTCTCCTCCGCCTTTTTCCTCACACTGCGCATGCTGCAAAAAAATCTTCAAATGGCTTCCCCAGGACACAAGACGCACAGTCACACAGGCCCTAATCACCGACCGATTGGACTATGGCTACTCTCTCTACGCAGGGATCACTACACACCTCCTACAGAGAATTCAAACCATACAGAAATCCACAGCCAGACTCATCCTCGGCCTCCCTCGATGAACGCTCAAGAACCCCTCACTTTAGAAAACTCCACTGGCTCCCTATACAGAAGAGATGCCAATTCAAGCTGATGATCCTTGCATACAAGGCACTACATAACCAAGGACCCGACTACATCAACCTCTGCTTGAGCTTCCACCAACTATCCAGACAGCTATGCTCCACATCCCTCTCGCTCACCCACACCCCCTGCATCCACCAAAGCAGAAGCGGTGAAGACATGGAATGACCTCCCCCTGCACCTACAGACCTTCGCCTGTCTTTTGGAATTCCGAAAGGCACTCAAGACCTGTCTGTTTGATTGAGCCCCTCGGGCCCCACAAGAATCTGGATACCCTCACGGGTGATTAGCTGCGCTATGGAAATCGACTGCTTGATTGATTAATGTGGATGGTACATTTGTTGATGCTAAGAGCAGAGATTTTGGCTTTGTTTTTGGCTTACTGGGCCTTCTCAGAATGAATAGCTTTATGAGGAGAAACGTGGGGCATCCTACTGTTGGTTTGCTTGTCCTTGTTTCATTGATTAGTGCCCTGGGGTTCTGTTCTTGCTTTTCCAATGCTTTGGCCCTGTTTTTTCTTTGAGCTTTTTGTTTTGGTGTATTTCCTTTTTGAGCCAGGTCACTGTTTTCCATAGCAATCAAAAAATATTTTTTATTAAAGGTTATTAACTGTAGAGAGTGGCCCTTTGAAGTCAATCTTAGGGCTCTCAGCACCTGTTGCAAGATTGCTGGGTTTCAAGGGTATTTCCAGTCAATGGTATCTCGGGTTGTGGGGATGGGTGTTTGTGTTTATTGGCTTAGAAGTGCTTTCAGTGCTCATGCTAATGGTTAAATGTGTAGATCTCTGTGTTTGTGCCCTGGTGTCTTTGTCTGGCAGTTATCTTCACCTGCCATGTCAGTTATCCTTTCATCTCCTTGGAGGGGTTGCTTTGTTTGGTCAATCGTTTTGCTCATTACTTGCGTTTTAAGAGTAAAATCTATTTTGTCTCTTCTTAATGGGCTTGTGAAAATTACTTTTGTACTATAGGCTCTCTGATTCCTTTAGTTTGATGCCTTCTGGTGTGGCTGTTGAGGTTGATGGAGGTGCCTCTGGGTGTTCGATTTCCTGGTCAAATTTGTGGTTCGGGCTAGACCAGTGGTTCTTAACCTATTGACCTCTGTGGACTCCCACTTAATCATTACTGGAACCTGGGGATCCCCACTGATTCATTTTTGGAATCCAGGGACCATTACTGAGCCACTACTGGGAGCTGGAGTCCCCGACCTCAACATTTTTGATGATTTGAAGCACAAAACAATACACAAAATATACAAACAGAACCATTCATCTAACAAATGCACAAAGGATTAAATATTTCACTTAATTCAAAAACAAATATTTTTAAAATCTATGGGGCATATTAGCAAGGGCTTCATCGCCGCTTTAGCAGCACTTTTTGCCGCTAAAGCGGCAATTTTTTTATCGCCCTATCAGCAAGCTGTCGCTAACAGGTGTTAGCGACAGCTTCCAGGCAATAGCGACTGGTTTGGGTGCCGCTTTGTATGTCAGCAATATTTATCGCTAATGACATGCAAAGGAGGCGTTCCCAACCTAACAGCAACTGAAAGCAGTCGCTAACATACCTATCGCCTATTAGCAAGGCCCGCGAAGCGATAGGAAAACGCGCGCTAACCACGATTAGCGCTGGATTTTTACACCTGGTAGAAACCTGACTTACCCATTAAAGTCTATGGGAGGTGGATTCTACGGTTAAGTCCCCACCTGCCTATTAGCGAGAATTTCCTTGGCGATGGGAATTTATCACTGGGATTCGCCGCTATCGGTGGATATTTTTTCGCATTGGAGATAAACGTTGCTAATAACTTGTTATCTCCGCGATAAAATCCAGCGATAGGCGGCGATAATTATCGCAAGTTGTTGCTAATATGCCCCCAAGATTTTAAGAAAAGTGGGAGCTTTTCTAAATTCAGTTGATGCAACTCATCGACCATACAATATTCTGTTTGATGCACTTGCTTTGCTCCCATGAATCAGTCTGAGGATACTTACTTACTTTTTAGCCTCCAATTTCAGATTCCTTCACATTTATAAACGTTTTGAAATGTTCAGGTGTACATTTTGCCTCCTCATTTATATACACTTTATTTGGGGCATATTAGCAAGACCGGCGATAATGGGCTTGCTAATATGCGTTATGGAATTCCAATAGAAGCCCAGGTTAGATGTGCAGGACATCTAACCTGGGCTTCTATTGGAATTCTATTACGCATATTAGCAAGCCCATTATCGCCGCTTTAGCGGCAGTTTCCTGCCGCTAAAGCGGCGATAATTTTAACGTGGGTCTTGCTAATATGCCCTCTATTTATTTATTATAATTTTCTAAGCCATCACAGACCCCTGAAAAGGTTTCGCAGGCCCCCAGGGGTCCCTGGACCATAGTTTAAGAAACACAGCACTTCTAATGTCTCCATCAGGATTTTATTTGTAAGAGTGCTGTCCTTCAGGATTCTTTAGCTCTCCTGAATGATTTGACCGTCTTTTGGGTGCAGGTTTTTCTTTTGAAACAGATTCTCCTCTGGTGTAGCCATGATGTTTTTTGGCCTCTTGCCCTTGCTGGACCACTAATCATCTCGAGTGATAGGGATGTTAAACCTTGCTGCATCACACAGGTTTGTCACTGTTGAGACTGCTAAGGAGTCTCTTTGTTGGAGGCTGAAGTCAACCTGCATAGAGCTGGATGACGACTTCCTAGTCTGTTCAATTTAATTCAATCCAATTCAATTCAAAACTTTATTTGGCAGCATTGTGGCAGCCATAAAAGTTTTTCACGAACAGAAAATGATAAAATGATAAAAACATTATACATCATAGCATTTTAAATTAAGATTTAACCAATATAGAAAATGCCTCAGCTAGAAGCGTAGAATATCTCATACAGTACCAAATTGCAACAACATATCTCATCCGTGTATCGAAGTTCGTAAAGGCGCGGCAGGCTTTAAAATTCGCCAACATTAAAAGTCAGTTGAATCAAATCTGTCTTTCACTCACTTCAGGCTTGCTGTTTGTTTGCCGAGATTCTTTATTACTCCTTATGAGACTGTTTTGTATCATCCATTAGCGTTTGTTGCTGGTGTCTTGTGGACACTGTTAGTTACAGTGATAGCTTCTGATCTTTGGATAACTTTGTTGCTGTTCAATTCTCAGCTTTTACTTGTTGTCACCATTTCATTGCACAATATATCAAACATCCAGATTTTAATAAGTTGCTCTTATTCAGATATTATTTAAATATTATGCACTAGTTTGTCTTTAAAATGTAAGATAAATATCATAAACGTTATAAAACAGTTTGAAACCAACAATAGCATTGTGGAAACGCGTTTTCTACATTTTCAAAGTGTAATGTGTTTATTCTGGTGCTGTACCAGTGACTAATCAGGCATAAGAAAGTCTAGACAGAAGGAATCATGCCAAACTCCTACATACTTCATAATTTGGACTGATAATGGAACCTTAGTACTTTATGAAAGCGTTAAAGACTTCCTTCAGAAGGCGTTGGGGAGGTGCAGTGATTAAACACCCTAAGGAATGCTGAAAGTTCAGTCGATTAATAAGTAAGCATTACACAATTGTAATGAAGTTCATTGCACAACTACGGGCACACTAGCTACACTCTTCTGTGACTAGTGTAAAAATAAAGTCAGCTCTGCTCCTGCCTGAAACAAATGTGCATAATGTTAACATTTTGCGAAATGCCTAAATGCATACACACGTACAAATACTCTCATTTTTGTGTGGGCAGAACACGCAGCTGGGAGTGGTGAGCTCATAATTTCCACATGCCTGCATTTCGATAGTTTCAGGGAAATGAAATATTCATTGCTTTCTGATTCTTGCATAAAAATAGATGCCGGTTTGAACAGTTCTGAGGCTCAAGGCTTTCTTATCATGTCGTGACCTGACTGGAAAATGCTACAAAACTAAAAAGGTCCTCAATGTTTCATTGTAGCCAAAAGCACAGCAAATGTACCGGAATTAACAATAAATGTTCCTCTTCGATGTATGGTTAATTTCAAGAATTCTGTTTGTAGAATGTAGTGAATCTTTTATTTTTATTTTCTTACCAGGTATGCGTTCTTTGTTAAAATGTGACATGGACAAAGCGGTCCCACGCGGTGGAGAAGAAACCACCATCTCTGCACAGGGACATTAGGGGTAAGGCAATGCTCAATATGTAAATTAATAAAGACCCTATTGAATTTTGGTGTGCTGAATACAAAGGCTGCGTAATCTGGATTCCACCTCTTCTCTCTTTAGTCCGTCACTAAACACTCCCTGCTCCTTTGTCTTACTCATACAGGTTTTTTTCCAGCCATGCTTCTTCCCTCTGTCAAGGTTTTAAACTTTCTCTTCCTCCTTCTTTCCTCCTTGTGTGTTTTCCTCTCTCTTGCTCTGGGCCAAAGTCTGATGAGTGAAAATAAGTACCATTCCCCAGAAAGGAGCGCAGGTGGATCCCACCTGTAAACACCTGCTGAAATTAAGCATTGGTGGAAGAAAGGGCGACATGGAAGCATATGACATGGAAAGCCATTTGGCTGCAGCGTCATCACCAGAATACACAGGCGCCAGAGGGCTTCTTCAATCCCCTGGAGCAGCGAGAAGGTGACAGATGTCGCCATCCACAGCTCTTATGGAATAAGCGAGGGGGGCCAACGAAGTGTGATGAGTGAGGAATAGGCTTAAATGGGTCCCCCATAGTGCCTACGCACAAATAAGTCCGGCAGGGTGATGTCCTCAGATGTTTCCCATGCATCCCCAATTTGGGCAGCAGAACGAGCAAGTACTTGATGGAAGGATGGTAGCAGTTTGCTTTCCCAAGTTGCGCTGCATTAAAATGGAGACATTCTGAGGCACGTGGTACAAGCAGAATTGCTGGTGTGCGCATCCATCCCCCAAGGTTGGGGGTGGGGTCAGTAGATAGCCTCCACTGTCAGCCCCACACATAAGTGGCTGCGGTGGAATGAGCATGTTGGGGCTCAGGCAGGGTTGTCATCTGACTAGTAGTTTACTGTCAAGGTGATAGTTTTATGTCAAGGCCTGTAATGAAATAGCCCTTAAGGATTCTGTGAGCATACAGAGGTTGAATTTCTTGTTAAAAAAGAATAATGACGATGTAACATACATTCTTTTGTAGCACCAGTTACTGGCATTTTTAGAATACAAAAGAAGAGCGAATGGGAGAGATCATTTTCTCAGGAAGGTGAGGCACTCATAGCCCTAGATGGTGCGGGCTATGGGCTTGATGACCCATGTATGGCAATGGTAAAGCCACAAGCAGGCATCGGCCTGGCCCAGGTATCATGGGGCCACGTGCCTTGGTTAGTGGGGCTGAGAGGCATAGTGCAGCCACCTTAGTAGTGGAGGGCCTCCGGGGCAGATCCCTGGTAAGATACCAGAGACTTCAAACTCTTCTTTGGCACACAAAAAGATAGATAGGATTCAATCAATCAAAAAATTTGTTTATTTCGACAAATAGTCTTCAAACTTCGTAAAACACAATAAAACACAAATTGCTTTAAAATTCTCAAGAGAGAACCAATTATTACAGAATCATCATAATACATTGAATAGAACTATTATTGCCACATCCTCTTAATTAAAGAATTTTTTTATAAATAATGTATATACCCATTCGTTTGGCACATCTATAGTTCAAGAGCTAAAATTCTACCTAAAATATTTAAAATTTAACAAATTTTAAAATTACCATATTTTTCGCTGCACCGTTCAATCCTCCTTCCCTATTACATAAACAATCTTTTAAAAGCCTGAATAAACTTCACCACTGCTATTGCAATATCTCGATGCTGCATCCCCGTGAGGAGCTCAATCGCTTCCATACGTGACCTAATACCATACTTTATGAAAATTGGTCGTAAAAACTGTTTTCGCTGGGCTAGCAATTTTTGACAATCCATTAAAATATGTAAACAATTGCATTTCCTGCCCCGCCTGCAATTACATCTGCCATCGGGTTGCATCAGTTCCCTTTTTATTTTATCATTTGTACGGGCCGGGTTAATACCAACTCTCATCCTTAATATTTCCATTCTGAGCCATTGATTTGGTAAAATGTCTAGATAGGGATACCAATTTTCTCCCCTCCAGCTATTCATCATAAATTGCACGGACTCTTTACCTTTTAGATACTCCATATCAACAAATCTAGATTTTTCCTTTCCTAAGGATTTGATTGTGATGTAATGAAATAGCCCTTAAGGATTCTGTGAGCATACAGAGGTTGAATTTCTTGTTAAAAAAGAATAATGACGATGTAACATACATTCTTTTGTAGCACCAGTTACTGGCATTTTTAGAATACAAAAGAAGAGCGAATGGGAGAGATCATTTTCTCAGGAAGGTGAGGCACTCCTAGCCCTAGATGGTGCGGGCTATGGGCTTGATGACCCATGTATGGCAATGGTAAAGCCACAAGCAGGCATCGGCCTGGCCCAGGTATCATGGGGCCACGTGCCTTGGTTAGTGGGGCTGAGAGGCATAGTGCAGCCACCTTAGTAGTGGAGGGCCTCTGGGGCAGATCCCTGGTAAGATACCAGAGACTTCAAACTCTTCTTTGGCACACAAAAAGATAGATAGGATTCTTGCCAGTGGCTGGGTTTCTATTCTGCATTGGTACTTGGAAGGATGGGTTGAGAGCAATGGGAAGAGCCCTGACTGTGATCACTTGAACTTGCCTTAGGTCACAGGGTGAGTTGGCACAAGGGCTGGAAGTGCTATGACAACCCTTGTGCCAAACAATTGATGGTCTAGATAGCAGCAGGGATTTAGCGAGTCAGAGCGAACTTCTAAAGTGCTATGGGCAAGGGCCACCCTTAGGCTGGAGGCTTCATCATCATGGTGGCAACACGACCTCACAAAGGGGCAATGGGGAGTGCAGGTTGGTTTGGAAAAGGGATTTAGGATGCCCTGTACTGGCCAATGTGAGATGGACTGACAGACAAGGTAAAATTGGTGTTGGAAATGATTTAGGGCCTCATTTATGAAAAGTGTTGCATCGCCGCGTGAAAACAGCAATGCAATACTTTTCAGCGCGCCCTCCTTGTGACATCATGGATGTGCCGTATTTACTGTACGGTGCTCCATGTCGCATGGATTTACAGATACGTCTGTAATTACTAATCAATATTAATTGATATGTCAGTATTCCTGACGTATCTGTAGGCGCAAAAATGATGCATTGCTGGAGTGTGTCTGAAAACAGGTGCAACTCCAGCAATGTGTCCTTTCACATGGGGCAAGCCCCATGTGAAAGGGCCTATGTCAGGCTTACGCCTGCTGTGACGCAGGCATAAGGATTTGACGCAGTGGCGTCCTAGAAGTGTCGCAGTGAAATCTCAAAGATTTCACTGCAACACTTCTACGAGCCTTTTCTGCACCAGAACACCCACCCTGCATACATTATACCTGTTGCAGGTGTAATGTAGTGCAGGGATTTACAAAGTGACACATCTGCCTTGATGCATCACTTTGTAAATATGGCGCAGTGTGGCGCGTATTTTACGCCACCGCAGCATCACAAAAAGTGACGCAATGGTGGCGTAACAGGCTCATAAATAAGGCCCTTAGTTTGAGAAACTGTTGGCTGAGGCACAGGCAGGTAGAATAGTATGCCCATGATGGCATGTCCATTAGATGCATTGCCTCTAACAGACCCGTTTCACTACCTGAGGATGCTCAGGAAAAGGTCATTAAAAGAGTTCTGTCTGACTTTAGCCTGTCATGGCTGGACGGGTGGCAGGTTGAAGATGGCAGTGTCCGTAGAGACCATTTTAGTGCAATAAATCAGCATCAATAAGGCCACTGCGATGGTCCTAGGTGCCAAGTGGTGGTAGTGGGTGAAATGGGATTGACTAAAAAGGGGTTAGCATTTCATTTTTTAGCCACGACAGCCTGAAGACATTCCTACGGATGGGCACAATTGGACTTGTTGTGGCTGACAAGGTGAGGTTGATGGGTTGTTTGTTGGCTGTGCAGTGGTGAAAGCTTCCAGCTGATTTCTAGAGTGAGTGATTTAAATTATGTTATGCAAAACACATGCTGCACTGCATTGGAGACTTCCTGTTGGATGGTGGGGCAGGTGCAATTGGGGAATGTGCATGCTGTATGCTATAAAGGGGACAGGTGGCCACGGATTTTGGAGTACTGTTGGCTCCAGCGATAACTGAATGTATAACGAAGGTAGTTCATTTTTTTTGGGTTGAAATGAGAGTTAGTAATATGGGGTTAGGTTTGCCGAAGGAATTATGGAAGACATTTTGTGGCTTTACTAAACAAAGTGCTGGGTTGGTAGAAGGTGACAACTGGGGCAGCTTTGGCAGGTCTTGGTTGACCTGGACTTCACATGCAGGTGGTTGCTATATGCAGTTTTGGTGAAATGAAGGCTTTTTGCCAGGAATCGGCAGCATCTTCACCTAAAGTTGAGATAACAGTCGGGATGGGACAAGAGATGATGATGTGGTCCAAAGTATTAGGACTGCTAGAGTGATGTGATGAGGTGATTACAGTAGGGCTCAATCACTTGGATGTTGGGGATTTATTACAATCCATCAGAGCAGGGGTTCATGCTTGCTGGTAAAGAAGATGGTGTGCTGAGACACAGCACTGATGGAGGCGATGTGGGTCCTGGGGTGAAGAGGGTGTTACAGTTGGCAGGACATTTTCTGGAATAATGGGCCGGATATTGCTATTGACAGGCCTGGATGGAATTGGTCAAGTGCAGTGTAGAGTAGAGGAGGAGTGATAGGGCACGAATGGTGTCAAGAAGAGTGGATGTGATGTGTTCTGTAATGCTTTTGGTGAATGAGTAGCTGTCGCCGGTGGCTAATGAGGGTTAGATGGTAGGGACAGCCATATATGGGTTGTGTTTTTGTGGGTACAAGAAAAACAAGGAGAAAATAGGTATAGCATTGGGGGAGACGGCTAGAGCGAAGAAAGGAGACACTATTGTGAGACAGACCATAAAGGTAAAAGCATTAGAGCTACGAATATGCTAGGTGAGACCTGCCTGTGCATACACCTGGGACTACCTATGAGTCAGGAATATTTTCTGTAAGAAAGTTTTTGGGCATTAAGGATGGACGGAGTGTAGACTTCTGAAGTGTGACAGTAGCAACCTGCCAGTGGAAGAGGATGGGTTATAAATTGCCATGTGTATATGGTAGACAGTCCAGAAGTGCAGAAGGATAAGGGTGATACTGGGAATGTAGAGCGGAACAGTTTTGGGGAGCACGCAGGGAGTTAATTGTTTTTCCTGAGGTCAGTGGAGAATGTAGGATTGGTGTTATGCCAGACTGTTGGTTGTTTGAGGTGGGGACAGTAAAATGCTTTATTTTATGATTAGTTAAAATCTTCATAATAATGAAGTAGAAAGAAAAATACATTACAATATACAGTATTATAAAAACCTTAAAACTGCCATGTGGTTAAAATTTAGGTTTTGTTTTCACATAGTCTAAAAAGATGGAGAAAAGGTATTGTGCAAAGTTAGCTCTGAGGTACCACTGTTATAGTATCATATCTAGTTTAACCGCCTAATCACATTCATGTAGTCTGACAACGTATCAAATTCAAGCTAAAGTGCAACATGCCCAGGGTGTGAAAGCTCAACCAACCACAGTGAGGTATGCCAAAAATGTAAAGACTCAACCAGCGTCTTTTCTAAAGCTGCCTATTCAGTGACACTTAGTACATATCTAAGTGGTAATAAAATGCAAGGTTAGTTCTGAAAGGAGGGGAGGGTATGCTGCCCAAGCTAGGGGCTATGTGTAGATCAAGCACATGAAAGGTGATGGAAGGAATGTTTCCAATAAGTCTAACTGCTGGCAATCGCTCAGTGTAGCATTCCAACCTATCCTTCTTTTGCTCACAATGCCACCTCAGTTTAAACCCGGCCAAATGCAAATGAGTCTTGATCCTGTTCCAAAAGGAGCAGTGAAGCCTGAACTGCCAGGCCAGGTCCTCCCCAAACTGGAACACAAGCAACCCAAGACTGGTTTTACCCTGATTGGGGCTCATCCATCAGGTGAAGCTTAGTTCCAGAGCAACATTGAGCATGGGATCCATCGCTGCAATACCCTTGCTACTTAGGGTGGTATCTCAAAAGGATCATTTTATGTATGGAATGCATGTTTAGAATACAAATTGAATGCATACCTTAGATGGTCTGATACAACTTGAGACACTAATCACCTCATGTTCTCCATGATCAGTATCTCTCTCCTACTCTGCCACACCTGTCATGCATCAGTGATAAGGAATATATTTTATCTTCCAAACAAGCTCACAATCGCTAGTGGTTCTTGGCACACCCGCAGCATGGACACAATCCGACTGCAGAATAAGGAGTGTAAAAAAGAAAAAAACAAGACAACATGCCTTTTCCATCTGTGCACCCAGGATCTGGACCAACATCCCCATATCCATCAGGACCCACCAATGCTTCACCTCTTTGAAGAACACTGCATCACAATGCAATAACCGTCCACAACTCAGCTTCTTCTCCTATTACCAGCCAACTTTGAGCTTGCCTTTGACCATGTACAGTGCTCCGCTGCCTTCTGACGAGGTTCATGCTATAAAAATACTTTATGCATGCTATTAGAAATTGGGGTCTCTATTTGGCAGAGATATGCACCTTGTCCAAGAAGGGACCCCTCCTTCTAGTCAGGAAAAGGGGATTACACTTCTAAAATACCCTATGCTCACCCTCTTGGTAGCTTATCACAAGTAGTCAGGCTTATCTCAGAGTCAATGTGTAAAGCATTTGCACATAACACACAGTAATACAGTGAAAACACTGCAAAAGGACACCACACCAGTTTTAGAAACATAGCCAATACTTAGCTGTGTAAAACAAGACCAAAACAATAAAAATCAACATACAGTAATCAAAATACGAATATTGCAGAAATAGAATTAAAATACAGTTCCTTGAAGTCGTTAGCTGTCCCGGGCTATCACGGCATAGTGAACAAACAAATCCAACCGTTCAGGCCGACTGTGGCGTCGCAGGCCAGCTACAGTGTATGGAAGACCCACAAACAGTACCGTGGAAATGCAGGGCATCATGGACCTTGTGATGAGCTCCGAAGAGGCGACGTCGGCAGGCGCCGGTCCCGGAGGTCGGTGAAGGAGTCGTCCGACCCTTAAAGACTCACACTTTGCAGATTGAACCCCATGAAGTTGAAGTCAGAAGTGCCGGCATCGGCAGGTGTTGGGGCTGTGATGTGAAGTGGAGCGGTGTGGCATGAGGTGCCCTCAGGTCACACTGCAGGCAGCGGCTCGGTGATGCATCTATCGGCGTCGGTGAGACCAGGGCTGTGCTGTAAAGTGGGACGGTGCTCGTCGCGGTGCTGGCAGGTCACGGTGCAAGCATCAGGATCATCATTGCTGAAGCGCTGTTTTCGGTGGACGATTTGAAGTCGATGGCACCTGTGTCAGTAGGCCAAGGCTGCGGTGTGGGGCAGTACGTTGAGTAACTTACGAGCGGTGCCCCCAGGCCACGGTACAGGCAGAGGAGTCGATGTTGGCGTGGAGTGGCATCGTTGGGGATACCAGGGCGGCAATGTGAAGTGAGGCGGTGCGAAGTGCGGCGCCCTCAGGTAACGTGAAAGCAGCGACTTAGTGGCGGCGCTGGGTGGCATCGTCAGTGAGACCAGGGTTGTGGTGGAGACGGTGCTCTCTGTGGTGCCAACACGTCACGGAGCTGGCAGAGGCATCGTGGATGGCGTTGGGTTGCTTTTTCCTCTGTGGCAGCTGAAACATGCAGTTCCAAATGTGGGTACCCAGAGGATGGTGAAGTCTTTGATGTGCCTGAGACTTTCAACAGGAGCAAGCTCTACTTCAAGCCCTTGGAGAAACTTTGGAAAATAAGTGGCAGAAAGTCCAGTTCAGTCCTTTCACTGCACAAGACAGAAGCTAGAAGCAGCTAACGCAAGCCAATACAGTAAAATGGTAGTTCCTCCTGAAAGGTTCCCCAGCTCTTCTTCTTGGCAGGTTCCTTAGTCCAAATTAGTTATAAAGTTCTGGGGTCTGGCCCCAATATTTATACTACTTTTTCCCTTTGAAGTTTTAGGCAGGAAGTCCCTCTTGCTCAGTAGAAACCAGTTCTCTCCTCTCTAGTCCAGCTTCACTACAGGAGGTGGAGACAGCATTGTGCGGAGCAGACACAGCCTATTCAGGTGCTAGTGAAAACTCCTCCCATCACTCTAAATGCAGAACGGCCTAATCAGCCTGGCCATGAGTCACCCAGGAAAGGCAGGACAGACCTCAACCCCCCTTGTGACTGTCTAGTGTGAATGCACATCCTCAACTCCTGTCACTCCAAAACCAGACAGTGAATACCCAAACAGGCAGAGGCAGAGGGGATGGTTAAACAAGAAAATACTCACTTTCTAAAAGTGGCATTTTCAAATACACAATTTAAAAACCACCTTTTCTAAAAGATGTGTTATTAAATTCTGAGCTCAGGTAACCTAAACTCCATTTCTCTATCTTTTCCCAATTGAAAGTTACACTTGTAAAATGTGACAAAGCAGCTCCAATGATCACCTATGGGAAAGACAGCCTTTGAATAGCGAAAAACAAAATGCATAGTATTTCACTATCAGGACATGGAAAACACACCAGCACATGTCCTACCTTTCACATACACTGCACCCTGCCCATGGGGCTACTTGGGCCTACCTTAGGGGTGACTTATATGTAAGAAAAGGGAAGGTTAGGGCCTGGCAAGTTGGTGCACCTGCCAGGTCGACATGGCAGTAAAAACTGTGCACAGACACTGCAGTGGCAGGTCTGAGACACGTTTGAAAGGCTACTTGTGTGGGTGGCACAACCAGTGCTGCAGGCCCACTAGTAGCATTTGATTTACAGACCCTGGGCACACACAGTGCACTGTACTAGGGACTTACTAGTAAATCAAATATGCCAATCAAGGAAAACCAATCATAATACAATTTACAGTAGGAGCACTTGCACTTTAGCACGGAATAGCAGTGAAAAAAGTGCTCAGAGACACTAAATCAGCAAAAACAAAGTCCAACATACCATCAAAACAGGAGGTCAGAAAGTAAAAAGACAGGGGAAACATGACAAAAGATGCCAGGTATAACACATGTCCCCTCCAGCTGAATGTAGGGAGAACTACCCACCCGCCTGGGAGTTCTCCTCACTAAGGCAGAAGAACCTGGACAGACCATCAACGGTGGCGTGTTCTGTGCCAGGGCGGTGTTTCACCGTAAAGTCCATTCCCAGTAGGGAGATGGACCACCTCAACTGTTTTGGGTTTTCCCCTGTCATCTGCATTAAGTATCTGAGGGGCCTGTGGTCTGCCTGAACTCGGAAGTGAGTCCCAAACAAGTAGGGTCTTCGCTTCTTCAGGGCCCAGACCACTGCAAAAGCTTCTCGCTCAATTGCACTCCACCTCTGTTCCCTGGGGAGTAGTCTCCTGCTAAGGAAGACTACAGGCTGGTCTAGGCCCTGTTCGTTCACTGCTCCCACACCATGCTCTGAAGCATCTGTCTGCATGACAAATTCTTTGGAGAAGTCGGGTGCCTTGCGTGCGGGCACAGTGCACATGGCTGCCTTCAGGGCATCAAACGCGGTCTGACAGGCATCAGACCAAATCACTTTCCTTGGCTGCTTCCTGGAAGTCAGCTCAGTCAAGGGGGCAACAATGGTGCCATAGCCCTTGACAAATCTCCTATAGTAACCGGTGAGACCCAAAAAGTCTCTCATCTCTGTCTGGGTCTTGGGGCTCTGCCAAGCCAGGATGGTGTCAATCTTAGGTTGTAGGGGCTCCACCTGCCCACTTCCTACCTGGTGCCTTAAGTACACCACAGACCCTTGCCCTATCTGGCACTTGCTGGCCTTGATAGTGAAGCCCACCTTCTGCAGAGCTGTCAAAACCTCCCAGAGGTGGTGCAAGTGATCTTCTCAGCTGGAACTGAACACCGCAGTGTCATCCAGGGAGGCGGCACTGAATTCCTCCAGTCCAGCCAACACCTGGTTGAGCAACCTCTGAAAGGTGGCAGGGGCATTCTTCAACCCAAAGGGCATCACCTGGAACTGGGAGTGCCCCTCTGGTGTTGAGAATGTAGAACTCTCCTTGGCCCCATTGGTCAAGGCAATCTGCCAGTACCCAGACATTAAATCAAATGTACTGAGGCCGCTTCTTACCTGGTGCCCTAAGTACACCACAGATCCCTGCTCTATCTGGCACTTACTGGCCTTGATAGTGAGGCCTGCCTTCTGCAGAGCCTTCAACATTTCACAGAGGTGTTGCAAGTGTTCCTCCCAGCTGGAGCTGAACACAGCAATGCCATCCAGGTAGGCAGCGCTGAATTCCTTCAGCCCCGACAGTACCTGGTGGACCAGTCTCTGGCACGTGGCGGGGTGTTCTTCAACCCACAGGGCATGACATGGAACTGGTAGTGCCCCTCTGGCATTGAAAACTCAGACCTCTCTCTTGCCCTATCAGTGAAGATAATCTGCCAGTACCCAGATGTTAGATCAAACATACTGAGGCACCGGGCAGCTTCCAGCCGATTTATGAGCTCATCAGCTCTGGGGATTGGGTGCGCATCAGTCCTGGCGACAGCATTGAGCCCTCGGTAGTGCACACAGAACTGAAGTTCAGGAGTGGCACCGGTTGCAGCAGCCTTTGGGACCAAGACCACTGGGCTGGCCCAAGGACTGTTGGAAAGCTCTATCACCCCTAACGTCAACATCTTAGAAACTTCTTCCTTGATGCTGGCTTTGACCCTGTCAGTCAGCCTGTACATTTTGTGCTTTACAGGAGGACTGTTCGCAGTGTCCACATCATGGGTACACCAGTGGGCGACACTTGGGGTCAGGGAGAACAGCAGAGACAACTGTTCCAACAGCTGGCGACAGTTACTCTGCTGTTCTGGGGTCAGTATATGCGAGAGGGTCTCTCCTTCCACTGACTCATCATGCTCCTTGGCAGACAGGAGGTCAGGGAGAGGTTCACTCTCCTCTTCCACCCCATTATCTGTCGCAAGGAGCATGCCTACTTCAGACCTCTCAAAGTGAGGTTCATGTGGAGGACCCTCAAAGGGTTCCTGGGAGTCTGCAAGTTCACCAGATAGGTGACATCACTCTTGCACTACACCACCTCAAAAGGCCCAGTTCTCTTTCCCCAAAGAGTGCAAGGCTCTACTGGGGCCATAACCCATACTTTTTGGCCAGTTTGAAACTTAACCAGAGTGGCATTCTGGTCATACCAGCGTTTTATCTTTTCCTGGCTGGATTCTAGGTTCCCCTGAGCGAGTCCCCTGGAGTGTGAAGCCTGGTTTCTAAAGGCCAGCATCTAGCTAAATACATCCTGGGGGGTTTTCCTGGTAGCTGTCTCCAAGCCTTCTTTCACCAGACTGAGAGGTCCTCTCACAGGGTGCCCATATAGTAACTCAAAGGAACTGAACCCTAATGACTTCTGCGGTACCTCCCTGTAAGCAGAGAGAAGACATGGCAAGAGGATGCCCCATTTATGCCTCATGGGGTCGGTCAGACCCTTGATCATGCCCTTCAGACTTTGGTTGAATTTTTACACCAAACCACTACCTTGGGGGTGGTAAGGAGAGGTGAAATTGTATGTTACACTACACTCCTCCGACAGGGATGTCATAAACTTGGATATGAAATTGGTACCGGTCAGATACCACCTCTCTGGGGAACCCCACGTGGGAAAAGATCCCCATTAACACCCCACCCACAATGGGTGCTGTCGCTGTCCTGAGAGGGATAGCCTTTGGGTACCAGGTGGCATGGTCCACCAATACCAGGATGTACATGTTGCCCATGGCTGTCTTGGGGTACAGAGGCCCCACTATGTCCATCCCCACCCTCTTGAAAAGGGTGCCTACAGCTGAAAAAGGTTGTAGAGGAGCCCTACACTTCTTCCCACTCTTACCACTTGCCTGGCAAGTTTGGCAAGACCTACAATGTGCATCAGACTGCCTTTTCATTTGGGTCCAAAAGAAATCGGTGACAGTCTTGTCAAAGGTTTTGTCCTGCCCCAAATGTCCTGCCAAAGGCGCGTTGTGAGCCAGACCCAGTAGGAAAGTCCTGAAGCACTGTGGTACCACCAGCACACAGGCTAACCCAGACTCAGCGACCTTAGGCTCGCTGTATAGGAGACCATTCTCCCAGTAGATCCAGATGGATCAGCTGCCTGGTTTGCAACCTGCTGCCGCAAACCCTCCAGAGAAGGGCATTCGCTCTGCTCCCTACAGAACTCTTCCCTGGTGGGACCCCCTTTTTGCTGCCAGTGGGTCAGCTCAGATAAGTCTCCCAGTTCAGCCACTTGCTCCCCTGTAGGTTCTGGGGCATCCCCCTTGAGGTCAGCCTCCTCCCGGACAGTGGGAATTTCAGGAGCGGGTTTCCCGTGCCCCTTGCATTTTCTCTTGGCAGGCACCTGTGCCACAGTTTCAGGCTCCAGGTCTTCTGATCACCACATCAAAACAGGAGGTCAGAAAGCAAAAAGGGGAAACACTCCAAAAGATGCCAGGTCTAACACATGCATACATACATAGATAAATACCCTGGAGTGGAGCCAAATACCACTCTGTATATTTGAAAAAGCTTGTAACAAAAGATCTACATCTGCCTCTAGCCAAACCTAAAAACCACAGGGCTCACTCAATAATTTACCTGTAAATCTGCAACTCCTGCTTTCCAGATGTACTACTAATAAGATTTGAGGATAGGGAAAAATCGTAAATCTTCACTTATTAGGAAATGTACATCTACAATTGCAGATTTAATATTCCCTTTATGAATCAGCCTATAGATTTGGTAATGCTTCTATCAACCTCAATGAGCTAAGACACCCTGCACTAGAGTGTGCAGTCTTTCCAAAGTACAACAGGCCTCTTCCTGGGTTCAATGCCATCTTTCGATATCCAAGAGAATAGTCAAAGCTCTTCAACTATTGCAAAGATTGACTTATAATGTCACATATTTGTTTGACTTTCCTCCATGATGCTTACTAAAAATAAAGGACCTTATTCACAAAGAAAAGTTATAAATGTAGAATGTAATCGTGTATATATATCTACTCCTGCACCTAGGTGTAAAGCTAAACTTTTTTGCTATTCACTATTTCCTAGTCTAGTCACTATTTCCGAGTGTAGATTTACATGTAAGAGGAGACTTACATGTCGCACCACCTGTGCAGCCTCCTATTACACTATTTACTAAAGTAAAGTTACTACTAGTAATTTTACATACATCAGTGGAGAATGCCACCACCATGGCAGAGATCTCCCCATGAGAATGTACAGGGAAAAATATTAAAGTAAAAAAATACAAAAAGCATTTAATATAAATGTGAAAGAAATTAAAATATTTATTATACATATAGAACTATTGAGATGTAATGTTACAGCACATGAACTCTTTAAATTAAATGTGTATTAAAACATTAATTAATTTAAATATATTCATATGATTTTTAAATAATATTTCCTACAGAATAATTTCAAAAATCCATTCACAGTAACATTTTAATTTTTATTTATTATGTATTAAAATTGTGTTAAAAGATATGTGTATAAATAATTTCAATTGTTGTTAAGTTTTTAATGACCTTTAAAATATTTAATTTAATATTGTTTTTAAATTAAGTGTATCATTGAATTTTAAAACAAAAACATAATTACTAATTAAATTTAATTATCAAATAAATATATCCAATAAATATATATTTATACACATTGAAGTTCATTTAATTATGTGACCTACAGGCAGTCACCAGTAGGTAGTTATAGTTAGGATCTAGTTTCCACAGCAAAATCGTTATTTGACTTGCTTATAACTTTGGCGCCATATGACGGATCTTCATTAAATTTTCAAAAAAAAAAGTGCCCCACTTTGTCCAGTTGTCAATAGAAAGTTTTGGGGTAATTCATCAAGCAGGGACCAAGAAAAATGGGGAGTCAAAAAACATTGCCTTTCCCATGTTAATTCCCTTAGAGTTTTTAGACACGACTACAGTCCAAACTGCTGGATAGATTAAAGCTAGCTCTTGGTCCAGAAAGAGTCTTCTTTGTGATTTGGTATAAATCCAATCAGTAGTTTTTGAAATATTAAAGCGAAAACAAATTTGCATATCTAGAGTCACGGATCCTCCGTTTAATCCAACAGATCTCATGTGGAGATCTGTTTGGATGCCAACACTTCAAACAGGAAGTGTTGGCAGCCATTTTGGGACTCCGACTCAGCTGAGTCCCAAATGAAAATGTAAAAAAAAGAGAAGGGGCAGGGTAGGAATGCCTTGACTCCCTAGGGCTGGTGCTGCAGTCCCCAGAGACCCCACCTGGGCCAAAAAACACGTTTTAAATTTTTTTTGCTGCAAAAAACATGGTGAATTTGCACAAATGTTTTAAAAAGACACAAGTACAGTCTCCCTCGCTTGTTTGTATTTCAGACCCCGAGTGGGCCAAGTCCCAGGGGCATATTTTAATATTCATATTTAAGATGCATGAAAAACATCACTGACTGGATGAAGAACAGCTGCCTCCAACTGAACACAGGCAAGACAGAAGTACTGATATTTGGCAACAGCAGCAACACATGGAATGACTCCTGGTGGCCATCAGAACTAGGACCTGCACCCACTCCCTCCAACAACTCCAGAAACCTCAGAATCATCATTGACACCAAACTCACCATGAAGTCACTGATCAACGCTGCCTCCTGCGCATGCTTCCTCACCCTGAGCATGCTATGTAAGATCTTCAAGTGGCTACCTCTACACACAACCTGCACCGTGACTCAAGCCCTCATCACCAGCCTACTGGACTACGGCAAAACCCTCTTCATAGGAATCGACGCACACTGTTGTAATGTACTAATTACCCAATGCACTCTCCCTACAGAGGTTCTCTGCCTTGCTGCTCAGCCTATGATGAGGTCATATAGAATGTTCAGTGTGTTTGTGTTAAAGGGAGAATCAGTTGGTGTGGATGGGCTGAGCAGCGAGGAGGCTGCTCCTGGTGGGGCACTTTAATGGATCAAACTAACATCCTGTAACCTGTAACCAAGAAGTGATCTTAAGAATAAACCTACTACCTTTCCTACAAGACTTGCCTGCGCATCATTCTTCGTTTTAACACTGGCGACGATTTTAAAGAACCTGCGTGCTACTTCAATGGAAAATGGACTTTTAAAACTGAAGAAACTAAAGGAACTTCAAGTAAGTGAAATTACAACCCGTGGATTTGAAGAAACCTGGCACCCCTGCACCCCTAATGCCCCACCAGTGACCCTGTCATCGGTCGCCCACAACTTAAGTGTGCCAGTTTCTGTTTGCCTTCCTGCTGCCTTGGAAGACTTCTGCTACATTTTTCCCTACATTGGCCTGCTGTAACCTACTGTAACCTGCATTGTGTGGCCTGTACTAGAGTGTACTGTACATTTGGACTTGTGTTAGTTCCTGCTGCCCGCCTAAATTGAAACAGAATTTACACCGTTATGAAGTATGCTGGAGAAACTGACATCCTTCCTGAACTGTTATGCTGTTTTGAAAATGCGGTGGATGGTGATGTCTCTGAACCCTCTGTGTCTGTGGCTTCAGTTGCTTAGACCTGTCCCTTGCATGGTGTGGTGATCGGGGGCATATGTCGAGCCCCGGAGTTAACTGGGTTGGTGTTTGGTTGATTTGCACTTGGCCCCAATATCACCGGACCGTCAAATTTGGCCCCGGAGAACTGCCCAGCTGTTTGGATTAATCTCCGTGAAGGTGTGACGTGTTTTATTGAAAATAAGTGCCCCCTACCGCATCGTTTGAATTGCCTGTGGCAGTTCCCTGGAGCGAGCTTGTGCGCGCGTGCAGCCCATGTTGACGCGATTGTCGTCCGTGGCACCTTCGGTTCCAATCTCCTGTGCTGCCAAGGACGCTCTGCTGTAAGGACGTGCAGTTAGCCACCCGGCTCTGCGTTTGTAACGTGCCGCCATTTTTGGACTGGCACTTGACACAGCCTATCGATCTATCCTTGCCAACCACGTTGGACGTTGCACGTTTTTTTTTTAGGAATCGAAGGAATCTCCTGTCGCCGGCATGTTTATGGACATTCTTCTGCCTATTGAGGTAAGGAGCTCTGGATTTAGGGCCCTGCATCACTCATGGAAGAATTTAAGTCAGGCAATGAACTTTTCTGAAGATTGTGGACCGAGTTCAAAAACAGCTGCGCTTATCATAAGTGGTTTACTTTGACGTGAGCATTTCCTTTTCGTCTGGACTGTGCAAAAGGGGGGGGGTCTCTGGGCATGGTTATTATGGATGAGATTTCACTCAGTAAAGTCCAGGGTTTGTATTTCCAGTTGGGTTCTGGTGAAATATCACTCACCAGAGAAAAAGTTTTACATTAATTTTTTTAATTTTCTTTTTTTTTATGAGCAATGCAGTTGTAGCCCTGATTGTTGTGTGTGGGTAAGTGTGTGCAGTAGGGGGAGTCTGTAGTGTCTATGAAGCTTCTCTGACTTACTGGTTTTGATTATACCCTGTGAGTGGTTGTTACCTCGTGTGAGGTGCTTGGACTGTGCGTTGTAGATGCGCACGTGAGAAGACTCCTTCTTATGAAGCTTCTCTGACTTATCGGGTTTGGTGATACCCTCTGAATGGTTGTTACCTCGTGTGAGGTGCTTGGACTGTGCGTTGTGGATGCGCACGTGTGAAGACTCCTTCTTATGAAGCTTCTCTGACTTATCAGGTTTGGTGGTACCCTCTGAATGGTTGTTACCTCGTGTGAGGTGCTTGGACTGTGCATTTTGGCTGCGCACGTTGGGTTTAAAGATACCCATATTAAGTTGCAAGAGTCTTTCAAGAGTGTTTTGAGTTATAATTACCCTGTTTTGGTATGGGTAGAGTCTTATTCCTCTTCTTTGAGGTAGACCTGTCTTGTCATTAGTATGTGCAGTTGAGGGTTGTAGATCCCTGTTCTGCCGCAGTCTTGTGCCTTAGTTTGTGGCGCAATAGGTACTCTGTGTGGTGATATTGTACCCGCAGTTTGTGGTGTGAGTTATGGTGGATAGCATCCACTGTTTTTATGTTTTGAGAATGTGTTTCTTTACCATGCATTCTTTGTTTTGTTTTGTGGTTATGCATTTTCCTTTTCTGTCAAATGTGTGTTTTACTATCTCCATGCATTTTTATTGTATATGATCATTTTGAGGGGAGGGTGATTTTTTATGCTTTGTCATTAATGCATCCTCCTTTGCTGACTTGTGTGTTTTTCATCTTCATACATTTTGATTGTTGTAATGTACTAATTACCCAATGCACTCTCCCTATTGAGGTTCTCTGCCTTGCTGCTCAGCCTATGGTGAGGTCATTTAGAATGTTCAGTGGGTTTGTATTGTAAGGAGAATCAGTTGGTGTGGAAGGGCTGAGCAGCGAGGAGGCTGCTCCTGGTGGGGCACTTTTATGGATCAGACTAACATCCTGTAACCTGTAACCTAAGAAGTTATCTCAAGAATAAATCTACTACCTTTTCTACAAGACTTGCCTGCGCATCATTCCTCGTTTTAACACACACCTTCTACAGAGACTTCAGACCATACAGAATGCCACAGCCAGACTCATTCTCAGCCTTCCCTGACGAACCCACATCACACCCCACCTCAGGAAACTCCACTAGCTCCCCGTGCAGAAGAGATGCCAATTCAAGCTGCTGACCCACGCACACAAGGCTGTACACAACCAAGGACCCGCCTACATTAACCACCATTTGAACTTCCACCAACCATCGAGAAGACTACGCTCTGCCTCCTTTTCATTAGCCCATACTCACCGCATCTACTGAAGCAGAAGTGGAGGACGCTCCTCTAACATCGCAGCAAAGACCTGGAACAGCCTCCCCATGCACCTCCGGACCGTCACCTCACTTCTGGAATTCCAAATGACCCTCAAGACCTGGCTGTTCAAATAAGCCTCCAGGACTTGCAAGCGCCTGGATACCCAATTGGGTGATTAACGCACTTTAAAAATCCTGATTGATTGATTTTGAGGAGGGGGGCACACACACACCCCCCTCCCCATGGCTGATATCGGCTGGAGGACTGCCACCTCCCTAGGGCCTGGCCAATATAATAAAATGGAGGAGGGGGGTCGAGCGGCCCCCCTCCCCAGGCCGTTTACGTGCCCAGGTACCGCCACCTCCCTGGTGTAAGGCCAATAACATTGAAATCAATGGGGGTGGTCCACATGGACCCCCTCCAGGGCACTTTACAGCCCCAGAGACCACCACCTCCCCTGAGCCAGGCTGATCGATGAAAAAGAGGGAGGGGGATGTGCAGCCACCCTCAAGAGCCATTTATGGCCCCAGGGACCACCACATTCCCAGGCCGATCAATGAAATAGGGGAAGGGGCCATGTGGCCCCCTTCCCAGGCTGTTTTGGGCCCCGGGAACCACCACCTCCCCAGGGCAGGGCCTGTAATAACAAAGGAGGGGGGCCGCATGGCTCTGCACCAGGAGCCATTAATAGCCCTGGAGACCGGCACCCCAGACCTGTCTTCCTATGTCCTGGTGTGCCCACCCCCGGTACATAGCTGTTTGATATCTTGCTTGGCGAGAGCTTTGACAGCACCTGCCAAGCTAATGCAAACAGAAAGTCTGCTCCCAGCAGGTGGAAGCAGGAAAACTGCTCCCGCTTTTTATCTAATTCCTGCCCGCTGTCAAGCGGGCAGCAAAACAGATGGAAAAATTGCTCCCACATGCCAGAAGCAGCATTTGTTGCTGCTCCCTGTATGTTGGAGCAATGCCACTCCCTCTGGAGGTGGGTAGCCGGCAAGGACTGCGGAAGCATTAAAGCTGCCCCGAGGTCCCCAACACCGCACACTGGGTGCCCAGGGTGGGCTCCAGGGCACCCAGCATCAAGTGGGCTCTTTCTTGGCCTCTCCTGGTGAGAGCAAAGTTCATGGTCCTCACTTTACATTACTACAAGTATGCAAAAGTGCAAAATCGCCTAGAAGCCTCACTCATCTGCCATGCCCCGTCCACCTTAGTAGTATGCAAATGCCTTCCCCCCTTTTGCCAGGATGATGGACAGCTTACCAAAAGGCCCCCAGCACGTTTTATGAAGATTTTAGTGACAAGTTCTTAATGCCGAGGAATATGAGGACATCTCCACCAAACAAAGAAGCATTTGCTTTATATAGTTAAGAGGAAGTACCCTTGTTTGGTGGAGATTTACCTCTTTGAGGTCTCGTCATCTTCTCTATATGAGATTTCATGTTATCACATATTTCTGAATTAAGACGCACAAGGAACAATCACATTGCTGAAACGCACACAAGGTTGCAAGGTCACTGGAGACATTTCCCCGTGGTCCATTACACAGCCATAACTTAGAATGTGCACTAGACATTTACCCAACGAGGTAGCAGTTACTAATTAACCAGTAGAAAGTATTCCAGTTGGGTATACATTTTGTGCAAGACTGTGGACTATTGTTGGATAAAGGGGCAGGTGAGGTTCCGTTCTGGCCCAGTCACTCACACAGCTACTGGCACACCCACACTGGCACTCAGACACCCACTCACACACCCATTCTGCCACTCCCATATCAACTCAGAGACCCACACAGCCACTCACACACTCACTCACACACCCATACTGTGACTCACACATCTACTCACACATCCACAAAACCACTCACACACCCACTCACAGACTTATAAAGCTACTCACACACCCACATAAGCACACACACACACTCACAGACCCATACACCAACTCACACACCCACTCAAAGACCCATACAGCCACTCACAAACCCACACAGCCACTCGCAAAACCACTCATACACCCACACAGTTACTCATACACCCACTCACAGACCCATAGAGCCACTCACACACCCACTCACCGACTCACAAATCCAGTCACACACCCTCAAAACTACTTACAAACCCAATCATGCACTCATACAGAAACTTACACACCCACTCACAGACCCATACAGCCACTCAAACACCCAGTCAGTGACCCATACAGCCACTCACACACCTACACAACCACTCACACACCCAATAACAGACCCATACAGCCACTCACATACCCACTCAGAGACCCATACAGCCATTCACACACCCAATCACTGACCCATACAGCCACTCACACACCTACTCACAGACCCATACAGCCACTCACAAACCCAGTCATTGACCAGTACAGTGACTCACACACCCACTAACACACCCTCAAAACCACTCACACACCCAATAACAGACCCATACAGCCACTCACACACCCACTCACAGATCCATAGAGCCACTCACAGACTCATACAGCCACTCACACACCCTCTCACAGACCCATAAAGCCACTCACTCACCCATTCTCAAAGGTTAAAGGATACATTTAGGAAATAAACTTTTTAAAAACCTTAGAAATTCACTAAAAAACAAAGAGTACGGGGACGTATAGTTAGAAAATAACATTAAAAAGTCATAGAAATGCACCATAAAAAACCAAAGGTTACAGGGACATTATGATTAGGAAATAGAATTTATAAGACCTTAGAAATTCACTCAAAAAACCAAAGGTTACAGGGACGTTATAGTTATGCTCAGATTTTACATGCACGAAACCATAGAAATTCAGCAGTTATTGTTACTTGAGCTAACTATAACTTACGCCCCCTCAATGCACTGTTTATGACCTCACACATTACATCACTCATGATGTGGTCAGTGACATCACTGGTGACATCTCAAATGACACCACTGATGACATCATCCTCAGAATCACTCAGACACCTACTCACACAACCACTCACACACCCATACAACCACATGAACACCCACACAATCAGTCACACACCCTCACAGATCCATTAAACCACTCACACACCCAGTCACTCACCCATATGACCACTGAGACACCCACTCACACACCCACACAACCACTCACAAACCTGCACCACCACTCACACACCTACTCAGAAACTCATACAAACACTCACACATGCACTCACACACCCACTCAGCTACTCAGACACCTATTCACACACCCTTACAACCTTACACACCCATACAACTACTCACAAACCCACTCACACACATACAACCACTCACACACCCAGACAACCACTCACACAGCCACTCACGCACCCAAAACACCACTCATAAACCCATTCACAGATCCATACAGCCACTCACACAACCACTCACTCACCAATACAGCCACTCACACAGTCACTCACTCACCCATACAGCCACTCATGCACCCACTCACACACCCACAAAGCCACTCAGACACAAACTCACACACAGATACAGATAGTCACACAGCCACTCAGATGACAAATGTTAGAATTAGTATCACTCATTAGTAGCACAGAAAGAATAGTAATTTAACATATGCAGAAGCTTAGTATATATATATATCTTTAAGTCTCAGAAACTTTGACAAAACCCTTACACTCACTCACTTTTTTACTAGCTCACGTGTAGACATAGACGCTTACCATCTCAGGTGAATAGTTCTCTTTCTCCCATTGGTATCTCCCCGGTCCACCGCAGCCGTTAGTCGGCTGATTGAGTGGAGGAAGGTTCGGTGGTTAGGGTGACTCACTTCCGCTGGGCCATTTTCTTGCCGCCATTTTGGAAGCGGGATGTTCTAGTCTCCCTCTACCCATCCAGGCTCAGGACATAAAGAGAGACAATGGCGCCGACTCACAGCGGATGCACGCAGCGGGCGTGCCAGCGGCGTGCCAAAGGCAAGCCCATCAGTGCCCGTCCGCGCCTAGCGCCCGTCCCCCTTGTCCTTTTTTGCAAAACACTGCAGGCACCATTAGGTACTCACGATATACACTAATGGCACTGAGACTAAACACCTCCACCATAACTCCCTGTCATCCCCCTGCCCCAACCAAGCTGGATGTCTTAGACTCCAGTCAGTAAGGAAGCCAGCGTCTATAGGAGCAACTGGCCAGCCGCATGAGAATGGCTTTGGCCATAGCAGCTCAAATATGTCCTGTATGCTATTAAACACAAGATCTCTAGTGAAACATCAGCTAGAATTTTATGATGTAGTTCAAACGCAGAACGCTGTAACAGAAACATGGGCAGATGCTAGTTCTGGCTCAGATATCTTTGCAGCCACCTCCCCCGGCGATGCCGCATATCGGCTGGATAGACAGCTATAAAAAGGAGGGGGACTGGCGGTGTTCTATCGTAACCATTTTAAAACCATATTCAAGCCACTAACTACCTCTGGTTTTGAGGCTTTAGACTTCTCGGTACAGCCACCAGATTCACTGACAATTAAGGGAATATTAATATATCGTCCTCCATGACCAAGGTGTGGCTTTGTTGATAAGCGCAGTATGCTAATGGAATCTTCAATTATTAATGAGAATTTTCTAAGGTGTTGGGAGATTTCAACTTTCACCTGGCAAAGGAAACTGACCCAGATTCTCAAAAACTAATTGATGCAATGGACGCGTTTGGACTTTCTTTAATTACCAAAGGTCCAACACACAGGGCTGGACACATGTTAGATGGTATTTTCTCCAATCATGCTGCCACCAACTTATTTCCATCTTTTCCACTCACTTGGTCTGACCATTGGGTGGTTAAATGGCTGATAAAGATCGAGAAAACCATCATGCATAGACACCCCATCCAGCAATCCCCGGGCAGAGCCTGGCATAAAATACAGCCAGCTGAACTAGGAGACGCTATTACCTCCGATCCATGGCAACCAGGGGATAACCTGGAGCAAAGTGTTGCAAATTTTACATGCTGGCTAAACTCTTCATTGGACAGAGTAGCACCAATCACTCATAAAACCACAGCTAAAAAAATATCCCAGCCCTGGTACAATGAAAACCTCAGGCTATCAAAGCAGGATTGTCGTAGACAAGAACAAAAATGGAGGAAAAATTACGAGGTGGGGGAGAATAATATCTATAAAGCTAGATTAGCCAAGCATAAAGAGGTTATCCTAGCAGCAAAGATCGCATACTACTCGGAGCATATAAAAGCAGCCTGTGATGCAAACAAAACCCTTTTCTTAGTAATAAAAAAACTGGCAACACCAACGAGCCCAAGTCATCCAGTCATAAATCAAGACTTTTGTGACACACTGGCAGGCTTTTTTCAAGAGAAAGTTGTCAATATTTACAATAATGTCTATGCAAAAAAAGCAGTCAATCATCAGGAGGAGCATGCTCCAATTGACCTGCCTGGTATAATCAGCTTCCCCACTTTTATGGCCCCCTCAGTGGAACAACTCACAGAGCTAATTCCTCTAATTAAATCCGGGGCGCCGAAAGATCCCTGCCCTCCCAGTATAATGCACATGATACCTGCTCAAGTGGCTCAATACCTGGGACAAATCTTCAATAACATGTTTGTCGGAGAGATCTTCACCTCCCAGTGGAAACTTGCCTCGATCCTCCCACTATTAAAAGAAAGATAATTTGAACACCTTGGACCCCTTCAAGACTTCATTTTGCCGCCAAGTTGGCAGAGAGAATTATGAATCAACAGATCTCAGAATATATAAAGGAAAACTCTCTGCTGGACGACACACAATATGGTTTTAGAAAAATTCATAGCACAGAGTCTGCCCTAGTGGTAGCGACTGAAGATATATGAGAAGTACTTGACAGAGGGGGGACGGCGGCATTGATCTTGCTGGATCTCTCCGCTGCCTTTGATACGGTCAGCCATGAGATCCTGACTGACCATATGTGAGGCCTGGGGATAGATGGCACAGCGTTGGATCTCCTGAAATCATTTATGGCAAATAGACAACATAATGTGACAATGGGCAAATTCGTCTCTAGGCCTTTTTCCTTGCCCTGTGTAGTTCTCCAGGGATCGGCATTAAGCCCAACTCTATTTAACCTTTATGTTACGCCATTTGCGTCAATTATCAAAGACTCTGGTTTTACCTTAGGGCTTACGCGGACGACACCCAAATTGTGGTGTCATTAGCAAACTATGAAAACAACCCGGGTGAGGCATTCAGCTTATGCATGAGCAAGGTGAGCAACTGGATGGATTGCTACTGCCTGAAATTGAATGCCTCAAAAACTGAGGTCATCATTTTCGGCAATAAACCCTCTCTTTGGACACCGGACTGGTGGCCTCAAGAGTTGGACTCACTGCCTACACCTTCAAGTAAAGTAAAGAACCTAGCATTCTTGGTAGACAGCGAACTGAAATTCAAAGACCAAGTTAACAAAATTACATCAACTTCTTTTTGCTCCTTAAGGCTTATAAAAAAAATCAAAAATTCTTGCCTCCCGAACTTCTAAAAATAGTAACCATGACAATGGTCCTCACAAGGATTGACTACTGCAATAGTCTCTACCTTACTCTTGCATCAGGTCTTTTGAAAAGACTCCAGATTTTGCAAAATGGTGCTGCTCATTTCATCTTCAAAATTCCCAAATACGAATCGGCCAGAGATGCCATAAGGAAACTGCATTGGTTGCCAGTTAGGCAATGATGTAAATTCAAAGCCCTCTGTCTGGCATTCAAATCCCTGCACGGACTCGGGCCAGACCACTGTAAGTGGAAACTTAAATGGTATGTACCAGCAAGGACGCTTCGCTCAGGCTCTGCCAGGAACTTGATGATCCCCCCATTTAGGAAGGCCACTTGGGGGTTGGGAGAGTTTTTTCAGGGCTACTGCAATGCTCTGGAATAGTCTGCCACTGACTCTGAAAACAGCCCCCTCCCTACTTAGTTTTAGAAAAGCCTTAAAAACCTGGCTCTTCACACAGGCTTAAAAGGCACCTTGCGCACTCGCTCAATCCGTTGCAGACACTGCCGCTGCCTTAGTCGGACTTCTATAGCGCCAAGACGCCCTCTGGCATGAGCTGCGCTCTATCAATTACATTTACATTTACTAGATGATATCATCAGTGATGTCATTTGGGATGTCATCAGTGATGTCATCAGTGATGCCACTGACCCTGTCATGAGTGATGCAATATGTGAGGTCATAAGCAGTGCATTACGGGGGCATAAGTTATAGTTAGCTCAGGTAACTAGAACTGCTAAATTTCTATGGTTTTGTGCATGTGATATCTGAGCATAACTATAACGTCCCTATAACCTTTGTTTTTTTGAGTGAATTTATACATAGTGCAAATGAAATTCTTTTTTTTATTTGTGTATTACTTTTTTTTCAATTGCAAAGAAAAACAGATTAATACATGTCATGACATTTTCTGGATATGTAATAAAAAACACATCATAAATATGGAGAGAACAGAGATAAAAAAACAGAATTCATTCACAAATATACAAGAAGCATCAAGAAATAGCAGCTCAAATCACCTTATGGGTTACCTTTGATAGTATAGAAGAAAAAAGTGCCTGTGCAATAAATAAGTTGATAATTACAGATTTACTAGTTCACCAGATCTCTAATTGGGGCCCATATTTTTGCCCAAACTCCCTTTTCCTTCTACCCCTTAACACGTACACTGAAGATTCTATATTATAAATAGCCAGCATCCTAGACCTTCAGTTGGAAAAGGTAGGAGGGTCAGAGCTTATCCATTGAGAAGTAACACATGAGCGAACAATAGCCATAGCAATGAACAGGAAACCTATCCCTGGCGTAGCTCTTTTGTTTAACTCTGTGCAGTCTAGTAGCCCCAGAATAAATAGAGTTGGGGTAATTGATACAGGGAACCCTAAGACCTTAGTTAGATGTCCATTTTTGGGCAAGAATTAAACATGTGTAAAGTATCAGCAGCCGCTTGACCGCATCGTTTGCATTTTCCTCCTCTCCCCCCTTCAGCCCATTTAGCTACTTTTGCTGGAGTATAACACAAATCAAAAACTGACATAAAATGTTGGCTTCTAAGGCTCCCTGTTAATAACACCTGATTTGCCAGCTGCAGTGAGTCCTCAATATAGATTGCATCCTTTCCCAGCCTATTTTCCAATTTCGCATTCTGGGCTTCCATATTATCCGGGAAAGATTGAATTACATTTTGATAGATCTTCCGAGTCCTGGACTTACTCCTCACTATCTCCACCAAAGGAATCCTTTCTCATATCCCCTTTATCCTATTCTCATTACCACCAAGAAAACTCCGTATCTGCGGATATTTTAAAAAATCCCTTTTTTCCACCCCAAATTTTTCCTGCAGATTCATAAATGACAAAAGCTGGCCTTCCCTACACAGATCACCCAGGGCGCTAATTCCTTTTCTCCCCCATCTAGAAGTAACTTGCTCCTGAAAAATTGGTGGAAGTAGACCCAGAGCAGAAAGTGAAGTATATGCATTCAGATTTGAAATCTTCAATTTCTGCTGCACCTGTCTCCAAACCCTGTAAGCTGCTTTCAAAATTTTAAATTTAGTTTTTTATATTAGCTGGGTTCGAGCCTCCTGACCAGACAACCCTTAGCTTCAGACCCTAACCCTATTTCATATATTGTTGGTCTGGCTTCCTCTGGAATTTTGGCCTTATCCCCAACTAATGGGATACCCATGTGTTGCAATATAGATGCCCAAGAGTAGAGAAAAAAGCTGGGAATTGACCAGCCTCCCCGCTGTTTTGGGAGGGTCATCCAATTGGCCGCCCTTCTTGGTTTACGGTACCCCCATAAGAATCTCTGACAGATCCTGTCAATCTTTGCTAAGGTGGACGAGGAGAATTCTAGAGGAACCATTCTAAAAATGTATAAAAACTTTGGGGAAACCGACATTTTAATAACAATGCTTCGACCACATAAAGAGAGGTGCAGATGATCTAGCCTTTCCAATTTTTTGCTAACATTATCCATTATTGGAATAATATTCATATCGGGGATTTTATCTATAGCAGCTGGAATCCTAACCCCCAGGTATATTGCCTCTTGGACGATCGGGAGATCTATAGTTTGAGCGGATCCAGAGCAAAGAATTTGTGTCTTCTCGATATTTAGCTTATAGCCTGAAAAGATTCCAAACTGTACAGCTAAGAGCTTTAACTCTGGAATTGCTAAAACAACATCTGTTGTAAGCACTGCGATGTCATCTGCATACGCCAATGCTCTATAATAAATATCATTGACCTTCACCGCCTTGATGTTAATGTCCAACTCCAATTTTCATGGGAAAGGGTCAATATAAAGGGCGAAGAGCAAAGGAGAGCATGGGCAACCCTGCCTTGTGCCTCTACTAATATTAAGCTCCTTTGAGTTCTGCCCTGATATGCGGATTACAGCTTTTGGCGAAAAATATAATGCCCTGATCGTCTGGATAAATTCTCCACAAAATCCCTTCCAATGCAGGACAGACCACAGATACTGCCAGGAGACCCTGTCGAACGCTTTCTCGGTGTCCAACAGGACTACCCCCAGCGGTGATTCCGTGGCCTGAGCCCAGTCTAGGAGGGCTATAACCCGGCGGACATGGTCTGTCGTGTCCCTGCCAGGAATGAATCCGTGCTGATGGAGTGAAACCAGAGGGGTGATGACCTTGCCCAGTCTGGTTGCGAGTATTTTAGAGTAAATTTTACTATCACAGTTTATAAGTGATATGGGTCGATACGATGCTGGTATCAGATCAGGTTTCTCCTTTTTTTAACACAACTATAGCCGTCTTCTGCCATGATCTGGGGGCAGATCCCCTTTGGACCATTTGAAATATTTGCAGGATCTCTTGCTGACATGATTTAGAGAATGCCCTATAGAACTCCAGGGGGATGCCATCGGGGCCAGTGGCCTTACCGAGGGCTAGAGAGGTTAAAGCTGTTTCCAGTTCTTCCAGGGTAATCGGTGATGCAAGGATTTCATTTTGTGCATCTGTGACCAACATCGTTTCTAGATCCTTCAAAAAGTCTGCTACAGATCCCCCATCTGGTGGAGTCCCTCCCTCAGTATACAATTGTTCATAATACTTTTAAAAAACATTCAGTATTTCTGTTGGGGACTCTTGAATTTGATCTAAATGATCTTTAATTTTAGCGATTCTGTTCGTCACCTCTCGTTGTCGAAGGCGTTTTGCCAAGATCCGCCCGCTATTTTCCCCCAGTTCATATAGCTCAGCCCTATGTTGTACATATTTAGCTAGTACACACAAAAAGAAGGGGTGAGGGTGCGGACTCACCTACCCCGAACCCCCGTCAATACTTAGTACACCAGAAGGGGTAGGGAGTAATAAAATGTCTGTGTCTCGTGATGGCACGTGCTGTGTGTGCTAATACTGCCCTCACTCACACAAATGTGTGACATGCTTCATCATAGGGCTGCTTACAATACACCCCGGCGTAGCCACGCACGCCACGCTATTGCTCCACGCACGGTGGAGCAATAGGGTGGGAGTAGACAATACAACACAGAGAGAAATAAATTATTTCACAGTGGCTGGGAACGACGGTAGTGAAAGTGCAGTGTGATGTGAGTTAAAACTAGCTCGGAAGTGTCGCTGTGCCTAAGACTTTATTCCTGGACCCTCCGGCCAGGGTTAAAAACATGAAGGATGGTTGTTATTGGGAGATATAATGTGCTCCTAACACCCCTCCTTTACTGCCAGGTGGTCGACATGTTTTGGCTGTGTGTGTGTGCCCCTCGTGTAGGGTCAAACACATACGGAGGGTCCAGGAATAAAGTCTTAGGCACAGCGACACTTCCGAGCTAGTTTTAACTCACATCACACTGCACTTTCACTACCGTCATTCCCAGCCACTGTGAAATAATTTGTTTCTCTCTGTGTTGTATTGTCTCCCCCCACCCTATTGCTCCACCCCGTGCGTGGCTACGCCGGGGTGTATTGTAAGCAGCCCTATGATGAAACATGTCACACATTTGTGTGAGTGAGGGCAGTATTAGCACACACAGCACGTGCCATCACGAAACACAGACATTTTATTACTCCCTACCCGTACATATTTAGCTGCCACCTCTGAGCCAAAATGTTGATGTATTTTGGATTTTATAATTGAAATTTCCTGTTGGCACTCCTCGCTATTAAGCCCTTTACTTACTTTTCTCATAAGTCCAAGCTCCGCCATTTCTAACTGCTTAAACCATTTCCCTGTTTCATTCTGCAGAGCTTTCTGTCGAGAAATGGAAAAGCTCAGGGTCTCTCCCCGAATCCCTGCCTTAAAAGTATCCCAAACTATAGTATCGGAGGATAAACCTCTGTTAGTATCAAAGAATTCGACAATCCACTTAGTCATATGATCCCGATATAATTGATCACCCAAAAGTTTCCTTTCGGAAGTCTAAGGTGCTTGTTGTTTAATATATGTCATGATGTTTATATATGTTTAAGGAAGACTGAAATGATTTCTATGATTAATCGTAATTTAATGTACTTAATGGAGAGATTTGATATTGAGAATTGTCAACACAAGGATGATGGGTAAAATTTGCATTTGCTCATTAAATATATGTGGCCTCAATGATAGAAAAAAAGGGATATACTTGTTAAGAACCTTCGCTACATGCAGATTGATGTAGTCTGTCTTCAGGAGACTCACATACCTTGGAGCAAGCGTTGGTGGCTAAGGGACTTAGGTTTTAATATGTTAGCATGCACTCGGCAGGGGTCAACCACAAGGGGGGTCACAATCCTGGCAAAATATGGTTTGGGTTTGTGCAAGAGAGTTAAGGAAGATAAGCAAGGGGATGGGTCATAGTGGTATATAAACTCCCAGCTAATAATGATTCTATTACAATCTACTCCATTTATGGGTCTAATTTAGATGATCCCGATGTATTAAATTATCTAAGTGTCGAACTTGTCCTTTGTGGAGATTTTAATATTCACTTAGATAGTAATTCCTGAATAGCATTATATAAGAGGGGCTTGGTACTACTGTAGTGCTACTTTACATAATACAAAATACATTTTTTGAATAGGCATCAAAGTGGTCAGAGGGCCCTCCTTTTTTCCGATTGTATGGAGGACACGTCGTTAGCGTATGGTCGTCTTCTGGACAGATTGTATCCACAATTAGAGACGGGAAGACAAGAGATCAATCGGGTGTGAATTCTGTGTGACAGTATAGCATACCGGTATTACATTACTGTATCCAGGCGTTCTGTTAAGTACTTTAGATACCACAAGCATTGCTAAGCGACAGGGACGCTGACCCTGTATCTCATAGGGGATTATAGAACTCTTTGATCGATCAGCAGGTGTTTTCAAGTCCTGCTCAACAAGTAACATAACATCGGGCGGTATTAAACATGCACTGCTCCAGGACTCTCCTATTTTGATTATGGAAGGACAAATAGCTGCAAGTCCTGATATATGGATCCTGCCTTGCATTCATCATTAAACACAGGAAGTATTTTCAAAATCAAACATGGCTCTCCTAATGAAGGCACTTGTGCCGAAACGCGCATAGAGAAAGATCTTCCAAGTGCAGCATGCACTCCAGCCACAGCTATATGAGATAATTGACCTCTGGATTCCTGACCATGTGTTGTTTCTTATTTTCCGTATATTGATTCGAGAGTATAGTTTTTAGAAGCTATTGTCTATATCTATCAGGATCTGTTAAATAAGAAGACATTGATTGATACATATAATTGAACTAATTGAGAGACTAGTGAGTGAATTTCATGCATGTGTATGGGTTATTATAGATGTGGATGATTGGATTATATGTTGTTTTAGAGCCAGACTGTATCCATATCTATGTACATGTAGTGTGTTTGTCTAATTTAAATGTGAATAATAAAATAGTTTTGAAAATTTTACATTAATGTGTTGATGAGCTCTGTTTATTCTGGAATAATATGTTGGTAAATATATAGAATGGTTGCCTGAGGATTTACATTATAGTTACAGAGGGCCCTCCTAGTCATGGTCATGAATCGTCTCTTTTTCTGTTGCAGGTACAGTGCTACATTTCTTGTCATTTGGCTTCTGTTATATTAAGTCTCAGCACATATATACCTTCACATACATACAGTGCTTTAAATGGGCAGGTACTGTCCGGTACTGAGTACCTTCGCTTCTTTAATTTGAAAGAGAGAGTACCTGCAATTGTCAGTACTGCTGCAAAACATTTAAAGGGAGAGTACCGCACTTCTCAGGAGCACAGTGGTACTCAGAAGAATGAGTACCTACACTTGTATATTTCCATTTAATGCACTGCATACAAGCACACATGCATGACTGATTTCCGCCACACTGCTTATAAAATTGACTCGTTTGTAGAATTTATAATCTTTTGCGAGCATTTTTTCGAGAGTGAAAATATTTTATTTCAAAAGTGCAGATCGATTCATTTGTAAACTTCCTGGTTAGCATCTGTATTGCGCCACCAAGCCTTAGAAATCACACATCCGCTGATGCACGTGACTAATCCATAGACAAGTTCCTTCTTGAGCTTCTCGTGCGTGCAGGACGACATTACCGTATATTTATTGGGCAGAGTAATTGTAGTTGTCAGGAACAACACCCGGGAACATTTGTTCCTATTTGTGCTTGACGCAAAGAGCGACTTCTTGCTAAATTATTTATATCTAACGAGGGAGGATTGAAGTGTACCGCAGCTGAACCAAGCATTGGCTGTGGGTGAGAGAATGCACTGGGCTTTATGAAATCTGATCTGCGTTTTTTTCCTGCTATGCTCGTCAAGCGCCTTTTGTTTCGATAACACCCCCGGTAGCAGGAGGTAATGGAAATGAAGGAGAAACCCACGTGATACATTCACAAAATCTGTAATTATCGAGCTCACAGAATGGAATAATTCTTGGCCTGAGCATATGTTTTTTACTTAGGCTAAAAGATGGCTGTACATATATTATTCACTTCTGTGCATCAGAGTAATGAAGACCTGAGTGCACAGAAACAAACCATTCGTCCGACCTGTTTTGGTCGTATTATAATCCTATTATTAGCAGCTGTGCAGAGGCAGTACGGAGGTAAAGCTTTGTATTTCATGAAATAGTGCTGTATACAGCGCATACATTTATTTATTTTATTTATTTATTTATTTTATTAACTGTGAATCATGAGTTGCAGACAGTACTGCTTGAAAAACTGAAGGGCATTTGTACAAGGGCTTAATGCCACAAGAACGTCACTTTTTGTGACGTTTCTGTGGCGTTAAGACCTTCACCTTATTTACAAGGCAGCATTAAGCCACTTAACGTGGCTTAACGCTGCCTTGTAAAAAAGGCCCAGTTTCACGCTACACTTAGCGTGAAAGGGGTGGGCATTAGTTGTTGCTGTGGGCTTTCCACCCCAACACCCATTGATTTTGACGCTGCCCCCTATTTACAAGGGTGGCGTAAATAGGAGACAGCGCCAAAATTAAGACCATGGAAAACCTGGGGCATATTTACTAGGAGGTGGTGGAGAATGGCGTTAGCCACCTTGGCTTAACGCCGCTCTTCACCACATCCAAAACGCAGGGCTGCACTGTATTTACAAGGATACGGTGCAGCCCTGCATTTCCCCCTGCGCTGGGGCTAATTTTAGTTGCCTAGCACCAACGCAGACACCCTTGCACCATAGTGCAAGGGTGCTTGCGTTGTAGGGGAAGATTGTTTATGTGCAGGAAGGTGTCCCTTCTTGCATATAAACAATCAATGGCATTTTGCTGTTTCTTTGTGTGCTGCACAACGCAGCACTCATAGAAAGAGCAAAAACGAAGAGAAATGAAACATTTCTCCACGTTGCGCCTCTTTAAGACCAGGTTTTCCCAGGTCTTAATTTTGGCGCTGTTCCATATTTATGCTGCCCTTGTAAATATGTGGCAGAGTCAAAATCAATGGGTGTTGCGGTGGGAAGCCCACCACAACACCCATTGCCTGCCCCTTTCGCGCTAAGTATAGCGTGAAAGGGAGCCTTATTTACAAGTCAGCGTTAAGCCACGTTAAGTGGCTTAACGCTGCCTTCTCAATAAGGCGAAGCCCATATCGCCACAGGAACGTCACTGAAAGTGACGTTCCTGTGGCGATAGGGGCTTGAAAATATGCCCCCTTGTCTTAACATGGTGAAAAGAGGAGAAATGCTTAATTTTGCCTTGTTTTTGCTGTTTCTATGTGTGCTGCATTGTGCTGTACACATAGAAACAGCAAATCGCCTGGAATAATTGTGTATGCGCAGGAAGGTGTCCCTTCCTGCACATAAACAATCATTAAATAAATGACGATTTGCAACTTCCATGTGTGCTGCACAATGCAGCACTCATAGGAGTTTCAAATCAGCATTCTGGATTGTTTATGTGCAGGAAGGGACACCTTCGTGCACATACTATTCATTCCCCCACCGCAGACACCCTTGCACTATGGTGCAAGGGTGCCTGCATTGGCACTAGGCAACTAGGTTTAGCACCAGCGCTAGGGGAAATGCAGGGTTGCGCCCCATTCTTGTGAATGCAGCTTATCCCTGCGGTTCCAGAATGGCGAAGCGTTAGCAATTTTTGCTTAACGCCATGCTTCCCAATTCTGTTGTAAATATGCCCCACAGTGAGGCAATTACGCCTCTGTTTTTCCTAGTTTTGCGTAGCGCTAAAAAGGGGTTTAGGATACGACCCCTGGAGTGTCCATTTGATAAGGTAATCTGTTTGAGGCTGGCCTTGACAAAATCCTGTGAAGCTGTTAATGTAAGTTCCCTGCGGTTTATCTGCATACATTTACCACCTGCACCTAGCAGTGGTGGGGTCCGAGTAAAAGAAGAGAATGAAGGAGCGTATGATGGGGAGGGGGTGTGGGGGAGTAGGGGAGGGAAGGAAAAGTATATTTTAGCAGATGGAAGCATTGAATGCTTCCCCTGCTAGAAAATAAACAAGCATTGGCAACCCCAATAGGCTTCACCTTTTGGACCTATTGTTTTTTAGCCATATTGTACATCACAGATGCTGTGCTGAAAACAGAGGGGCATATGTACAAGAGGAGAACGCCACCAGAACGTCACTTTTAGCGATGTTCTGGTGGCGTTATCCCCTTCTCCATATTTACATAGAGGCGTTAAGCCACTTTTTATGACTTATCGCCGCTTTGTAAGTATGGTACCATTTCACGCAGGTTTCTGCATGAAAGGGTGTGCAATGGGTGTTGTTGTGGGCGTTCCACTGCAAAACCCATTGTTTTTTGACGCAGCCCCAGATTTACATGGAGGTTTAAAGCTGTGGCAGCGCCAAAATCGAACACCATGCAAGAGCAGGCGTTAGAATGGCTCACAAGGAGAATTGCTTTTTATTTCTCCTCGTTTTTGCTTTTTCTATGTGTGCTGCAATCTGCAGCACACATAGAAAGAGCAAAACGCCATTAATGATTGTTTATTTGCAGGAAGGAGTCTACAATGCAGAACACATAGAAGTAACAAATAGCCATTATAGATTGTTTATGTGCAGGAAGGGACACCTTCCTGTACATAAAAAATAAATCCCTGCAAAGCCGACACCCTTGCACTTTGGTGTAAGGGTGCCTGCATTGGCGCTAGGCAGCTACATTTAGCTCCAGTGCTAGGGAAAATGCAGGGGTGTGTCATATTGTATTAAATACTGCGCATTCCTGCATTTTGAAAATGTTGGAGCGTGACACTGTCAAATTTAGCACACCTCCGCGCTCTGACATTTTCTAGTGAATACGCCCCTACAGTTTTTTAAAAAGGTTCTGTATGCGGGCTGCTGCTTCATTCTGTAGGCACATACACTGCCTATGCAAAAAGACTAGGCCACTTTTTTTCTCTTTTTAGCTGCCGATTTGAGTTGGAGTGCAGGGGGAGAGAAATACATGAGGGAGACAGCTGGAAAACGCATACAATCCCATGTAGTGCTTAACCCAAAATAAATAATTAGTGCTTAAAAAGCAAGTGGTGGAAATACGTAAGCCAGCCAATCAAAAGAGATAGTAAAGAGACTATACTCAATGGGAGGGACAAACACTACATTGACAAGCTGGACAATGAATAAGAAGTAGGCAGATTAGAGTGACAGGAAAGTCAACCAATGGTATGCAGTCAGCGGAGTACTGTATGTTCCTGGTAAGCCCACAAACAGCACAGGTAGCCGAGACCTACAAAACAAAATGAATCTCAGCTGCAGCCAAAGTCTCATGCAATTTCTCCAACTGGTTTTAGCAGCTGGAAAAACTGGGGCAGGTTTTTCCACACTAGGTGAATCCAGAATCGGAAAAACCTAGTCAGGAAAAAGCAGGTAGAGCAAAATGAACAAAGCATGTGTTAATGCCATTCAGTCTGACTTGTAATCAGGCCCATTTTGCTTACACTACAGCATGGTGTTCTACCATATCACTGAGTGTTTTTATGACCTACAAAAATTTAGAATTCAGAATATCGAATATGAATATAATGTCAAGTTAAGTATATAGTGGTAACTGTAGGTTTAGCATTCTTTGCCCAGCATCTGCGCAATGGCATAGCAAGGCTGCAATGGACCCAAATCACGTAAAAAAATGGCCCCTTATCCCGGTCATTAGGTACTTAAAAAAATTGGGGTGCGACAATCATGTGCATCACTGAGGCACCTGCACCACTGCACCTGTAGCACCAGTTATAGCTATACTCCTCCTCCACTGAATCTCTTCCCACACCTGCACCAATTACTGAATTCATTCAGCCACTCCCTCTCTTGCTTTTTCTCTGTCATCCTGTCTTATTAATGTCAGGTTTCCCTGCTCTCGCTTCAATGAAGCAAAGCAGAGTTTGCAATGACAGGGTGGGAGCCGCGAGGCTCCCGCCCTGTCATTGCAAACAGCAGTGTCCCGGGAGTGGGCACCCCGGGACACTGCAGGAGCCGGCCCTGGGGGGTGGCGGTCCCCAGGGCCATGAAGGGCTCTAGGAGGGGGGCCGCGCTCAGGTGGTGATCCCCGGGGCTCTAGGAGGGGGGCCGCGCTCAGGTGGTGATCCCCGGGGCCGAGGGTCCATTACGGACCCCCGAATTTAAATACTAGTGCCCCGGGGAGGTGGCGGTCCCCGGGGCATGTGGGGGGGCTCGAGCCCCCCCACACAGGTCTTTTATTTGTAAAAAAGCCCCGGGGGTGGTGGTTCCCGGGGCTTGGGGGGGCCTTTTTTGGCCCCCCCATACATTAAAATAAGAAGCCCCGGGGGGTGGCGGTCTCCGGGGCTGCGGGGGGGCTGTGTGCCCCCCGCAAATATTTATAGAAAGCCCCGGGGCTGCGGGGGCCTCCCTGGGCCCCCGCTATAAAATTTTGATATGCCCCCAGGACTTGGCCCACCCGGGGGCTAAATATTAACGAAGCGCGGGAGCCCGCGCTTCGTTTTTTTTTTTTTTCGCGGCCGGATCCGCGGATCCGGCGCGCATTTTGCCGATTTAAAAAAAAAAAAAATGCTTTTTTGGGCCCTGGGGGTCCTTGTGGGACCCCCTGAGCAGGCCTAGGGGGTCAGGGTGTTTCTACCCTGCCCCCTTTTTGCGTTTTGCGCACTTGTTTCTCTGATTTCTTGTGCCTCGGTTCTACCGAGGCACAAGATGGCTGCCAACACTTCCTGGTTTGGAGTGTTGACAGCCAATTAGCATACAGCTCGTGATCGGGAGGTTGCGCGGATCCTCCGCGGCCTTAGATATATATGTGTTTTTACTTTTGATTTTCTCAGCAACTACTGAACGGATTTACACCATTTAACAAAAGGGTTCTTTCTGAACCAAGAACTACCTCTTTGCCAAATTTGGTGTAATTCCGTTCAGCAGTTCGAGGCTGTAACCGTGTCTAAAGTTTCCTATGGAAAATTGCATGGGGAAAACACGTTTTGGGACCCCCCTTTTTCTCGGCCCCCGCTTGCCGAATCACCCGAAACTTTCAGGATAGGAGCAGACCGGAGCGCCCCACGAGTTTTGAAAATTTCGCGAAGATTCATCAACCGGCGCCAAAGTTATTGGAAATAGAATGTTGTGAATTTCCTATGGAAAATAGGTCCTAACTATAACTATCTACTGGCGCCCGCCAATACTATATATATATATATATATATATATATATATATATATATATATATATATATATATATATATATATATATATATATATATATATATATATATATATCTCCAAACAAAAGTTTGCCCAATGAGGAGATGCCACACAACGGAAATTTACACACCTTTAATCGAGGAACAGCAGTTCAGCAATGAGGCAAAGTCCCCCTCGTGTAAGTAAAAGCCCAACACGTTTCGAGCACTTCTGTGCTCTTGTTCACGGGCTGAGAATGAATGAACAAAGCGGCAGTTTCAAAGGCACCTTTAAATGATAAAAAGTCCCGCCCTAATGGGCGTATGCCCACTGGCATGCTGGTCCTTGTGGTTCCTTTGCCTGTGAAATCCCAAGTAGGTGCCGTTTTGCATTCAAGTAACCTCTAAAAAATTTCCCCCAGTGGGTCAGGTAGGAGCAATGTATCACGCCAAACTGGTCGATTAACATCCCTCGACACGGCCATTCCGTTCCACTGTGCTTGAAGTTTCAAACACTGGTTCCGCACACATCGCAGCAGGGCATCTCCGCGACCTGGGCCAGGCCAGGCCGCCTTACATCCAAACAAAAGTTTGCGCAATGAAGGATGGAATGCCCGCAAGATCTACCAAAGATGTAATATTGTTGCTTCATTTTCGATTATTGGTTGTCCCAGTGGATCTTGACAAGGTGGACCAAAACTTTGACTATCTTGAGAACTGTCGTTAGCTATTTCAGCTGCAATAGTCTTTTCTTGTTCAATTTCATCATTTAACATTTGTAGATATGTAGGAAAAATTGTACATGCAATCCTATCTTTACATGCATTAAAAGAATCTTCATAGCAGTCGAAATGTCCAAGTAATTCAGTTTCGCTACGCCATGGCTTGAACAGTTGCAGAAGTGCTAAATAGAAAAATTCTCTCTTATCTGGAGTTTCGCAACTGAGTTTTTTGTGGTTAATAAGATTTCCTTTGGCATGTTTTACTAAACAAATGTCACATCCAATTACTGCATATTTTCCTTGTTTTATATTTGGTGTAACATTTTTTTTAAAGCTGTAATGTTGAAGTATTTCATACAGACATAGCTCTTCCAGATGTGGACTCCTTTTGGGATAGTATGTATCCAACATATTAGTTTTAAGAATTTCTGTACTTTCTGGTTCATTCACTGCTAAGTATTCAATTTCGTCTAATGTTTTCAACACTCTATTTGGGTGCTGGCAAGACCTAAACTTACCCAAATGATTCCTTGTGACTTTGAATATAAACTGGAAGAGCACAAGCGATCCGAACATTCATAGGATCCAATTTCTCTGTGGGAAAGCATTTTCAAGCTTAAACTGTACAATTTTTTGCTAAGGCTCTTCTCGTGAAATTTCTTCCCACATTTCTTTCATCTCTGTCTTTTCTGATTTCGTTATATATGATGTAACATAGCGTGCAACGGCAATTGAATTATCTGCAACATATTGAAGGTCCATGTTTGCATTCCACATTTTCAAAATAACTGGATTGTAGTCATTAATATACTTTGACTGTTCTGTTCTTTTTAAGTTGTATGTATTCTTCGGAGATTTCGGAGTTTTTGTATGCCTTACAGCAGACAAAAAAGAATTTACTCTTCCTTTAGAAATTACTGGACGTGGGAATCCAAAGCGACACTTGGTATAAAATTTTCCTTTAGGCTTGTATTTTCGTCGACAGTACTTTCCACAACGGTGACTTTGGAAACGTAAAACTAGTTGTCTCAAGCTTTTTTCTCCTCCTTCTCTTGGAATCTCACAGGTAACATACTGTTCGATGAAAGACAATACTGTTTCATCAGTATCCGTTCCAAATTTCGGAGCATTCCTTATCCATAATAGCATGTGTATATGTGGAGCACCTCTCGCTTGATACTCTTTTCGCCAAAGAAAAAATCAATAACTTCTCCAAGAGGACAATTATTTTTATTGCAGATAAAAGACATCATAGTTTGAAACCTATGATTAAAACACCTGCACACATTTACAAGATCCAGTGAACACAGTTCTCCAGGTGTCTTCATTTCAATATTTTTTATATTGGAATTTGCTTCTCGTAGAAATTCAAGTAAATCTTCCCATGCATACTCAGCACAGCTAAGTGTTACAAACCATGTTGGTGTACCTAAGTTTCTTAACATACACTTAAGTTCACCATGACGACGAAACCAATACTCATTGGTTCCACGTTGACATGACATCAAATTAATTAACTGTGCTTCTAAATTTTCATCTGTTCGTTGAACTTTGTCCATGAATTCTTTGGCTGAAACAAGTGATTGATGAACTTCCGTTTTAAGTATGTGGTTCACTGCATACGAAAGAGAAGACAAATCACTTTCAAACAAAAGGGGAAATATATATGGAATGCACTGTCGAAATCTAGGATCTTCAGAGTATAATCTTGTTGAGCAATATTCTGAAGCTGGAATCCGTACAGGTCGCTCATCAAATCGTCCACCTTGTCTAATGGGGAACAGCTGTGGAAAACAATGAGCTTCTAAGCTGTTCTCCCATACACTCATTGGAGTTCCTTTTGCTTTTTTCATTTGAAATAATTCAATGCTGTTTCCTATTACTTCTTTTGAAAGTAGAGGACATATTGTGTAATGTTCATAAATCTCTTCACTCCTCGACTTGTCCACTTTCTCTATTTGACCACTTGAAATTTCTGATTCATCTTCTAACCATATTACCTGTTCATCAACATTTACAGTTTTATAATAAATACTGTTCTCTACAAGATATAACGTAGCCTTTTAAAGTTATTAACATCTACAAACTCTTGCCATATTTTCCGACTCTTTGTTGGTACACCGTTTACTAGAATAACTACTGGCTCATTTTCCTCTCTGTCTCCACCAACAGTTTCAATATTTTTCTTAAAATCTAAAGGTAAGTACACAACTCTTTCTTTCAGACCTCTTTGTAAATCTATTGGTGGCAGTTTACCTGTTTTAGGCTCCATACGAATTATAGCTTGAAATGGGTGAACAGATTGCATAAGAACTGACTCATATATATTCAAATCTACCAGTTCCTCTGGAATAGCTACTAATTCTAAGTTGTTATGTACTCCTCTAGCTGGCATTTTGTTCTCTTCTAATTTGTTGTAACAATATTTACAAATACGTTGATCAGTACCCAACTCAAATCGACCTTCCACCAACAAGTAAGCTCCAAATTGCTGCCACCTATCATTGTTCTCCTTTTCACTTTTTAAATATAAATTAACATTCCTAGTTTGACTTTTATAATGAGTACGTCGACAACAAATACAAACATAGGGGCTCATTAGGATGGCGGACGGACTGGAGTCCGTCCGCCATCCTGGTGTAAACCGGGACCGTCCGCCATGCATGCGGCAGTCCCGCACACCCGATCAGGATGCGACCGCCACCATGGCGGACGGATCCTGCATTTTAACATTGCGGCGGGTGCTGCTGACAGCAGCACCCACCGCGATGTTAAAATGCCATGTTGTGCATTTCACAGCACTACGTGGCAGGCACCACACGGTGCCTGCCACGTAGTGCTGTGAAATGTAGGGGGTACCTACCCCCCAAGTGCACCCTCACCCCCCCAACACAAGGGGGGCCCGCAACGGGCCCCCGTCAGTAATCCCCACCAGCCTGCAATACCAAGCATCCTAATTTGGTGGACGGTGTCTGCTAGTCACCGCCACCATTTAGGGCTATCGGATCCGTCCGCCAGGCAATCTGTTAGATTGCTTTTGGCAGACCCGTGGCGGATGGTCTTTGCGTCCGCCACGCTCCAAGCGCGATTCCCTCCACCATCGTAATGTGGCGGGGGAAAATCGCGGTACGATTGCGGAAGGACCGCCACCACATGGCTGGCGGTGACAGGCCTTCCGCAATCGTAATCGGCCCCATAGTTTGGTTTTTCAGAACACACTGTCTTAAACTTTCTAATTTCTTCTACAAACTGATCAATGCTAATCTCTTTCCCATATTCTTCAACATCTGCACTTGTCAAGCTTTCACTTTCTACACACTGCTGTTTTGAACCAAAAAAACTAAACTCAATTTCATCACACATTTTTTCTACATCTGATAAACAACCGTGTAAAAGAGCTCTGTTCAATTCACTTAAACATAATGCTGAAGTTTTTACATAGTACACTTTCCTTACAAACTTCCGCATTCCTGAGTGGTGTACTGCTAACATTCTTAAGTGATGAAAAGTACTTTTACACACTTTTCTTGAAAGACAAGCCAGAAAATGTCCGTGCAACTTAGTATATTGTCTTACATTACATGGATCTAGTCCTTGTAACAACCTAATCTTCTGTTTAACACTTTTGTTTGCATAATTTTCGTAAATTTTTTTGCATTATGTCAATAGATTCCTGTCGAATACTGCAATTACTGCTACAATCCCACTTATATACAGGAGCTTGTGTGCGATTCCCTTGCACTTCTTCAGCTATTAATTCTTCTGCCCTTCTAACAACTATTTCTTCTTTTGGAATAGGACAACCATTCCAAAATTCGTAACAGCGACCTCGAGTATCAACTGCAAAGGCTAATGTAGTCTGTTGAAAGTAGCTTTCTCCATTAAAGAAAGGCTCACTAGTAGAAGTGTGTTTCCATTCACCACTGAAACGTTTACAAAAGTTACTCCTATTAACAAGTCTTTTTCTTTTGCTTTTGTCTTTCAGAAACGTCATTGTTTTATCCAATGATTTCATTCTCTTCAATATTAAAATAAATAATTTTCGTTTCAAATTAAAAGCAGTATCTACTCCAGTTTCATACTGTTGTTTCTGCCTATATGCTAGTAATCTTCTTTTATACTTCTTACAATATTTCAATAAATTCTGAATTACTCTACTTCAAAAGAGTCGTTTCGAATCTGTTGAAATTGTTTTTGTCTTCGTGTAACATGTGTTGTTTTCCCAAAAACTTTTTTTTTTTTACCATTTGAAGTGTCATTCTCTTTCTCCTTAGTTGAAAAACTCTTCTTTTTCCTTTCATTCCTATTCTGTTCATGTAATTTCTCCACAACTCTTTTAAGAAAGTATTTGGTGCTCTTACCTAAACAAACTTTATACTTAGTAACATTCTCATTTGTTTGTAACACAGTTTTTTTAGTTTTCTTTAAGTAGATCTCTTTTTTTTCCATCTTTTCTTGGCATCTTGAATTTGTGATCCAAACAAAACAATTTTCTGAAAAACAAAGAACAGTTTCAATAGTTTCTTACATCTATTCAATATTTTAAAATAATTACATATGATTACTGATATTAACTACCAAGACATTATTTACATGACTATTTTCTTGATTTCAAATATTAAAACACTACTCATTCCACTTAAATATATAGTGCGTACTTCAACAATTCCCTCCTAAACACTCATAGAAAGTACCATAATCACTAATTACTTTGCCACCATGTCTTTAACCTCATTCGCCTGTTGCATCTTCACTACTCAGCAACTACTAACAATGTTGGGCCTACCCAAATGCAAACCAGAAACCCTTTCCATGCCACAGTTGAAAGTCTCACCATATTACTGAAAGGATACAGGCATCTAACTGTGCCTTTTCCTAGTGGCATCACACTTAAAACAAACATACAAATAGATCTATACCTGTGTTTTATAGGTATCGGATCTTCCAATACATAACTTGTGTGAAAATACATGTTGAAGCATAGACATACCTCAGCAAAGTTAAACTGTTAAGACGAATCGTCGAGCAATGTAAATTGGGGCGATATGTAAGTTGCAGCTGTGTGCGGCTTTTTTGTATAGCATAGAAGTCGATTACGACTTTCTCTGTGCTCGTCAGATGCCCCCAGCAGCCCAGTGAGGGTCAATGCAGATAGGCCTCTGTTACCTTCCTTTTACAAATGAGGGGAGAGGAACCGTTAGAAAGCGGGAGGAAGGAGGGGGGTCAAGGGACATGTCATTCCTAGTCTCTCGATCTGTCGCCCCTGTGATGTAGGCAGCTTCAGCACGAGCAGGAAGCCTGACAATTACCTTAACTTATATTCATGTGTGCTTCACCACTGTGAGCAAACCCATGCACTAAGTGTGCAGGCAACATTTCATTTTTTTCATCTCCCTGAAGTTAATAAAGTATGTCCCTGTTAAAGCCCCCCTCCCAGTATTTTCCCACAAGGTTCAATCTCCAGAAGCCCATTTTTTTGTACATATCCCGAGCCGACTTTGGACCCCAATTCATCCCTGTACCTTAGTCACAAGACCATGTAGTCCTTGCAACATGACACACTGCACTTGTGTAGCATTGAAACCGATTGCGACTTTCTTTGTGCTGTACAGATGCCACCAACAGGCTAGTGAAGGTCTAAGTGCTATTTTTCTCGGTAGATGGGCCTCTGTTACCTTCCTTTTACAAACGATGAGAGAGGAACCGTTAGAGAGCGGGAGGAAGGGGGGGGTCAAGGGACGTGTCATTCCCAGTCTCTCGATCTGCCGCCGCTGTGATGTACGCAGCTTCAGCACGAGCAGGAAGCCTGACAATTACCTTAACTTATATTCACGTATGCTTCACGAGTGTGCGCAAACCCGTGCACCAAGTGAGCAGGCAACATTTCATTTTTTTCATCTCCCTGAAGTTAATAAAGCATGTCCCTGTTAAAGCCCCCCACCCCAGTATTTTCCCACAAGGTTCAATCTGCAGAAGGCCATTCCTTTTACATTTCCCTGGCCAATTTTGGACCCCGGTTCATCCCTGTACCTTAGTCACAAGACCATGTAGTCCTTGCAACATGACACACTGCACTCGTGTAGCACTCAAACCGATTGCGACTTTCTCTGTGCTCTACAGATGCCACCAACAGGCCAGTGAAGGTCTAAGTGCTATTTTTCATGGGAGATGGGCCTCTGTTACTTTCTTTTTAGAAAGAGGAGAGGGAGGAACCATGGGGGGTGAGAAATGGCGGGGGGGTAAAGGGACGTGTCATTCCCAATCTCTTGATCTGCCGGCCCTCTAATATACGCAGATTCAGCACAGGGAGAGAGCCTGACAATTACCTTCACTTATATTCGCATGTATTTCACCAGTGTGAACAAATCCGTACACAAAATATGCAGGAAACATTTCCATTTCTTTTTTTATCTGCCAGAAATTCATAAAACATATCTCTTGTAAAGAAACACCCCCACCCTGTATTTTCCGACAAGGCACAATCTACAAACATCCCTATTTCTTTTACATTTACCGGGCCGATTTTTTATCTTAATTCAACCCTGTACCTTAGTCACAACACCATGCAGTCCTTTCAACATAAGAGACTGCATTCCTCATTTCACGAAGACACTTAAATATATACGGCGCACTTCAACAATACCTTCTCAAAGACTCATACGAAGTACCATAATCACTAATCCCTTTACCAGCATGTCTTTGACCTCATCTGTTTTTGCATCTTCACTACTCAGCAACTACTAACAGTGTTGACTCTATCCAAATGCAAAGCAGAAACCCTTTCCATATCACAGTTGAAAGTCTCAACATATTACTGAAAGCATGCGTACATCTGACTGTGCCTTTTCCTAGTAGCACATACTTAAAAGAAACATACAAATAGATATATACCAGTGTTTTATTGGTATCGGATCTTCCGATGCATAACACGTGTAAAAATACATGTAGAAAGGGACGTGTCATTCTTCGTCTCTCGATCTGCCGGCCTTCTAATGTCTGCACATTCTGCACGGCCAGGGAGTGTGACAGTTGCCTTCACTTACATTCAAATATAGCTCACCAGTGTCAAAAGTCCGAGCACAACGTCTGCACGCAACATTTCCATTTTTTTTTCATCTCCCTCAAGTTAATAAAACATGCCTCTTCTAACCCCCACCCTCCCCAGTATTTTTCAACAAGGCACAATCTGCAAACGTGCGACATTTCCTTTATGTTGCCCGGGTCGATTTTAGAACCCAAATTAACCCTGTACCTCACTTTCAAAACCATACACTCCTTTGAACATGACAAACTACACTTCTTCTTTCTCGAAGACACCTAAATACATATGGGGTACTTGTTCAGCAACTACTCACGCTCTATGCACATTTTGTAACAAATGTGAAACAGCACACTTCGGTAACACTATGTTATATAAAAAAAAATTATATTTTCAAACTTAAAAATATCGCCTCAAAGACCTAACCACTACTACACAGCGCGGGAAGCCCGAGAACATCGCCGTGAGGGTAACGGCCAGCAGCGGTGAGGACTCCAGTGCCCAGCAGTCCGTGGGGCCGACAGTGATGCCTCTTTCCGCGGCCGGAGGCGCGTTAAAGCCTGTTGCGGGCTCCCGCAGCACGGGACGCGCGCGGGCGTGCCCGGGCAAAGGGCGGGCCCATCTGCGCCCGTCCGCGACCGGAGGAGGCCGGGCCACATCTCTTGGTTCCATTATCGGGGACATCTGCCGAAAGTAAAAGTAAGGAGAAGGGTTGGAATGGCAAGGAAATAATCCTTAACCTCATTGAAATTTGCTTTGTGTATATTGAGAACTTAAGACTTTTACTAAGATGGGGCGAAAGAAACCTATGCCTGCGCCTAAATGTACTGACGCCACATTAGACGGCTTCCTTCAGAAGGCTGTGGGGGCTCTCAATAAAGAAATTGAACTGGCCGAACGCAGGCTCTCGGTAGGCCCACCCCCACCCTTACCAGCCATGAACATGTGCTCTGCACAGACCGTCCCTCCGACGACTGCAGAGGACCCAAGTCGAACAACAACTGTAACCCCCCACATTTCCCTTTCACCCACCGTCATTATTCTGAGTCAGGGACCCATGGGTGGAGGGCCAAAAGGCGGAGGAGCTGTAACACCAACAAATACGGGGGGCCAAAATGTGGCAGGGGGAAAAAGGAAGCGCATTGACCCAATTGTAACTGGGACTGATCAACGTACTTTGGGTCACTTGCCAAGGATCAAGAGAACAAAGCAAAACCCCCCTACTTCTGTGCGAAGACCCCGGGTGGGAGGAGGGCCTGCAAAGACAAAGACTTTGTCTGATGTGGATATGATGTCAGCCAGATTTGGCAAAATAGTGTCGGATTCCCTGGAACCCATCTTAGCCCGGCTGGCCCGTATAGAGGAGCAGCTTGGCCATTTGTTGTTGATAACGGGGAGTGCAGAGAAGCAAAGTGGTTTTATTGAAAGATGTTTTCTGGGTAAAGGCCCGATAGAGAGGGGAGAAAATGATACCCTTGGTGCTCCCAAGAGTGGGAGGTCAGCTTTAGATGGTCTCATAGCTAGGGGTGTAGAGGCCAATATATCAGACCCCCACCGGGACAGGGACAACCGCATAGATCCAGAAATAGTGACGTTAACTCAGGCAAGTGGGCAAGAGAGTAGGGTTATCAGTGAACAAAGGGGACAAAGGGAACCTAACCCCCTGAGCTCTGAAAGACACCATAGAGGGAGCATAGAGAATAAGAAAAGGCTGAATATGGGCATCGAGCCATCCAGGCAGGATGAACGTACCATATTAAACCTCCCCCGGAGTGTACCCCCTACACGATGATCCTGACAGGGGTTCCACATGTTCCACCAGGTCACCACGAAAGCTGCCAGAGCCTCATTAATAAATCTGTTCACTGGTGTACCAGTAAAATACAGCCCCAGGTAAACTGGCGCAAGCACATCATAATGGCAAGGAGGGTAAGTTGGTTGGGGAAAACACAAAAAGAAAAAGGAGGTGATTGTGTGGTCCTGAATTTTAACGATGAGAGGTGGGTGGACTTTGCCCTACGTCATCTTAGAGACTCCCCTTTGGAGCAGATACAGGCCTGCCCTTTGGGCTTTTTTCACCTTCCCCATCAAGGGGGCATTATGCCTCATCAGCGCCTTCAGAATAGAAACTCCCCCCCTCAGCCCCCCATATGGTTTCATCCGAACCGCTTTGAGGCATTGTCTGGTCTAACAGAAATTGATTGACTACCCTCGGACCCACATAGCTTAAGTAAGATGATAATGGCAGGAGGAGTAACCAGGGAAATTCATCATCCAGTGGACAGAATAGAAGGGAACAGGCTGGGGACAAAATATTTGGATCACCACATACATAAACCACCTGATACTTTTATTAGCAACAAGGAGTTGGAGACTGGGGATGTTTCATCTAGCCCCTCAATCTTACATAATTCAGTAATGCGGGGGTCCGGCATAAACTCTGTGATTGTTAGCTACAGGGAGGATCCAGACATAAGGCCGCACAAAACCCGTCCTTTTAGAGTTCTCTCCTGGAACATTGCAGGCATCCGCTCGAAATTGGAGGCTGAACTGTGGTTAAAGTATGTAAACACTTTTGATATTATCTGTACCCAGGAAACATGGTCCAGGGAGAATATTGAACTAGATGGCTACTGTTCCCTTAATGCTCATGCAATTGCCTCACCTGCAGGGAGAGCGAAAGGAGGACTGGCGACATTGATCTCCCTTAAATACGGGTCTATCAAAGCAAAGCCTGTTATAGAGCCACCCTATAACTCAAACCTCAGCCGGGTCACTTTAGGCCCAGGGAACTGCATCCCCCGGAGCCTGGCAACAATGTTTGGGAACCGCGCAAGGAGCCCCAATCCCCAGCACTCCCTGCCATCTCCCCACCTCCTGCGGCAGCCGGCATTCCTTTTGAACAAAGCCAGCTGCTCCATGCAAGCTCCCTTTGCCCAAAAGCAAATCTGCTTCACTTCATAAAAGCGAGAGCAAATTTCCTCCTCTTGCTTCCATGAAGAGAAGCAGAAGGTTGCTATGACAGAGCGGGAACTCTGCATAGATCCCGCCCTGCCATAGCAAACTACAATGTCCCAGGGGTAGCCACCACGGGTCATTGTTGAAACCGGGCCTCGGAGATAACGATACCCAGGGCCATGGAAAGCTCCTCAAGGGAAATTGGATGATACGCCTCCATCCAATTTAAAGGCCCGCCAGCATCGTACTCCCCGGCCGGCAGTCCGCAACAGACCCCCACACTTTAATTCATGAATGCCCAGGGAAGTAGTGCCCCCCGGGACAGTGTGGGGAAAGCTTCACCCCTCCACACTTAAAATTTACCTATACCTCCAAAGACGTGCTGCTCTTCGGAGCGGAGGGGGAGGGAAGACGCATCCCCCCATATCATTATATTTCCTCCGAGGAAGTGGCGGTCCCCGTGACAGAGGTAAACCACGCATCATAACTAAACATTGTTCCCGGGAACAGGCCCACCCGGGGGCTTAATTAAATGAAGCGCGCGACACCGTGGTTCGTTTTTCTTTTTCCCACCGTGATTTCCAGGCCCTACGCGAATCACGCGAATCCCGCCGAAAACATATAAAAAAAAATGTTTTACCTTCGTACTCCCTGTGCCACCCCCTGAGCACTCTAGGGAGATCACAGTGTTCCTACCCTGCCCTCTTCTACTTTTTTCCCCCTTTTTCCCCCTACTCGTTTCAACCGAGTCACAAGATGGCTGCCAACGCTTCCTAGTTTGAAGTGTTTGCAGCCAATCAGAGGCAAGCTCGTGCTCGGAACGGCTCAGCCAATCAGATCTCACAATTCTCAAATATCGATATCTATAAATCTTTAAATATCTCAATAACTACTGAATGGATTTACACCATTTAAAGAAAAGCGTGCTTTCTGGACCAAGAGCTATCTCTCTGCCAAATTTGGTGTAATTCCGTTCAGCAGTTCAGCCTGTAGCCGTGTCTAAAGTTTCCTATGGAAATTAACATGGATAAAACATGTTTTGGGACCCCCCTTTTTTCTCGGCCCCCGCTTGACGAATCACCCCGAAACTTTCAAGACAGGAGCTGATTTGAGTGAACAATTAGTTTAGAAAATTTCGCAGAGATTTGTGAAACGACGCCAAAGATATTGGCAAAACAAAAAACGCTTATCCTACGGAAACTAGGTCCTAACTATAACTACCTACTGGCGACCGCCAGTAGGCTATATATATATTTATTACCTACTGAAGTTATAGTTATAGTTAGCTAGTTCGCTCAGGTAACTATAACTGCCGAATTTCACTGGTTTTGTGCAAGTGAAATCTGAGCCTAACTATAACGTCCCTGTAACCTTTGTTATTTCAGTGAAAATATTTATATATATATATATATATATATATATATATATATATATATATATCTCCAAATGCTGCTATTGCAGCTCTCCTTCCAACGGTGTCGGTGCCTGCTGCGGCGGCAGCCGCCGTAATTTATATATTCTCCAAACGGCTTCTCCTCCAGAACTCCAGATGAGAAAGACAAGCGGCACACCAGGGATTTTGCACAATTATTTTAATGTGCACCAAGACGACGCGTTTTGGTGTTAGCCTTTTTCGATTGAGTTGTTACTGCCATTTCCTTTAGAAATACACCTCTCGGTTCATAGAAAGTGACAACATACCTCATTAACCGCTTATACGTGCAATTAGAGACATTGCATTGGAATATAAATAAAATGAAATAAACAAGGTTAAACATCCCCACATTTGATCTGATACCATGTACATTAATTAATTATTTGCATGTGCATTCATAATAATATAACGGTTCATGTGTAAAAATGGTATCGGATGTCTGCGACAACGTTGGCAATAAAGTTTTGCATAGCGGCCCTTTGTTTTACAAATAGCAGATGACTGAGAGAATACTTCTACACTTTATCTAACGTTACTTCTAAGACACGTACATAATAATTAGGCACAAAAACAGCATGCGTGAAGGAGAAACTGGCTGATTGCCGAATTTCAATCTAATTATGAGATTTCCCTATTAGGAATTTTCTCTAACTCCATTTATATTTCATTTTATATGGATAATGTACCTTAATGATAATTAATCAGTTCCACAGCGCGCTATCCAATCATAGGTAATGTACCATAAGTGACGTGCCTTCTAATTGCAGGCAATGTACCATAACGTGTCTTTTAAATAGCATTTCTTATGTAATACTCTCAATCATGGTGTAGGTATCCTACCGGGTGTGATTACGCTCTCTAAATGGGATGGCAAATATTGGTGCTTTTACTTTATGAGTTGGAATATGGGAGTGAAGGGTTAGTGTGTGAAAATTGATAAAAATAATAATAATAATGAAAACTGCGTGTAAAGGGGAACATGATGCAGTGAGTCTGGAAGCATTCGAGGAATATTTGTTATGTGCGAAGTATGTCATCTACTCCCCAACTAATGTGCACAATACATTTCAACAGAGCCCTGTTTTATTCCTGATAGCATTCTAAAATGGCCCAATGTATACAGGTATTCCACTTAAAATTTGTGATAGTGAATTAAAATACTGAGAAATAGCCCTAATTCAGTCCTAATTTCATATTCCTATGTGGGTAGCTAACTCCTCCCCACTATTTAACCCATTCAGGTTTTTTGTGTTGAGTTCAATAATGGATCGCGACTCCAAAATACAGAGTTGTTTCTCCCGATCACCACCCCTGGGATGTGGCATTACCCTATCTATCCCATAGAATGTTAGGAGATTACTGTTGCTGCTATGTGTTTCGGAGAAATGTCGGGCTGTGGGATAGGTGTGATCTCGATTCACAATGGCACGCATATGTTGTAAGATGCGCATCTTCAATTGCAATTTTGTGCTGTCCACATATTTATGTCCGCATGGACATTCTAGGACATAGATCACATAGTCACTAGTACACGTAATGAACTTGTTAATCTTCTTCTCCTTGCCCAAATCGGTCTTGTAGGATTTCCGACTCTTACTATTCCTACAGGCCTTACAATTGTTGCAGGTCATGAACCCTTTAGTAGGGGTTAGCCAATTTCTTAGTTGTTCTTCCTGTTGGTAACTGTGGACCAATTGATCCTTCAGTGACCGTGATTTCTTATAAGTTACTCTAGGTGCCAGACCTATGTGTTTGCCAATGATGGGATCAGCTTGTAACAGGCTCCAATGAGCTTTCATTATTTTCTTCAATATTTGTGACCCCCACTATAAGTAGTGATCATCCTGGGAGCGTCAGTGATATTCCTTCCATTTTTCGGGTTTGTTTTAAAAAGAAGATCATTCTGTGTTTTGCCTGCAATCCTACTTTTGGCTATTTCTAACACCTTGCTGCCATACCCTCTTTGCTTAAACCGATCCACCATCACTGTCTGTTCCTTCAGATAACTGTTGTGGGTGCTGCAGTTACGGCGAGCTCGTAAGAGTTCACCGTAGGGTATGCTGCGTATTAAGGGTGTGGGATGATTGCTGGCTGCGTGTAAGATGGTATTACCAGCACTTTCTTTTCTAAAAAGTCGAGTGGTGACTTTATTGTTCACAACTTGTACTGCTACATCGAGGAAATCACAGTAGTCCTTGCTGATTTCATGTGTGAAACTGAGATTTAAATTGTTATTTCCCAGTTTTTCAATGAACTCCTCTGCCAGCTCTACCGATTCATCCCAAATCAGGAACAGATCATCGATGTATCTGATCCAAATTGGGATGTGTTCGGTATACTGATCATTAGTACTCACCCACACCACCTGTTCTTCCCACCAGCCTAAAAATAGGTTGGCCAGACTAGGGGCAAAACAAGTGCCCATTGCCGTGCCTGATATTTGGTTCTAGTATTGCGCCTTTTGCTGAGACGATATATCTGCTTGGGGGGGTTCTTTTTATCTTTATGTATTTTTGGGAGAAAATATATTGTTGCTGTTATTGGATGTTCTATTGTCAAGTATTTTTGCTCATCTTCATTTATCAGATCTTGATCCAATTAGTCTTTTAACTTTTGCTGTTAGTATTTCTTGAATGTGTTGTGTTGGATAGGTAGTAAGGCAAAAATTAACGTGCTTGGTCTGTAATTTGTCTTTTTTCTTCTTTTATATAACCTGATTTGATCAATATATCAATATAATGATATTTCCCCCTTTATTTCAATTGCATCATATTCTTGTAGTTGTTTCAAGCCTATTTTCTCTTTTGGTGCCAAATTGTTAGCACTGATAACATTTTTAATTATGTATATATCTTGAATTATCGCCTCATGAAAGATATCCACTTTGTTCCTGGAAAAGTATGGATAAAAGTATGATTTTATCCTTTTATCACTTTCACCGGTGCCCATTGGGGAAAACTCCTCTTCAAGATTTCTTGACTCTTGTGTTGTCAATTCATTTTCCATCGTTAGTAAGGTGAGGAAAGTAGATTTTTCCTCTACCGTTAGATCGCTGACTGGCATTGCTCTTGGGGATTCTTGTTGTTTTGAGGTTCTTTCTGCAAAAACATTTGCTAATTTGATCTTTCGAATATATTTGTAGATATCTATTCGGGTTTGTGCTATATCTAGATGTGTCATAGGGCAGAAGTTTAATCCTTTCTTTAGTAATGTTGTTTCTTCATCCGTTATGATTTTGTCAGAGAGATTTATCACATTCAATTCTTGTGTTTTTTCAAGTTCTACTTTCTGCCCTGTCTGGCACTGCCCCTGGTTTGTCCTGTTGCAGGGCTAATCTTATATTGGTTAAAAAAGTTGACTTTTTGTTGCTGCTTGTTGATGGGGCTGGGTTGCCTTCAATTTCACTGAAGTCCGTGTCCATCAGAGATTCATAACTGGAAAATTCTCCTGTTGTTTGATTGATCTTTTTTCTTTAATGTGTCAAATATTGCAAAAGTGAAGATTCTTCCTTCCTCTTAGACTTCTTTTTCTCTTTGAAACTGTTTGTTTTCTCTTCTTTACTTGTTCTTCATGTATTTCAATTTTACACATTATCTCTTCTTTTGATTTCTTTAATACCTCTGAAAGTTCCATTCTTTCAGTTCTTTCTCCTATTCTCTTAACTGTTGTTGTGTCTCTATTAATGCCTTTTTGATATCTTTGATTAAAATAACTACTAGGCCCAATGAGGCTCCCAATATGTGTTCACCCCATTCTTGTAACAATTCTCCACTTGTATCCTGATGACTGGGCATTAGTGATATCCGTAGCCCCCAAGGCACTCTTTTCACCTCCACATATTTCTTTAATGTTATTACTTCCCACCATTTGTTGATTTCTTTCTTTGAAAGTCACTTTTGACATCCAATGGCTTGTATTGCTGCACTATTTCTCCTGTATTTGTTTGTACTTGATTTGGTTAAAATATATTTGCTATTTCTGCATTTTGTTTAGCCTTTCTTCTCTCCATTGTCACTTCTTGAATTTATTTTGTTGGATTTGTAGTAAGGCATCTATAGCATGGTTGGTCTGTAAGATATCTTTTTGCTCTGTTTATATAATCTAATTTGTTCAATATAATAATATTTCCCCCTTTATCCGCTGGTTTTATTTCAATTGTATCACATTCCTGTAGTTGTTTCAATGCCATTTTCTCTTTTGATGTCAAATTGTGAGCACTTTTAGCATTTTGAATTTTGTATAAATCATGAAAGATATCCACTTTGTTTCCTGGTGGTAAGTTTGGCTAAAAGTATGATTTTGAATTTCACCAGCACCTATAAAAACAATAAATGAAACACTAATATACACCGAGAGATAATATGAAGTTGTAAATGACAGAGCCCACTAGGAGGCAGAAAACAATTACATTAATGGACCAAAAAATTAATGGATCATGAGACAAATTAGTAAAAGGATAAAAAACCAAAAATATTGAAGGATTATCAAAAAGAATGCAGATGAACTGAAAACGAGCCTTGAATATAATTAATTATTTTAATCTCTATAATCTGTACGCGTAATTGCACATTATCACTTTGTACTTAGGTACTTTAAATGGAAGCATTTTGCACAATTGCACTTTGCACTTATTTTTTCCCTTATGAACAACAAACTACATTGACCACAATGCAATGTGTAACATGATGTGAGTTCATTGCTACTGGAAATAAATGTGGTCAGGTCCAAGCAGAGGAAGGAAACGCTTTGGGCGTTGTAACCGCACAAACAATAAAGAAATAGCAGATTAAAACCTCCTGAGATTATGCTTCGAATTTCTAGTGCCTTAGCATCAGTAACTAGGAAAATATTGACCAGTGGGGGCCTGCCGGCTGAAATGCACCACTGTTACAAAGAGCGCTGTGTCCGTCCATGGAGGAATCAAGACGGCGTGTGTATCTATATTTTTTTACTGAAAAAAAACAAAGGTTACAGGGACGTTATAGTTAGGCTCAGATTTCACTCATACAAAACCAGTGAAATTCAGTAGTTATAGTTATCTGAGCTAACTATAGCTTATGTGAGTGGGTGTATGAGAGGTTGTATAGGGCTTTGAGTTGGTGTGTGAGAGGTTCTGTTGATGATGTCATCAGTTATGTCACTGACCATGTTATGAGTGATGTAATATGCAAGGTCATAAGCAGTGCATTGCGGGACATAAGTTCTACTTAGCTCAGATAACTACAACCGCTGAATTTCACTGGTTTTGTATGAGTGACATCTTAGCCTAGCTATAAAGTCCCTGTAACCTTTGTTTTTTTTCTGTGACCTTCTAAAGTTTATTTATTCTATTTTCTAACTATAATGTCCTTTGGTTTTTCTAGTGAATTTCTACTGTTTTTTAAGGTTATTTCCTAACTATAACGTCCCTATAACCGGTGTTTTTTCCAGTGAATTTCTAAGGTTTTTTAACTCTATTTCCTAACTATAACCTGTGACCTTTGACTGTGTGTGTGAGTGGCTGTATAGGTCAGAAAGTGGGTGTGTGAGTAGCTGTATGGGTGTGTGAGTGGTTTTGTAGGTGTGAGTGACTGTATGGGTCTGTGAGTGGGTGTGTTAGTAAGTGTATGGGTCTGTGAGTAGTGGGTGTTTGTATGACTGCATGGGTTGGTGACTGGGTGTGTAAGTGCTATATGAATATGTGAGTCGCATACTTCTGAGGTGGATGGGGCAGAGCTAAATGGACAATGCCTCCAGGTCATTCTGCACTTTTGCATATTTGTAGTCACTGAAAGGGAGAACAATGGATTCTGCTGTCACCAGGACAGGCCTAGAAAGAACCCATTTGTCACAGTCACTACAGATTGTGCTGTAATAGATCAATGATGCGTTCACCTTCACCAAGGATTTCAGACTGTTTTTCAATGTGGAATTGCCGAGAAAACACACTTGCAAAGGCCAGGAAGTTAGGATCTTTTATCCTTTACAAAAGTGGAACTTCAACTGGGGCACCTGCTACTGATGACTCGGGGGGGACATTACACCTATTATTGAATGGGCTTCATCTTTGAAAACCACCTTATACTTTTTGTGGTGACTTCCATGTGACATTATGCGCCCATAGGGATTCCGCATCTCAGACTTCACCTCTGGAATTGACCGACTCCAGCATGTCCTCTGGGGACAAATCATTACTCTGGAGGGCCTTCCATCAGCTTATCTCTACATATGCCCTGATAGACTTATGGCGCTTTGAACAACCTAAGGAATCCAGTTTTACGTATTACTCAGCCCCATATAAATCTTTGGCCCTGATTGATATGTTCCAAATTAGTAGTACTTTGGTGTCAAGATCTAGGAGGTTGCTTAATCCCAGGATTATCTTGGATCATAACTCGTTATCCCTGTTTATACAATCTTATTGGCTCATTCAAGTGCTATGGGTGTAGGGCTGGACTTTTGAATGCAAGCTTTTATTTGATGCAGGTTATATCGACTCTATGACCTCCCATCTGTGGGAGTTCTTGGAATTCAACATTGGGTCCGCTTCACTTGGTAGTTTGGGAAAGGCTGCAATGGCAGTAGAAGTTGAGGCGTGTCGGACTCTTGGTGTGCTAGAGTCTAATCTGGGTGACAACATTATTGCCAGGATTTGGCCGCAGTCTGAGATTTTTCTGGAGCAGCCCATGGTGTTGCGGGCTACACTTAGGCCGTAGATTCTGGATAGGGCGGATAAAAATTATCAGGTTAGGCAGCTGTCCAGCTTCGAAAATAGCAAGAAAATGGAGCGGACTCTCTCCTTCAGAATAAAGGAAAGATCGAATGCTTATCTTTTTCAGAAGATTAGGGACGAGAAGGTTGGTTGACCCTGCCGCCATTAGGGATGTCTTTTGGCGGTTCTATTAAGCCTTCTATCTGGAAGACTGTACGAATCTGCTGATGTAATTCTTCAATTAATTGGGCAGCACTTTGAAATAAATGAGGTTTTGGGGAAAGGTTGCGGCTGGAGGCCCCCATCACGGGATTGGAAGTTGCAACTGCTATATGTGCCCTAGCTACAGGAAAGGCCTCAAACCTGGAACAAATCCTGGTAGAAATGTATGCCACCTTTATTCATCTTTTGGCTCTGATCCTTAGGGATCTTTGCAATACGTTTGAAGATTTTGGTCGGGTTCTGGAATTCCTGGGGTGAGACCAATATAGCCATTTTTCCTAAAAAAGGGAAGGATCCCACATTTTGTGGGTCATACCGTCCGATTTCTTTAATATATGTGGATTCAAAGATGTATACACAAATGTTAGCTAATCGACTGTCTGCTGACATTACGAGTCTAGTGGATTTCAACCAACATGGATTTTTTCCGGCTCATAACACAACATCCCATGCTATAACGGCTCTGGAGACGGCGTCTATTCTGGGGGAACTGGTTGACATGATCTTTCTTGATGCTGAGAAGGCCTTTGACTGGGTCACCTGGCCCTTCCTCAGGGGGGGTCATGGAGACCGCTGGTCTAGGCTCCAGCTTTATCTCCAGAGTTCAACATCTCTATAGCGGATTGAAAGCAAGAATTCATTGCTCGTTTTTTCTTTCCGATACCATTACCATTTCTATAGGTACCCAGCGGGGGTGTCCTCTTTTGCCTCAGCTATTGGCTTTATATATCGAGCCCTTCATTCAATATCTAAGGTTGGCTGAGTAGATCCAGTCTCTGAGGGTGCATCATCTTGAGGTGAAGGTTTTGGCATATGCGATGATTTGGTGGTTCTAACTCCCACCTCGATCAAAGACTTAGAGGTAGTAGTTGCTATGGTCCAAGTATTCAGGCTAATATCTGGCTAGGAGATCAACCCGGATATGATGCAAGTCTTATCTAACATCACTCCTCCTGGCTGTGACAAGAGATGAGTACAGTTGTTGTTTATTTAGGTGTTACCCTATCACTTCAGATGGGAGACATTCTGGAGGACAACTATGGTAATCTGTACAAACACTCTGCTAATATCTTTGTCAAATGGAATTGTCTTCATTGAGGGTTGATGGGTTGCTATAATATTATAAAAATGATTATTCTCCTGAGGTATCTTTATTTTTTTTGCTATCCCGATTTTTGTGCCAGGTTTCTTCTTCAGTAGGCTCTTTGGCAGAGGTTCATCTGGAGTTAACAAAAACTTTGTTGTTTCTCTTCAAGTGCTGAGTCTTTACTTTTTTGATTCTTTTTTTGCCCAACTTTGCCTGCACCTGGGATGGGGGGGCGTGTCAACAAGGGGCTATGATCACTGATTTTATGCCTTTGCAGGACTCAGTAGTTGCGGGGTCTGGATTATTGACACTATGGTGTCGATTCCGATCTCGGCCGGAAGCGCACCGAATACGATTTGTCCGGAAAAAATACGAGCCAAACGCGTTTTTCCCGAACGATTCGAACAGTCGTCCGAGCGAGCAAGTACGATGCGCATTACTGCTAAAATTCCGAGCGAGCCGTACGTTCCCATTCCAGCTCCAGTTCCCCGACCGAGCTGGATCCGTAAACGCCGATTCGAGTGGCACAGAAGTAAATACACAACACCTTCCGGCCGGAATAGTACGATGCGCACTCCGTACGCGCTGAACTGGTCGCTACGTCCGGCACGTCAGAGCATCCGGGAGAGCTGCACATAAGCTCCGATTCGCGCCACAAGACAATCCATGGCTACGAGACGAACAAGCCAGCTATGAGTACGAGTCGAAGCCACGAGAAACCCGAACGAGACGAACCAACCATGAATCTCATCGCGCAGGTCCCACCAATACTGTACATCTATTACCGGAACCGGTACGGACGCGTACGGCGCAGACGGTAAGTCAGACACCCACTACACAAACAAACGACACGTACCCGACATATGTCACACACACATAGGGATGCAGAAATGACGTACACCATCAACAGCAGAACCATAGGGGCGGGATGGCTATCACCAATGCCATACACACCCATAGGGGCCTGATGGCTACCACTACCACCACCCCTACTCATGGGGGGGCTGGATGCCTGTCACTACTACCACCCCTACTCATGGGGGCCTGGATGCCAACCACTACCACCACCCCTACTCATGGGGGGCTGGATGCCTGTCACTACTACCATCCCCACTCATAGGGGGCTTGATGCCTACCACTACCACCACCCCTACTCATGGGGGCCTGGATGCCTGTCACTACTACCACCCCTACTCATGGGGGCCTGGATGCCAACCACTACCACCACCCCTACTCATGGGGGGCTGGATGCCTGTCACTACTACCATCCCCACTCATAGGGGGCTTGATGCCTACCACTACCACCACCCCTACTCATGGGGGCCTGGATGCCTGTCACTACTACCATCCCCACTCATAGGGGGATGGATGCCTACCACTACCACCACCCCTACTCATGGGGGGCTGGATGCCCACCACTACTACCACCCCTACTCATGGGGGGCTGGATGCCTGTCACTACCACCACCCCTACTCATGGGGGGCTGGATGCCTGTCACTACCACCACCCCTACTCATGGGGGCCTGGATGCCTACCACTACCACCACCCCTACTCATGGGGGCCTGGATGCCTACCACTACTACCACCCCTACTCATGGGGGCCTGGATGCCTACCACTACCACCACCCCTACTCATGGGGGGCTGGATGCCTGTCACTACTACCATCCCCACTCATAGGGGGATTGATGCCTACCACTACCACCACCCCTACTCATGGGGGCCTGGATGCCTGTCACTACTACCATCCCCACTCATAGGGGGATGGATGCCTACCACTACCACCATCCCTACTCATGGGGGGCTGGTTGCCCACCACTGCCACCACCCCTACTCATGGAGGGCTGGATTCCTGTCACTACCACCACCCCTACTCATGGGGGCCTGGATGCCTACCACTACCACCACCCCTACTCATGGGGGGCTGGATGCCTACCACTACCACCACCCCTACTCATGGGGGCCTGGATGCCTACCACTACTACCACCCCTACTCATGGGGGCCTGGATGCCTACCACTACCACCACCCCTACTCATGGGGTGCTGGATGCCTGTCACTACTACCATCCCCACTCAAAGGGGCATTGATGCCTACCACTACCACCACCCCTACTCATGGGGGCCTGGATGCCTGTCACTACTACCATCCCCACTCATAGGGGGATGGATACCTACCACTACCACCACCCCTACTCATGGGGGGCTGGATGCCCACCACTACCACCACCCCTACTCATGGGGGGCTGGATGCCTGTCACTACCACCACCCCTACTCATGGGGGCCTGGATGCCTACCACTACCACCACCCCTACTCATGGGGGCTGGATGCCTACCACTACCACCACCCCTACTCATGGGGGCCTGGATGCCTACCACTACCACCACCCCTACTCATGGGGGGCTGGATGCCTACCACTACCACCACCCCTACTCATGGGGGCCTGGATGCCTACCACTACTACCATCCCCACTCATAGGACAGGTAATGCATGACACAACCAGCATACTCCAACATAAGGAATGTCAGCAAAAGACATCCCCCCAACATCATGACAAGAGTGTGTAGTCTGTGTCAAATGCCTACAACACTGAACATGACATTGAACATACAATGTGACCCCCTATCACATGTGTCACACAAAAATGTGTGTGGCCTTCACAATGCAAGCAGACCATGACCACTGTGGGAATGGGGTCTAAACCCCCATCATCACAGTGACCAAAAGGTAAGTGTGGGGTCCATAGCTGAAGCACATTTTGAACATTGTGGCAATGGGGTCTAAACCCCCATCATCACAGTGACCAAAAGGTAAGTGTTGTCATGGAAACAACTGCAACTGCCAAACAGCATGGATGATTCCTGGTCACAGAACAACAAATACATCAGTGGCAAAGTAGTGGTTGTGTTCCATAGCAACATAGATTGGGTGAGGCAAACAGTGCAGTGCAAATAAAACATACCTTTGGCCATGTGCAGACAAACATCATCCATGGGGACTGACATTGTCTCCATTTATCAATTACACAATGCCAGAAGTGACCATCATAATGCAGACCCACATATCTGCACTAATGGACACACAAATGTAGATATCCTGTGGAGACTGTAGATGTGAGGTGAACAAATACCATACCATGGCAGCAATGGGACATACAAACCATGATTATTGTGCTGACTAATGACCTAGGAGTCCCAGGGACAGGATGGGAAATCCTCCAAACAACATACAGGCAATGGCACACTAAAGATATGCCAATGCAGTGGTGCAGATGCACAAACACAAACAGGCAGCCTCACACTGCATATCAAACACAACAGGTGATGGGGGTGTGCCAGTGTCCCCAGGCAACCACACAACACATGAGGAGGCCTGAATTCCAATTACACAGATGTGTATACAGTGCCATACAAAAGTAACTCATGGATCGGATTCCCCTATGTGGGCAATCAGGCATTGTTAGATGAGAGGGAGCCCAAATTACACATGTCACACAAGCTTGTAGGAACAGCAACTAACACAGCAAGACACAGACCCACCACAGCACTACCCCCAGGGACCCCACATTGTGGTGACACTAGCCTGCATGATAATCCCACTGTGATGACAAAGGTAGATGTCGTTCACACTGTGAACCACAGCCATGTGTCCTGAGCACCAAACTACCATCACACCTACACAAGCACAAATCAATCAGCACGGCCTGTCAGCCAAGGCCAATATGTAGGTAGAGGTCTAGCCGTGCAACAACTCACATTTGCATACACTCAACACCACACACCTTGATCTCCACCAATGTGCAGCAGTGAAGCTCACATGGACTGGTGACATTGCACATGCACCCATGACAATCCCAGGGGTGGTGGTGGGAACTAAGGTGCAGAAACCCATCACACCTGGTCAGTCAACAAGACTTGTGAATGTCTGACACACTGCACAGTACGCGGTACATGGGCATGACGTGAAATCCACCCCAATCAATGGGATCCCGGCCACAGTCACACACCAATGAAGAAGCCAAGGTGACCCACAAAGAACACACGTAGACAACTTCCAACATTGCAGCTCTGACCCTGAGGAGTGGCAGCAGTCACACACACAACGTGTCACAATCACTGAAAGCTTCCACAAACTGTAAATTACATGACTTGTGTAACCAACAAGTGCCAAGGGGAATCCTGACTGTGTCCCATCTGCGTTTGCCCACATCCCCAGCCCTGACAACAAAGACAACTAGGGATGACAACCTGATGAACATTAGTTTGCCATGCACCCACATCACGAAGAAACCAGGTCCAAGATGCTGGATGAACACAGGACAACTCAGCAAGCATCACAAACAGGAACATCCGTAGGGACACAGCCTGTGTAGGAAAAGGGAAGGGAACACACACAGACATGCTTACACAACACACAACACAGGCCCAGGCAATGTCACGGGATTACACACTGCCATGAGGGCACTCCACTCCTGTGGAAGGTCCGCTGTGCCAAACCTTGTCTGTGCACGACTCAAACATGTCAGCAGAACACACGGTCAGTGAGTCAACAATTACAACACACTGAAGGCTCTGCTCACATCAGCCTGGGTACGGGAGCGTCACTTCAGTCATCTGCATATACCCAAAACACGTGTCAAGCAAGTTGCACTGTATACACGGGATGAGTCCTTCAACATTGATGTGCTAAACTGCATGTCCAGTGGAGATGGGCACACAGTCAGGGAAATAGAAACATTGAACAGTGGTAAGCCCACCAGATGTGCATCAGTGTAAGCCACAGATGTTAAATTACAAATGCAAAACGTACATCCCTGTGTCAAATGCTGAACATTACACCCTCAGACTGCAGCAAAGGATGCTATGGATCCAGACTAGATTAGGACACATATCCCATGGACCACATGGAGTCGATCACAGCAACACTTCATTTTCCTGATCTGAACACTATTACAACAGCAAATGCATGATGATACTCATCTACATCATGTACAACAAAAGCAAAACCACTAGTAAACAAAAAGACGCTTTATTCAGCCAATGTGAATGAAAAATTGGAAGTCCAAAAGAAACTAAGGCCAATGGCCAGTCCACATTCACAGTCCGAACAGGGTGACATGTGACAACTTCTCACCCATTGCTTGCCTGCACTGAGTACGGACAGGGGACATCCCCCTCGGAGGGGCATACAAGGGGCAGGCCAGGCACCACAGGGACAGGATCAGGGGATGCCAGAAGGAGGCAGTGAAGGGGTGGTGGGTGCAGGAGTGTCACCGGCAACTGCAGTGGAGGTGTCTGACTCAGTGGGGGCCGGCACCACTATAGGGCACAAGTCAGATGGTGTGGGTGCTGGCACCACTGCAGTGGGCCGTTCAGATGGAGTGGACTGGGTCCCCACTGCAGTGCCCAAGTCAGACGGGTTGGTTGTGGACTCCACTGCAGTGCATAACTCCAAGGGAGTGGAAGGGGGGGCAGATGAGGTGGGCAGGACAGAGGGGGGACCCGGTCTCCACACCAGTGGCACAAACAGGCCGAGCGTCTGGCTTGGGGGTGGAAGAGCAAGTGGTAGGGGGAGGGCCTAAGCAGTTTGGGGATGCGGTATTGGTGTGTGGGGGAACCTGGGGCAGGGTGTGGCGGGGGAACCTGTGGAGTGGTGGCCTGGGGGATGGAGGAGAGAGACTGTGTGGTGGAGCTGCATGGTGGTGGTGGTGGGGTCTTGCCCTTCCTGGTCCGGGGGACTTCCTAACGGGGTCCTCAGTCTGCCTGTGCCTGGGGGAGGGTGTCCGGGTGTGAGGGCACTCCCTCTGTGTGTGGTGGTGGCCTCTTCCGCCTGTACGTTGGCTCAGATGGATCTGTGGGGAAGAGGCCAAGCTCACAGAGGAAGAGCTTCTGGGAGGGGGGGTTGCAGGTGAGGCAAGGGAAGGGGTTTTGGAGGGAGAGGAATCTGAGGACTGCGGAGTGCTAGTGGATGCGTGTGTGTGTGTCTGGGCCCCATCCCCTGTGAGTGAGGTATCAGTCCCCTGACTGTGCGTGCGTGTGCGTCTGGATTTTGGCATGTGTGTCTGTGTGCTGCTTGTGTCTGTGCTGGTGCGTGCCTGTGCCAGTGTGTGTGTGCTTGGGACAGGTAGGGTGCTGGGGATTGTGGATGGGGCAGAGGTAGGAGGGGTGAGGGACTGTTGCAGGAGGGACACTGCTGCCGTCAGTGAGGAGGCCATGGACTGATTGGTCCGATGTAGGGCAGACATGCCAGATGACATGCCCTCCATGAATGACACCAGTTGTGTCAACAGACCCGTGTGTGCATGGAGGACACTCAGCATTGATGTCTGCCCTACATGGATCTGTTTCAGCAAGTCCACAGACTCCACACTCAGGGCAGCAGGGGAGACAGAGGCAGGGGGTGTGGTGCCTGGCATGAAGGAGACACACTCCCCTACACGGGAGCCTCCATGGACATGTGGGATGGGAGCAGATGGGAGGGTGGAGATGGTGGTGGTGGCGGGGACAGACTTGCTCGATTTTGTCTGTGGTCTGCTAACACCTGCCTCCACAAGGGAGTCCTCACTGGAAGTGCTGTGTTCCTCAGCCGAGGTGGTCGTAGCTGAGGTCTCCTCAGTGTGGCTCCCCTCACCCTCCGTGCCACTGGGTCCCTCGGTCTCCTCTGCAGTGGACCCACTCTGGCTCTGCCGCGCCTCTTGGTCCATGGAGCTGTCTCCTCCTGTGGCCGTGGATGTATCTGCAAACAATCAGGATAAACAGAGCAACATTAGTCACCTGTACTCACCACACACACCACAGTAAGTACAGCACATCACAGAGCAAGCCCTGCCATCATTTGCTAGACATTGCAATAAGTGCTGACACTGATTTGAAGAAGCCCATTGTCTGCCGGACAGTCATTCATGCCACTCATATCCTACCTGTCCATGCACCCATCTGTCTGGTGCCTGTTGTATGCGACTAATCATATGTGCACACATGCACCACATACACAGTTGTTGGACATCCAAGAGAACATATGGAAATGTGTCACTCCAAACACATGCCATCTCCTGCCACTGACTCAGTACATGCGTCAGAAAAAGTGATGGGCAAAGTCTCTGTCGATATGCGGGTTTTGGTTCCATCACCAGACACAATGATGTCCTCATGTCCTGATAGACAATGCGACAATGGTGTGCATGCAGGACATATCACACTACTGCTGGATCACCCTTTGCAAGTTGAATGTCATGGCACAGGCCTATCTGGCAAGTCAGTCATAACTGTCTCCTGTCACAGGGGCAGTGCATACACACAACACCAGTCTGCACTGTGTCACAATCATGGAAGTGTTGGGAATGCAAGCCCTGTAGCTGACATGTGCACATGTGCACCCCTGGCCACCCACATCATGAGAACTAAGATGATCTCACGTCATTCAAATGAAACATTTGAGTGACTGCAAACACAAATCCATACACATGAGCACTTCACCGTCTGATGAGAATGAACCAAACTTGCCTGCACCTCAATGTTTCATACACCATTGTGCACAGTCAAGGGATCAGAGACCTATGCATTAACCAATGTGCAGATCCTATAGTCACAACTCAGATGGCTGGCCACCCCAAATTGTTAAACACTCTAGGAGTCCAAAAAGCAAGGCCACACCACGGTGACACAGAGGCAGACACCTGAGTGCACTCTTCACAATGCCCAATATGTATGCTGACACACGGGAGTGGGAGAACAGAGTGCCTTCGATGTCCGGAGTAGGCATTACAGTCCTGGTCCATGTGCAACATGGTATTACCCTGAACACTAGGCAGGTGGCTATGCATGTGTCACACACATGATGTACATACTTCTGAGGCTCCTACCTTGGTCTCTGCTGCAGCATGGGTGTGTGGCACATGCCCCAGACATGTGGTGAGTCAGAGCAGCAATTGGAACACATATTAAAGCCATACCCAGAGTACATGTCAGATCACAGGCATTGTGTGAGCAATTGTACCACCCATGCAGCCCACAACAAAGTTCCTGTAACTGATGCTGTCCCCAACTTGAGCCACAGGTAACTGCAAGTACACAGTACCCAAGTGACCTAAGTCACAGACTGTAAGGGCCACACCTGTGTATCAGATGAGGAGGGGGCATGACACAAGTGAGGGACATGAGTCCAGGACGACAAGACAGTCGTACTGTGGAAGTGGAACCAGGCTAAAGGAGTGCATAGAGCATGTTAGTCATAGTACCCAGAAAAGGCTAGCACTTACCCCCTCCTTGCTGCTGTCTGGCCTTCAGCTGCCCATCCAGGTCAGGGAAGACCACCGCCAGAATCTGGAGCATGTGGGGGGTCAGGGTCCGGTGTCCGCCCCTCCTGCGAGGAGGTGACAGCTTCAGCTGGACCCTTGCGATCCTCCGGGTCCAGCCACGAAGGTCCTGCCACCTCTTCTGGCAGTTGGGGATCCTGCGCCTGTAGACCCCCACAGATCGTACTGCCCGGGCGATGGTCAGCCAGATCTCCTGCTTCTGGTGGGCATCAACCTGTGAGGATGACAAAGTGAAAAGGCCATTACTACACATGCAACATATCCGTGCATCACACAGTTGGATATACAGGTCTCAATCACAGGGGCATATGATGTACACAGGTAGTGCAACTATGGCTATGAACAGTTGTCCAGCAGTTACTAAATGGTATCATTGCCTGGGAAGTCAGACCTTGTTGGAATGCACTGTTACTGCACTATACCTGTTCAGTGCATGTAACTACACACTTTGGGGGGTGACAACTTCTCAGTGAGCATGCTAGCCACAGGTGTACACACTGTAAGTCTTGCTAGTCAGACAACATGCACAATTGGTAAGGCAGTGGACAGCACACTCACCTGCTCTCCTGGTTTCCCATACAGCTTGCTGTACTGTGGAAGGAGGCTGTCCAGCAGGGCCTGGTTCTCTTCAGTGCTGAAGGCTGGGGCTCTCTCCACAGTACGTGCCATTGCAGTAGCCAGAGGATGCAGAGACAGCAGCAGTGGTGGTGGCATATGTCGTCCTGGAGCATGTAGTGCAGGCAAGTGAGCTCTCAGGGGAACAGCCAGCATTATATGTGTGCTGCAGAGGCAGATACTGTCCCAAGTGTCCAAAGTGATAGGTCCAAGTCGTTTGCATCTTCTGAATCTGGCCAATCCATGGAATTGCACCACTTAGACACGCCTACAGCATCCTTCAAAATTTCAACTTGATGACACCCATGAATTTGCAACATTGTTGTGGCTGGCCAACTGAATTCACTGCATCCGACTCGTAAAAGCTTCAAAAACGCATCCGTTACCATGTCAGTCCATAGCCAATGCGTGCGCACGGATCGGTCCATTGCTGTAGGACGCGTATTTTGAAAACCAACACGCATCCATCAACATCATATGCAATGGCCAATGAGTGCGCACGGATCGGTCCATTGCTGTACGACGCGTATTTCGAAAAACAACACGCATCCGTCAATATCATATGCAATGGCCAATGCGTGCGCACGGATTGGTCCATTGCTGTACGACGCGTATTTCGAAAAACAACACGCATCCGTCAACATCATATGCAATGGCCAATGCGTGCGCACGGATCAGTCCATTGCTGTACGACGCGTCCCTGTACAAGTCACTCGCATATGTCACCATGGTTGTCACAGATGAACGTATGCCAGCCACAATTACTTGCCAGGGACTCAGGGGCACACCTACAACACCACAGCCTGTCCACACTGTATCCTAAGGCATGTAAGGCTGCATTACCTGTGTGTGTATGGGGGTCAACATGTGGTTTGTTGGGTGGCACTTGGGGGCAGCCACTTCCAGGCTGTGCACGTGTTCTTGGGGACAGAATCCTTTGTGTGTTGTGCACATGACCACTGTGATGTGCAACTGTTCAGTTCAGAGCATGTGGCATGGTCACATTTCCAGGTTGTATATGTGTATGTTATGTCACATACACCCTGAGTCCCATGTGGGATGGTATGTACGTCACAGGGTGACCCATTGCCACAATTGTGATGGCCCTCCACAGTCTGTGTGCATGTTGTGTTTCAGATGTCTCTGATTCCATGTGCACAATGGGAGACAGTCTCCACATCCACGTTGTTTGTGCATCGACTTTGATGTTGTGCGTGTGTGTGTCACAGACGTCCATGTCTGTCCTGCAGAGGCAACAGGGGCCACTACCTGTGGGAGTCATGTTTGTTTTGCTGGCGTGTACATGATACGCCATGTCATGCCAGTGTCCATGTGGCAATACAGGGTCCCTGGGAATCTACCTGTCAAAGAGCTGTGATGTCTGGGGCACATCTGTCCTCACTTGTCACTGTGGTGTGTGTTTGGAACGTGACAGCAGTACATGGGTACTGTGACACAGCCTAATGATTTCCCATAGCACAACCTGGAACTTGTTGTCAACACATGTTGAACTGAGATGTTAGATGATGGCCATGTAGGTGCCATATATGTCCATACAGAACGGCACACACATCAAGTACTTGTGTCTCGTAATGATGTATCATGTGATATTGAGTATGGTCAATGCCACATATGTGGGGTGACTGACAATCTTTCTATGTTCACCTATGTACTGCAGGGCACCAGCTGTCCATAGACCATTCCCTGACCTTGCAACCATGGTGGAACGTGACTGCATCCAACGGTACCGCTTCAACAGGCCGCTGATTGAGGAATTGGCGGGGCGGTTGGCCCCACAATTGCTACCTGGCCGGCCATACCCTACAGCGCTGACCCCCAAGGTGAAGGTGATGGCAGCCCTACACTTCTTTGCCACCGGTACCTTTCAACACACTGTGGCATCTGCTGGTGGGATGTCACAGACCATGTTCAGCCGTGTGCTAAGCGATGTTTTGGAGGCAATGTTAACATACTTGAACCAGTACATCTATTTCCCTAAACGTCAACAACTCACTGACGTCAAGAGTGACTTCTATGCCCTGGGGAGGATGCCACATGTCATCGGTTCCATTGATGGGACACATGTGGCTTTGGTACCACCACAGGCACATGAGCAGGCATACAGGAACAGGAAAATTTTCCATTCTATCAATGCTCTGGTGGTATGTCTTGCAGATATGTGCATCTCACATGTGTGTGCACGTTTCCCCGGTTCTGTACACGATGCCTACGTGATGAGTAGTCGCATCCCGAGGATGATGTCACAGATGCAGAACTAGCGTGCCTGGCTTGTCGGTGTGTACTGACTTTGTACCATTGTGTGTGTTCTGCAATGTTGTATTCCACCCTCTTTTCCAACTCAGCTAATGTGCAATTGTCTGTATGTAGGTGACTCCGGATACCCCAACATGCCGTGGTTGCTGACACCCCTCAGGAACCCTGTGACACCAGCCCAGATGCGCTACAATGAGGAACATGGTCGGACCAGGCGAGTGATCGAGCGGACATTTGGTGTCCTGAAGAGCCGCTTTCGCTGCCTGGACAAGACAGGAGGGGCCCTCCCATATGCCCCTGCAAAGGTGTGCAAGACTTTCATCGAATGCTGCATGCTACACAACCTGGCAGTGCGGAAGGAGTTGCCTCTCATCCTGGATGACGATGACCAACAACCGCCACCTGTGGAGGATCCTGGCCTGGGCCACGATGCCAGTGATGATGATGAGGGTGATGTCCGCACACAGCTCATCACCAACTTCTTCAGCTGAATGTGAGTATACAGAGATGTTATGTCAATGATTTGAGTTTGCATGATATGTGTTGGTGGTGCTCTGTTGCTGTTTAAGTATGGCCATGTGCAACTTGACTGGATGCGTGCAGCGATGTGTCCTTACAGGTAGTCTGTACTCCCCAACAGTGTTGACATGCTAACTTGGTTTTGTGTAGGTATCTTGTGACATGTATTGGGCATGAGTATTGCAGTTCTGTCCTGTTCTTCAGTGCTTTTAACTGTGTGTCATGTCTGTCCTTCACAGGGTACTTTCAGAGTTGTTTGGTCAACTGTGATCCCCGACACCATGATTCAACTTCCAGGGTGGAAGCAGTTGTTTCCCTACAGGTGATGTGCCACACACCCCTGGACTTTATTTCTTCAACACTTGTTGACTGTGTGGCCACTGCCACGAGTGATTACCTTGCATCTGTAGTGGAAACAACATGTTGCAAATGTGTAATAAACCTGTGCTTCACTTTGGGATGTGCGTTGTCTGTGGTCACACATCTGACTGACATTTGCTTACTGCACCTGTGGGCTAGTTAACACAGACTCTGAATAGGTGTGGTGTCTGTGCATTCCACTGTATTTCCTGGCAACATCAGTGTAGGCGATGAGTCAGATGGCCCTGGTGTGTATGTGTTGTGTTGCCCTAGTGGTGTGTCTCCCTCATATGTGTCACGTCGCCATGACTCACATGACGGTGTTGGAATTGCTGTAGCAGTTAGCATGCACAGTGTCATTTAGCAGATCATCATCTCCATGACAAAATACCACGTTGGAATCACAACAGAGGCAAGTATGGTGTATTAGTGAGTTTATTTACATACATGTGTGAGGATAGTGCACAGGATGGTGGGTGCTGTACATTGGGATTGGAATCCAAAGTTCCCAGATTAGTTGGAAGTGTTGGTAGCAGAAATGTCCTGAGTAAAGTCCACAGTCATCTGATACATTAGTCCAACTTAAACTCCCCATATCATGTGGGAGAGTTGGGTTGCATTCGACAGGGTGAACAGTTTGCACACAAAGGAGAATTTCCAGAACAGGTGTTGGGTTCCTGGGGGATGTACATGGCCAGCTGCCTCTCAGTTGTCCTTCCTCGGACGACCCCTCTTCTTTCTGGGGGGACCCTCACGTGCAGGCCGCTGCGGTGCAGAGGACTCTCCACCAGAGTCATCCTCCCTCCCTGTGGCAGTTGCAGTTGTTGCGGCACCAGATGTTGTGGGCACACAGGGAGGTGTGGACATGTTGGTGCTAATCTGGCGGAGGCATGTCAATATGTCCCTCTGCACCGCTGTCAGTTCTTCCAATGTGTCCCACTTGGACTCCATGCCAGACATGTGTGTCTCCACACAGGACATGTGGGAGTCCAAGCGGGCATGATGGGCAGCCTGCTGCTGTTGAATGTCCTTGAGGATCCCCACTACCTGGCTGACCTCTCCGGTGCTATTCTGGTACGCATCTGCAATGCGTACCAGCTGTGGGTCATCATGCAGTCCAGAACCCTCTGCAAACAGCGACCTCTGCCTACCACCCCTCCCACCAGCCCTGGCCACACGTACGGGACCTGTGGTGGCACACACAGGTGACCCTAGGCCCCCTTGGGGGTTGGTACTGGGGTTGTTGTCCGTTGCTTCCCGGGGGGCCGGGGTCCCTGTGCTGTTGTCATTCAGTGTCCTTGGTCTGTCCGTGTCGGCGGGGGTGGTCTGTGTGTTGGCAGATGTTGGAGGAGTGGGTGCAGGGGGTGCAGATGGTTGTCCTGCTGGTGCTGCATGATGACTCACACCGGAGGGGCCAGGTAGATCTTTGCCATCCGAGGAGGGCAGAGGCTGTTCCACACCAGAGAGCTCAGGGGCCACCGGAGCCTGGGACAAGGACTCCTCATCATCTGCTGCTGTGTCCCCATCATCACCTGTGTTTGGAAGAGACACACAATGTATGTTATGTTTCTACAGGCATCAATGGTTCAAACACATGACAGTTGTGACTGTACATCTGGATGCGTGCCTGTACATTGCATTGTCCTAAGTTGTCACAGCCAGAGGTTGATATTGTTGTAGCACATTGTCCTGCCAACCTGAAGCATTTCAATGTGAATGTTGAGGTGTGTGCATGACCAGCTCATGTATTGATTGGCTGTACATGGCCATTGCTACTCAAGGGCCATCACGTGCCTGACACAGGTGTGTCATCCTTGTCCACATTTGTCCTTTAACAGGGACATACGTGCAATTCCACTTAGGATATCTTCAAGATTGGGACATGTGTGGTGGCAGTTTTTGTCAGTCTTTGTGCGTCACATTGGTGTGTCTGGACAACATGGTCACAGTCCGGTATGCCTGGGATCTCTTGGGAGTATCTGTGTTGATGTCTGGGTTCCTAGTTCACGTCTCATTTCATACAAGTGATGTTGTTAACGTAGCTAATGATGTTGTTGCTGAGTTTTGTACGTGCAAACGTGATTAATCTTGTCAATGTCCTCCACGGTGATAAGGATTGGGCATGGCAGCTCTCTGGCTTTTCCATTGTCATGACAGTGATGGCCAGTGGTGTGTGTTGCAGTTCTGCTGCTGTGAGTAGCATGTCTCCTCAAATGCAGTCTAGCTTGGTGCTTGTGTCTACAGTGTCTATGACAGTGAGTGGTGTGTTGTGTGAAGGATGCATATGTTGCCGAACAATGTGGGAATGGAATGCAGATCACAACCGCAACTTGTGTGACTGACACCATGGTACAGTGTCCGGTATATTGGTGTGTCCATTGCATTCACTGTCAGGTGTCCCCTGTCAAGGATGTCTCTGTGACTTCCTGTGTGTTTTGTGCTATGTAGTTTGTCTGATTCTCCACAGTTGTCATCTGCAAGTCACACCTTCACAGCCAGGCCAGGGGGCACCCATGGACACTGCATCCCCTGACAGTGTGTGTAAACATAGAGTTGCAATGGCTGTGAGTGTGTACGTGTTTGGGTTGGCCAGTGCATGGGTGTGAATTGCAGGCACATCATTTCTCATGCCCATGTGTCAGCCATCTTGCCAGGGCTTTTACTTTGGGAGTGACTGGTCCCACGTGTGCAATGTGTTTTTGCAGAGTAGGTGTGTGTATGGCCAGCATTGGTGGTATTTGGTTGACATCCAGACCTCCTTCTCCCCCAGCCCAGTTATCCCACCATGAAGCATGCCACCCTTGCAGTGGGTGCAGGTTAACTCTCAGGATGTCAGTCAGTGGTGTCCTGTTGTTGGTTGGTGCACAGTTCCCAGCAGGGCCTTGTGCTCCCCACAACAGAGCACCATTGTCAGGACATCTTTGAAGTGGCTTTTCACTCCCTGTGAGGTGTGCATGCTTCAGTGTGAGCTTGCCGGGCCATGCGGTTGGGGGATGTTGAGCTGTGACTACCACTCCCATCATGCTATTGCCTACACCCCCTTCCCAGCATGCCCATACTTCCTTCCTTTTGAGTCGACTTCACTGTGTGTGAGTGTGACAGCAATGGCAAGATGGCTGACAGTGTGGTCCTGTTGTTTGTTGGTGCACAGTTCCCAGCAGGGCCTTGTGCTCCCACAACAGAGCACCATTGTCAGACATCTTTGAAGTGGCTTTTCACTCCCTGTGAGGTGTGCATGCTTCAGTGTGAGCTTGCCGGGCCATGCGGGTGGGGGATGTTGAGCTGTGACTACCACTCCCATCATGCTATTGCCTACACCCCCTTCCCAGCATGCCCATATTTCCTTCCTTTTGAGTCGACTTCACTGTGTGTGAGTGTGACAGCAATGGCAAGATGGCTGACAGTGTGGTCCTGTTGTTTGTTGGTGCACAGTTCCCAGCAGGGCCTTGTGCTCCCCACAACAGAGCACCATTGTCAGACATCTTTGAAGTGGCTTTTCACTCCCTGTGAGGTATGCATGCTTCAGCGTGAACTTGCCGGGCCATGCGGGTGGGGGATGTTGAGCTGTGACTACCACTCCCATCATGCTATTGCCTACACCCCCCTTCCCAGCATGCCCATACTTCCTTCCTTTTGAGTTGACTTCACTGTGTGTGAGTGTGACAGCAATGGCAAGATGGCTGACAGTGTGGTCCTGTTGTTTGTTGGTGCACAGTTCACAGCAGGGACTTGTGCTCCCCACAACAGAGCACCATTGTCAGACATCTTTGAAGTGGCTTTTCACTCCCTGTGAGGTGTGCATGCTTCAGTGTGAGCTTGCCGGGCCATGCGGGTGGGGGATGTTGAGCTGTGACTACCACTCCCATCATGCTATTGCCTACACCCCCTTCCCAGCATGCCCATACTTCCTTCCTTTTGAGTCGACTTCACTGTGTGTGAGTGTGACAGCAATGGCAAGATGGCTGACAGTGTGGTCCTGTTGTTTGTTGGTGCACAGTTCACAGCAGGGCCTTGTGCTCCCCACAGCAGAGGCCAGTGTCAGACATCTTTGAAGTGGCTTTTCACTCCCTGTGAGGTGTGCATGCTTCAGTGTGAGCTTGCCGGGCCATGCGGGTGGGGGATGTTGAGCTGTGACTACCACTCCCATCATGCTATTGCCTACACCCCCCTTCCCAGCATGCCCATACTTCCTTCCTTTCGACTCTGCTTCCCTGTGGGGTAGTGTGCCTGTGCTGACAGGATGGCTGACAGTGTTGTCCTGGCGTTTGTTTGGCTACAAGTCCCAAAAGTGTCCCTGTGCTTCACACAGCATAACCCAGTGTGGTAGTTCTTTGTGGGATATTTAATTAGAGTGTGAGGCAATGCATTCTCCCAGGTGAGTTGTGTGGAGTTTGTGTTACGGGGGTGTGTGAGAAAAGCTGCTGGTAACTATGGTCAGAGATGTCAGTCCTCCTTCCCACCCAGCCAGATATCCCACCATGGAACGTGCTTCCATTGCAGGGAGTGCAAGTTGGCTTTCAGGATGTCAGGCAGTGGTGTCCTGCTGTTGTTTTGAGCACAACACCCAGCAGGGGCTTGTTCTCCCCACAGCAGTACCCAGTGTCAGCCATCTTGTCAGTTCTTTTCCACTCCCTGTGATGTGAGCATGGTTCAGAGTGGTGTTGATGGGCCAATTGTGAGGGTGACCAATATCTGTGACTACAACTCCCATCATGCTATTGGCTACACTCACTTCACCAGCATACACACAATTCCTTCCTTTCAGTCAGCTTCCCTGTGAGGTGGTGTTCTAGTGGTGGCAAAATGTCTGACAGTGTTTGTTGGTTAGATTTGTGCCACTGCCTTGCTCTATTTGCAGTTAGGTTTGTACATGTCATGACATAGTTACATATCACTATGAGATGGCAGTTTTTTTTTTTTTTTTTTAAACTTATAATGCGCAACAGCTACCCAAAAAGGGTTTCCCGGCGCAGACGCAGATCAGAGGCTGATGTCAGAAGCAAAGGCAGCAGGCTAATGATTGAAAAGCCATGTCTTCAAGGATTTACGAAATTGGATATAATTAGTTTCGGTACGAAGAGCTAAGGGCATGGCATTCCAGAGTGAAGGGCCAAGATATGAGAAAGACCTACCACCCATCCGCGCTAGTTTGATTTTTGGGACAGAAAACCTCCCATGCGTGGATGAGCGGAGGTCACGAAGAGGGACATAGGGATGGACCAATGATTGAAGGTATTTAGGGGCCACTCCACTTTTGATTTTAAACATGTAGCTCAGGGCTTTGAACTTAACTCGGTTCTCCACCCTGAGCCAATGCAAGTCACGAAGATGGCCGGAAACAGAAGAAGTTCTGGGGATCCGGCATAAAAGCCTAGCTGCGGAGTTTTGAACCAGTTGCAGCCTGCATGTCACCTCTTTGTTAGATCCCAAGTACAGAACATTGCCGTAGTCAAGTCTTGAAGTAATCAAGGCATGAACAACGGACTTCTGAGTGGGTACTGGTAGCATCCAGATAACTTTTTTTAGCCACTTCAGGATTGTGAAGCAGGTAGCGGCTACTTTAACGACTTGGTTGTGCATACTCAGTGTATCGTCAATAATTACACCCAAATTACGAGCTTGGCGGACCGGTATAGGAAGAGCACCCATCTCGCAGGGCCAATGTTGAGGACCCCAAAGTTCCCTATGTTTCCCGAATATAAGAACCTCGGTTTTTCCTCAGTTCAGTTTGAGGTAATTAGATTGCATCCATGATGCAATATTCCTCAAACCTAACTGAAGGGGAGAAATCTCTGTCGTGCTCTTCATGGATAGAGAAAAAATAATTTGCGAATCATCCGCATAGGAGAAGAGGGTCAGCCCAGATTTCTCTGCAATATCCGCCAGGGGTCTTACATATAAGTTAAAAAGTAAGGGGCTAAGGATAGAGCCTTGAGGTACCCCATGAGTAAGAGAGTGAATGTCAGAGCTGGTTGTGGGAGAGAAAACTTGGAAAGTACGATTTGTAAGGAAGGAAATGAGCCATTTCAGAGCCGGCCCACATATACCCAACAAACTTAGGGTTTTAATTAACACAGCGTGAGACACCGTGTCAAAAGCTGCGCTCAGATCCAACAAAATGAGGGCCACGGTGTCTCCGGCATCAAGATGGTGGCGTAGTCTTTCGTTTACCCCCAGCAGGGTGGTTTCTGTTGAGAAGCCAGGTATTGTGTTTGTCTGACTAGCATACACATCTTGGGATGATTATCTTTTGGTTACTGTGGCTTTGCTAACGGTGCATGGTTTCACTATCCCCTTGACAGTGATGTGTGTGTTTTGTCACACAATATTGGGTATATTGGTTGTGTACTCACCAGGCTCTGGGATGTCTGATAGTCCATGTACGCTCTCTGGTGGTAGGATGGCCCGCACCTTCTCCTCCCAGGACCTGAGGTATACTGGTTTGGCAGGAGGGCCACTGCCGGTGCGATGACTCAAGGCGTATTCCATCTTGAGTAGGTCCTTGACCCTCCGGCGCACGTCATACCACCTGTTCTGGATGTCTTCCTTTGTGCGCAAACATGGTGATTGTGCGTTCACCCTGTCGACGATCCTCTCCCACATCTTGGTTTTCTGCGACATGGGGGTCTGTTGGACCAATGTACCAAACAACTGTGGCTCTACTCTTAGGATTTCATCTACCAGGACTTCCAATTCACTGTCTAGGAACTTTGGATTCTTCTTTGGGGGCATGGTGATGGGTGGTGGTGGGGATTGATGTGTGTGTGTGAGTGTGCAAGTGAGGGTGGGTGAGTGTCAGTTTTGCTGGGTGTATGTGAGGGTGCTATTAGGGAAGTGCTAATGGTGTGTGGCTTGTGTGATGGATGAGTTGTGAGTGTGACTGTGGTTGCTGTCTGATGGTGTTCTGTGCTGGCAGGTCAGTTGAATTTGCAAAGGATCATGGTAGGGATTTGTGACCTTTATATGGGTGGAGTTGTGGGTGTGTCTTTGTTCCATTTTTTTCCCCCCCAGTATTTATTGACTTTGTCATTGCTTGTTTGGCCCTTTTTTTGTATTTTTTCCTTTGTATTTTTTGGGCATGTAGGAGACGTTCTTCTGACCGAGTCGGACGCTGCAGTTGTCTCGTGCGAGCTTCTCTGAGTCTTTCACGCTGTCTTTCTGCTGGGTTTCATTTGCGGCGTACGCGTCGGTCGCGGAGTATTGGGTTGCTTCGGCTCCCTGTTTTCTATGCGTGTCGGTCGTACGGCTCGAGCTCCGTGCGACTCAGTCTGGTTTTACACGCATTGCATCGTACTGCGCGGGTTGGAGTTCGCGGGTACGTATCTGTCGGGTTCATTCCTGGTGTGTGTCGGTCGGTTCGATTCGCGTAGATTTTCCAGCCGGATGGCTGCTTTCCGTGCGGTTCGGTCGTTCGGCTTGTGTTCCGTACGAGTCGGTCTGGATTCACATGCATAGCATCGTACTACGTGGATCGGACAGCGCCGGTGCGTGTCGGTCGGACTACATTCCCGTACCGAGTCGGTCGGTACGTTTTCCGGCCTGAATCGGAATCGGCCCCTATGTGCTTCAAACGGATCCGATTTAAGACCTTGGAGGTTTTTCACTCTTTTTGGTTCTTTTTACAGCAAATATTCAGTGAGCTTGTTCCCTTTAACCAGCTAACTTATCTGAGCTATAAACCTAACTTGCCCTCCTGTGTCCATGATTGTTATCATGAGATTTGGGAGAAAGCAAGACTCTTCACCTCGGGTCAGCTTTTTGAGGGCTGGGTCCTCTTGGCTTTTGAGAATCTGCAGCAATTGGACTTTATCCCACATATCAGCTTTTATATGCATCTTCAGGTCGGCCATTTTATATCTAGCCTCGATGACAATGAGTTACGGTGTTTGCATAATCTTCTGTTGGACATGATAGTGACAGTCCCAGTAAAAGCCATATTGGTTTAGTTTGTAAACTAATTTATTAGTATGCCCGGGTTCAGACAGAGGATCCATACCAGATCAGGGCCATTAAATGGAGCCGAGCCCTTAACACAGAAGTTACTGCGGCTGAGATCAGATATAGCAACGTGCTGGCACAAACGGTTCTTAAAGTCTCTCGGGTAATGGTGCACCACTTTAGATCTGTTAACGATTTTTACAATACTCCACATCATCTTTATGCTAGGAAGCTTTGGGCAGGCATCTATTGCTTCTGCAGTGGTGGGAGAGTGCTGACTCCATCCATATTTTTGCTTCTTGCCCAATTTTGCATTTGTATTGGAGTTTTGTTTTTGGCAAACTGAATTCCACCTCATTCATGCTATTGCAGCTTCATTTTCAATAATTGGTTGTCCAAGAGGATCTTTACTCTGGCTGCTATGTGAACTCTCCTTAGCTTTATCAGCAGCAATTGTTTCTTCCTGTTCAATCTAATCATTTAACATTTGCAAACAGTTTGGAAAGACTGAACATAGAATACTGTCTTTCTCAGAGTTGAAAGAATCTTCGTAGCAGTCATACTCTCCTAGTAATTCTGATGCAGCAGGCCAAGCCTTGAAGAGTTGTAGAAGTAACAAATAGAAAAATAGAAAATAGAAAAACTCTCCTTGTCTGGAGTTTGGCAACCATGGGCCTGATTATGAGTTTGGCAGACGGAGGACCGCCGTGCTGGCGCTGGCGGTTCTATGGTGGTCCTCCATGTTACAAGTTGCATCATGAGCACACATGTGCACCGGCGCAGTTCCGTTGACGCCGCCAGCATCATATCTGCGTTGGCTCGGTGCAACACACCAATGAGGGCATGGGAAGCAACCTCCAACGCTCAAAACCACAGAGCCAATTACGAGTTGCCTTTCAGCCTGGCGCAAGTGTCGCAGTCCATCCGCCGCTGCACAGGAGGTGGAAAGGGAGGGATATAAGGCAGAAACTCACTTTTACTCACTGACACACAACTTCTGCAGTCAAGGAGGCCATCGTACCTGTCGTCCCTTTGATTTATCTCCTGCACTATCTCCGAAGCAGACACGGATGTGGGAGCCATCTCCAGTAAGTCACCCCACCACACAAACATCGTGCCTCGCCAACAATATGCCACATCTGCGAGGAAAACAAAGGGGAAGTGTGGCCTCCAAGTGTATCAATCTCTCAAAGGAATGTGCTTTGCGACATGGGGGTGGGGATGTCACCCGTTCACCAACACCAGCCACCCACAGAGAGCAGTAAATGGCCACAGGTGCCTTTAGTCATTGAAAATAAAGGCATACAATCGCAGGCAGGACAGTGACATGACACACAGACCTAAACTCTAACAATGTAACATACTCCTGCGCATCAAAGCATACAAAAAGGACAATCTATCTCTATGTAACCAATCTTTGCCTCTTGACCCCACGTCAAATCAACTGTCATATACGTCACCCTTACCACTGTCCAACATCCCATCCCCAGGAACCCCGTCAAATCTTTACCATGACACAATCCATATCCCAGCACTCTTGTACAACAACCTCACGCTACCACCACATTGCCCTCAAAATACCACGTCCTGTTACATATGGGCACTACATGTCTTAGTATTACAATTACAATGCCCAATACAAGTCGAAGTGTACCCTCCCAGTCCCTAAATAGTAACTACACACCACGCACCAAAAGACAATGCAAGTTGTCAGTGATGTCTGAAGTAAGAGGACATCAACAACACTTACACAACCAGTCAATTTCCGAACCCATGAACACACATCCAAATCATACATCCTGGTACACATAGACCATCACGAGTCCCGCTCCTCAACATCACCCCACACATCCACAATTATGCATGCAGCACACATATCTATCCTGAGGCATTTCCCACAGAAACACAAACAATAAGACCCTGTCACCATCCCCCATCATGTTTCCCACTGTCTAGGCCCAGTCCTTAACCCAGAATCATTCCATATGTCGAGCAAAATCTGATAACTCAACAAAACCTGCATAGGTACACCACAGTCACAGACACATTCTACTACAAAACCCAAGGTCACCTATAGGCACAGTGTCTAACCTTTGACAAATATATCCAAGGACACAAATGAAACACCTCAGGCAGATTAGCAATCCCACCATCGAACAAACAAAGAACACAACTGAGGACAGGGTGAATTTACACAAGTGGGCAATTTCACATAAACAACATTTGCAGTCTGACTTGGCTCATGAAGCATCCCATGGACAAACAATAGCTACACACTGTCCCACACATGTGTAGGCATTGTGTCCTGGCACCTAATGCTAATAATCACATCTCTCAGAACCACAGGTAGTAGCTGATTTATTCTCACATTCAAATGGATAAAAAATAAGGAAAACAAAGAAAAGTATGGCAATCACACACACTGCATGTGTACAAACACACAGTAAACATATCACAACATACTTCAATGGGAGAAGGGCAGCCACATTTGGCAGTTAACAGACAATGTATCATACTTACAGAATTATAACTTATACATTGCTACATAGCTACCAGTAGGTGTTGAGGAAAAACATCGAGTGCATGTACCTGGACCCTCTTCCATAACATCTCCCTAATACCTGCAAAGTTCAGATCCTATTCACCACTGAGAAAGGACGACCTATTCCCAGCTCCAAACTACAACATTGTAGTAGTATGAAATGAAGGAAAGCATCACATAATTCATCATCATGAGCAATGAATCCACCAAGGTGGTATCAGATGGCAAAACTTTATTAATAAACAGAACAGAAATCAAATGAATGACAAAGGCCAGTCCAAAGCTGATGTGGGATCCATCACTGTGCAGTACTGCACAACTTGCTAAAACACACTGCCAAGGAAATCTCCCCAGGTAGGGGCATCACGTGGGCATTTCAGGCACCTCGTTAAATTTAAATTAGGGTAAAGTGGGGTCGGGAGTGGCAAAAGCAGGATTTAAAGTGGAAGGCGGGGTAGTGTCTGAGGCAGAGGGAAACACATTGGGACTCTCAGACAATCCAACTTGATTTTGGGGAGGGGGAATAACAAGGGGTTGACTTTTGGAGGTAGGGGTATTCTCTGGCTGTGATATGGGTGTGCCTGTTGTTGGTGTCTGTGAGTCTGAAGTTGCTTGTGTAAGGTCTGTGTCTGATGGTGGGTTGTCCGTGGCAATGTGTGTCGTGAGAATGTTGAGGGAGGTCTGTGTCTGCCCTGTGGATGCATGCATGGCAACTTTCCTGCGTTTTGGTGACAATGTGGTGCTTGTGGATGATGGTGTCTGAGTGTGGCGATGTCTGCGTTTAATTGGGACAGGAATGGGTAACGGGACCTGGGAGGTGGAAGAGTCTGGTTGAAGGGTGGAAGGATGGGTTTGCGGGAAGACTGCCATCATTGAGGAGGCCATTGCCTGAAAAGATCTCTGTAGAGCAGACATGCTACTGTGAATTCCCTCCAGGAACTCCAGCGTCTGTGTCATAACATTGGACTGCCCCTGGAGTGCATTCATTAGTGCAGTTTGTCCAACAGAGATCTGTCTCAACAGTGACACAGCCTCCTCACTCAGGGAACCTGTGGGCACTGGGGCTGAGGAAGAGGTGCCAGGGGCAAAGGAAATGTCACACCCCTTATGGTAACAAATGCGGACAACTTTGTGGGCAACAGCAGGGAGAATGGAGCTGGAACATGTGGTGGTGGACAAGGATGTTTGTGGCACAGTTTTTAAGGGGTCCACAACCACTACAGGTTTGCCACCGGAGACCTACTCCGCCGAGTATCACGATGATGAGTCGGTACCCTCAAGGTCACACCCCTCACCCTCCTACACTGTGACACCGCTGTCATCAGTCTCCTGACCGGAGCCACTCTGTCCAGCTGCCTCCACCACGTTGTCCGCATGCCCTCCTCTGCCTGGCTCTGTAGATGCTGAAATAGGGAAAACAGGTGTGACACATATGTACATAACCATCACAAAACATTTGCAAAACAGTGACATCAAAGTGGCATACAGTACTGCATCAACACCGGCCACTAATACCTGCATGGCCATTAATGGTTTCATGTCACATGATCTGCTCACACAAAGTATCTCAAGCAAAAGACCACTACCACTACAATGGACCTGCACATAGCACATTGGTCTCGTATGCAGCATCCTCACCACAGTACAGCCCTAATACACCATAGAGAGATATCCAGTCCCTAGATTGTGCCATTACCTGAGAAAGCGGCACACCTGTCACCAGCAATAAAGGGAAACAACTTGCATATATCCAGTGCCAAAATAACAATTTGTCCCCAACATTGTATGGACACATACTAACACATTACCAGACTCCATCAGTCCTAAATATGTCACTTACCTATGTGTCATGTGCGTCCTATGTCAACAGTGAAATACATTAGTCCACCAAACCATAATATGTCACATCCCACGGGAAACAGCTTTTACAACGCTGCTGTTACCACGCGTGGCTTTACATCGCAAGTCGTTTCTAGATGGCGTGCAACACCAGGGAATGTGTTGGATTTTAAATCCAACACATTCCCTGCTGTTGCGCTAACTGGAGTAGGAATAGTAATTTATACTATTCCTAAGTCCAGCACGCCATCTAGCGCAAGTCGTAGAAACGACTTGCGATGTAAAGCCATGCGTGGTAACAACGCGGTCGTTGTAACTACCGCGTTGTAACCTACCGCGTGGGAATAGCACACGTAGTAACATCATACATTCACATCCCACACATAGATGATCAGAATGTGGAGCTCAATTGTGACTACGCAGTCAGATACAGACATAGGACACAAGTCGGAATGCTGAACTTACACATTACACACTGTATGTGTGTAGACTATAGGACCCAAAATCACAATGATAACACAATTTACTTCACATACCTGCCAAACTGGACCAGGTTACACAATCTACTCGCTAAGATATGTACAGTTCAATACGCATTGAACTGTCCATGGTCAATTAGGGAGCAACATCAACTCAGACCCACACAGAACAACAGGTGTCAAACAATCCATGTGTCGAAAGCACATATACAGACTACACCAGACAGACCAAACCTCATCACAGCAAGGCCAAAGTTGGAACAGTACAGGCTATACGACCCATATTCAAATTCCACATTTGCGATCATTCTACACGACATGCTACACATATATGTTGTAGGAAATACAGGAACAATTACTTGTGAACTGCCATAAGTGGGTTGTCTGACAATTCAAAGATCACACATTATTTCCATTATGGACCATCAAAAAATCATGTGACGCCTTGAATTGTCTGCATGTCAATATTCATCAGATATGAGTGACCCAGTAGAATATATCCAACTTTCCCCATCCAGGCATGTCATGACACACCTGCCTCCAGTGTGGAGTATATCATCTCCCCTCCTGTACAAAACACTTTTCTGGAAAGTGAGTAACATGTCTGTGAACTTTTTGCAGATCACCCCCTCCTTGCTGCAGTTGGGCCCACAACTGTCCATCAAGGTGAGGATAGGCCATCGCCAGGGCAAAGGCCATCAGAGGAGTCAAGGGCTGTTGCCCACCCCTTCGCTGGGGAGAGGACCTTCCCAGCTGTTGTGCTGTGATGTTGCGGCATCTACTTCTGAAGTCCTCCCACCTCTTCCAACAAGGGACCATGTTCCGCTTATAAACTCCTAGGGCCCACGCATTCTGGGTGATTCCTTTCCATAATGCCTTCTTGTGATGGGTGTTGACCTGTATATAAGTACAATAATAACCTAGTTAATGTCAGTCTGTAAGTTGACATGAACAAAGCAAGCCACATAATGAATCATTGATGACACATAGCACAAATATAATGTTTTTAGAAAATACTTTTGCATGAGGAGGCCTCACATCTGTTTGACCAGCTTTTAAGGTACAAATACACTGATATTGTCCTACAGCCTCTGAGAAACATGCATGAACACAGTCCTGGAACACATACCCCAACAAACATACACGTTTATGGTCAGCGTTGCCTGATGTGTTTTACAGAGGCACATATAACCACATCACCAACACATGATGGAGCATTCTTTTTAGCCATGTCTGGACACACACTGTGTCCATCTGGAACATCACACAGCTAATGCCACATGATGCATGACTGTCAACATGATGCACAACAACCGCTTTTAAAACGGTATAACTTTGCACAATGCCGCACTGCTCATTTCTTGAAAAAGCTCAATGACCTTTTCGTTTGTTTCTCTGTAGCTTCATTTCTTTGGGCTTGCAGGCAAAGGAAACAATTTGTAAAAATGAGAATCGTAGAATTAAAACAAAAAAAGTAATTTAATTGCTCCTATTTATTACTTAGCATACTATGAAGCTGATAAAAGAGTAAGTAGGGGTTAATATATGGTTTTTATTGTTTTTATGACTGCAATAGTCATTTTATCTGTAATTAACTTTTAGTTATTTGTAAAATGGGGTCCGTGTAAGCAACTGAGATACTTGAATTTGCACTGTGTTCACTTTACTGGTTATCAGCACCATTTACCTACATTCTGTTTACTGGAGAATCGTTAAATTTGAAGTGCTACTGACTAGGGCTTGTAGTATATACTTTGTATATTTACTCCCCACTATATTTTATTGTTTGTGTACTTTCATGATCTGTATTTTTTAACTAGATCGAATAAAGTACTTATGAAGCAACGTGACAGATGGACAAGTGTGTTTGGACACACATGGCATCGTCGAAGGTATTTCAATGTGGTACCTCATGTAAAAGTCCATGGTTAGGGCCAGACACCTGTCTACATACAAAATACATAACATGAATGCTAAAAATGGGGAGATTACTGTGGTGACGGAGTCTGTTTGAGATACATCAGACAATTAGCGTAACACAAGGTCCATATCAAAGAATCACATGGCTGACATTAAACATCAAGTGATCATGCCTAGGGTCACTTTGAAGATCTGGCTTCACTCTCATCATCCCTTTTCACTTGCACACAGTCTACCATTCACATCAAATAGCTAAACATTAAGCAGTATGTACACAGGCAGTTGACATGGACAAACGACTCACTAAATGCTGCTATTGCGCAGTAAGTTCCACTGATGCAAGCAGTGACATGTATGTGTACATGTACATGTGTTAATGATTACTGCCCTTAAAATCAACAACATTACTTGAGGACATATTCCGAAATGCCAGATTTTCAATACATTACATAACATCTCCATGACATATCCAGAAAGACCTCTTGAGATAAGTGCGCAGGTACCTGTTCAGCCAAACTAACACTTCACATCTGTCAACAATCATACTCGTAATGGCCATTGACCCTGCAAAACTGTGTAGACCCCAAACATGTTACGTTGGACTCTGTCCAAGAAATATGTCGCCATACTCCATGTACAGGAAATTTTGGAAGAGAGAAAATACTGTCACACGCTCACTTGAAGTACTTCACATACAGCACACATGCACAACTGTCCTTTACGAGACACTGAAAGTCATGCATCTTGGCAAAGGAATATGGTAGAGTTGCCATACACACCTGCTCCTCTGCTGAGCCATACAGTTGTCTGTAGATGGGGAGGACCTCTTCGACCAGCTTTTCAAGTTCTTCAGGATAGAAGGCAGGGGACCTCAACCTTTTGGGACGTGGCATTAGGGCCAGCAGAGAAGCAAAACAGCAGCTAATGTTGATGAGTTTGGTCTTGCACCAGTGTCAGTTAGCAAGTGAAGAGCTCAGGTCACTTGCACCTACATATATGCCACATACCCAAAGTACATCATGCACGCACACTTACATTGGTGTGCGATTTTTAAAAAGATCCAATCACGTTCAAAGGAAGTTCAATTTGCGGTCAACACTCCCTACCGTGCGTTGAGCATTCGCTTGCAACATTTAAAAGTAGAAAGCAATGATGTGAGAGCCAACACATGCACCCTCTCAACGGTCATCACCAGAGTGTGTAGCAAAACAACCATGCAAACTGACTGACCACAGGCATTGTATAAAAATGAACACTTATGCTCACGAATTTACATTTAAAAATGTTCAGCCACAGACTGATCTCCCCTCTATTGCCTCGTATGTCCACATCAACTCACCAACAATCGGTATCACCTTGTTTACAGCAGTTATTTCCATGCTAAGCTCCTTATGTGTTGAAGGTGTACCCTTCTACGAATCTACAGCTCACCAACATGGAACATGCTGAGTTGTACTTAGGAGGAGTTCGAATAGGCAAGACATCCTCTGGAATGGTGACATTCTTCACCAATTTCATTGTACTTGAGCATCTTGACTCTGCTGGTGTGTTACTGTACAAAATGGACAGATTGTTCGTGTGGCAATGATGTCACTAGATGGTCTTGCAGCCATCACAGGACGTTTGAAATGGTTTCCTCTTAAATGCACACATCAGTGTCTAAACAGTCGTAGACCTCCTCAGTTTCATAATCTGAATGTATCATCATGTATATGTGCATTGGAACATACCAGGACACCTATGGTTTAGCAAACTAGTTAGTCATGTAACTCACTGAGGCATATGTACTCTCAAAGGCTGTGAGTGAAGATTCCACCATGGGCACACAATATGGACTCCATGCACTAAGTGCTCATGTAGTGTTATCATACAGTACACAGATGGGACACATCTGTACTGCTTCTTCTGACATGCAAGCAAACATAAGTGTAGACATGCTCAAATGTTTCGCAAACATATCAGGAACTGACTACTAGATATGGATGTTAGGTCTGGCAAAGTTACATCATACATCTATGTACCGCATCACACATGTAGCCTGTGACCGTCAGGCCACCAAACATTCCAAAACGTGTCATGTAATATTTGTTGATGGCATCTCACATCTCTAACAATGCCATCACAGACATACATCTTATTTTCACAGTATGTAGTTGCCTAAATATTCATGTACCACACCTAGCAAACTTTACATGCCCCTGTTGATTTTCCCTACATCTGTTGATCACAAACCCATCAAGTTTTGCTCAGAGTAGTCCCCAAGGACCAATATGTGATGTATAATTTAACTAAGCAAGACGGTGAGGGTAAAACCCGTGTGCACTGAAGATAAATCACCCAAAAGTATCTTCCTAGTAGTTAACTTCTCATGGCCCACCGTCCCAGGCACCATTAACACAAAATTGTACAATAAGGAAGGAGCGTTCAATATATATACAAATTAATCTGGGAATTCTAATTTTCCCTTTTTCCACAGTTCAATACAGTCGTCCCAACAGAAAAATCCTCGTAAGGTATACTTCTTGTATAATGTTCTTTATTTCACATCAAATCAATGTAATCCAACTTGAATATAGTTATTGTAAAACACAGCCAACGCATTTCGTCCCCCTCAGGGACATCATCAGGGCTGTAAAGCAAAAACAAATTTTTTTTTTGTAACATAAGAATTTCATTTTTGCACAAATTTTCCAAAAACAACATACAATATAACCCAAATGACAAGATGGCACCATCCCACCAATAGTATTCATATTCTGCCTATTTAACAATCTATATACATATACCCAGAACAATTGATCGGTGAACGTCTAATGATCCCTACAAAGGAGTGCAACATTATAAAATGATATTCATAAATCGCAGGTTTGACATATTACACTAACTGATAATAACGGCCCCCTACTCTCTTAATTAATGGTTTAAATAATTTCATTGCAAATTCACTCTATTCAGCTCACCTTTTTCATCTATTCATCCAAATTATGTACTCCAAAAATTAAACTCGTTCATCAATCCATATAACTTCCCAGAAGAGAAATTATTTTTCTTCTTCTTCTTAATCTCCTGGATCCCTTTGAATATCTAAATCTAAATCTAAAATACCAAAATATATATAGGTTATCCTCACAACACCAGTAATTACATAATCCCTAATCACCACCCTCAGTTCAAATATTCCCTCTATCTCATTCCATACCTTCAAAATCAAATTGGTTTCATTCCAAAGCGTCCTCCATCCGGCCCGATAAATCCGGAATGAATTCCACAACCCGTACGCCATCCAGTTTTAAAGTATCCACTGACCAATCAGGCGCATTTAAGCAACCACCAATCACATTGCACCTAACTTCAATCACAGGTGTTCTCTTTCTGGTCCACCGGTGACATCAGCGTCACAAATTGACCAATCAAATTCAAGCTCTTCAAGTCACTATTCAAACTAGTCCTCTACGTACCAGCCTCCTGTTTCTGTAACCACCAATCATACAGCACCTGTCTTTAATCGCTGGTGTTCCCTCTCTGGTCCACCGATGACATCAACATCACAAATTGACCAATCAAATTCAAGCTCTTCAAGTCACTATTCAAACTAGTCCTCTACGTACCAGCCTCCTGTTTCTGTAACCACCAATCATACAGCACCTGTCTTTAATCGCTGGTGTTCCCTCTCTGGTCCACCGATGACATCAACATCATAAATTACCCAATCAGGTGTGAATTTGACAAATAAACATTTGCACCAGTCCCCCATGTTCCGGCCTACTATTTCAGCAACCACCAATCATAAGACACCTATCCTGAATCGACGGGTGTTCTCTATCTGGTCCACCGGTGACATCAGCAACTCAAATTACCCAATCAGCTGGGAGTTTAGCCAATAAATATTTACACTAGTCTCCCATATACCGACCTCCTATTTCTGTAACCAGGTGACATCAGCGTAACGAATTGTCCAATGAAATGTGAGCTTTTTAAGTAACCATCTCACTACAGTCAAATGTTCACTTAATTTGCGCGCAGCCATCCTGCTTCATTGTCTCCAATAATTTTCTTGATTCACCCAATACTTTTAAATATCTAACCTGCAAAATTAGAAATGCAAAATTAACCCAACAGAGATTCTCTCTTATTCCTACCACACAATCAGCTGTAAAACCTACCATTCCCAGCTTGTCCTACGACTATTTGTCTAGAAGGAAAAAACACTAACCCTACTGACCTTGACTTCTGACCCCTAAAATGGCATCAATCTAAGAAATAATGCAATTCAGTATCGGTATTTAACCCCAAGGAAACAGATCTGCATTTACTGATCCATCTGGCTTCAGCCTGTCGAATCTTCAGTTCCCAGTCACCTCCTCTAATCCCTTGTACAATTCTCTGAATCCCGTGGAACCTAAAGTCTTGTTGTGCATTATGTTGCTCCTTCATATGCACATACAAGGGTGATCTCATATCCTGATTGATAATCGAACGTCTATGTTCCTGAATCCTTACTTTCAAATTCCTTTTGGTGCTGCCTATATAAATTCGATTACAGGCACAAATGATAACATAAACCACACCAATGCTATTACAATTAATGAATTCCTTAATGAGATAACGTTTCTGGGTGTTATACCTAAAATCTTTTATCTTATTCATACTCAAAGCACAAACATTGCAAGAGCCACAAGCGTAAAAGCCTTTAAGCGACGGTGGTAACCAATTCAAATCCCCTCTGCCCGTGGGTTGAATATAGTTCCTTGTAACCATTTCCTTGATGGTTGGACACCTTCTGTAAATTACCAATGGCTTATCTCCTACCAAATCAAACAAACCTGGTACTCCCTTTAATAAATTCCAATTCCTGCCCAAAACCTTAGCAATCCTATCCTTTTGTACACAGTGAGTAGTGATCATAGCCATGCGTTCCTGGGACTCTTTTTTCACCTTCTGCACCAAAGTGGATTCCCTATTGATTTTTGTCACTCTTCCTCTGGCAATCCCCAGATCTCTCCTCTTATATCCCCTGTTTGTTAGTCTATTTTGAAGGTTATCCAATTCCCTTTTGAAATCACTCTCCAAACTACAATTCCTTCTCAAACGAATCATTTCCCCATACGGAATCCCTCATATTACTGATGTCGGATGAAAACTATCAGCTCGCAATACCGAATTGGTCGCTGTATTCTTTCTGAATAGCCTGCTCTTAATGGAGTCACCATCCACAAATAGCTCCACATCTAAAAATTCAATTTTGCTGGTGTCATGACTAATGGTGAAACTCACATTAAAATCATTACAGTTTAAATAACTGAAATATTCCAATAACTCTGCTTGAGTCCCTCTCCAAATCATCAAAATATCATCAATAAAACGGGCCCTAAATAGGATCAGGTAAGTCCATCTTGAAGCTTTCCGGCTCCAGGCGTGCTCCCTCTCAAACCAGCCCATAAATAGGTTGGCGTAAGAGGGAGCGAACCAGGAACCCATCGCGGTTCCCCCACCTGATGAAACCATTCATCTTCAAAGAGAAAAAAATTATTGTTCAAAATTAATGCACTCATATCTACCAACATTTTTGAATGTTCACGTAAACTTGCACTGCGACTACTCAGAAAATGATTAAGGACTTGTTCTCCTCTGGCATTATTAATACAAGTGTATAGTCCAACTACATCTAACGTGACCAGTATCATTCCTACTTCCCATTTAAAATCTTGCAATTTATTTAAAACATCCATAGTATCCCGTATATACGATGGTAAATTAATTATCAAAGGTTTCAAGAAACCATCTACAAATTCTGATAAATGTTCCGTGACACTTCCAATACTAGACACAATGGGTCTCCCTGGCGGTTCAGTTTTCGATTTATGAACTTTGGGTAAAGTGTAAATAAAGGGGAAGGTAGGATGAGTAACATTCAGATATTTAAATTCTGCCTCATCAATTAAACCCTCCTCCTTCCATGAGTATAGTCTCCCTGAAATTCATCTGGACGCTTCTAATACTGGATTACCCAATATTTTAACATAACAATTCGAATCACTAAGTTGCCTTCGAATTTCTTGGGTGTAGTTGGACCTGTTCATCACCACAATGTTCCCACCCTTGTCAGCTTCACGAATTACTATGTTGTTATCACATTTTAAATCCTTAAGAGCTGCTCTCTCTTGCTGGGCTAGATTATCCCTGCTCTTGAATTTAAACCTGCTCCCATCCTCTAATCGATGGAATTCTTCAAGAGTTCTCCTCACAAAAATGTCAATGGCAGCAAACTGTGTTCCCTGAGGTATGAATTTAGATTTAGGTCTTAATCCACGAGTGCATGAAAAATCTGTTGTCACATTCAACATTTCAGCTACATCATCAATCCCCAACCCTTCTCCTTCAGTCAAAGACATTAAAAGATGAACATTTTGTAAATCAGAAATAGACATATCTGAACTTTTAATGACTGGTTTAGTATACATTGATTTATCCATTGTAGCAAAAAACTTTTCAATTTCAATTTCCTAGAAAATTTAAACAAATCTATTTCTAAATCAGTATAGTCACAAAAATTGGTTGGCCAAAATGACAAACCTTTCTTCAACACAGATAATTCATGCTCATTCAATTCCCTATCTGAAAAGTTGATGACCTCAAGCTCCCTTTCACCCGCCGGGTCACCCCCTAATTCTTGTTCTTGTTCTGACTCCTGGTCCCAATCCTGGTATTTCCTGTGTTTCCGCCCCCTTCTGGTTGTACGGAAATATTTCTCCGACCTCTTTTGATTCTCTGAATTTCCTCGGAAAAAGATGAATTGTTCACTACTGAACCTCCCACTGCTCCCAGTGTTGGTGGCTCCTCTATGGAAGAAATACTAGAGCTGCTATAATTGACCGAACTCAGATCCCCCTGAGTTGTAGGACCTGCTACAATTTTGGATTTGGGGACATCATCAAAACCCCTAGCGAAAGTGAAAACCCTTCCCTGATTATAATCTCTCTCATCCCTTCTCAGTTTACTGAGTTTTTTGTTTTTAATCTGCAGCTGGTGTCTGCTGATAACTTCTTTCAGAATGATAAAAGGGAAAATTAGAATTCCCAGATTAATTTGTATATATATTGAACGCTCCTTCCTTATTGTCCAATATGTGATGTCATCACATGTGCACAGATAAATAGCAAATAATTTCATCAAAAAAAATAATTAGATATTAAGAGGTGGCAGGACTCAAGCGTACATATACAAATGTAGCTGCAATAAAAGGAATAAACAACTATGTACAATGAACAATGCATGAGGTCATATCAATTTGACATAACACATGTATGTTTGGCATCTGTGCCTACACCATTGCCTAAGTTAAATACAACATACTACCCCACCTCGGGAGAGGCAACATATGAACAACCCAGGCACCTCAGAGAACACACATGAAAGGGACATACAACTCTGCAGTAGAGGGTGGCTGAGGTGTTGGAGGCATGGGGTTGGACTTAGCCCTTGAAGTTTGTTTCCTTTCTGAGCTCTAACCTTCCTCCTCCTCTTTTTGGGGGCGACTTTGCTAAGGATGGGTCAGGGCATGGTGGCATATGGAATGGGGATGGTAAAAGCGGACTTATGTTGCAGAATGGATGGGAGGTTAACTACAGGGCAAAGTCCAAAACACATGAGGAACCGGGTTGGGCAGAGGGTCCAGATGAAACAAAGTTTGGATTAGGTTGGGAGGTAGAGGGAGTGAACTGAACTGTAGTGTTGTCATATGTTATGTGTGGAGGTGTGGTGGGTTTGGTGACTGTGGGTGGGGATGGCTGGCTGTGCGGAGGTGTGGTGGGTTGGGTGACTGTGGGTGGGGATGCCTGGCTGTGTGGGGGTGTGGTGGGTTGGGTGACTGTGGGTGGGGATGGCTGTTGTGTGCTACATTTGTGTGTCTTGGTGCATGCATGGATGTGTGTAATTTGAGTATGGACAGGTACAGGAAGGGGGATGTGGACTGGGGATGTAGAAGATGAATGATGTGGGTGGGAAGGCTGGAGTGGGGTAAATGTTGCAGTTGTTGAGGAAGCCAGAGCCTGAAAATATCCCTGTAAGGCACACATACCACTATGAATGCCACCCACGTAGGCAGCCATCTGAGCATGCTGGCTACCCAGACCCTGGATTGTATTCATAAGTGCAGTCTGCCTGACAGAGATCTGTTTCAGGAGATCAATGGCCTCCTCACAAAGGGCAGCTGGGGGCACATGGGCAGAGGTGCCTGGAGGTGTGGAGATGGCTCCCCTCTTAAAGGAGCAGACGTGGGAAACTGGTTGTGGAGCAGCAGGGACGGTGGAGATGGAATGGGGATTGGCAGACAAAGGTGGATCGGCATCAGGGTGCATAGTAGCCACCAAAACCAGGGAGTGGCCACTGGAGTCCAACTCAACAAATGTAGAAGTGTCTGTGTCCTCCGTGGCACTCCAACACCCTCCTGGCCACTGCGTCCATCGGTGTCTGAATCCAGATTAGATCAACTTGTGCCAGCTGCATAACCAATATCCTAGGCCCTGACTCCTTCGCTTGCCTGGGTGGTTGCTGAAATAACAAGTTAACTAGGAATTAGAAAGACATTATGACACATGTGGTTCTAAATTGTAGACACTGCACAAGACTGCAAGCATGTTAAAAAGTCATGAAGCCTTACATGTCCATGGTATTTTCCCATCCCAAGAGTATGAGTAGAACATATATTCATGATATGCAGCATTACATGCCAACATGACAAAGGTAGATTTGCATCCTTTTTTCGCAATTATGAACAGACGTAAGGACATAGCTTGTTAATCAATGGTAGATGGCAAAGTCAGCAACATCTAGTAATGCCATCATGTCTTGGTAAGTCATTTGTTGAAGATGTACGTACTTCATCTTTTTAAGGTGAGCTCCATCATTCAAAGTTAAAATGACAAATATTGTGTCATGTCACTCACTTTTCTTGCATACCTGGTTACAATGTTCTAAATTTCAACTGCAATATTACCCTAATCATACACTTACAACAGCGAGTCATTTAGGCACAAGGCCTACAAATTATGCTACACATGTGGTACATATATCTAGTGCATCATGTGTAATGTTGCAGATTTATTTGTAACCTGGAATTTTCGGCAATGCTGAGAATTGTGTAGTAATACACAATATTGTGCTAAGGGACACCTCATGACACGTATCAACTGACACCCCAGTGCAATGCTTGTGTAGTCTTTGACATGTTTACACATAATTGATGCAACATGGACACAATGTTCATCAGAGGATTTCAGGTGTTGTGTCAACACTGTTCACATGTATTGTCGTTCTCATGTCTCATACATGGGTCATGACATATGACCAGCATGGTACGTTACATTTGAGAATGTATGTCATACCTCTGACCATGTGTAGATCTGGCTCAACATCATCATCATTAGATTTTTATTCGATACAGTTTCTTCCTTTGTGTATGTAAGAATTTACTATAGAGTAAACCCCGAGATTGGTTGTGACCTACCATGTTAATCCACATTATACATCCTTGTGCTTTACGCACTGCCTTCTAGTGCAATGAATCTGAATCGTAAAATAAGGTGAAGATAGAAACATGAAAATGCTCAGAGACACTTGTGGCCATGCTGACAGACATATGTTTTGTTTTCTCATTACCCAAGCAGACAAACCCTTGTAAAGCATCCACACTCATGCTGCTTGTGAATGACATCACCTGTGATGTAACTAAGGTGTTATGTTGTATGTTGTCTGTGAAGTATATTACTTACCCCCTCCTTGATGCTGTTGAGGTCTCAACAGCCCATGTAGCACCGGATAGGCCACCGCCAGGATACGGTCCATCATGGGATTCATGGTCCCGCACAGGCCCCTACAACGTGGGGAGGACTGTCCAAGCTAGAAGTGGGTGATTTTGTAACAACTCCGTCGTAGGTCCTCCCACATTTTCCTAAAATGAATGTAGCGACAGGGATGGACTCCCAAGGACCGCACTATCTGGGCAATGGCTTTTCAGTGATGTAGCTTGGAATGGGCGTTGAGCTGCATTGATACAACAGAGGGAGACAATGAGTGGTCTGCCCCGACTTCATATGACAATGTCTCATACATGTGTAGGCAGTGTTTCGACCTGTCCCTGAGAAACTGTTGTGAATAATGATATCAAATGATATTGGTTAGGTCCATCCATAAACAGACACATAGAGTTCTCTTTTGACATTGGCACAACAAAAATTTGATTAACTAGATGATTGGCCACTAGTTAGCCTCATGCGTGACAACTTTGTGCAATGTGACAAATGCATCCTGAAGATCATGCCATGGTCCTGAGTCAGAATTTTTGGGGAGTCAGACACATTGTAGTCTGAAGGGATTTGAAGCAGCACATTCAATCTTCATCCATCTCATTCCTCACCTTGCCAGAGATGGCAATATATGACATGTGGATATGTGTTGATCATAGCACACTACATGACACTTTTAAATCACCATACATGTATAGTCTGCAACATTATTGAGCATCAAACATCTATCAAATCTCATCTGCTCCTCTGAACAGCCATAAAGTTTGGCATAGAGGGGAAGCACCTCGTCCACCATGATTCTGAGTTCCTCTGAAGTGAAGGCAGGCGCCCTCACAACTGTCTGGTCTGGCATTGTTGCTCGTAGCGGGGATACACAGCAGCTGATGTAGATACGTTGTGAATGGCTGCAGTCTCTGCAGGCAATAGTGCATGTTTTAACAACTAAGCGTAACTGTACGCAACATATGAGGTCATGCGCTTATATGCACACATTGATTGACTTTACACTGTCACGTTCCCCAAAGTTCGCCTATGGGCGAGACCGCCGTGAGAGATGGCGTCACACTTGCGGTCTCCAACTGCTGACGTTAGGGGCCTCCCTGAGACAATCTCGCTATTTAGGGCTTACGCCATCCTTTCGGGCCTGTCATTCTCAAACCTTTTATGTTCATATTTTAATCAGTGACTTCTTCTGGCAAATTGACTACCTGGACCACTGCTATACCTTGTGACCATGCACCCACAAGTTGTGTAATCATTGCTCATAAATGTTGCCCATCGCTAGCAAGATGCAGTGTACAGCCTTGATGTCCACCACTGTCAGACATTGTCTGCTATTCCTTGTTTGAAAATGTTGCACACACTTAAGTAATTTCAATGATTTGTTCGTCCTGTAGACATTTTGATTGATATGGTGACAGGGTATGACTTGCCTCTGTGGAACATATGTGCAGTAGCCAAATGATGTATGTAGAAAATTGGGTGAATGGTATGAAGCATTTGTTGTTTTAGTTAATGTTGTTTTTAGTTTTTATTTTTAAAATCAGCATCCATGTGACACATTTGTTCATCATTTTCATGCCTCATTTGCAAATGTGGCTTCTGTCTCTCACCTAGGTATCCGAGGAGGAGGAGACGCTTGCCTCCGGTTTATAGACCTTTTCCTGATCTTCTCACCATGCAAGCTCAACATGTGATCCAGAAGTACTGTTTAGATCGAGAAACTATTTTGGATCTTACAGAGCACCTGAAGCCAGACATTTCAGCAGAACTGAATAATCCTTACAATATCACGCCACTTGTCAAGGTGTTAGCGGTGTTACATTTCTTTAACATAACATAACATAACATGTGTATTTGTAAAGCGCGCGTTCACCCAGAGGTCTCTTGGCGCTGAATAACAGATGTTCATTGTTACCCAACTCAATGGTACTCATTTTATGGACCGCAGATGGATGAAAGGCTGAGTGGACCCGCCGGGATTTGAACCTGTGAGCATGAGGTCAAACACAGGCCCCTGCAATGGACGCATTAGTCCACTGAGCCACCAGACCCGGCCACAGGTACATTCCAATTCACGATTGCCACATCAGGTGGGATGTCACAACCCAAGTTCTGTATGGTGCTTAAAGAAGTCCATCAAGCTCTATTGAAGCACGTTGAGACATACATACAGTTTCCACACCATGACGATTTGGCACATGGGAAGGGAGAATTCTTTGCACTTGGTCACATCCCCAACGTATTTGGATTCATATATGGCACACATATCAGCTTGGTTCCACCACAGGACCATGAGCAGGTGTATAGGAACAGGAAACACTATCATTCCATCAATGTGCAAGTGGTTTGTCTTGCGGATTTGTACATCACCCACGTCTGTGCCAAGTTTCCGGGATCTGCACATGATGCCTTCATACTACAGAACAGCAGCATTCCACAGCTGATGTCACGATTCAGACCAGAGAGGGCCTGGCTTGAGGGGAGGTGTAATGTATGTTTCCTCTTCATTATGACATCTCTTGTACTGTGTTAAATTATCCTGTTGACCCATTGTGCACTACTATCATTGTCACCTGTAGGTGATTCTGCTTATCCAAACATGCCATGACTATTGATGCCACTGAGGAATCCCACAGCGCCAGGGGAAGTCCGCTGCCAAGAGGCCCATGGCAGGACACATCGGCCAGTGGAGCGGGCTTTTGGGCTACTGAAAGCCAGGTTCCGATGCCTGGATAAGAGTGGTGGGGAAAAGTGGTGGGGCCCTCCTCTACTCACCCAGGAAGGTATGTCAGATCACCATGGCCTTCTGTACCCTACACAACATTGCCCTAAGACGCAAAGTACTTCTCATTGAGGATGATGATTGAGCAGGACACGGGAACCCCCGGGTGAGGCACGTGAAATGCCTAGTGAAGACGATGACAGTGAGGAAGATATAGGAGAAGATGTTAGACCACAATTTATACAAAACTACTTCTCACAATAGCAGGTATGTGTTAAAGAGTGTGGATGCAGACATTGTAAGAGTGGTGTTCAGATAAGGATGTTAACATCAAGTGTCCAATAATTTCGACAATGTATGGCCTGGGGCAGGCAATATGGGCTTAATATGATGATTGATGGTGGCACATGTGTGTGACACTCCTGCAGTGACCAATGTGCAAGCGGGAAGTTTCAATTTGTGTTCAGTTCAAAATCTGTATGCAGGTTAATAGCTTGTTGTATTACAGGTGTCTACACAACGTGTTCTTCACTAGGTCATTTCTGAGTCGTGACTTCAGTGTGTATGTGCTGCAGTTCTGATGTACGAAATGTACATTGGAGATTCCTGTAAGAACTTCATATTGGGGTAGCCTGTACAGACCCACGAGGAAGGCACATTGCACACCCAATGGATGTTTTGTTCCTGACTTCTAGGGTACATTCTTTTATGATGCATTGGTTGCACAAGTTAATGTGTATGATATGTGACATCACCATTGTGGGGATTGTGACCAAAGCAAGGTGTCCTGCTACTCTGATGATGCCACTGCAGGCTTTGGTGCCTGTATGTGGTAACTGTCGTGTTGTGATATGGTGTTTGGAGTGATTGTATGATGCCACAGAACTGGCTTTGGTACCCTACACCGAATGCTGTACAATTTGGGTTGATTTGAACCTGTGGAGAGAAGGATGTAGGAGATGTCGATTTCTAACATCTGTTTCCTAGCAACATCAAGCTCTGTTTCTGCAACACTGCCTGACTGAGTAAAGGCTACTTTTTCTAACGACTTCTCACACAATCTCTGAGTATGAATTCACTGTTGCTCTTACATTTGTACGAGGCCAGTCCCCTTAGAGTATATCATTACTTAACATAGTTTAGTATGCATCATGAAACCCTTTATCTGTATTAACTTGGCATGTTTTGGGTGGCATTGTATCTTAATTAGGATATGTACACATCATACCAGACCCACACGAGCTGTTGTGAAATAAGGATTGACAACATGTTGAATTTATGGATATTTATATTATGCAGGAAACAGTGGAATAGGTATTGTGAACAGTGTTCGAGAGTAAATTGTGGTAAATGTGAACCAAGTAAAAAGTGCTGAAGACAACTTTCATGGTGAATGAAATGATTGAAGTGCAGTCCATTTTTCAGTAGCAAAGCCTTACTTACTCCTCACATCAGTGCAGGAGTATTGTACAAGAACAGTCAACAAAGTGGAGGTGTTGTAAGCACACAGACAGACATCATGGTCAAGGTGGACCACTGGCGGGCCTTGAGGTTTTGGAAATCTTCCCGCCTCGGTTTTCAGGTGGACGTCCCCTCTTCCTGACTTGGCTGGGATCTAGAGCTGCTGCATATTGTGAGTCTGCATGACTGTCCTCCTCAGATGAAACATCACATCCTCTGGCTACTGCTGATGTTGATGGCTGCGATGTGCTTGGACCAGAGGGTGTGGTTGATGAGGTGTGAAAGGCTGGCTGAGGTTGCTATTGATCTCCCGCAGGACACTGACCAGAGAGGCCTCCTTTGTGTGCAACCCAGAGAGATCTTTCTGAATGGCCGCCAGCCTCTAGTCACTGGACTGGTGCAGCTCCGTCATTTCCCTTAGGACAGACACTACCTGGCCCAACGCACCATGGAAGTTTTGGTAAAAACCCATGACTTGGACGAGGGCAGCCACCGCATTCAGATCCTCAGTGGGCTCAGCTGGGCGCACCACATGTCTCCTTCCACCACGTCTGGGATCACTGGCAGTTGCCCTAGTACGAAACTGCCAACTGCCACTCGGTCCAGCCTTCTCTGTGTCTGTGATGGTGTTCCCCACTTGAGGATGCGGGACAGGTCGGCAAGGTATTGGCCCACCTGTAGTAGGGGCACTGGTTGTGGTTCGTGATGCAACAGCTGTGGTGGTTGGAGGTGTGGGCCCAGTGACACCAACTGAGCCCATCTGCTCCACAGGCTGGGTGTCAGTCTCCTCAATGTCCTCAAATGGGTTGGGCACAATTCTCCTTCCAGCACATTTGGCTACATTGGCTGTTGCTCTTGCACAGGATTGGCTGCTGCCACTCGGTCCTGCCTCCTCAGTGTCTGTTGATGTTACCCACCTGAGCAGGTGGTACTGACAAGCTACGTATGGGTCTCCCTGTGCTAGGGGCATTGGTTGTGGATGTTGTTGTACCAGCTCTGGAGGTTGGAGGTGTGTGCTCAATAAGACCAACTGAGTCTGTCTGACTGAGCTTCCCAGAAGTACCAGGAGTGTTGTCATCGTCCATGTCTACTAAGTCAGTGTCATCACTGAGGGCTTCTTGCCTGACTGACGTGCATCAGGGGTAGGCTCATCTGTGAAAGATAACACAACTGTTAGCTCTAAATTTAATTGGTATCTGAGGGTGGACATATTCTAATTTATAGCTTTGATGTGTGAAGTTACAAGAGCTTATTGACACAGATGATTTCCAAAACATTTGTGGAACTTATACAACAAAGGGGCCGATTCCGATTCGGGCCGGAAAACGTACCGACCGACTCAGTACGGGAATTTAGTCCGACCGACACGTACCGGCGCTGCCCGATCCGCGTAGTATGATGCAATGCATGTGAATCACGACCGACTCGTACGGAACACAAGCCGAACGACTGAACCGCACGGAAACCAGCTATCCGGCCGGAAAACCACGGAATCGAACCGACCGACACGCACCAGGAATGAACCCGACAGAAACGTACCCGCGAACTCCGACCCGCGCAGTCTGATGCAATGCGTGGAAACCAGACCGAGTCGCACGGAGCTCAAGCCATACGACCGACATGCATACGAAACCGAGCCGAAGCAACCCAATACTCCGCGACCGACGCGTACGCCGCACATAAAACACAGCAGAAACACAGCTTGAAAGACTCGGAGAAGCTCGCACGAGCCAACTGCAGCGTCCTACTCGGTCAGAAGAACGTCTCCTACATGCCCCAAAACTACAAAGGAAAAAATACAAGAAAAAGGTCCAAACAAGCAATGACAAAGTCAATAAATACTGGGGGGGGGGGAATGGAACAAAGACACACCCACAACTCCACCCATATAAAGGCCACAAATCCCTACCATGATCCTTTGCAAATTCAACTGACCTGCCAGCACAGAACACCATCAGACAGCAACCACAGACACACCCACAACTCATCCATCACACAAGCCACACACCATTAGCACCTCCCTAATAGCACCCTCACATACACCCAGCAAAACTGACACTAACCTACCCTCACTTGCACACTCACACACACATCAATCCCCACCACCACCCATCACCATGTCCCCAAAGAAGAATCCTAAGTTCCTAGACAGTGAATTGGAAGTGCTGGTAGATGAAATCCTCAGGGTAGAGCCATACTTGTTTGGTACACTGGTCCAACAGACCCCCATGTCGCAGAAAACCAAGATGTGGGAGAGGATCGTCGACAGGGTGAACGCACAATCACCATGTTTGCGCACAAAGGAAGACATCCAGAACAGGTGGTATGACGTGCGCAGGAGGGTCAAGGCCCTACTCAAGAAGGATTACACCTTGAGCCATCGCACCGGCAGTGGCCCTCCTGCCAAACCAGTAAACCTCAGGCCCTGGGAGGAGAAGGTGCGGGCCATCCTACCACCAGAGAGCGTACATGGACTATCAAACATCCCAGAGCCTGGTGAGTACACAACCAATATACCCAATATCGTGTGACAATACACACACATCACTGTCAAGGGGATAGTCAAACCATGCACCGTTAGCAAAGCCACAGTAACCAAAACAGAATCATCACAAGATGTGTATGTTAGTTAGACAAACACAATATCTGCCATCCCATAGTGATATGTAACTGTGTCATGACATGTACAAACCCAACAACAAATAGAGCAAGGCAGCGGCACAAATCTAACCAACAAACACTGTCAGACATTTTGCCACCACCAGAACACCACCTCACAGGGAAGCTCACTGAAAGCAAGGAATTCTGTGTATGCTGGTGAAGTCAGTGTAGCCAATAGCATGATGGGAGTTGTAGTCACAGATATTGCTCACCCTCACAATTGGCCCATCAACACCACTCTGAACCATGCTCACATCACAGGGAGTGGAAAAGAACTGACAAGATGGCTGATACTGGGTACTGCTGTGGGGAGCACAAGGCCCTGCTGGGAACTGTGCACCAACCAACAGCAGGACACCACTGTCTGACATCCTGAAAGCAAACTTGCGCTCCCTGCAATGGAAGCACGTTCCATGGTGGGATATCTGGCTGGGTGGGAAGGAGGACTGACAGCACTGACCATAGTTACCAGCAGCTGTTCTCACACACACCCTTAATACAAACTACACACAACTCACCTGGGAGAATGCATTGCCTCACACTCTAATTAAATATCCCACAAAGAACCACCACCCTGGGTTATGCTGTGTGAAGCACAGGGACACTTCTGGGACTTGTAGCCAAACTAACGCCAGGACAACACTGTCAGCCATCCTGTCAGCACAGGCACACTACCCCACAGGGAAGCAGAGTCAAAAGGAAGAAAGAATGGGCATGCTGGGAAGGGGGGTGTAGGCAATAGCATGATGGGAGTGGTAGTCACAGCTCAACATCCCACACCCACATGGCCCAGCAAGCTCACACTGAAGCATGCACACCTCACAGGGAGTGAAAAGCCACTTCAAAGATGTCTGACAATGGTGCTCTGTTGTGGGGAGCACAAGGCCCTGCTGGGAACTGGGCACCAACAAACAACAGGACACCACTGTCAGCCATCTTGCCATTGCTGTCACACTCACACACAGTGAAGTCCACTCAAAAGGAAGGAAGTATGGGCATGCTGGGAAGGGGGGTGTAGGCAATAGCATGATGGGAGTGGTAGTCACAGCTCAACATACCCCACCCACATGGCCCGGCAAGCTCACACTGAAGCATGCACACCTCACAGGGAGTGAAAAGCCACTTCAAAGATGTCTGACAATGGTGCTCTGTTGTGGGGAGCACAAGGCACTGCTGGGAACTGGGCACCAACCAACAGCAGGACACCACTGACTGACATCCTGAGAGTCAACCTGCACCCACTGCAAGGGTAGTATGCTTCATGGTAGGATAACTGGGCTGGAGGGAGAAGGAGGTACGGATGTCAACCAAATACCACCAATGCTGGCCATGCACACACCTCAACATTCACATTGAAATGCTTCATGTTGGCAGGACGATGTGCTACACCAATATCAACCTCTGACTGTGACAACTTATGACAATGCAATGTACACGCCCGCATCCAGAGGTACAGTCACAACTGTCAGGTGTTTGAACCATTGATGCCTGTAGAAACATAACATACATTGTGTGTCTCTTCCAAAAACAGGTGATAATGGGGACACAGCAGCAGACGATGAGGAGTCCCTGTCCCAGGCTCCGGGGGACCCTGAGCTCTCTGGTGTGGAACAGCCTCTGCCCTCCTCGGATGGCGAAGACCTACCTGGCCCCTCCGGTGTGAGTCATCATGCAGCACCAGCAGGACCACCATCTGCACCCCCTGCACCCACTCCTCCAACAACTGCCAACACACAGACCACCCCCGCCGACATGGACAGACCAAGGACCACCAATGACAACAGCACAGGAACCCCGGCCCACCGTGAAGCAACGGACAACAACCCCAGTACCAACCCCCAAGGGGGCCTAGGGTCACCTGTGCGTGCCACTGCAGGGCCCGCACGTGTGGCCAGGGGTGGTGGGAGGGGTGGTAGGCAGAGGTCGCTGTTTCAGAGGGGTCTGGACTGCATGATGACCCACAACTGGTACGCATTGCTGATGCGTACCAGAATAGCACCGGAGACGTCAGCCAGGTAGTGGGGATCCTCAAGGACATTCAACAGCAGCAGGCTGCCCATCATGCCCGCTTGGACTCCCACATGTTCCGTGTGGAGACACACATGTCCTGTGTGGAGACACACATGTCTGGCATGGAGTCCAAGTGGGATACATTGCAAGAACTGACAGCGGTGCATAGGGACATATTGACATGCCTCCGCCAGATTAGCACCAACATGGCCACACCTCCCTGTGTGCCCACAACATCTGGTGCCGCAACAACTGCAACTGCCACAGGGAGGGAGGATGACTCTGGCGGAGAGTCCTCTGCACCGCAGCAGCCTGCAAGTGAGGGTCCCCCCGAAAGAAGAGGGGTCGTCCGAGGAAGGAGAACTGAGAGGCTGATGGCCATGTACATCCCCCAGGAACCCAACACCTGTTCTGGAAATCCACCTTTGTGTGCAAACTGTTCACCCTGTCGAATGCAACCCAACTCTCCCACATGACATGGGGAGTTTAAGTTGGACCAATGTATCAGATGACTGTGGACTTTACTCAGGACATTTCTGCTACCAACACTTCCAACTCATCTGGGAACTTTGGATTCCAATCCCAATGTACAGCACCCACCATCCTGTGCACTATCCTCACACATGTATGTAAATAAACTCACTAATACACCATACTTGCCTCTGTTGTGATTCCAATGTTGTTTTTGTCATGGAGATGATGATCTGCTAAATGACACTGTGCATGCTAACTGCTACAGTAAGTTCAACACCGTCATGTGAGTCATGGCGACGTGACACATATGAGGGAGACACACCACAAGGGCTACACAACACATACACACGAGGGCCATCTGACTCATCGCCTACACTGATGTTGCCAGGAAATACAGTGGAATGCACAGACACCACACCTATTCAGAGTCTGTGTTAACTAGCCCACAGGTAAAGTAAGCTAATGTCAGTCAGATGTGTGACCACAGACAACGCACATCCCAAAGTGAAGCACAGGTTTATTACACATTTGCAACATGTTGTTTCCACTACAGATGCAAGGTAATCCCACGTGGCAGTGGCCACACAGTCAACAATTGTAGAAGAAATAAAGTCCAGGGGTGTGGGGCACATCACCTGTAGGGAAACGACTGCTTCCACCCTGGAAGTTGAATCATGGTGTCGGGGGATCCGAGTGGACCAAACAACTCTGAAAGCACCCTGTGAAGGACAGACATGACACACAGTCAAAAGCACTGAAGAACAGGACAGAACTGCAATACTCATGCCCAATACATGTCACAAGATACCTACACAAAACCAAGTTAGCATGTCAACACTGTTGGGGAGTACAGACTACCTGTAAGGACACATCGCTGCACGCATCCAGTCAAGTAGCACATGGCCACACTCAAACAGCAACAGAGCACCACCAACACATATCATGCAAACTCAAATCATTGACATGACAACTCTGGATACTCACATTCAGCTGAAGAAGTTGGTGATGAGCTGTGTGCGGACATCACCATCATCATCATCATCATCACTGGCATCGTGGCCCAGGCCAGGATCCTCCACAGGTGGCGGATGTTGGTCATCGTCATCCAGGATGAGAGCCAACTCCTTCCGCACTGCCAGGTTGTGTAGCATGCAGCAGACGATGACAATCTTGCATACCTTTGCTGGGGCATATGGGAGGGCCCCTCCTGTCTTGTCCAGGCAGCGAAAGCGGCTCTTCAGGAGACCAAATGTCTGCTCGATCACTCTCCTGGTCCGACCATGTGCCTCATTGTAGCGCATCTGGGCTGGTGTCACAGGGTTCCTGAGGTGTGTCAGCAACCACGGCATGTTGGGGTATCCGGAGTCACCTACATACAGACAATTGCACATTAGCTGAGTTGGGTAAAGAAGGTGGAATACAACATTGCAGAACACACACAATGGTAAAAAGTCAGTACACACCGACAAGCCAGGCACGCTGGTTCTACATCCGTGACATCATCCTCGGGATGCGACTACTCCTCATCACGTAGGCATCGTGTGCAGAACCGGGGAAACATGCACACACATGTGAGATGGTCATATCTGCAAGACATATCACCAGAGCATTGATAGAATGGTAATGTTTTCTGTTCCTGTATGCCTGCTCATGTGCCTGTGGTGGTACCAAAGCCACATGTGTCCCATCAATGGAGCCGATGACATGTGGCATCCTCCCCAGGGCATAGAAGTCACTCTTGACGTCAGTGAGTTGTTGACATTTAGGGAAATAGATGTACTGGTTCAGGTATCTCAACATTGCCTCCAAAACATCGCGTAGCACACGGCTGAACCGTGACTCCCACCAGCAGACGCCACAGTGTGTTGAAAGGTACCGGTGGCAAAGAAGTGTAGGGCTGCCATCACCTTCACCTTGGGGGTCAGCACTGTAGGGTATGTCCGGCCAGGTTGCAAATGTGGGGCCAACCGCACCATCAATTCCTCAATCAGCGGCCTGTTGAAGCGGTACCGTCGGATGCAGTCACGTTCAACCATGGTTGCAAGGTCAGGGAATGGTCTATGGACAGCTGGTGCCCTGCAGTGCATAGGTGAGCAAAGAAAGATTGTCAGTTACCCCACATATGTGGCATTGACCATACTCAATATCACATGATACATCATTACAAGACACAAGTACTTGAAGTGTGTGCCGTTCTGTATGGACATATATGGCACCTACATGGCCAACATCTAACATCACATTTCAACATGTGTTGACAACAAGTTCCAGGTCGTGCTATGGGAAATCATTAGGCTGTGTCACAGTACCCATGTACTGCTGTCACGTTCCAAACACACACCACAGTGACAAGTGAGGACAGATGTGCCACAGGCATCACAGCTCATTGACAGGTAGATTTCCAGGGACCCTGTATTGCCACATGGACATTGGCATGACATGGCGTATAATGTACACGTCAGCAAAACAACCATGACTCCCACAGGTAGTGGCCCCTGTTGCCTCTGCAGGACAGACATGGACGTCTGTGACACACACACACACAACATCAAAGTAGATGCACAAACAACGTTGATGTGGAGACTGTCTCCCATTGTGAACATTGAATCAGAGACATCTGAAACACAACATGCACACAGACTGTGGAGGGCCATCACTATTGTGGCAATGGGTCACCCTGTGACGTACATACCTTCCCACATGGGACTCAGGGTGTATGTGACATGACATACACATACACAACCTGGAAATGTGACCATGCCACATACCCTGAACTGAACAGTTGCACATCACAGTGGTCATGTGCACAACACACAAAGGATTCTGTCCCCATGAACACGTGCACGGCCTGGGAGTGGCTGCCCCCAAGTGCCACCAAAAAAACCACAGGTTGACCCCCATACATACACAGATAATGCAGCCTTACATGCCTTAGGATACAGTGTGGACAGGCTGTGGTGTTGTAGATGTGCCCCTGAGTCCCTGGCAAGTAATTGTGGCTGGCATACGTTCACCAGTGACAACCATGGTGACATATGCAAGTTATTTGTACAGGGACGCGTTGTACAGCAATGGACCGATAGGTGCGCACGCATTGGCCATTGCATATGATGTGGACGGAAATAAGCGTTGTACAGCAATGGACCGATCGGTGTGCACGCATTGGCCATTGCATATGATGTGGACGGATGCGTGTTGTCATCCGATGTGCGCGTTGTACAGCAATGGACCGATCGGTGTGCACGCATTGGCCATTGCATATGATGTGGACGGATGCGTGTTGTCATCCGATGTGCGCGTTGTACAGCAATGGACCGATCGGTGTGCACGCATTGGCCATTGCATATGATGTGGACGGATGCGTGTTGTCATCCGATGTGCACGTTGTACAGCAATGGACCGATCGGTGCGCACGCATTGGCCATTGCATATGATGTGGACGGAAATACGCGTTGTACAGCAATGGACCGATCGGTGCGCACGCATTGGCCATTGCATTTGATGTGGACGGATGCGTGTTGTTTTTCGAAATACGGGTTGTACAGCAATGGACCGATCGGTGCGCACGCATTGGCCATTGCATATGATGTGGACGGAAATACGCGTTGTACAGCAATGGACCGATCGGTGTGCACGCATTGGCCATTGCATATGATGTGGACGGATGCGTGTTGTCATCCGATGTGCGCGTTGTACAGCAATGGACCGATCGGTGTGCAAGCATTGGCCATTGCATATGATGTGGACGGATGCGTGTTGTCATCCGATGTGCACGTTGTACAGCAATGGACCGATCGGTGTGCACGCATTGGCCATTGCATATGATGTGGACGGATGCGTGTTGTCATCCGATGTGCGCGTTGTACAGCAATGGACCGATCGGTGTGCAAGCATTGGCCATTGCATATGATGTGGACGGATGCGTATTGTCATCCGATGTGCACGTTGTACAGCAATAGACCGATCGGTGCGCACGCATTGGCCATTGCATATGATGTGGACGGAAATACGCGTTGTACAGCAATGGACCGATTGGTGCGCACGCATTGGCCATTGCATTTGATGTGGACAGATGCGTGTTGTTTTTCGAACTACGCGTTGTACAGCAATGGACCGATCGGTGCGCACGCATTGGCTATGGCCTGGCATGGCAACGGACGCGTTTTCGAAGCTTTAACGAGTCTGATGCAGTGAATTCAGTTGGCCACCCACAACAATGTTGCAAATTCATGGGTGTCATGAAGTTGAACTTTTGAAGGATGCTGTGGGCGTGTATAAGTGGTGCAATTCCATGGATTGGCCAGATTCAGAAGATGCAAACGACTTGGACCTATCACTTTGGACACATGGGACAGTATCTGCCTCTGCAGCACACATATAATGCTGGCTGTTCCCCTGAGAGCTCACTTGCCTGCACTACATGCTCCAGGACGACATCTGCCACCACCACAGCTGCTGTGTCAGCATCCTCTGGCTACTGCAATGGCACGTACTGTGGAGAGAGCCCCAGCCTTCAGCACTGAGGAGAACAAGGCCCTGCTTGACAGCCTCCTTCCACAGTACAGCAAGCTGTATGGGAAACCAGGGGAGCAGGTGAGTGTGCTGTCCACTGCCTTACTAAATGTGCATGTTGTCTGACTAGCAAGACTTACAGTGTGCACACCACTGGCTAGCATGCTCACTGAGTAGTTGTCACCCCCCAAAGTGTGTAGTTACATGCACTGAACAGGTATAGTGCAGTAACAGTGCATTCCAACAAGGTCTGACTTCCCAGGCAATGATACCATTTGGTAACTGCTGGCAAACAATTCATAGCCATAGTTGCACTGCCTGTGTATATCATATGCCCCTGTGATTGAGACATGTATATCCAACTGTGTGATGCACGGAAATGTTGCATGTGTAGTAATGGCCTTTTCACTTTGTCATCCTCACAGGTTGATGCCCACCAGAAGCAGGAAATCTGGCTGACCATCGCCCGGGCACTAAGATCCGTGGGGGTCTACAAGCGCCGGATCCGCAACTGCCAGAAGAGGTGGCAGGACCTTCGGGGCTGGACCCGGAGGATCGCAAGTGTCCAGCTGAAGCTGTCGCCTCCTTGCAGGAGGGGAGGACACCGGACCCTTACCCCCCACATGCTCAGGATTCTGGCGGTGGTCTTCCCGGACCTGGATGGGCAGCTGAAGGCCAGACAGCAGCAAGGAGGGGGTGAGTCCATGACTGCACTGTGAACTTTGTCTGACATGCTATGTGCCCTCCTCTGGCCTGGTTAAACTTCCACAGTACATCAGACTTGTGGTCAAGGACCCATGTCCCTCAATTGTGACATGCCCACTCCTCATCCGATACCCAGGTGTGGCCCTTACAGTCAGGAAAATGTGTCACTTGGGTACTGTGTCCTTGCATTTTGCTTAGCTCAAGGTCGGGGACAGCATTTGTTCCCGTAACTTTGTGGTGGGGTTCATGGGTGGGTCAATTGCTTACACAATGCCTGAGTTCTGACATGTAATCTGCGTGTAACTTTGATATGTGGTCCAATTGCTGATCTAACTCACCACATGTGCCTGGGGTATTTGGCACACACCCATGCTGCGGGTGGGAACAATGTTTGGGCCTCAGGAGTATGTATATCAAGTGTGTCACACATGCTTAGTCACCTGCCTACTGTCCAGGGCTCATCCCTCTTTCACATGGAGCAGGACAGTCATGCCTACTCCAGGGCATACAATACACTCTGTACTCCCACTCCTGTGTATCAGCTGACACGTTGTGCTCAGTGAAATGTTCCCTCAGGTGTCTGCCTCTGTGTCATTGTGCTGTGGCTTCATTGTCAGGACTACTAGGGTGTTTATTGGTTAGGGCTCAGCATGTCATCTGAGATGTGACCATAGGAGACGATACTTGTGTGACATATAGGTGTTTGATCACTTGACTGTGCAGACTGGTGTATGCGACTGTGAAGTTCAGGCAGCTGTTATTCATTCACAGCAGACTGTGAGGTGCTCAGGTTCGGAGAGTTGTGTTACATGTCTCCCATATGTCCAATTGGTATGACGTGGACAAATAAGAGTTCAGATGATGTGGTTTGTGGGGGATGGACATGTGCACTTGTCAGCTACAGAACTTGCATTCCCCATGACCTAGGATTGTGACACAGTGCAGACTGTTGTTGGCTGGCTGCCCTGCCCATGTGACTGGAGACAGTGATGTATGACTTTGCAGGCATGCCTGTGCCATGGCATTAAACTTCCTAAGAGTGATCCTGCAGGGGAGTGACATGTGCTACATGCACCCCATTGTGGCATCAGGACATGGGTGCATCATGGTGTCTGGTGCTGGTATGCATCTCATGCATTTCAAATTAGACTCTGGCCATCCCTTTATCCGGACACCTGTACTGACTCAGTTCCAAGAGATGTGATGTGTGCATGTTCACATACTTCACCGTGTTCTCTGCAATGTCCAACAACTGTGTAGGTGGTGCATGTGTCCACACTGGGGTATTACCATCCGACAGGCACCAGACAGATGGGTGCAAGCCCAGGAGGGATGTGAGTGCCATGGTTGACCATCAGACTGACAATTGGCTTCTCCTAATCTGTGTGAGCACTTTTGGCAATGTTCAACTAAGGATGCCAGGGCTTGCTCTGTAATGTGCTGTACTTACTGTGGTGTGTGCGGTCAGTGCAGGTGACTGATGTTTGTCTGTTTCCCTAATTGTTTGCAGATACATCCACGGCCACAGGAGGGGACAGCTCCACGGACCAGGAGGAGCTGCAGAGCCAGACTGGGTCAGCAGCCGATGAGTGGTCGGAGGGACCCAGTGGCACGGAGGGCGAGGGAGCCACACCGAGGAGTCCTTAGCACCATCCACCTCAGCTGAGGACCACAGCAGCTCGGAGGATGACTCCCTTGTGGAGGCGGGTGTCAGCAGCCACCACACCCCAGCTAGTATGGCTGGCCCCGCCACCACCACCACCACCGCCCTCCCATCGGCTCCCATTCCAGAGGTCCGTGAAGGCTCCCGTGTTCGGGAGCGTGTCTCCTTCGTGCCAGGCACCGCACCCCCTGCCCCTGTGTCCCCTGCTGCCCTGAGTGAGGAGTCTGTGTACTTACTTCGCCAGCTCCATGTAGGGCAGACAGCAATGCTGAGTGTCCTCCATGCACACACCACTCTGTTGACACAGCTGGTGTCGTTCATGGAGGGCATCTCATCGGGCATATCTGCCCTACAGAGGAGCAATAAGTCCATGGCCTCCTCCCTGACGGCAGCAGTGTCCCTCCTCCAACAGTCCCTCACCCCTCCTACCTCTGCCCCATCCACACTTCCTGGCACCCTACCTGTCCCAAGCACATGCACACCTGCACAATCACCCAAACACACAGACACGAGCAGCACAGAAACACCCAAAACAAAGTCAAAACGTGCACGCAAGCATCCTCAGGGGACTGATACCACACCCACAGGGGATGGGGAACAGACACACACACAGGCATCCACAGTCACTCCGCAGTCCTCCGATACCTCTCCCTCCAAGGCCCCTTCCCTTGCCTCACCTGCAACCCCACCTACAAAGCAGCTCTTCCTCTGTGACCTCGGCCTCTTCCCCTCCGATCCAGCTGATCCAGCATACAGGGGGAAGAGGAAGTCCACCCACACAGAGGGGAGTGCCCCTCACCCCCGGACACCCTCCCCCAGGCACAGACAAACTGAGGCCCCCACCCGCAAGTCCCCCCGGACCCGGAAGAGCAAGACCCAGCCACCGTCCTGCAGCTCAAACACACAGTCTCCTTCCTCCATCCCTCAGGCCCCCACTATACAGGTTCTCCCACCACACCCTGTCCCAGGTTCCCCCACCCACAGATACACCATCCCCAAAATGATCCGGCCTTCTCCCCCTACCACTTGCTCTTCCAGCACCACACCCCCCGCTGCGCATGTTTGTGCCACTGGTGTGGAGACCGTGTCCTCCCCATCTGTCCTGCCCACCTTACCTGAACCACATTCTACTCCCCTGGAGATAGGCACTGCAGTGGAGTCCACTACCACCCCGTCTGACTTGGGCACTGCAGTGGGGAACCTGTCCACTCCATCTGGCCAGCCCATTGCAGTCGTGCCGGCACCCACACCATCTGACTCATGCCCCCCAGTTGTGCCGGCACACACCATGTCAGACACCTCCACTGCAGTTGTCAGTGACTCTCCAGCACCCACCACCCCTTCCCTGCCTCCTTCTGGTGAGCCCTGATCCTGTCCCTGCGGTGCCTGGCCTTGCCCCCCGTATGCCCCTCCGAGGGGAATGTCCCTGGTCCGTAGCAGTGCAGGCAAGCAAAGGGTGACATCTGCCACCGTCACCCTGTTCGGACTTTACTGATGGACTGGCCATTGGCCTTTGTGTTTTTTCCGGACTTTCAATTTTACACCCACATATGCTGAATAAAGCTACTTTCTGTTCTCTAGTGGTTTTGCTTCAGATGTACATGATGTTGATGATGCTAACCATGCCTTTGCTGCAGTGATGGTGATTTTTGATATCAGGAAAATGAAGTGTTACTGTGCAGGACCCCATGTGGTCCAGGGGGAATGTGTCCTATCCTGGTGTGTACCCATGTCATCCTTTGCAGCAATATGAGGGTGTCATGTTTTCAATATTTGCCAATGGGATTTCCTACTTTTATTTGCAATATCACATCTGTGGCTTACACCCCTGCACATCTGTTGTGCTTGCCATTGTTCAATTTGTCTATTTCCCTGACCATCTCCACTGGACATGCAAGTTTGGGCATCAATGGGGAAGGACTCATCTGTGTTATCAGTGCAACTTGCTATACATGTGTGTTGGATCTGTGCAGATGATTTCGGTGACACTCCCATGACCAGGCTGATGTGACGAGAGCCTTCATTTTGTGCTAATTGTTGACTGAGTGACCAAGTGTTCTGCTGACATGATAGAGCCCTGCAGAGACAACGTATGGCACAGCTTTCCTTACACAGGAGTGGAGTCCCCTCATGGCAGTGTGTAATTCCGTGACATTGCCTGAGCCCAAGGTGTGTGTTGTGTGAGCATGTCTGTGTGTGTTCACTTCCATTTTGCTACGCAGGCTGGGATCCCTAGTGATGTTCCTGTTTGTGATGCTTGCTGAGTTGACCTATGTTCCCCCAAAATCTTCGCCCTGGGTTCTCTGGGATGTGGGTGCATGGCACATTACTGGTCATCAGGGTGTCACCCATAGGTGTGTTTGCTGTCAGGGCTGAGTTTGTGGGCAAACGCAGATGAGACACAGTCAGGATTCCCCTTGGCACTTGTTGGTTACACAAGTCATGTAATTTACAGTTTGTGGTAGCTTCCAGTGATTGTGACACGTTGTGTGTGTGACTGCTGCCACTCCTCAGGGTCAGAGCTGCAATGTTGGAAGTTGTCTATGTGTGTTCTTTGTGGGTGACCTTGGCTTCTTCATTGGTGTGTGACTGTGGCCGGGATCCCATTGGTTGGTGTGGATTTGACGTCATGCCCATGTACGGCGTACTGTGCAGTGTGTCAGACATTCAGAAGTCTTGTTGACTGGCCATGTGTGATGGGTTTCTGCACCTTAGTTCCCACCACCACCCCTGGGATTGTCATGGGTGCATGTGCAATGTCACCAGTCCATGTGAGCTTCACTGCTGCACATTGGTGGAGATCAAGGTGTGTGGTGTTGAGTGTGTGCAAATGAGAGTTGTTTCACGGCTAGACCCCTGCCTCCATATTGGCCTTGGCTGACAGGCCATGCTGATTGATTTGTGCTTGTGTACGTGTGATGGTAGTTTGTTGCTCAGGACACATGACTGTGGTTCACAGTGTGAACGACATCTAGCTTTGTCATCACAGTGGGATTATCATGCAGGCCAGTGTCACCACAATGTGGGGTCCCTGGGGGTAGTGCTGTGGTGGGTCTGTCTCTTGCTGTGTTAGTTGCTGTTCCTACAAGCTTGTGTGACATGTGTAATTTGGGCTCCCTCTCATCTAACAATGCCTGATTGCCCACATAGGGGAATCAGATCCATGAGTTACTTTTGTGTGGCACTGTATACACATCTGTGTAATTGGGATTCAGGCCTCCTCATGTGTTGTATGGTTGCCTGGGGACACTGGCACACCCCCATCACCTGTTGTGTTTGATATGCAGTGTGGGGCTGCCTGTTTGTGTTTGTGCATCTGCACCACTGCATTGGCATATCTTTAGTGTGCCATTGGCTGTATGTTGTTTGGTGGGTTTCCCCTGCTGTCCCTGGGACTCCTAGGTCATCAGTCAGCACAATGATCATGGTTTGTATGTCCCACTGCTGCCATGGTATGGTATTTGTTCACCTCACATATACACGCTCCACAGGATATCTACATTTGTGTGCCCATTGGTGCAGATATGTGGGTCTGCATTATGATGGTCACTTCTGTCATTGTGTTATTGATGAATGTTGACAATGTCAGCCCCCATGGGTGATGTTTGTCTGCACATGCCCAAAGGTATGTCTTATTTGCACTGCACTGTTTGCCTCACCCAATCTATGTTGCTATGGGACACAAGCACTACTATGCCACTGATGTGTTTGTTGTTCTGTGACCAGGAATCATCCATGCTGTTTGGCATTTGCAGCTTTTTCCATGACAACACTTACATTTTGGTCACTGTGATGATGGGGGTTTAGACCCCATTGCCACAATGTTCAAAATGTGCTTCAGCTATGGACCCCACACTTACCTTTTGGTCACTGTGATGATGGGGGTTAGACCCCATTGCCACAATGTTCAAAATGTGCTTCAGCTATGGAACCCACACTTACCTTTTGGTCTCTGTGATGATGGGGGTTTGGACCCCATTGCCACAATGTTCAAAATGTGCTTCAGCTATGGAACCCACACTTAGCTTTTGGTCACTGTGATGATGGGGGGTTAGACCCCATTGCCACAATGTTCAAAATGTGCTTCAGCTATGGACCCAACACTTACCTTTTGGTCACTGTGATGATGGGGAGGTTAGACCCCATTGCCACAATGTTCAAAATGTGCTTCAGCTATGGAACCCACACTTACCTTTTGGTCACTGTGATGATGGGGGTTTGGAGCCCATTGCCACAATGTTCCAAATGTGCTTCAGCTATGGAACCCACACTTACCTTTTGGTCACTGTGATGATGGGGGGTTAGACCCCATTGCCACAATGTTCAAAATGTGCTTCAGCTATGGACCCCACACTTACCTTTTGGTCACTGTGATGATGGGGGTTTGGACCCCATTGCCACAATGTTCAAAATGTGCTTCAGCTATGGAACCCACATTTAGCTTTTGGTCACTGTGATGATGGGGGTTAGACCCCATTGCCACAATGTTCAAAATGTGCTTCAGCTATGGACCCCACACTTACCTTTTGGTCACTGTGATGATGGGGTGTTAGACCCCATTGCCACAGTGGTCATGGTCTGCTTGCATTGTGGAGGCCACACACATTTATGTGTGACACATGTGATAGGGGGTCACATTGTATGTTCAATGTCATGTTCAGTGTTGTAGGCATTTGACACAGACTACACACACTTGTCATGGTGTTGGGGGATGTGTTTTTCTGACATTCCTTATGTTGGAGTATGCTGGTTGTGTCATGCATTACCCGACATATGAGTAGGGGTGGTGTTGGTGGTAGGCATCCATCCCCCCTGAGTAGGGGTGGTGGTAGTGACAGGCATCCACCCCCCCCTGAGTAGGGGGGGTGTTGGTGGTAGGCATCCATCCCCCCTGAGTAGGGGTGGTGGTAGTGACAGGCATCCAGCCCCCCCTGAGTAGGGGTGGTGGTAGTGGTAGGCATCCAGCCCCGCCTGAGTAGGGGTGGTGGTAGTGGTAGGCATCCAGCCCCCCATGAGTAGGGGTGGTGGTAGTGGTAGGCATCCAGCCCCCCCTGAGTAGGGGTGGTGGTAGTGGTAGGCATCCAGCCCCCCATGAGTAGGGGTGGTGGTAGTGGTAGGCATCCAGCCCCCCATGAGTAGGGGTGGTGTTGGTGGTAGGCATCTATCCCCCCTGAGTATGGGTGGTGGTAGTGACAGGCATCCAGCCCCCCCTGAGTAGGGGTGGTGGTAGTGGTAGGCATCCAGCCCCCACTGAGTAGGGGTGGTGGTAGTGGTAGGCATCCAGCCCCCCATGAGTAGGGGTGGTGGTAGTGGTAGGCATCCAGCCCCCCCTGAGTAGGGGTGGTGGTAGTGGTAGGCATCCAGCCCCCCATGAGTAGGAGTGGTGGTAGTTGTAGGCATCTAGCCCCCCATGAGTAGGGGTGGTGGTAGTGGTAGGCATCCAGCCCCCCATGAGTAGGGGTGGTGTTGGTGGTAGGCATCCAGCCCCCCCTGAGTAGGGGTGGTGGTAGTGACAGGCATCCAGCCCCCCCTGAGTAGGGGTGGTGGTAGTGGTAGGCATCCAGCCCCCCCTGAGTACGGGTGGTGGTAGTGACAGGCATCAATTCCTGTATGTGTGGGGATGGTAGTAGTGACAGGCATCCAGCCCCCCATAAGTAGGGGTGGTGGTAGTGGTAGGCATCCAGCCCCCCATGAGTAGGGGTGGTGGTAGTGGTAGGCATCCAGCCCCCCATGAGTAGGGGTGGTGTTGGTGGTAGGCATCCATCTCCCTATGTGTGGGGATGGTAGTAGTGACAGGAATCCAGCCCCCCCTGAGTAGGGGTGGTGGTAGTGGTAGGCATCCAGCCCCCCCTGAGAAGGGGTGGTGTTAGTGGTAGGCATCCAGGCCCCCCTGAGTAGGGGTGGTGGTAGTGGTAGGCATCCAGCCCCCCATGAGTAGGGGTGGTGTTGGTGGTAGGCATCCATCCCCCTATGAGTGGGGATGGTAGTAGTGGTAGGCATCCATGCCCCTATGGGTGTGTATGGCATTGGTGATAGCCATCACGCCCCTATGATTCTGCTGTTGCTAGTGTACGTCATTTCTGCATCCCTATGTGTGTGTGACATATGTCGGGTACGTGTCATTTGTTTGTGTAGTGGGTGTTTGACTTACCGTCTGCGCCATACGCGTCCGTACCTGTTCCGGTAATAGATGTAGAGTATTGGTAGGACCTGCGTGATGGGATTCATGGTTGGTTCGTCTCGTTCGGGTTTCTCGTTGCTTCGACTCGTACTCGTCGCTGGCTTGTTCGTCTCGTAGCTGTGGATCGTCTTGTGGCGCGAATCGGAGCTTATGTGCGGCTCTCCCGGATGCTCTGACGTGCCGGACGTAGCGACGGGTTCGGCGCGTACGGAAGGCGCATCGTACTGGTCCGGCCGGAAGGTGCTGTATTTTTGCTTCCGTGCAACTCGATTCTGCGTTTACGGATCCGGCTCGGGCGGGGAACAGGAGCTGGAATGGGTAAGTACGGCTGGGTCGGGATCTGGGCAGTTATGCTCGTTCGTACAAATGTTCGAATCGGTCGGGAAACACGCGTTCGGCTTGGTTTTTTTCCGGACGAATAGTGTTAGGTGCGCTTCCTGCCGAGATCGGAATCGACCCCATAGTGTCAGTCCTCATTACATTGCCTGTAGTAAGTTATGTAAAAATCGATTTTCACTATGAAAGGGCAGGTCACTGCATGAAATGATGGGACACACTTACTGATTTTGACTCCAGTCAAACTTGACTCAATGTTTATTACAGACATGCAAGATTTTTTTTAGCTAAGTACTTATTGTTTTGATTGTGAGTTATTTATTGAACAAATGGTCTCATTTATTGGGCAACAAACTAATGTCTGTGTCATTTATCCTTAGAGAGATATTGTTGTAGTGACATAATAGTGCTAACTTAGAACATAATATCATTGTAGTAATTTCTGATGTGTTGAACATCATTGAGGCACACTATGGGTCACATTTGTACCCTGGGACATGTCATGGGTTGACAAATTGAGAGACAAATTGAGAGACTGAACACTTTCTTTTTATCAACAGGTGTGATTGTCAGTTAGTTTCCTTGTACAATTACTGTTCATTGAGTGTGTTGTCCTTCTGGAAGTCCTTGTCGAGGTGCTGTTAGAGGTTTTTTGTACAGGATCAATGTGGGAAGGGTTATATGGTTTGACGGTTCACTGAAAGAATATCGATGTAAAAAATATCGATGTTCAAAATATCAAAAATAAAACATAGACTACAAAAATATCGACTCCACTACCTACACAGGTAAGTACAAAAATATCGAATCAAAAATATTGATGTAAAAAATATAGATGTAAAAAATATCGATTTAAATATATGTAAAATAAAAAATATATATTAAATATATTAAATATTATTAATTCTAACAAAATAAATTACATTTAATATACATTTTTACAAAATATTACAAATAAACTTAATTTAAAAATATAAACTCACAAACATAATAATTTATACATATATATTTACTTTACAATAATTAATAAACTATTATCTTTAATTTATTTTAAAACTTTAAAATTATATAAAAATAAAATATATATATATAAATAATTTAAAATATAAAATAACATTCTAGAATAAATTAAAACATTAAACTATGAAAAAATATTTAAACTTATATTGCCCAATACAATCAGTGCAACAGTAGGAAAAGTGTTGGATAGCAAAATAATTAAATTTACTATTCCAACTCCAGTCAGTGCAACAGTAGGGAAAGTGTTGGATAGTGGAGGGTGTGAGAAGTTGGCCTGGCATATGCTGTCCACTATTTATAGTGGGCACCTTGCACCAGTCCAAACAACTCCTTATTGGAGATAGGTTAAAGACAATCTTTATTGAAAGCTATCCTAGTGGTAGCTATGGAGAGCAGCCTTCAGGCTAAGTCTTGAAGGAATGTAAAGCAGCTTGTTTTACCAGTCTATAATCTCTTGAGTGACCAAATGAAAGAGGACCACACCAGGTATATATTCAAAATATATGTATTTATTGCTAAACACACCCCTCTAGTCTCTTTATGAGGCTAGAGTTCGAAGTACATAAGTTATAAGTTAGTTATCTACAGTAATAGCACAAATACACGTTTGAGCCCTAGGGGCGTACCAAACCATATACCAATAAAGTGGTATAAGAACCACGACTGAGCTAGACACAAGGCCTAGAGCCTGTAGAAGTGCTTGGACCACAAGGAACCACCCAAGGTAGTGACACAGGGGACCCACGGGGACGCGTGCAGTGTGAGAACACAGCCGCGAATCGCCGTTGACTTCTATGGGGAAAGTCGCGGTTGGAAATTTAAAGAAAAGGGACACTTAGAGGAGGACTTGGAGCAAACCCTTTTAGAACTAGGCTGTTCTAGTGTCAATACCCACGGGAGCACCGGAGTACTCGAGTTACCTCACCCAGGGGAGCCGGGTGCATAGGTGTCTTTCGGGGTCGGGTTTCGTCGTCGTTTTCAATGGCGATCTGCTGCAAAGTGCTGCTGGCGGCCAAGTCGAAAGTGTTCGGGTGGATCCAAAGGTGGATCGAAGATCTGAAGAACCTGAAAGCAGAGGGGACAGAGTCTGGGTCACTAGCCAGTGACCGGGAAGGCGATGAGCAGATGCCCACCGATGTCGAGTGCTTCAGGTAGGTTGACAGTTGTCTTGACTCTTCAGCCACGAGGTCCAGGAGGTGTTGATGATGACCAGGAGCTGGATTCGAGCTGTCCCACGACGTCTGTCGATTGCAGGGGTGTCGGCGACCGGATTGGACCCAACAAGCCTTGGCAATGGCAAGTCTCGTGGAAATGGAAGAAAGACAATGGTGCAGACCAGCAAGCTCTGAGGGACTCACCCAGCAAGGGTAAGTCAGGGCACACCTGGAGCAACCAGGGAGCCCTTCGGGAGGGCCTAGTAACCAACGAACTAGCGACCGCAAAGGAGCCTCAAGTGGACGCACTTGGAGCTGGCTCACAGGACACTCGTGGAGTGGAGGCCAGTGACTCAGTGCAGTCGGTGCTGGAGGCTGGGGCTACTCGGAGCCCAAAGCACAACTTCGTGGGAGACCCAGAAGAGGATGCACTTGCAAATGCAATCGGTGTCCAGGGGTCATGGTTCCACGTTACCCATGACAGCTACGGGCCTCAGCTTTGCTGGGGACTCAGGGCAGCCTCGGGGAAGTCTGGAAATCCACCTCTGGTGATGCAAAGACTTCGGCGTCCGGCGGGAGCTTCAGCGATGCAGACCAGACAATTGCTTCTTTGGTGCCTGCCAAGCAGGGGAGTCACTCCTTGACCCCAAGGGAGATTCTTCAGTCCTCTAGTCTTAAAGTAGAGCGTCGAAGGTCCAGGATTCTGTGTCAGAGTTTCATCCAGGTAAATCTAAAGTCCTAAGGACTGGGGTCCCATACTTATACCAAGTTAGGGTGTTGGACATACTCTGGGGACCCACCTATGGGAGGGTCAGGGCAGAGGGGTGGTTACACCCCTTTCCCTTTGTCCAGTTTCGCGCCAGAGCAGGGGCTGGAAGCCCCTGAGACGGTTTGAACTGGGGTATGCACAGGGACACCAAATGTGCCCCCAGTGCAGGACTTCAAAGCACCAGAGAGTGCTCCCGCCCAGCCCCAATACACACTATCCTGTCTGGGGAGGTGGTTACACCTCCCTGGGACAGGAAACCTATTGTCCAGGCCTCCCCTGCCGGAGTTTCGGTCAGCAGCAGGAGGCCAGACTCGTGTCTGTGGCAGCGGCATCCATTTTGTGATGCCAGGGCTTGGAAAGAAGTTACCGGGCAGGCCGGTGTGTACATGTCTCTCCATCTAGAAGGGTGGAATGCTACCCCCGCCACCAGAACTGGTGGGGGAGTAGTATTCCAAGATGTTTGACACCAAACACGACATGTTTCCGTGCAGCCATCCCAAAGTTAGCATTTAACGCGAGGTTATAATGCGCTTAAGAGTATATGGTCAGGCTGCACTACAAACAGCATCAGAGAAGGGTCTCCGAACGCTGCAGAGGGGCTCTGCTCATGCAGGGGCACCCTCTCACATAGGAACCAAGCACTCTGCCTTCAGGATTGATTAGGCCTGCCATAGGAGTGACTTATAGGTTTATATGTGTGTATGTATGTAGTGATATAGGTAGCCTATATCACAGTAAGGGGTGCATGCACCACCTTACCCAGGCTGCAGTAGCAGACCTGTGGTGTCATTTTGGATGGCCTTCCAGGGGTGGCACAATACATGCTGCAGCTCCTGGTAGGCCTCTGAGGTACCTATGCCCTGGGTACATAGTATACCATATACTAGGGACTTATAAGGGCACTCCAGATTCCAATCAGAGATGTGCCTAAGGCACATGGAAACCATTTTAGAGAGGAAGCAGCTAGGCTGGGGTTCTGATTAGCAGGGCCCCAGCCAGACTAAAGTCGAAAAACAGTGAAGCATCAGCAAAAAGTGGGGGTACCCATGTGAAGCAGATCCTACTCTCCTACACAACCCCCCCAACGTAGGGACATTAAACTAACCTTGCCCAGTTAAGTCTTCATGTTCTAAGTGGAAGTACCTAGAGAGTCCATCTGCATTGACATGGTTACTCCCAGGTCTATGTTCCACTGTGAAGTCCATCCCCTGTAGGGAAATGGACCACCTAAGCAGTTTGGGGTTTTCACCCTTCATTTGTTTTAGCCATAAGAGGGGCTTATGGTCTGTTTGAACAAGGAAGTGAGTACCAAACAAGTATGGCCTCAACTTCTTCAGAGCCCAGACCACAGCAAAGGCCTCCCTCTCAATGGCTGACCAACGTTTCTCTCTAGGGGTCAGCCTTCTGCTAATAAAAGCTACTGGCTGATCCTGACCTTCATCATTCAATTGTGACAGTACAGCCCCTACCCCCAATTCAGATGCATCTGTTTGGCAATGAACTTCTTGGAGTAATCAGGACTCTGTAGAATGGGAGCAGTGCACATTGCCTGCTTTAGGTCATCAAATGCCTTTTGACAGCTAACTGTCCACTGAACCTTTTTGGGCATTTTCTTGGAAGTTAAGTCATTCAGGGGTGTCACTATTGATCCATACCCCTTGACAAATCTCCTATAGTACCCAGTCAGGCCTAAAAGGCTCTCACCTGAGTCTGGGTAGTTGGAGCAGTCCAGTCCATGATGGTCTGGATCTTGCTCTGCAGTGGTTGAACCTGGCCTCCACCCACAAGGTGGCCCAGGTACACAACCTGACACTGCCCTATCTGGCACTTGGTGGCCTTGATAGTCAGGCCTGCTTTCTGCAGGGCCTGCAAAACATTTCTGAGGTGGACCAGATGATCCTCCCAGGTGGAGCTAAAGACAGCAATATCATCTAGATATGCTGCACTATAGGCTTCCAGACCTGTAAGGACTGTATTCACCAACCTCTGAAAAGTGGCAGGTGCATTCTTCAGACCAAAGGGCATCACCACAAATTGATAATGCCCACTAGGGGTTGAGAATGCTGTCTTTGGCTTTGCATCATCAGCTAGTCTGATCTGCCAGTAGCCAGCTGTCAGGTCAAATGTGCTTAGATACTTGGCTGAGGCCAAAGTGTCTATTAGCTCATCTGCCCTAGGTATTGGATGGGCATCAGTCCTAGTGACTGCATTGAGACCCCTGTAGTCCACACAAAACCTCATCTCTCTTTTCCCACCATTGGTGTGAGGTTTTGGCACAAGGACCACTGGACTAGCCCAAGGGCTATCTGAGGGCTCAATAACTCCCAAATCCAACATCTTCTGGACTTCTGTCCTGATACAGTCCCTGACATGGTCAGGTTGCCTATAAATCTTATTTTTAATAGGCAGACTGTCCCCAGTGTCCACTTCATGAGTGCACCAGGTGGTCTGACTGGGTGTCAGTGAGAATATGTGCCTGAACTGATTGAGCACCTGTCTGCAATCAGTTTGCTGCTGGGCAGTGAGGCTGCCTGCCAAGGCTACACCATCCACTGACCCATCATCAGGGTTCTGTGAGAGCAGGTCAGGAGTGGGTCACTCTCTTCCTCCTGTCCCTCATCAGTAGCCATGAGCAAGCCCATGTCTGCCCTGTCCACATATGGTTTTAACCTGTTGACATGGAGAACCCTGTGGGGACTCCTGGGTGTTCCTAGGTCTACTAAATAGGTAACCTCACCCTTCTGTTCAACAATGGTATGGGGTCCACTCCATTTGTCTTGGAGATCTGCTGGGGCCACTGGCTCCAACACCCACACCTTCTGTCCTGGCTGGTAAACAGTCAGTACAGCCTTTTGGTCATGCCAGGCTTTTTGAAGTTCCTGGTTAGCCTCAAGGTTTTTAGTTGCCTTTTTCATGTACTCAGCCATCCGGGAGCGGAGACCAAGTACATAGTCCACTATGTCTTGCTTTGGGGGCTTGAGAGGTAACTCCCATCCTTCCTTCACCAAGCACAATGGACCCCTGACAGGGTGACCAAACAAAAGTTCAAAAGGGCTGTAGCCAACCCCTTTTTGAGGCACCTCCCGTGATGCAAATAAAAGGCAGGGCAAGAGTATGTCCCATCTTCGCCTAAGCTTTTCTGGGAGCCCTTTAATCATGCCCTTCAAGGTTTTGTTGAATCTCTCAACTAAACCATTGCATTGTGGGTGATAGGGTGTGGTGAACTTGTAAGTCACTCCACACTCCTTCCACATTGCTTTCAAGTATCCAGACATAAAGTTAGCACCCCTGTCTGATACAACCTCCTTAGGGAAGCCCACTCTTGAGAAAATTCCCAGGAGGGCTCTTGCCACCACAGGTGCTGTAGTGGTCCTAAGGGGAATAGCCTCTGGGTACCTGGTGGCATGATCCACTACCACCAGGATAAACCTGTGCCCAGATGCTGTTTGGGGATCCATGGGACCAACAATGTCAATCCCCACCCTTTCAAAGGGAACCCCCACCACAGGTAGTGGTATAAGGGGGCCTTTGTAGTGCCACCTGCCTTGCCACTGGCCTGGCAGGTTACACAGGAGCGACAAAACTCCTTGGTGTCTTCAGACATGTGGGGCCAGTGAAAGTGAGGGACAATTCTGTCCCAAGTCTTGTTCTGGCCCAGGTGACCTGCTAAGGGAATGTCATGGGCTAGGGTCAATAGGAAGGCCCTGAACTTCAGAGGTATAACCAACCTCCTGGTGGCACCAGGCTTGGGGTCTCTACACTCTGAGTACAAGAGTCCATCATCCCAATACACTGTATGGGGACCACTAGCTTTCCCAGCAGCCTCAGCAGCAGCTTGCTGTCTGAGGGGTTCAAGAGAGGGGCAGCTCTGCTGCTCCTGGCTCAGATCTGCCCTGGAAGAGCCCCCTGTCCCCAATAACTCAACCTGGTCAGGTTCAAGCTCCTCTGGGACAGTTCCTTCCTCAGGACTGAGATCATCCCCCTCAAGAGACTGATCTTCCTTCTGAGCCAAGGGGGAAGGCACTGCCTTTACCCTACTACTCCTCTTCTTGGAGGGCACTTTTTCCATTATTCCAGAATCCAAGGCCTGTTCAGTGTTAGACATTTTGGCTTGTGACCTGGTCACAGCAAACACATCTGCAGGGATGCCCAGCATTTCTGCATGGGTCCTGAGCTCCACTTCTGCCCAAGCTGAAGTTTCTAAATCATTGCCAAGCAAGCATTCAACTGGTAGGTCTGCACTTACCACAACCTTCTTAAGGCCAGTTACCCCTCCCCAGGAGAAGTTAACAACTGCCAGAGTGTGGTTCTGACATTGCTAGCATTGGTCACTTGGTACATTTCACCAAGTATAATCTGCCCAGGATCCACAAGGTCTTGTGTCACCATGGTGACACTTGCCCCTGTGTCCCTAAATGCCAAAGCCTCTTTTCCATTGATTAAGGGCTGTTGCCTGTACTTGCCCAGATTACTGGGACTCACAGAGGAGGTCACATCCATGCCTCCATCACAGACTAGGACAGCCTGAGTGAGTTCTCTGACTAGGTCAGAGCTCATCTCCTTACCCAGGGTCAACCCTACTAAACCCTTGGCTTGTGTAGTCCCACCACCAACTGTAACTGCACTAGGGGGAGCAGGTGCCTTAGGGGCATTGGTGGGGGCTGGAGTAGAGTCTTTGGACTTGGTGCAATCACTGGCCCAGTGAGTCTTTTGCTTACAGACCTTGCACCATGGTTTCTTTTGGCCTCATCCCTTGTTAGACTGTGAATCCCCACCTGAAGAAGATTTTTGGGGGCCTTGTGAAGACTTCTGGTCTTTACCCTTCTCCCCACCCTTATCAGAGTTTTTAGAATCTTGCTTCTTAGGGTCCCCACCTTGGTTCTGTACCTTCTGCCTCACCCTGGTTCTGACCCATTTGTCTGCCTTCTTTCCCAATTCTTGGGGAGAGGTCAGATCAGAGTCCACCAGGTGCTGATGCAACAGCTGATTTTGATAATTATTAAGAATCTGTTCCCTCATGATAAGATTGTACAATCCTGTGAAGTCACATACCTTACTGCCCAATAACCAACCTTCCAGAGCCTTGGCAGAACAATCCACAAAGTCCACCCAGTCTTGAGTCTGTGCTTTTGGGTATCTCTAAACTTTAACCTGTATTGTTCAGTGGTTAGGCCAAACCCATCAATCAGAGCACTCTTCAAGACTGTGTAATTATCAGCATCCTCCTCTCTAACAGTGAGGAGCTTATCTCTACCTTTGTCTGCAAAGGAGAGCCACAAGATTGCTGCCCACTGCTCCTGAGGGACCCTCTGTACTTTACAGGCCCTCTCCAGTGCAGTTATCCATTTGTGGATGTCATCCCCACTCTGGTAGGGAGGGACAATCTTGCTCAGGTTTCTATGGTCATAAGACCTTTCCCTATCTCTGGGGAAATTGCTGCCACCATGGGACTCTAGTCCCATCTTTTTTCTCTCTTTGTAGAGATCTAGGGACTCCTTGTCTGTAGCCAACTGCTGTTTTCTGAGTTCAAGCTGGGCTTGCTCATACTGAATCAGTCTCTTTCTCCTGTCATGAGAGGATTCTCTCCTATGAGAAGAGACAGAGGTCCCTATTGAGGTGTCAGAGTGGTTAGACTCCTGAGAAGGAGATCTAGACCTTCTGGGCACACTCACAATTCTTCCTGGGGGGACAAAGGGGAGGTCATGCTGATCCTCCTCCTCCACAGGAGGAATTGGGTTCTCCAGCTCAAGGTCATTTTCACCTTCCTGGCCAGTTTCAGAGGGGGGGGGCCTGGGTTTCTTCACCCCTGACCCCTTCCTCATCTTCTGTCCCACCCTCTCTGCCTACCCCTTCAGACCCTAGGGGCCTGCTGAGATCATCAGCTAGTAGCACCTCTCTGAGGTGTTGGGTGCTGGCACTTTTGCCTGCCTTCAGCTTCCTAGTATTGCATAATGCTCTCAATACTTGGAGGGAAGAAGCCCACTGGCTTCTGGCAAGGACTCACTGGGTCCTGGCTTTCAAGACATTATAGTGAGGTGTGGTGTATACACTACCTACTCTAGTGTGGCCTACTAAACTCTCTTGAGTTGTAGAAAGGGTGTGCTATCCCTTAACACACAACTCTAAGTTCACTAGAACTTACTGTATACTAAGCTTGATTTATATGTACCTTAGGTACCCTTAGTGGTTTTCAGTTGATCAATTCAATTGAGATTATCTGGTAAAACAATAGCAAGCTGGAATCCCACACGCTGCACACCAATGTGAGAATTTGGCCTGGCATATGCTGTCCACTATTTATAGTGGGCACCTTGCACCAGTCCAAACAACCCCTTATTGGAGATAGGTTAAAGACAACCTTTATTGAAAGCTATCCTAGTGGTAGCTATGGAGAGCAGCCTTCAGGCTAAGTCTTGAAGGAATGTAAAGCAGCTTGTTTTACCAGTCTATAATCTCTTGAGTGACCAAATGAAAGAGGACCACACCAGGTATATATTCAAAATATATGTATTTATTGCTAAACACACCCTCTAGTCTCTTTATGAGGCTAGAGTTCGAAGTACATAAGTTATAAGTTAGGTATCTACAGTAATAGCACAAATACACGTTTGAGCCCTAGGGGCGTACCAAACCATATACCAATAAAGTGGTATAAGAACCACGACTGAGCTAGACACAAGGCCTAGAGCCTGTAGAAGTGCTTGGACCACAAGGAACCACCCAAGGTAGTGACACAGGGGACCCACGGGGACGCGTGCAGTGTGAGAACACAGCCGCGAATCGCCGTTGACTTCTATGGGGAAAGTCGTGGTTAGAAATTTAAAGAAAAGGGACACTTAGAGGAGGACTTGGAGCAAACCCTTTTAGAACTAGGCTGTTCTAGTGTCAATACCCATGGGAGCACCGGAGTACTCGAGTTACCTCACCCAGGGGAGCCGGGTGCATAGGTGTCTTTCGGGGTCGGGTTTCGTCGTCGTTTTCAATGGCGATCTGCTGCAAAGTGCTGCTGGCGGCCAAGTCGAAAGTGTTCGGGTGGATCCAAAGGTGGATCGAAGATCTGAAGAACCTGAAAGCAGAGGGGACAGAGTCTGGGTCACTAGCCAGTGACTGGGAAGGCGATGAGCAGATGCCCACCGATGTTGAGTGCTTCAGGTAGGTTGACGGTCGTCTTGACTCTTCAGCCACGAGGTCCAGGAGGTGTTGATGATGACCAGGAGCTGGATTCGAGCTGTCTCACAACGTCTGTCGATTGCAGGGGTGTCGGCAACCAAATTGGACCCAACAAGCCTTGGCAATGGCAAGTCTCGTGGAAATGGAAGAAGGACGATGGTGCAGACCAGCAAGGTCTGTGTTACTCACCCAGCAAGGGTAAGTCAGGGCACGCCTGGAGCAACCAGGGAGCCCAAGCAGAAGAAGATTGGCCTTCGGGAGGGCCTACTAGCCAACGGACTAGCGACCGCAAAGGAGCCTCGAGTGGACGCACTTGGAGCTGGCTCACAGGACACTCGTGGAGTGGAGGCCAGTGATCTTTGGTGCAGTCGGTGCTGGAGGCTGGGGCTACTCGGAGCCCAAAGCACAACTTTGTGGAAGACCCAGAAAAGGATGCACTTGCAAATGCAATCGGTGTCTAGGGGTCACAGTTCCACATTACCCACGACAGCTACGGGCCTCAGCTTTGCTGGAGACTCAGGCAGCCTCGGGGAAGTCTGGAAATCCACCTCTGGTGTGCAAAGACTTCGGCGTCTGGCGGGAGCTTCAGCGATGCAGACCGGACAATTGCTTCTTTGGTGCCTGCCAAGCAGGGGAGTCACTCCTTGACCCCAAGGGAGATTCTTCAGTCCTCTAGTCTTAAAGTAGAGCATCAAAGGTCCAGGATTCTGTGTCAGAGTTTCGTCCAGGTAAATCTAAAGTCCTAAGGACTGAGGTCCCATACTTATACCAAGTTAGGGGGTTGGACATACTCTGGGGACCCACCTATGGGAGGGTCAGGGCAGAGGGGTGGTTACACCCCTTTCCCTTTGTCCAGTTTTGTGCCAGAGCAGGGGCTGGAAGCCCCTGAGCCGGTTTGAACTGGGGTATGCACAGGGACACCAAATGTGCCCCCAGTGCAGGACTTCAAAGCACCAGAGAGTGCTCCCGCCCAGCCCCAATACACACTATCCTGTCTGGGGAGGTGGTTACACCTCCCTGGGACAGGAAACCTATTGTCCAGGCCTCCCCAGCCGGAGTTTCGGTCAGCAGCAGGAGGCCAGACTCATGTCTGTGGCAGCGGCATCCATTTTGTGATGCCAGGGCTTGGAAAGAAGTTACCGGGCAGGCCGGTGTGTACATGTCTCTCCCTCTAGAAGGGTGGAATGCTACCCCCGCCGCCAGAACTGGTGGGGGGGTAGTATTCCAAGATGTTTGACACCAAACACGACATGTTTCCGTGCAGCCATCCAAAAGTTAGCATTTAACGCGAGGTTATAATGCGCTTAAGAGTATATGGTCAGGCTGCACTACAAACAGCATCAGAGAAGGGTCTCCGAACGCTGCAGAGGGGCCCTGCTCATGCAGGGGCACCCTCTCACATAGGAACCACGCACTCTGCCTCCAGGATTGATAAGGCCTGCCATAGGAGTGACTTATAGGTTTATATGTGTGTATGTATGTAGTGATATAGGTAGTCTATATCACAGTAAGGGGTGCATGCACCACCTTACCCAGGCTGCAGTAGCAGACCTGTGGTGTCATTTTAGATGGCCTTCCAGGGGTGGCACAATACATGCTGCAGCCCCTGGTTGGCCTCTGAGGTACCTATGCCCTGGGTACATAGTATACCATATACTAGGAACTTATAAGGGCACTCCAGATTCCAATCAGAGATGTGCCTAAGGCACATGGAAACCATTTTAGAGAGGAAGCAGCTAGGCTGGGGTTCTGATTAGCAGGGACCCAGCCAGACTAAAGTCGAAAAACAGTGAAGCATCAGCAAAAAGTGGGGGTACCCATGTGAAGCAGATCCTACTCTCCTACAGAGGGGTAAAATTTACTATTCCCACTCCAGTGAGTGCAACAGTTGGGTAAGTGTTGGATAGCGGAGGAGCAAGAATTACTATTCCCACTCCAAAGAGTGCAATAGTAGGGAAAATGCTGATTAGCGGAGGGGTAAAAATTAGTATTCCCTCTCCACTGAATGTAACAGTAGGATAAGTGTTGGATAGCGGAGGGGTAAAAAAATGCATTCCCACTCCAGTGAGCACAACAGTATGTTAATGTTAATGTTAATATGATTTCTAAAGCGCGCGAATACCCTGAGGTGTCTTTGCGCTGAACCTAACTGTAAGCCCTGAGCGAGATGGAAGGAGGTGGATTAAATAGAAAATAACCAAGTTTTCAGTTCTTTTCTGAAGGAGATGAGGGAGTTAGCCTCTCTGATATGTGCCGGGAGTGTATTCCATAGCTTGGCTGTACCATAGCCAATGCTTCGGCCTCCCCAATTCGAGGTACGAATCCTTGGTACCAGCATTAGTCTGGCTTTGGAAGACCTTAACT